>OW028595.1:2500-2402500 GCA_932294275.1 Chloroclysta siterata | reverse complement strand
TTTTTCACCTCGCCCATCATGTGGAAACCGTCCAAATGGCGTTCGAGTTGCTTTCGATCATTGAATCTCTTGTCGCATGCCCCACATTTGTATCGCTCGTCGATGTTATGGTCTTTGAGTTTGTGGATCATTAGCTGTGTATGCGATGCGAAGCTGTTCTCACAATGTCTGCATTTAAAAACATTTGGTAGCGGCAATGACACGTGTTTTGTCTTATAGTGCGAGCGGAAAGTTTTTAGGGATGTGCAATTCTTTTTGCATTCCATGCATTTAAACACGCCGTCTTGTTGCTCGAGCTCGTTTGTTTCCGCAAAGCCTGTAAATAACACAACGAAAGAACTTTATTTATAAACAAATATTGGTGGACTTTCCACAAAGCACTATCTAGCCCCAAACTAAGCAAGCTTGTAATAAGACCAGAGGGAAGAATCATTATAAATATCTTTATGATCTAAATTAAGTAGGAAACTACTAAAGCAAACTTTTGAGTAGTATAACTTGTTTGGATCAAAATGATAATGATTTTTCGTAATTAAAGTTAATGATTTTATATTTTGCAAAATGAAGAAACGCGCAAACGAGAGGTACATTCGTTGTCTTCGCCTTAACCTATCATGAAGTTTTATTTCCGAAAATCGATGCACTTACCTTTTTCGGGAGCGTGTGCACTGTTAAAGTGCCGTCGCAACTTATAACGCTCCATAAAGGCCTTCTCGCATTGCCTGCACTTATACTTACCGTCTACCCGCAAGAATTCGATTGATGGCGCGGGGGCTAGAAAGAAAGATAAAGAAAATTGACTTTATATTTAACTTCCATTCCATTTATTTTTTACTAGCACGACCGGTTTTGAGTCCACGACCTTACGATCGGAAGGCGGGGCTGCTACCACTAGACCACAAGTGCTTTTACTAGATACCTCAGTACCAAACATCGTGAGGTAACCGTTTAGTATTCTGACAGCGGTCTATCACGTATTTAATACCAACTACTGCTAAACAGGTATACGTGCCAAATGTAGGACGTAGGTACATCTAACTATCCCTTCTGTCTAATGCTATCGATTAAAGGCAACCAGTTCTATGACAATAATCGAGCATCTTGATTAGGAATGCTTCGAATTAGTACACACGGATACAGAATACAGATCAAGCTACACAAAGCCTATAAAAAAAATCATTTTTTTTATACAACTCGCTGATGTAACAACCAGATGGCCCTCCTGATGTTAAGTGGTAGGAACGTGCTCTACGATGCACTGCCCTGCGTCCATCAACTCGAGGCATACAGATGTTAAGCCTCATGTGCCTGTAATTACACCGGCAACCACACTCTTCAAACCGAAACACAGCGTTGCTGCTTGGCGGCAGAAAAAGGCGTGGTGGTAGTACTTCCCCGGACGAGCCACACACAAAGAGCTCTACTACTCTTCATTTAGGTAATAAAAAACAATTATTATGAATCAGAATTTTATAATAAGTAAGGTAAGTAATATTTAAAAACAACAGTTTTCTTTTAAGCTTCAATATTAACATAAATCTCTCTCGTCTAAACTTAAGATAAACTAAATAAGAGTTCCAATGTTCCTGCCAGCTTGATGCACATACAGAAAAATACCGACCTAGGTCTAAAGTGATCACCCGCATTTAGAATGACCTACCTATCTATCAATTATCTACACCTACTACTACATTAATAAAATTTTATGCAAAAAATTCTACTACTTATGTATACCATAATAACTAGTAGTTCGCCCCGAACTGAGATCTCGTGATGCGACCCGACGAACGCATCAAAACTTTGAGTCGGTAGTAGTCAGAGGCAAGTCCAAACATTATCTTTGGACTTTTTTCTGACTACCGCCTACTAACTTGGTATGGTTACCAAGTTTCAACTCTATTGGCCTATTTATTGAAGAGTTCCGTTGAACAGACCTTGGCTCCATCATCAGACCTGGTCGTCGTGACCATTTTATGAGAACTGAGTACCTACTTAATTTATTTCAAGAAAAAAAAATAAGAAAAATCAAAGTAACTGGCCGACCAGTAGAAAAACCTTGATGTCAACGAAACTCTTAGAGATGGGAGCTCTTGGATCGCTGGTTATCTTAATTTAACTTTTTAAATTTTATCTCGAAAACCGAGCGTCCCAAAAAAAAAGTAAAAATTGTTTTGGAATGTCCAAACAAAGCCCTTTCATATGACATGTAACTTGATTTTTTTATGTAACTTTTTTTATTTTTGCCCTCTTAAAAAACCCCATATCTCAAAGACCCTTCATCCGATTTTACTCATAAACTTACCAGTAAATTTCTCAAGTACAAGCTATCGACATATCAAATTTCATGCAGATCGGATCAACGGTTCTAAAGTTATCGCCAGACAAACATACATACATACATACATACATACATACATACATACATAAAATGCCAAATCGCCCAAGTTGAAACTAAGATCTTCGTTCGCTTCGCTCACTCGATCAACTACTTACATAATTCTACTTCTTAACGTGTAACATAATACCCCTATAACCCCGGAAGCAGGGTATTCTACAGGTCATGTCAGACAACTTTTGTTTCACGACTTTTTTTGAAATATAGATTTTCATTCATGAAAAGCCTCTTTTCTTTATACGTTCCTCCAATACGAAACTAAACACACCATGAGGCAGCCCTATTCACATGATGTGTTTGTACGTTCCGTCTGTACGTGACCTTGGTACTTACGTAAACAGCATTTTAATATAATTTGCAACATCCCTGTTGCAAATTTCTGAGACAATATTAATTTTACTTTTGTATGGGAATTTCGAAAACGATATATTCAACCTTTGCATAGGTACGTCACAGTATTCCAGTGCTTGGTCTGATCACTCGGTCTTTGGCCTTATTGATTGAGTGAGCGAAGCGAGCGAAAATCTTATAGTTAACTTGGGCGATTTGGCATTTTATGTATGTATGTTTGGCGGGCCATAACTTTAGAACCGTTGATTCGATCTGCACTAAATTCGGTACGTCGATAGGTTGTACTCGAGAAATTTATATGAATTTATATGGGTAGGTATAATGAATTTAATCGGACAAGGGGTTATTGAGAAGGGGGTTTTCAAATGGAGTAAAAGACTGGAGCGGACATCACAAAATCCCAGTTCGGGGCGAACCACTAGTTATTATGGGTATTATGTTACACGTTGTGTACTGAAAAACATAAAACAAAACATTTCTTGAGAGGAACTAACTGCAAACAAAAACGACATCTGTGTACATATTTTTAATAGTATTACTTGATTTTTTAAAAGAGCATTGAATCAATTTTGACCAAAGAAATCAAGTATCATCAAAATCAACTAAAAACTGGTAATCGTGTAACAAACATAAAAAAAATAGTCACATGAGAACCACCTTTTTTTTTAAGGTTCAAAATATAGTTGAGATATACGGCTTGGCAAACACGGCTAGAAACGGAACAAAGGACATATTTCATTTTAGTTTGGGTCTATGTACAATTGTACACCACATAGAAAAAAAATAAAAAAATAGAAGATTACCATAAAGATGCAGTTTAATTAATTTGGGGGCAAATAAAGTTGCGATAACGAAATGTTTATCTAGTAATGTTTTTTTGACATGATGCATTGTATTTTGCATTGCTTTGACATTTCTGTTGCTTTTATTTTGATGGTAATGAGAATTCCACTCTCAAGCTTGACATACACAACAGTTGTCAAAATGACATTCCACGCTTGTGTGCCCTCCATATTTTTAGTAAATTGTGCTGCCCACTTTGTTCAAGAAAATCTTGAAGCGCAAGTAGAAATTAAGAAAATAAGCAATTAAAACAGTTATCTATATTGCTAAGCGATATTTATACATATACACTGTACACAAAGCCGACTCAGGCTCCGTACATTGATAAAACAACTCCTTTGACATGCGGGTGTATCGCATAAGTGCGAGCGAGACCGCATGTGAGTGAGAGGGACGTCAGTAGTCTTCGCCTTAGCCATGTGAAAGCAATATTGAGTATCAAAACTTGACACCCGGATGGTGCTTGGCCATGTGGTAGTTGAGGCTAGCTTTCTGCACGAATGCCTGTCCGCACTCGGCGCACTGCTTCTGCTTGTCTCCCGTGTGGATCCTCTCGTGGAAATTTAAGGTACTGCTTCTCAAAAACGACTTATCACAATACTTGCAGTGGTAATCTTTAGTTGCTTTGTGCATCACCATATGCTTCTTCATATACCATTGATTGTAACATTCGAAATCGCACACCGAGCACTTACTTACTTCGCCCATCTTGTGGAAAACGTTCAAATGGTTTTCGAGTTGATTCCGTTTATTGAATCCTTTTTCGCATGCCCCACATTTGTATCGCTCGTCGATGTTATGGTCTTTGAGTTTGTGGTTATTTAGCTGTGTACGCGTTGGAAAACTGTTCTCACAATGACTGCATTTCAAAACTTTTTTTGGCCGTGGGCGTGACAGGTGTTTATTCCTAAAGTGCTGGCGAAAAGTGTCTAGTCGTGTGAATGTATGTTCGCATTTCATACATTTATACACGCCGTCTATTCGCTCGAACTCGTATGTTTCCGCGTGGCCTGGAAATTTATTTATTTTTTAAATTCACAAATCATAATACAATAATATTCATTCTTAGATCTTGATTCGTAATTAAATATGACAATTTTTTATGGCCGTGGGTTCGATCCCCACCGAGAACAAACATTTGTGTGAACATAGATGTTTGTTCTCTGTCTGGGTGTTATATAATATTCTAAGTATGTATTTACAAATACAAGTATATATGTATAATTATTATATCAGCTATCTGGTTCCCATATTACAAGCTTTGGCTTAGTTTGAGGCTAGATGGTGCTGTGTGGAAAGTCCAACAATATTTAAAAAATAAATTGTATGCATTGCAGGGATAGATTTAGTAGAAAGTTTAGTAAACCACACATTTTGATCGATACATGTTTTCCTACTCAAAAGTTTGCTTTACTAGTTTTCGTACATAAGCAAACTTTTAAGTAAGAAAACTTGTATCGATCAAAATTAAATTTTTACTAAACTGTGTGCAATGTGATTGCACACAAAAATGTTGATTGCGATTTTTCGAAATTGAGTTTAGTGATTTTATATCTTTCAACAAGTCGAAAAGTGCGAGCGAGAGTCACAATAGCTCTTGTCATATCTGATCTTGAAGTTTTATTTCAGAAAATCGATGTACTTACCTCTTATATAGTCAGGTACCGCGTGTATTTTGCTAAAGTGCATTTGAAAATCCCTTAGCTTTGGAAAGGCCTTCTCGCATTTCTTGCACTTATACTTATCGTCTATCCGCAAGAATTCGTTTGATAGCGCGGGGGCTAGAAAGAAAGATGAAGAAAATTTTCTTTCATATTTAACTTCCAGAGCAAAAATAAATTTATTTGCACGACTAGGTTGGAGTCCATGACCTTAGGATCGGAAGGCGGGGCTGCTACCACTAGACCACAACTGCTCTGACTAGATATCTCAATACCAAACATCTTGAGGTAATACTAAACATCTGATTTTATATTTGCTATTTTTTCTACACCTACACTAATATTATGAAGAGAAAAGATTTGTATTTTTGTTGTTTTGTTGTTTTGTATGTGGGTGGATCAACTATTTTCTGTACTGAATCAACTTTTTGTGTAAAAAAATAAATATTGAAATTTTACACAAACTGCACCTAGTATTGCTCAATAAACTTATGTAGTTTATGTATCTATAGAGAGCATCGAACTTTTTTGGGTTTATCTTAGGTTTTTATGCGTTTATTTCAGATGTTATACTTAATAATGTCTCCTGGCTAACAAATATAGTTTATGATAAAAAGTCATTAAAAGTAAATGAATCAATCGGTTTTTGTATTTTATATCAATTACGTATCAAAATTCAATAATATGTCACTATCAAAAGTGTAAAAAACAATCACATTCTTAAAAAAATCATCCTATTTGAGTCCATTTATGTCTCTGGAGTCACACAATAAAAGAAACGGGAATAACTTTTCTTGTAACTCTATTCCTAGAAGTCCAAGAGAAATACACTTTCTCTATCTCTACTGTCGTTTCTTCTTTAATCTTATTCTGTACAAAAAATTGTTCAATAACTATCTGTTTAAATTAGATTGTCCTAAAACCCTTTCTCAATCTGGGGACATTGTTGTGAGTCCGAAGACATAATCGGTGACTCAAGAGACACAATGGTCGTCATGCATGTGTATGACTTATGCAAAGAACGAGTTTGTTAAATAGCCTTAATTCCGGCGTTTTCTAAAACATATTATGCATATTATATAAGTTTTTCATACTATCCAAAAGGTATCTTTTTTGGACCTTGCTTTGTGATAGTTTGTTTATTCCCTGCTGGCGGTCTTGATATGTCTTCTATTTTGAAAAAGGCATCTATTGATTTCTTATTTTTTCCGTATCATTTGTTTTCTTTGTGAGTCATCAGTTTATTCAAATACTTTATGCTTCCTTGTATGTTGAGGTGGGCTATGAAAGAGAAAGGAATGCCTGGAAAGTACGTGCAGCTTATACAGCCTATGTACGTACAGTCAAGCTAGTACACAAGTCAGGTTCGAAGCTGGCGTTACCAAGTTCAATGGGGCTGTAAGCTTGCACCAAAGTTTTGAGCCTTTATTTGTATCTCCTGGTAATGGATGCACTGACATCAGACATACAGGAGAAGGCACCTTGGTGCACTGTTCGCCGATGACATTGTACTTGTCGGAGAAGACGCAACCGAGGTCCAGAGCAGGCTGGGAAAATGGCAGGGGAAATTGGAGTGTCGGATTGAAGATCAGTAGGACCAAAACAGAACGCCTGTTTTGTGACTTCGGTGGTCTCTCCAGTTTCGCCAATATTGCCTTAGATGGTGTATCCCTTCCCTACCAGTCTGTTCCGATTTTCGGTACCTCGGTTCAGTAGTACAGAATGATGGTGAGATTGACAGGGATGGATGGAAGAG
Organism: Chloroclysta siterata; assembly: GCA_932294275.1. Classification (NCBI taxonomy): domain Eukaryota; kingdom Metazoa; phylum Arthropoda; class Insecta; order Lepidoptera; family Geometridae; genus Chloroclysta; species Chloroclysta siterata. Next base: position 2,395,494 of record OW028595.1, on the reverse strand, counting down.
TAGAATAAATGCAGGATGTATGAAATGGCGAGAAGTCACTGGAACAACTTGCCATCCAAGAAAGCCCCTAAAACTATAGGGGAAAATATACAAAACAATCATTAAACCTGTCGTTTTGTATGGATCGAGTGTTGGGCCACACTTAAGGGAAGGATGAAAGAAGAATGCATGCAGCGGAGATGCGAATGTTGAGATGGATGTGTGGAGTGACAAGAATGGATAAGATAAAGAATGAGTTTATTAGATGAGTTAGAAGAGTTTATTAGTTTGAAAGTGGTGCCAGTGACTGAAAAAATGAGAAGCAATAGGTAGGAAGCGTGGTATGGGCATGTTATGAGAAGGGAAGTATGTCATGTAACAAAAAGAATGTTAGGTAAGAATGTGAATGGACTAAGGAGTAGAGGTAGGCCTAAGAAAAGATGGGTGGATTGTGTGTAAGATGACATGGGTAAGAAAGGAGTGACTACTGAGATGACGGATGATAGAGGAAAGTGGAGAGAAAAAACCTGCTGTGCTGGCCCCACATAAAGTGGGAAAAGGGCAGGAAGATGATGAGCTTCCTAGTATGATACCTTTCTTTGATTGCTTTAGATAACTTTGTGCACTGGTTTTTTTAGCTTTTCATTCTCTTCCTGCAGTGCAAAATTTTCCAGGTACAGTTTAGATCGGTTTCTCTTTTGTTTCTTCATTCAGCCATTTTTTTAACACTTCTTTATGAGGCACGGAGTTTTTCGGCGTTATATTGAGAACACGATTTAAGTTTTTAATCTATTCTGTCTTGAATTCCGCTTTCTAAATTTCCAAATCACTCCTGCATATTCCTTTGTTCTGTGATTCCTTTGATCTGTAACTTTCTTTAGGTGTGATATCTTTGACAAGTTGTGTGAAAGTTAGTTCTTATTTTTTTAGTTAGTTCTTTCATACTTAACAGGATCCTTTTTTATTTTTCTTGATATCGTGTTATCAGTAGCTATAAATAACATGTTGACTGAAACAAACTATTTAATATAGACAGGTTATCAGGGCTTCTATAATTTAATCGTTGTTCAACCAATTCTAAACTACAGTATCACTGTTTAATTTTAAAAAAGTATAATACACCTTTGTTACGTATTTTATTCATTAGATTGGAGACAATATTTCTTAAGAATACGTAAGTAAATGTAAGTATAACGGAGAGTTAGTACCAAAAGTCTCTTGGGTCACTAAAATTGTCTCTTGGGTCACAGCTTTCGTGACCCAGTGGAATTGTGAGCCAAGAGAAAAACTACGGGTTTTAATGGTTATTGTTCCACAAATATTGAAAAAATTACAAAAAATATGTGACTAGAGCATTTCAGACCTAAATGCCATAACATAAAATGCAGATTCATATAAAAAGAAATTCACTTACTGAAATTTCGCCGTTAGCCAGCAGAAGCACAATAAAGACACGCAGTCTCGCTGCGAGCCACGGACGAAATGGCCGAGTACATATAAAATTTGGAAGTGGTAAAACTCAATCATACGACTTCCAGATCTGTTTCCTTTTAGTTAATCCATCGACAGTTTATCTCATTCGCACTAGTTGGTACGATTTTTGTTGTGAGCCAGGTGACTACGCGTTTTGTGTTTTTTCAGGGACAACTTTTCAAAGCGTGTTTTTTATTCCAAAAATATTACTAATAGTCTCGTAAATCAAGATTTAGAATGCAGATATATCAAGGCACTTTATCGATACAAAATATACTGACAAGTCAAGGAAAAATTTTAGACAGCATCGTTGGATATATATGTCACATTGCTTGGGGACAGATAGAATTTGTATGAAAACCATTTTTTGACTCCTGGGTCACGACAATTTTTTTCTAACTTAATCTATTATTTTGAACATATTAATGAATAGTGTTATTAATAAACAATCTGATTCTATTATCAAGCATCAAAATCGGCATTTATAAAAACACATAATTTTTTATGATTTTTTTTAAACCAAGGACACGATTTGACAGAAAATAGTTGATCCACCCATGTAACGAATAGGCTCAAAAACTACTGGTCCGATTTCAAAAATTCTTTCACCATTAGAATGCTACATTATCCCTGAGTAACATAGGCTATATTATATTTTCAAAAAAATCAGGGATCCTTACTAAAACTCCAATAATGTAACCCAAGGTGGAAAAAGAAAACCTTACATCGCGTGCGCTGCGAAAACGATTGATGATAGAACAAAATAATGTACTACGACTTTGCAGAACACATCATTATCTACAAAAAATGTCGCGACAGCATATGTCTAACTATTATAGTTATGTCACAATAAGTGTTCTTTTATTATAAAAATTTAATTGAAATGCCGCCGCTAGAAAAGGGTGTTTATTTGTACCTTGGTATTAATCCTTATCAAAATAAATCATTTCATAATTAAGACGGTTTCAATACCTATAGATTACTTCTTAAATTTTTCAAATCGGACATTCCATTCAAAAGATATGACGAAATTAAAAATGTTAACGGGTCCACGGGTCACGCTCGGGGTGCGATTTCACTCACTCAAGGAGAAGGACGTGCAAATGTATGAAATTAGTAGACGCGAGGCTCGAACCCACGGTTTAAGTTTATCCTAAAATGTTCAAAAAATTTATGACCACCCATGCGAAGCTGGGACAGGCCGCTAGTATCTGATATATTGCGTCATCATCTGATTTGATATAGGTATAATAAATATATTGTATAATATGTTATGTATATTAGTATGTATTTATTCATAGAATGTAATATGTATGTTATTTTATTTATTTTTTGTATGTTTAGCTAGTTTATGTAGGTACATAATTATGTTGTTTTATAAAATTTTTATTATTTCACCATGTTATTTTTATGGTGCACCCAAACCAACCATCTTATTATAGGCTCCTCTCCATCCAAAGGTTGTCTGGAAAAGATCGCTTTTTAGCGATAAGACCGCCCATTGTACATATCTATAGTTGTAATTATTTGTTTCTTATTTTGTTCGTTTGTAAGGTGTACAATAAAGCATTTTCATTCATTCATTCATTCATTCATTAAACAGTATTCTGACAGCGGTCTATCACGTATTTAGCACCACTGAAAAATGGGGGAACTTTAATGGGGGTGACTCGGGTGCAGCAAGTGGTGCTCTATCTCTGGACTTCCGCTGAGTTCCGCTTATCACTACTTTTTGGCACAACCTGTATATGTGCCAAATGTGATAGGAAGTACATCTAATTTCTTTAAGTTTTTTCTTAATTTATACTACGTTTTCTTGCGCTTCAAGATTTTCTTGATCGAAGAGAGCAACACAATTTACTAAAAATATGGAGGACTGATATGCGTGAAATATTGGGGAAGCAATAATGTACGGCCAAATAATGTACAGCATGATATTGCACAGCACGATAATGCACACCCAGATAATCCGTGTCCACTGGTTTGAATTATTGGGTGTACATTATCATCCCGTGCAATAACATGCAGTGCAATATCGTCACGTGTCAATAATGTACACCCAGATAACGTACAGCATGATAATTGGAAGCCACTTTAGTACCGTTGAGTCGGATTGGTTAGGTTATGTTGAAACATATAAATTACGCACGAGGCGAGCGAGCAAAGCGAGCGTGCCGCGGCAGCGGCCGCCGAAGTGCCAGAAATTATTTTTTACGGTACCAAAGTGGCTTCCAATTATCATGCTGTACATTATCTGGGTGTACATTATTGACACGTGACGATATTGCACATCAAGATAATGCACACCCCGATAATGTACACCCAGATAAAACGAATCCAAAAAGGTACCAAAGTGGATTCCAAATATCATGCTGTACATCATCGTGCTGTACATTATCATGTCGTACAATAACCGGACTCAAATATTGTACTATTGTATATTGTATATGTCAAGCTTGAAAGTGGATCTCATTACCGCCAAAAAAGCAACAAAACTTACAAGGAAATACAATGCGTTATGTCAAACGTCAATTACAGACTGTCATGGGAAGTGTTCACATAGTAAAAAATTCGACCAGAAAAACATTTATCGCAACTTAATTTTCTTACAAATTAATGAAATTGCACTTATATGGTAACCTTCGATTTTTTCAAATGTTTCTACGTGGTGTACATAGACCCAACCCAGAATGTAATTATGTCCTTTATATAACCAACGACCCAAGATACCACATCTCTTAGAGTTGAATGTTGAAATCATAGTTAGACGGACGGACAGCAGAGTCTTAGTAATAGGGTCCCGTTTTACCCTTAGGGTACCTAAAAAACTCTAAAAACGAAAAACAAAACTCCGACTAGGGCCTCAGTTCGGGACGATGTACTAGCTAAACGAGAACGAGACAGCAATATTGCTCTCTCTCTCGCGATTAGGAGAACGGCACGATCCTTTTGTTTAAGCGCAGAGATGTGCATTATTGGAGTCGATAATAACTATCAATACATTAATACCGACTACCGATAATGACCTCTCCAACGGCGCAACCACCGCCAGGCGCTCTCGCTGAGTCATTCTTTTTATCGATAACGTGCATGCGCCCGCGCCGAGTACTCTCAACACTAGTGTTAAGATGATTTATGACCGAGTTTGCAGCGAGAGTTTAACGCGACTAGTAGAACTATGACAGCACTGGTAGTCTAGTGGTAGCGGCCCCGCCTTCCGATCCTAAGGTCGTGGGTTCGAAACCTGTCTTGCACGAATGAGTTTTTCTGTTTAAAAAATTATGTGCACAATGCCAGTATCTTGAAAGAAAAACATCGTGAGGAAACCGGCATGTCGTACAACCTAAAAAGTTCTATAACATGTGTCAAGTGCTCGAAAGGAGCCTCTTGAGGCGCACTTAAAATCCTTTCACCACACAGTTTTGAAAGAAACTAGTGACACGACAAGAGAAGAGTAGAACTATAATCTATGTACTTACCAATCGATGTTAGATAAGGAGGATGTGCGCTCTCAAAGTGCTTTCTCAAGTTCCAAAGGTCAGTATAGGCGTTCCCGCATTTCGTACATTGATACTTGTCGTCCACCCACACGAATTCGTTTGATGGCATGTCTACTAGAAAAAACAAAAAAAGGCGTTGTTTCATAAATATATGGAGCCGGGGTCTGGTCTATGTACAGTATATACAAGGTGTTCCTTAAGTTGTGTATATAAACTTCAGGGGGCTAAAGTACCCATCAATATGAACAACTTTTTCTAAGGAACCAACACTGTGAACGCAAAAAAAAAACAGCTGTTTCATACATTTTAGCCTGGTAGGTATTGAACTATTGTATAAAACAGCTGTTTTTTTTTCGCGTTCACAGGGTTGGTTCCTTAGAAAAAGTTGTTCATATTGATGGGTACTTTAGCCCCCTGAAGTTTATATACACAACTTATGGAACACCTTGTATAATTATCGCTTAGCAATATAGTTACTGTTTTAAGTGCTGATTTGCCTCATTTTTACTTCGTTTTCTTGCTTAACAATATTTTCTTTGTCAAGGAGAGCAACACAATGCACTAAAAATATGGCGGACTGAAATGCGTGAATGTCATTTTCAAAACTGTTGTTTAGGTCAAGCTTGAGAGTGAAAGTCAATACCGTCAAAAAAAGCAACAAAATATCAAATAATTATAAAATGTAATGCGTCATATTAAACGTCATGTCAAATGTCAATTACAGACTGTCATGGCCGCTCTAGAAGTGTGCACATAGTAAGAAATTCGAACAGTTCAACATTTAGTGATAACAACTATATTATCCTACATATCAATGAAATTGCATTTGAATGGTAATCTTCAATTTTTTTCCAATTTTTCTATGTGCGGTACATAGACCAGACCCAGAATAAACCTGTCCTTTTACAGCTGTAAATAGGGCTGCGTCATGTTGTGTTAGTTTCATTTTGGGAGGAAAGTTAAAGAGGCATTTCATGAATGAAAATCTTCGAAATTTCAAAAGTCTTATAACAACAGTTGTTCGCCATGACCTGCAGAATACCCTTCTTCCGGGGTTATAGGGGTATTATGTTACACGTTGTATAACACAGATATTGTCAAAGTCAAAGTCAAAACGTATTTATTCAATAAAATCACAAGGATCACTTTGAAACGTCTTAAAGCTAGGTGACTCTAGGTGCCAGTTCCACGCGACCAAAGCCAAGAAGAACAGGCAACAAACTTACGGCTTCGTTCTTACCGTTCTTTTGTATGATCCTTTTACAATGTAATAATATCATGGAATCATGGATAGTGGATGGATTTACTCACAAGGTTTCGGTAATTGCTTTTTTTTCGGTTGTGACGCTTTCTTTACTTTCTTTGCTGCTGTTTCGTCACCCGATCGCGTTTTTGCTTCATCTCCTTCTGTCGCCGTGCTTTTTTTTGTCGACTCTGTTTCTTTTTCAACTGAAAATAAAATAAATATCGATAAATTTTCCACACGGAGCTAACCAGCCCTAAACTAAGCAATGTATAAGGGCACCAGATACATGATACATTGATACATGATAAAACCAACAGCTGTTTCATATTTTTTAGCCAGGTAGGTATTGAACTTTTGTATGAAACAGCTGGTTTTTTCTTCGCGTTCACAGTGTTGGTTCCTTAGAAAGAGTTATTCATATTGATGGGCACTTTACCCCCTGGAGTTTTAAGTAAAAGTATTGGAACACCTTGTATACTATTATGAGGTACTTGCCTAGAAGTTCTTCAGAGTTCTCTGTCTCATCCATTTCATTATCAAAATCTGTAAATAAAAAATCAGCGATTAAATTTCATTTTATTTTTATAATACATGCAGATGGAAAAACCAAAAAGTGGTAACCATCACCTATATCAAAGCAGTGCCTCTTAAGTCACGCACAATACGTTCCCAACGATGCACTGCCCTGCGTCCATCAACTTGAGGCATACAGTTAAGCCTCATGTGCCTGTAATTACACCGGCAACCACACTCTTCAAACCGAAACACAGCAACGCTGCTTGGCGGCAGAAAAAGGCATAGTGGTCATGCCACTAACAGAGCTGTTAAGGACCATTCAAGTATTACGTAAGCAATTTGTCTATGTCTAGGAGCCGGGGGGCTTATTTTTGATGACATGGGGGGTGGGGGGGGGGTCTAGATGGTGATTACGTCAGCAGTAATTATTTACTTTTTTACACATGGCAACCCACACATTGTCTATGCTTGAAAACGAAAATAAATAAATATTTTAATAAATCTGCTTTCGTAATACTTGAACAGCCCCTAAGTGTTAAGCCAAGATATTTTCAACTATCAGTAACTTTAACTAAGGTTGATATTTAAAATCTATCGTCCATTTGGTCTTTTATTTTAAGAAAACTACGTACTATCATCAAGGCGTGGTAATTCTCTCTTGAGTTCGATTTCCACTTCTGCCGCACCAGCAACTGTAAAAAAAGACAAAAAAATATTAGCTTCTTTCTAGAAAACAGTTCCATATGTAGAGAGACTGAGATATAGTTTACCTGTGATACAATTGCGTGTGTAAAGACAGAGACATATTGTACCTGTGATACAGAGACATAGTGTACCTGTGATACAGAGACATAGTGTACCTGTGATACAGAGACATAGTGTACCTGTGATACAGAGACATAGTGTAGCTGTGATACAGAGACATAGTGTACCTGTGGTACAGAGACATAGTGTACCTGTGATACAGAGACATAGTGTACCTGTGATACAGAGACATAGTGTACCTGTGATACAGAGACATAGTGTACCTGTGATACTGAGACATAGTGTACCTGTGATACAGAGACATAGTGTACCTGTGATACTGAGACATAGTGTACCTGTGATACAGAGACATAGTGTACCTGTGATACAGAGACATAGTGTACCTTTGATACAGCCGCGCGTGTACAGGTCTCGGAAGCGCGCCTCACTCGCGCTCACTTGGTGTCGGAAGGCGTGTGCGTCCCGCAGGCGAGCCGCGCACAGACCGCACACGCCACGCAGCGGAGTCGTCACGTCACTCGACACCGAAAACAACTGACAATATCTATAAGAATTGCCTGCTATCATATAGTCTGATGAAATACCTAAGGATATGCGCGTCGTATTCGTTATTTGACACTCCTCCATAACGAAAGATTGAATGAAAACGGCTGTGTTTTCGCGGAGTTTTAAAAAGGTAGGAAGGGGGTAAAAAAATTGGGTATGTGCCAAATTCAATGTTTGGACATAAATCTGTACCCCAAGTATGAGTTTTGCTTACCATATTTGGTTTTACGTTTTTGTTCAGTGTTCATTGCGGGTTTTGTATGAAGACGCGATAGGGATACCGATATGGAACTTTACAAAACCCGCAATGAGCACGGAACAAAAACGTAAAACGACAAACCAAATATGGTAAGCAAAACTCATACTTGGGGTACTGACCGCCCTTAAAGTCGTCCTCAAAGAATCTGAAAGTCGTACTTGGTACAAAGATATCTTAGGGGATATCGACCGTGCCTGTGAAAGATATCACGAGTTCAAAAATGTAAGTATGAAAAAAGTCGCGTAGTCGCCGCTCACTCCGCTCGGCTAACTATGCGATGTAGGCGTCACTGGGGTACGTACGATATTTGTGTTTTATTGGATCTAAAGAATCCCACAGGTGTATGTGTGTGTGTATGTGTTATATAATTTTTGAAACTTTGTTAAATACCCGTGCGAAGCCGGGACGGCCCGCTAGTGATAATATAAAAAAAATCTTTGTGGTTCCACTAGTGTTATGATATAAGCCTGACCTCTATACTGAAGCACTGGAGCAGCATGTCGTCGTATGTGACGTCACCGGCCGGCGCCGGCGCATGCAGACTGTCGAACGTTCCCTCCACCAGGCAACAGCGACACAGCTGCTTCTTTATCTCCCACTCGTCCAACGGCTACACAGAAATACAGTAGTACAAAACATATAAAAATAAATATTGGTGGACTTTTCACACAGCACTACCTAGCCCCAAACTAAGTACTTAGTTTGATGATTACTCATCTAAGTACTTAGCCCCCCGAAGGGTTCAGGAGTGGTTATTTTTACACCTTGTTTATAAAATGGAATTAAAAAATAACATTTACAATTATGCAACACTAGCTGGTGCCCGCGACTTCGTCTGCGCAGGATTAGTATTTCGAGTAGCTTATATTATTAGCGTGGCGTAGTACATATGTGTAACTCTAGCGGTTTTGGCAGCGCACGCCGGAATAGCTCGCAGATGGTAGATTTTTCCTACTAACTTGACACTTACCGTCATATTTTGGACAATTTACACAATATCTTTATAAATTGTAGCCTATGTGTTATTTTGATGTATAAGCTATATTATTGTAAAGTTTCATTATAATCCATTCAGTAGTTTTTACGTGAAAGAGTAACAAACATCCATCCATCCATACTTACAAACTTTCGCGTTTACAATATAAGTAGGATAGGATGTCTAATATTTATAGTTTTAAAGAACGAGCCTCTTTGAGGCTCACTTCAAATCCTATCACCACACTGGTGAAAGAAACTAGTGTCATAATAAGAGAAAGAAGATTCTATAAAACATAATAATGGCTACTTACTGCTGCCTCTTTATCATCAACAACAGCAACTTTAACTTCTTCCACTTCTTCAACTTCTCCAACTTCTTTATCTTCTCCATCTTCTTTATCTTCTCCATCTTCTTTATCATCCTCAGTGTCACATATGATTGGTTTATCTTCTGTGGATGAAGGCTGGATATCTTCGGTCTCATCGTCTTCTACATTATCCTCCTGTGACAAAAGAAGCATTTTAAGGGATAGACCACCGTCGAATAATTTCTTGCTTCACGCCTAAAATCACGCGTTTCTCATAGGGGTGGGCGGAGACCACGGATTTCCACTTGCTACGGTCCTTACATACCTTTAGCTTCATTCACTCTCATAACATTGTTCAAACATGCTCGTCGGTTTAGGGCACTCTTGACCTGGCCCTTCTCTAAAACGTCTGCTATCTGATCGAGATACGTCCGCCGATGTCTTCCCCTCCCAACAGTCCCATTCACACTCGCCTGATGCACCTGTTTCGTTAATCTCGTTTCATCCATCCTCTCCACATGCCCAAACCATCTTAACATACTTTCTCTACCCTCATGACTACGTCTTCTTTAACTCCACATTTCTCTCTAATTACACTGTTCCTCACTCTATCACTCAAATCCACACCACACATACTACGTAACGCTCTCATTTCTACTGCATTCACTCTACTCTGATATTTATTTATTTATTTAGGACTAGCGGCCTGTCCCAGCTTCGCATGGGTGGTCATAATTTTTTTGAACATTTTAGGATAAACTTAGACCGTGGGTTCGAGCCTCGTTCCTACTTATTTCATACATTTGCTGAGTGAGTGAAATCGCATCACGTGCAATTTCGTCATATCTTTTGAATGGAATGACCGATTTGAAAAATTCAAGAAGTAATCTATAGGTCTTGAAACCGTCTTGAATATGAAATTTATTTTATTAATTTATTTGGATAAGGATTAATACCAAGGTACAAATAAAGACCCTTTTCTAGCGGCGGCATTTCAATAAAAAAATTATAATAAAAGAACACTTATTGTGACATAACTATAATAGTTAGACATATGCTGTCGCGAGATTTTTTGTAGATGACGTGTTCTGCAAAGTCGTAGTACATTATTTTGTTCTATCATCAATAGTTTTCGCAGCGCCCGCGATGTAAGGATTATAGTTTCCACCTTGGGTTACATTATTGGAGTTTTACTAAGGATCCCTGACTTTTTTAAAAATATTATATAGCCTATGTTACTCAGGGATAATGTAGCATTCTAATGGTGAAATAATTTTTGAAATCGGATCAGTAGTTTTTGAGCCTATTCGTTACATACAAAACAACAAAAATACAAATCTTTCCTCTTTATAATATTAGTGTAGATCACCAACAAAAGATACACAAAATTACAATAAATTCCATACAGTTTGAATTATATAAGGTGCTCTTTCAGTTATAGGCAACCACAGCATGCTCTATAATATAAAATGAACTCAACATAATTACAAAGGTATTATAATATAATCGAAAAAAAAAAAAACATTCTAAAGACAACAATAAATCACATACTCTACCAAACTTTAGGGCCCGGTTTCACCATGCTCTGTTAGATTAACAAAGGATTTAAAAATGTCAAAATGTACGCGTTTGACATCTAAGGTTAGATTAAGGCCCAGTTTCACCATGCTCTGTTAGATTAACAAAGGATTAAAGGGCCGTTAAATATGTCAAAATGTATGCGTTTGACAGCTAAGGTTAGATTTAACGGTCTTTTAATCCTTGATTAATAACTAACAGAGCATGGTGAAACCGGCCCTTAACTGCCTGTTAATCCTTGATTAGTAACAGAGCATGGTGAAATTAGGCCTTATTAAATGGCCTTATTAGATGTTGTAGTAGATTATACTAGCAGACAAAATTTACTCTGCCTTACCCAACTTTCACTACCATACATTAATGTCGGCACTAACACTCCCCTATGTACAGCCAGTCGTGCCTTTTTAGACAGTTTCCGGCTTCTCATAAACGTGTGTATATCCAGTCTATTTCCATTTTTTCAATTTTCTATTGCTTAGCACATCTAAATCTAATTCGTGGTGAGGAATGAGATCTGCACTAACGTCCCGTAGTGGGGTGTATTGTGCATTATCCCCCTGCTAACCTCACCCCAGCCCAACTCCTTAAAGTAGCGGAGAAGGACCTTGGGTTGATGGCAGCCATGTTCGAGCAAACGGTGAAAGAAAACATCGTGAGGAAACCGGAGAGCTCTACTACTCTTAACATTGAGAGCACTGGTGGTCTAGTGGTAGCGGCCCCGCCTTCCGATCCTAAGGTCGTCGGTTCGAAACTGGTCGTGCACCAATGAGTTTTTCTGTTCAAAAGTGTATGTGCACAATGCCAGTACTCTCAAACGGTGAAGGAAAACATCGTGAGGAAACCCGCATGTCGTAGAACCTAAAAAGTTCTATAACATGTGTCAAGTGCTCGAAAGGAGCCTCCGGAGGCGCACTTAAAATCTTAAATCCTTTCACCACACTGTTTCGAAAGAAACTAGTGAAACGACAAGAGAAGAGTAGAAAAACTTAATTGGATCATAATAACCATATTTCCGCTGAATCTTTGTTATATAATTCTCCACAGATTTTGTTATTCACGATTTTAACCCCTTCAGTAATTTAATCTTATATTTTTTTTTAATTGTGTTTTAAGAGTAGTAGAGCTCTTTGTGAAGGGCTCGTCCTGGGAAGTACTACCACCACGCCTTTTTCTGCCGCCAAGCAGCAACACTGTGTTTCGGTTTGAAGAGTGTGGTTGCTGGTGTAATTACAGGCACATGAGGCTTAATATGCCTCAAGTTGATGGACGTAGGGCAGTGCACTTTTAACTTAAGCAAAAGTTATCTGACGGTTGTCACCCCTTAACTTACTTCGATGGGTGCTTCTGCGTTTGAAGTAGTGGCTTCAGTTTCATCTTCAGGCCAACTTTCATCCGGGCCGAACAAAGAGCCCTTCTTTGGACGCTTTCCCTAAAAAAAAACTTTTTAAGTGTTAAAAAAAAAGCCAGGAAAGAATGTCATGTAACGAGAAGAATGCTAGGGATGAATATGGACGGATATAGGAGTAGAGGTAGGCCAAAGAAAAGATGGATGGACTGTGTTTTTTTTTTATACTACTAGCTGATATGGCCCACCTGATATTAAGTGGTAACCATCACCTATAACAAAGCATTGCCTCGTAAGTCACGCACGCACCTAGCTTTAAGACATTTCAAAGTGATCCTCAAGTTGATGGACGCAGGGCATTGCATCGTAGGGCATGTTCCTACCGTGCGTGACTTGCGAGGCAATGCTTTGTTACAGGTGATGGTTACCAGTTAACATCAGGTGGGCCATCTGCTTGTTCCATCAGCTAGTAGTATAAAAAAACATAATTTTTTTTTTGCTTTGTGTGGTTTGATCTGTATCTGTAAACAAAAGTTACCTTAACAAGTTTATTGACATCTGTCTGGCAGCTGATCCATTCCTCCCTGTAAGCAAGCGGTTACAATAATAGTCTTTTTTACCTAAGACTTACAGAAAATAATATACTTAATTTTATTTCAGGCATAAAAAAGCCATAAATTACAAAATATAAAAGCAACCATAGGTACCTACTTATTTGCGGTTTCTGCCCTGCACCGTTTTTATCACTTGTCAGTGGAAATAGTTATTTTTATTTCTACTGGCAAGTAGATAAAAACGGTGGAAAGACAACTTTTCCTCTGCCCGTGCTAGGCCTACTGGTGTACCAAGAGCCAAAACCTGTATATAAGGCTGTATAAATTATCAGCTATGCCCTGTAAAATTCTAAAATTCTAGATAAACATATGACAGCCTTCATATTTAAAACTAGCTGGTGCCCGCGACTTAATGACTACCAGGAAGTCCCCACAGTAGATGAGGAGATTCAACTCAGAGGTAATGGATACTTGTACCGCCTCAAGAACCACACCAATTAGCAAGAGCCCTAGTAGAAAAACCTAACACTAGGAGGTTGGAAAAAAGTCACATCCTGTAGAACCTCAACTAAAATGTATGCCTACGCCTCACTAAACTTCAATATTGTATTACTTTGTAAAAGGATCATACAAAAGAACGGTAGGAACCAAGCCGTAAGTTTGTTGGCTGTTCTTCTAGGCTTTGGTCGCGTGGAACTGGCACCTAGAGTCACCTAGCTTTAAGACATTTCAAAGTGATCCTTGTGATTTTATTGAATAAACACCTTTGACTTTGACTCAGTTGGTAGCTCTGCCTTCTGCGCCGTAGGCCGTGGGTTCGATCCCCACACAGAACAAACATTTGTGCCATGAACATAGATGTTTGTTATCTAACTGGGTGTAATTATATATTCTAAGTATTTATTTACAAAAAAAAAATGTGTATTAGGTACTTATATCAGCTATCTGGTTCCCATATTACAAGCTTTGGCTTAGTTTGGGGCTAGATAGTGCTGTGTGGAAAGTCCTCCAATATTTATTTATTTAATAAATTATATAATGTTTTGTTCTTGGTTAAATAAATAAAAATAAATAAGTAAATAAATGATAGAAGATAGGTACTCACTCAGATCTCTTTTTCTCTATTAAACGACGTAATGTATTGCCCCTGTAAATGAAAAGCCTAACGTAAGTAAGTTGTGTACACTCACCAGCTGGCAGCTGGCTGAACACATAACTTGGTTCCGATAAGTTTTAATCAGTTTATGTTTGTAATAAATACATATGACAGCTATATATTACAACTGGTGTTTCTTTCGATAGGTAATCGCAAAACTTTCATAATGTTTTAATCTGGAGAGGCAAATCAAGACCATTTCTAGATTATAGTATGTATGTCATATTTAATGGTAATAAAACACATGTTTCACCTTAGTTTCTCAAATTTAAATTAAATCATGAAGACAAAATTGTACATGTTCAAAATTACAACCATGTAAGAAAAACAGTAAGTTAAATTAAGCCATTAGTTAAGACAGCCTTCACAGCTCAGTTGGTAGTAACTCTGCCTTCTGCTTTGGCTTAGTTTGGGGCTAGATAGTGCTGTGTGGAAAGTCCACCAATATTTATTATTGTTATTTATTTATTCTTGAAAGTCTGTAATACTCTTGTTTATATTTTTCGCACTTTATTACCCGGCCGGATTACAGCGATCACCGAACAAGCGGGACTCCGGATTAACGAGGCCCTACTGTACATAATGGTTTTAAACTGATTGCAACAAAGTTACGCGATCAGCCAGCAGGTACCTAGGCCTTATAAACAAAAATTAAAACTAAAAAACTGAAACAGCTTCACGATTTTGATCACCAAAGTGAGCGACCCAAAGCATGGTAGATTTCCCCTCGGTTCAAAGAAAAACATATAGGATCATCAGAGTACTGTGTTCTGCGAAACACAATGGCTATTTACTATAACTTACCTTGAGAAATAATTTTTTCTCTTGGCCTTTTTTTTTCGGTAGACCATTGTGCATTGTTTATAACACCCAGTGCTGCCAGTTTTTAATTTCACCTACCCTATGCTTGGTCTAATTTACCCTAAATTTGGTGTGAATATGGAAAAAATACCCTAGTTTATATTTACTACAAAATGTACATAGACATACATAATGCATTTATATTTTACTATAAAAGAGTAGGGGAAATTACGGATGAATCAAATTTTCATTTATAATTTTTTTTATAAATTTTTACAACTTCCAATAAAGTTTCCTTAGCGTCATCGCTTTTCTTAACATACTTGCTGTTATTAAATCTATCCATGGTTTTTGGTCAATCAACATTAGCCATGGGTAACTCACTCAAAAAACATGATCTGCAGCGCATCAGCTCATTTACAGTCTCGAGCCGGAGCCGAACCGCGGTTCAAACGGCTCAGAATTTCAGGACCAATTTATTTTCATGGTACCTTCAAAGACTTCAAGCAAGCACCGATAAGACTTGGCAAAAGGACTAGACGCCAAAACAAAAAAATACTACGATAAAAATAATTTTGTAGAAAAATAAACGAGTCTAGCGGAAAATAAACAGGAAAAAATCCGAGAATTTGTATGTTAGCAATAATTAATAAATATTGCTAACAATGAACGACGGAATGAAAAAAAATTAAAGTAAAAGTTCTACTATTCAAAATGAACCTTACTTGATTAAACAATAAAACGGAAAATATTTATGCAAATTATGACGAGCCTAGAACGCAAAATATCCATCGGGCATCCACGGGCTGTTGCTAAAACAACTCAAGTTAATAATTCAAATTCGTAACCCATACCATTTAAAAACACGCTTTTCTAAAAAGAACCATAATCCTTCAATTCATCCTAACTCCACTCACTCCCCCGCGCAGATATTACTTCAAACGATTCAACGGTTCGAGTACGTAGTAAACCTCCCAATGAATCAAAATAAATATTCTACTCAAACGGTTCAGGGTTCTGTTTATCATAAAACCAATCTTTGAACCGTTTGAGTTGTATATCACATTTTATGAGTAGACCTGAGAACCGCTCCACAGATGAGCGGCTGAAAAATGCAGCATTGGAAATTAGATCTTATTATCTAGACGAAACAATTCAAATTCATTTAGCAAAAATTTTGAGCCGGATATCTTTTTTCTAATATAGACCCTACCTTTCTAGGAATAAAACTTATATTAGGTTGGCATGAGAGCTGTTGAGCCGCCCCTAAAGAAATTGAGCCGGTACTGACGCGCTTATTACGGTATGAGCCGCTCCAAACGCGTACATCCGACTCCTTCTACCCACGGCTAATCAACATGGTTTTTGTGGGAACAAAGTTTACACAAAGTTGTCACACGATTTATAAAAAAATCTTTAGTTGTATTAAATACACATTATATTTTGAACCATGTCGAGGGACAATCATATTAAAATAATCTGAGGGAGCCAGATCTGGCTCACTCAGATTATTTTCTTTTTCCAAATCTGAAAAAATGGCTCGTTGGTAAAAGATTTGCCAACAATGAACAGGTTTGTCTGCGGTTAGTTAGTTGTTTTGAGGAGCTTGATGGTTCTTACTTTAAAGAGGGTATCGAAGCTATTGAACATCAGTGGGAAAAGTGTATCGGGCTAAAAAAAGACAATGTTGATAAAAAATTTTTTTCTTTTTTTTTTATATTGCATTCTTAGTTGGTAATAAAATACGACAAAAATAGAGAAACATCAAAATTATCTGAAATAATAATTAAACAAATAAAAAAATGTTTCCAACATCGGAATCAAATAAACCGGCATCTTTTACGGAACTTTTTTTTTGTAATTTAAATTAAAAAAAAATCTTACGCTTGAATATTTTGTTTTTTGGGGCCTTTCCTTTTCTTCCTTCGAGCCGAAAGACGTAAACGCTTTTTATTTCCTTTTCGGCGATCTGGCTGAGTGTTATCTGTAAAGTTCAGTAGATGTAACATCGATCTATGTTGTTTTTTGAAAAAATGTGTCTGTCCGACATTAGCTATATTTTGTTAAGTTGTTGATAGGTAAGTACTTACTTACCTACCTATGTACATAGGTAGGTTAGTTCTAGTAGTAGGTACCTACCTATCGTACATGTGGTCAATAAAAAATGGTTTGATATTTTTAGGGTTCCGTAGTCCACAAGGAACCCTTATAGTCCGACGGATGGACGGACATGGCGAAACTATAAGTCCTTGTGGACTTCGGAACCCTAAAAATATCAAACCAATTTTTATTGACCACATAATATGTACCTATGTTCCTTAAAGTTGTAGTAGTCTACAACTACAAGGAATCTTTATATTAGTCACGCCGACAAAGTGGTAGAATAAAAACAAAAGGAAATTATCACTGAAATACAAGCTAGGTACACAAGTTTACGAGTAATCGTCGATCAACGTTACGGAACCCTGCGCGTAGCTCGACACGCACTTGGCCAGTTTTTTTACAGTATACATAAATATTTATAATATAAATATATAATGTATCAGTAATTGATACGATCTCTACTTAGAAAAAAAAACGCAAGATAAAAACTGCAAAAATAAACAAAAGGAAAAAAACAAAACGTTAGACTAGGCGGCCGGCGGTATGGTCTTAGAACTATATAGCCTGGTCCGAAAGGAGCGAAAAAAAAAAACAACAACACTCACTCACTATATTTACTGAACACTTAGCTAGTAGTACCTTACGTACTTTAGCTCTTATAATAGGTAAAAAATCTACTTACCCATTTTACAAAACGATTTTTAGTTTTGAGTTAAATCTTTTTAGTAGAAGACGCACAGTCAACAAATGCAATAGGTACGCTGGTAATAAACAAACAATTCCAGAAAGAGATCCGTCCGACCGACCCGAACGAGCCGAGGTCGCGCTTCTCCCCCCCGTCTCACCCCGCCTCTGTGGCGACGGACGAGTGACGACCAAGTGAGAATGAGAACGCGATAGTGAGAAAGAGAGAGGACGCGATAACATTAAACGAAAAATAGTGTGCGGCATAAAAATTGTCCCAGGAAATACGAGTTTTTTAAGCCTTACAAGTTTGTGAAACAAAAGTTTTCGTTTACAAGAATCTCCATTACACTTGCAAGGTTTCTATCATAATATTTTCTTTACTTTTACAATTTAAGAGTATAAAGTTCAGGTAAAAGTGCAAACTAAATTTGTTTCTCCAAATTTTGAATTTTTGTTTTGATATAAACCTAGATATAGTCCACAAGATACCTATTAGTTAAAAGTTTCAAAGCAAGATCAGGTAAAACGCCATAATTACGTATGAGCATTTATATGAAAAGTAGGTAATACGGGTTGGTTGCTCTTAATGCCAAGGTATTCAAAATTCAAAACACAACTAGAGTTAGATTAACAAAGGATTAAAGGGCCGTTAAATATGTCAAAATGGACGCGTTTGACAGCTAAGGTTAGATTTAACGGCCTGTTAATCCTTGATTAGTAACTAACAGAGCATGGTGAAATCAGCTCTTAGCCAGACACCAAACTACAATCTAAGAATAAATATCAAAAACGGTCTTGAGTTTCAGTTCAATCACAAGGATCACTTTGAAGTGTCTACCCACCCTCTATAAATCTAGCCCCAAACTAAGCAAAGCTTCTATCTAATTGATAGAATATTTAGCTTTTACAGAAATTAATTGCAAAAATTAAAAGAAAATAACGGCGGTGCTAGAAAAAAAAAGGCTTTGCCTCTCTACCTACTTATCCAGATGTATATTATTTATCGAACGAGTGAGCGAAGCGAACGAAGATCTTAGTTTCAACTTGGGCGATTTGGCATTTTATGTATGTATGTATGTTTGTCTGGCGATAACTTTAGAACCGTTGATCCGATCTGCATGAAATTTGATATGTTGATAGCTTGTACTTGAGAAATTTACTGGTAAGTATATGAGTAGAATCGGATGAAGGGTTTTTGAGATATGGGGATTTTTAAAGGGGGCAAAAATAAAAAAAGTTACATAAAAAAATCAAGTTACATGACATATGAAAGGGCTTTGTTTGGACATCCCAAAACAATTTTTACTTTTTTTTTGGGACGCTCGGTTAAAGTTTTGATGCGTTCGTCGGGTCGCATCACGAGATCTCAGTTCGGGGCGAACTACTATTATATTGTAAAGCTCATTCCATCACCCTAGTACCACCGTATCCAAGTATTTGACAGCGTAACGCCATCGCGCTACTGAGAGGCGTAATCAAGCCACTTGGGACTTGGGGCTTCACCCAGAGACTAGGAAACAGAGGTTTCAAAGTTGAAGCTAGAGGAAAGAACGCCAATTTCGACTCTTACCCGCGCCTCCTATACAATGACGGTAGAGTCTGGTAGAGTTGGTAGCTCCATGCTCGGTAGAGACGAGGTGTAGATGACTCTGATTGATTGAATGGTCAAACAGGATATTCGAACGGTAAGCATCAACGAATAGTATCAATGGGTAAACTATTTTCCTGCATGCACGCCTCTTTTGAGCGCTTGTTCGCTGTTGGACAGATTCGTAGGTAAACCCCTCTGCCTGGATACAATAAAAATGTAAATAACCAGTTTGTACCAGGTAGTATATTATTATATACAACTTGGCGCGCCTGGCCGGAGCCTGGGATGCATAGCGGGCAGACTTGTTGCTAAGTTAAACTAAATTCGTTGTGACTTGTGATTGTTAACTAATCACACATCACTGTTGTAAAACAAAATACTATGCAGTATGGTTTTGTACTTTATTAGCCTTTAGCCTGCTCCGGATGGGGCAAATAAAAAAACATCACTGTTGTTTTGCTACTCGCCACTAGATGGAGTTCATAAGTATGCTAGACACAGAAATATTAATGCAAAATGTAATTGTATTCTCTGTTCCCTGATACAAAATAGTTTGCATGTCTGGCTGTTGCCTAATCTCGAAACCAAGATGGTAATGGGAATTAATTTAATGGATAGGCAGCAATAATGGACTTTTTATCACATCAATTCGAAAATAGATAGTTTGCTCTTCGAAAACAGGTAGCAAAATAGCACTTTGAAGGGCGGTAAAGTACTTTACCGCCCAAGGGCGGTAATGTGATTTGAATTTGGAATGTGCTTATTGAGTAAAAGTTCCAATCACCAAAGAGATCACGAACACTGTATGAACAAGCAGGCTTTATGATTAAAAAAAAAGCGCCTGAACTAAATAAAAATAAACAAAAACACGTGAAACGCGCATTCCACCTTTGTTCATAATTGTTTACTCAAATTCAGATTTTACTTAGTTTTATGAAAATAAATAAAATTACAATAAATACATGATTATGACTATGAGATTATGTGACATTGTGACAATGTGACTATGTGACTATGTGGCTATGTGACTATGTGACTATATGACTCCGTGACTTTGTGACTTTGTGACTTTGTGTATTTGTGACTTTGTGACTTTGTGACTTTGTGACTTTGTGACTTTGTGACTTTGTGACTTTGTGACTTTGTGACTTTGTGACTTTGTGACTTCGTGAATTTGTGACTATGATTATGATTATTCATAAGTTGCACTAAGTTATTTTCTCATAGAGGGTGATAAAAAGTAGAGTGTCCACCTCGGGAGCAACACTATTTTAAGCTCGAGTGAAGTACTTTGATCCCTCGCTACGCTTAGGATTCTACTTTAGAATCCTTCGCTCCGCTCTGGATTCAAAAAACACTCTCGCCATAAAAATAGTTGTTTGCTCCCTTGGTAAACAATCTACTATTTTAGGCTAGAAACTGTTGTATATAATGGGAAAACAAATCTCCAATAAATGGGTTTAACATTTTATATAAGTAACCATGAAGGTAATTTTTTAAAACTTAACAAATACTTTTTTAAATAAATAATACGTATTCTTAATTCAAATAATACCTAGGTATATTTAAAAAAAATAATCTGATCTATCGATGGGCAACTCGGTTAAAAACACAACTCGGTTAAATCGGTTTAAAAAAATAAGCAAATCGGTTTGAAACCGATTCAAACCGATTTGCATCCAAATCGAATAACAGTTTACAAAACATATGGCACCGAAACAGTATTGACCGATGTAATTAAGGTCGAATGGTTTGTTACTTGTTTTATTCTCGGTAAAAATGAAGAAAAACATAAAACATACTTACGGATTTTCATGAATATGTCGTCGAGTTATAAAAATGAAAGAAAGAAACAGGTTTTTGTTCAAATTAATAACACGTTTAATGAATAATAAAATTATTTTTTAAACCGATTCGGTTAAACTCCTGAATAGGTTTGACTCGTTCAATCGTCAAACCTATTTGAACCGATTTGGTAAACCGAGTTGACACATCGCTAATCTGATCATACATCGAAACTTAACAACACCATTTATGAGCTAAAATATTAAATTCTTTAACAACAAATAAAAATCAATTAAGTTACTACATACTTAAATATCGTAGAATGTTTAAATAAGATTTACCCTATTCTAAAACGTACTGATAAAGGACGGATGTAAAATTTATTGAAAATCGAATTTCAAATATAATTTTATAGCATTATGATTTTACTATCATGAATGAATAATTAGTAAGTATGTGACCACTCTCTGGTGACAAAGTTTTTAAGCCGTTATGTATAATATCGTCAGATTAATAAACACGGAGTTTTTACATCATCTATACGGCGCCGGCGCCGCCAAAAAATTTGCATTGGCAACACTGATGACCACAGAATTAATATAGTTATACATTTTACACTCACAGAATGTAAACAAATCTAAACAATTATACAGCAGGATTCCTCTGTTCCGTGTTTACATTCAAGTGCTTATACTTAAATGGGTAACAAAGATAGTATAAAAATTGTAAAAAAGAGAATACGGTTACGAGCCCAAAGAGAACATATGAATAATTTATGGGAAAGAAAACTGTAAGTACACCTACTTTATCAATCTTACTAAATACCATAAAAATCTGAGCCTAAACTTTAACTGTAAATAGGGGGCTGCGTCTTATTGTGTTAGTTTCATTTCGGCGGAAAGTTTAATAGGCATTTCATGAATGAAAAACTTCGAAATTTCAAAAGTCTTTTAGCAGTAGTTGTTCGCCGTGCCATGTAGAATACCCTGCTTCCGGGTTTAAAGGGGTATTATTTATGTTACTGTTACTGTTGTATAAGCTTGATCGACATTAAATTAATACACGTGTGACAGTAGTGCTACTATCTAGTATGGATTTAAAAAAGGTTTTATTTACATTCATTCATAATGGAGTTTATTTTTTATTTTCAAACAAACTAATTACCTACCAGATTATGCATAAAATTATTAAACATTCTGTATGAGCACACAAACAATATTGATAATAATAATTTGGAGAACATTTTATGCCGTCCCAGAACTGTACCCCAATTAAGAGTTGTGTTTACCATATTTGGTTTTTCGTTCTCGTTCCGTGTTCATTGCATCTACTTCTAATTTTCATCATACTTGCAACATAAAGTTCCGTATCGGTATCTCTATCGCGTCTTCATACAAAACCCGCAATGAACACGGACGAGAACGAAAAACTCAAAACCAAATATGGTAAACACAACTCATACTTGGGGTACTGGACTTATAAAAACACACTTTTATATACTTAATCAAATTTTAATAGAGATCTCTGTGGCTATGAGGTTGTAGTACTTCAGTTCACTATAAATAAATTCAGTATAATTTTGGCGCCATTTGGTGCAAGTGATTGCTTCATAAAAAATTATGGGGAAAAATAAAAGTTGTGATAAATCTACAAGGGAAGTAATATTAAAACTTCGCGAGAAGAATTGGTCTTTCAGAAAGATAGCCGACCACCTGCAATGCTCTAAAACTATGGTATTCCATGCTGTGAAGCATTTTGCCACGCATCAAACTACCTCAAATGTTCCGCGTGTACCTAAACAGAGAAAGTCATCTCCTCGAGATGATCGAAATATCGTTCGTTTGGCAAAACAATATCCTTTTAAAGGGTCTAATGAGCTAAGAAAGGAATATTTTGGTGAAAACAACACTTCAGCAATCTCGGCACGCACTATTCGAAGGCGTTTGGTAGAAGAAAAGTTGCACGGAAGGATAGCAAGGTAGGTACCCATGTTGAAACGATGCCATAGGCAGGCCCAGCTTGCATTTGCAAGAAGGTATGAAAACTGGTCAATTAGACAAAAAATTAGACAAAATAAACAGGGTATGTTTATTTGATGGAAAAAGATATGTACGACACCCTCCGAATATAGCATTTGACCCTAAGAACACAAAAGTGACATTAAAGTATGGTGGGGGAAATGTGAAAATTTGGGGGTGCTTTTCTGGGTATGGTATTGGACCTGTTAAGCTGATAGAAGGAAACATGGATCAATTCCAATACTTACAGAAATATACTGGAAGAAACAATGTTAACTTATGCTGAAGTATGCTTCCGGTTATTTGGAGATTCCAACACAATAATGATCCAAAGCATACTGCACGCACCGTTAAAAAAATTCTCACATCACAATCAGTCTCTGTCTTAGATTGGCCAGCTAACAGCCCAGATCTTAACCCTATAGAACATTTTTGGTGCAAAGTCAAGAAGAAGGTTTCAAATCGACAGTGTGGCAATTTAAGAGAGCTGTATGACGTTTTCTTGGAAGAATGGAACTCTATCTCTCTTGCGAAATGTCAAAAATTGATAGAGTGAATGCCTCGCCGGTGCAAAGCAGTTATTAAAAGCCATGGATATGCTACTAACTATTAGTTTTAGTTTAAAATGTATTAAATTGCTTATTTTATAATAAGCACTTCATATTAATGTGATTTAATTTAATCTGTGTTTCATATAAAACAATTTTCTAGCAATTTAATAAATCATTCATAATCCATTACTATTTGAAATTGTTATTTTTGAGAATAAATAAAATTTGTTATAAAAATAGTGAGTGATTTTATTCTGTTGTCCTAATCCCGTTTGCTCTATTCTTGTGGCTATTTCATAACATAACGAGTTACTTCTAAGAAGGAACAATAACTACACAGGACATGACTCAAAAAAAAATTCTGTTTCTTCAATTTGTTCTTAATTATAATGACCACAACTGTGTATACTTGTTACCAATGACTGGTTTCTACCTCTCCAAGTCCAACTTTTCTATGTATTTTTGTTACAGAAATAATTAAACTTCTGTAGTCACTAAGATATTATGCAACTGGTTCACAGCATGTTACAGTTGGAGAATATTGTGGGCTCTGGAATGCCTCATACAGAAATGCTATTTTTTATTTATTTATTTCAAGTTACAACTATCTATTTAAAAGTGGCTGCTATTGTGATGCAGTTCTTCTGGCTGATAGTGTGCTGTGAAATATTTACAGAGTAAATCCGTGGACATTCCTCACAGCACTATCTCACCCTAAACTAAGGCAAAGCTTGTAATGTGGGAACCAGATAGCTGATATAGTACTTTATATACTTTTTTTTTGTAAATACATACTTACAATATTATATAACACCCAGGCAGAGAACAAACATCTATGTTCATCACACAAATGTTTGTTGTCTGGATTGAACCCACAGCCTACAATGCAGAAGGCAGAGCTACTACCAACTAAGCTGTGAAGGCTGATGATGATATATGATGATAATTATACCTTTACTTTGTTTTTTACTGTATTTTATGGGATGTAAGCTTACCTTATTTTTAATATTTATTTAATGTTTAATTTTTTATTTTCAAAAGATGTATTTTTAATATGAAGGCTGTCGTGTCCACGGAACAGAGAATTACATTTATGTGGTCGTGTCATATGGTTATCTGTAAGTCGTAGGTAAAATATACTTATTGTAACCATCCACTTGCTTACAGGGTCAAATGGATCAGCTGCCAGACAGATGTCAAAGACCTTGTTCAGGTAACTTTTGTACACACAGATACAGATCAAACTACACAAAGCAAAATAAAAATTATGTTTTTTTACGAGTAGCTGATGGAACAAGCAGATGGCCCACCTGATGTTAAGTGGTAACCATCACCTTTAGCAAAGCATTGCCTTGCAAGTCACGTACGATAGGAACGTGACCCACGATGCAATGCCCTGCGTCCATCAACTTGAGGCATACAGAAGTTAAGCCTCATGTGCCTGTAGTTAAACCGGCAACCACACTCTTCAAACGGAAACACAGCGTTGCTGCTTGGCGGCAGAAAAAGGCGTGGTGATAGTACTTCCCCGGACGAGCCACACACAAAGAGCTCTACTACTCTCTAAACACACATTTCAAATTTTTTAAGATATAAAATCGCGAATAACAAAAGTTGTGGAGAATTATATTACAAAGGTTCAGCGAAAATATCGTTATTATGATCCAAATAAGTTTTTCTAATCTCTCTCGTCGTGTCACTAGTTTCTTTCGAAATAGTGTGGTGAAAGGATTTTAAGTGCGGCTCAGGAGGCTCCTTTCGAGCATTAGACACATAACTTTTTAGGTTCTACGACATGCCGGTTTCCTCACGATGTTTTCTTTCACCGTTTTAGATTACTGGCATTGTGCACATACATTTTTGAGTTGAAAACTCATTGGTGCACGACCGGTTTCGAACCCACGGCCTTAGGATCGGAAGGTGGCGCAAACAACCATTTTGTGTGCAATGTGATTTTGAAAATTTGTGTGAATTTGAAAATGGGTTTAGTGATTTTATATCTTTCAACATGTCGAAACGTGCAGGCGAGAGGTACTAAGGGCCGGTTTCACTATGCTCTGTTAGATTAACAAAGGATTAAAGGGCCGTTAAATATGTCAAAATGTACGCGTTTGACATCTAAGGTTAGATTTAACGGCCTGTTACTCCTTGATTAGTAACTAACAGAGCATGGTGAAACTGGGCCTAAAGCTCTTGAATTTGCCTTTGGGAGCTAGGCTGGCTGGGGTGAGGTAAGCAGGGGGATAATGCACAATACACCCCACTGCGGGACGTCAATGCAGATCTTATTCCCCCACCACGAATTAGATTCAGATGTGCAAGAAATTATTCGACGGTGGTCTTTCCCTTAAAATGCTTCTTTCGTCACAGGAGGATAATAAAGAAGACGATGAGACCGAAGATATCCAGCCTTCGTCCACAGACGATAAACCAATCATATGTGACACTGAGGATGATAGAGCTGAAGAAGTTGAAGAAGATGGAGAAGATGGAGAAGTTGAAGAAGCTCAAGAAGTGGAAGAAGTTATAGTCGCTGTTGTTGATGATAAAGAGGCAGCAGTAAGTAGTTGTTATTATGTTTTATAGAATCTTCTTTTTCTTATCATGTCACTAGTTTCTTTCGAAACAGTGTCAAAATCCCAGATTAGCAGGAGGACACAGAAGACATCATCAGTTTTAAATTTGTATTCTGAATTATCAGGTTAAGTTTTTGAACCCAATTTGAAATAAGATCTTTGTACTACCAGTGGCGTAGCGTGCCTTGGCGGGGCCCCGTATAAAAATTTGTTTGGGGGCCCTTATGAGGGGTAAAGATTTATCACAAAAAAAAACGTTTGCATAAAATTAAAAGAAATATTTATTCATCATAATTTCGTTTTTTGTCTATTATCATTTCTGAAATAAAAAAAAATTGGGAAGATACTATTCATTTTTAATGCTTACGCACGTCATAGGACCCCGTGGCCCGGGGGCCCCGTATAATTGATACGGCAGATACGGCGGTAGCTACCTATGTATAATGATATCTACCATTATCATCTTCCTGCCCTTATCCCACGCTGCATGGGGTCGGCACAACAAGTTTTCTTCTTCCACTCTTCTCTATCATTCGTCATCTCAGTGCTCACTCCTACTCATGTCGTCTTTCACACAGTCCATCTATCTTTCTTTGGCCTGCCTTTCTTCTAATACCATCCACATTCATATCTAACACTCTTTTCGTATTACACTCTTCCCTCCTCATTTGTATTTATTTATTTATTATTTATTTTAAGCCCCATATCAGATTCTAGGGTTTTAACACGTTCCCTGTCCCAAACAAAAATTGAGCCGCAAGCCCAACAGACTTTTTGCAAAATACTTATTTTTATGTTGTCAGAAGAACACACAACCAAATACAAATATGATCGTCTCGTCCCATGCAAATTTAGCACAATACCAGCGCGTCCCGTAGAAATAATCACTATAGAAGTTGTATGTGTCCCCTGACACACATTATGACTCAGGAACGTATTAGTGCTTTCCAAGCGCAAGTTTCCTGAGTCATATGTGGTTCAGCGGACAGGGAACGTGTTTATATCTTTATTATCTTTAGTTATTTGAATCTGTGTGCCCAATGGCAAAGGCCTCCTCCAACCGCTTCCACTCCTCTCTATTTTGAGTACCTCTTGTCATGGTGTCTCATTGCCTACAAAGCATTTTTAGTTCCAATTAAACATCAATAGATGGCGATACCGGTTGCGATTGAATTATTGATATTTGTTTTAGTCCAGAAAAAAGTATTAAGGTCATGAATAGCTTATGTTATATTGTAAAAAAATCTCCCATAAGCACAGGAAGATGAGGAAATAAGCTGATAATGAAATCTTCATGTTTTTACAATAATCAATATTGACCACGTTTTTTCTTGCGGAAATTATTTGAACTACGTTGTGGTTCGGTTTCAAAAGTTCAAAAGATGCCGCTATTTGCGTTTATAGAATTTTTTCGTTTCTTATAGAGGCATTTTACTACGTACCTACCTACGTAAAAAATAAAAAACAATTTATTTATTATTAATATAAAAAAAACGGTGTATATTAACATGATTCGATTTTTAGCCACGGAAATAAGAGTTGTAATACTTCTACTAGTACAGAATAAATAATAGGACTCTTACTGCGACGCAACAAGGTGCAATTCATCTTGCATAATTTCACCTAAACATTGCCGCACTCTTCTAACGTGAAACTCTGTCGCTGTCAGTGCTGGTGCTGGCGCGGGCCAGACAGCGACAAAAATCTGAGCCAAAATTATGCCTTTTTAAGGGGCTGACAACCATCAAACAACTTCTCGCTTGCATGTTTCGACATGTTGAAAGATATAAAACCACTAAACTCACTTTCGAAAAATCTGAATAAACCATTTTGTGTGCAATGTGATTGCACACAAAATGGTTTATTATTTAATTGGTAAATGCTTATTTTAGTAAAAAAAAAAAACATTTTAATCGATACAAGTTATCCGACTCAAAAGTTTGCATTAGTACAAAAACTAGTTACTTACTTTTGCTTTACTTTTTAGAAGGAAAAAACTGATTGATTAATATCTTTCAACATGTCGAAACGTGCGAGCAAGAAGTTGTTTGATGGTTGTCAGTCCCTTAAACTTTACGGACGTACGTAGTGCCGTAGAAAGAAAATTATTTATTACGTCAACGCAAGTATATAGTTGGTAGGTAAATACAAAGTTTACTTGACCTACCTACTTTAGATAACCGCTCAGCATCAGGTGTCACTTCAATTATTTTAGAAGACCCACCTGATGTTCAGCGGCTATCGACGATGGCCAACTACTAGGTATCTCAAATCCAAGAAATAAGCGCTCAACATCTTGGAGTGGGTGTTGAAAGGTAACCATTCAACATCAGGTGGGCTATTTTATGTTGAGAGATTACGTCTATAACCAACTTTTGTCAATTATTTCCTTTTCTTATTGTACGAAAAACGGGTTCTGTTATTATAAACACATCATCTACTTTAGGATTTCCACAAATAGGTAGTGACCATTCAACATCAAGTGGGGTGATCACTAATTATCGGGTTAGAAGTAACCGCGCGACTCCAGTACCCCAAGTATGAGTTTTGCTTACCATATTTGGTTTTTCGTTTTACGATTTTGTTCCGTGTTCATTGCGGGTTTTGTATGAAGACGCGATAGAGATAACGACACGGAACTTTATGTTGCAAGTATGATGAAAATTAGTAGTAGAACATAAAGTTCCATAATTAATTGATTCAGGCGTGACTTTGCGGAATTCCATTGTTAAACATAAATTTAATGAAATAAATATATAGTACTAATCCGCTAATCTAATCTTATGTAAGTAAATCAAATGTAGACTTGAGTGTGCACCCTTCACTGCATCTGCAAACTCTGCATACTCTGCAAATTCTGTAACGTGAAAAAAGGTGTATTAGACACAACAAAAAATACCACAAAAAATATAAAATACTTAACAAGACTTCGACACGTGTTTCGCCTCTCTACGAAGCATCTTCAGGAAGAATTGACTTGCTGTGCACTGAATGACGTCACCTTGACGTGTTGTCTCGTCGAGCGAAGAGCGTCGGCGCTCGACGAGACAACACGTCAAGGTGACGTCATTCAGTGCACAGCAAGTCAATTCTTCCTGAAGATGCTTCGTAGAGAGGCGAAACACGTGTCGAAGTCTTGTTAAGTATTTTATATTTTTTGTGGTATTTTTTGTTGTGTCTAATACACCTTTTTTCACGTTACAGAATTTGCAGAGTATGCAGAGTTTGCAGATGCAGTGAAGGGTGCACACTCAAGTCTACATTTGATTTACTTACATAAGATTAGATTAGCGGATTAGTACTATATATTTATTTCATTAAATTTATGTTTAATAAAGTTCCATATCAGTATCCCTATCGCGGCTTCATACAAAACCCGCAATGAACACGGAACAAAAACGAATCGTTTTTGCTCCGTGCTCATTACGGGTTTTGTAAAGTTCCATATCGGTATCCCTATCGCGTCTTCATACAAAACCCGCAATGAACACGGAACAAAAACGTAAAACGTAAAACGAAAAACGCAAAACTCATACTTGGGGTACAGGTAGCTCAAAAGAGGTAACAGCTCCACATCAGCTAGGCCATTAGATGTAACGCCTTTACATCAGCTTGAAGCCATCAGGTGGGCCATCAGTTGAACGGCTAATAAGAGGGTCGACTTCATCTCAAAGTCAATAGGTTATCGCTTTTCTTCTGGTGGGTTTTTTTTTAAATAATGAACTTCGTCACAAAATTATAAATTCAAAGAAACAAAAAGAAACGATCTAATTTGCAAAGTAAAAATGGGGAAAAGTACTTTATTTGTTGCACGTTAAGGTTGATTACACAATAAATGTTATTTAACCTACGTCTTTTCATATCTAAATGAAAAGATTTCCTCGTTTTTGGTGACGAATGATCATAAGTGTGAGATAGTATTATGAAGATTTGTGACTTTATTACAAGGAGCTATGGTTGTGATTAGGTTGAACTTGTTGAACTGTTTTAAAACTTTTGTCTCAGGCTTAATTTACATCGCCGCGGGTTGGAATGAAAGCGACTTTTTGCAACGAAATTGTCCATAGCATAGTGAACTTTATATCAAATACATAACATACAAACTAAATACGAGCCAAGTAGCTAGGGAGCTCGAGAATGCGCGGGGATTATTTGGAAGACTAATTTCGTTGTATGACTAACAGCCTTTATAGCTCAGTTGGTAGTAGGTCTGCTTTCAGGGCCGGAGGCCGTGGGTTCAATCCTCACCGAGAACTAACATTTTTGTGATGAAAATAGAATTTTGTTCTCTGTCTGGGTGTATAAGTAGGTCTATAAATTACCTACCAGTAAAAAAAGTATATCATGTATTAGTATTTTATCATATTAGCTTTGATTTTGTAAGTCACTCGTTATCTAGGTACCTAGGTTGATTGTTGATCGAAGCACGGGACACGACGAAATGACCACTGAGTGTGTTGCTGATTTTGCCTCGTCAAACTAAATTGAGGCACAAGTTGGGGGTTTGCCCAAACTTTTACCCTGTTACTTCTTGTAGCGAATAGATCCCAATAACGCCTGCATAATTGAAACAGCGATCAGTCAGTGCCTCCGAACTAAAACAGCCTAGTGTTCGAGCAAAAAAGTAGGTAGGTAGTTAGGTACCTAATACATCCTAGCTACTTAAACAAATTTCATAAGGCAGCATCAACATCTTGCTTAAAAAAATACTTAAACGAATAGATGTAGACTACACAATAACACAACATACCTATCATAGGTATCTTTTAAATGCAAGTGGCCACCTACTACTTAATAATCTGTGTAGATTCTTATTTTGAAACAAAACTGGCAAAACTATCATTGTGGGCGAAGGACTGCGTGCGGACACAGTATAAAATAATAGTATGTGCGTGTTGGCAGAACTAATTTTATCGCCATCTATTGGTTGTAAGTGCATTTTACGTGATGCCGCTTGCTCGCAACGCAACTTCGCGACATCTAGCGGCTATGCGGGCTATTTTGTTTAGCTTCGGGCTATTTCATATATCCCGAAAAATTGCCCGAGTCACAGCCCGAGTTAAGACTGGAACCGTTTCAATGTATGGGATGAGGTATCTGTACTAGTATTCTCTTATCTGTGCTCTTGTCCTGGTTTTTCCCATTGACTGGACAAACTCGTCATCCCATCTCATTTGTATACTCTCTAGTAAATAAATCATTTCATTTCTCTGTATGTAAGTTTTATATTCGCAGTCGTTGGACGAGTGGGAGATAAAGAAGCAGCTGTGTCGCTGTTGCCTGGTGGAGGGAACGTTCGACAGTCTGCATGCGCCGGCGCCGGCCGGTGACGTCACATACGACGACATGCTGCTCCAGTGCTTCAGTATAGAGGTCAGGCTTTGTGTCAGTAGTACCATTGATGGTACAAGTGACACAACTTTGTACCCTTAGTACCATTAATGGTACTAGTGACAATTATTTAGGATCAGTAGTACCGTCATAAATATTGATGTAACTGAAATATCATAACACTAGTGGAACCACAAAGATTTTTTATATTATCATTAACCAACGACCCGCCCCTGCTTCGCACGGTTATTGTGGGTTATCCCTAAGAGATATACATATTATACCATCGCGGACTTTTTAGCCCCGTCCCGTCCTATCGTTTTAAAACTCCGTGAAAACACAGCTGTTTTCATTCAATCTTCGTCATGGCGGAGTGTCAAATAACGCATATGGCGCGCATATCGTTAGGTATTTCATCAGACTATATGATAGCAGGCAATTCTTATAGATATTTTCAGTTGTTTCCGGTGTCGAGTGAAGTGACGACTCCGCTGCGTGGCGTGTGCGGTCTGTGCGCGGCTCGCCTGCGGGACGCACACGCCTTCCGACACCAAGTGAGCGCGAGTGACGCGCGCTTCCGAGACCTGTACACGCGCGGCTGTATCAAAGGTACACTATGTCTCTGTATCACAGGTACACTATGTCTCTGTATAACAGGTACACTATGTCTCTGTATCACAGGTACACTATGTCTCTGTATCACAGGTACACTAGGTCTCTGTATCACAGGTACACTATGTCTCTGTATCACAGGTACACTATGTCTCTGTAACACAGGTACACTATGTCTCTGTATCACAGGTACACTATGTCTCTGTATCATAGGTACACTATGTCTTGGTATCACAGGTACACTATGTCTTTGTATCACAGGTACACTATGTCTTGGTATCACAGGTACACTATGTCTTGGTATCACAGGTACACTATGTCTTTGTATCACAGGTACACTATGTCTCTGTAACACAGGTACACTATGTCTCTGTATCACAGGTACACTATGTCTCTATCACAGGTACACTATGTCTCTATCACAGGTACACTATGTCTCTATCACAGGTACACTATGTCTCTATCACAGGTACACTATGTCTCTGTATCACAGGTACAATATATCTCTGTCTTTACACACACAACTGTATCATAGGTACACTATCTCTGTCAACAGTTCCATATGTAGAGAACATATGGAACTGTTTTCTAGAAAAACGCTGATATTTTATTGTCCTTGTTTACAGTTGCTGGTGCCGCTGAAGTGGAAATAGAACCCAAGAGAGAATTACCATGCCTTGATGATAGTATGTAGTTTTCCTAAAGTAAAAGACTAAATAGACCATAGATTTTAAATAGCAACCTTAGTTAAAGTTACTGATAGTTGAAAATATCTTGGCTTAACACTTAACAGCTCTGTTAGTGGCAATGACCACTATGCCTTTTCTGCCGCCAAGCAGCGTTGCTGTGTTTCGGTTTGAAGAGTGTGGTTGCCGGTGAAATTACAGGCACATGAGGCTTAACTGTATGCCTCAAGTTGATGGACGTAGGGCAGTGCATCGTAGGGAACGTATCGTGCGTGACTTATGAGGTAATGCTTTGATATAGGTGATGGTTACCACTTAACAGCAGTTGGGCCATATGATTGTTCCGCCTGCATGTAGTATAAAAAATAAATGAAATTTTAATCTCTCAAAAATCCCTTTTTTTACAGATTTTGATAATGAAATGGATGAGACAGAGAACTCTGAAGAACTTCTAGGCAAGTACCTCATAATTAGATATCGGATAATCGGATGCATATTTACCTAAAGTTAATTTTTGGCTAACAAATTATGGAAGCGGCTTCTTAGGATACTTTTATTAAAATTTAAATCCCGGGATTGCATAAATAATCGGATGTATACAGGGTACCACGTTACATGTGTAGGCTTACACATGTAAGGGGGTGATTCTGGGCCCCGAGGGGTATATTACGTTGTAACAGGGCAATAATTGCCCTGAATTACAATTACATGAATGACAATTATTGTCATACGTGTCACTTAAATTTGAACTTCCTGGGATCCCGGGATTTTTAGATAAAAGCAATATTTTAATTTCCTGAGACCCCAGGATTTTTCGATAAAAAGTGCTTTCCAATAGCCAACATCTCAACTTTAGGTAAATATGCATCCGAATATCAGATCTCTACTCATCTACACTAATATTATAAAGAGAAAAGATTTGTATTTTTGTTATTTTGTTGTTTTGTTGTTTTGTATGTAACGAATAGGCTCAAAAACTACTGGTCCGATTTCAAAAATTAACTGAAATGCCGCTGCTAGAAAAGGGTCTTTATTTGTACCTTGGTATTAATCCTTATCCAAATAAATCATTTCATAATTAAGACGGTTTCAATACCTATAGATTACTTCTTAAATTTTTCAAATCGGACATTCCATTCAAAAGATATGACGAAATTAAAAATGTTAACGGGTCCACGGGTCACGCACTGGGTGCGATTTCACTCACTCAGGGAGAAGAGCCCAAATGTATGTAGACGCGAGGCTCGACGGTCTAACTCACGGTCTAAGTTTATCCTAAAATGTTCAAAAAATATAGGACCACCCATGCGAAGCTGGGACAGGCCGCTAGTAATTGTATATATCAATTAATGTTATTAAAACTCTTTTCATAGTGAATTTTGTATGTCACGATTAGCGCCCCTGGCGGGAGAGTTGAGAACTCTACTCTATACAAAACCCGCTCGGAAAATGTGCTCGCTAACAGTGAGCGCAAAAAAGTTCATCATCATCATCAGCCCAAAGAAGTCCACAGCGGCATAGGCCTCCCCTATACATTTCCAGGAAGAACGATTCCGAGCCCTCTCCATCCACCGAGTTCCCGCGATCCTGACAATGTCGTCAGTCCATCGGGTAGGAGGGCGTCCCACGCTTCGTTTTCCTGTTCGTGGTCGCCATTTGAGAACCTTAAAAAAGTTATGAATCCCCTCAGATCTCTTAGTACCAACTACTAACTACTAACTACTAACTACTACTCCAGATTCTTTTGAGGATGTCTTAGGTGGGTAGTCAGAGGTACGTCCAAACATTAAATTTGGCACATACCCACATTTTGCAGTAGTTGGTATTCCATACGTGACAGGTTGCAAGCCCATCGCCGCTGTTAGAGTACTAACTGGTTTCATCACGATGTTTTCCTTCACCGTTTAAGAGCACTGGCATTGCGCACATACATTTTTCGATAGGAAAAATCCATTGATGCACGACCGGATTCGAACCTGCGACCTTACGATCGGAAGGCGGGGTCACTTCCACTAGACAACCGGTGCTCTCTAAAAAAAAAAAAAAGAGTTATGTATCAGATATTTCTTAGTTTAATTATAGATAATATAGATAATTAATTATAGATAAGATTAGTAAAATCTACCGATATTTATTGATCGAGTGAGCGAAGCGAACGAAGATCTTAGTTTCAACTTGGGCGATTTGGCATTTTATGTATGTATGTATGTATGTATGTATGTATGTATGTATGTATGTTTGTCTGGCGATAACTTTAGAACCGTTGGTCCGATCTACATGAAATTTGATAAGTCGATAGCTTGTACTTGAGAAATTTACTGGTAAGTATATGAGTAAAATCGGATGAAGGGTTTTTGAGATATGGGGGTTTTTAAGAGGGCAAAAATAAAAAAAGTTACATAATAAAATCAAGTTACATGTCATATGAAAGGGCTTTGTTTGGACATTCCAAAACAATTTTTACTTTTTTTTTGGGACGCTCGGTTTTCGAGATAAAATTTAAAAAGTTAAATTAAGATGACCAGCGATCCAAGAGCTCCCATCTATAAGAGTTTCGATGACATCAAGGTTTTTCTACTGGTCGGCCAGTCCCTTTGATTTTTCTTATTTTTTTTTCTTGAAATAAATTAAGGAGGTACTCAGTACTCATAAAATGGTGACGACGACCAGGTCTGATGATGGAGCCAAGGTCTGTTCAACGGAACTCTTCAATAAATAGGCCAATAGAGTTGAAACTTGGTAACCATACCAAGTTAGTAGGCGGTAGTCGGAAAAAAGTCCAAAGATAATGTTTGGACTTGCCTCTGACTACTACCGACTCAAAGTTTTGATGCGTTCGTCGGGTGGCATCACGAGATCTCAGTTCGGGGCGAACTACTAGTTATATTTTGTTTTCAGTTGAAAAAGAAACAGAGTCGACAAAAAATAGTACGACGACAGAAGAATATGATGTTGGAGGTGACGAAATAGTAACA
This sequence comes from Chloroclysta siterata, assembly GCA_932294275.1. Lineage (NCBI taxonomy): Eukaryota > Metazoa > Arthropoda > Insecta > Lepidoptera > Geometridae > Chloroclysta > Chloroclysta siterata. The sequence goes on along the minus strand of OW028595.1, from coordinate 2,359,575 downwards.
GCACCAAAGAAAGTACGGAAAGAGCCACAATACAAAAAAAAGAAATTACCTAAATCTGGTGAGTAAATCGGGAGCCAATAATGTACGGCCAAATAATGTACAGCATGATATTGCACAGCACGATAATGCACACCCAGATAATCCGTGTCCACTGGTTTGAATTGTTGGGTGTACATTATCATCCCGTACAATAATAACATGCTGTGCAATATCGTCACGTGTCAATAATTTACACCCAGATAATGTACAGCACGATAATTGGAAGCCACTTTAGTACCGTTGAGTCGGATTGGTTAGGTTATGTTGAAACATATAAATTACGCACGAGGCGAGCGAGCAAAGCGAGCGTGCCGCGGCAGCGGCCGCCGAAGTGCCAGAAATTAATGTTTATGGTACCAAAGTGGCTTGTATTCGCCATAATGGACGGTCCCTAACAGGGATAGTTAGATGTACGTCCTATCACATTTGGCACGTATACCCGTTTAGCAGTAGTTGGTAATACGTGATAGACCGCTGCCAGAATACTAAACGGTTACCCCAAGATGTTTGGTACTGAGATATCTAGTCAGAGCACTTGTGGTCTAGTGGTAGCAGCCCCGCCTTCCGATCCTAAGGTCGTGGACTCGAAACCGGTCGGGCACCAATGAGTTTTTCTGTTCAAAAAATGTATGTGCACAATGCCAGTACTCTCAAACGGTGAAGGAAAACATCGTGAGGAAACCGGCATGTCGTAGAACCTAAAAAGTTCTATAACATGTGTCAAGTGCTCGAAAGGAGCCTCTTGAGGCGCACTTAAAATCCTTTCACCACTCTAAAGAAACTAGTGACACGACAAGAGAGAGAGATTATGAGCTCTGCATAGTTCGGGGCTAGATAGTGCTTTGTTGAAAGTCCACCAATTTTTTTTATAAATAAAGTTCTTTCGTTGTTTTATTTACAGGCTTTGCGGAAACAAACGAGCTCGAGCAACAAGACGGCGTGTATAAATGTATGGAATGCAAAAAGACATGTACATCCCTAAAAACTTTCCGCTCGCACTATACGACAAAACACGTGTCATTGCCGCTACCAAATGTTTTAAGATGCAGACATTGTGAGAACAGCTTTGCAACGCATACACAGCTAATGATCCACAAACTCAAAGACCATAACATCGACGAGCGATACAAATGTGGGGCATGCGACAAGAGATTCAATGCTCGAAAGCAACTCGAACTCCATTTGGACAGTTTCCACATGATGGGCGAAGTGAAAAAGTGCTCGGTGTGCGATTTCGAATGTTACAGTACAAGTCAGTTGAAGAGGCATAAGGTGAAGCACAAAACAACTAAAGATTACCACTGCAAGTATTGTGATATGTCGTTTTTAAGAATTAATACCTTGAATTTCCACGAGAAGATCCACTTTGGAAAGAAGCAGTGCGCCGAGTGCGGACAGGTCTTCTTGCGGAAAGCAAGCCTCTATTACCACATGGCCAAGCACCATCCGAATGTCAAGTTTTAATACTCAAAATTGCTTTTAAGGGGCTGACAACTATCAAACAACTTCTCGCTCGCACGTTTGGACATGTTGAAAGATATAAAATCACTAAAATCATTTTTGAAAAATCGCAATCAACCATTTTGTGTGCAATCACATTGCACACAGTTTAGTAAAAAATTCGTTTTGATCGATACAAGTTTTCCTACTTAAAAGTTTGCTTATGTACGACTAGCGGCCTGTCCCAGCTTCGCATGGGTGGACATAAATTTTTTCAACGTTTTAGCGGGCGGGTGGCGGGTTCGAGTCACTTCTAACTCGCGCCTTGCCCGGGCCCGCGCTGGGTGAGAACGCGCCCCGTGACCTTATATTTTTAAAATCTTTTGAATGGAATGTCCGATTTGAAAAATTCAAGAAGTAATGTATAGGTATTGGACCAGTCTTAATTATGAAAAGATTTATTTGGATAAGGATTAATACCAAGGTACAAATAAAGACCCTTTTCTATCGGCGGCATTTCAATTATTTTTTTATTAAAATAACACTTATTGTGACATAACTATAATAGTTAGACATATGCTGTCGCGACATTTTTTGTAGATGGTGACGTGTTCTACAAAATCGTAATACATTATTTTGTTCTATCATCTCATGCCTATGTTACTCAGGGATAATGTAGCATTCTAATCCAACTCTTAAGAGAATGGTAGTAGTAGGATAGCCCACCTTCACACACACACTCAAAACACTCCCTTTCACACTACTGACATAACCAAACATCCCCTAAACTATATAAATAATTTATTTGTATTTTCCTTTGAGCATACTTACTTTATTTCATTTATGTCTCTTTTTTTTATTTTTCCTTAAACTAATATATACTTACGTTAGATTAATCTTAGTTTAGTACCCTCTTTTTTTTCTTTACTTTTTTTTTGTATAACTGAATTCTGTCCCGTTGTTTTCTTATTATTTGTTTTTTTTCTAGTATAAGTTGAAAAATGTACACCAAGTCCAAGGAGTTTTAATGACATCTAGGTGTCATTAAAACTCCTTGGAGCTAGCCAGAAGAAGAGCCCTCGCTTCTACATACAAGCTGAAGCTTAGTTAGAGCGAGGAACTCCATCCAATGTCTATCCTAAGGTCTTTACCCACGACATTACAAAATATTATACATTGTAATAAATCACAGGTAGTTAACTGCTATTTTAACTATAATGTTAGTGTTTAAGACTATGCAATAAACATTTTTATCTTTTATCTTATCTAATGGTGAAAGAATTTTTGAAATCGGACCAGTAGTTTTAGAGCCTATTCGTTACATACAAAACAACAAAATACAAATCTTTCCTCTTTATAATATTATAGTGTAGAAAACTAGTAAAGCAAACTTTTGAGTAGGAAAACATGTACTTATCGATCAAAACGAAATTTTCACTAAACTGTGTGCAATGTGATTGCACACAAGATGGTTGATTGCGATTTTTCGAAAATGAGTTTAGTTATTTTATATCCTTCAACATGTCGAAACGTGCGAGCGAGAGTCACATTAGTTCTTGTGTTCGCCTTAAATGGTTTTTTCTTCTGCTAATGTACCTCTCGCTCGCACATTTCAACGTTTTAAAAGATATAAAATCACAGAACTTGTTTTTGAAAAATCGCGAACAACCAAGTTTTGTGTAACATTGGTCACAGTCACAGAACATTATTACTCAAGACGGTCACAGTTCAGCAAAAATATAACTTTGTTCCAAACAAGTTTTTTTACTAAAAAGTTTGCATGTACGAGACGAAGTAGGTAAAGCAAACTTTTCAGTATAAAGACCTTATTACTTAATTTTTTCATATTATTAAGTAGGTACATAGTAGAAGTTTGAATCATAACCAGTTTTTTTGCGACTTAAAAAGAAGGTTAAAAGTTTTGTTTACCAGTTTGCGTAGTTATAAATAAATAAATAAATATTGGAGAACTTTACAGCTATCTGGTTCTCATATCACAAGCTTTGGCTTAGTTTGGGGCGAGATAGTGCTGTGTGGAATGTCCACCAATATTTATTTATATTTATTTATATAACACCCAGACAGAGAACAAACATCTATGTTCACCACACAAATGTTTGTTCTCGGTGGGTATCGAACCCACGGCCTACGGCGCAGAAGACAGAGCTACTACCAACTGAGCTGTGAAGGCTGTCAGCTTTAGTTATGCGACTATGTTTTTTTTCGTATATTTGTTACGCGATTACTCCGCCAATTATTGATAGAATTTTATGATTCATGGTCTTATTATTTGTAATCTAATAAACTCTGAGATTTTTGAAAAAATCAATAAAAAAGCTGTGTTTTGGATTGTGGAAAAAATTTACAAAAAAAAATTGGAGGTGCTACACAGATTTTTAAGGGCTTTGTCCCATAATAAAACACTTAAAAACATACATCTCTTATCAAACCTTATTCTACCTAATTAACCCTAATTCTGCCAAATAGATTTTGTTTTAGATTGTGGTTCCCTACAGCAAGTTTTTTTTAAATTATTTCAATGTATACCAAGTCATATTACGAGAAGAGTGTTAGACATGGATGTGGATGGTTTTAGAAAGAGAGGTAGGCCAAAGAAAAGATGGATGGACTGTGTGAAAGATGACATGAGTAAGAAAGGAGTGAGCACCGAGATGACGAATGATAGAGGAGAGTGGAAGAAGAAATCCTGTTGTGCCGACCCCATGCAGCGTGGGATAAGGGCAGGAAAATGATGATTTCAATGTATACCTAAGAAGTAGTTTTTTTTTTGCATAATAATTATAATATAGTTAGAGTAGATAATTTATAGATAGGTAGGTCATTCAAATGCGGGTGTTCACTTTAGACCTAGGTCGGTATTTTTCTGTATGTGCATCAAGCTAGCAGGAACATTGCAACTCTTATTTTTAGTTTATCAAGTTTAGAAGAGTAGAGCTGACTAGTATTATACTTTTTTTTTGTATTATTATGTAGGTACTTATAATAACATTATGATTCATAATAGGTAATTGTTTTTTAACTATAAATAAGTCAGAATCAAAATCAAAACGGTCTTTATTCAGTACAATCACAAGGATCAGTTTGAAACGTCTTATATACTAGGTGAATCTATCGCCAGTTCCTCGCGACCAAAGCCTAGAAGAACGAGCAAGAAACTAACGGCTTGGTTGTATGATCCTTTTTACAATTTTTCTATGGTACTTAATTGTTTACTGTTTGTAATGAGTTAGAGCATAGATCAGTCCAAAGCTTTTTTGTCATCTATGTAATCAGATATTTTATAGTAGGCTTTTGTAAAAAGTTTTCTTTTTATTATATTTTAGAATTTGCTAATCGACAACTGATGAATCTCACTTGGGACTTTGTTAAAGAAGCGTACACATTGTCCTGCAAACGATTTGCTTGCTTTAGTGAGCCTAGTAGTGGAAACAGCGAGCTTATCTTTATTCCTAGTGTTAACATTATGATGGTCGCTCTTTTTGGCATATAAATTAATATTTGTCTAATATTTTTTATAAGACTGATGTATCTAATGGGAAAACAAACTCCATTATAAGGGTTTAACATTTTATTTATGTACCTACTCATTGTAGGTAATATTTTAACAGAACCAATAAATACTTTTATATAAATAATACGTATTCTTCATTCAAATAATACCTAGGTATATTCTAAGAGCTATTGTAATTAATTTAATTATACATACAAACTTAACAACACCTTTTAGGAGCTAAAATATTAAATTCTCTATCAACAAATAAAAATAAAATTAGTACTACATACCTACATACCGTAGAATGTATAAATAAGATTTAACCTATTTTAACTATCGTACTGCTAAAGGAAGGATATAAAGTTTATTGAAAATCGAATGGGCTGCCTTTAGTAAGTTGGAAGATGTCTTGAAATCTGATATCCCTCAATGCTTCAAGACCAAAGTTTTTAACCAATGTGTCCTGCCCATACTCTCCTACGGAGCTGAGACATGGCCGCTCACAAAGGAGTACACATAAAATCAGAGTAACACAACGAGCAATGGAGCGTGCCATGCTCGGTATATCACTTCTGGACCACGTACCAAATGTCGAGATTCGGCGCCGCACAAAAGTCGAGGACGTGGGTACGCGAATCGCGTAACTGAAGTGGAGATGGGCAGGACACTTGGCAAGAAGGGACGACGGGAGATGGACGAAGGCGGCAACAGAATGGTGGCCAAGGGATGCTCGAAGACCTAGAGGCAGACCACCCGCCCGTTGGTCAAACGATGTTGTAGTAAGTGCTGGAAAGGGATGGATGAGACTCGCAAGCGACCGGAAAGAGTGGCGTATTAAAGAGGAGGCCTATACTCAGCAGTGGGTGCAAACGGGCTGAAATGATGATGATGATGATGAAAATCGAATATTATAAATAATTTTAAGGCCGTTCAAGTATTACGTAAGCACATTTATTACAATTATTTACCCCTTCCTCTTGTCAGCAAATAAGCAAATCTCTTAAAATGCTTATGTAAACATTGGTATATGCATTTTCCTTTTAATGTAATGTTTTCTGTTTTTTTTTATTCATGAGCAGCAGTGACGAAAGAAATTTAGACAAGTGAATACGCGGTCTGTTCTAAGCGAGTAACTAAACGTATTCATTATTTGTGGGAATCCCCGAATATGCGTTTCGTTTTCAAGCATAGACAATATGTGGGTTGCCATTGTAAAAAGTAAATAATTACTGCTGACGTAATCACCATCTGGACCCCCCCCACTCCCACCCCCATGTCTTCAAAACTAAGCAAAGCATAGACTCCCTTGCCCCCCCATAGTGCTTACGTAATACTTGAATGGTCCCTTTATAGCATTATGATTTTACTATTATGAATTAATAATTAGTATGTGACCACTCTGATGTCAAAGTCAATAGGTATTTATTCAATAAAATCACAAGGATCACTTTGAAACGTCTTATAGCTAGGTGACTCTAGGTGCCAGTTCCACGCGACCAAAACCTAGAAGAACAGGCAACAAACTTACGGCTTGGTTCCTACCGTTCTTTTGTATGATCCTTTTACAATGTAATATAATATATTATTGAAGTTAAGTGAGGCGTAGGCATACAGAAAAAGGTAAACATAATCAAATTTATAAGACAGCACATGCTACGCTTCAAACTAATAATACCTGACAAAGTTTTTAGGCCGCTTATTATATTATCGTCAGATTATTAATGATAAGTAGTAAGTACATAACATATGTACCTATACAATTAGTTTAGGTCGAAGACAGCTGTCAAAAAGCTTCTCGCTCGTAAATTTTAACATTTTCGAATATTCACTGAATATAATCATGCATAATTTCGGTGAACTACAATAAAAGGATTTAGCAATGCATGTTTGTCTGATTTTATATAATATGTAGAAAATTGCGAGCGAGAAGTACATAAGCGGTTGTCAGCGTCGTAAAATGTCCAATATATTTTATTTATTATATCCACTTTCAACTCATACTCAGCTAGTGTAATCCCATGATTAGATAGCATAACTTTTCATACTACATTTCTGCATAAACGCCAGGCCACAACTTAGACATGGGCGTTTCGTTTTTTCCCACAAACGGTTATCTAACCGATATACAGTTAGCATATCGATATAGAAAACGGTTTTCTGATATCGATATCAGTCGTATGGGTTGCAAACGTTAACATGATTTTTAGTTGGCAAACTAACAACCAAACGACAAACGCAAACTTTTGGCTATTGTTACATCATATTCGCTTCATCTCTTTTTTACGAGTAAAACAATTCATTCTTAGAAAGGGAGGTAGCGAATATCAATTGGTGTTTGTTTCATATCGTTTGGTTTGTGATGTTTTCGTTTTGTTCGTGTCTTTAGTAGGTAACAGTTGAGGTTTTGAATAGTTTTTATGATATCGGATATGTTGATATGAATATCGATATGGTATGATATCTAACCCATATCCGATATAAGTTACGTTTTGATATATCCGACTCATGTCTACCACAACTATCATTTGTGTCTCACATGTGTCACATGCGACTCGTGTGTGTCACATTTGTTAGTCATATGTGACTCTTGTGTTCCTCATGTGTCTCATATGTGACACATTTATGGCTCATGTGTTTTACATATGTGACTCATTTATGGCTCATGTGTGTCTCATATGTGACACATTTATGGCTCGTGTGTGTCTCATGTGACACATTTATGGATCATGTGTGTCTCATATGTGACACATTTATGGCTCATGTGTGTCTCATATGTGACACATTTATGGCTCGTGTGTGTCTCATATGTGACACATTTATGGCTCGTGTGTGTCTCATATGTGACACATTTATGGCTCATGTGTGGCTCATATGTGACACATTTATGGCTCATGTGTGTCTCATATGTGACACATTTATGGCTCATGTGTGTCTCATATGTAACACATTTATGGCTCGTGTGTGTGATCATATGTAACACAGTTATGGCTCATGTGTGTCTCATATGTGACACATTTATGGCTCATGTGTGTCTCATATGTGACACATTTATGGCTGATGTGTGTCTCATATGTGACACATTTATGGCTCGTGTGTGTCTCATATGTAACTCAGTTATGGCTCATGTGTGTCTCATATGTGACACATTTATGGCTCATGTGTGTCTCATATGTGACACATTTATGGCTCATGTGCGTCTGATATTATGTATGTAAAAATGTGCAGGCGAAAAGTACTTAGGCAACAGCTTGTCAGCGTCGTAAATTGTACATTACATTTTACTACATCTTGTCGTGTCATTGTTCTTTCTAAACAGTGTGGGGAAAGGATTTTAAGTGCGCCTCAAAGAGGCTCTTTTCAGCACTTGACATATGTTTGAGAACTTTTGAGATCTGTCGAAATGCCAGTTTTCTCAATGTTTTCCTTCAACGAAGTAGTTTGAGAGTACTGGCACTGTGCACATACATTTTTGAATATACAACGTGTAACATAATACCCCTATAACCCCGGAAGCAGGGTATTCTACAGGTCATGGCGAACACCTTTTGTTTTAGAATTTTGAAATTTCGTAGTCTTTCATTCATGAAATGCCTCTTAAACGTTCCTCCAATATGAAATAGAGCTCGTCCGGGGAAGTACTACCACCACACCTTTTTCTGCCGCCAAGCAGCAATGCTGTGTTTCGGTTTGAAGAGTGTGGTTGCCGGTGTAATTACAGGCACATGAGGCTTAACATCTGTATGCCTCAAGCTGATGGACGCAGGGCAGTGCATCGTAGGGCACGTTCCTATCGTGCGTGACTTACGAGGCAATGCTTTGTTATAGGTGATGGTTACCACTTAACATCAGGTGGGCCATCTGCTTGTTCCATCAGCTGGTTGTATAAAAAAAAAAAAAAAAAACTAAACATACCATGAGGCAGCCCTATTCACACCTGTTTGTACGTTCTACTGCGTTTACATTTAGACATTCGCGCTGCCATTCGCGTGGACGGAAATGTTGCCGTCCATATGTCCGCGGCAGCGTCGCCGGCAATGTGTGTTCACAACACGGGCAACGCGAGCGGCAACGCGAGTGGACATGGAAGTGGCCTGTTTACATTCTCGCATTGCCCGTCCCTGCCCATGTCTCTGCACATTTCCACGGACATGAGCTGAGTGTAAACGGGGTATTCCGTGTGTACGTGTCGTACTTACGTAAACAGTATCAGGGATGTTGCGAATTTCTGATGCAATATTAATTTTACTTTTGTATGGGAATTTTGAAAACTTTATATTTAACCTTTGCACACGTCAAAGTATTTTTTTTTATACTACTAGCTGATGGAACAAGCAGATGGCCCACCTGATGTTAAGTGGTAACCACCACCTATAACAAAGCATTGCCTCGTAAGTCACGCACGATAGGAACGTGGTCTACGTTGCTCTGCCCTGCGTCCATCAACTTGAGGCATGCAGATGTTAAGCCTCATGTGCCTGTAATTATACCGGCAACCACACTCTTCAAAGCGTAACACAGCGTTGCTGCCTGGCGGCAGAAAAAGGCGTGGTGCTAGTACTTCCCCGGACGAGCCCTTCACAAAGAGCTCTACTACTCTTAAGTATTCCAGTGCTTGGTCTGATCACTTGGTCTTTGGCCTTATATTGGCGTGTGCTGTCTTATAAATTTGATTATGTTTACCTTTTTCTGTATGCCTACGCCTCACTTAACTTCAATAATATATTATATTACATTGTAAAAGGATCATACAAAAGAACGGTAGGAACCAAGCCGTAAGTTTGTTGCCTGTTCTTCTAGGCTTTGGTCGCGTGGAACTGGCACCTAGAGTCACCTAGCTTTAAGACGTTTCAAAGTGATCCTTGTGATTTTATTGAATAAATACCTATTGACTTTGACTTTGACTTATATATACTTTTACTTATTAGTCAGATCTACTTTCAACTCATACTCAGCTAATGTAATCCCATGATTAGATAACATATGACTCTTCATACTACATTTCTGGACAAACGCTAGCCCACAGATATCGCATTTAAACCTTCTATCGTTATTATGTATCCTCATATGTTCCCTCAAAGTCTTTTTTCTCGCATACGCCTTGTGGCAAACCGTACATTGGTACACCCTCTCACCATTATGTTTGATCATATGCTCGTCCAAAGACTGTTTAATGAAAAACCCTTGGCCACAAACAGAGCACGTGTGATTTCTCTCCATTAAGTGCACCTTTTTAATGTGCGAGGTTAATTTAGACTTGAGAATAAAGGATTTGTCACATATATTGCAACGGTAACTCGCTGCGACTGTGTTATGTTCCGTGTACATATGTCTGTTGCGTTGGTAGTAGCTGTTGAAGGATTGGTCGCATTGAGGACAGTTTGTTGTGTACCTAGCGTTGCTGTTATGTGTGTATTTCTCGTGACACATTTTTCTTACCCGAGTCGTGAAGATCTTCTCGCAGAAAGAACAGTTGAAGGTTCCTTCTTCGTGTGTCCGTTGATGGTTTCTTAATCTGTGTTTGTTTATGAAGCCTAGATCGCATATCTCACAGATACAGTTCCTGTAATGTCCGTTCATGTGTTGTAACAGCATCTTAAAAGTCTCGAAAGTAGAATTACACAGCGCACAGTTCATGATTTCGTCAGAGCTCAGTTTAAATTCTAGAATATAGTCGTTGACGTCGGGATAGAATTTGATATCGTGTTCTGTTATAAGATGCTGTTTTAGAGTAGATATAAAGGCGAAATTAGCTTGACAGATGTTACATTTCAGATCTGTGATGTCGATTTTGTATGCAAGATTGTTTCTGTCCATTTTTTTATGATCGGTAATGTCTGCGTTCTTGTGTGCTAAGTCGACATGGGTCCTAAGATCGTGTGGTGACATGTAAGTCTCCTTGCAATACGCGCATATGATCCCTGATAGAGTTTTGTTGGTGAACGGAGTGCAGTTTGAGTATTTGATGAGGTTTTCGATGTTCGTTTTGTGTTTCAGGTTCTCTGTGACTCGCAGCACGCTGATGGTTTTCACAGGTTTGATGATGTCTAGGTTAGCGAGCGCGCGGATGGAGATTTTCAGAGGTTTTGTCTTCTTATTCAGTTTCTTTTCTGGAAATTAAAGATGCATTTTACCTTTCTCTCTTGTCGCGTCACTAGTTTCTTTCGAAACAGTGTGGTGAAAGGATTTTAAGTGCGCCTCAAGAGGTTCCTTTCAAGCACTTGACACATGTAATAGAACTTTTTAGGTTCTACGACATGCCGGTTTCCTCACGATGTTTTCCTTCACCGTTTGAGAGTACTGGCATTGTGCACATACATTTTTGAACAGAAAAACTCATTGGTGCACGACCGGTTTCGAACCCACGACCTTAGGATCGGAAGGCGGGGCCACTATCAATGCTTTGTTATAGGTGATGGTTACCACTTAACATAATGTGGGCCATCTGTTCCATCTTATAGTGGTTAGTCTTAAACCTCACAACGTATCACCCAGGGGGAAGGGGGGGGGGTTAAAAAATGCTAAAAAACCTTCACGTGATTAATGGACGGCCCCTATGTTTAGGGATTATCTACCTTAGGCCCAGTTTCACCATGCTCTGTTAGTTACTAATCAAGGATTAACAGGCCGTTAAATCTAACCTTAGATATCAAACGCGTACATTTTGACATATTTAACGGCCCTTTAATCCTTTGTTAATCTAACAGAGCATGCTGAAATCAGCTCTTAAGCTCAAAATATCATTCAACAAGGAGGACTTACCAGATTTGCTATCAATATCTCTAAGTTTCCTTTTCTTGGTCTTCCGTTTGACGTTTAGCGTATTCGCGAGCAGTTCTGCCAACTTCTTATCGTCGTCATCGTCTTGCAAGTCGCCGTAGTCTGAGAGCTCTGATTTCAGATCTGAAATATAAGTATTTTTGTAAGTAATGCTTTGAAATGTCACAAAACTTAATATTAAAATACAGATATGTATTTTATCTATGTCATCATAATCTTCCTGCCCTTATCCCACGCTGCATGGGGTCGGCACAACAGGTTTTTATATCTTCCACTCTCCTCTATCATTCGTCATCTCAGTGCTCACTCCTTTCTTACTCATGTCATCTTTCACACAATCCATCCATCTTTTCTTTGGCCTGCCTCTCCTTCTAAAACCATCCACATCCATTTCCAACACTCTTCTTGTAATATGACTTTCTTCCCTCCTCATGACATGCCCATACCACGCTAACCTATTGCTCCTCAACTTATCCATCACAGGCACTACTTTCAAACTTCCTCTAATATACTCATTCCTTATTTTATCCATCCATGTGTTTTATCTACGTGCTGATGAAATAAGCAGATGGCCCACCTAATGTTAAGTGGTAACGATCACCTATAACAAAGCATTGCCTCGCAAGTCACGCACGATAGGAACGTGCCTTACGATGCACTGCCCTGCGTCCATCAACTTGAGGTATACAGATGTTAAGCCTCATGCCTGTAATTACACCGGCAACCACACTCTTCAAACGGAAACACAGCGTTGCTGCTTGGCGGCAGAAAACGGCGTGGTGGTAGTACTTCCCCGGACGAGCCACACACAAAGAGCTCTACTACTCTTATCAGAAATTTATTTTCAAAAATGTTGAAATGTGCGAGCGAGAAGTTGTTTGACGGTTGTCAGCCACTTGAGTATCATTGTCTTACCTAAAAAGTAAACTCCATTGACGTCATCGTAATCAGCTGCTTCTTCTTTTATTGTTGCTTTAGATTCATCTGAAAATGTGTCATTTCACATATTATTTACTAGAACCTTCTTATTCTTGTATGTATCACTAGTTTCTTTCGAAACAGTGTGGTGAAAGGATTTTAAGTGCGCCTCAGGAGGCTCCTTTCGAGCACTTGACACATGTTATAGAACTTTTTAGGTTCCACGACATGCCGGTTTCCTCACGATGTTTTCCTTCACCGTTTGAGAGTACTGGCATTGTACACATACATTTTTGAACAGAAAAACTCACTGGTGCACGACAGGTTTCAAACCCACGACCTTAAGATCGGAAGGCGGGCCCGCTGCCACTAGACCACCAGTGCTCTCAAGACCATAAGCGCCATTAAAACGACTGGAACCATAATGAACCACGGTCAAAAAAAACTATTTTAAAACGAAATAAATACGAAATATCATTTTTTTTTGTATGGCTAAATATTCGTCAAGACTGAACAACTGGAGTTCACTGTCAAGAAGAAATTTAAAACCTAATCTTGTTTCCATCCTTTTAGTTTAGGCAGTCGGGTCTTTTATTTTTTTTAATAAAGATTTTAGTTGTCATGATTTATTTTACCTTTAACATTATATTCCACTAGGCTCTTGAAGTCCTTCTGACACTGCTGCACCTGCTTCTTGAAGTCGGCGGCATCCCGCAGCCGAGTGATGCAACCTTCACAGATACCCGTCTCATCTTCAGTGCTGCACAGCTGAAAATAATAGTTCTACTATACAATATTTTTGACAGCCGTCACAGCTCAGTTGGTAGTAGCTCTACCTTCTGCGCCGTAGGCCGTGGGTTCGATCCCCACCGAGAACAAACATTTGTGTGATGAACATAGATGTTTGTTCTCTGTCTGAGAGTTACTATTGTATTTATAAGAATGTATTTACAAAAAAAAGTATTTAAGTATTATATTACAAGTTTTGCTTAATTTAGGGCTAAATAGTGCATCTGGAAAGTCCACCAATATTTATATTTTTTTTAATGCACTATTTATACACCCCATTGCAGGATGTCAGTGTAGATATTATCCCCCCACCAGGAATTAGAATTGAGAATACTTTTTTTTGCTATCATGACTAGAGATTGGATAATCGGATGCATATTTACCTAAAGTGAATTTTTGGCTAACAAATTATGGAACCGGCTTCTTAGGATACCTTTATTAAAATTAAAATCCCGAGATTGCATAAATAATCGCATGTTACAGATTGCCACAATACACATGTAATGTGGCAACCTGTATACATCACCTATACAATACTGTATACAATACCTGTACTAAGCCGAAAGGGGCTGATTCTGGGCCCTGAGGGGCATATTACGTTGTAACAGAGCAATAATAAATAAATAAATAAAAAAAAAAAAAAAAAAAAAGCCTGTTTATTCCTAAGTTTTACATAGATTGTTTTAAGTTTTCACTATTTTTTATATATAAGTGCCACTAATTAGGACCCCTCTTGGGTAAAGGCCTCCTCCAGCTCTTTCCATTGGTTCCTGTCTTCTGCCAGTTCTGTCCAGTTTGGGGTTTCAGTTGCTTTCTTTATCTCGTCTGACCAACGAGTAAACGGTCTTCCTACTCTTCTTGTTCCTGTTGGTCCTCTCCAGTTAGTTATTATATTTGCCCACCTTTCTTTTTTCATCCTTGCTGTGTGTCCCGCCCACTGCCACTTCAATTTCAAGGCATCAATAAATCTTGTTTCAGAGCAATAATTACCCTGAATTACAATTACATGAATGACAATTATTGTCATTCATGTCACTTAAATTTGAACTTCCTGGGATCCCGGGATTTTTAGATAAAAGCAAAATTTTAATTTCCCGTGACCCTGGGATTTTTCAATAAAAAGTGCTTTCCATAATAGCCAACATCACAACTTGAGGTAAATATGCATCCAAATATCCGATCTCTAATCGTGACCGACCAATAAGATGTAGGCTGAGCCATTAGGCTTCAATTACAATATCCAAGAAACAGGTGCACAGTTTGTTTACCTATTTATTTATCTTATTGTTTAGTATCTATCAAAGTTATACAATAAAATATTCTTATTCTCTAATATATGGAGAGTTATGTATGTGTGAGAAACAGAAATAATAAACAATGGAACAACATCTTAGCAATAAGTGGCATGAATTAATATGGCAGAGACAATTCAAAAGAGTTCAAGTTGAAGGTAGGTAGGTAGGTACTACCTAGGCTGTGTGGTAGGTGATGTCAAGACTATGGTAGGTAAAACTTGTACAAGGTGTAGAAAAATAGGATTTTATACAAGACAGATTCTTACTGTGAATGAGATAATTAGCGGTATAAGACATGTATATAAGATAATGAAAATAATCATACTCAGCGCTGTAAAAATAACTAGCATAAAATACAATATTTACGTGGATTTCGAAGCATTCCTTCAGCATATCGGCATAGATTTCAGTTTTGCCAAGAACTGTGTATTTTGACTTCAGGTTTTTGTCAGGGGGGCGCGTCAAGCAGCACCGACACTGGGGCTGCGAGGACATTCCACGTTTCTTATAAGAATAAGCTCAAAATTATTTCTAACTCGATTTTCCCCTTTTTTAAAAACAATAGCACTGCCCGTGCTCGGTTGTGTTGTGCCTGCAGCAAGTAGACTGACATGACATGACCCGTGTTGCCATCTTGGTTTTTTGAAAAGGGTCAGTTTCAAAGCGTTGCCGATGTGTGGGGAAATCCCCGATTTGCGGGGAATCGCAAGTCAATTGGGGATTGGTGTGGGGATTGGTTCTATGCGGGGAAAACGTGGGGAATTTTACACTTATATTATCAAAACAACTGATAAATGTTTCTTCGGCCGTTTTCCTGATAATATGGATATTGAAACTTTCAGTCGATTATTACGCATACTACCGATTACTTTTCAATATATATAGGACATCCCTAGTTCGTATAATAGTAAGTAGGCGCATCACTATGTGGGGAAACCCCTTGTCCGGTCTGTTGCTACCAGCCACGAGCGAGCCGATTTCAAAACAGAGCTCTGCCACCAAATGTCAATCGGCTCGGAGCGAGCCGATTTCATTTTTCGATTTTATCATTTTTTAAAACATTAATTTCGGCGTGTTATTGTTTCCAATGGTATGGTTTTTACGCTTTTATTTGTAAGACAGATGACGTATCTAACATATGACAGTGACATAACTATGACTTGTCTTTGAAAGTTTTGAGAAATCATAAAATGCAAAATAAATACGGTTGAGATATTTCATTCCCCGAATTCGGGGAATTTTTCTTTGATTTTTGGGGAATTAGGTAAATTAGTGTTGGCAACCCTGTCAGTTTGACAAGCCAAAAAGTTAAATAAATACTCGTATCTGCTGAAGTAAATGACTGATTAACATCTGCCTTTTTTGCCAATTTGAAATAATTATTCCCTTTATTTCAGTTGGAATCTTTTGTGAGCAGCATGACTCTCTGTGGGAGACTATGTATGCAACTAACAAAATGCGTGCATTGTTTCTTATTTGATAAGCGCGGTGTAAAGTTTCGTACCGTACCTACCGTACAAAAAGCTAAATCACCAAAAAAAGAGTTCGTCTACCTACACTAAAAAGAGCTAGATCAAGCCCGAAAGGGGCTAAGGTGGCAACGCTGGATATGACAGAAGCAGATGAAGGTCGCTGACAGTCGACATCTCGGCAAAACGTATAGTACAGCTACTCGGCACAAGATGACACTTATCTTAAGTAAGTTAATTGGACTCTGCCTGACGCTGCTGGCTGGCAAACTCTGGCTGGCTGTGCGAACGAAATAAAATAAAAAAAGTAGAGATAGATAGAACGATAAGTAAGAAAATGGCGGAATGATGCTAGCGTCTTCGCGTTGCGGCTTTTTGCTGAAAGTGAATATAAAATTCGACAGCTAATGTTAGTGCAAATGGTGTAAAAGTTAACTCTAAACATGGAGAGCACGACGACAGACAGTATGTGCCGGTGCTGTGCTGCCGAAGGCATCTTCAAAGACATCAAAACCTCTTACCATTGGATGGGCGAGGAGGAAGTTTATGGGGATATGTTGAGTGAATGCTTTGATGTAAAGGTGAGTCTCTCATCCTAACTTCTCGGATCAATGATTTACACAATAAAATCATAAATCTTTGGTTTGACTAATACAAAACAGAACAACATTCAAAGCTTTTTGGTGACCTAGGTATCTACTAGATCGATGATGGTTATAACAAAGAAATATTGACGCTTCTGGGGCTTTGCTCAGGACTTCCCGAAAACGGCATTACTTACTAAAACTACTATTTAACGTTTGGCTTTGAGCAAGTGTAGCTGCGGAGATGGGGTTAGCGAAACTAATAGCGAAGCTGAGTGGCGGCCTATTTTGTCACTTTTCATGTCCATTGAAATATATTTGTATTTATTATAAATGATTTAGTATTCTTAACAATAAAACATCAATCAACTCAACAATTCATTCAAATAATTCTAGTATTGAGAGCTCATGGCTTGCCTGGTTACTGATTGACTAATTTATGCGACATTATGTGCAATTATTCTTTGTGGCATTTCCATCTACATAGGTACTTTAAATAATTATTAAAATATATATTGGTGGACTTTCCACACAATACTATCGAGCCCCAAACTAAGCCAAAGCTTGTAATATGGGAACCAGATAGCTGATTTAATACTTATATAGTATTTTTTTGTAAATAATGTATAATAACACCCAGACAGAGAACAAACATTTATGTTCATCACACAAATATTTGTTCACGGTGGAGATCGAACCCACGGCCTACCGTGCAGATGGCAGAGCTACTATCAACTGAGCTGATTTGACTATGAAGGCAGTCATATAAGAATAATAATAGAGAATTATGTAGAGTTTAAGAGGTGATTTGACTATGCTCTGTTAGATTAAGCTCTGATTTCACCATGCTGTGTTAGATTAACAATGGGTTAAAGGGCAGTTAAACATGTCAAAATGTACATGTTTGACAGTTAGATTTAACAGCCTGTTAATCCATGATTAGTGGTAGTTTAACTAAATCGGTTCTAAGGGCCGGTTTCACCATGCTCTGTTAGTTACTAATCAAGGATTAAAAGACCGTTATATCTAACCTTAGCTGTCAAATGCGTACATTTTGCCATATTTAATGGCCCTTTAATCCTTTGTTAATCTAACAGAGCATGGTGAAACTGGCCCTAAACCTCTTTGTCCTGAGATACATCTGTTTGTTAAAGGCCGTTTCTTCCAACTCTTTCCATTTTATCATTGATGATACCATTCTTGTCTAGGTCCCTCCTGCAATATCCCATAGGTCTACATCCTTAGTTTGTACTGCCTTACACATTTTTGTTTTCTATCTCTAGGAAACCAGAATGGATTTAAACCATCTCTCTACTCCTTATGTTGCATATTCTTTAAGAGTAGTAGAGCTCTTTGTGTGTGACTCGTCCGGGGAAGTACTACCACCACGCCTTTTTCTGCCGCCAAGCAACTACGCTGTGTTTCGATTTTTAGAGTGTGGTTGCCGGTGTAATTACAGGCACATGAGGCTTAACATCTGTATGCCTCAAGCTGACGGGCACATTTCTATTGTGCGTGACTTGCGAGGCAATGATTTGTTATAGGTGATGGTGACCACTTAACATCAGGGCCATCTGCTTGTTCCATCAGCTAGTTGCATAAAAAAAAAAACTCTGCTCCATATTCTGCATGTACTTTAACCAATAGGTACCTATGGCATGGTAATTTTTTCGTGAGTTAAGTTCATTGAGGTCATACAAATAAAACTATAATATCTCAACAGCTGGCAACAATTGAAGAAGGAGGTATATGCGAGGTGTGCATCACGCAGCTACGCAATGCAGCTAACTTTAAGAAACAAGTGCTGCACACGGAGAGGAAGTTTAAAAGGCATCTTGAAAACCGAAATTTCAAACGTAAGTTAAAAATAGGTATAAGTTTAGAGAGCACTGGTGGTCTAGTGGTAGCGACCCCGCCTTCCGATCTTAAGGTCGTGGGTCCGAAACCGGTCATGCACCAATGGGTTTTTCTGTTCAAACATTTATGTGCACAGTGCCAGTACTCTCACGGTGAAGGAAAACATCGTGAGAAAACTGTAATTTCAGTGCCGGTAATTTCACGGGCAACCACACTCTTCAAACTGAAACACAGCAACACAGTACTACCACCATGTCTATATCTGCTGTCAAGAAAAGTTGCTGCGTATCAGTTTGAAGAGTGTGGTTGCCGGTGTAATTACAGGCACATGAGGCTTAACATCTGTATGCCTCAAGTCGATGGACGCAGGCAGTGCATCGTAGGGCACGTTCTTATCGCGCGTGACTTACGAGGCAATGCTTTGTTATAGGTGATGGTTACGACTAAACATCAGGTGAGCCGTCTGCTTGTTCCAACAGCAAGTTGTGTTAAAAAAAGTTGTTCTTAACTGGTATTTTCTTTATCACATTGCAGCTACTGAAGTGAAGGAAGAAATGTCTGGCGACAATGGCAACTCCTCCGACGACAACGGAGCGGATAGTGAAGACGATGAAGATTATGTACCAGGTAAATTATCCTAGAGCACTAGATTAGTGACGAGAATATTAGTGACAACAAAAGATACATCATAATATATACAAGGTGTTCCATAAGTTGTGTATATAAACTTCAGGGGGCTAAAGTATCCATCAATATGAACAACTTTTTCTAAGGAACCAACACTGTGAACGCGAAAAAAAAAACAGCTGTTTCATACATTTTGGCCTGGTAGGTATTGAACTTTTGTATGGATGGATGGATGGATATTTGTTACTCTTTCACGTAAAAACTACTGAATGGATTTTAAATGAATCTTTACAATAATATAGCTTATACATCAGAATAACACATAGGCTACAATTTATAAAGATATTGTGTGAATTGTCCAAATTATGACGATAAGTGTCCAGTAAGTAGGAAAAAATCTACCATCTGCGAGCTATTCTGGCGTGCGCTGCCAAAACCGCTAGAGTAACACATATGTACTACGCCACGCTAATATAAGCTACTCGAAATACTAATCCTGCGCAGACGAAGTCGCGGGCACCAGCTAGTACATACATAAAATCACGCCTGTTTCCCATAGGGGTAGTCAGAGACCACGGATTTCCACTTGCTACGATCCTTACATACCTCTTTCGCTTCATTCACTCTCATAACATTCTTCATACATGCTCGTCGGTTTAGGGTACTCTTGACCTGGCCTTTCTCTAAAATGTCCGTTATCTGATCCAGAAACAAAAGATGGGAAGACGTTATTAAAAAAAACCTAGCTCGCGCACGAAGGGTTCCGTACCATTATCTATAACTAGCGGCCTGTCCCAGCTTCGCATGGGAGGATATACATTTTCTGAACATTTTAGGATAAACTTAGACCGTAGCGTAGGTTCGAGTCTCGCGTCTACTTATTTCATACATTTGCACGCCCTTCTCCCTGAGTGAGTGAGAACGCGTCCTGTGGAACCACGCGTTCGCTAATAATATTATTAAGCGAACTAAATTTTTGAATTTTGCACCAACTTTTGAATGGAATGTCCGATTTGAAAAATTCAAGAAGCAATCTATAGGTATTGAAATAGTCTTGAATACGAAATGATTTATTTGGATAAGGATTAATCTACACTTCTACACTAATATTATAAAGAGGAAAGCTATGTATTTTTGTATTTTTGTATGTAACGAATAGGCTCAAAAACTACTGGTCCGATTTCAAAAATTCTTTCACCATTAGAATGCTACATTATCCCTGAGTAACATAGGCTATATTATATTTTCAAAAAAATCAGGGATCCTTACTAAAACTTCAATAATGTAACCCAAGGTGGAAAACAAAAAACCTTACATCGCGTGCGCTGCGAAAACTATTGGAGATAGAACAAAATAATGTACTACGATTTTGTAGAACACGTTATCATCTACAAAAAATGTCGCGACAGCATATGTCTAACTATTATAGTTATGTCACAATAAGTGTTCTTTTATTATAAAAAAATAATTGAAATGCCTCCGCTAGAAAAGGGTCTTTATTTGTACCTTGGTATTAATCCTTATCCAAATAAATCATTTCATAATTAAGACGGTTTCAATACCTATAGATTACTTCTGAAATTTTTCAAATCGGACATGCCATTCAAAAGATATGACGAAATTAAAAATGTTTACGGGTCCACGGTTCACGCGCGGGGTGCGATTTCACTCACTCAAGGAGAAGCGCGTGCAAATGTATGAAATAAGTAGATGCGAGGCTCGAACCCACGGTCTAAGTTTATCCTAAAATGTTCAAAAAATTTATGACCACCCATGCGAAGCTGGGACAGGCCGCTAGTGTATGAAATAAGTAGGCTCGCGAGGCTCGAACCCACGGTCTAAGTTTATCCTTATATGTTCAAAAAATT
Source organism: Chloroclysta siterata (assembly GCA_932294275.1). Lineage (NCBI taxonomy): Eukaryota > Metazoa > Arthropoda > Insecta > Lepidoptera > Geometridae > Chloroclysta > Chloroclysta siterata. Next base: position 2,338,398 of record OW028595.1, on the reverse strand, counting down.
TATGACCACCCATGCGAAGCTGGGACAGGCCGCTAGTATAAAGATATGGATAACATGGTCTAATTTTGGTCGGCATTTCTATCAACTTTTAAAATGTAAAAAAGAAGATAAAGTAACATAATTACGATAGTTAGACATATAGTATCGCTGAGTTTTTTGTAGATATTGATGTGTTCTTTAATATTGTAGATCATTTTTGTGTTCTATCGTCAATAGTTTTCGCAGCGCATGCAATGAATAACATATTATGGCCAATTTTTTTACACCTTGGGTTACATTATTGAAGTTTTAGAAAGGATCCCTAATATTTTCTAGTAATAAATATAGCCTATGTTACTCAGGGATAATGTAGCATTCTAATGGTGAAAGAATTTTTGAAATCGGACCAGTAGTTTTTGAGCCTATTCGTTACATACAAAAATACAAATGTTTCCTCTTTATAATATTAGTGTAGGTAGATGTTTGTTGAATGGGAGCCCCCTTAAATATTTGTATTATTCGGTTTTTTCATTCTTGAGCTTGAGGCATACAGATGTTAAGCCTCATGTGCCTGTAATTACACCGGCAACCACACTCTTCAAACCGAAACACAGCGTCACTGCTTGGCGGCAGAAAAAGGCGTGGTGGTAGTACTTCCTTGGACGAGCCCTTCACAAAGAGCTCTGCTACTCTTCAAATTCTTATGTTTTTTAGTGTATTTGAAGTTTTCTTTTACATAAAAGTTTTACTATTAATCCGTCCCTTTAAGCCGCTATCCATTATTTGTTTATTGTACTCAAATCTCTTTACTTACAGAGTTTGAAATACCGATCAAAACGGAGTCACCGGAAGAGTCAAAATCGCGTAAACGCGCCGCGAAGGCGTCCACGTCACGTGCCAAGAAATCCCGCGCCGCTGACGACGAAGAGAAAAGTAAGTTGCTAGTTCAGTGTACAAGTGGCTTAGGATAGTGTGTGCACGTGGCTTTAACGTTCAAGTTAGGCCTATAACATCTATATAAGATGATTTAAACAGCGTCCAATGCCAATAGGCACTTACATTCATGGCTTGTAAGGCCAATACGAGAGTGACAGATGAAAATAAATATAGATAAATAAATATAGGTGGACTTGCCACACAGCACTATCTACTCTCAAAGTAAGCCAAAGCTTGTAAGCTGTAAGCTAGGTCGAACAAAATACGGGTTTTTTATACCATTAGTTTTTATTTATTTAATGTACATTATATAAATCAACTAATATAATGCAGTCACAAAAATAATAGGAACTTCCAATGATCAAATGATAAAGTTTGACGACTTTCCTCAAAATACCGGACATTGTTCTGTCCGGTATGACCATTTATTTTTTACCGGACAGGCCTCGAAAATACCGGACGGTACGCTTAAATACCGGACATCTGGCAACCCTATCAACTGATCAGTGAAGGTACCCATTTTTAAAATAGGAACAAGATTTTGTATGTCATTTTTTGCCAATATTTTGAAATTTTTGTTGTGGGGATAACATTATAATAGTCAGGGCCGGTTTCACCATACTCTGTTAGATTAACAAAGGATTAAAGGGCCTTTAAATATGGCAAAATATACGCGTGTGTCATCTAAGGTCAGATTTAACGGCCTGTTAATCCTTGATTAGTAACTAACAGAGCATGGTGAAATCAGCTCTAAGACTTCTATATTATCTATTCAGATAGTCAACAATATAGGAACCCATTTTCAAAATAGGAACAAGATTTTTGTACGAAAAATTTTTGCCAACATTTCAAAACGTTTTCAAAATAGGAACAATGTTTTTTATGTACAGTTTTGCCAACATTGAGATGTTTTTTGTGTAAAGAGGTTGGCACTACTGTGCAATAGCTCGCTTGTGCACACTGAATAAGCCACTGTGAAAGTTATCGAAAAAGCTGCTAAAGTAAGGGGTTTTCTAGGTTTATTTTTGTACTGAATACTACAGGGTCTTTTTAACTTGAAGGAGATACAAAATTTATTTTTTCTTTAATCCTATTACGTCTCTTGCTGTCTTGAGTCATTGGGTTTCTGGTTAAGTATGTAGTGGTGTTGATAATAGTATTTTATTTCAGCTGGCCGATCACGTAACTTTGTTGAAATCAGTTGCAATCAGTTTCTGTTAGTAATAAGTAAATATGACGGCTATGCGGTTACATTTTAGCTGCAGTCGCTAACAAAGTTAGATTACAACTGGTGTTTCTATTGATGGATAATCCCAAAACTTTCATATTGTTTTATACATATACTTATTGGTTTCATATAGAAACTGATTGTAACAAAGTTACGTAATCAGAATCACCCTGCTGGCTGATTAAAATTTAAAGGTCTGCCTATGTCTAAAATTAGGCCCATATCAAAATACCTTAAGGGGCTGACAACTATCAAACAACTTCTCGCTCGCACGTTTCGACATGTTGAAAGATATAAAATCACTAAACTCATTTTCGAAAAATCGCAATCAACCATTTTGTGTGCAATCACATTGCACACAGTTTAGTAAAAATTTCATTTTGATCGATACAAGTTTTCCTACTTAAAAGTTAGCTTATGTACGAAAACTAGTAAAGCAAACTTTTGAGTAGGAAAACATGTATAGATCAAAATGATTTTTTTACTAAACTGTGTGCAATGTGATTGCACACAAAATGGTTGATTGCGATTTTTCGAAAATGAGTTATGTGATTTTATATCTTTCAACATGTCGAAACGTGCGAGCGAGAGTCACATTAGCTCTTGTCTTCGCCTTAAAAACTAAAATACATGTAATGAAGTTAAAGTGAAGTGCTTCCAAAGTTTAGACAGTTCGGAAATGTAGTTCCACGTTTGTTTTTAAACAGTTATTTTGATTGTGACCTCAACAAATTCCTATTTAGCTGACAGATTTCTAAAAAAAAAGGGTCCATCGGACCTCAGAACAAGGTAAATTGTTTTCAGTGATTAAGAAGTCAGTTTTTTAAATTTAATTTTGATAATGAAGTGTAATGTTTTTTGAACATTTTTGAATGTTGATGTTTTTATTGAAATTGCACGAAATGTGTCAATAAAGAAAAAAAAAATTGTTTATTTCGGCTCCAAGATGTTCAACAATCCTTTTTATCTATATTTAAATAGTGATTTTAATTTATATGATTTTTCTTTCGAAATGAAATGAAATGAAATGAAAAAAATCAATAGCTTCACGACTTTGATCCCCAGTCACGGTAGATATCCCCTCAAATCTCTTAGCACCAAGTACGAACTCCAGATTTTTAAGGACTTCTAAGAGGGGTAGTCAGAGGTACGTCCAAAAGTCCAAACATAACATTTGGCACATTTATTTTGGAGATATATTATTTTTATTAATAAATAACTGCAGCTCTCTCGATAACTTTCTTTTCTATATTATTTTTTCTTTGTATTTAGTAAGTTGACATTGTTGCATAGATATAAAAGGATTTTTTTTAGATTTTTATATTATTCAAGGATTTTATTGGGTTTTGAAAATGGCTTTTTAGAACTATAGTTATTTACAGGATGTGCGGAAGTCTCAAAAAGATTATTAGAATCAAAATTTTATGAACATGATTCGAACCTACAACCCTTCCCTTGCAATGATGCGCTTACCAGCTGCGCTATCGGCTCTTAATCTCACCCGTCGAAGTTTGGTGTTAACTGTCAAACGGTGAAGGAAAACATCGCGAGTAAACACATGGAAAGAAGCAAGAGAAATAAATTATTTTCAAGGACAATAATGTGCATTTTTTACCGCGCATCTAAAGTCACATAAAGTAGGCAAGGTTTTTTATGAGGATAATTGACTTCTTAAGCAAGTTGCCCATCTGATGTTTAGTGGTTACCTCTGCAATGGCATACAGAACAGAGCACGTCCACCAAGGACGTGCCCTATGCATTGTGAGAGTAGTAGATCTCTTTGTGAAGGGCTCGTCCGGGGAAGTACTACCACCACGCCTCTTTCTGCCGCCAAGCAGCGTATAGCTGTTTCGGTTGCTGCTGTAATTACAGGCACATGAGGCTTAACATCTGTATGCCTCAAGTTAATGGTTGCGGGGCAGTGCATCGTAGGGCACGTTAAGTAATATGAGACGTGCGGTTAAGTCTCATGTGCCTGTAAGATAAGATAAGAAAATTCTTTATTGCACATAAGTAAAGTACATAGGCGAACTTAATGCTAATTAGCATTTTCTTCCAGTTAACCTTTGTGTTATGTGGAGTGGGTGGTAGTGCTCTTTGAGACAATAAAGGAGAAAACCTTTAAAAAACAATCACTATAACATAAAAATAACCTACTCAATATATATTTACCTACAATACATACCTAATTGCCTGTAATTGCACCGGCGCCCCATACTCTTCAAACTGGAACACAGCAATGATCACATCGCTGCCCACAAGCCTTTTGCATTTAGTCATCACCAGGGGTCGGAATAGGTAAGAGTTTTTAAGTCCCAAATGACGTCAAATACGCTACTACGAAATCTAAATATGGATATGCCTTTTTTAATCCCCGTGTCGGAAACGATTCGGGTTCGAAATCAAATGTGATAAAAACTAACGTTACCGATTGGAAACCTTTTAAAATAGCCCTGCTGTTTAAAACATAGGAAAAAAGAGTTTTAGAAGACAATAATATCAATCTTACTTAACATCAGGTAGGCCATCTGCTTGTTCCATCAGTTAGTCTACACTTCTACACTAATATTATAAAGAGGAAAGATTTGTATTTTTGTATGTAACGAATAGGCTCAAAAAGTACTGGTCAAAAATACAAAAATTATTTCACCATTAGAATGCTACATTATCCCTGAGTAACATAGGCTATATTAAATTTTCAAAAAAATCAGGGATCCTTACTAAAACTCCAATAATATAACCCAAGGTGGAAAACAAAAACCTTACATCGCGTGCGCTGCAAAAACTATTGATGATAGAACAAAATAATGTAGTACGATTTTGTAGAACACGTCATCATCTATAAAAAATGTCGCGACAGCATATGTCTAACTATTATAGTTATATCACAATAAGTGTTCTTTTATTATAAAAAACTAATTGAAATGCCGCCGCTAGAAAAGGGTCTTTATTTGTACTTTGGTATTAATCCTTATCCAAATAAATCATTTCATTATTAAGACGGTTTAAATACCTATAGATTACTTCTTAAATTTTTCAAATCGGACATTCCATTCAAAAGATTTGACGAAATTAAAAATGTTAACGGCTCCACGGGTCACGCACGGGGTTCGATTTCACTCACTCAAGGAGAAGGCCGTGCAAATGTATGAAATAAGTAGACGCGAGGCTCGAACCCACGGTCTAAGTTTATCCTAAAATGTTCAAAAAATTTATGACCACCCATGCGAAGCTGGGACAGGCCGCTAGTTGTATATAAAAAGACTCATAAGTTTTAGAAATCATTTTTTATTAATCCCCAATTCCGGGTTTAAAAAGCAAATCCATGTAATTTTACGTCATTTGGTACTTAAAAACTCAACCTATTCCGACCCCTGGTCATCACATACCTTGAGGTAGGTAGGTATATTAGCGCTGCCATTTTCGATTTGTTTCCTTATGGGCCTGTTTTTTTGTAGGAATAACTTCAACATTACTTTGTGTAAGGTAAGTCAAGAGTGATATCTTCGTTAGAGTTGTGCCATTTTCTTACCCAAATTATGGAGAAGCCAAAATTCTCCCAGTTTTATATCTATGCAACATTGTCTGTGTGTGTAGTGCATGTGCATATTATATTAATGGAACTCTGTGTATTATGAATCTGTGCGTTTTCTTTATCCACGTTGCTGTTTTGTGACTGGATTTTAGAAACTTACATAATCTAAAGAAATGAATTATTGATGCTCGGAATATGAACTAGAAAACTATGAACGAAATTAGACTCTTCAACATCTTCCTCGACACTGGTTCTATGTTTATAGTATAGAGCAGGGTTGGCGGGTGTTTGAATCAACGTGCCATTTTTTCTTTTTCCAACGAGGCCGGCGTCTACTGCCTAATAATTTCAACCAACATATAATAATATTGATAATAATAATTGAATATATTATAATAATTTAAACAGAAATTCCAACAGGGGCGCTGGGCTCGGGCCGCAGCGACCCGGAGGGCGATTTAGCCAAATATTGTCCGTTTTTTGTAGTTAGGCCGAAAATGTTTATTTGACGTGTTGATTCAACAAGTTTTGTGAACAATGTTGCGAATTCTTGCTAGCAGAAGGCTTGTGGCATAATGTTGCCACTCTCATAAAAACATGGCGGGCAATGAAGGAAATGGGATCGATATAATTCATAATGTTGTTAATTTTGTATTCGATGATGCAGTTCAGCTATAAAGAACCAGTGTCGCTTCGAATTAACTGATTTTAACTTTATCTTTCTGTGAACGCCATCTAGGCAATAACAACAGAACTACATACCTAGTGCCCAGTGTCATAGTGGCTCTTCATATACGCATTTTCCCAAGTACGACGATGTGTAGTGACTAGTGACCATTTTCGCGAACGAATCTAATAGAAAGCGTCGCTTAAGCGTCGTCTTTGTGTGTGGCTCGTCCGGGGAAGTACTATCACCACGCATTTTTCTGCCGCCAAGCAGCATTGTTGTGTTTCGTTTTGAAGAGTGTGGTTGCCGATGTAATTACAGGCACATGAGGCTTAAAATCTGTATGGCTCAAGTTGATGGACGCAGGGCAGTGCATCGTAGGGCATGTTCCTATCGTGCGTGACTTACGAGGCAATGCTTTGTTATAGGTGATGGTTACCACTTAAAATCAGGTGAAGGTAAAAAATTATAAGCGCGTGGCTTATTAAAAAAAAACTAGTTAGGTAAGGTACCTAGTACAAAAGCGTACAATAAAATTGGTTTTTAATATGGTTACTTTGATACTTATTTAACTCCTCCTGTACCAACAGTTTGTAGAAACGAAATCTACGTACTGCTGGTGCAGTGAGAACAACGAATTTTACTATTTATATAGGTACTTATTTCACCGAAGAACTTTCTAACAAATAAACTAAAAGGCACTCTGTTGACTAATACGCACCACAGACGGAACGGAACTAACAAAACGCTCGAAGAAAGAGAATCTCACGCTAAGAAATCTGTAAGATAAGAAGGGAAGACGAAGAATAATTGAGATGCAATCGTTTCTGTTATAGGAACGGATAGCGACGCGCCCAAATCCAAGAGAAAGAAAAAGAAATCGGACATTAGCGCAACGCCAGAGCGCGTTGAGCACAGGGTGAATCTTACAGCCATTCTACAGTACTCCAATGCGAGTCCGTTCAGAGACAAAACCGCTAAAGGATTCTCTTGTCTCTACTGCGCCAAATATTTCCTCTCGATACACGAACTCCGCACCCATACAGCTCAGCAGTCGGAGAAAGACAAACTAAACGGAATAATAGACTACAAACTCAGCTACAACCCGATCAAGGTGGACATTACCAACTTACAGTGCAAAGTCTGCTGCGTACCCATGACCGATCTCAACGATCTCAAGGAACATCTCAAAAGCGTTCACAAGAAAGTCATCTACAAAGATATCAAGGACATCATTCTACCCTTCCGCTTGGAAAACGGACAGAATTATCAATGCGTCATCTGTTCCGTCGTGCACATATCGTTTAAGAATCTATATCATCACATGAGCACACATTACAGTAACTATTGTTGTAACAAATGCGGCATTGGATACATAACTATCGCGGCTTTGCGCAAACACGGGAAGACCCACGCTCAGGGTATATTCCCGTGCGATCACTGCGAGAAATCCTTCACAACTATGCCAAAAAAACGGAATCACGAGAAAGGTGTACACACCAACGGGTGGCTTAGGAACAAATGCTCGCAGTGCTCACAAGTCTTCGCCAGCTATTACGAACGCAACGAGCATCTCGTTCAAGCCCATAACGCGGCACCGGTATTCCATCCTTGCAACGCGTGCCATAAAATCTACAAAAAGAAATATGAGCTAAACCGACACATTAGACATCACCATATGCAGCAAAGGAGTTTCGTTTGCGATCTTTGTAACGCTAAATTCTTCTCCAAACGCGGCCTCACGGATCACTTGATCCGGCACACTGGCAGTGAGATGTCCCATTGTGATATCTGCGGAAAGACGTTCTCCAGAACAAGAACAATGAAGGAACACATGAAGATTCACGAAGACGATGCGAGGTATCAATGCGAGATTTGCAAGAAGACGTTCATGCAGAAATGTGGGTTGAAGAGCCACTTGAGACTGCATCAAGACGATTTGGATATATTTAAGGAGTTTGACGATGTGAAGCATTTGATTGACAATAGAGAGATGACGTTGAAACAGATTGCGGCGGAGAATAAGAAGAAGACTTTGGCTGAGAAGCAGCTGCCACAATTTGTGTCTCTCTAAAATATTTACATAGACTTTACTACAATTTTGATATCCCAAAAGTTATCTGAGTGGGATTTCAACCTTTCCCTTGATACGCTAACAACTTGCGCCATCAAATCCTAATCTCACCCGGCGAATAAATAAATATTGGTAGACTTTCAGCACAGCACTATCTTTCCCAAACTAAGCAAAGTTTATAATACACATTAACACCCAGACAGAGAACAAACATCTATGTTCATCACACAAATGTTAGTTCTGGGTGGGGATCGAATCCACGGCCTACAGCGCAGAAGGCAGAGCTACTACCAACTGAGCTGTGACGGCTGTCAATAACTCATTGGGATCTGTTAATACGGTACTTATGCGACCTTGGCTCCATCTGAATATACTATACAAGGTGTTCCAATACTTGTACTTAAAACTTCTGGGGACTCAAGTACCTATTAATACAAAATTTCAATACCTACCTGGCTAAAATGTATGAAACAGCTGTTTTTTTTTCGCGTTCACAGTGTTGGTTCCTTAGAAAAAGTTATTCATATTGATGGGTACTTTAGCCCCCTGAAGTTTTAAGTACAAGTATTGGAACACCTTGTATATTATTAACAAGTCCCGCTCGATCATTTCTACATAAGAACACAGAAACCAGTAAAAAAAAATACAAAAGAAAGATCGGTTATTTAAAATTGTGTCGTGTTGCCACTGGTCTCAATTTTTTTTTAATAATATTTATAATTTATTGTACAAACGAAACAATAGGTACACTTAAGGCGAGGTAGATTTACCATATCAGTAACCCAAGTATGAGTTGTGTTTATCATATTTCATTTTTCGTTTTTCGTTCTTGTTTCGTGTTCATTGCAGGTTTTGTATGAATAAAGAAGACGTGATAGAGATACCGATACGGAACTATTATGTTCTACTACTAATTTTCATCATACTTGCAACTTAAAGTGCCGTATCGGTATCTCTATCGCGTCTTCATACAAAACCCGCAATGAACACGGAACATAAACGAAAAACCAAATATGGTAAATACAACTCATACTTGGGGTACAGTAACGAAGTCAGATCAAAATATCTGTTTTATATTATGATAAATTCAAAAGAAGCGTTATTGTATGTTGCACTTGACATATTTTTTTTGTGAAATCATTGCTTGTTCCATCAATAAAGCATAAAAAAAACGTTACAATCAGATGTTTCACCAAATGTTATTTTTTAATGAAATGAAAGACGTTACAAGTGGGCCGAATGCCCCACTTGTTTTTGAGCGGTTACCTGTGCATATAATAATTAACATAATGCTAAACTAGCCAGATGAAAACAGTTTCGAACACCATTAATTCCTATAGGAGGTTTATAAGACGGTTATAATTATTATAAGAGTTTGTTTGTACTCTATAACATAAGTAAAAATATTTTTCTAGATTCACTGCTGCCGAGTAGGTCTAGTTAGGTAGGTAAGATTTTAATATTAAATTGTATAGTATGTATTCGTTTAAAAAATCTAGACTTTATTTGTAATCTTTAACACACTTTAATTATTTTAATCGCTCATTCGAATACCGAATATTTTATGATGGCCATTATTTTATTAAATTTATGTTTTAAACACACTGTGCCTACTAGGTTACGTCCAAGTGTCTGAAATAAATAATTATCATGAATTCTTTAGTTTCATTTAATTATGATGAGCACCGGTGGTCTAGTGGGAGTGACCCCGCCTTCCGATCGTAAGGTCGCAGGTTCGAATCCGGTCGTGCACCAATGGATTTTTCCTATCGAAAAATTTATGTGCGCAATGCCAGTGCTCTTAAACGGTGAAGGAAAACATCGTGAGGAAACCAGTTAGTACTCTAACAGCGGCGATGGGCTTGCAACCTGTCACGTATGGAATACCAACTACTGCAAAATGTGGGTATGTGCCAAATTTAATGTTTGGACGTACCTCTGACTACCCCCCTTAGACATCCTCAAAAAAAGAATCTGGAGTTAGTACTTGGTACTAAGAGATCTGAGGGGATATCTACCGTGCCTGGGGATTAAAGTCGTGAAGCTGTTTCTGTTTCATTTAATTATTTTTAACCCAGCCTTTTTTTTTATTGAGAATACGTATTCCGCGTCCGGTTTTTCCAAGTTTGCTTCTAAGCTAAATTTCTAGGCTAAACATTATTATAAGACGATGGACCGCGTGTGAATGTGAAAGTACTGTTTTTCTTTTATAGGCGATCGCAGAGCGAAAAAAAAACGAAAGCTGGCTATCTCCATAAAGAAGGAAATCGAGGAAAAAAAACCAGTCAAAAAATTGTTACTAATCAAAAAACACCTGCCTGAGATGAAGAAGCAGTGGCATAACCTCACGACTATACTCATGCACTCGAATGCTACGCCGTTCAAGGACAGAAACGATGCAGGATACATCTGTGCTTACTGCTATGAGTCTTACCCGAACCCGGGCGTCCTACGAGCCCACACCCACAGAGACCACGTCGACGAAAAGCGCTCGTACAAAGCAGGCTCTGCACTCAACAACTTCATAGCCTACCTCGACATTGTAGACCTCAAGTGCACCATCTGCGACCATCCTAAACCCGACCTGAAAACCTTAATCGAACACCTCGTCGCCGCCCACCAGAAACAGTACTTCTTCGGCGAGACCGACTACTTCATCCCGTACAAACTGCCCGACAACCAGCAAATGAACTGCTGCATCTGCGGTGACTCCTTCCACAACATGAAGCTTCTGATGCAACACATGAACGTTCACTACAGGAACTTTATCTGCACCACTTGCGGCGCCGGCTTCGTTAACAGTTTTCGCCTGTTACGACATGAGACTACCCACGAAAAGAAGAAATCCAGCTTCCCTTGCAAACAGTGCGGAGCGGTCTTCCCTGCCGATTCCAAAAGAAAGGCGCATATCAACACCGAGCACAAGGGTATAGCTGGTGATAGCGTGTGCAGGATTTGCAAAGCTCGCTTCAAGAACTACTACCAGAAGACCAGGCATATGGTGCAAGTGCACAACGCTGAAGGCGTGAAATGCGAGGTTTGTGAGAAGCGGTTCAACCTCAAATCTAATCTGATTTCTCACATGAGGAACGTTCACTTGAAGGAACGTCCGTTCGAATGCTCTGTTTGCAATATGGGCTTCTTTATCAAGCGTCAAATGCTTTACCATTACATGGCCACGCACACTAACGAACGGAACTTCAAGTGTGATGTGTGTGGCAAAGCTTATGCCACGCAATGCAGTAAGCGGAAGCACATGAAGAAAAATCATGGCATGGTACCTCAAGCGCAATGATGTAGTAGACAATGCTTGATTGAAAAGCGTTACAGAGTACCAGCTTTGATTGGCCTGCAGTGATGGATTAGCCAGTTCCGCTGTAGTTTGAAGATGAGCCCGATAATTTTATAGTGTCTCATAAAAAAGTGAATATCATTAGTGATCGTGAATTTGTGGTGTGATTGTGTATTTTTTATTTATATAGGCATATTTTATTCATATACCTTATTAATATTAATGAAATCCATTGTAGGATAGGTATAACTTATTTGTCATTAAACATTTAAGATCATACGTATTTTGTTATTTAATTATCAACCCAATTTCTTAACGCATACATTAATGTAATATCATATTCTTAGCCTGTACGTATTAAAATACATTTTGTCATATTTAGACTGTAGTAGTGGTAAGCATGGTTATTATAATATATTTAATATTATGCATAGGATCTGTGTTGTTTGCACGAGTATCCAGATGAAGCATTTATAGTAAAATATATACTAAGTTTGAAGTCGCATGGAATATAAAACACGTGCTTTATTTGTAGGTCTTGCGTCCAAAACTCGTGGAAGAAAACCCACAGTAAGTACTAGTTCTAGAAAGAGCAAAGATAAAAGCACCAACAAAGAGAAAGCTGATGATGCTATGAAGACCAAAGAAACGACGAAAAGTGATGCTAAAAAGAGCAAAGAAATGACAAAGGCGAATAATTCCAAAAAAAGTAAAGATACTGAAAAAGTTGATGATAGTAAAAATAAAAAAGTTAAGAAAACTGCCGCTGATGCTAAAAATAGAGAGGAATCAAGGAAAGTGGATGATTCTAAAAAAAATAAGGTAACAAGGGCCGATAAGGCCAAAAATGGCAACGAATCAGATAAAGTTGATGATGCTAAAATTAGAAATGTTACTAAAAAGGCAGCTGATGCCAAAAAAAACGAAGTATCTAAGAAAGTGGATGATTCTCAAAAAGACAAAGTGAATTCAAAGGCCGATAATGACAACGAATCAAATAAAAATGATAAATCTAAAAATAGTAAACTCAAAGAATCAAAGCAAAGGGATGACCCTAAAAAAAGGAAAGCAACGACAAAAAACGCTGATGACAAAAATAACAATAAATCAAACAAAGTCGATGATTCTAAAAAACGGAAAGTAGCTACTAAAACCGCTGATGCCATAAAGAGCAAAGAATCAAAAAAAGTTGACGATGCTAAAAATAACAAAGCATCGAAGAAAGTCGTAGTTCCTAAACAGAGCAAAGAATCTAAGAAAGTTGTCGATGCTAAGAAAGGTAAAGAAAAACATGAAATTATTGACTTGTCTCAAGATCAAGAAGACGACGATGTAATAGAAATCGATGAAGACATTCCCAAAACATCAAAAAAGAAAAAATCTTCAAAAGATACTGGTGAGATGGAAATTGATGATAGTTCAAAAAGTCGTAAAAAGGAAAAGTCTAAAAGAAAGAAAAAAATGAAATATTCTGATTTTGTTAATTTACTTGAACGAGTACCCGAATGTGATAGCGACACTGAAACGAGGAAAAAAATATTGAACGATGGCGATGTGATCGTACTTCCAGAACCCAGAAGTGGCAAAAAGAAGAAAATAATAGTTGCAAGAGATGTCGAAGGCTTTGAGATCCACACGCGGACTAAAAAAGATGATGACTTCTACGCCATTCGGGTCACTGAAATGTGTAAACATCAGCACAATATCCGAACGATCCTAATGCACTCCAACGCGACTCCGATACAAAGTCACAACGAGACGGGCTTCACTTGCGGTTTCTGCGTCAATCAATTCCTCACAGCTGCTGAACTAAAACTCCATACACTTGAAAACCACGGCGATGATATCGAGAGATTCATGGCCGGACATACTACGTACGCATACGTCGTCAAAGTCGACATAACTTCATTACGTTGCGTGCTGTGCACACGTAAAATTTTCACTCTTGAGCTTCTAATGGAACATTTGGAGACGAAGCACGATATTCAATTTTATAAAGACATCAAAAATCAAATACTGCCGTTCAAGTTTCAAAGCGACATCTTCACTTGCGCCATCTGCGATCGTAGGTTCGATCGCTTTCAACAAATGCAATGGCACATGAGCGTGCACTACAGGAACTACGAGTGCGATCATTGTCAAGCGGCGTTCATCAACAAGTCCACACTGCGAACCCACCTGAATAGACACGTAATTGGGACTTTCAAATGCCGGTTTTGTACCAAAGTTTACGATACAAAAGGAAAGATGACTGTCCACGAGAAATACGTACACATAAAGACACACCAGCGTAACAGATGCACTTATTGCGACGAGTTCTTCATAAGATACATCAAGAAGATGCAGCATATGGTCGAGGTGCACGGTCATAAGCCGCGCGTTGTCAAATGCAACGCATGCAGCAAAACATTCGACACAAAAGAGAAGCTTACGCTTCACAATAAAAGGGACCATATGGTGGAGCGCAATCATAAATGCGAACTCTGTGAGAAGTGTTTCTTCAGTAACTATGACTTGCGTCGGCATCTGAGCTCGCATTTGACCGCTAAGCCTTTTATCTGCGGAACTTGCAATAAAGGCTTCAATCGGAAGGATAATATGTTGGAGCACTCGCGCATACATACCGGGGAGAACATACGATTCAGCTGCGATCGCTGTGGACTGAACTTTCCTCACTTGGCTCGTTTGAAGAGACACACCGCCAATAGGCATAAGGAGACTTTGGAGAAAACTTAAGAAATTTCACACATTTTATATTTAACATCCGCCTGCATATCAGTTCGCCTGGTACCTGTATCTACCCAATCTTCTTCTTGTCGTGTCAATAGTTTCTTTCGAAACAGTGTGGTGAAAGGATTTTAAGTGCGCCTCAAGAGGCTCCTTTCGAGCACTTGACACATGTTATAGAACTTTTTAGGTTCTACGACATGCCGGTTTCCTCACGATGCTTTCCTTCACCGTTTGAGAGTACTGGCATTGTGCACATGAATTTTTGAACAGATAAATTCATTGGTGCACGACCGGTCTCGAACCCACGCCCTTAGGATGGGAAGGCGGGCCCGCTGCCACTAGACCACCAGTGCTCCCGTGCCACCTACCCAATAAAAAGTATTTCAGATTACACATGTATAGGTATTTCAAGTTTTTTCCAAATCCGTTCATCTGTTATAGAGATGAGTGGGAACAAACAGAACTAAATAGTCATCAACCTTCGTATTTATAATATTAGTAGAGAGTAGAATTTTTTGACCAAAGTATAATAAATTATTTGGTATATCTTTACAAGTCTCTTAGAGACTTTTAGGTTAGTTTTTAGATTTATGCATTCCATTTAAAAGTGATGTATCGACTTTTTAATACAGTTTTCGATTAATTCTGTGATATTCCAAGTTCTGTCCAAATCCGTTTCTCCTTTTCGGAGATAAGTGGGCTTTGATAGTTACGTCACAGTTTTAATAACTTCCATCTGTTATTTTATACAACTAGCTGATGGAACAAGCTGATGACCCACATGATGTTAAGTAATAAAAAAAAACCTGAAAACCAGCGCTGTCAGAAAATGCCGAGTGGGACCTGTTTTGTCGGCACATGAGTTTATCACCTCCTTTTTATAATAGCTCATAAGACACAAAATAAAGATTTTCTTACTCTATTCTTGAATTTGCTATACAAGCTTTTACAAGTTTCTTACAGACTTTTACGTTAGTTCTTAGATTTAAGCATTCCATTACACTTTATAATCAGAATCTCTTTACTATTTTGATCGCTTTATAGAGAATGTACATATTGCATATTACATTTCATAATCAGAATCTCTTTTAATATTTTCATCACTTTTAATGAACATTCTCTCAAAGAACTCATCAATCACATGGTTTTTGTGATCTTCAATTGTAGTTGTGGTCCGAAGACACTATTTAACCATAGAAATAAGTAAGTTTTTTATACATTTTTTATGCTACTTGCTGATGGAACAAGCAGATGGCCCACCTGATGTTAAGTGGTAACCATCACCTACACCCACGGCACAGAGGCTTAACATCTCTGTGAGGCGATGCTTTGTTGTTTATCACTTAACATCAGGCCATTTGCTTGTTCCATCGGTATATGTATCAAAAAAACTTTTTATTCGGAAATGGTCAGCATAATAACATTGCATGCATTAGATGCATATAATTGAGTCGAAAACGAATCGATACGGGCTCGGTGGATGACGTAGAACCGCCTGTACTAACGGCCAGTTTCTGAAAGCCCGATCAAAACTAATCGCATGTCAAGTCACTTGCTGTCTCTATCTAATTCGATGTAATAGCTGAAATGGCGAGTGACTCGACATCCGATTAGTTTTGATCGAGCTTTCAGAAACCGGCCGTATGTATACGAATTTTAATATTTTGTACTCTAGTTTAAGTCATATTTTTTAAATAAATCTTGTATTAACCGACAACCGTTTGTTTTCTTACCTTACATAAATAGGCAGGAATCTAGGAATATTTTAGAATAACTATTAGATTGAATAAAAAAAAAAAAATCAATCGGACAAGTGTGAGCGCGATTCGCACCCGGTTTCGTCCAACGCAAAAAGCTCTCTTTTATAAGAGAAAATTGTAGGTATTGATAGACAGAAAACTGAAACAGCCTCACGACTTTGATCCCCAGGCACGGTAGATATCCACTTAGATCTCTTAGTACCAAGAACTAACTCCAGATTATTTGAGGACGTCTAAAGGGGGCACTGGCATTGCGCACATAAAATTTCGATAGAAAAATCCATTGGAGCACGACCGGATGAACTTACGATCGGAAAGCGGGGTCACTCCCACTTGACCACCGGTGCTCTTATTATATTGGTATTGATAGACAGATTGACTACAAAGTGATTCTATTACAAGGGTACCGTAACTTTATTTTAAGGTGGATGGATGGAACACTAAAATATGTGGGTATGAGAGAAAGATTTAAGACTGGTGTCGCAGGTTTTAGGGGGAAAGCTAGTGCCCAACTCTGGTGAAGAAGTTGTTACGCCCCAAGTCCTCTGTCATGGCTTTAACGTGCCCTCACGGAAATGCTTATGTATATGAATAACTTTCTGAGGAACCAACGCTGTGAACGTGAAAAAAAACAGCTGTTTCATATAAAAGTTCAATACCTACCTGGCTAAAATGTATTATACAGCTGTTTTTTTTCGCGTTCACAGTGTTGGTTCCTTAGATAAAGTTATTCATATTGATGGGTACTTTAGCCCCCTGCAGTTTTAAATACAAGTATTGGAACACCTTGTTTGTAAGTAGGATAGAACTATGTGTTTGCTCGTGGTGAAGCTTTAACCGATAAGTATCATGAAAATCCTTTCTTAAATCATCAACGCAAACAACACTAAACTTTTGAATGAATTAATGAAAATGAAAAATACTTTATTGTACACCAAACTGAACAAAAAAAAACACTTAAAAATATAAAATAAAGTAGTACAATAGGCGGTCTTATCGCTGAAAGCGATCTCTTCCAGACAACCTTTGGATGAAGAGGATTGTTAAAGTATGGAAGATTGGTCGCAGGTGCAAGAGGAAAGTTATATGAATAGTAGTAAAAAACATAACATACCTACTCGTAAATAATAATTAAAAAAAAATAACTTGTACACTAAATTACATACATAATAATACTAACACTGCATAATTATAATGTATAGATAGATAGATAAATATAAATTTTGGAAGTAGATCTCGTCCTCATTAACATAATATTATCCTTCGTAGAAGATTTTATTCGATGGTTTATAAAAAACAATCCTGACGATGGTGACGACATAACCAATAGGAATGGTGCTCAAAATCGTGCTCGGCCAAACGTCGAGTGTGAAAACCGCGCGCTAGTTTACGCCGCGCGAGACTAACGCGAGCGATTTTGACGCGAGCTATACAACACCGCGTGCTCACCAAAGTGAGGCTTGGAACAGTGAGCCATTTGAAGTCCATTCTTATAACGTCGCGTTAGCTCAAAGCGAAGTACACTTAGAGAGATATTTTCTTGTTAGCAAAAAAGCAAACTTATTCAGTTTCGTATGGTAAAATCTAGGCGCTATTTATTTTTATCGGAACGTTCCTTTTTTTATGAACCTATAATATTATCCTACTTACTTTACTTTGTTTACCTAACTTTATTGATCACCATACGAAGCTGAATAAATTTGCTTTTTTGCAAACAACAAAATATCTCGCTCAGTGTACTTCGCTTTGAGCTAACGCGACGTTATAAGAATGGACTTCAAATACCTCACTGTTCCAAGCCTCACTTTGGTGAGCACGCGGTGTTGTATAGCTCGCGTCAAAATCGCTCGCGTTAGTCTCGCGCGGCGTAAACTAGCGCGCGGTTTTCACACTCGACGTTTTGCCGAGCACGATTTTGAGCACCATTCCCAATAGCAACTATACAATACAAATTCATTTACTTACCAAATAATCTTACCTAAGCGTTAATACATCGGTTACCTTTGGTCCCCGCACTAGGACAAGCCTGTGTCGCGGGAGGCCGAATACAATAAAATAAAGATTACTAAATAAGAACCACAAAAAAATATACAGTAGCAGAGCAAAAAACAAACTTATAGGAGGGAGATTTTATTTATACTACGATAGATTATTACTATCATAGAAACTATGCATTAGAAGTGCGATAGTAAACATATTTTCAGTTTCAAATCTTTTCAGATAATCAAGAAGCCAAACACGGAAACGGAGGGAAAACTGATAACCGTAAACCTAACCCAGAGGAATTGGAAAAGCAAAGACACAATTTGAGACAAATATTGCTCTCAACGAATGCAACGCCTATCCGACGCCACACGGATATGGGATACGCCTGTGGCTTCTGCGCTAAATATTTCCCAAAACCCGCAGATCTTAAGAAACACACGCTACTAATCCATGATAGTAAAGAAAAAGCCGATTTTATGCATAAAACATGCCTATCGAGATTTCTTGTCAAACTTGACGTGACAGATCTTGAGTGCAGCATATGCGGCCAAAGCATAGACTCTTTCGCAGAAGTCATGGAGCATCTGAAAGAACATGGCAAAGTTATGCATAGTGATATAAATAACTACGTTATACCGTTTAAATTCGATGATGCCCTCCTTCGATGCACACTCTGCTTCGAAGTTTACAGAAAATTCAAATCGCTGCAGATTCACATGTATGAGCATTACAGAAACTTTACTTGCAACGTCTGCGGCGCTGGTTTCCTTAACCAACAGATGGTGACCACTCATTACATCAACTCTCACAAAATCGGCTGTTTCCCCTGCTCGCTTTGCGCGGAGGTATTCGATACGATCAAGAAGAAGAAAAATCACGAGCATCATGCTCACGATAAGATGAAAATGCACAAATGTGGGTACTGTGATGAGAAATTTCGAAGCTTTGATATGAAAAGGTTGCATCAGATGAGCCAGCACAATGTGAAGACTCCTACATTCGGTTGTAGTGCGTGCAGTAAGACCTTTTCAAAGCCGTCGCTGCTAGCTATTCATGTGAAGAAGGATCATCTTATGGAGACACGTTTCCAATGTTCCTATTGCGAGAAAGCGTACTTTTTTAAATTTCAATTGGACACGCATGTTATCAGTCACACCCGAACGAGGGACTTTAAGTGTGAAGTCTGCGACAAATGCTTTTCTCGGTTAAAGTCTTTGCGGGAGCATGTTAAGATACACGCTGACGAACGCCGCTTTCGCTGCTGCTATTGCGATATGGCATTTGTCCAGAAAGTCAGTTTAAGAAGACACCTGCAGAAGAAACATGATTATGTATTGCGTTAGTAAATTAGTGATGTTAATAAAATTATTGTAGTAAATACACGTACTGTGAATTAAGTTCCTCGTTGCAATTCGTTATTAGATTTTTAAACCAGCATTGTTTCCTTTTGGAATGAGATTAAAAAGTAGACAACCTTGACATCAACATTTTGGAAGATATAAACTCACTAAATATTGTTAAGGCGAAGACAAGAGCTAATGTGACTCTCGCTCGCACGTTTCGACATGTTGAAAGATATAAAATCACTAAACTCATTTTCGAAAAATCGCAATAAATAAATAAATATAAATATTGGTGGACATTCCACACAGCACTATCTCGCCCCAAACTAAGCCAAAGCTTGTGATATGGGAACCAGATAGCTGATATACTACTTAAATACTTTTTTTTTTGTAAATACATACTTATAATATTATATAACACCCAGACAGAGAACAAACATCTATGTTCACCACACAAATGTTTGTTCTCAGTGGGGATCGAACCCACGGCCTAAGGCACAGAAGGCAGAGCTACTACCAACTGAGCTGTGAAGGCTGTCAATTCATTCAACCATTTTGTGTGCAATCACATTGCACACAGTTTAGTAAAAATTTCATTTTGATCGATACATGTTTTCCTACTTTAAAGTGTGCTTTTCTAGTTTTCGTACATAATCAAACTTTTAAGTAGGAAAACTTGTATCAATCAAAATGATTTTTTTACTAAACTGTGTGCAATGTGATTGCACACAAAATGGTTGATTGCGATTTTTCGAAAATGAGTTTAGTGATTTTATATCTTTTAAAATGTCGAAACGTGCGAGCGAGAAGTTGTTTGATAGTTGTCAGCCCTTTAAGAAAAATAGCAAACAACTGAGAAATGAGCGGAGAATAAAGGTTAAATAAAAATATCATTTTTTATCCAAACAAGTTACCTACCAAACAATTTATATAAGTACGAAACTAGTAAAACAGTCCCAACCACCATGAACTTAAAATAAATAAATTTATATTATGTTCTTTTGAATATCACAGTTTCAAAAATATGAAAGAACATGCACATATACACTACTGAAATTTCGTTTGTGACGTTTGCGACGCTGGTTTTGTTAACCGTGAAAACATATAGAAACGTGTAACAAACATAAAGGCGCCGGATCTCATAAATGTGGCACTTGCGAGAAAGTCTTCGAGACACCTATCAGACTGAAGACACACGAATGTCTCCACTTAGGCACATTACACAAATGTCATGAATGCGATTATAGAGGTACATTTTCAAAAAAAAACGAAAGGAGAAATTACATGATAAATTTTCATGGAGCTAAATTTGCACAGATCAAGTGTACAGCATTCTTTGTAGGTATCGTCATCAGTGACGTCAAACCCATTGAAGTGTACAGCATGTGAGAAGCTGTTCATCAGCAAAGCCTCTCTAAGAGTTCACATCAGCAGAGATCATTTGATGGACAGACGGCACCAGTGTGAAATATGCAACAAACCCTTCTTCACCCCAGCGGGGTTGAGGGACCACATGGACCGCATTCTGAAGTTAAACAAATTCAGTGCGACGAATGCCCCAAAACGTTCACATGGTGTCGCATTCTGGTGTTATACAAATTTAGTGTGATTAATGCCTCAACACGTTTGCATGAACGAGAGCTCTTCGAAATCATATGAAATAACATAGTGGTGATCGGCGATTCAAATGCATTTACAGTGACGTAGCTTTCTTACTAAAATGCAACTTAAAAGGACACTTACATGGACACGGATGGTAAACAAATGTTACTTTTTTAATACTTACTAATTGTACGAGTTAGATACAGTATAAAGAACGCCTATAAATTGAGGAATCAATGCAACGAGTATTGGCTTAGGAGTTACATCATAATATTATTATTCAACAATCAATCGATCTAATACAACTACATCTCTCTCAGGTCTACCAAATATTTTTACAGAAATTCCGAACCGTGGCTATAAAACAATTCTTAATTATGCAATTGTTATTCATTTCATTATTACTGATGTCATATTTCGTGGAACTTCGGCACACACGTTATTTAAAAGTTGCAGGGTGAATGTTTTAAAGTGAATATTCCATATCTTACTCAATTAGGAACACGTTTTCGCAGAATTCGTTTAAGAAAACATGTAAGTAACAAAGTTACTTCAGATGTAGCTTGCTTATAGTTAACATTGTTTTGTAGTTTAGATTGGCGGAGTCAATACAAGACCAACAAACACGTCTTAGAGTTCTTTATCTATCTACATACTTATTAAACACGAAACAATCATAATCATCTCGCAGGAATGTAGGTACCTACAATCGTTGATAATTTAAATATGCAAGAAAAGATGTACAAAATTGCTGCCCTGGTTTTTAAATCCCTAATGATAACCCAACAAGATGATACTTACTAAACAAACACTGATAATGATTTAACCAGAACTTCGTTAAATACGAACATGTTATACCTGTAAGGTGGTTAATATTTTATTTTCTTTGTAGGTATCGTCATCAGTGACGTCAAACCCATTAAAGTGGAATTAGAATGGGATATAGAAAAAAAAATGGAATTGAAAGCTTCAAGTATAAAAGAAGAGAGAATGGCATCTAAAGCCAGTAGAAAAAGAGTAAAAGGACCAAAAAGGGCAGCAAATAAGAGCTTGAAGTCAGAGAAATTCCATCCACTCAAAATCAAACCACCAGCAAAAGCTGAGCTTTTGGACGTCGATAAACATCGATATAACGTACGAGCGATATTACAATACTCGAATGCGACACCGATCCGAGCCCACTACGCTGGGAATGGCTATGCGTGCTGTTTCTGCAAGCAGTATTTCCACAAAGCAGCTGAACTTAAAATTCATACTTTACAAGCGCACGACGATCAAACCAAAAGAAAATACATGCAAAAAGCATTTCTGTTTAAACTCTTCGTTAAGCTTGATATTACTTTCCTGCGTTGTAGCATCTGCTCGGATGAAATGTTGACGCTTGACGATTTAATCGAACACTTAAATATCGCGCACCAAAAAGGCATACACACGGACGTGAAAAATCAAATTATGTGTTTTAAACTAGAGGATGAAGGTTTTCGATGTTTTATATGTTCAGTCGAGTATCACAGTTTCAAAAATTTACTAGAACATGCACATACACACTACAGAAACTTTGTTTGTGACGTATGCGACTCTGGTTTCATCAACCGATTGAAACTTTACGGGCACGTGTACAACAAACATAAAGGGGCCGGCTCCCATAAATGTGGCACTTGCGAGAAAGTGTTCGACACACCTATCAAGCTGAAGACACACGAACGTATCCATTCAGGCACGGTACTATACAAATGTCATGAATGCGGTGATAAGTTCTCGAAAAAGAAAGAAAAGAGGGATCACATGATTAATGTACACGGTGCTGAATTCGCACAGATCAAATGCACAGCGTGTGAAAAGACGTTTATCAGCAAAGCCTCCTTAAGTGTTCACATAAACAGAGATCACTTGATGGACCGACGTCATCAGTGCGAGCTATGCGACAAAACCTTTTTTACGTCATCGTTTTTAAGAGACCACATGGTGTCTCATTCTAAGGTTCGAGAAATCCAGTGTGATGAATGTCCGAAAACGTTTGCGAGAAAGAAAGCTCTTCGGGAACACATGAAATCACATACCGGCGATCGCAGATTCAAATGCACTTATTGCGACATGGCTTTCTTGCAAAAGTGCAGCTTGAAAGGCCACTTACGAAGCCGACACGATGCAGATCTACCATAATACATAGCATTTGTTATGAGTTACATAAATGTAGGTAATGTATCACATAACTTTGACCAATTTTATCATTGACTTGCAATATTCAATCTAACTTTAGATTTGGAGGAATTATGTATAGCATTAAGATATTTATGTTCGACCTAAAGTCGATTCGCGATACCTGCCTTAAGTTGTCTTCCAAATTTTATATGCAGCAGAATACCGTTGTACTATCGCGGCTTTTCTACATTAGGTTACAGTTACTGTTGGTAACGGAATCATTGCTAGTGAAATCTCAAGTCACAAGCTCAGAACCACAAAGCTGACATTCGTATGCGCATGATATATCTGACGCATTTTTTTATACTAAAGTAGTTAATGGAACAAGCTGATGATCCACCACGCATTAGTGTTGCTAATGCATGCTACCATTGTGGCTTAATCATAAATCTTTTAATGCTTATCAAAGTATGATTATTAATCCTACCTGTATCATAATGTATAGAAGAGAAGAACGATTGGTAGTTACAAGATTGTAATGATTTATTTTCTTTGTAGGTCTCGCCGTCAGCGACCACAAAGCAATTAAATCAGAGGTAACCAACTCCTGGGGGGTGACTATAGTAAAAGTAAAAGGTCCGAAAGCTGACGAAGACTCGACAATAATAGACAACAATGAACCTAAATCATTACAATCTAGTAAACGCAAATTAAAGAAAAAGGATGAATTAAAATCCGAAATGACCTCGCACAAATATCAGCGAGGAAAAAGATTAAACGTTGAACAGATAACGGCTAAATGTCAGGAAGCTTTCAAAGTCCCACAAAGCAAACGTAATGAGACTGTTGCTCAGAAACTCAGGATACCAGCAGACCTTGATTTTATGAAGCAAATTAAAGCTACCATCACTAAAACAGGTGAACATTCGGCTAAATCAAAATCAATGCAGCCAAAAAGAAATCAAACAATCAAAAAAGAATGTACCACTAAGCCAAACGACACTCCAGTTCAGCGAATCAAAATCATCCCTCCGCCCGATATGGATTTTATGATGGAACTGGATAAACATAGATTTAACATCCGCACTGTGATGCAGAATTCAAACGCGACACCAATCAGAAACCACGTTAAAAGTGGATTCGTGTGCTGCTTTTGCGACGCAAACTTCCCCAAACCTGCTGATCTCAAGGTCCACACTATACAGAGTCATGCCGACGACGATAGTAAAGACAAATTCTTTCGGAAAAAGGCAGTATTGTACTCTTTTATGGTGAAACTCGATATAACATCGCTTATTTGCAACCTCTGCCACGTAGCAGCGGATACACTCGAGCAACTAATCCATCACTTGAACGAAAAACACCAGAAAGGCTTGCATACGGACATAAAAAATCACATCGTCTGTTTCAAATTTGACAGCGAAGTGATGCGATGCCTCGTGTGTTTGCTAGAATTCAATAGCTTCAAACTGTTGTCGGAACATATGAACCAGCATTACACGAATTTCGTTTGCGACGAGTGTGGTGCGGGGTTCATAAACAGAAGACAGCTTTTGCTACATTCCGATAAGCACAAAGTGGGTGCACACAAGTGCAGTTCATGCGACAAAGTATTTCAGTCTTTGAAAAGGATGAAGACTCATGAACGTATAACACATGTGTACAATTCCGGGCTCGGTACGCACGGGTACAGATGTAACCATTGTAGCGAGAAATTCAAAAATAAAAAGGCTAAAATGGATCACATGGCTCAAGCTCATGGGGTCTAATTTATTAAAAGACTACATGTCAAACAGCTTCTCGACCGCACATTTTTTTTAATATTTTAAGAGTAGTAGAGCTCCTTGTGAAGGGCTCGTCCGGGGAAGTACTACCATCACGCCTTTTCCTGCCGCCAAGCAGCAACGCTGTGTTTCGGTTTGAAGAGTGTGGGTGTAATTACAGGCACATGCATCATGCTTAACATCTGTATGCCTCAAGCTGATGGACGCAGGGCAGTGCATCGTAGGGCACGTTCCTACCGTGCGTGGCTTACGAGGCAATGGTTTGTTACAGGTGATGGTTACCACTAACATCAGGTGGGCCATAAAATTTAAAACAACAAAGTAAATAATTAATGTTCTCTGAAACTTGGTTGTTTACGATTGGTCATAACTTCATTCAGTGATTTAATATCTTTAAAAATGTATTTAAATCATTTTGTGGAGTTGGAAACAAAATTGATTACATTCTGATATTCAAGGAATTTCATTCAGTGATATTTTATCTTTCAAAATGTTGAAATGTGTGAGCGAGAAGTTATTTGACGGTTGGCAGCGTCTTAACATTTAATAGGTACCTAACATGCCTGCTTACTCTACCTGCCTCTTATAGTTTTTAAAGAACATATTTTATTCTGGGTCTAGTCTATGAACCCTACATGGAAGAAATTGAAAAAATAGAAGATTACCATTCAAATGCTATTTTATTAATATGCAGGCTAATAAAGTTGTTATCAGTAAATTTATGTGCACATTTCTAGAGCCGCCATGACAGTCTGTAATTGACGTTTGATATGAAGCATTGCGTTTTTTAATTTTTTGACAGATTTGTTGCTATTTTTCACGGTAATGACTTTCACTCTCAAGCTTGACTTAAAAAACAGTTGTCAAAATGACATTCACGCATGTCAGTCCGACAGACCCGACCCCGACTCCATATATTGATGAAACAACTCCTTTAATTGTTATGTTTCGATTCAAAAACTTAAAGCTACTGTGATTTGTGTTGATCTTAATAAAATCTTGTTTTACATGGCGAATGATTTCGGAAAATCGGTTTTGCATTAAACGCTTAAAACCCCGGACATTGCAAAATTAGGAGAATAGTAAAATGTATAGAACTTGACTTAAATCAATTAATTAGGGTAAGATCAGTCGGTTTCTGAAAGCCCGATCAAAACTAATCGGATGTCAAGTCACTTGCAATGTACGTTTATGTAGTGAGTACATAATATGTACCATATTTTAATATGATTAATTTGTATGTAGGTACTGTTTATTTTCAACATACTTGTAACGTATTTTATAACAGAACACTCCACACTTATAATTTACTCACAAGGTTTACTGCCTGAAGGTCTCGTTAGAATGACAGCACCTAACTACTAAAATAGTGGTGAGGTATACGCTGAGTCGAGACCCTTTTGCTGCTGCAGCACACAAACACCTACATACCTAAATACTGTAATTTCTATCTGTTTAGCCGTTTCCTTTATTTTATTATTTTATATGTGTATGTGTGCTTTTTAGCAAATAAAAGTCTGTCTATCTCTATCTTATTCGATGTACCTAATAGCTGAAATCGTTTACTCCCACCTGTTCTGTTGAGTAGTTCTGTCGGCAGAACTACTGGGATTTTTTTTTCCATTAGATCTGTTCACAGAACAAATGGGAAATGAATTCCCAGTAGGTCTGTTCACAAATCTTGTAATTCAAAACGACTTCTTCACCATAGGAAAAGTCTTTGACAGCTGTCAAAATGACACTAATTAGTTGTGATCGAGATTTCAGAAACCGGACGTAAGAGTTAGTTGATAAGTGAGACATCTTTTAACTTAGTGCAGCATGTAAATATTTTTACTGTTTCATCGAAACTTTATTTTTTAATCAAATTAAAATATCTCAGGTATCAAAGTACTTACATATACTGTAGTACTTAATCAAGATAATTTCAGGATGTCTTTAGCTCGGTCTCCACCGCGAAAGGGTAATGAGGTAGAAATGGTTAGCGGAACGGACTCCTTTTTTTTTTTTTTTTTTTTTAATACAACCAGCTGATGGAACAAGCAGATGGCCCACCTGATGTTAAGTGGTAACCATCACCTATAACAAAGCATTGCCTCGTAAGTCACGCACGATAGGAACGTGCCCTACGATGCACTGCCCTGCGTCCATCAGCTCCTTTTCAATGAAATAGTTCAACATTTCCACCAACAAAGAGTTTTATCTTTTGTTTTCCACTGCTAAAGGAAAGAAGCCGAGCGAGTTCATTTCAACACTTTCTTTTTTTTTTTTATACCATTAGCTAATGGAACAAGCAGATGGCCCACCTGATGTTAAGTGGTAACCATCACCTATAACAAAGCATTGCCTCCCGTAAGTCACGCACGATAGGAACGTGCCCTACGATGCACTGCCCTGCGTCCATCAACTTGAGGTATACAGATGTTAAGCCTCATGTGCCTGTAAATACACCAGCAACCACACTCTTCGAACCGAAACACAGCGTTGCTGCTTGGCGGCAGAAAAAGGCGCGGTGGTAGTACTTCCCCGGACGAGCCACACACAAAGAGCTCTACTACTCTTAAAGATTCTGCTCGCTCAGTCCTTTCCGCTCGACTATTTGTTGGTGGAAATACAAGTATGCAGTTTATTCTTGCGATTTAAACGGAGTCCTTAATGGCTCCGCTCCGCTCGCGGTGGAGACCGGGCTTTAGGAATGTTAGAAACAGCTTCACGACTTTGAACCTCAGGCACGGTAGATATTCCCTCAGATCTCTTCGTTGATACCTAACGAAGTGAGAACAGAATCTGAGGGAATATCTACCATGCCTTGGGATTACAATCGTTGTTGTTTCTAGATAAAAGATAGATAGAGATATAAACTTATTGCCGTGCCCTCTTTGTTACGACATCAGATATTAGCTTTTAAAACAAACTGAAACGCCAGCTATTAATCAATTAAAATAAATTATATAAATACAATATAAAATACATTTTTTATTTTAAGTATCCTCTTTTCTTGATTACGTAACTGATAGAGGAGGGGGTGCTTGTGCCCTTAAATAATAATATACATACCTACTTATACAAGGTGTTCCTTAAGTTGTGTTTATAAACTTCAGGGGGTTTATAAACTTTAGAAAAAGTTGTTCATATTGATGGGTACTTTAGCCCCCTGAAGTTTATATACACAATTATGGAAACACCTTGTATATGTTTATTTGGCCAGCCACTGTACATTATTCACAGTTCGGAAGTTGGGAACAAAAATAATTATGATTATGTATTCCCACTATCCAACCTGGCAGAGGTTAGAAGATATCACAAAAAGTTCCCAACTTCCAACCTAGGTTGGAAAGCTAGGTTGGAAGAAGGGAATAAGTCCTCTCGACCTGGCCTTTCTCTAAAACGTCGCTATCTGATCGAGATACGTCCGCCGAGGTTTTCCCCTCCCAACAGTCCTTAAATATTGAAGCTCGCTTATTAGGATTCCGTATCCAAAAGGTGCAAAACGAGCCATATTAGGTACTTATAAAAGGACCTATCTACTACCGACTAAACCTACCGATCCGTAAGTAGATTCCACGAAGGCTTTTCAAAGAATAGGTACTTATAAAACGCAGACATAACTGGCGAGAATCCTACAAAAAAAAATTGTAAAGTAAATACCTAGCGCATTCGAAAACTGCTTGCAATACTGATTAGAATTGAATTATACTCGTGTAGAATAATAAACGAAACTAAAAAATTCATAAGTTGTAGGTAATGTTTTTTAAATATAAAAGTCAATATAATAATAAGAACCTGTTTTCTTTGTAGGTGTCCACACCACCAGAGACAACAAAACAATTAAAACGGAACTAGACGATTCGTGGGAAGTAACTATACATAGAGTTCAAGAAACAGCTAAAGGTGTTAATAAATCGAAAACAAAAGGCAAACTTAAAACCAAACCCCTTAAACCAGACAAGGTCTCGATACAAAGAACAAAGACGCAACAAACAGATCAATCTGCCAAGAATTCGGAACTCGATAAAAACAGATACAACATTCAGACTATATTGCAATATTCAAACGCAACCCCGATCCGGACGCACTCAATCGCGTGTGGATACACTTGCAGTTTCTGCAAAGCACACTTCAATAAAGCAGCTGACCTCAAAACGCACACAATACAAGACCACGACGATGGGATCAAAAACATATTCATGCAGGGAATCAGTTTGTTCTCTTTTATGGTCAAACTCGATATAACTGGCCTTTGCTGCAACATTTGCAGCACAGCTATAGACACCCTCGAACAGCTAATAAACCATCTCAACGATAACCATCAGAAAGGACTACACGATGATATCAAAAACTACATAGCTTGTTTCAAACTCGACGCGGAAGCGTTCAAGTGTCACGTTTGCTTCGCCGAATATAAAAGCTTCAAGTGTCTGCAGGAACATATGAACAAGCATTCCACTAACTTCATTTGCGACGAGTGTGGGGCGGGGTTTATCAATCTTGGACAGCTTCGGTACCACTCGGATAATTTGCACACTGTAGGCGTTTACAAATGTGGGACATGCGAGAAGGTGTTCCCGTCGTCTAAGAAGAAGTACTTCCATGAGCGCGCTACGCACTTTCCTTCGTCGAAGAAGAGGCAGGTCAATGAGCTTTTCCGCGCTTTCTTGAATAGGCAACAAGGGGGGGAACATTCAGGGGTATGTTAACTTTTAAGGGTATTACGGGACCCTATTACTAATACTCCGCTGTCCGTCCGTCTGTCTGTCACCATGCTGTATCTCATGAACCGTTGTAGTTATACAGTTGCCGCTATAACAACAAATACTAGAAAACAGAATCAAATAAATATTTAAGGGGGCTCCCATACAACAAACGTGATTTTTTATGCCGTTTTTATGATTTCATATCCATATCCTTAACAAGTCATAAGCTTAATTTGTCAATTTCGCAATTCGTCATATTTATCATATCCTACTCAAGTCAACGGCTTAATTTATCATAGACTCCGCTGTCCGTCTGTCACCAGGCTGTATCTCATGAACCGTGATAGTTACACAGTTGAAATTTTCACTGATGATGTATTTCTGTTGCCGCTATAACAACAGATACTAAAAAAAAGAATAAAATATTTAAGGGGGCTCCCATACAACAAACGTTAATTTTTTGCCGTTTTTATAGATAATGGTACGGAAACCTTCGTGCGCCAGTCCGACTCGCACTTGGCCGGTTTTTTAAGATAGACAAACCTAACTCATTTTGAGTCACTACTTGTAATGTACCTACTGTATATCTATTACTTTGTATCCAATAAAAAAAAATGTAGGAGTAGAATTTGTATTAAGGTCCTTGGCTTCGTTCATACTTTTTCTCTCGTAATATTGTCAAAAGACCTACTATGTCTTTGTTGATGTTCTATATGAAATAAACAAATTGATATGTAGAAAATAAACTTTCTTTTAAACTACTTGCCGATGGTACAAGCAACTGGCCCACCCGATGCTGGTAGTAACCATTTGGTAACCATCACCTTTAGCAAAGCGTGTCGTAAGTCACGCATAATAAGAAGGGAACGTGCCCAACGGTGCATTGCCCTGCGTGCTTAGCTAGGTGGACAAGGGTCTCTTCTCCACCTAGCTATAGCGGTGCATATATAGAGAAAGAATCGGGCATAGAGAAATAATTTTGTGAGCAGGCTCAAGGTTTTCTAACTTCGAGAGCTAGCTCTCTATTCAAAGCTTAGGTTAGAGGGCCCCTGAGCTCCGGGGTCCTGGTGCACTGCACCACTTGGCCCTACGATAGCTACGCCACTGCCTGCGTCCATTGACTTGTGGCATATAGATGTTGAAACTTATGCACCTGTAGTTTACCGGCAACCACACTTCAAACAGAAACACAGCAACGCTGCGTGGCGGCAGGAAAAGGCATGGTGGTAGTACTTCCCTAGACGAGCCCGTCACAATAAGCTCTAAAATTCTTAGAATTTTGATATAGTTTTTTTACTAGAGAAAGCTAGAGGGACAATCCATGAGGTCATGTGTATACGTTTTATGAAAAGACAAAGAGCTACTTATTTAAGTAGTATCTATATACATTTTTGTTATTCCAACATGTGCTGTGTCTATTGGGTGGACATAATTTTTATCAACATTTTATATTCTTCGAGTCTCACTGCTAGTATTTCATACATTTGCACGCCCTTCTCCCTCGCCGGGCTAGATGGCTGCGCTGAGTGAGAACGCGCCCCGTGCGATCGCTTATATTTTTAAAGCTAACTAAATTTTTTAATTTCGTAATATCTTTTGAATGGAATGTCCGATTTGAAAAATTCAAGAAGAAATCTATAGGTATTGAAACAGTCTTGAATACAAAATGTTTTATTTGGATAAGGATTAATATAAAGGTATGGATAACATGGTCTGATTTTGGTCGTCATTTCTATCAACTTTTAATGATAAAAAGAAGTTATAGCAACAAAACTACGATAGGTAGATATATGGTATCGCTGAGTTTTTTGTAGATATTGATGTGTTCTTTAATATTGTAGAACATTTTTGTGTTCTATTGCCTATAGTTTCCGCAGCGCATGCGATGAAAGAACAATTTTTTTGCACCTTGGGTTACATTTTTGAAGTTTTAGAAGAGATCCCTAATTTTTCCTAGTAATAAATATAGCCTATGTTACTCAAGGGTAATGTAGCATTCTAAGTGCATTTTCACACGTTACCGGCGAAGTGTATGGCCATGTACTTTAGCTTTCACACGTACCGGCGTAATTTGCCCGGCAAGCGGTACGTGTGAAAAGGCACTAATGGTGAAAGAATTTTTGAAATCGGACCAGTCGTTAAGAGCCTATTCGTTACATACAAAACAACAAAAATACAAATCTTTCCTCTTTATAATATTAGTGTAGATACACGCTTTCGCACTCATCGAAACAAAATTTCAAGTCGCGTAGGCCGTCTATTTTCTATAATTTTAGCCAATCAGACATGCTATCAAAATATATACTCAGGTACCGGGACCTAACGGTTGCTATCGTTTAAAACTCAAATTATTGTCATCGGTGACTCAAGCTTTCAGTTTTAAAGATTCATTTATAAACTATATTTTAATCGGGGCTACACCAAAGATGATAATGAGCCTTGTTTTCTTTGTAGGTTTCACCTTCAAAGACTACAAGCCCGTTAAAGCGGAGGTTGTTGAATCATTGATGGACGAAACGCTGATCAAACTTGACGACTCATCAAAATCTGTCTATGGACCAATGACAGATCAAGCCAGGAAACGTCATACAAAGACAAAACAAAAGCAAACACCCATTCACAGAATAAAAATAAAACTTCCAATAGAACGGCCACAAGCTAACCATTCCCAGGCAGTAAAAATTAAACCTTTACCTACGCAGACACCAAAGCTGAAAACGATCAAAATTGCACCCCCATTAGAACGCGCTCCAACGTTGCAAGAGATCGATAAACAACGATATAACATTCGAACAATATTACTGTGTTCGAACGCAACTCCGATTCGAGGTCATTACGTCGGAAGTGGATACATTTGCAGTTTTTGCAAAATGCACTTCCTCAGAGCTGAGGATCTCAAGACGCACACCATACAGGACCATGACGATGAAACGAAAAATAAATTTATGAAAGGCATTTCTATATTTACGTTTGTCGTCAATCTCGATATAACTTCACTGACGTGCAATATTTGCAGCTTGGTCACAGATACGCTCGAAGAACTAATCTGTCACCTAAACATTATTCATGAGAAAGGAATCCACACGGATATTAAAAATCAAATCGCGTGCTTCAAACTCGACCAAGGAGTCAAGTGCCACATTTGTTCTGCAGAATACAATAGCTTTAAATCATTACGTGAGCATATGAACAAACATTCAACAAATTTCATTTGCGATGAGTGCGGAGCGGGCTTTATCAATAGAAGCAAGCTCAATACGCACTCTCATATTCATAAAGTGGGCGCTCATAAATGCGACACGTGTGGAAAAATATTTAACTCTTCCCTGAAACTAAAGTCTCACATACGCCAGACGCATACAGGTATCCTATTGTACAAATGCCATCAATGCAATAAAAGATTCAAATCAACGAGTTCCAAGAAAAAGCACATCAAAGAAGCTCACGGTGTTGTATTCGCAGATTTTCAATGCGATGCTTGCGATAGAACTTTCAAAAGCAATGATGGTCTACGTACTCACAGGAAAAGAGATCATTTGATGGAAAGACGGTTCAAATGCGAGATTTGTGATTGTAGGTTCTTTACCGCAGCTTTGTTGAATCAACACAAAGTTACTCACACGGGGTTGCGTGACTTTAGGTGCGATATGTGCTCCAAATGTTATTCAAGAAGAACAGCTCTCATAGAGCACATACGTTCGCACACTGGCGATCGCAGATTCAAATGTTCATACTGTGATATGACTTTCCTACAGAAGTGCAGCTTGAAGGGCCACTTGCGTAGCCGGCACGATGCCGAACTACAATGAGTTAAGGCTAGAAAACCAACTGGTTTCCTCAAGAGGTTTTCTTTCACCGATTGAGAGCACTGGCATTGTGTACCTACATTACTTTCTCGAAGAGAAAAATCAATATGTACAAATGACAATATGTGCAAATGGGGTTTCAGAGATCCTAGCCTAACGGAATGTCACTGTGGTGCTCCAACACAATCTATGCAGCACTTGCTAATGTGCCCCTCGTGCCCAAATACCTGTACGAGGGAAGACCTCAATGCAGCCACAGGTAGCGCTATTGAGGTGGCCACTTATTTAAAGCAAAATTATTTAAGCATCGACACGATAAGAAGAAGAAGAAGAGAAAAATCCACGATCGGATTCTATCTAACCTTATGATTAGAAGTCATTTCCACTACACCACCGCGATCTCTTCGAGTATTTCGGAAGTTCTGGTGACGAATTGTTTAGGCCGCCCTAAGACCTCGACTCGGCCGAGAGCAGAGACGAGCTCAACAGCTTAATGTGCCCTCCAAAGCACAAAAACGCTTAGATGTAAATAAGTGAATAGTGAAAAATTATATAATATATCTTACACGAATATTTGTGTTTTGATTTCGTTGGTAGAGAGGATCAATTAGTTCGAAATGAATAGGTTGAATGAACGAATTAATCTTTTCTTCGGGACATTTTGGGATAGGTAGGTACTCTACGATACCTCTAGACCGAATATTATTATTGGGACACGTAGCTTACTTACTATGATTATGTTGCACAACAGCACATATCACTATGAGTGTGTTCTTTATCACTACACCATCTATGTATCTACCTTTATACGTGGTTGCTTAGCCACCGTACTATGTGTCGTCTGCTATCGCCGCCGCCGTACTATCAACGAAATTAATTAGCGACTAGTGACCCGCCCCGGTTATTGTGGGTTATCCCTAAGAGATTATGCATATAAACCTTCCTCTTGAATCACTCTTTCTATAAAAAAAAAACCGCATCAAAATCCGTTGCGTAGTTTTAAAGATTTAAGCATACATAGGGATATAGGGACAGAGGAAGCGACTTTGTTTTATACTATGTAGTGATGAGTGTGGAGCGAGTTTTTACAACCGGAGTCAGCATAAATTCCACTCGGAAATACACAAAGTGGGCGCCCATCAATGCGACAAATGCAACGAAATATTTAATTCTTTATTAAAACTAAAAAACTATGTGCTTTTAACTCATACATGTATTGCACAGGTGCCACCAATGCGATGAGACATTCAAAATAAAGAATTCAAAGGAAATAAAGATGGTGTTTTTACAGATATAAAATGTGATGCTTGCGAACGGACTTTCAAAAGTCAGGATGGTCTTCGGATCCACAGGAAAAGAGATCATTTGATGGAAAGACGGTACAAGTGCGAGATATGTGATTGTAGGTTTTTTACCGGAGCCTTGTTAAATCAACACAAATTAACTTGAACTGGGCGTGACTTCAAGTGCGATATGTGCTCCAAATCTTATTCAAGAAGAACTGCTCTCATAGAATACATACGTTTGCACACTGGCGATAGCAGAATCAAAAGTATCTACTGTAAAGACTTTCCGACAAAAGTTCAGCTTGAAGGGCCACTTGCGTAGGGCATAGTGAGATCAAGAATCCAATTGAAAAAAGTTTTTATTTTTGAGAGAATTTTCAGATATCACTTTTTAATTATTTGTGAAACTCGACTCTTCTTCAATATAAATTATTCAAATGCTCGTTAAATAAATTTCTGTTTAATATAGTTTTTAAATCTAACCTAACCATTACCACCATGAATTAATTACTCCTTTACGATAATTTCTTGCGTAAAAATCATATTTTGTAGGTATGCATATACGTTAATTAGAGGATTAATAAGTTAACTTGCCACCTGGTTTTGACGATAATAATTTGATTATTTTCTTTGTAGGTATCGACGTCAGAGACGACAAAACAATTAAAACGGAAGTAGATGTTTCTTTGGGAGTAGTTTTAAAAGTAAAGGACACATCTCGCGTGAATGTTAAGCCTAAACCAAAACCAGCAAGAAAAGACTCACCAAAGAATTCAGCGCTAGAAGAGGTACAGAAAGTCGAACAAAGGAGTAAAATTGTCCGTACATCAGACCCTGCGGCAAAGTTGGAGCTAGAGAAACACAGATTTAACATCCAAAAAATACTACAGTGTTCAAACGCCACACCAATCCGAAAGCATTTCGTTGGCAGTGGCTACATCTGTTGTTTTTGCAATGAGCATTTCCTTAAAGCGGCGGACCTCAAAAACCACACTCTAAAGGACCATGACGATGACACGAAAAACAAATTCATGCTAGGCATCGGACTGACTTATTTTACGGTTAAACTAGATATAACATTACTCAGTTGCAAAATTTGCAGTATGCCCTTGGATACCCTTGAGCAACTGATTGATCATCTGAACAAATCCCATCAGCAGGGGATATACACCGATATCAAAAATCTCATCGTTTGTTTTAGACTTGATGGAGACGCGATGAAGTGTCACATTTGCTCGAAGGAATTCAACAGTTTCAAGTTCTTACAGGCGCACATGAACAAATACTTCTCTAACTATATTTGCGACGTCTGTGGTGCCGGTTTCGTCACTCTGCGCCAACTCGGAACACATTCTGACACTCACCGAACGGGTACACACAAATGCGGTGAATGCGATAAGGTGTTCCTATCGCCGAAAAAGCTTAAAAGTCACGAGCGTCAATCGCATATAGCTACAGCTAGAAAGTACAAGTGCTTTCATTGCGGGGAACAATTCAAGAATCGGAACATCAAAAAGATTCACATGATTCAATCTCACGGGGTCGAGTATGCGGATTTGAAATGTGACGCGTGCGATAAGACTTTTAAGAGTTCTAAAAGCTTACACGTCCATAAGAGGAGAGACCACTTGATGCTAAGATACCCTTGCAAGTTATGTGATAGTGTTTTCTGTAGGGCCGATCGTCTTAAACGTCATGAAATAACTCATACTGGTCTCCGAGAGTTTAAGTGCGAACAGTGCTGTAAGTCTTATACCAGAAAGTGTTCGCTTAAAGAGCACCTTCGTTCTCATACTGGTGACCGTCGACGACGCCAAAGAACCACGCTCTCCTAAGTATGTAATTATCAGGGGTCGGAATAGGTAGAGTTTTTAAAGACTTAATGACATTAACTTACCTACGCAATCTTAATCTATGATCTACTAGACAAGAGACCGTCTATTAATCACGTGCGGCTTGAAAGGGGGGGGGGGGGGGGTTATCAAAAATCACGAAATATCACAAGGGAGGAGGGGGGTGTGGTGTAAGATATCACGTGTATTTATATTTTCGTCAAACGCGCGATTTCTAAACCGAAAAGCCGCTTTCTGTCTATACATTTTTGGTCCTTAATTTCAGAATAAAATTAGATTAGGTATACTTTATACCTGTCTTTAGATAATATTCAAAAAAAATTGAAGATTCTTTGTAAGTACTAAAAATACACGTGATTTTGGGTGGGGGGTTAGTCTTAAACCTCACAACGTATCACTTATGAAGAGAGGGGTTTCAAAAATGCTAAAAAAAAAACATTACGTGATTAATGGACGGCCCCCAAGATCCACTTGAAGCGAATACTACGTCTAATGTACGCTATTTTACTAGTTTTCGTACTTATACAAACTTCTTAGTAGGAAAACTTGTTTGGATCAAAATAATATTTTATGCTGAACAGTGTAAAATGTAATTGCACACAACTTGGTTGATTTTGATTTTCTTTAAATAATTTCAGTGATTTTATATATTTTAAAATGTGAGAGCGAGAAGTTATTAATGAGGGAACTTAATGTTTGCGAAACACGTTATAAATTGCACTTTAAAAAACAAATTATATAAATATAGTTTATAAATCGAACAGTTTGATTGTTTTATTTCTTCCTACAAGTTTAATCATCGCCGACTGTAAAACCACCCTGGCTTATCTTCATCCTATGCTGTTCATCATCAGAACGTCTGTAAGTTGAGTATCGATTTGGTTTCGTTCTTTTTCATATCTCTAATACTATAAGAATCAAAGTCCTGACTGACTGACTGACTGACATATAGACAACGCACAGCCTAAAACACTAGTCCTAGAAACTTGAAATTTGAGGAGTACGTAGGTCTTATGGCGTAGAGGTGTACTAAGAAGGGATTTTTGGAAATTCAACCCCTAAGGGTGTAAAAAGGGATGAAAACGATTGTATGAAAAATTGTATTCCTTGAACCTACAAACTTGAAACTTGGAGTAGATATACTTCAAAGCAAAAAAATAGGAAAGGCATTTTTAGTTTTTCAAAACTACCCTTAATAAATGTGCAAAGGGTTAAAAAGTTTGTATGTGAGATTTTTGACCGCTGGTCCTATAGACTTGAAATTTAAAGAGTACATAGGTCTTATGGCGTAGAGGTTTACTAAGAAGGGATTTTTGGAAATTAAACCCCTAAGGGTGTAAAAAGGGTTGAAAACGTTGGTATGAAAAATTGTATTCCTTGAACCTACAAACTTGAAACTTGAAGTAGATGTACTCCAAAGCTAAAAAATAGGAAAACATTTTTAGTTTTTTAAAACTACCCTTAATAAAAGTGCATAGGGATGTCAAAGTTTGCATGGGAGTTTTTTAACGCGTGGTGCGATTGACTTAAAACTTGAAGTAAATATACTAAAAAATAATTAATTAAAAATGACGCTTTCAACTTTTGATAATTACCCCTGCAAAGGGTGCAAATGACTGTAAAAGTTAGTATGGGAGATTTTTAGTATAGTGCGATAGATTTCAAACTTGAAGTAAATATACACCACAATAAATTATTTAAAATCACGTTTTCAATATTTTAAAACTACCCCTGCAAAGTAAAACTACCTCCTGAACAAATAAGTACATATTTTCCGTGTAAGGTTGTCTTTGTTGTATTTGGCATGTTTTTGAGTCTGAGTACCTATACCTACCTACCTAATATAGGTAATGGCCGTTTATAGGTATCTCTTATACCTACGTAGGTATTTAAAATCCTACCCTAATAATATACAAATCAATGTGAAAGTTACGATGTTTGGATGTTTGTAACTCAATCACGGCACCACTTCAACGCGTGCGAAGCCGCGGGAAGCCACAAGTAATACATATACATATTTTATGCATGAAAGACATCCTTTAAATGTAAGCCAGGGTAACAATCCGTTGATCTTTTAATTTAAGTGGTATAGTATAAGGGAATTATTTTTAAAGCGGGATCATTAATTCGTAAAAAAAAGGATACAATTAATAGCTGTACGATTTGCAGTTGTCATGAATAAATCCACTTTAATTTAAATTAATCAATGAAGTTTGTAAATTAAATCCTCTTTAGTGTGTTATGATATATTTTTTTTTTTTTTTATACCTTTAGCGAATGGAACAAGCAGGTGGCCCACCTGATGTTAAGTGGGTAAATGGACGTACCTTCGAGACATCTTCACATCCTCACATGCTCACATCCTCACATGCTCACATGCTCACATGCTCACATGCTCACATCCTCACATGCTCACATGCTCACATGCTCACATGCTCACATCCTCACATGCTCACATGCTCACATGCTCACATCCTCACATGCTCACATGCTCACATGCTCACATGCTCACATGCTCACATGCTCAC
Organism: Chloroclysta siterata; assembly: GCA_932294275.1. Classification (NCBI taxonomy): domain Eukaryota; kingdom Metazoa; phylum Arthropoda; class Insecta; order Lepidoptera; family Geometridae; genus Chloroclysta; species Chloroclysta siterata. The sequence continues at coordinate 2,299,173 of OW028595.1, read as the reverse complement.
ATCCTCACATGCTCACATGCTCACATGCTCACATGCTCACATGCTCACATGCTCACATGCTCACATACTCACATGCTCACATGCTCACATCCTCATACGCTCACATGCTCACATCCTCACATGCTCACATGCTCACATCTTCACATGCTCACATGCTCACATACTCACATGCTCTAATGCTCACATCCTCACATGCTCACATGCTCACATCGTCACATGCTCACATGCTCACATACTCACATGCTCACATGCTCACATCCTCACATGCTCACTTGCTCACATGCTCACATACATGCTCACATGCTCACATCCTCACATGCTCACATACTCACATCCTCACATTCTCACATGCTCACATCGTCACATGCTCACATGCTCACATACTCACATGCTCACATGCTCACATGCTCACATCCTCATACGCTCACATGCTCACATCCTCACATGCTCACATGCTCACATCTTCACATGCTCACATGCTCACATACTCACATGCTCACATGCTCACATCCTCATACGCTCACATGCTCACATCCTCACATACTCACATGCTCACATCTTCACATGCTCACATGCTCACATACTCACATGCTCTAATGCTCACATCCTCACATGCTCACATGCTCACATCCTCACATGCTCACATACTCACATCCTAACATTCTCACATGCTCACATCGTCACATGCTCACATGCTCACATGCTCACATACTCACATGCTCACATGCTCACATGCTCACATCGTCACATGCTCACATGCTCACATACTCACATGCTCCCATGCTCACATCCTCACATACTCACATGCTCACATGCTCACATGCTCACATGCTCACATCCTCACATGCTCACATGCTCACATCGTCACATGCTCACATCCTCACATGCTCACATGCTCACATCGTCACATGCTCACATGCTCACATGCTCACATACTCACATGCTCACATGCTCACATCCTCACATGCTCACACGCTCACATCCTCACATGCTCACATCGTCACATGCTCACATGCTCACATGCTCACATGCTCACATGCTCACATGCTCACATCCTCACATGCTCACATGCTCACATCGTCACATGCTCACATACTCACATGCTCACATACTCACATGCTCACATCCTCACATGCTCACATCGTCACATGCTCACATGCTCACATGCTTACATGCTCACATGCTCACATCGTCACATGCTCACATGCTCACATGCTTACATGCTCACATGCTCACATACTCACATGCTCACATGCTCACATCCTCACATCCACATCCTTGAAGAACCTTAAGTTTACTAGCAGTGGACTTCTTTGGGCTGATGATGATATATAAAAGAAAGTCACACTATTTATAACTCAAGAACGGCTGAACCAATTTGGCTGAAAATTGGTGGGAAGGTAGCTTAGAACCAGGAGACGGGCATAGGGTAATTTTTATCCCTACATTTTTTGTTTTTTTGCTTTTTTTGTATATTTTATACAAACAATCGAAGAGGCAGGAACTTCAAGTCGTCAGTTAGTACCTGTTTCTTCTGACAAAATTACGTGGCTCAAGATGGTTCCATGGGGAAGAAAATACAATTTATTTATTATAGATGTTGCCAATCATATCTATTTGTAAGTATTCTATAGTAAACGTGCGCGAGCGAAGCCGCAGGTTCTAACTAAAAAGAATACAAAGTTCTCGGACGCATTTACATTAAAGTACATATTTAAAAACGCTGCGATGGCGCTGCGCGTGTGCGAAGCGGTTCCTATTCGGGCGCTGAGCGTGCGCTTGTACATTATTGTCGATAAAATATGTACTTTATGAATTACTGAATGACATAAACTGTAAATTCAAAAGTTTCATGAGGAGTAAGCGGCGCTTACGGGGCTCGCGCGCGTGTCGCGTAAACGAAATCGCGTCAACAATATGAGCTCGCCCTAAAGGTAAATCTTCAGAATAAATAGCTCGGCTAGCATCAGTTAGGCTTTTGTGTTCCTGTTCCTTAGCTGGTATCAGCTACCAGACGAGCCGGAAAGTTTTTTTTATTAGATTGGTTGAATATAAATGCTGCCATTGGAGCATAAATGGTATATTTTTTTACGTAAAGTCGAAGCGCATTATAGCTTTACATCATACTGATTCTTTTGATCCGAACACTATCTTCTTAGGCAAGTAGTACTTCAGCTTGATCAATTTATTTCACTTGTTATAGTACTACTATAAACTATAAATACAGTGGTCTTATTTCTATTTTGTGACCATACCTACCTTTTCATCTAAAATTTAATTTATGCCGCCTCAATACTGTCAAACCAAGCCAAGTCGTCAGTTTTGTTAATATAATGATGATTAGAAGTAACGTAAAAGGTTATTTGAGAATACGTAGGTACCTCATGAGATCTCTGAACTTCCTGTAGGGGAAACTTGGAAACATTTTTTTTTTCGAAGATTTTAGTATTGTCCCAAAAGTTATTATCCGAGTGGGACTTTTGGGACTATATTAAAATCTTTGTGATTTCCTTAAGTGTAGATAAACACTATAAAACTAATTAAAATCATATATTTTTCGTTTAAATTCGGCAAATCTTCTACCTGCCTTTGCCTTATAAACAAGCACGTTCCGTACAGTAGGATAAACGATACGATACTTGAATTCGTGATGATTATTGTGCCGTCGGTTTAACATTATTTTATTTTCTTTATAGGTAAAGTGACAATCAAACAGGAAATGGTCGTATCTGAGATAAAAGAGGAACCTAAGACACGCAAAGACTCGCGTAAAAAAGAGCCGAGAGTCAAATTAGTAAAACATCTTCATGATACCAAGGCACCTAACAGTCTTACGTATAAAAGACTACAACAAAATCTCCGACAAATAATTCAACATTCGAACGCAACACCCATAAGGCGTGTAAACGACCATGATTACGTGTGTGCGTACTGCAATTTCCAACACCCAAACCCAGCTGAACTCAAAAAGCACACGATGGAAACACACAGTAAAGAAACCGTCGTCACATCGACCAAGAAAATGTCAGCGCATGACCTACTCGTCAAACTTGACATCACATCACTGAGTTGCAAGCTATGCCATCAAAATTTAGACAATTTGGAACAACTTCTTGAACATCTGCAAAACACCCACAATAGAAAGATTCACACAGATGTCCAGAATCAAATCCTGCCTTTTAAATTTGGCATCGGACCCCTTACATGCTTCATTTGTGACGCTACCTTCCCGACTTTCAAGATGTTAAACGTACACGTGAACACACACTACAGGCATTATGTTTGTGATGTCTGTGGCTTAGGTTTCGTGAACCCAAACAGACTTGGAAAACACATGTTGACGCATAAAACCGGCTCGTTCGTCTGCTCGCATTGCTTCAAGGACTTCGTCACGAATGTGAAGATGAAGGCTCACGTGAAACAGGTTCATGGTCCGAAGCTGCGATTGAAATGCTGGCATTGTGATGAGAGGTTCGCTGATATTCTAGTTAAAGAGAAGCATATGACGGAAGCACACGGCATCATGTTCCCCACACCGAAATGCGAATCCTGCGACAAGGTGTTCCTTCACCGAAGAGCATTAAACTCTCACATAAAGAGAGTGCATTTAATGGACCGTCGCCACGAGTGCCCCGAATGCGATATGAAGTTCTTCGCCTCAGCAGAGTTGAGGAGTCATATGTTGAAGCATACAGGAGCTCGGCACTATCAGTGTGAGGTGTGCCTCAAAAGGTATTCGAGAAAGAGTAACCTAACCGAACATATGAGGATCCACGCGAACGATCGTCGGTTCAAATGTGAACATTGCGGAATGACTTTCGTTCAGAAATGCAGCTGGAGAGGTCATATGCGCAACAAACATGGAGATATTGCTTAGCTTATTAGTATTATATTATTATGTAGGTAAATCTTACATAGGTCATGTGAAACGGCTTAAACCTATGTAGAGTTTTCTTTCAGCAAATATTAGGCGAAAGAGGGAGCTGATTATAATGGTTAGGTTATGTTGACATAAATAAATAAATATTGGTGGACTTTCGACACAGCCCCAAACTAAGCCAAAGCTTGTGATATGGGAACCAGATAGCTGATATACTGCCTTATATACTTTTTTTTTGTAAATTAATACTTATAATATTACATAATACCCAGACAGAGAACAAACATCTATGTTCATCACACAAATGTTTGTTCTCGGTGGGGATCGAACCCACGGCCTACGGCACAGAAGGCAGAGCTACTACCAACTGTGCTGTGCAGGCTGTCATGTTTTTTTTTCTATAAATCTGAACAAACTGGACTGCAAAATGATTTATTTATTGAATTCATTACATAGTTAATTATAATTCATATACATTACATACATTAGTTATTACGCGTATTATTACAATAAACATACACTTAATATTACGTTATTATTATACATTTATCGCGTTTTACCTTTTTTATTTTCCCGACGTTTCGGCTATGTTGCAATAGCCGTGGTGTATGATAATTTCAATTTGGGAGTTATAGGTAATATCAAGATTTATTTCAGAAAATATTAAGTAAATGTTGCATAGGACTAGTATTTATAGAATTTATAGAAATGTAACTGTAAAATACATTTTCTTAATTGTTCTGTGGCGTTTCATTTATTGACGAGTTTGAGACTTTGGTGTGACGAGCGAGAATGAAATTTTTACTATACTGTGTGCAATGTGCACACAAAATGGTTGAATGCGATTTTTCGAAAATGAGTTCAGTGATTTTATATCTTTCAACATGTCGAAACGTGCGAGCGAGAGTCACATTAGCTCTTGTCTTCGCCTTAACACTCGACTTTATCACAATTTGACCTTAATATTGACAATTTCTTATTATAAATTAAATAAATAATATACTTAATTTGACATAAATACCCTATGATTAAAAATACCTATCTAGATAACTTAATTAAGCAGGACTATACCTATCTACCTATTATTAAATTGAAAACCTCGGCCGGCCTCCATGTTTCTATACCATATGCAGGTTCCATGTGATACTTACTTCTTCTTCTTCTTGTCGTGTCACTAGTTTCTTTCGAAACAGTGTAGTGAAAGGATTTTAAATGCGCCTCAAAAGGCTCCTTTCGAGCACTTGACACATGTTATAGAACTTTTGAAGTTCTACGACATGCCGGTTTCCTCACGATGTTTTCCTTCACCGTTTGAGAGTACTGATAGATACTTACTAACACCCAACAACTATGTATGTACCCAAACTAAACCATGTGTAAGCAATAAATGTATTGAGTATTAAGGTGGTCGAGTGCTCTGCTACCTTAGACCAAATAAAACCATTTATATTTAACGGCACTGATAGATATAGTGCTACTATACCTAAGCATATGAATAGGTACCATGGTTTAAGATGTTCAGCTGCTTTTGAGAACAAGTATTATGACTCTTGACAAACATGTTTTCAACACCATGTCAATGTCAGGAACATGGTGTTGAACACATTAGTTTCCATTTCCTAGTTAGGCAATAATTCAAAATCAGATTCTACAGAATTCTAATCTCTTTATAGGAAGTCCGGGCCCTGAAAAAAAGCCAACAAGTGAAGCCACCTCGGTCGATATAATAAAAGAGATGTCGTTGCATCGTAAAAAAATTCGCGACGTCAAGGAAGTTCTACTCGGGTCGACTGGAACGCCGTTATGGTCGCGTTCCGACGACGGCTACAAGTGCTCCTACTGCGAGCAGAGATACCCTCAGCCTGATAGACTCAAGAATCATACCCTGGAGGAGCACGATGAAGTCACAGAAGGGCGGTTCCTGAGAAATCCCATGTTCTCCGACATAATTGTTAAACTAGACATAACATCGTTGAGCTGCAAGCTTTGCGAGACTGGCGAGGTTTTCGACGACTTGAAAGCTCTGATTGAGCATCTCAATGGTACTCATAATAAGCGTATTAACGAGAATATCAATAATAACTTTCTACCATTTAAATACCATTCAGATACGCTACAATGCGGTCTGTGCTCAAGCACTTTTTCCACTTTCAAAAGCGTCGAGGAGCATTTGAACGTGCATATGAAGATTTATAAATGTAGTATTTGCAACGAAGTTTTTTCCAAAAAAACAATGCTCCAACAACACGCTCATGACACGCATAGTGTGGTTTATCGTCCGAAAACGGTTCAAAATTACACCACATACACTCGTTTCTGCTTGGAGTGCGGTGAAGCGTTTCCAACTCGATATGCTCTCCTTAAACATAAAAGGAAGGTGCATAGAGCCCATGTTTTCTACGAATGTAATGCTTGCGATCGAGTGTTTAGTAATCCTAACTCATTGACAATACATACAAGGAGGGATCACTTGTTCGAAAAACATAATGAATGCAGCATTTGTAACAAAGCTTTTTATTCCAAATCGACAATGCTTAAACATGAGTTGACTCATTCGGACGAGAAGAAATACTCGTGCGATGTATGTGGGAAAGCATTCAAATTCAAAACTTCTATAGGACCTCACATGAAGATTCATAGTGGTGTAAGAAATTTCGAGTGCAATGTATGTCACCAAAAGTTTGTGCAAAAGGCATCTTTGCAAGGACATATGCGTTGCAGACATAATGTTGTTGTGTGATATAAAATTAGGTGGTCTCCTGGTCTTTTAGGTAGGGTCTGGACTTGGTGGACTTGTAAAGATTATAACACCTGTACGACAGGGAATCATTTCGTAGACTCTTGGATCCATAATTATGTTTTTTTTAGCTTCTTTAAATACCTACATGAAACAGATCTAAGCTGATTGACCAATAATAAATTTAAAACTCCGAGGTTGTCTCTTAAATTTGTTCTATGACGTGAGATATACAAATGAGGAACATTCTCAAATAAAAATAAGTATAAAAACGAGCGAATAAACGCCAGTAATCGTATCCAAGTCAGTTGAAGGGGTATTATTGTTTTTAAAACTAAAACTGCAATGGAGCTTATTGCAAAAATTTAACCTATAACATAATTAAAGTATTTATCAAGGTACACGGGAACATAAAATTCATTGCAATGTCTCGTATAAGTATAACAAACGAATTAAACTGACTTACTTCTAGAACAAAATGGAGATTTAAGGCCAACTTTGCGATTACTTTTATCGTACCAAGTGTGGTCAAGCCTAATTCTGCACATAACTAAATTACTAGTATATTTGAATATCATGATCAAACAACAAAATAAATTGAATTGTAGCTTTTTAAACCATTTTTCTCTGAATGTAACTCATTGTTCCTAAAGCTGGCAAAAGTTATACTTACCTATTACCTACCGTACTTATTTAAAAGATAGGTAAGTACATAATGTAACCTACCTTTAAGTCAGTGAAATAAAGATGGACTTGAAATTAGTAAGTAACCTTGTTTTATTTGCCTCATAAAAATAAATGTAATAACTAGATTATAACTATAAATAAAATAGAGATGCCTTCACAGCTTCTTACTTGCGCCTACTTTCTAGGTAAGTTAGAACTATTATTTGTGCCAAGTATTTCACCTGTAATTTGATGAATAAATTTGGCATTTCCTTGTTACAGATATCCTCAGCAGCAGTGACGACGATGATGAAAACATGCCACTATCAGCAGAGAAGAGTCTAACGCTCTACAGAAAAGTTAACTTCTCATCCTTTATATCGATACCTCCTGGAGGCATCCCTGAGACTAAAACACATAAAAAGAAGAAACCCCTCGCACAGAAAGTGCAGAAACGTAAACTTTCAGAAGTCATAGAAGAAAAACCACTAGAAAAGGTTGAACCGAAGCGCACACTTTCCAAACGCAAGAGCTCAAAGCGTAAAAATGCTGAAGTTAGGGTCAAGATCCCGAACCCGAATCCAAAGACCAGGCTCACGGAAATGGACTGGCACTTGGACAACATACGGACGATACTGAACTGCTCGAACGCAACGCCTATCCACGCGAAGGAAGACAACGGTCACTCCTGCAGCTACTGCTTCCAAACATTCTCGAAACTGACCGAACTTAAGAAGCATTGCTTTTCCAACCACAAGAAAGGCAAGCCGGATTTCCTCAAAATGAGACCGGGGAAGATTCTGTCTAAGCATATTGTCTACTTGGACATTTCGGGGCTGAAGTGTCGCGTTTGTCGCGCTGATATCGACAGCTTAGAGATGCTAATGGAACACTTGCAGAACTCTCATTCGGAGACGATGCATTTGGTTATAAAGAATCAGATAATGCCACTGAGGGTTGTGGACGATAAACTGCGCTGTGCGGTCTGTGCGGCCGATCTCGACTTCGACAAAGTTGCTGAGCACATGAGTCAACATTATAGGAACTATGTATGCGAGTTCTGTGACGCCAGCTTCGTTATTCGCTGCAAGATGTTGGATCATAAGAAAAGTGTTCATGATGTGTGAAACAAACCAATATTTTTTCTTATTGCTTCAACTTTACTAGATCAGGAAATTCTTTTTTTGAATGAACACTAAAACTTTTCAGTAGGTATAGTATCGTAATCAATCGTAGCCATAAGTAAGTGCAGTTGCAATCGTAAAAGTAAGGACAAATTCAGTCTTTACAACCTGAATGTATTATAGGTCACTAGCTCTGTGCTTAAATAAAAGGATCGTGCCGTTCTCCTAAGTGCGAGAGAGATAGCAATATTGCTGTCTCGTTCCGATAATTTATGACCGAGTTTGCAGCGAGTGTTTAACGCGACTATAATTAGGGAATAGATTAGGAATAAGTTATTCTATGAAAAACCACTTGACCAAGCTGTGCAAAACGGTTTTCGTATGACTTTACTTTTTGGGCTGCTGATGAGATTTCTCAGTAAGCCTATTTCTCATGTTGGCTGGGCAAGTTCTTGGGTAGAAGAATATCATGGCTTCGCATTATCAGGCGACTGGGATTAATTAGGAAGAAGACCTTTTTAGCCTTGATTATGGGAATCCACGTGTTTTGACTTTTGTCATACCTTTATCCTTTTATTTAACGCTTATATATTACGTTCATTTATTCGACGACCCAAATAAGTATTAATTTTCAACTGGCGCCCAACGTGGGGCAACAGAAGTGACCGAACTATAATTATTACATACTAGCGGCCTGTCCCAGCTTCGCATGGGTGGTCATAAATTTTTTGAACATTTTAGGATAAACTTAGACCGTGGGTTCAAGCCTCGCGTCTACTTATTTCATACATTTGCACGCCAGAGAGTGAAATCGCACCCCGAGCGCGACGCGTGGACCCGTTAACGTTTTTAATTTCGTCATATCTTTTGAATGGAATGTCCGATTTGAAAAATTTAAGAAGTAACCTATAGGTATTGAAACCGTCTTAATTATGAAAAGATTTATTTGGATAAGGATTAATACCAAGGTACAAATAAAGACCCTTTTCTAGCGGCGGCATTTCAATTAATTTTTTATAATAAAATAACACTTATTGTGACATAACTATAATAGTTAGACATATGCTGTCGCGACATTTTTTGTAGATGATGACGTGTTCTACAAAATCGTAATACAGTATTTTGTTCTATCATCAATAGTTTTCGCAGCGCACGCGATGTAAGATTTTTGGTTTCCACCTTGGGTTACATTATTGGAGTTTTAGTAAGGATCCTTTTTTTGAAAATATAATATAGCCTATGTTACTCAGGGATAATGTAGCATTCTAATGGTGAAAGAATTTTTGAAATCGGACCAGTAGTTTTTGAGCCTATTCGTTACATACAAAATACAAAAATACAAAGCTTTCCTCTTTATAATATTAGTGTAGATTAACCTTTAATAATGTATATTGTATATTTGTGCCGTGTACTTTACATTCTATTGATCAGTAGTCGGTATTACAACACAATAAATGAGATGGATTTTGTTAAATAAATACAAATTATGTAAGCAAATGTCTTTCACTTAAGTACTAGTGGATTAGCCCTGGAAACACTGTCACTATCAAAATAAAACTAAAATCATTAAAAAAAAACGTTTCGGTATAATAATAAAACTATGTCACCTCTGAAGGTTTGTGGAAGGACACTATGTTTTTTTTTTATACAACTAGCTGATGGAACAAGCAGATGGCCCACCTGATGTTAAGTGGTAACCATCACCTATAACAAAGCATTGCCTCGTAAGTCACGCACAATAGTAACGTGCCCTAAGATGCACTACCCTGCGTCCATCAACTTGAGGCATACAGATGTTAAGCCTCATGTGCCTGTAATTACACCGGCAACCACACTCTTCAAACCGAAACACAGCGTTGCTGCTTGGCGGCAGAAAAAGGCGTGGCGGTAGTACTTCCCCGGACGAGCCACACACAAAGAGCTCTACTACTCTTGAAACAACTTAAACTATGAAACTATGTAAACAAGAAAACAGATAACGCTACCTACACCAAGCCGAAGATAAATGTCCCTTACTACAAGGACATAAAAGCGAGCAGTGAATAGCCTAATGCGAATCCGTTATTACTACCGCTATAGATAAATAAAAAGCCCATGTGTGACTCCAGAAAGTCCGTTATCTGTGCGCTGAATTTAATCTGAATCGATTCTGTAGTTTAGCTGTGAAAATGTAGCAAGCAGACACACAATTTCGCATTTATAGATTAGTATGGATCTTTTATTTTTCTCTGATTTAATAGATTGTATTTATGCAGTTGGTATTATTAGTTTGAGGCGTAGCGTGTGCTGTCTTATAAATTTGATTATGTTTACCTTTTTCTGTATGCCTACGCCTCACTAAACTTCAATAATATAATAAATTACATTGTAAAAGGATCATACAAAAGAACGGTAGGAACCAAGCCGTAAGTTTGTTGCCTGTTCTTCTAGGCTTTGGTCGCGTGGAACTGGCACCTAGAGTCACCTAGCTTTAAGACGTTTCAAAGTGATCCTTGTGATTTTATTGAATAAATACCTTTTGACTTTGACTTTAATCTATCTGATTATCACATACCTACCTAGCTACATTGGTGTTTTTCAAGGTACGTATAAAAAGTGCCGCGAATCATTACATCTCATTCTTCAAGATAATGTTTACAATAATGTGCGAGTGAGAGGCAATGATAAGCGACGCCATTTTGAATTCATTACTTCATTTCAAAATAAAAAGTATAAATAGCTCAAATAGTTGATGGAAGTTTATAAGAAAATAATCAAAACTTACAGGTTCTGGGTCAGTCACGAAATACGTAAAGAAGAAGAAGGTTATAATAATCAAGCCGAGCGAAGGGAATGTGCCACTGCGCCTCGTTTCCAAGAAGTACGATGAGTTGAGGAAGCACCAGGTCAGTCGGTTTCTTACTACTAATGCATTCGTAATGAGTAGTAGATCTCTTTGTGAAGGGCTTGTCCGGGGAAGTACTGCCACCACGCCTTTTTCTGCCGCCAAGCAGCAACGCTGTGTTTCGGTTTGAAGAGTGTGTTTGCCAGTGTAATTACAGGCACATGAGGCTTAATATCTGCATGCCTCAAGCATGGACGCAGGGCAGGGCAGTGCACGTTCCTATCGTGCGTGACTAACGAGGCAATGCTTTGTTATGGGTGATGGTTAGGTACCACTAACATCAGGTGGGCCATCTGCTTGTTCCATCAGCTAGATGTATAAAAAAAAAAGATGGGACAGGGTTGCTTGGATAGATATACGCCGATTCGTCCAAGACAGAATTCCTTTGATCAATGAACAAAAGAAAAATTATCAATTCGAATAAGAATGTGCTTTATTCTAGGTGAACATACGGACGATATTAGCATGCTCTAACGCGACACCTATCAGGAAGTACGCGGGTGTGGGGTACATGTGCTGCTTCTGTGTACGGGAGTTCCCAGAGCCTAGTCTGCTGAAAAGCCACACACTATGGGTAAGATAAATAATTTAGAACAGTGCTTAATAAAGAAACGAATCTAAAATGGCGGCTCTAGTTACTACCTCTCACTCATACACTATTGTTGACAATAGTTACCTTTTACTCGCACTCATGAAAAGTATAGATTGGCGCCTTCATTTAAAATTCGTTTCTTTATTGGCGCGGGTTATACCTTCATAGACATGTATTGTCTATTAGGTTCAAATTTTTTTTTTCTAGATTCGTCCTTACTTTAACTAGGTACTCGTATTTTAATCTACCTTAAAAAAAGGCGGTGACTTTGATATGGAGTGGATTCCCCGATTACCTACCTGTACCCCAAGTATGAGTTTTGCTTACCATATTTGGTTTTTCGTTTTACGTTTTTGTTCCGTGTTCGTTGCGGGTTTTGTATGAAGACGCGATAGAGATACCGATACAGAACTTTATGTTGCAAGTATGATGAAAATTTGTTGTAGAACATAAAGTTCCATATCGGTATCCCTATCGCGTCTTCATACAAAACCCGCAATGAACACGGAACAAAAACGTAAAACGAAAAACCAAATATGGTAAGCAAAACTCATACTTGGGGTCATTTTTTTACTAAATTGTGTGCAATGTTATTGCACACAAAATGGTTAATTGCGATTTTTCGAAAATGAGATAAGTGATTTGATATCTTTTAACATGTCGAAACATGCGAGCGAGAAGTTGTTTGATGGTTGTCAGCCCCTTAACCCGTCATGCTATGAAGCCACTGCATATAATAGGAATAATTTTTGACTCACTCCGCGCTAGACAGCGAAAGAGTTACACGTTAGAAGAGTGCGGCACTGGTTAGGTGAAAGTATGCAAGCTGAATTGCACCTTGTTGCGTCGCAGTAAGAGTCCTATTATTTATTCTGTGCTAGTGGAAGTATCTAGCAACTCTTATTTCTGTGGCAAAAAATCGAATCATGTTCCTATACACCGTTTTTATAAATTAATAATAAATAAATTATTTTTAGTTTTTTACCTACTTATGGGTACGTAGTAAAATGCCTTTAAACGAAACGAAAAAATTTATAAACGCAAATAACGTCATCTTTTCATAATTTCCGCAAGAAAAAACGTGGTCAATATTGATTATTGTTAAAACATGAAGATTTCATTAACAGCTTATTTCCTCATCTTCCTGTGCTTATGGAAGATTTTTTTACAATATAACATAAGCTATTCATGACCTTATTACTTTTTCTGGACTAAAAACAAATATCAATATTTCAATCGCAACCGGTATCGCCATCTATTGATGTTTAATTGGAACTAAAAATGCTTTGTAGGCAATGAGACACCATTGTACAGGTTTATATCTGCGTGACTTACCTACGTGGCAATGTTTTCTTAGTTATGGTTTTCTTAGGTGATGGTTACCACGTAACATCAGGTGTTTAGATAGTTGTATAAAAAAGCGATCTGAAAGGAAGTCGTTCAGTTTGATTAAAGTTTGCAACCAATTTATTGCTGAATCATAGTCCGTTTTGCGACGCACAAAGGTATTTTTTTTTAGTTAGTTAGGTACTAATTACTATACGATTACTAGTTACTATACGATTACTAGTTACTATACGATTACTAGTTACTATACAATTACTAGTTACTATACTATTTCTAGTTACTATACTATTTCTAGTAACTATACAATAACTAGTTACTATACTATTTCTAGTTACTATTAAATAACTAGTTACTATACTATTTCTAGTTACTATACAATAACTAGTTACTATACTATTTCTAGTTACTATACAATAACTAGTTACTATACTATTTCTAGTTAATATACAATAACTAGTTACTATACTATTTCTAGTTATTATACAATAATTAGTTACTATACTATTTCTAGTTACTATACAATAACTAGTTACTATACTATTTCTAGTTACTATACAATAACTAGTTAGGAACTTTACAAATTTTCTTTTTTTTCTTCTTCCAAAGCTGTGAGTCTATTTTCGTGTGAGGCTATTTTCATTTCATTTCTATATTATTGACTTACTACAAAGATATTTCTAGTAAGGTCTTCAGCACATCAAGAACACATAATCTTGAATGAGGTACTAACCGCCTGAGACGCCATAAAAACCTAAATAAGGCTTCGAAGGCCGGCCTTGATCTATAAAATACAGGCTTGGGTATCTTAAGCTCGTAAATATACTACTTTTTCTCCATTTTTTATAAGAAAAACTGACGGGAAATATACCTCCTGATCTTGAGCTGCTCTTTCTGTTCTATAACAAAATGTATTCTCCAAGAGCACGTCCAAAGTTATCATATCACTCTGTCCCATAAGTAGGTATGTAATAAATTAGTTTTGGGCATCGGAAGAGAAAAAGTCCCGTATACCTAGAAGTTATGGCAACCTACCTATAGCTAGATTCTAACCTAAAGCTTGTTTTAATTTCAGAACCACGACAATTCCGAAATAGCCTGCTTCATGGCGCCCCAAACAATGGCGGGCTTTGTTGTCAAACTTGACATCACAGATCTACATTGCTCCCTCTGCGATTCGCCCTTCAGCACAGTCGAAGAAATCGCCGATCATCTCACGAGTGCCCACAACAAAACCTACCACACAGACATCAAAAGCCATATTATCCCTTTCCGATTTTCAGACTCATTCCGCTGCGTTACTTGCGCGAGTCAATTCAGCAACTTTAAAGTTCTACTCGAGCATATGAATGAACATTTCAAGAACCACATTTGTGATATATGCGGTAAAGGTTACGTCAATAAAGCTCAATTTCAAACGCACATGTACAGGCATAATAAAGGAGAGTTCGCTTGCTCGTTTTGTTCCAAAGTATTCGATACTAGAGTAAAATGGCGCGCGCATGTAAGAGCGGCTCACGTGTTGATGAATAGAAGAAGCAAGTGCGGTTACTGCGGCGAACGCTTCAAGGACTACGCGAAGAAGCAAGAACACGAAGTGGAGAAGCATGGGGCGACGCGGGTAGTGCTGCATTGCCGCGCGTGCGACAAAAGCTTCGGAAATCAACGTGCGTTAAACGTTCATACTAAGACGTACCATCTGATGGAGCGGAAGGTTCCAAAGTGATAATCTACCTAGTAATTAAAAATATAGCATTCCACCAAAGATGTGAGCAATTTTTTCTGCCGGTTCCACTTTAATGTAGGATACGCATCAGGCTCGTATTTTTTTTTTCTTTTTGTATCTGCATTTGTTTCCAATAATACAGTATCACTTGTGGTACCTATACCCCTCCAACTCTCCCCGAGATGGAAGGGATACGCAAAGCATTTTTCCATCGTAAAAAAAAAGGTAAGTAGGCAGGTAGCACGACTAATGTCGTGGGTTGAAGATTGAATGGACTGGGGCATATTTCGTTCAATAACTCGTTGACGTTACGTCTCGCATGAACTTTGAATGAGAAAATTGGGGAGTGAGATGGTGAGAATGGGGATAAATAGTTATCGAACGAGAATTGACGTCATCTCCACCGTTAGATAATCTCGCTGGAAGTGAGCTTATGGCCCCTGGATTAATCTATTCAATTTACTATACAAAATATAAGAGAAACTCCATTGCTCTTCATGGACGTAAATATTTTGAAAAGACTCATGGTAGCATTAATAGGCATAAAAAAACTAAGCATATACTTTCCACATTTATATACTTGGAAAACGGGAACAAAGATTGTTAAAAAAACTTGAACAGCGCCATCTAGTACCGAGTAGTACCAGTGTTTCCTTTGCTCTTTCTTCTCTCAATTTATGGCTCCTGTCCGTCATTATTCGACAGACAATCTTGCCAGTGTCAAGTGATTTGTATATTTATTTATTATTTATTTATTATTATTCACTTACACCTAGTTATAACTTTACAGATACTTATCTAATACGTTACAATCTAGCACTCTAACAACATTTATATAAAAATTAGCAAAAAACAACAAAAATAGACTCATGACAGAACAAAAATAATAAAAAATTAATAACAATAAAGACCTACAAATAAAAAATAAAAATTAATATTAAAAAATCTACTCTAATTGAGATCATCTTTCTCACTAAAGGTGAGACACATTTTTTCAATCATCTTCCAGCCATCCACAAGCAAATCTATCTGAGGATGATCAGTTAGTAGATTATTCAGATTATTTTGCACACGACAGATAGGGGATTGCTGGCGCGCCAAAGTCCGCGCTGGCGTCGATGCAAATAAGCGAACCCTACCGGGTCGGAACCTATTACGATTCTCTGGAACACATAGCTGACTGGCTTCACTCAAGAGAATAGGACAATCGATATGCCCTCTGAGTAGTTTACATACAGTTATAAGTTGGTCATATAGCCGTCTTGTTTCCAGGGAATTAAAACCTAGTGTACCCTGAAGGAACTTAGTGGGGTACATGTAGGGATAATACCCACACGATTTTTTGTACAAAAACCTGAGGAATCTCTTCTGCACTTTTTCGATCATTAGGCTGTAGGTTTTTTCATAGGGATTCCAAACTGATGAGCTAGATTCTAATTTTGATCTTATTAAAGAGGTATAAAGTAATTTAATTGCATTGACGTTAGTGAATTGTTTGCAGTTTCGAGATATAAAACCCAACCTTTTGAAGCTAGTTACTGTAAGCTGTCGCATGTGCTCATGAAATGACAGTTTTGCGTCGAAATGAACACCGAGGTCTTTGACGGATAGACACCTAGTAATTACCTCCCCGTATAGCGCATAATTAAATGTTATTGGTCGTGAGGACCGCGTGAAGCTTACTACTAGGCATTTTAAGATGTTGAGGTGTAGCCGGTTCCTTACGCTCCAAGCCTGTATGGCATTAATGTCGCTTTGAAGTAGTTCGCAATCTTGTGTTGACTTTATTTCTGTATATATTTTAACGTCATCTGCATATACCAAACATTGCGAGCTGGTGAGAGAGTTCATCAGGTCATCAATATAGAATCAATATAAGAATCAGGTATAGAATCATAGATTATTAATACTATAGATTGCTTACGAGCGTATAACCGAGCAAGACGGACAACAAGCACATACAATTTATGGGTTGCCACATCATACTATTTTTACCCAACCAAGCATAAGCTATGATGTCGCCGCGGCTCCAGTTGTTTGTTTAATGATGTTTAATTAAAGCTAGTTTCTGCAGTGAAATAGTTTGTACCCTCCTCTAGGTTACGCCATTTTAATATCTTCTAAGGAATGGGCTCGAAAAAAGCCCACACAGCTCAGTTGGTAGCCTTTTGCGCCGTAGGCCGTGGGTTCAATCCTACCGAGAACAAACATTTGTGTGATGTGATACTAGACGTTTGTTCTCTGTCTGGGTGGTTGTGATTTGGCTTAGTTTGGGGCTAGATAGTGCTGTGTGAAATCTCCACCAATATTTATTAAAAAACAATAAAAAAAAACGGTGAACTGCTAGTGTATAATGTTTGGAGAATCCCTTGTTACCCCGTTAAGCTGGCATTTTAGACATTGACATCAGAACCCTAGGCCCCGCGAGCTAGAGTCCTGGATTTTCCTAGTGAGAGGGACAGAGCTAGGTGGTGGTGCTATTCTTCACATTCTACCACCTACCAATAGTTTAATTATGTTACTGCACCAGCTAGCATCAGCTAGGTGAAATTTTTATGAATAAAAAACAATTTATTTATTTATCATTGATTTATTTATTCTACATCCCTACTCATCAGAAACCGTAATTCAAAAGGTTAATTTATAACGCGTGCTTCAATTTTAATTAAGTAGGTATAAACAAAACATCCTAACAGGAGTAAGCCAGCATAAGCTAGAGCTGACCATAAGCCTGAGCAATGCCACCACTTTGCCCTGAAGCGCGAAGTGGTGGCATTATAAATACAGCTATCTTCAGAACATCACTATGAATATGTCTTAAATACATTAAAATATATCACGTGTTAGTATGTGTTAATTTATTAGACGATAAATATTTAATAGTTTGTACATAACAATTTCAGATGAGAATATTTTCTTAATTCACACTTTTTAAAGCAAGATTTTTAGTATTCGTGTTTTAGTTTTTGAACATACTTTTTATATCCAGAAAAAAAAAGATACCGTTTATGTTGAAATAGCCCAAAAGTTTTTTAGTCCGTAAGTTTCTTGCCTGTTCTTCTAGGCTTTGGTCGCGAGGAACTGGCGGTACATTCATCTAGTACCAATTTAAGACGTTTCAAAGAGATCCTTGTGATTGTACTGAATAAAGTCCGTTTTGATTTTGATTTTGGAGCTTGGTGACCTGGAGCTTGGTAACCCGTAGCTTTAACACACCAGCCCAAAGTAGTTGCATCTTTGGGAAATCTGTAAAACAAACATGTAATTATTAGCCATATGTAGGTATTTAATCATACTACGCGATGGTGGTCTCGGACATAAAATAACTACCAACTTCTCATTCAAAATTTACAAACCTTATTTCTTTGAATTAAATAATAAGGACTTCATGGACGTAAATATTTTGAGACTCATGGTAGCATTAATAGGCATAAAAAAAACTAAGCATATACTTTCCACATTTATATACTTGGAAAACGGGAACAAAGATTGTTAAAAAAACTTGAACAGCGCCATCTAGTACCGAGTAGTACCAGTGTTTCCTTTGCTCTTCTTCTTCTCTCCGTTTATGGCTCCTGTCTGTCATTCGACAGACAATCTTGCCAGTGTCAAGTGATTTGTATTGAATGAATACTTTTTAGTCAAGTCAGTCCATAGTCAAGTCGGCCGTCATTTGTCTTGAAGAAAATGGTGGCGGTTTTCTTCAAAACATTCGAAACATTTTCAGTCAAATCAGGATATCACATAATACACTTTCATTCCAAATGCTTACACTTTGTGCTAAGACCTCAAGTAATGTTGGTTAAAATACCACCGAAATTACACAACACAACTCAAAATAACACAAGAAAAACAATTAAAATGAAAAAGCTATGTTGCTTCATAAAATGACAGAAAACGAATCTTCCTTTGCTCTTAACATGACTTGATATAAAACTCAGTATTTCCTTCCTGTCAATGTCAATTGAATGAAGTTTGGGAAATACCTGCTCGCTCGATTGGGTGCCGATAATGTACAACCATGGATTGTACAGCCGAGGAAAACACAGCCCGGATTTGATGTACAATTTGGTCGCGAAATCCATGGCTGTGTAATCCAAGGGTGTACATTCCAAGCCGTACAAATTTTGCACACCTTTGGAAAGCACGACCCGATAAAACGCAGCCAAAATTTTGATGCCAAAACTTAGGCTTTGTTTACACTCGTCAATTACTTACTCACTCACTTGTTGATCCGACTCGGATTGGTTAGGTTATGTTAAAACATATTAATTACGCACGAGGCGAGCGAGCAAAGCGAGCGTGCCGCGGCAGCGGCCGCCGAAGTGCCAGAATTTTATTTTTTTCTAACATTAATCTCTGAATAATTCTCTTATTTTATATAATTTTTAATCTGTGCTACTTGCCTATACTTACTGTGTAGTGCATCTAAACAGAGCATAGGCTTTCGACCAATCAGAGCATGGTCACAGAATCCATGGTCGTGCAATCCTGGCTGTACAATCCCGACTGTGCTGGGAAAGCACAGCCTGGAAAACACGGCCCGGATTTCATGTACATTTTGTACATGGAATCCGGGCCGTGCTTTCCAGGCTGTGCTTTCCGGGTTGTACATTTTCGGGCTGTGTAATACTTGGTCGTAAATTAACCGGACCCGCTCGATTCATATCATGTCTTGAAAAATGGAGAACTGGAGAAGAGCAAAACAAAAATAAATAACTAATTCCTAAAATAATGTTGTGGTTTCCTCTATCGAGTCGTCTCGTTCGCAGAATATACCTATAGCTGTAAAGGCCTAGTTTAGATTGAAGTTTACGCCTTTTAATAGGAGCTAATGTACTCGAAATGTCTTCCGAAGACTGGAAGCTCGAGAAAGACCTGTGTCGCTGCTGCCATTCCGAGGGAACATTCAAAAGCTTAGCTTCTACTGACTCTATGATGGTGGGGAAAGATGTTGCTTACTCAGATTTGCTGCGAAGCTGTTTGAGTATAGAGGTTAGTTTCATTTCCACTGCCATTGTGAGGCAGTTAGTGCAGTGACCAAGTTTGGCCAATTTATTGATAAATAAATAATACCTAATTGCACTTTAAAAACACAATACAAAGGTGAACTTAATGCTATGAAGCATTATCTTCCAGATAACCTTGGTGTATTGAAAATTTCTGAAAGTGCACAGCCAATCTGATGAAATGCAGTGATAAAGTGACAACCATTTGCCTCACAAGTCACACACAATATAAACTTGCCTTAAGGCATACAAATGTTAAGCTTCACATGTGCCTGTAATTTCACTGGCACCTTTCAAACCAAAACATAGCAACACTGAGTGTTAGAAATGGCTTAGGAATTGTGATAACTCTTCCCTGAGGAGCCACAAATAAAGACCTGCAATTCAAATGTAAAAAAATATTATTACACTTGCAGCTGATTACCGTGGATGGTCCTCTCCTGGGCACAGTATACTCAATATGTGAGATGTGTATAGCAAGACTGCAGGACGCACACGGCTTCAAGCAGCAAGTCCTCCGATGTGAGGAGTACTTTTACAACTTGTACTCTAGGAATTGTATCAAAGGTAATTCTACTTTACAGTGTGTAAGAAGATGTTCAGAGATCCTTTTTTTTTTTTTTTTTTTTTTTGACGCTGGGAAAAATGCATTACGCATTCCCCCCCATTGGAGGATGGAGGGGATATGTGGGACTCCCCGGTTTTCCGCTCCCGGTATACCCACTAAACAACCCAGCGACACTCCCGCGTCGCCTATATGGAGGGGAACTGGGAAACTGGCAGAGCCTTTTCATCCAGTCCCCCGCCGGCGATTGGCCCGCCATGACAGCGGGGCCCCCGCAACGCCCCCGCCTTTACGGCGGGGCCCGCCAGCCCCCCCCTTTGCAGAGGGGGGCCCAGGAACGACCGTGAGTGCCCGGCCGTTCCCGCCCGACGGGGTGGTGAATAAGTGCAATGCGGGAGAAGGCCCCTCCAGGTCTTCTCCCGCTATTCACCACCATGAGCGGCGCGAGAAGTTCCGCGTCTCTCGCGCGCGCTCTACCGCCTGGGCAGACCCGTAGGTCTACCCTGCCTCATCACACTGTGCCATCTGCTAGACAGAGGGACACGCGGAGAGGCCCACCGTGTCGGGTTATTAGCCACCATGGAACACGTCCGCAGTACTCTGCGGGCGTGTTTCATGGTGTTACCAGGATGCACCGCGAGGAGGTTACCCGACCTAGCACCCCATGTTCAGAGATCCTAGCCTAACAGACTGTGACTGTGGTGCTCCAACACAATCTATGCAGCATGTGTGCCCAAATACCTGTACGAGGGAAGACCTCAATGCAGCCACAGGTAGCGCTATTGAGGTGGCCACTTATTTAGACAAAATTATTTAAGCATCAACATGTTACGAAGAAAAAGAAGATCTTATTCTAATTCAAATGAATTTTATTTCAGAGTGGTCACACTATGTTTTTACTTAAAAAAACTGTAATATTTATTTATTATTCATATACATACATGTATACCATCTGTATGTAATTTTACAACTTTTTAAATGTATTACCTATCTACTTTATTTCTTCTCCCATGCACTACTTATGTCCACAATACAAAAAATACAATTATAAAAAGTTAAAATTATGGCTAATTGAAAAAAAATATATAATTTCAATGATTTTTTGAATAATTGAATTTGTACTTGCCTGAGTTACTTATTTTATTTATTCATTGACAATTTATTATCCATGGACTTTTTTAATATAATGTTATGATAATATTATTAAATTGTACTGGAGTAAAAAATTTGCATGCCAATGATTTGATGAAATATAACTACCACCTACTAAGAGCTAACTAGGTAGGTACTAACCATATTTCTCGCAAATAAACATTTCATTCGTACTGGTTTACAGCCAGTTGGTTATGGACTAAGGCCGCGCTCATATGACGCGATTACAACGCGTGCGCTGATTGTTTTTTAATGTGCAATAAAGTATTTTCAATCAATCAATCAATAATATGACATACAAACCAGCGATACTATTGTTTTGTTTCTTTAAATTACAATTATGCTAAATATTCTTCGTTTCATTTTCAGTTGGGCCGGTGGAAACACAAATAAAGCAAGAGTTACCAGATTCTGATGGTAATTATGTCAAAGTCAAAATGTATTTATTCAATAAAATCACAAGGATCACTTTGAAACGTCTTAAAGCTAGGTGACTCTAGGTGCCAGTTCCACGCGACCAAAGCCTAGAAGAACAGCCAACAAACTTACGGCTTGGTTCCTACCGCTCTTTTGTCAATTTTATAAACTGAAACAGCTTCATGACTTTGATCCCCAGGCACGGTAGACATCCCCACAGATCTCGTAGTACCACATACAATAATTATGTGCACATTGCCAGTGCTTTTAAACATCGAGAGAAAACCAGGTAGAATTCTAACAGCGGCGATGGGCTTGCAACCTGTTACAACTCAATGTATAAAGCATGCCTAATTTATGTGCACAATGCCAGAACTCTCAAACGGTGAAGGAAAACATCGTTAGGAAACCGACATGTCGTACAAGCTAAAAAGTTTTATAACATGTGTCAAGTACTCGAAAGGAGCCTCTCGAGGCCCACTTAAAATCCTTTCACCACACTGTTTCGAAAGAAAATAGTGACACGACAAGAGAAGAGAGCGCGTACGAAGGATACCTAAATACCTACAACGAAGATTCATGTGTGTGTGTGCATTTTTATCTGTAAATATGTTGTAGAGCTCTTTGTGTGTGGCTCATCCGGGGAAGTACTACCACCACGCCTTTTTCTGCCGCCAAGCAGCAACGCTGTGTTTCGGTTTGAAGAGTGTGGTTGCCGGTGTAATTACAGGCACATGAGGCTTAACATCTGTATGCCTCAAGTTGATGGACGCAGGGCAGTGCATCATGAACATTCCTATAGTATGTGACTATCGAGGCAATGCTTTGTTATAGGTGATGGTTGCCACTTAACATCAGATGGGCCATCTGCTTGTTCCATCAGCTAGTTGTATAAAAAATGAAACATTTAAATATAATATACAAATAATTTAATACTCGTTTCAGATGCTGAACTAGGAGCCAGTCACGAAGAAGATGGCAACGACTTTCCTTCCATTGACGAAGGTAAGTGTTTTACCCAAAAATAATCTTAGTTTTGACAGCCTTCACAGCTCAGTTGGTAGTAGCTCTGCCTTCTGCGCCGTAGGCCATGGGTTCGATCCCCACACTGAACAAACATTTGTGTGACGAACATAGATGTTTGATCTCTGTCTGGGTGTTATACATATAATATTATAAGTATGTATTTACAAAAAAAGTGTATATGTATTATATCAGCTATCTGGTTCCCATATTACAAGCTTTGGCTTAGTTTGGGGCTAGATAGTGCTGTGTGGAAAGTCCTCCAATATTTATTTATTTTTTTTAGTTTATCCCATCTTAAGGGGCTGACAACCGTGAATTTAGATAGTTATAAAATCAATCAAATTATTTATTGGAAATCGCAATTCAGTAAAAATATCATTTGTATCCAAGCATTTTTTTCTACCAACCGGCAACCACACTCTTCAAACGGAAACACAGCGTTGCTGCTTGGCGGCAGAAAAAGGCGTGGTGGTAGTACTTCCCCGGACGAGCCACACACAAAGAGCTCTACTACTCTTAAAATCACACTGCACCACCTAGATTCACCTAGTTTGAATACGATTCAAAGTGATCCTTGTGATTCAATTGAATACCTTTTGACTTACTTTGAATACTTTGCTTTATTCTAGAAAAGCCAATGGAAGATGTGAAGTGTAGAGTGGGTAAGGTCGCGCGAGTCGCCAAGAAACGCGGCCGGCCTCGGACGCGGGATATTACGCAGAAGGACTTCTGTGTGCAAGGTCAGTTATTCCTTTTTTTTATTATTAATTTTATTTAATTTTATTAAAGCTTGGGACTGATCTATGCTCCAACTCATTAAAACACTAAACAATTAAATAGGTACCATAATAAAATTGTAAAACGGATCATACAAAAAAACGCTAGGAACCAAGCCGTTAGTTTCTTGCCCGTTCTTCCAGGCTTTGGTCGCGAGGAACTGGCGATAGATTCACCTAGTATATAAGATGTTTCAAAGTGATCCTTGTGATTGTACTGAATAAAGACCTTTTTGATTTTGATTTATTTTATTTTATTATTTATTTCCAAAAAAGACCTAGTACATACCACTAACCTAGCTAAACTTTAAATTAACAATACGTTGGTAGTAATAGGTATAAAAGAACATTTTTTATAATATAACTGGTGGTTGGTGGATGTCAAATGCAGGAGAAGAAACACGAGCCAGCTATATAACAGAAAGCGTATATTATTAGTTCTAGGTTGTACAGGTCAGGTGGTCGCAGGAAAGAGACCGATCCCAGATCGCGGGCTAGCTTATATAGTGGTTGAACAGCGCCCCTAGCGGCCACTGTCCAAACTAACTAGACTACAATTTACTTTAAGGATTAGGTAATTTAATGAAGTGTCAAAGACTCTTTAATGATCTTGGTATCTAGTACAGCAGTTGAATCACAGATGGCGCTGTGTTCAACAGTGGCCGAATCAGATTTGCAATACACTCCGAACTAGTTAAAAAACTGTATCTCATATTATTAATGATAGAACGATGGCCCATCTGATGTTAAGTAGTGACCATCACCTTTAACGAAGCAATGCGTCGCAAGACACGCACGATGGGAACGTGCTATACCTACGATGCAAAATATGGTAAGCCTCATGTACTACCACCATTCCAATTTCTGCCGACGAGCAGCGTTGCTGTGTTTCGGTTTGAAGAGTGTGGTTGCCGGTGTAATTACAGGCACATGAGGCTTAACATCTGTATGCCTCAAGTTGATGGACGCAGGACAGTGCATCATAGGGCACGTTCATGTGGCGTGACTTGCGAGGCAATGCTTTGCTATAGGAGATGACACATAACATCAAGTGGGCCGTATGCTTTTTCCGTCAGCAAGAAGTATACAAAAATAATATTACATGTATATGTGGGCTTTGTATTTAATTTTTAACAACTTTAGCCTGAAATATAACATTAATTAAAACATCTTTTGACAGCTTTCACAGCTCAGTTTGTAGTAGCTCCGCCTTCTGCGCCGTAGGCCGTGGGTTCGATCCCCACACAGAACAAACATTTGTGTGATGAACTTAGATGTTTGTTCTCTGTCTGGGTGTTATATAATATTAAGTATGTATTTACAAAAAAAAAGTATATAAGTAGTATATCAGCTATCTGGTTTCCATATCACAAGCTTTGGCTTAGTTTGAGGCGAGATAGTGATGTGTGGAATGTCCACCAATATTTTATTTATTATATTATAAACGCGATAGTTTGTAAGTATGGATGGATGGATGGATAAGTATGGATTTTAAATACATATTGTATTTAAAAAAATAGTAGTTATTTATTATATCGGCTATCTCGGCTATCTAGGTCCCATATTACACACACAGCTTTGGCTTACTTTAATAATAAATAAATAAATAAAGTCCACCAATATTTATTTTAATTTATTTATTTTATCTTATTTCAGATAACAAAAGCAAAACACCCTCCTACCGGCTCCAACACTCTGACTACTCCCGCGCCGGCTCCGGCTACGCCTGCGCGAGATGCAACAAGATCTTCCATTCCCTCAGCGGACTGCGATTCCACGTGAAGTCACAGCACCTGGCCTTAGCAGCCTACACATGTCACCTATGTGACACACCGTTCCGGACCCTGGCACCGTTCACCAGACACAAGCTTGAAAAACACTCCATCGATGACAGAATAAAGTGCAACGCATGTGACAGCATATTCAACACAAAAACTCAGCTGATCAAACACAGGAATAGTTTTCATATGCTCGGGGTGAAACATAAGTGTGCCAACTGTGATTATGAGTGCTTTAGTGTCGAAGCTATGTATAAGCATAAGTTTAAGCATAAAACTATTAAGGACTACCATTGCAAGTTTTGTAGGAAGTCGTTTTTGAGGAAGACGACCTTGGATTTGCATGAGAGGATCCATACAGGCGATAGGAGGAAGGTTTGTAAGGAGTGCGGACAAGCGTTCGTTCAAAAGGCCAGCCTTAACTACCACATGACTAAGTACCATCCGGGAGTGAAATTCTAGGCCTTAGAATGATGATGGCTGTGGAATGATCTCCCTGCTGAGGTTTTCCCGTTAAGCTATAGTATGGGGCCCTTCGAAAAAGAGCGTTTTAAAATTTTTAAAGGGTCTGCAACGCGCTAGTATTTACTCTGGTATTGCAGGCGTTCATAGGCTACGGTAACCGCTTCCCATCAGGCGGGCCGTAAGCTTGTTTGTCTACTTTGTTGTATAAAAAAAAAGAATATGTAATTTGTAGGCCCGCTTACACATCGATCACTAAGAGCTGATTTCACCATGCTCTGTTAGATTAACAAAGGATTAAAGGGCCGTTAAATATGTCAAAATGTACGCGTTTGACATCTAAGGTTAGATTTAACGGCCTGTTAATCCTTGATTAGTAACTAACAGAGCATGGTGAAATCAGCTATAAACCTGACGTGATTTACATATAGGAAGATTTTTCTTGGCGTGTCATCAGATCTTTCGGATTTTCAGAGCGCCTCAAAGAGGCATCTTTCGAGCACTTAACTCATGTTCAAAAATTTATGTGCATAATGCCAGTACTCTCAAACGGTGAAGGAAAACATCGTGAGGAAACCGGCATGTCGTAGAACCTAAAAAACTTCTATAATATGTGTCAAGTGCTCGAAAGGAGCCTCTTGAGGTGAACTTAAAATCCTTCCACCACACTGTTTCGAAAGAAACTAGTGACACGACAAGAGAGACTTATGTTTTAGAACTTTTTAGGTTCTATGAAATGCCGGTTTCCTAACGGTATTTTCGTTTTTAATTGTTAATGGATACCTCGTGCTCGAAATAGCCTCTTTGAGGCGCACACTTTCACCACACTGTTTCGAAAGAAACTTTTGACACAACAAGAAGAAGACACATCACATTAATATAAGTAAATGTTTCATCACAAAATCTCAAACTACAAAGTCTGAAAGGAGTTGTTTCAAGAAAGTATAGAGCCTGGGCCAACTCTATATAAAATAAACCGTGAATAAATTTAGCTAAGTGTCTACCTATTTCATCTATCTCTGAGTAACTTTTCGTCAGATAATTAGTCTGTACTATATACCCCGTTTACACTCAGCTCATGTCGGTGGAAATGTGCAGAGACATGGGCAGGGACGGACAAAGCGAGAATGTAAACAGGCCACTTCCATGTCCACTCGCGTTGTCCGTGTTGCGTGAACACACATTGCCGGCGACGCTGCCGCAGACATATGGGCGGCAACATTTCCGTCCACGCGAATGGCAGCGCGAATGTCTAAATGTAAACGCAGTATTAGAGTTTAAAAAAATACAGATGCGGTTATTTTTTATGTGACGGATAGTGTTACTAAGAGATGGTGAAAAAGGCGCTTAGCAATATAGTAGGTATTCGTTTTTAATTGTTCAATATATTTTCTACTTTAATTTGCCAAACAATAACTAATGTCACATCACACATGGCAAATGCACAAGCAATGCCACGCCAAAAAAAAAAACCGGCCAAGTGCGAGTCGGACGGAGTTCGTCGCTTACGAAGGGTTCCGTACCATTATCTATATAAACGGTAATAAAATAACGTTTGTTGTATGGAAGCCCCTTTAGATATTTATTTTATTCTGTTTTTTAGTATTTGTTGTTATAGCGGCAACAGAAATACATCATCTGTGAAAATTTCAATTGTCTATCACGGTTCATGAGATACAGCCTGGTGACAGACGGAAAGACAGACAGACAGACGGACGGACAGCGGAGTCTTAGTAATAGGGTCCCGTTTTACCCTTTGGGTACGGAACCCTAAAACACACATCACATTTATTTAAATCAAGGAGATTTTTCACTCACCACGAGATCTCAGAAAACGATGATACTAAAAGTAACACATCACAGTTCTTTAAATAAGAGTTTTTCTCGTTTTTGGATTTGGTTTTTCTGTATTTCAAGCCCGTTTTTTAGCTGGTTTGGAATGGAGACGCGATAGTATAATAATAAGGCCTCTTTATTATATCATGATTAGAGATCGGATAATCGGATGCATATTTACCTAAAGTTAATTTTTGGCTAACAAATTATGGAAACGGCTACATAGGATATTTTTATTAAAAATAAAATCCCGGGATTGCTAAACGGATAAATAATCGGAGATGTACTAATCCGAAAGGGAATTGTTCTGCGCCCAGAACCGGGCATATTACGTTGTAACAGGGCAATTGTCATTCGTGTCACTTAAATTTAAATTTCCTGCGAATTAAAAATCCCAGCATCCCGAGATTTTTGAATCAAAGCAAAATTTTAATTTCCCTGGTCTCGGGATTTTTCCATAAAAAGTGCTTTCCATGATAGCCAACATCTCAACTTTAGGTAAATGTGCATCCGAATATCCGATCTCTGATCATGATCCATTTATCCATATTTTATGAACAGATTTATTTTCAGCAGTATTAGAATAATTTTACTTTTTAGCAATAAAATATATCTATGTTGATTATTAAAATATTACAATATTACTTATTTCAAAACTTGTGTTTTTCTTTAAGACCTTTTAGTAAACTAAAAGTAGTAGGACAAATGTCTGTGCAGCAGAAGGACAGATAAGCAAAATCCCAGATTAGCAAAAGGACAGATTCGCATAAAGGCAGATAATGTGATGTCGTAAAAGAGCACTGGTGGTCTAGTGGTAGCGGCCCCGCCTTCCGATCCTAAGGTCGTGGGTTCGAAACCGGTCGTGCACCAATGAGTTTTTCTGTTCAAAAATTTATGTGCACAATGCCAGTACTCTCAATACTCAATACATTTATTGCTTACACATGGTTTAGTTTTGGTACATACATTGTTGTTAGTTGTTAGTAAGTATCACATGGACCCTGCATAGGGTATGGCAACATGGAGGCAGGCCGAGGTTTTAAATTATAATAAGTATAGTCGGTAGACAGGTATAGTTACAGTAAAAAAGTAGGTGTTATCTGTTATACAAGGCACGAAAAAGAAGAACTAGGTATTCTAAATAAACAAGGTGTTGGGAATGTATGTCAAAGTTAATGAAATGTTTAATTAAAAATAGTCAATATTTAGGTCAAAGTGTGTATAGCTCAAACGGTGAAGGAAAACATCGTGAGGAAACCGGCATGTCGTAGAACCAAAAAAGATCTATAACATGTGTCAAGTGCTCGAAAGGAGCCTCTTGAGGCGCACTTAAAATCCTTTCACCACACTGTTTCGAAAGAAACTAGTGACACGACAAGAGAGAGATGTGATGTCGTGCAAAAATACCATAGGTATATTAACCTTTTATCAACTGCAAACCTTGCACGTAGCACAAAACAAAAATATTGTAATAATCAGTGGATTCTTTGAGTTGCTTCCTCCCGGACTTCGACACCGAATGGACGCATTCACATAATCCTTTTTAATTTTATCATCGAATTAAAGTTAATTTGTGCTACAATAAATCGAACGAAATACCCGGAGAACAGAAGCAATAAGGAGTGCGCAAGAGTCACCATCGCGTCAAATCGGCGCCATTACTGTCGTGAAGCAGCCATTTTGTTTAAGCGGTAAACGCGGACCTCCCACCTTCGACAAGAGCCAATCAGCGACAAGCCACACCCTTCGCCTGCAAGTGTTGCCTGCTGGTTAGTTCAATCATTATTGTAGCGTAACCACTGAGCGCGTGGTACAACCCGGCGCGGTGCCGCCTACAAACCTTACCTAAACACCGCTTTCGCTTTATGTGCGCCTGGTAGCCTTGTGTTAAATAAGTATCATCTACTTGTGTTTTGTGTTGCTGACTTCTTCTCTCACTGCTTGCCTGGTACATCGCTGTGTTAAAGTATTAATACATTCAAATAACATTTTACGAATTGTAACATTCAATTTTATTTTTGTTTTCGGTGTGGGTCTGTACTTATGCCTTTATGCAAATCTGTCCTTCTGCTAATCTGTGATTTTGGTTATCTGTCCTTCTGCTGCAGAGACGGACAAACGACTCCTAGAAAATTTTAAGATACTTGAAAACAAACTAAAGGAGATGCTATTACAAAAAACTAGCCAAGTGCGAGTCGGACTCGCGCACCAAAGGTTCCGTACCATTATCTATAAAAACGGCAAAAAAATCACGTTTGTTGTATGGGAGCCCCCTTAAATTGTTAATTTATTTGTTGTTATAGCGGCAACAGAAATACATCAACTTTCTAACTATCACGAATCATGAGATACAGACAGACAGACGGACGGACGGCGGAGTCTTAGTAATGGGGTCCCGTTTTACCGTTTGGGTACGGAACCCTAAAAACATACTATATCTACACTTGATCGATACTTTTATGACTGAATATTTAAAAATTTAATGAATAAATAACCAGCGTCGGGGAAGTTTTATAGCTCTATAGTGCAGTAGGTACAATGGGCGGTCTTATTGCTTTAAACGATCTTTACTAGGCAACCATGGATGGACAGGACTTTACGACGGGAATAAAGATGACTAGCCAATGGGTTATTATAGGTAGAATTTAAAAGATGCATTCTTGTAAATAAAAATATATTTTGCTTATTAATTATGTCGATACTAAAACAACAAAAAAACATTATGCTATTATTAAAACATTAAACATTCTTCTACTTAATAATAGATAAAATAAATTAGTTAAACTCATAATAATCACTACATATTATAAAACAAAGTCACTTTCTCTGTCCCTATATCCCTATGTATGCTTAAATCTTTAAAACAACGCAACGGATTTTGATGCGGTTTTTTTTATAGAAAGAGTGATTCAAGAGGAAGGTTTATATTCATAATACAAGCATAATCTCTTAGGGATAACCAACAATAACCGTGCGAAGCCGGGGCGGGTCGCTAGTACTAATTAAAGTGATGTTTAGGTATATCATATACAAAAGAACGGTAGGAACCAAGCCGTAAGTTTGTTGGCTGTTCTTCTAGGCTTTGGTCGCGTGGAACTGGCACCTAGAGTCACCTAGCTTTAAGCACTGGTGGTCTAGTGGTAGCGGTATCCTAAGGTCGTGGGTTCGAAACCAGTTGTGTACCAAAGAGTTTTTCTGTTCAAAAAATAATGTGCACAATGCCAACTCTCAAACGGTGAAAGAAAACATCGTGAGGAAACCGACATGTCGTAGAACCTAAAAAGTTCTATAGCATGTGTCAAGTGCTCGAAAGGAGCCTCTCGAGGCGCACGTAAAATCCTTTCACCACACTGTTTCGAAAGAAACTATTGACAGGACAAGAAGAAGACGTCTCAAAGTGATCCTTGTAAATCAAATGATTAAAAAAGTTTTGACATTGACTTATCAGCTGGGGCATTATTCTCTATGACTTAAGAGATTCCGTGCCATAACCGTGTGACGTCACAGCGTGGTCTAAACGCAAACGCGATTCATAAACCAAAAAATGAACTAAGAATGACAACTAGGAATGACAACTAAGTCATAGGGAATACGGTTTTGTCAAGGTTTTGTCCGATTTCCCGCCGCTGTCTAGTCGTATCTGTGTAACGCGATTGCATTGCCAATAGAGAATAATGTCCCTGGTCTATCTAAAAAAGGCGTAGCGACAGTTTTAGATCATTAACTCGCCTATTGTGTGATTCAAGCAACATTCTGCTCTGGCATTTTTTAGATGGGTGCCCGCTAAAGCCACAATCGATAGCTAAGGCTCTTTTGACGTCAGTAAACTAAAAGTATTTAAATTATATGTAGGTATATCACAGAATCTTAATAAAGTTTTTTTTTTTTATACAATTTGGTGATGGAACAAACAGATGGCCCACCTGATATTAAGTGGTAACCATCACCTATAACAAAACATTGCCTCGCAAGTCACTCGCAAGAACGTGCCCTACGATGCTCTGCCGTGCGTACATCAACTTAAGGCATACAGATGTTAAGCCTCATGTGCCTGTAATTACACCGGCAACCACACTCTTCAAACGGAAACACAGCAACGCAGCTTGGCGGCAGAAAAAGGCGTGTTATCATAAATAATAATTAAAAGTAAAAATGTTTTCTATAATAATTTTAGTAACAATTTAATAAAAATAAATAATTACATAATAGTTATTGCAAAAATTCTCTAAGTTCAATAATAGTCCCATTTCAAATTATACATATAACAAATATCTACTTACAATTAAATTATTATATTTTGGAAACCTGCAAGTTCTCTACAATACTAAAACTTAGTAATTACCCAAAAAATAACAATTAGAAAAAATATGTACTATTCCGTCAATCTAATCCTCATAGTTCCACAAATCTAATCCTCATAGTTCCAACAATCTAATCCTCATAGCCTCTTTGCTGGGCTATACTAGTACATACTATACTAGCTCACTAATTTCAAAGTCAAAGTCAAAAGGTATTTGACGACCGCCTCAGCTCAGTTGGTAGTAGCTCTGCTTTCTGCGCCGTAGGCCGTGAGTTCGATCCCCACCGAGAACAAACATTTGTGTGATGAACATAGATGTTTGTTCTCTGTCTGGGTGTTATATAATATTATAAGTATATATTTACATATGTATTATATCAACTATCTGGTTCCCTATTACAAGCTTTGGCTTAGTTTGGAGCTAGATAGTGCTGTGTTGAAAGTCCACCAATATTTATTATTATTATTTATTCAATAAAATCACAAGGATCACTTTGAAACGTCTTAAAGTTAGGCTAGGTTTGAAGCGTAGCGTGTGCTGTCTTATGAATTTGATAGCCTTTACCTATTCTGTTACGCCTACGCCTCACTAAATTCGATTGGCACCACACTGGAGCTTCAATATTGTATTTTATTACACTGTAACAAGGATCATACAAAAGAACGGTAGGAACCAAGCCGTAAGTTTGTTGCCTGTTCTTCTAGGCTTTGGTCGCGTGGAACTGGCACCTAATTTCCCCAGTTTTAAGACGTTTCAAAGTGATCCTTGTTATTTTTTTGAGTAAATACCTTTTGACTTTGACTTCACTTCGCTTCTCAAACTAAACTAGGCAAAACACGCCTCGAAAATCAATTTTGAGATTTTAGAACCTTTTTCAGGAAATAAATACTTTTTATTATTAAAAAAAAAAAAAAAAAGATTGCAGATTCTCCAACCTACGTAGCGATTTCGGTCTGGCGCTCATAAGGTTAAAAGTGACCCTTGCTGATGTGACAATGAGCATGCAACAAAAAAAAAATTGCTGTTATAGTCGCGTTAAACACTCGCTGCAAACTCGGTCATAAATTATCGGAACAGCAATATTGCTCTCTCCCTTTTGTTTAAGCGCAGAGATTTGCATTATTGGAGTCGATAGGTACGCGCAACCACCGACCGCTCTCGCTGAGTCATTCTTTTTATCGATAACGTGCATGCGCCCGCGCCGAGTATCCTCAACACTAGTGTTAAGATGATTTATGAACGAGTTGTTTGCAGCGAGTGTTTAACGCGACTATAGTTTCTTGTTTGTCATCTAGTCTTAGTAACGTGATATTGGCACCTAAATTCGTCTAGTTTATAAATGTTTCAAAGTGATGATGGTTTATTTACGAATTACGCAGGGTTTTTTAATGCTCGTATTGTGGGAGGTGCATACGCAAGCATTTTGATTGGCTTTTGAGGATTAGATTGGCGGATTAGGACTAGATTTTATTCAGACCAAAATAACGGTAATAATTATGAGCATAGCAGTACGATTATCTACGTGGTTGATATCTCACACGCAGCCAAACTGATGCCATGATTCGACAGCAAATGACTTTTCAAACTACACTTCTGTACAAAAGTCATCGCACACACATCACATTTAAACCTCCTATCGTTATTATGTATCCTCATATGTTCCCTAAGCGTGTATTTCCTTGCATAAGACTTGTGACACACTTCACAGGAGTAATTTCTTTCCCCTGTATGCTTCACCATATGGGCTTTAAGAGCTTTTTTGCTAAAAAATCTGTATCCACACTCCGTACATTGAGCATTCCGTTCCATAAGATGGCTCTTTTTGATATGATACATAAGTAAAGATTTAAGTATAAACTGCTTATTGCATACATTACACTTATATTGTGCCTCAGTATTGTGTACTTTGACTAAATGCTGGTTTCTCTGATAGTATGACCTGAACGGCTCGTTGCAATATGGACAGTTGGATATATTTCTCGCACCGAGATGCTTCATTTTATGATGGTAATGCTTTTTACTTCGGCTTGAAAATACCTTATCACAGTAATCACACTTATGAGCCCCCTCTTGGTGGGTATTGAAGTGAGCGCCGAGTGACCGTTTTGTAGCGAACACTGCTTCACACTTATTGCAAGAATAGTTGCTATAATGTAAGTTCATATGTTGTTTCAACGTTTTGAATGTCTCGTAAGTAGATGAGCACATTGCACAGTCGTAAACCTCCCCTTTCTTCAGCTTAAATTGCATCATAAGATCCTTTACATCACTGTGTATGATCTTCTCGTGGATTTTAACTAAGTGTGCTTTAAGTAACGATAGATTTTCCAGCTCCTGGTCACATAAAGTGCATTTAAGATCAGTTATGTCGAGTTTCATGCTGTATTCAGATAATGCTTTCTTGAATTTAAGTTTGAGACGGTCTTTTTTGTGATCTTCGTCGGTATGTGTTCTTAAGTTGACAGGATCAGGAAAGGCAGCATCGCAGTACGCACAAATAAAGCCGAGTAGAGATTTGTTCTTAAAGGGAAGTACGTTCGAGTATCTTAAGATGTTAATGAGGTTATCTTTGAGCTTGTACTTGTTTGTGTGTTGGGTCCAAGTTATATTTATTTTGGGCAGTTCTTTGTTAAGGGTTACTTTGCGTGTGAGTTTCCTGGAGTCTTTCCTTGTGACTGTTAGCTCGCATGTGTCTGAAATACAGAGAAAAACCATTATTCTAAAAAAGAATAATACCAATAATCAATTTCAAAGATTGTCCCATTAACTTGAGGCATACAGATCAGCTTTCTTTTTGCGTAAATTGCATGAAAATGACATTAGCTTGACAAATCACGCCAAACTAATGTTTTCATACAACATGGAGGAAATGTCGTCATACAATTTAACTTTCCGCATTGAATGAAGCGTACGGTAACAGTAATTATTAACAGTGACATAGCTAAACTACATACATACATACATAAAATCACGCCTGTTTCCCATAGGGGTAGGCAGAGATCACGGATTTCCACTTGCTACGGTCCTTACATACCTCTTTCGCTTCATTCACTCTCATAACATTCTTCATACATTCTCGTCGGTTTAGGGTACTCTTGACATGGCCCTTCTCTAGAACGTCTGCTATCTGATCGAGATACGTTCGCCTAGGTCTTCCCCTCCCATAGCTAAACTATTAGGGCATTTATTCAATTAAAATCCCAAGAATCAATCAACTGTTTATTTTTTGACGATGTCGTCAAAAAATAAACAGTTAATCTAATCCTCGTATGTACGAGGATTAGATTAGACAAATCGTTTTTTAGGAATTTTCGCTGTTGGCATACGAGGATTAGATTGGCCAAATAGTACTAAATATCAGTTTTAATAATTATAAACTAGCTGCCGCCTGCTGTTCGCTCGGGTATTACCTTGTAGTGATTGCTAACATAAATATTCAAGGATTTTTCCCTTTAAGTATAAATAATAACTTACTAATATTAGAAACCCGAAAGTTTGTAAGTATGGATGGATGGTTGTTTGTTACTCTTCCACGTAAAAACTACTGAATGGATTTTAATGAAACTTTACAATGATATAGCTTATACATCAGAATAACACATAGGCTATAATTTATAAAGATATTGTGTGAATTGTCCAAAATATGACGATAAGTGTATAATAATATTATTTAATTAATATTGGTGGACGTTCCACACAGCAAAATCTCACCCCAAACTAAGCCAAAGCTTGTGTTAGGGGAACCAGATAGCTGATATACTACTTATATACTTTTGTAAATATATACTTATAATATTATATAACCCCCAGACAGAGAACAAACATCTATGTTCATCACACAAATGTTTGTTTATCGGTGGGGATCGAACCCACGGCCCACGGCACAGAAGGCAGAGCTACTACAAGTTTATCTTAAGCCGATAAAAAATTCTAGCTTTTTTATCGTGTAGTTGATCGAGTGAGCGAAGCGAACGAAGATCTTAGTTTCAACTTGGGCGATTTGGCATTTTATGTATGTATGTATGTTTGTCTGGCGATAACTTTAGAACCATTGATCCGATCTGCATGAAATTTGATAAGTCGATAGCTTGTACTTGAGAAATTTACTGGTAAGTATATGAGTAAAATCAGATGAAGGGTTATTAAGATATGGGGTTTTTAAAGGGGGCAAAAATTAAAAAAGTTACATAAAAAAATCAAGTTACATGTCATATGAAAGAGCTTTGTTTGGACATTCCAAAACAATTCTTACTTTTTTTCTGGGACGTTCGGTTTTTAAGATACAACAAAAAAGTTAAATTAAGATAACCAACGATCCAAGAGCTCCCATCTCTAGGAATTTCGTTGACATCAAGGTTTTTCTACTGGTCGGTCAGTTCCTTTGCTTTATCTTATTTTTTTTTCTTGAAATAAACTAAGGAGGTACTCAGTTCTCATAAAATGGTGATAGCGACCAGCAGGTCTACTCTGAAAAACGATAAACGAAATTTCGTATTGGAATTTTAAGTTACACTGACGGGGTGCCATAAATGGAGAAGAAGAAGTGGTTGTTTTACCGCGCAGTGTAAATTAAAATTCCAATACGAAATTTCGTTTATCGTTTTTCAGAGTAGACCCCCTGGTCTGATGACGGAGCCAGGGTCTGTTCAACGGAACTCTTCGATAAATAGGCCAATAGAGTTGAAACTTGGTTACCATACCAAGTTAGTAGGCGGTAGTCAGAAAAAAGTCCAAAGACAATGTTTAGACTTGCCTCTGACTACTAACTACTCAAAGTTTTGATGCGTTCGTCGGGTCGCTCTCTCGATCTCAGTTCGGGGCGAACTACTAGTTGTACTATAGTCGTGTTAAACTCTCGCTGCAGGCTCGGTCATAAGTTATCGGAACGAGACAACAATATTGCTCTCTCTCTCGCACTTAGGAGAACGGCACGATCCTTTTATTTAAGCGCAGAGATGTGCATTATTGGAGTCGATAAGAACTATCGATACATGACCGCAACCACCGGCCGCTCTCGCTGAGTCATTCTTTTTATCGATAACGTGCATGCGCCCGCGCCGATTACTCTCAACACTAGTGTTAAGATGAATTATGACCGAGTTTGCAGCGAGTGTTTAACGCGACTATAGTACTAACTAACTACTCGACTAGATCAAATAATAATATAATACTCACTCATTGAAGGTGCCAGTCTGGAGACGATACTCTTAGCCTTGCCACTCCACTCCTCAGTCTTAACCTTCTTCAGCGCTCGCAGCTTTGGAACAGCCTTTTTCCTGACCGCCTCCTTGTCCTCAGACTTTATGTGGTCCATTGACACATCTCGCACTGCAACATTTTTTTAATTTAATATTTATTCAGAAACTTCTTCTTCTTCTTCTTGTCGTGTCACTAGTTTCTTTCGAAACAGTGTGGTGAAAGGATTTTAAGTGCGCCTCAAGAGGCTCCTTTCGAGCACTTGACACATGTTATACCTAGAACTTTTTAGGTTCTACGACACGCCGGTTTCCTCACGATGATTTCCTTCACCGTTTGAGAGTACTGGCATTGTGTGTGTGACTAGTTTCGAACCCACGACCTTAGGATCGGAAGGCGGGGCCTCTACCACTAGACCACCAGTGCTCTCTCAGAAACTTCTAAAGTACACACACGTGACAATACATAGGAATAAGGTGGCATCCATAAAAAATCCAAAATTAATTCAATCACCCGTCTGAACCGTGATAGTAAGACAGTTGAAATTTTCACAGATTTCTGTTGCCGCTATAAGCCTCGTGACGATGTTTATGCGGGAATTTCGAGTTATTTGGACCTCTACAGAATAAAGAGCAAATGAACACGCGAATAAACGCAGCGTTGCTGTGTTTCGGTTTGAAGAGTGTGGTTGCCGGTGTAATTACAGGCACATGAGGCTTAACATCTGTATGCCTCAAGTTGATGGACGCAGGGCAGTGCATCGTAGGGCACGTTCCTATCGTGCGTGACTTACGAGGCAATGCTTTGTTATAGGCGATGGTTACCACTTAACATCAGGTGGGCCATCTCCTTGTTTCATCAACTAGTTGTATAAAAAAAAATTAAAAAAAAAAAAAAATACTGAATAGCGATGTTATGTGCCACCATTTCAATGTTTTAATAAATTTAAAGATAAAGATAAAGATATTTTATTTGCAAAACATAAGTAGAATAGTTGCATACAGGTATTAAAGTAGATAATATAGGTTTCATTATATTTTGCCTAGACATAAGGCGTGCAAATATTTACTTTAAAATTATACAAATATTAATTAGTAGGTACTCATTATTTAACACAAAAGTAACACACACACACACAGTTTATTTGAATATAAAGTTGATTTACCACTTAATATAAATTAAATCTCACTTTTTTATGTTTGTTTTTTTTTTTGCTCAGTATAATTTTTTGTGGTTCTTTAGTAACCGTTATTAAAATCAAAATCAAAACGGTCCCTAATCAGTACCCCAAGTATGAGTTGTGTTTACCATATTTGGTTTCTCGTTTTTCGTTTTTGTTCCGTGTTCATTGCGGTTTTTGTATGAAGACGCGATAGAGATACCGATACGGAACTTTATGTTGCAAGTATGATGAAAATTAGTAGTGGAACATAAAGTTCCGTATCGGTATCTCTATCGCGTCTTCATACAAAACCCGCAATGAACACGGAACAAGAACGAAAAACGAAAAACCAAATATGGTAAACACAACTCATACTTGGGGTACAGGACAATCACAAGAATCACTTTGAAACGTCTTATATGTATACTAGGTGAATCTACCGCCAGTTAAGTATTTGTATTCGGCCTCCCGCGACACAGGCTTGTACTAGGATACCAATGGTAACCGATGTAGGTATAAACGCTTATGGGGCTGACAACTATCAAACAACTTCTCGCTCGCACGTTTCGACATGTTGAAAGATATAAAATCACTAACTCATTTTCGAAAAATCGCAACCAACCAAATTGTGTGCAAACACATTGCACACAGTTTAGTAAAAAAATCATTTTGATCGATACATGTTTTCGTACTCAAAAGTTTGCTTTATTAGTTTTCGTACAAAAGCAAACTTTTAAATAGGAAAACATGTATCGATCAAACTGAATTTTTTACTAAACTGTGTGCAATGTGATTGCACACAAATTGGTTGATTGCGATTTTTCGAAAATGAGTTTAGTGATTTTATATCTTTCAACATGTCGAAACGTGCGAGCGAGAGTCACATTAGCTCTTGTCTTCGCCTTAAGCCGAAAATACACGGTTCACTTTTGCCTTTCAATTTGGCTGAAGCAAACAAATTGATCCAACATAAAAATGAATCATTCAATGTTTGGCATTCCTTTCATTTCTGCTCCATTCGACCAAAGTGATTCAATTTGGTTGAACCGTGTATTTTCGGCTTTAGGTAAGATAATAAATAAATAAATATTGGTGGACATTCCACACAGCACTATCCCGCCCCAAACTAAGCCAAAGCTTGTGATATGGGAACCAGATAGCTGATATATTACTTATATACTTTTTTTTTGTAAATACATACTTATAATATTATATAACACCCAGACAGAGAACAAACATCTATGTTCATCACACATATGTTTGTTCTGTGTGGGGATCGAACCCACGGCCTACGGCGCAGAAGGCAGAGCTACTACTAACTGAGCTGTGAAGGC
The DNA here is from genome assembly GCA_932294275.1 of Chloroclysta siterata. Classification (NCBI taxonomy): domain Eukaryota; kingdom Metazoa; phylum Arthropoda; class Insecta; order Lepidoptera; family Geometridae; genus Chloroclysta; species Chloroclysta siterata. The sequence goes on along the minus strand of OW028595.1, from coordinate 2,259,206 downwards.
TGTCAAAAAGATTATTAGGTAAATAAATGAATATGTAATTTATTTACCTGTGTCAGCCAAAAAGTAGTCATCGGAATCCGAGAAGTCACTATCCAGTTTCGGCTCCAGTTTGATATCTAGATCTTTGATCCCTGAAAAGAGACCAATAGTTAGTAGAACTTGTACTGTACAGGTAGCTTGGGTACTGTTCTGTACTGTACCCCAAGTATGAGATGTATCGGTATCTCTATCGCGTCTTCATACAAAACCCGCAATGAACACGGAACAAAAACGTAAAACGAAAAACGAAATATCGTAAGCAAAACTCATACTTGGGGTACTGGTTGCTTGGGTACCAAATAAAATACATATTAATATGTATAACGTCCGCCTGGATTGGCCGCCTGGAATCGAGTGCCCCCTACCGTGGTGCGTACGGTTGCTACCCGCCTATCCAGTCAGCGCGCATAGTTTATTGTTTTCTAAATTTTATCTCAATGTTCTTTTTCATAATTTTTATTTTATTTTTAATGCAATTCAATTCATTTTATATTAGATTTAATTAGTGTAATTGGTAATTAATGTACCGTTCTAATTAAATTAAAATAAATAAATAAATAAATTGTTATACACTACAGTACAGGTACCAAATCAAACACTTAGATAAAGTAACGTCCGCCTGGTTCGGCTGGCTGGAATTGAGTGCCCCCACCACGTTCGTCGTCACACGTACGCTTGCCTCCCCAGTCAGCGCGCATAGTATATTGTTATACACTACAGAACTCTTTGTGTGTGGCCGGGGAAGTACTTTTTTTTATACTACTAGCTGATGGAACAATCAGATGGCCCACCTGATGTTAAGTGGTACCCATCACCTATAACAAAGCATTGCCTCGCAAGTCGCGCACGTCAGGAACGCGCCCTACGATGCGCTGCCCTGCGTCCACCAACTTGGGGCATACAGAAGTTAAGCCTCATGTGCCTGTAATTACACCGGCAACCACACTCTTCTAACCGAAACACAGCGTTGCCGCTTGGCGGCAGAAAAAGGCGTGGTGGTAGTACTTCCCCGGACGAGCCCTTCACAAAGAGCTCTACTACTCTTACTACCACCATGCCTCGTTTTGCACCAAGCAGCGTTGTTGTGTTGGAGTTTTAAGGGTGTGGGTTTGTACAGGCACATAAGGCTTAACATATTTGATACCTCAATTTGATAGGACGTAGGGCAGTGAATCATAGGAAATGTTCCTTACATGTAAGAGTAGTAGAGTTCTTTGTGAAGAGCTCGTCCGGGGAAGTACTACCACCACGCCTTTTTCTGCCGCCAAGCAGCGACGCTGTGTTTCCGTTTGAAGAGTGTGATTGCCGGTGTAATTACAGGCACATGAGGCTTAACATCTGTATGCCTCAAGTTGATGGACACAGGGCAGTGCATTGTAGGGCACGTTCCTATCGTGCGTGACTTACGAGCAGTGGCGTAATAAGGTGGACAAGGGCCCCGGTGCATAGATAAAGAATCGGGCCCTCACCTCTTTCCACATAGCTTGAACTTATATTGGCCTTTAAAATAAATCATTAAAAATAAATGTGAGCAGGTTCAAGGTTTTCTAGCTTCGGCAGCTGGCGGACCCTCTCTTTTCAAAGCTTAGGTTAGACTAATACAAAGTTCTCGGAGTTCAATTATATAATATTACTAGCGGCCTGTCCCAGCTTCGCATGGGTGGTCATAAATTTTTTGAACATTTTAGGATAAACTTGACCGTGGGTTCGAGCCTCGCATCTACTTATTTCATACATTTGCACGCGCTTCTCCTTGAGTGAGTGAAATCGCACCCCGCGCGTGAACCGTGGACCCGTAAACATTTTTAATTTCGTCATATCTTTTGAATGGAATGTCCGATTTGAAAAATTTAAGAAGTAATCTATAGGTATTGAAACCGTCTTAATTATGAAATGATTTATTTGGATAAGGATTAATACCAAGGTACAAATAAAGACCCTTTTCTAGCGGAGGCATTTCAATTAATTTTTTATAATAAAAGAACACTTATTGTGACATAACTATAATAGTTAGACATATGCTGTCGCGACATTTTTTGTAGATGATAACGTGTTCTACAAAATCGTAGTACATTATTTTGTTCTATCTTCAATAGTTTTCGCAGCGCACGCGATGTAAGGTTTTTTGTTTTCCACCTTGGGTTACATTATTGAAGTTTTAGTAAGGATCCCTGATTTTTTTGAAAATATAATATAGCCTATGTTACTCAGGGATAATGTAGCATTCTAATGGTGAAAGAATTTTTGAAATCGGACCAGTAGTTTTTGAGCCTATTCGTTACATACAAAAATACAAAAATACAAAAATACAAAGTTTACCTCTTTATAATATTAGTGTAGATTAGTGTAGATTATTGATCGGACAATGCTGTCGGACCACGCGGCTACCGATAGCTATCATAGGGCCAGGTGGTGCAGTGCACCAGGGCCCCGGAGCTCAGGGGGCCCAAGCTCCGGGCCCTAGTGCACTGCACCGCCTGGCCCTACGATAGCTATGCCACTGGCCTCAAGTTGATGGACGCATGGCAGTGCATCGTAGGGCACGTTCCTATCATGCATGACATAAGAGAAAATGCTTTGTTATAGGTGATGGCTACCATTTAACATCAGGTGGGCCATCTGCTGGTACCATAAGCTATAGGTATAAAAAAAATTGTGATTTGTTGCATATTCTTACCTAAATTGAAAATCAGCATGGTCGCATAAACAGGCATAACTCACAACTTTAACCTCCTAAGACCCCAGGTACATTATAATGTACAAATTAAATTACTTTAATCAGTTTCAACACAACATCTGTCTCTGTAGTCAGTGAGACCCGCTGAACATTTTTCTGTACATAACAAACAAAATCAATTTTCATCTTAAAAACTCAAATAATACAAAAAAGAAGTATTTTTATCCTTGGGTCTGACAGTGAATTTTTAATTTGTACATTTTTCTGCACAGAGTGTACCAATGAGTACTCAAAAAATATAACTCCGGGTCTTAGGAGGATAAGCTCTTTAACTAAGGGACATAAAATATCTTACCAGAGAGTAAACCTTGTTTGCTTCTCCTCAAGAACTCTTGCTCGGCTCTCAGAACCTGCGTCTTGAAGCTGAGTGCTTCCCGCAGCACTGCTATGCAAGTGTCGCAGATGGCATTTGAAAAACACTGGGACGGGATAATCTGAAACATTATTAAAATGAAATGTATTTATATGAATAATGACTTCTTCTCTCTTGTTGTGTCCCTAGTTTCTTTCGAAACAGTGTGGTGAAAGGATTTTACTTACGAGCACTAATGAATAATTACTAATTACAAGCACAGAGGCTTAACAACTGTATGCCTCAAGTTGATGGACGCAGGGCAGTCAAAGTCAAAGTCAATAGGTATTTATTCAATAAAATCACAAGGATCACTTTGAAACGTCTTAAAGCTAGGTGACTCTAGGTGCCAGTTCCACGCGACCAAAGCCTAGAAGAACAGGCAACAAACTTACGGCTTGGTTCCTACCGTTCTTTTGTATGATCCTTTTACAATGTAATATAATATATTATTGAAGTTAAGTGAGGCGTAGGCATACAGAAAAAGTTAAACATAATCAAATTTATAAGACAGCACACGCTACGCTTCAAACTAATAATACCTAATGCATAAAATTAAATACAATCTATTAAATCAGAGAAAAATAAAACACACAATAGTAGGTACAGTACAGACATTGCAGACATGTTAGCTGCCGATGGGCAGAGCGACCGGGACATCGGGCCACGCACTTTTATCATCAATATAGCTATCTAAAGTATAATAAGCTTTACTTATTAGATTATTCTTAATGTATGCTTTAAATTTTCTAATAGGAAGCCCAGTGGCACTTTCTGGAAGTTTATTATAGAAGCGTATACCGTTCCCCATAAACGAGCCATTTACCTTTTGGAGTCGAAATTTAGGAATACATAATTTGTTTTTATTTCTAGTGTTAACGTTATGTGCATCACTCTTTTTCTTAAAGCTATCTATGTGTTTATGAGTGTATAATAGATTTTCATAAATATACTGTGAAGTTACTGTGAGAATATTAATTTCTTTAAATCGCTCCCTCAATGATTCGCGTGGTTTCAGTTTATAAATGGCACGTATCGCCCGTTTTTGAAGTACAAATATACTTTGTATATCAGCAGCTTTCCCCCAGAGCAATATACCATAAGACATTACACTATGAAAGTAGCTAAAATATACTAGCCTAGCTGTAGCTTCATCTGTAAGCCATCTTATTGTGCGAACTGCGTATGCAGCCGAACTCAGTCTACCAGCAAGTGATTTGATATGTGGACCCCACTGCAATTTTGCATCAATATTAAGTCCTAAAAAAAGTGTATTGTATTGTATCCTAAAAGCAGTGTATTGTAGGGCATGTTCCTATGCATGACTTACTAGGCAGTGCTTTGTTATACTTGGGTGATGATGGTTACTACTTAACATCAGGTGGGCCATTTGCTTGTTCCATCAGCCAGTTGTATAAAAAAAATAAAGCTAGAAAACCTTGAGCCTGCTCACAAAATTCTTTCTCTATGCCCGATTCTTTCTCTATGATAAAGATTTAATATAGTCCCAAAAGTTATTACCCGAGTGGGATTTGAACCCACGACCTTCCCCTTGATACGGGGCCGCGCACCAACTGCGCCATTTCTATGCACTGGGGCCCTTGTCAAATCAAATAAAAATTTTGTGTCACAAAAACATAGGCGAAAATTCAATAAAAGAACTACACTGTGGGATTCATTTTCTGACATTTTGGGAAGCAACATAGCTTTTTCATTTTTTTTTTTTTTCTAGTGTTATTTTGAGCTGTGTTGTGTAATTTCGGTGGTATTTTAACCAACATTACTTGAGGTTTTAGCACAAAGTGTAAACATTTGGAATGAAAGTGTATTGTGATATCCTGATTTGACCGAAAATGTTTCCAATGTTTTGAAGAAAACCGCCACCATTTTCTTTAAAACAAAATGACGGCCGACTTGACTATGGAGTATGGACTGACTTGACTAAAAAGTATTCAATACAAATCACTTGACACTGGCAAGATTGTCTGTCGAATGACGGACAGGAGCCATAAATTGAGAGAAGAAGAATAAAAGAACTATACTGTGACAACAAAAACGGTTGTCACTCAGCTTTATGCTGTAATAGTGTTTGATGCACTACTACAATGCTGGTCTTCCGTGACGCCGAGGCACACAGGCAGCAACTGCGTGTGTGCACCTAACTAACTATGTCATAATCCACCTAACTATGCTACTGGTAATGTAGCTTCTTCACACATTTATCATGTCTATCCCATAGTCCCATGTATAAATGCAATGTGTGTGAAAATATATAATAAAATTCCTGGTAGTGTTAAACATGAATGTAATGTTAACAGTTAAGAAATATTTTAAAAAGGTACCTAACTGAAAACTGCTTCTATTCATTACATGAATTCTTAACAGACTCTTAGATTAATTAGGCTAAGAGCAATTTGTAAAGTTAATTATAATATGTCAGGATTGTAGCAAGTGGAAATCCGTGGCCTACCCATATGGGAAAGAGGCGTGATTTTATGTATGTACATATGTAATTATAATATAGCGCCCCTAGTGGAATATTGCTTTATGTTTGAAACAAACAATGTAGGTACTACTTTAAGATCCATATGTAACAACATAAGTGCAATAAATGACTCTATTATATTCAAAGTCAAAGTCAAAAGGTATTTATTCAATAAAATCACAAAGATCACTTTTAAATGTTGTAAGGCTAGGTGACTCTAGTTGCCAGTTCCACGCGACCAAAGCCTAGAAGAACAGGCAACAAACTTACGGCTTGGTTCCTACGGTTCTTTTGTACGATCCTTTTACAATGTAATATAATATATTATTGAAGTTAAGTGAGGCGTAGACAATTGACATATTCTATTCTAAATTCAGAGAGGGTGGTACCTATGTGTAGGTTTTTTGGAGTAAACATGCACATCATTCTTGGTTTATATACTTCTATTTAGAGGGGGTTGGTAGAAAATGCTTGTGAATTAAGCCCTCTTTTTTTTGCTTTAACATTGTGTTTTGTGCAATAAATGATAAATAAAAAGTTGGCCCAGATGTTGTTCAAGTTATAATAAAACACATTTGCTCGTTCTCTGGGCACTCTTAGGAAATACATTTCACCAATTCTGGTGACTTGGTCAAAGCGCCAACAACTAGACCCTACAACTCGTAGGGTTCCATTCTAAAAGTGACAGTGAAGAACATTTTTCTACATTTTCTATTTAATTTTATTCTAATGAGATTCTTGTAAGCATACCTAAATATTTATTAATTAGTTTTGAAATAACTTACAACAATATTGAAGCATTCTAGTAGCATGTCTGCATAAATTTCTTTTTTGTCCGAGAATACGTAAGGCAGCTTGAGATCTTTGTGTAGGCCTTCAGCGAGACAGCAACGGCACATGCTTAAAATATCCATTGTAAAAACCGTGTACTCCAATCCACTTTATAGTTTTTAGCAGTGAAATAATAAGGCGGGACTTATTTATACCGATTTTACAAATGGCGGACTTTTTGTTTTTTCAGTTTTTGTTTTGACATAACTGATATTTCTACTGTCAAAACTGACATTTCATAGTGTCAATTATCAAACTGCTTGCTATTGATTGTTAGCAAGAACATCTACAAAATAAAGAAGAAGTAGAAGATTGCTAACAAAATAACATAGATTTATAATACTATAGATTGCCTACGAGCGTATACCCGAGCAAGACGGACAACAAGTACATACAATTTATGGGTTGCCACATCTTACTATTTTCACCCAACCAAGCATAAGCTATGATGTCGCCGCGGCTCCAGTTGTTTGTTTAATTATGTTTAATTAAAGCTAGTTTCTGCAATTTAATAGTTTGTACCCTCCTCTAGGTTACGCCATTTTAATATCTTCTAAGGAATGAGCTAGAAAAAAGCCTACACAGCTCAGTTGGTAGCCTTCTGCGCCGTAGGCCGTGGGTTCAATCCTACCGAGAACAAACATTTGTGTGATGTGATACTAGACGTTTGTTCTCTGACTGGGTGGTTGTGATTTGGCTTATTTTGGGGCTATATAGTGCTGTATGGAGCGTCCACCAATATTTATAAAAAATAAAATAAAAAAAACAGGGCGAACTGGCACTAAGCTGGCATTTTAGACATTGACATCAGAACCCTAGGCCCCGCGAGCTAGAGTCCTGGATTTTCCTAGTGAGGGGGACAGAGCTAGCTAGTGGTGCTATTCTTCACATTCTACCACCTACCAATAGTTTAACTATGTTACTGCACCAGCTAGGTAATTTTTTTATGAATAAAAAACAATTTATTTATTTATCATTGATTTATTTATTCTACATCCCTACTCATCAGAAACCGTAATTCAAAAGGTTAATTTATAACGCGTGCTTCAATTGTAAATTAAGTAGGTATAAACAATACATCTTAACAGGAGAAAGCCAGCTTATGCTAGAGCTGACCATAAGCCTGAGCAATGCCACCACTTTGCCCTGAAGCGCGAAGTGATGGCATTATGAATACAGCTATCCTCAGAACATCACTATGAATATGTCATAAATACATTAAAATATATCACGTGTAAGTACGTATTTATTTATTAGACGATAAATATTTAATAGTTTGTACATAACAATTTCAGATGAGAATATTTACTTTGAGATACCGTTTATGTTGAAATAGCCCAAAAGTTTTTTAGTCCGTAAGTTTCTTGCCTGTTCTTCTAGGCTTTGGTCGCGCGCGAGGAACTGGCGGGTCATTCACCTAGTACCAATTTAAGACGTTTCAAAGAGATCCTTGTGATTGTACTGAATAAAGACCGTTTTGATTTTGATTTTGGAGCTTGGTGACCTGGAGCTTGGTAACCCGTAGCTTTAACCCACCAGCCCAAAGTAGTTGCATCTTTGGGAAATCTGTAAAACAAACATGTTATTATTAGGCATATGTAGGTATTTAATCATACTACGCGATGGTGGTCTCAGACATAAAATAACTACCAACTTCTCATATGAAAATCGTGAGGAGACTTAAATTATTAAAATGTAACGCAAAGCTAAAAAAATAAATTAAATTAAATTAAAATATATGTACCTACTACCTATATTACTTATATTTTTTTTCATTATGTACTTAAGTCAAACAAACCTTATTTCTTTGAATAAGGTAATAATAAGTTGCGACATTGTCATTTGTTTTCTAGATTATTGTGTGTATGTGAACTTATCCTAACATATCAGAGTCGAATCCACCCTAAAGTTGTTCGTTTCCCAACATTTTTGGCAAATAGATTTTGTTTTAGTTGGCAGCCCGAAAGATCGTATAACCCAGCCAAATTATGTTTCTATAGAACTGTATCGGTTTGAATAGCCATGTCATTTGTGTGGTTTATAGTAACCTATACTCAATTTTACAAAATAATTAAATTCTAGAAATCTACTATGATATGCGATAGAAAGTAAACACAACCGTTAAATGATTAATTGTGGACACTGTGCATTCTCCGTTTTATAGTTTAATTGACAAATAGAACATAAAAGTGCTACTTACCGAAGGAAGCTTAATTTTCAGTTTTCCGAGCTGTATCATTATCACAGCCTAAAATACTACAATGCACCACATTATAAACTTAACTCTACGTATACTGGGACCTAGGCACACACTATTTTCAAAGAACTTTGGCACTAAACACCTGTAAACTCACAAGCACCAAGCGGTTTGTTTAGCACCAAACTTGGTGCTAAACAATCAAAAACGTATACGCAGAAAGGGACAAAACATTTATATTATATTTCTCTCACTCATAGGTATAATTTGTATTATTGCGTCTCTCTTACTCTTGGTATTATTATTTGATGCTCTATCTATTGTATTCTTGATCTAAGCAAAATAATATGTAAATGTTGCCAACTCCAAGTTTGCCTATGATAAAGGTAATCAAACTGCATTGTAAACATAATCAATCATTATTGGGTTATTTCAGCTATTTTACATAATTTGAGAACCAAAAAGAACTACTACTTTGTATCGAACTATTTAGGGACTTTATTTGCGAAACATGGAAAGCATGAACATTATATCGAAAAGAGAGTGACTGCTGGAAATAGAGCGAATGGGGCACAAGACACGTTTATGAGCAGCCAGAAACTGTAAAAGGCACGAATAGCTGTACATAGGGGGGTGTTCCTGCCGACAATAATGTATGGTACCTAGTAAAAGTTGGGCAAACATCAGAGTAGAGTAATGCATTAAAAATGAAAGCGTTACTTAATATGTGTGATGTGAATTTGAGTGATGGAGGAACAGTGTGATTAGAGAAAAATGGGGAGTGAAAGAAGACATACCTAGTGATGAGGGTATAGAAAGCTATGTTAAGATGGTTTGGGCATGTGGAAAGGAAGGATGAATGGAGATTAACGAAACAGGTGCATCAGGCAAGCGTAAATGGCCTTTTTTGTCATCAAAATTGTAACAGCTCTTTTGTAAATTTTGATTTTTAACAGACAAAATAAAGATTCTATTCTATACTATAAATGGGACTGTTGGGAGGGAAGACCTCAGAAGACGTATCTCGACCAGATAGCAGACGTTCTACGGAACAACCAGGACAATAGTACCTACCTTCCCTAAACCAACAACGTATGAAGAATGTTTAGAGATTGAATGAAGCGAAAGAGGTATGTTAGGGCCGTAGCAAGTGGAAATCCGTGGTCTCTGACAAAGTCCTATGAGAAACTGAATAGGGAATCAAAATAAATCTATTACTCATATATCAACTAATTAATATATAACTCTCAGTTTGAGAAACAAACAGAATGATTACACTTAAAACAAGAAAGAAATCGCTTTCAGCGATAAGGCCGCCCATTGTACTTTATTATTTTACGCCTAGATTTATGATGTATCCTTGTGTACAATAAAGTGTTATCTATCTTAATTTGAGTATCCCGTTTTTTTTAAACTGAATTTACGCTATTTATATTTAGGGAAATTTTGTTGGCAACTGGCGTGGCGCTGACTTGTTTGTTTATTGTTTAATGTTTATGTGTTTGGATTTGCACACCTATTCAATAATTGCATGTATGTTGATTGTCGGACGCATATAAACGGTTGCACCGCGTTAGCCTCATCGATACAGATAGAGTAACATGTAGCACGAGCTTGTGGTGCCTATATTTACCTAAAACCTACAATAGGTTACACAATTTGCCAAGTAACATTTTTGATGGGTGGTACACCTACCAAGAGAGCTCGAAACAGAGTCTGCTGTTCCATCCAAGATTTAGGTAAATACCTACTTACTCGATAGATTATTGTACTGTACCTACTCGAATTTCTTTAAAGACAAATTTATTGCTGCTGATAAAATTGATCCTGTTTTCTTTTATTAAATTTTTCAATTTCAGTTTCAATTAAAGTTTTATTTATTATTTTGCAGGTACTATAAATTAAAAACATTGTCATAAAATTATATTATTTGCTGAGCAGTCCTATTGCAACCTTGAACATTTTCCTGAACAGTAACTGCCACATCATGAGATGCCACCACCAACTCCTACTGTCTCAAAATCTACAGCAAACTACCACACTTCATTGTGGATGTGAATACCACTATAATTCATTATTAAACTAAAAAAACTTACAAGACCGAGAACTTTACTGTACACAAATTCTATGAAAACAAATTCAGTGCCTCTGAAGAGGTCTGACAGTTTCGCTGCCTGCATGCATAAGAAAATTGCATCACAGCTGACGAGAGTCAGTGGAAGTTCCAATAACATCTTGGACATCATTGTTCATTAATAGGATAGCCCCTTCCTCAAGCACTGTTGGCGAGTAATGACAGCACAGGATCACCATTTTTCTAAATACTAACCTAACATAGTTCATTAAGTTTATTATGTACTAACAATAAGGATCTAAGTTATCTGAAATAAAATTTATATTAAGTATTACTAATATTATAACATTTATTCTGTTTTCACCACTGATGTTTTCATTATTATTTTACCAACTCAATATAATAGTACTTTATGAATAAATACTTAATTAAATTGAATTTTAATTAATTTACACACACCGATAGAACACCTAGTCAAACACCTGTATAATGTAGGATCTACATTATACAGCACTTGGCTCCATCATCATATCAGCTAATTGGAATACAGTACTATGTATAAATTCTTGAATAAAAAAATACCCATCCCAAACAGCTACACTTAATAACAAATACATAATTATTATGACAAGTAACAGATAATTACTATAATCCTTATTAACTAAACTTGAATCTGTGTCACGCAAAGTGTGACAGAGATTCAAGTGTAGTTTCTATGTGACAAAGTAACTATCTGATATTCTGTAATTCGCCTAAATCATAGTTACACCGAAAATTACTATTATCCATAATAACTAAACTTTAATCTGTGTCACGCAAAAGTGTGACACAGATTCAAGTGTAGTTTCTATGTGTCATAGTAACTATCTGATATTCTGTAATTCGCCAAAATCTTATTTTCACCGATTTTTTACATCATCATCACCCGATCCCATACTAACTATGTATAATTCTATGTCACTAAAACTAGCATCAAAGCTAATGTAGTGAAGATTTATACAACCTTAATAAAAATGTTTGCTAAAGTGCAGTATATAAAATGTCAGCATTTTATAATAATTTGTTGACGATGCATGCGTAAACATTATTTATACATGGATGTTTTCTGGATTCAGTGGAATAATAATGAAATTATGCTCACATTTATAATTTAAGAATCAGACAGTTACATGGTAGAATATAATGTGAAAACATTTGTCGAAAGACCGAATGCAAACATTATAACCAAACCACACATAAAAAAAATCGGTTTATATAAGCGCGCCGAAATAATAACAAACAAGGAATGTTCAATGAGAAATTATTTTTACTGCTTGCTTTCGTTTCGTTTTTTTCTTGTTCAGTTCGAGTCGAGTTCGAGTTTATTTCATTTCTCCCACAGAACACTTATATCCTACATTTCTCCTTTCCAGCCACAGCCAGCCAGCCGTCGCCGTCTGTCGGTCGTCCGTCCGGTTCCGTCCGACAGCGAACTGCGTTTCAATTTCATTCAACGGCGAATCGACAAACTTTAAGGCCGCTCCATATTCTCACGAGACATTCACGCGAGAATCTCCGGAGATTCTCAGCGAGAACTGTAGCGAGAACTTCTTTGGGTACACACTCTCACAAAGTTCTCAAATAGTTCTCACTACAGTTCTCGCGCTCGATGACGATGGACGCAGAAGTAACCGCTGCGACAAGTTTATTGTTATGCGCATTCGCATATTATAATTATGCGTATGCTTAAGAGAAAAAAGAGAAAAAAACGCTCATATTGACGCCACGTGGTAGGTACACAACATACAACCGTTCAAGTCGGCGGCTCGCGCGCTACTGAGAAACATGCGAGTGTGGAGTCAATACACGTTCTCGCCTTTTCTCACGTTCTCGCGCTCCTTTGTCTCGCGCCAAAATACCGACAAAAAGTGGAGAAAGGCCGGAGAACTACGCGAGAACTTGAGAAGAATACGAGAATCGGTTCCACATTCACGTTTCTCGCATGTTTCTCGCGTTCTCGCGAGATTCTCTTGAGAATGTGGAGCGGCCTTTAGCATGATAAATGAAAACGCACAAACCAAACCACCATAAAATCAAATTATTTCAAATTCAAATTATTTATTCATTTACATTACATTACAGATCGAATCCAATGCGTTAAATCTAGTTATTTAAAACGCGAGACGGAGATAGTGTTTTTATTACGACCTTGGATGAAATATCTTAATATTCCTCCAAGATTACGACTTTTTTCTTCGATGATGTTTCTCTTCCCACAAACGAAATTGTTGGTTGTATTATTATTATTATTATTATTATTATTATTTTTTTTGGCGTCACACTTTTGGTGCATTTGCCATTTTGCTTGTTTTTTTTTTTTTTAATAAAAATTAGGGAAACATAGGGATTCAATTTACACGGAAGGTTAAAAGGAGATCAGTAAGGTTAAAAATAAGGTAAGGAAAGGAAAAATATAAGGAAATATATACAGATAATGATAATATATGTACAAAAAAATTACTAAATATTTATATTATTTACATTTATATATGATGCCAAACAATGATAAATACAAGGATCCAAGGAAGAAAGAAGAACAATGATATTAGTAGGAAGAGGAGTTCGACAGGAAACAAGATCTTCATATAGTTTTTTATGGTCATATTGTGGACAAGCAAAAAATATATGATTGAGGTCACCAAATTCATTTCCACAGGCACAAAATGGATTAGGCACTATTTTCATCCGTGCTAAATGGGCTGGGGTACATGAGTGCCCCAAACGCATTCTTATCAAAACAGTAGTGGCGCGTTTACTAAGTTTTAATGAAAAAAACCAGGGTTTCACCGGTATTGTTTTTTGTATCAGTCTATAATATTTACCTTTAATGTTACTAGAGTGGTCCCAATATTCATTCCAAGAGTTTTTAAGATAAATCTTGGGTAAAGCAATAAGATCGTGTACGTAGTTTTTAAACGGGTAAAGGTCTCCACACTCTACAGCTTCATTAGCTAATTTATCGGCATGTACGTTTCCTATAATACCACAGTGGCTTGGTATCCACGCAAAGCTAACTGATAAACCATTGATTTTACATTGTAAAACCTTTGATCTAGCTTCCATTACTAGAGGATAAAACATTTTGGAGCGAAAAGGGTATTTCAATAGGGATTGCAATGAACTCATTGAGTCACTAAAAATAATGGTATTTTTAAGTTTCATTATTAAAACGTATTCTAGGGCTTTAACAATAGCAAATAACTCACCAGTAAAAACTGAAGTCTCAGGTGGTAGTTTGACTTTTTGTACAATATTGTACTGTTTGTGATATACGCCTACACCAACATAACCAGACTGTGAGTGCTTGGAGGCATCAGTAAATACCTGATGCCAACCATGCCATCGGTTATCAACAGCGGATATAAAATATATATTAGCATGCGTTCCGTGGCGGTCAATATTTAGATCGAAATAAATGTTAATAGGTAGTGTTAAAGCTTTATAGTTGCATTGGAAAATAGGTAAAAGAAGTGATTGATGAGTTGCAGCTGACAATGATTTAAATTTGCTAAGGCTATTAATTAAAAGGGGTGGTGACTTATGACTCCAATAAGAAGAGGAGCAAATAAGTTCTGAAAGATGTTGGATTTTTGAATGAAGCTGGTGGTTCTGAACTTGTAATGTACGAAAATAAAATCTACTAGACAAAAATTGCCGTCTTAAACGTAAAGGTGGTTCGCCACATTCTATCTGTAGTGCATTAATAGGACTGGACTTCATTGTTCCCATTACAATACGCATTGCTCTAGCCTGTATAGAGTCTAGTTTCTTGAAAAATAGCACTCTTCCAGGCTCCAACAAAAAGGTGCCATAATCCAGTATGCTTCTGATTAATGCATTATAAATAAGTTTCAGGGAAAAGGGATGAGCACCCCACCAAACACCCGTGAGGCACCTTAGTAAATTAAGATGTTTTTCGCACTTTTCTACGATATATTCGCAGTGTGGACTCCCAACGAGCTTAGAATCTAATATGACACCTAAAAATTTGGCATGACTTTTTACCGGAATAGATATGCCATCATAAATAATGTTTAGAGGTGGTGTGGTCATTTTACGGGTAAAAGGAATAACGATGCTTTTAGAAGGAGACAACTCCAAACCATGTTTAACTAGCCATTTCTTTAAAAACTTTAGAGCAAATGTTATTTTAAATGCGGCTGTATTAATATAAGTGTTCGAAGAATAGAGTAACAAATCATCAGCATACTGTAAGACACAAACCGTATCACTCACAGATGCTTCCAAATCATATGTATATATATTATAGAGAAGGGGGCTCAAAACAGAACCCTGAGGCAAGCCCTTCCAGGCAACTCTTGAGAGATTCGTAGTGTTTAAAAAAAATTCTCTGCCAGCTAACATGTTTTGAATAAAGTTGGTTAGAAAATGTGGAATTTTCAAGATATGTAACTTCCTTATAAGTACCTCAATAAGGACATTATCATAAGCCGATTTAATATCCAAGAATTTCGCCACAACAGATTTACTTTGTGAAAAAGCTATACGTATGTCCGTTGTAAATACACTTATGCTGTCCATCGAACTTCTACCTTTTCTAAAACCATATTGACTATTAGGTAAGATGCTCTGATTTTCAATGAACCACTCTAATCTATTTTTAACTAAATGTTCCACAATTTTGATTATAACTGGAGACAATGCTATTGGTCGGTAGGACGTAGAATCAGAAGGATCTTTAGATGGTTTCAAAAATGGCAGCACTATTTGCGTTTTCCATGTTGAAGGAATGACACCTGTCAACATGACAGAATTGATAAGCTCGAGAAAATATTGCAAAGCAATATCACTAAGGTGAGAGTAGAAAGAGTATAGAATACCATCTTTACCTGGAGCTGTATCATGAACGTCTGATAAGACACCTTTCAGCTCGTGAATTGAGAAAGGAGCATCAAGGCCATAAGGACACGTAGGGACAGAAACATGAATTGGCGTTAACAATTCCCTAGGTGGAACAGTCGGTGGAGCCAAACGGTCTAAGAAACTATCACTGAGAGAAGGTGGCATAGTGGCAAAAGTAGTTTCTCTAACTCCAGATCTATAACGCCTAATATTTCTCCAGACTTCTGAAGGTTTTGTGCTGGGAGATATTGTTGAGCAAAAACTCCTCCAGCCTAGCAACTTCTTTTCTTTTAATAATTTTTTGGTTTTAGCCATTATTTCAATTAACTCATCAAAATTAACCTCAGACATATCAGAATTGTAAGTTAACTCTGCCTGCCTTCTCTGAGCAACAGCTACACTACAATCCGTATCCCACCATGGTGGAGATGACAATTTCCCAGATGCATTATTTTTTAAAGGGAAAGTTAAATCTGCAGCATCTATTAAACTTTTGGTAAAACTATTTGCACAAACAGAAATACCTTGTGATATATGAGGTAAAGTGTTAATATTATTATCTATATGGTTTCTGAAATCACTCCATTTATCATTAATTATTTTATATCTCATTCTGGGTGGAACTCTGGGTATTTCATTAGCTCTAAATTCTAAAAACTTTAATACTATGGGGAAATGATCACTTCCATGAGTAGATGGCTGTGTTTGCCAAGTAACTGAAGATGCTAAACTGGGTGATACTATTGTTAAGTCTACTGCACTATTATTCTCTGAGGGTTTTGTTCGACGAGTTTGAGAACCATCATTTAGGATACATAGATTTTGTCTATCAATGATATCCAATAGGTCCCTACCATAAGTATTTGACACAGAGCTACCCCATGTTCTATGGTGAGCATTGAAATCTCCCATGACTACACATGGTTTAGGAACATGGCCTAACATATTATCTATTTCAGTGAAAATTTGTGATGAAGGATGAGGGATATAAATAGAAATAAAGCATACATTATGAATAATGCATGCAACGGCGGTAAAATTATTATTATCATGTGCAGGGAGAGGGAAATGTGAAAATAAGTAAGAGTTTTTAATAAGAAGAACGGCTCCTCCATAGCCATCAGGTCTATCGTCCCTGAGGCAGGAGAAGCCGCTCAATTTGAACACAGAGCCTGGCTTAAGCCAGGACTCTGTGATGGCGATAATAAAAGGGTTGTATACATTAATTAGATAGATAATTTCACTTTTTTTATTAACTACACTCCTGCAGTTCCATTGAACTGCGGATCTGGTGTGATCCATTGTGGTTGTGAGTGTAGGATAGATATTATGTCAATAATTTTAGCAGCGTTGGACGGTTCTATGGCATTTGACTGTATAAATGTCTTAAGAAGAGCAATGATATCAGATATATTAAGCTGTCTATCCTCAGGTCTGCCCTCTTTCAGAGCGCAACCATTAGGTAGGGATGATGATGGTGAATTAGTCAAGTTATTGTGTTCTTTTTGGTCATAGCCTTTGGCTAGTTTGGGAGGTGCACGTGGTTTTAAGAAGACAGTTTTTCTATAAGATGATGGTGTGACATTGTTTGTTGTGTGTGATTGTTGAGATTGAAGATTTTGATCCTTGGCTGTTGCTAATATTTCAGCATAAGACCTAGACAGGGGTGGATGAACTCTAGAAGCTTCTGCATAGGAAATACACTTTTCTGCCATTGAAAATTTAATCTTTTGTTGCCTTGTATATTCCGGACATGACTTACTTGTGGCAAAGTGTATTCCCCCGCATGAGCAGCAAGAAATACGTTCCTCATCAATATCACAAGAATCACCTGAATGCTCTCTACCACACTTGAAGCAGCGAGGCTTAGACCTACATTGCAACTTTGTGTGTCCAAACGACAGCAATTGTAACATTGGATGGTTGGGTAGGTATATAGGTTAACTGTAAGTGCAGTATAACACATATAAATATGGTCTGGTAACACTTGACCATCAAATGTCACCACAACCGTCTGAGTTGGTTTCCACACTGGAGCTCCATTAACAATTTCTTTAAAGTTAATACGTCTGAGTTTAAGTATCTTTCCACATCCGCTGGGGACCGTGGTGCACTCTAACATCTCCTCTGGAGAAAGGTCTGTGGGTACTCCACGAATTACACCCATGCGTGAGACATTGTAGGTTGGTATAAACGCTTTCAGATTGTTACTATTGAGGCTATCATGATTTAAGAATGCATTGGCATCTGTATGGTTGTTGAATGCAATGGAAACTCTGTTTCTACCAATTCTTTTTACGCTACCATTAACCACATTGTAAATAGAATGCCGCTTCAAGAATTTCCCAAAAATTATTGGATGAAGAGTAGAGCCGTCATTCGGCAACTCAGAAACGCGTTGAACATGTACAATATACGGGGCATTATCGCTAGCATCATATTGAGCTCTTGTAACCGGCGGCGCCGGCGGAGATGAATTTGGTGACGGAGCAGCGGGAGTAGATGTAGCTACCGGGTCGGAGATTGTAACTTTAGTCACAAGCGGCTCAGTGCTACACGGATTGCCAGAAATATTATTGTCAGATACTATTGGGGATTCCTCACAGCCACAACCTTGTTTGGAGTCACTGGATCCATGTCGTTTCCTCTTGTTACAGTGTTTGCATATTTTACGAGAGCGAGATCTTTTTAATTTCTTATTCTTGGAGACAGACGTGTCTGTATCCATTGCAGAATCATTGGATGGCAATTTATCAAAACTATTCGATAATGTTACAAAGCAACCAGCCGGCGGGACTTTACCCCCGCCGGGGTCAGGCGGCTCCTCCATAATAATTGACGAAAAAACTTACCAGATACTTTTATATATACACTAGACTACTAAAGATAAATTATTTAATCAAATAAATACTAAATTATAACTCTACTGATCAACAATCTTTGAAAAAGTTAATTTTAAATTTTGGTGGGAAAAAAACGCGGCCTCCCTGTTCAACGTTTCCCGCCTTTTTTTCGGTTGTATTATTGATAGTAGACATGAGTCGGATATATCAAAACGTAACTTATATCGGATATGGGTTAGATATCATACCATATCGATATTCATATCAACATATCCGATATCATAAAAACTATTCAAAACCTCAACTGTTACCTATTATAGACACGAATAATACGAAAACTTCACAAACCAAACGATATGAAACAAACACCAATTGATATTCGCTACCTCCCTTTCTAAGAATGAATTGTTTTACTGGTAAAAAAGAGATGAAGCGAATATGACGTAACCATAGCCAAATAGTTTGCGTTCGTCGTTTCGTTGTTAGTTTGCCATAACTAAATATCATGTTAACGTTTGCAACCCATACGGCTGATATCGATATCAGAAAACCGTTTTCTATATCGATATGCAAACTGTATATCGGTTAGATAACCGTTTGCGGGAAAAAACGAAAACGCCCATGTCTAATTGATAGGCTCAAACACAACCAATTTTATTGGATCAACTCATGAGTTTGGTCCAATAAAATATTCGGAAAACAGCAGCACCATCTATTATGAAGTAGCAATAACATTTACATTACAACCAAAGAGGTCTAACAGTCTGTGCTGCCATTATATATTTTTTCCTCCTTCTAGGGTAAAATTTGGTTAAATGCTAAACTTTAATTTGGAGATTTCAGTCGTGTGGAGGGCTGTTATTTCAATGCCATCGTATCATCACAATATCTTAAAACTTTAATAGATGATTAACGATATATAATATATTGCAACGTATGTAATATTGATTGGCGACTATAAAGACCGTACGTGTGCACACTAAATTTAGTGTCATGTTAGGGTAACCCAGTGGTGGGAGCATTTTTATTTAATTTTTTCTTTCGCTTGCTTGCTAGAGTTGTAATAGAATCGAGCGAAAGAGTGAGTGAGAGAAAACAAAATGGCGAAATATCTCTTGCGGCTTTGATGCGGCTAAAATGAATCAATAAATAGTTTCTAAACTAGACAAATTTTACTTACTGTGTTGTGTGAACATCAGTGAACATGGAGTTTGCTGATGTGACCGTGAAGGAGAGCCCCGGCCTTTGCCGGTGCTGCCTTTCCGAAGGATGCTACAAAGATTTGGGCACGGAATACTCGTGGATGAACGATACCGAAGTGTACGCTGATATGCTTTTGGATTGCTTTGATATAGGCGTAAGTTAACTATCTTTAAGTACAGTAAGTAAGTAACCAACTTCAAAAGTTGTAGGTAACTGGATAACGCAAAAATGGGCACGCCGATAAAAGCATCTATCGATTTTTGTTGAATCGATCGTACCGACCAAGCTTCTCCGGACTAAGTCTTCGAAGACGACGAAGAAATGTATATAATAATTGTTATCATGTTGAATTCAATCCAATAAGAAACCTGGTGCATACTTTTCGCCATTCTTTGTTAGACGAAGTCTAAGAAAGAACCTGCGCTATAAGACAATATAAATTTTACTTCTGCATTTTACTACTTTTCGAAAACGAAGTATTCAAACTTTGCAAACATCGAAATTATTCCAGTGCTTTGTCTTTGGCCTTAAAGGGGTATTATATTATGTATTGTTTTTTTCAACCACTGATTTGTTTCAAAGAATATAAAAAATATTTCTATTAGATTGTATAAAAATAATAATAAATAACATACAGATCACCCAGCACAATGATGGCCCTAACGGCCCGAAGAGGCTCATATGTGAGGTGTGCATCACACGGCTGCGGGATGCCTGCAACTTTAAGAAGCAGGTTGTGGACTCGGAGAAGAAGTTTATTGATATGCTCGGGCGAGGTGATTTTCGGACAATGGAAAAACAAACAGGTAAATTGAAGCAGCTTCACGACATTGATCCCCAGGCACGGTAGATATCTCCGATCTTGGGACCCCTCAGATTTCTTAGCACCAAGTACTAACTCCAGATTATTTGAGAACGTCTAAGGGGGTTAGTTAGAGGTATGTTTGGAATATTACATTTGGCACATACATACCCACATTTTGCAGTAGTTGGTATTCCATACGTGACAGGTTGCAGGCCCATCGCCGCTGTTAGAATACTAACTGGTTTTGTCACAATGTTTTCCTTCACCGTTTAAGAGCACTGGCATTGCTCACAAAATTAATTTGATAGGAAAAATTGATTGATGCACAACCGGATTCAAATGAAAGCGGGTCATTCCCACTACACCATCGGTGGTCAAATTGCTTGCCAATTTTTTAAGTGCAAGAGCAATTTTTTTGGTTTTTTTTATACAACTAGCTGACGGAACAAGCAGATGGCTCACCTGATGTTAAGTGGTAACCATCACCTATAACAAAGCATTGCCTCGTAAGTCACGCACGATAGGAACGTGCCCTACGATGCACTGCCCTGCGTCCATCAACTTGAGGCATACAGACGTTAAGCCTCATGTGCCTGTAATTACACCGGCAACCACACTCTTCAAACCGAAACACAGCGTTGCTGCTTGGCGGCAGAAAAAGGCGTGCTGGTAGTACTTTCCCGGACGAGCCCTACACAAAGAGCTATACTACTCTTAACAATAGCAATTTGAAGAGCCATCATAATATGGGGTAATATTTCATTAACAAATGCTTTTTTCCAGTGCTGCTACCAATATACACAAGCACTGCCCCCATGAAGGCTGAAGCAATTGAGGAGGTGACAGTGAGGGAAGACTATGATGACGCCAACGTGGACTTCCTCGATGACAATGACTTTACTGATGAGGGTAAGTTTTGAATGTAATGTGGGTAAGTCAAAAGGTATTTATTAAATAAAATCACAAGGATCAAAGTCAAAGTCAAAGTCAAAATGTATTTATTCAATAAAATCACAAGGATCACTTTGAAACGTCTTATAGCTAGGTGACTCTAGGTGCCAGTTCCACGCGACCAAAGCCTAGAAGAACAGGCAAGAAACTTACAGGTTTGTTCCTACCGTTCTTTTGTATGATCCTTTTACAATGTAATAATATAATATATTATTGAAGTTTAGTGAGGCGTAGGCATACAGAAAAAGGTAAACATAATCAAATTTATAAGACAGCACACGCTACGCCTCAAACTAATAATACCTAATGCATAAATACAATCTATTAAATCAGAGAAAAATAAAAAAAAAACACATAATAGTAGGTACAGTACAGACATTGCAGACATGTTAGCTGCCGATGGGCAGAGCGAGCGGGACATCGGGCCACGCATTTTTATCAACAATATAGCTATCTAAAGTATAATAAGCTTTCCTTATTAGATTATTCTTAATGTACACTTTAAATTTTCTAATAGGAAGCTCAGTGGCACTTTCTGGAAGTTTATTATAGAAGCGAATACCGTTCCCCATAAACGAGCCATTTACCTTTTGAAGTCAAAATTTAGGTACACATAATTTGTTTTTATTTCTAGTGTTAACGTTATGTGCATCACTCTTTTTCTTAAAGCTATCTATGTGTTTATGAGTGTGTAATAGATTTTCATAAATATACTGTGAAATGACTGTGAGAATATTAATTTCTTTAAATCGCTCCCTTAATGAGTCACGTGGTTTCATTTTATAAATGGCACGTATCGCCCGTTTTTGAAGGACAAATATACTTTGTATATCAGCAGCTTTCCCCCAGAGCAAAATACCATAAGACATTACACTATGGAAGTAGCTAAAATATACTAGTCTTGCTGTAGCTTCATCTGTAAGCCATCTTATTGTGCGAACTGCGTATGCAGCCGAACTCAGTCTACCAGCAAGTGATTTGATGTGTGGACCCCACTGCAATTTTGCATCAATATTAAGTCCTAAAAAAATAGTAGAATTGACAAGGGTAAGTGATTCACCATTTAATTCAATATTGGTTGGTCGTTGAACCACATTTGGCAAAGTAAATTTAATGCATTTCGTTTTCCCAGCATTGAGCAAAAGATTATTAACAGTAAACCAGTTAAGTACTTGCGACAGAGATGCATTAACGTCATCGAAGTTAGTCTTCCATCTGTCGACTTTAAAAATTAAAGAGGTATCGTCAGCAAATAGAACTATTTCACATAAATCTTTTACAAAAGGTGGAAGGTCATTTACGTAAACTAGAAATAAGAAAGGACCCAATATCGAACCCTGAGGCACCCCTATATCAATGATCGATCCAGAAGATCTCTCACCGCCAACATCAACTTTTTGGATTCTATTGATTAAGTAAGACTGTATAAGATCAATAGCCCGGTTTAGGATGCCGTAGTGTTTAAGTTTAGATAATAAAGTGGCATGACTTACACAGTCAAAAGCTTTGGACAGATCGCAGAATACCCCGATCGCATCTTGTGAGTGTTCCCAAGCATCATATATGTGCTTCAGGAGCGTCGAGCCGGCATCAGTCGTTGATCGACCTTTAGTAAATCCAAATTGATGACCATGAAGTATGCCGTTGACGTTAAAATGTGATATTAACTGATAAGAACAACTTTTTCAAAAATTTTACTTAACGTAGGTAGTACCGAAATAGGCCTGTAGTAGATCACTTCGAAACGTCACAAAGCTAGGTGACTCTTATCCATAAATGAATGTATCGAAAAAGTTATTCATATTGATGGGTATTTAGCCCCTTGAAATTTTAAGTACAAGTATTTTAACACATTGCACTCTGTATTTGTGAACGTCGCTCTGAATTATGAGCTTGGTTGATTTATCGGACGTCCTAGATACTACTCACCATCATTGAAAGATCTTTATTTTGTCATAAGAATAAATTCATTTACATGAGAAATTACCTTTGTACACTATCTAATACTTACTAATATTATAAAGAGGAAAGATTTGTATTTTTGTTGTTTTGTATGAATGAATAGGTTCAAAAACTACTGGTCCGATTTCAAAAATTCTTTTAACCATTAGAACGCTACATTATCCCTGAGTAACATAGGCTATTTTTATTACTAGAAAAAATTAGGGATCCCTTCTAAAACTTGTATAATGTAACCCAAGGTGTAAAAAAATTGGCCATAAAATGTCTTTCCTCGCATGCGCTGCGGAAACTATTGACGATAGAGCAAAAACATTTTCTACAATATTAAAGAACACATCAATATTTACAAAAAACCATACAACAGCGATACCATATGTCTAACTATCGTAGTTATGTTACCATAACTTCTTTTTTACATTTTAAAAGTTGATAGAAATGCCGACCAAAATCAGACCATGTTATCCATACCCTTATACTTATTAATCCTTATTCAAATAAATCTGTTTCAATACCTATAATATTTGAATTTTTCAAATCGGACTTTCCATTCAAAAGATATAACGAATTAAAAACTTAAGTTCGCTTTAAAAATATAAACGAACGCACGGGGCCACGGGGCGCGTTCTCACTCAGCGCAGCGGGCAACACGGCGAGGTAGAAGGGCGTGCAAATGTATGAAATAAGTAGCCGCGAGACTCGAACCCACGGCCTAAGTTTATCCTAAAATTTTGAAAAAATGAATTTCCACCCATGCGAAGCTGGGACAGGCCGCTAGTCCTACTAGTATTCTCTTATCTGTGGTAATACATAATCGCTCCTTTCAGAGCTTCGCATCATACAGCCAGCTGAGTTAAATATAAATATACGTACACAAGAATGTATCGTAAATCTAGTTGTAACACTAATGCTACTAATTTACTTGAATATTTGTTCTGTGTGGTGATCGGTTTGATCACCACACAGAACAAGCAACATAGCACGGCCTACAGTGCAGAAGGCCGAGCTATCAACTGAGCTGTGAGGGACTTTTTCTTTATACAACTTGCTGATGGAACAAGCGTTTGGCCCTCTTGATGTTAAGTGGTAACCATCACCTATAACAAAGCCTTGTCTCGTAAGTCACGCACGTTAGGAATGTCATTCAAATTTTAAGGCTCATGTGCCTGTAATTACACCGACAACCACACTCTTCAAACCGAAACACAGCGTTGCTGCTTGGCGGCAGAAAAAGGCGAGGTGGTAGTACTTCCACGGACCAGTCCTATATTGTATGTAAAATTATATGTTCGTCCGCAGAAGAGCTGGTGAAGTCAGAGAGTGCCTCCATGGCTCCCATGCCGTCTACCTCCGCCGCGTCCGTGAAGCGAGGCCGCCCGAAGAAGACCGAAAGCGACGTGCCCGAGAAGAAACCGAAGATGAAAGGCAAATCGAAGATACCTAAAGGTAGGACTCGCTCGTAAGCGGTATGCTCTTGGGTGTAGTAATTCTTATCTTGGAATAGAAATAGAAAAAAAATTAAATACAATACAATACAATATCATTTATACAAGGTGTTCCATAAGTTGTGTATATAAACTTCAGGGGGCTAAAGTACCCATCAATATGAACAACTTTTTCTAAGGAACCAACACTGTGAATGCGAAAAAAAAAACAGCTGTTTCATACAAGTTACATACCTACCAGGCTAAAATGTATGAAACAGTTGTTTTTTTTTTCGCGTTTACAGTGTTGGTTCCTTAGAAAAAGTTGTTCATATTGATGGGTACTTTAGCCCCCTGAAGTTTATATACACAACTTATGGAGCACCTTGTATAAGCCACACGTAAATACAGTTTATAAAAAACTAGCGGCCCGCCCCGGCTTCGCACGGTTATTTAATGAAGAACCGCTCTACCGATTTTGTGCAAATTTCACATAAACCATCTACTAAATAATCCGAACAAAGCCTAAACATTTGGTTTGGATAGGTGAGCCCGTTGAGCTGTAAAATTACAACGAAAAGTGGCATTGATTGTTATAGATATAGATACAAGAAGAGACATTAAGGGCCAGTTTCACCATGCTCTGTTAGTTACTAATCAAGGATTAACAGGCCGTTAAATCTGACCTTGGATGTCAAACGCGTACATTTTGACATATTTAACGGCCCTTTAATCCTTTGTTAATCTAACAGAGTATGGTGAAATCAGGCCTAAAAGTAAGTAAGTGACATAAATTGGCTGTCACTCAGCGTAAGTGCTGTAGCAGTATACGCTACTATAACGCTGGTCTCACGACTTTGATCCTCAGGCATGGTAGATATCCCCTCAGATCTCGTGGGGAGCTCCAGATTCTTTTGATGTCTATGGGGTAGTCAGAGAAAAAGATATAGAAAATATTAATTTATGACAAGATTAGAAGAGCTATTTGTAAAAACATTCAAAATTAAATGATGTAGAAAAGCTTCCACGAAGCATTTGTGAAAAAAGCATTTCAAAAGTCGAAAAACAAAAGATGTTCGCCATGACCTGTAGAATACCCTGCCTTGTGTCCCTGTCCCTCTGTGGACATTCCACATAGGACTATCTAGTCCAGGCAAAGCTTGTAACTACGGGAATCAGATAGCTGATATAATACATTATATACGTTTTAATTGTAAATACATACTAATCGTATTTCAAATGATGTTTTCTAAGAAGAATTACTGCACCCAAGAATATTACCATAAGATTTTATTCCGAAAAGAGACCCCTGAATGTGCTACATCAGAATGTTATTTTAAATTTTAAGATAAAAACCCGATAATGTAAAGTAATTGTTGTAAGTAACCTCTCAACATCAGTACCCCAAGTATGAGTTTTGCTTACCATATTTGATTTTTCGTTTTACGTTTTTTTCATATCGGTATCCCTATCGCGTCTTCATACAAAACCCGCAATGAACACTGAATAAAAACGTAAAACCAAATATGGTAAGCAAAACTCATATTTGGGGTACAGCTGCAGGGTGATTACGTAACTTTGTTGCAATCAGTTTCTACATGGAAACCAAGAAGTATACAAGGTGTTCCAATAATTGGGTTTACTTCGGGGGCTAAAGTACCCATCAATATGAATAACTTTTTCTAAGGAACCAACACTGTCAACGCACAAAAGTTCAATACCTACCTGGCTAAAATGTATGAAGCAGTTGGTTGGTTCCTTAGAAAAAGTTATTCATATTGATGGGTACTTTAGCCCCCCGAAGTTTTAAGCCCAATTATTGGAACAGTGGTGTGAATTTGAGTTATAGAGTGAGGAACAGTGTAATTAGAGAGAAATGTGGAGTGAAAGAAGACGTAGTGATGAGGGTAGAGAAAGGTATGTTAAGATGGTTTGGACATGTCGAGAGGATGGATGAAAGGAGATTAACAAAACAGGTGCATCAGGCGAGCGTAAATGGGACTGTTGGGAGGGGAAGACCTAGGCGAACGTATCTCGATCAGATAGCAGACGTTCTAGAGAAGGGCCAGGTCAAGAGTACCCTAAACCGACGAGAATTTATGAAGAATGTTATGAGAGTGAATGAAGCGAAAGAGGTATGTAAGGACCGTAGCAAGTGGAAATCCGTGATCTCTGCCTACCCCTATGGGAAACAGGCGTGATTTTATGTATGTATGTATGTATTGGAACACTTTGTTTAAAACAATGAAAGTTTTGCTTCCAAAACATAATTAGAAACACCAGTTGTAATCTTACTTTGTTAGCAACTGCAGCTAAAATGTAACCGCATAGCCGTCATATTTACTTATTACCGGGGATCGGATAGAGTTTTTAAGTACCAAATGACGTCAAATACGCTACTACGAAATCTATATATGGATATGCCTTTTTTAATCCCCGTGTCGGAAATGATTCGGGTTCGAAATCAATTGTGATAAAAAGCTGACGTTTCCGATTGGAAAGCTTTCCGAATGTTTAAAATAACCCTGTTGTTACGTGTAACATATAACGCTACTTAGTTTGTTTTTTACATAGGAAAAAAGAGTTTTAGAAGATAATAACATTAATCTTAATATCAGGTGAGCCATCTGCTTGTTCCATCAGCTAGTGGTATATAAAAAAACCCATAAGTTTTAGAAAACAATTTTTATTTATCCCCAATTCCGGGTTTAAAAGGCATATCCATGTTTATTTATTTATTTATTTTTATTTATTTATTTAAACATTACATATATCATTACAGGTTAGACCTAATACAATATAGTAGTCAACAACATAATTATTACTAATATTTACACATTACATTACACAATTATACTACCAATGTCATAGAGCAAACAATAAATTCAATCAAATATTCATGCAAATTATTAAAGAAAATATAAATTATAATAATATTTTAAGATTGCGTAGGTAATTTTACGTCATTTGGTACTTAAAAACTCTACCTATTCCTATCCCTGCTTATTACTAACAGAAACTGATTGAAACTTATTGAAACAAAGTTACATAATCACCTGCTGGGCCATCTGCTGAACCCAACATTTAAAAACGAATAGTTTTACCATGTTAATAGAAATAACTGTAAAAAAATTCTGATTAGCGCATTTCCGGATCTCTTTAATTTCTAACGCATAGATTTACAAAACATTACAATATTTGGATAAACCAAAGCTGATATATTAAAAAAATTGCATGTACCTTCTTCTGCCGCCAAGCAGCGTTGCTGTGTTTCCGTTTGAAGAGTTTGGTTGCCGGTGGTTGCCGGCACATGAGGCTTGACATCTGTATGCCTCAAGTTGACGTAGGGCACGTTCCTATCGTGCGTGACTTACGAGGCAATGCTTTGTTATTGATAATGGTGTTTTATCATCAAGTACTACAAAAAAATTTAGCTGTATTTCAAACTTATTGGAAATTTCAATAAAAAAAAATGTTTTATAGATCTATGTGTTTTGTGTGTGTTTCAGGAATTTCAGTCTTTGAAGACACATGTCTGTTTGCTTTAGAATTGTATCTTTGGGATCGTCCATTAATCACGTGAGGCTCGAAGGGGGGGAAGGGTTCGGAAAAAAATCACGAAATATCACAAGAAGGGGGGGGGATATAATGAGATCACGTGTGATTTTTCGTTGAACGCACGATTTCTAAACGCCAAACAGCGGCGCGTGGCCTTGACTCAGTGTTGCCAGGCAACGATTTAACAGCGTTAAATTTTTCCAAAATTTTATCAGATTATACCTGTATTTAAGGTAATATTCTGAAAATTTCAATATACTATGTACCAAAAAATACACGTGATTTTAGGGGGAGTTAGTCTAAAACCTCACCATATATCACCCGGGGTGGGGGGGTTAAAAATTAGCCAAAAAATATCACGTTATTAATGGACGACCCCTTTCTTACGAATGCCTTTTTAATAATTTCAGAGTAATGCTATCCGTTGATAAAAATATTTCCTTCTGTTCTATCAAAAAGTATTAAAAAAATCTCTTACAAGAGCAAGTGAAAAGTAACATATCATTTAGTGTATGAGTGAGAAGAAATGATATTAGCGACGCCATTTTAGATTTCTTTCTTCACTATAGTCGCGTTAACACTCGCTGCAAACTCGGTCATAAATTATGGGAACGACACAGCAATATTGCCCTCTCTCTCGCACTTAGGAGAACGGACGATCCTTTTTTTAAACGTGTGTTAAGATGATTTATGACCGAGTTTGCAGCAAATTTCAAATTTAAAACGTATGAAAACGTACGTTTACGTAGGAAAACTTGATTTTGTATCAAAATGATATTTTTGGCAAATTTAATTAATTGCGATTTATATAAATAAGTTCAGTCTTCTTCTCCTGTCGTGTCACCAGTTTCTTTCGAAACAGTGTGGTGAAAGGATTTTAAGTGCGCCTCCTTTCGAGCACTTGACACATGTCATAGAACTTTTTAAGTTCCACGACATGCCGGTTTCCTCACGATGTTTTCCTTCACCTTTTGAGAGTACTGGCATTGTGCACATAATTTTTTTAACAGAAAAACTCATTGATGCACGACTTGTTTTGAACCCACGACCTTAGGATCGGAAGGCGGGGCCTCTACCACTAGACCACCAGTGCTCTCGAGAGCTTTTTTTATAATAACATAACAATAATTAATCATAAAAAATAAACATGAACTTTTAACATAGTTTAATAAGTTACAGAATTCCGTTCTCTAGTAGTTTTTACGGATTCGGCCGTGAATTTTTAATTTTTATTATAAAGCAACCTTTGAATTTTATTCTTTTTCTACTCTAGCTGAAAATCTTAGCCACAGATGAAATATACTCTTACCCTGTAACAGCCACGAGGTCTGTTTTCGAGCATTGAAATTTATACTCTATTTCGATTCGTTAAGATATAAATTCAATGCCTCTAACCAAGATGTCCACCGTTTTGAGCTGGTCGTTAGATCGACTATCTTAATTTGCAACAAGATATGACTTCCAATCTTAATACAGATTATCGTATCATATATATTATCTTTAAAGCAGAGAATATACAAAAACAAATAATCAAAATTCGGGGGCTTAAAGTACCCGTCAATATGATAAACATTTTTAATAGAACAAACTAAGCGCGATGAAAAATCAGCTTTTCCGCACACTTGAGACAACTTTGTTTCAAAGTTTGATTCAATTTAGAAAGAAGAAAAGCAATTTATTGACCAACACAAAAAGAACAGAGATATACGTACAAAAATAACATTAACTATGTTAGGCCAATTAGGTCCCTAGCTCAGTATTCAGCCAGGTCCTAGGGCGGGTAACAACACGGACATTGAAAAAATAAAATAAAAACTTAATAAATACAAAGAAAGAAGGCTACAGAAAAATAAAGCAAAATAAAAAAAAAATGGTAGGAAAACAATATTTTTTGCTTGTATCATGCCGGCATATTCAGGAGATATTGCTGCTCATCTCCTGGTGCGATCCCTTAGTCATCCATAGAAGGTGATGGAGGGGTCCTAGTCTATGCCATCAAGATAACTTGTACATTAAATCTATCAATTACCTATACCTTCTTAACTACTTTCTACTTTTAACCTTTTCGCATCACACCTGTAAAACTTACAAACTATACGATTTTCCAAACACTACAGTCACACTATGAACAGTTATTCGCAACTCGCATTAAATTCAATAAAAGATGCAGACTAGTATTAAACAAAGAACAAAACAAAGACCTTGAAGTTCGTTTTCCTTTTTAGGTGACAAACCGGTGACCGAGGCGTCGAGTAAGTCCTCACAGGCCAACCAAAACCGTGTCATAAAGAAAAACGTCGCTTCTATCCTCGAACATTCCACCGTCATCCCCTTCAGGTGGCACAAGCAGTTTTACATGTGTTTCTATTGCCACCTGTACATTCAGACATTCGACGCTCTAAAAATCCATATGGACGCTGAACACGCAAACCCTAACATCAAACCAGTTGTCGCGCTGATAAAAAGGGACGAGAAAGTCAAAGTTGAAATCAGCTCCATGTCTTGCAAACTGTGCAAGCATAAACCTAAAGACCTGAACGGTCTTATCGACCATCTAAAAACACATAACATGCTTGAGATCGATACAGACTACGCGGTGATACCTTATAAGCTGATCGGGGAATACAAATGCGGAATTTGCAGCGCGAGCTTTCAATACTTTGTTAATCTAAACCAACACATGAACGAGCATTACGGACAGCACGTCTGTGAAGTTTGTGGGAAACTCTTCCTTAGCACCGAGAGACTAAAGTCCCATACGCTTCTCCACAAGGCTAAGTTCCCTTGTAACATGTGCTCGGAGGTTTTCGATACGGCTGTGAAAAGGACCAATCATGGAACCGAAGTCCACGATAAGATTAAGAGCTTTAAGTGCTTCTACTGTCCTGAAACGTTTCCAAATAACGCGGGGAGGACCAGGCATCTTAAAGTTGAGCATGAGGTTGTGATGCCGGTGTACGAGTGTTCCGTCTGCAAGAAGTCGTTTAGGAATGAGAGTAGAATGCAGTTCCATTTGAAAACCGTTCACAAATATTCATAGAGTAGAATCAAGCATAAGTTTGAAGATTATTATAAAAAAATAAACATTATCTATTTCAGACTTAAAAATTTTTGTGATCAACATTATAACATAGAAACTAGAACCTTTCTATCTACTATCCAGCATAACTAAACTATCATCAGCTGAAATTAACTGGCATCCAACCTTTTCACAGGATTGTCCCTAAATAATATCAGGCAATGCGTTTACCATGTTGATCGGGCTGCGATGGACCCGTCTTAAAGTTGCTCGTCTTTTACGTATTATGGCATGAAAGCCATCTTATCTATTTTCCGAAATGCCTAGATTGCTGCGCTATTAAAGAAGTGAATCGTATAAAAAGCGTCGTTTATCATTGCCTCTCACTCTTATTATTGTAAACGATAGTGTGCGAGTGAGAAGTAATGATTCGCGACGCCATTTTGGATTCGTTTATTGGCATGAGTTATGTATACTTTCAAATTACATACGCCCGTTAAAAACGTTACATAAAATAAATGCTAAAATTTAGGCTAATCTTTAAAAAAATATATACACACGTTCTTTTAACGATTACTTTAGTTTCTCACATAGGCCCAACCTTAATCCTCGTTGTAGCCAATAGAAAAGACGACATAGAGATTTGAATGTGCGTTTTCTTTTTAGGTGCCACTCGTCGCGTGCCTGTGGTGACCGACGATGCATCGAAAATATCCCCAATCCCTATCACATGCATTAAACGGAACCGCTTGATAAAGATGAACACCATTACTATACTACAATACTCAACAGTCGTACCTTTCAAATGGCATAGGCAGTGTTACTTCTGCTTCTATTGCAACTCCTCACAAAACACATTCGACGCTCTCAAAGTTCACGTGGAAACCGAACACAAAACCACCAACATGAAATCAATAGGTGTACTGATTAGGAGAGAAGATAAGCTCAAAATTGACGTTGCGTCTATCAGCTGTAAGCTGTGCCACTCCAAGCCTGTAGACTTGGACGCTCTGATAGATCATTTGAAGAACGTACACGGGAAAGTGTTCAACGATGAACTAGGCTACGGTGTCATGCCGTATAAACATCGCGCGGATACATGTCAGTGTGCGATTTGCGATGAGACTTTCCAATCCTACATTAAGTTAAACCAACACATGAACAAGCATTACGGACAACACGTGTGTGAAGTGTGCGGTAAATCTTTTCTCAGCACGAAACGGCTTAAGATCCACACTTTATCTCACGGCTCCGGGTTTCCTTGCAACCTCTGTTCGGAGACCTTTGACTCCTACGCTAAGAGAAAGAACCACTACGCGAAAACCCATGATATACCGAACGTCCACAAGTGTTGCTATTGTCCTGAAACGTTTCCCAACTACGGCGCGAGAACGCTACATCATCGCTACTCTCATAACATCGATACTCCGATATTCAACTGTCCTGTTTGCGGGAAGACATTTCGTCTTAGCAGTAAAATGCAGTATCATTTAAATAGCGTCCATGCGAAATCTTAAATTTATTTAATAAGCAAAAGGAAAATATATTACTCGTTTACCAAACTTATGTTTTTTGTGTGGAATAAAAGTCTTATTAAATTTTAGGGTTTGGTTTGATCTTCAAATGCCTCATTATGCCCCAGAATGTCAAAGCCAAAAGGTATTTATTCAATAAAATCACAAGGATCACTTTGAAACGTCTTAAAGCTAGGCGACTCTAGGTGCCAGTTCCACGCGACAATGCCCCAAAATGCTGCAGAGTGCAGCAGACTAATGGATAGCCTTATTATTATACCCAAGTCAATCTTATTGTCTTCTAAAAATATGGGTACGACCCGACTTCTCTATAAGAATTCCTCAAACGAAATGAAATCAGGAGAAGAAGTATTTGAATGTTCGTTTTTCCGTTTTAGGTGGCAAACGCCCCGTACCCGTGAAGTCCCTCAAGGCACCGAGTCAGTCACTATCAGCCATAAAGCGTAATCGCTTAATGAAACGAAATGCAACTGTTATCTTACAAAATAGCACTGCTGTCCCGTTCAAATGGCACAGGCAGTTCTACCTGTGCTTCTATTGCCACAAACCCTTCCAACTCTTCGACGATCTCAAAGAACACTCCAGAAGCGAACACAGAAACACAAACGTGAAATCGTCTGTATCGCTTCTTCGGAGAGACTGTAAAGTTAAAATTGACGTCGCATCGTGGCTCTGCAAGCTTTGCGATTTTGAACCTAAAAATGCAGACGCTTTAGTTCAGCATTTAAAGCTCGTTCACAAAAAGGTTTTCGAAGATGCTGATTATGGGGTGATACCTTACAAACATCGAGCTGAATCGTACGATTGCGCGATTTGCGACAAGCCCTTCGCGTACTTTATGAAGTTGAACCAGCACATGAATACACATTTCGGGATGTACGTGTGTGACGCTTGCGGAAAGTCTTACCTCAGCAGTGACAGACTTCGCATTCACGCACTCCTTCACACAAATAGCGTGCGCTGCGATCAATGCCCGGAAACTTTCCGCTCTCTATCCATTAAAAACTCGCACGTGAACAAAGTACATGGGTCAAAAGTCAAATGCCTGCACTGTCCTGAGACATTTTGTAACTACAACCAAAGGAAGATGCATCTTAAGATTGCGCATGACGTAGGTTCGTTGCACGCTTGCCCCGACTGTGGCAAAGAGTTCTCTTGCAACAGCAGAATGGAGCAGCACTTGAAAGAGGTGCATTATAAAGAGACGCATTTCAAGTGCTCCATGTGCGAGCAACGTTTCTTTGCTAACTGGCAGCTAGCGAAGCATGTCCGTGTGACACACCTTGGGGGTAAAGAACACGAGTGCGACGTGTGTCTCAAATCTTTTGTTAGGTTGAGTACGTTAAATGAACATTTGAAAACGCACAGCGATGACAAGACTTCTGCCGATATTAGCCACAAACTTCTTCAAATAGACTGATTATTATACACATACAATTATTGTTTATTAGTTAATACTACGATATATATTTTAAATTAATAAATGAACCAGTGTTTACATTTATTGTTTTGTCTAAATTATTCAGAACTGATCAAATTATCATGCTTTGACTGCAACAAGTCAATACTTTGTGTTGTATACTACTTACTGCCATAATTCTGATATGATATATTACGTCATGCATAGGAAAATATCTTATCTGCACTACATGTAGGTATTTATTTAAACTAAAATATTTTAAAAACTTGGAAGGTTCTGCAAAGGTTTCTTCACGAACTGACATATGTTTTGCAATGCTCGTCTACGCGTTGACTGGCTTGCTAGTTTTAGACTTTAAATGTACCCTTCTTAGTTAAACTGACGCATCCATATTTTGTTTTGCAGTAGAAAGTAGTTACATGAACGGTGAGGGTACATTTACAGTACAAAACTAATTTCTTTTCAGATGTTAAACCGCGCAAATACAAGGGCTGCGAATCCTCGTCGATGCGCAGAAGAAAAAATCTACAAATAGTATTCAACAACACATCGATTGTTCCTTTCAAATGGAGAGGAAAGTACCTTTGCTTTTACTGCAGTAAAAACCTGTCAGATTACGCAGATTTACGGAAGCATACAAAGTCTCACGGAGACTGTTCCATTTTAGACCATTCCTTGAAAGTTTTGAAAGGAGGCACAAATATGGAAATTAAAATAGACGTTTCGGACGTTACTTGTGAAATTTGCGGAAGTATACTAACATCTTTTGATGAAGTCTTAGATCATTTGAAAGCAAAACACAAAATTGAGTACGATAGAGAAGTAGACATGGCTATAGAAGAATACAAACTTGCAGATCTTAGTTGTCTGATGTGCGATGAAAAGTTCACATACTTTGGTTACTTGGTATCGCATATGAATAATCAGCACCCGAAAAATTGCATTCTATGTGATAAATGTAACCAGAAGTTTAATAAAAAGAGGGATCTTTTTTCTCACATGAAGAACTATCACCGGGAAGGAGGTTATCAATGCGATTTGTGCCCACAGACGTTCAGCTCCTTGAACATATTACGTAAACACAGGAGCAACCGTCATTTGACTAGATGCAACATCTGTCAGTTGAGGCTACCCTCTGCAGCATTGACACAGAAACACATGGAACTTGAACACCCCGATGACGGGTCCCTGAAATGCGATAATTGCGATAAAGACTTTCACACTAAGTCTGGATTAAGAATGCATGCTAGAAAGTGCAAGGTCGATCTCTACGAATTCGCTGTTAAAAAGGAAGATTACACCATGGATCTAGATCAGAATTACGAAGACCCGGCGAAAAGACCGAGCGTCAAGCAAATCCGCGAAAATATAGTGATCGTCATCAACATGTCTACTGCCATACCCTTCAACTTCTACAAGAATAAGTTTAACTGCTTTTATTGCTCTAGAGATTTCCCGGATTCTGATTCTATGCGGGCGCACACCGTCATCGAACATCCTGTTTGTGATGTCAAAGAAAAATGCATAAAAAAATGTAGAGAAACAGTCACCTGCGTCAAAATTGACGTATCTACTCTAGCGTGTAAACTATGCTTCGAATCGATGAGTGATTTAGACAAACTTCTCGATCATTTGATCATCAAGCATAAAGCCTCCTACGACAAGTCTATAACCACTTGCCTGCAGCCGTACAGATTGGTCAAAGACCACATGGCGTGCCCCAACTGTCCAAGTGAAGTATTCCGATTCTTCGGGACGCTTCTCAAACACATGAACAAGGAACACACAAATAATAACATAATCTGTGTTTACTGTGGCGAGACTTTTCGACGCGACCAAAACTTGAGAGTCCACATTTGGCGGCATCATAGAGATGGCAGATTTAAGTGCAACATATGTGACGCGGATTGCCATATACCTTCACGGTTGTATATGCATATGGCGAGAGCTCACGGAGTCAGAGCGGCCAAATGCCCCAAATGTCCGGAGAGTTTCGCCACACAGTACCTTCGACAGAAGCATCTGATCGAAGTACATAATTCTGGCCACAAGTGCACTTACTGCGAGAAACTATTCACAAGGAACTCTTTCATGCGTGACCACATCCGACGTACTCATTTAAAAGAGAAGAACGTGGAGTGCTCTATCTGTAGCATGAAGTTTTTCAACAATATACTTCTGAGAAGACATATGGTGAAACATAGCGGGGAGAAGAATTTCCATTGCGATGTGTGCGGGGAGAGATTCTTTTGGCGAAAGAGTTTGAGAACTCACATGGCTAGGCATACTAAACACCTCCAACCCATACACCTTTAGTTCTTCATAATGATCAATAGCTTAGTATGATTCTAGGGCACGGATAGGACTTACGCCTTCTCTTAGAATTGTGTAGTTTTTTTTATAGTATACGAATTGATCTCAATTATATTTAGTACTTTGCGTGTATTATTAAAATCTACTTTATTATGATAAGCAAATAATCTGCACTTTATTCTTTCGCCCTGACTTTAATTTATATTCATGTAAATTTAGCCTACCTTTATAAAAGTTTTAACTATCTAGACATTCCAAAACTAATAAAATTATGACAAAGTATTTTTTATTATTTGATATTTAGTCACGTGTAGGGTGTATGTGTACCAAAATCTTCTAAGATTGCGGGTCGCTCATCATAGTATATTAATATAAATGACGAATGTTGTAGGATCGATGTAGATTCTAGATGTGGAAGATTCATAAGTTAAATTCGTTATGTATTAAAATGCACTTGAGTTTCGTAGGATGCCATGCTCAACTTGGGCTGCTTATTATATTATTTGCGGGAACAATAGTAAACTAATATAAATTAGTCCTGAAAAATGTGGTCTCTGGTCAATATCCCAAAAAGGACATACCGAAAAAAAAAATTCAAATCAAATCAAAATCCGCTCCGGCGCATCACAAGCCAAGTACACTACAAAGTACAAACCAGTGAATTTCCGTTTCAGATGTGAAACCAGTTGGAAACGTGCAATTCACAGCTAATGAATGCAGGCGGAAGAATCTTCAGACTTTAGTCAACAACACCTCTGTTATACCGTTTAAATGGCGCGGGAAATATTTATGCTACTTCTGTGGAATAGATATACAAAAATATCATGACTTAAAAGAGCACATGAAATCACACATTCCCTGCTCGACTACCGAGCGAGCAATGAAACTTATAAAATGCGGAAACGAAACTAAAGTAGACGTCTCAGAAATTAAATGCAACGTCTGTTCAGAAGATTTTGCCGAAATCGATGATTTGATATCACATTTGAAATGTAAACACATGCTCTGGTATAACGACGATGTGTCACTAACACTCGCGAAATACCGGCTGGACGATTTGAAATGTCTTGTTTGCGACAAGAGTTTCAAAAACTTTTGTAATCTCATACGGCATATGAATCAGAGCCACCCTGATAATTGCTTTCAATGTGATATCTGTAGTCAAAAATTTAATAAAAAGCGAGATTTATCTCATCATGTCAGAAATTATCACAGGAAAGATTACAACTGCCCCAAATGTTCTCTCTCGTTTTCATGCTTTCAAAATCTTCTCAAGCATAAAACTAAGGAGCATTTGTCTAAGTGCAATCTTTGCTTCCAAATCTTTTCTTCGTATCAGAAACGTCTAAGTCACATGAAAAAGGAACATAAATTAAACGATGGAGGAGAGTGTGGTTTTTGTCTGAAACAGTTCTACACAAAACACAGTTTTTTGGACCATGCCACTAGATGCAAAGTCTCAATAAAAGACGAAGAATCGATTGTAGTTGTTGACGATGAGGATAAGAATGAGAACGTGAGAGATCTCAGAGCTGGCATTGCTCACATCATCAATATGACCGCTGCTATGCCTTTTAAGTTTTTATACAGCAAGTTCAGATGTTTCTACTGCCCAAAAGACTTTACAGTTTGCGACGATCTTAGGCAGCATACGACAACTGAACATCCCATATGCGAAACAACATTTCATGCCATGAAGCTGCGTGGGAGGTCCGAGGGGGTGAAGATAAAAGTTGACACATCTTCTCTATATTGCCAAATGTGCTTTGAAAAGTTTACCGATTTCATCAAAGCGATCAATCACTTGGAAGTCGAGCACAAAGTCGTCTTAAATAAATGCGTTGATATGTTCCGACCTTTTAATTTGGTACATGATAAGTTCCGCTGTTTGTTTTGTGACTTAGAATTTAGATATTTCAATCTGTTGCTGCAGCATGTGAATGCAAGTCACTCCGGCAACCAAAATATTTGTATATTTTGCGGTAAGGCGTTTCTTTCGTATCAAAATCTTCGCGGTCACATATCTCAATACCATTCAAACGATAGATATAAATACAAATGTAAAGATTGCAATCAAAGCTTTCAAACTAACGATAGCTTGAAGCAACACATGGGCAAAACACACGACAGAAAGGTTATAAACTGTCAGCAGTGCTCGGAAAAGTTTATCTCGCACTATCATAAAATGAGGCACATTGTGAAAATTCATGATGGTGGCCATAAATGTTCTTACTGTGGTATTGCTTTCATCAAGTACTCGTTTATGATCAACCATGTCAGACGATCGCATCTTAAGGAGAAAAATGTCCAGTGCACGTTGTGTAATGTACTGTTTTTTGACGCGCATAGTCTGAAGATGCACATGGTGAAACATGTTGGCGAGCGGTCGTTCCGCTGTGACTACTGCAAAAAGAGTTTCCTGAGAAAGAAAAACCTTCGAGGCCATGTGACTCTTCACCTTAAAAACGGCAGTAATCATTTTCTGATCTAATATCAGTGTACAGTTAAACTAACGGTTTCAAATTTACTTACTGCCACGGAATATTGCTTTAGGGCTTTCCCGATGGAATATAAATAAGAAGATATTGAAACAGTATCATTTAGTTTCAGATCAACCAACTGGAAGTATTCGTGAGAAGAAAAGAAAAAACTTGGCAACTATATTAGAAAACACGACTGTTGTTCCTTTTAAATGGCGAGGAAAATACTTAGCGTATGACGATTTCAATAATATTTCTATAGTATACCACAATAAACGCGTTCACTGTTTTTATTGTGGTACTAAAACGACTACTACAAAAACTAAACGTTTTCCAGGACTCAGACAGCACACTATCAACTGTCTTAAGTCACTTAAAAAATCTTACTTTGATAATGTTAAATCTGCTGTTAAAGTCGACGTTTCGAAAACCGTTTGCAAAATATGCTCTAAGAAGTTCTCGGCTTTGGATATCCTCATTTCTCACTTAGTGGACGATCACAGTTTGCCATACTATTGGAACGTAGTTGTCGTACAACAATACAGACTTACAGACATGTCCTGCGCGATATGTGACTGTCAGTTCGCCTCCGTCAGAAGTTTGGTCGAACACGTTGACATTTTTCACCCACAAAAATCTTACATATGTAAAGCATGTGGAGAACGTAATATTTTCAGTACACTTGATTTGGCCAACCACTCTAGGGACTGTAATAAAAGGGAACTTTATATCTGCAAAGAATGCGGCTGCGAATTTTCCTTTCAACCTCAATTAGACGCGCATATACTCCTTATGCATATAAACAGTTGTCCATATTGTGATGTTTTATGCGTGGATATAAACAAACTGAAATATCACTTGAATCTTTATCATTGTAATTATTGTACGGAAAAGTGTATTTACTGTGAGAAAACATTGTATTCTGTATTTACTTGGAAGCTTCATATGAGTAAATGTGCTCAGAGACCCATCACAGTATTCGAAAGTTATGCTACTCAGGATAGAAGCAAGTGGAACAATATCCAGTGCGTTCTTAACATGTCCATGGCGATGCCGTTTGGTTTTAAAAATAAACTGTACTGCATTTACTGTTTAAAAAAATACGACGATTTTAAAACCCTGTCTCGACATACTCGTATGATACATCCTGTGTGTAACTTAGAAGTGGCGGGCACATTCAGCGAGGAGCTGAAGGATACCATCAAAGTAAACATAGCAGATCTGAGATGCAAAATCTGTTCAGTTCCCTTAGCCAGCATAAAGAACTTCATAAAGCACGCCATTATTGTTCATAAAGCAAAATACGATTCAAATATTGATATGAAAGGATGTTTCAATGTTTTCTTTATTATTCACGAACGTATTTGGTGCCTGGAACCTGATTGTGGTAAAGCATTCCAGTACTTCAGCAATTTGATGAAACATATCGACTTGAATCACTCTGCTAAAAGCACTCTGTATAAATGCAGCCAGTGCGAACGCGGCTTTCCAGTCCCGATTCTACTCAAGGCTCATATGTTTGTGAAACATTCTGGGCCGGGAAAAATACCAAAATTATCAGATTTATCACCGCAACCGGCAGCAAGAAAGGTAACCGTAAGAACTGTGACGGAAAATAATTTTAAATGCACTCTCTGCCCAGAATCTTTCGAAACCTCCGCTCGGGCGCATAAGCACAGGGTCGAAGCACATGACATTGCGTTAAACTTGAACCGTTCACTTACAGACTGCTAAAGCTTTTACATAAAACGGGACAACAAAGCGATATGTAAACAACAATCAAAGAGTTCCATACTGCGATCGGTAGTGTACTTTTACGTGTAATACCCCGTTTACACTCAGCTCATGTCCGTGGAAATATGCACATGAGACATGAGCAAGGACTTGGGCAATGCGTGAATGTAAACAGGCCACTTCCATGTCCACTCCCGTTGCCGTGTTGTGAACACACATACCGGCGATGCTGCCGCAGACATATGGACGGCAACATTTCCGTCCACGCGAATGGTAGCGCGAATGTCTAAATGTAAACGGGGTTTAACGGAAAACGCACGTTCGTCAGTCGATATTGCTGATCTCCCTTGTAAACTCAGCTCTGCACCCATGTCTGATTTAAAGCACTTTATAGA
Source organism: Chloroclysta siterata (assembly GCA_932294275.1). Lineage (NCBI taxonomy): Eukaryota > Metazoa > Arthropoda > Insecta > Lepidoptera > Geometridae > Chloroclysta > Chloroclysta siterata. The sequence continues at coordinate 2,217,950 of OW028595.1, read as the reverse complement.
TCACGCCATCTCCGTCAATGATGTCTCAAATAGCAATAACCATACCGATTCTTGCGAATGTAAGATTAGCAAAGTCAAGTTCAAGAACCAAACTATCCTAATGCGTCATATGGGTAAAAGCCACGACGTGAAGAGTTTCAAGGGCGCCAACTGTAGAGTACTTCAAGTCCGAGTACCAAGCGCGGATCCACCGTTGTGGGCACGATGGGCATGCCCACAACCTAATAGACTTGTGACGTCACACGAGGTGTTCGCCCCAAGGGTTTGCCCACGTGGAACTATACACTACAAGGTCAGGGCGTCATATATTTTGTAAACATCTCTTTTGTAGGAATGCACTATATCGATAATGAGCGAGTTCATGCATTGGCCGACTCGCACTTGGCGATTTTCGGGTGGCTGTGACCACAATAAATTTTGAGGGCTGGATCCGCGCCTGCCGAGTACCACAGGAAGAAACACTATGTAAAAGTGTGGTAAAAGTCTACGCTTTCGACAACAAGTGCAAATATTATGACAAGCTGTTCACGGAACATTCGTTCATGGACACACGTCAGAAGGACTAATTTGAAAGAGAGAAATGTCGTTTGATCCGTGTGCAACGATAAGTTCCTTGACAATAGTCTGTTGCGACTGATGGTGAAAGAAAGTAGAAGTGCGGTAAAGCATTTCCAAGGCATAAAGGGTTACTTACCCACATGAACACACAATAATAAGGGTTTATTTTGTAATTGTAACATTTATATAGTAGGTACTTTTGTTCTTTGAATGATTCGTTTTCAAATATCTCATAGTTTACTAGGAGCCTAATTTTTTCTGGGATCTTATTATAGATTTTTACGGCCATTACATTAGGGCCCGAGCTGTGTATACTTAGTTATATGTAGGTAGCTAGTGCTACCTACATATAACTAAGTATATATAAGTACGAGCATAACCTAGTGGTTATGCTCGTACTTACTTTTAAAATGCCGTGGTTGGTCGCTTTGTTTTAGGAAGTATTGAGGATTATTTCTTACAAACTTACATATTTCAAAAGTGTATATTGAAATTAGGGTCCAGATTTTTAGTTTTCCAATGTACGGTTACTGTTACATAGAACACGTAGGTATGCATTTTTTTTTGTTTTATGAACAGATCCTGTACGCCCCTTATATCCTCGGAATGTAGTAAAAAAATATCTCTACCTTTATTAGACTTATACGGTAGAAAAACATGTTGGTTCAGGAATATTACGAATATTTCGAAAAAAAAACTGTGAAAACTGCCAGAAAACCAAATCAAATGCTCTCTAACGCTCACGTCCAGAATCTTCCAAAACGGGTGCTCGTAAAAAACCACAGAGTGGAAAGACATCGAATAAAAATTTCAATATAATAAAAGTTATGCCTAACTATTGCTTAGTTAGTCATTCATAAAAAGCAAAATCATTACTGTTTAACCTATGCTTTTCAAAAAAGAAGAATAGTGTTAGGACTCCTATAAAATCACAGTCCTTAAATGAATGTCGCGTCTAGTCTAACGCGTAGAAAAGCAAAGATTGCCATTGAAAAGTATTACAACAAGAATAATTTAATTTCAGATGAAACGCCCGCCCTGGTCGACCGAAAAACATCTGAGCGAAGGAGAAAAAACTTGAAAACGATATTCGATAACTCGACAATACTCCCCTTCAAATGGCGAGGAACGCACATCTGTTTCTATTGTAGCACGCCTTTCAGCGATTATATTGAATTTAGAAAGCATACTAAGTCTCATGGCAAATGCAGCATACACAATTACGCTATGAAAAATCTTAAGGGAAATGGGCTAGCCATTAACGTAGACGTCTCCGAAGTCACATGTGAACTCTGCGAGCAGCAATTCAAAAGCTTAGAAGTGATAGTAGAGCATTTAATTAACGAGCATAATTTGTTTTACGACAAAGAGATTTTTAGTGAAGTTGTAGAGTACAGGTTGATGGACTTGCAGTGCACACAATGTGACCTGCAGTTCGAAACATTTAGGAATTTGGTTTCGCACGTTAATAAGCATCATCCGCTGAACAGTTTTGTTTGCCATCATTGCGGACATAAGTTCAATAAAAAGAGAGATATAACGAACCACATGAATAACTACCACCGGTTAGGAGGTTACATTTGCAAAGAATGCGGCGAGGAATGCAAAAGCCGCTTCGAATTGCGAAAACATACAGCGCATGCACATCTGAAGCGATGTCACGTTTGCGGCGAACAGTTCATGAACTTGAATAAGATGTTAAAGCATATCAAGCTTAAACATTCAAATGACGATAACAAGACTTGCGGTTTTTGCATGAAAGAGTTTCATTCTGCGGTCGGTCTGAAAATGCATTTTACCAAATGCAAAGTTAAATTGATATCGCAAGACGAAACAGAAAGCGTGTTCCATGAAAGTGCTCGAGATCACTCCATAAACCCATCGAGAACGCACGAGCAAATTGTACGTATCCGCGAAAACATTCAATGCGTCCTTAACATGTCCACAGCGATACCCTTCAGGTTTAGGGTCACTTTCTCCTGTTTCTACTGCTCTCATAAGTACGACGATTATGAAGTGCTCAAACAGCATACGAAAACGGAACATCCCATATGCGACATAAAAAGTAAATCGATGAAAAAGTGTAAAGGAAAACGCACGTTCGTCAGAGTCGATATAGCTGATCTCACTTGTAAACTGTGCTCTGCACCCATGCCCGACTTGGAACATTTTATCGATCACGCAATCTCCGTCCATGACGCGAATTACGACAAAACTGTCAGTATCGAGACCTGTTTTGAACCTTATCGTTTAATCAAAGGTAACATTCCATGTCTAGAGTGTCCCAAAGTCTTCCGATACCTTAACACTATGCTGCGACATTTCAATTTAGAGCACAGCAATAATAATGTGATTTGCGACTACTGCGGCCGCGGTTTCCGCAGTAACACCAATCTAAAGATGCACCTTCAGAATACCCACACCGGTTCTTGCGAATGTAAGATTTGCAACGCTAAGTTCAAGAACCAGTCCGTACTGGTTCGTCACATGGCCAAAAGCCACGACGTGAAGACTTTCAAATGCGTCAACTGTTCAGAGATGTTCGAGTCGGAGTATCAGAGGAAGACGCACATGATCAAAGTCCACGGTATTGGCCACAAGTGCGAGTATTGTGGCAAGATGTTTACGAAACACTCCTTTAAGGACTCTCACGTTAGGCGCACGCATTTGAAAGAAAAGAACGTTACATGCTCTGTTTGCAACGATAAGTTCTTTGACAATCATTTGTTGCGGATGCATATGGTTAAGCACGATGGTGAACGGAAGTTCAAGTGTGAATTGTGTGGTAAAGCGTTTTTGAGGCAAAAAAACTTGCGGACTCACATGAACACTCACAAGAAATACGGTTTTGTACAGTAATTACCTCAAGTATTGGTTTGAGGTTAAAGATTCATGAATGAAATTTGATATAACTTTGTCACCACGAACGAACTCACAACGCAACAATAATATTAAGTCAGTACATTACATACCTACGATAAAAAGCCAATAACATTGAATAAGATGGTTTGTACAGAAAGCAGCGATTTATTAAAAAAAAATAGTTCTTTGATACTAATGATGACTTATCATGTTCAAACAACCATATTTTTAGCATTACAAAAATAACCTTAATCGTAAAATATCTGTTAAACTAAATAGAAACTATTCTCATCTCTTACCAATGTTTGATTTGATTTGATTTGAAGAAAAAGACAGAACCAAAGTCCTGGAAAATCAAACCGCATCAAAAGTCAAAGTCAGTCAAAAAAACATTAAAACTCTCCCTTCGCTTTAGGTAGAACAGTTTATATGGGAAAATGAAATTGTTGTTTTTACTGTATTCCTCGCAATTTTTACATATTTTTTCACCGTTTAAACCTTCCCTGGACTACGACAAACATTTCAAAACCAAAATCAGCTAAATCGGCCCAGCCGTTCTCGAGTTTTACCGTCCGCGAGACGAACGAACAGCAATAGATTTTTATATAATAGAGATTTCTGTATGTAGGTGTACATGTAATTATTTTCTATATTTAAGTTACTACCGCCCGGTTTCTGAAAGCTTGATCAAAACTAATCGGAATTCAAGTCACTCGCCATTTCAGCTATTACATCCAATTAGATAGAAATAGCAAGTGTCTTGACATCCGATTACTTTTGATCGGGCTTTCAGAAACCGGCCGTAAGTCTTATTTATTTTCTAATAGGTACTTATTTGTACTCAGTTTTTTCTAGTTCGATTGATATTGTAAATTTACTTGTCAACCTGTTTACTATATTATTCATAGTCAAAACATTATTATTACTAAGTTATTATAAGGATAAAGGCAAGAAAATGAAGAACATTAGTTTTGTTTGGTGTATCATCCTACCTTTTTAGTACCTAAGTAATTTTTATGTTTTCTAAGAAGATAAATAAATGCATAAAATTCATAATAATCTGTTTCAGTTAACTATCAAAGCAGCAAAATACCCTTTGTATCATTCAGTACCTCAAGTCTGAGTTTATTAGGTACTTCTTTTTCTGTATCGTCTGGCCTTTTTTTCCATTCGATAAGCGCCTCTAGGGCGTGCTGAGAACTAACGATACTCCATACTTCGGGTACAGTTGTAAGATGATTTAAAAAAAGTCACATTTACGTCCACGCTATTATGAACCGTAAGCGTAACCTCCGTTAGCTTCCTATGTATAAAAAACCAAAGTTCATTCAACAAATTTAAGCCTGTTCAAGTTGCCAAGATCGGCCCCATAATTGAGGATTTAGAAACTTCATCATCTTCCTGCCCTTACCCACGCTGCATGAGGTCGGCACAACAGGTTTACTTCTTCCACTCTCCTCTATCATTCGTCATCTCGGTGCTCACTCCTTTCTTACTCATGCCATCTTTCACACAGTCCATCCATCTTTTCTTTGGCTTAGAAACGGTTTTAGAAACGTGATGATCAGAATTTATTAAATAGGTACATGAACAAACAAATATACAATCTTTGCGATTTTAAGAGAAGCATTTGGGTGGAGAATTTCCACAGCGGCGTCACTATACTGAATGGATAAAGAAAGAAAAACAATAACAACTTAACGACTTTGATCCCCACGATATAATTCCCCTCAGATCTCTCAGTGCCAAAAAAGAAAAATAAAGCCAGTAACACAAAACACCAAATAGCAAAAGTAAAATCTACAAATTTGTTCGCAGGTGCGATAATCAATGTGGAGGACAGATATAAGAAAATGGAGGTCGCACGCAAGCTGCTCCTTAAAAGACGAAATGTCGAATACATTCTGCAATACAGCAATGTGACGCCGTTCATGTGGCACAAGTCCAAATATAAATGCTTCTTTTGTTCCGAAACAATGCGCGACCCCTCTTACCTCCGTCAGCATACCGCTTTGGCGCACGTAAGCGCAAACCTTGAGCTTATTATCTACGACAGAACAAAAAACAATCGTAACAAAGATGCTGCTATCAAAATCGATGTAACAAACATTTGCTGCAAACTCTGTTCCCAAGCTGTGAACTCTCTCGAAGAGTTGATACACCACATCATTATTGCCCACGACGCGGAATACGATGTTAACATCCCAAACTGTGTACTACCCTTCAAGCTAGATAAAGATACACCCTCGTGCGCTACTTGCGATTCCAAGTTCGCCTTCTTCGAATATCTACTTAGACATGCTAATAAACATCATCTGTTTCACCAATTTGTTTGCGACGTCTGTGGTACTAGCTTCCAAGGCGAGAATCATCTCAAAATGCACTACCGTTACTACCATAGGGAAGGTGGTTACATCTGTGACACTTGTGGCGTCAGTCTCGCGACGCTTTCTAAGAAAATTCTGCACGAGAAAAACGTGCATTCGGTCAATCTTTACACGTGTCCGCACTGCCCCGAAACGTTCAAAAGCCCCTATCTAAAAAAACTACATTTAGCCAACGTTCACGGAGTTGAGGAGCTGAAGATAAAATGCCCTTACTGCTTCAAAGTGTATCCGCAAGAGAGTATAATGTCGCGTCACATGAGACGCGTCCATTTACGTGAGAAGAACGTCGAATGCGAAGTCTGCGGTGACAAATTCTTCGGTCCTTACGATGTGAAACTCCACATGTTGAAACACAATGGAGATAAAAAGTTTGTTTGCTCTGTCTGTGGAAAGAAATTTTCGAAAAAGAGTAATTTGAATTCCCACATGGTTTTACACACCCGAGAAAAGAATTACAACTGTGGCATTTGTGACAGGTCGTTTGCTCATCAGGCTACTTTGAAGATGCATATTAAGAGTAGACATCCGCAGATTGAGGAAGGCTTCACCCTTCTTGAACAAACAGTGGATGGTGACTTTGTGAACTTGGAGGTCATTGAAGAAGAGTTAAAATGCGATGAAATAACGGAGTTCATACAAGAGGGATCGAGCCTCATTCTTGAGGAAGAAATACAGACTCCTTTAGGGAAACTTTGTATTAGAACCGATGCGAGACCTTAACTTTTTATTTCTGTGTCTTTTATTATTTATACATACCGCAATTACATTAACTGTCACACTCAGAGACAATCCGCTTCAATCAAAGACACAAGGTAACTTAATCCGCTCTTTAGTATAGTAGACTCCTCTAGTGATATCTATACTAAGAATCGGAGTTATAAAACATTTAAATGCGTGATTGAGTGTGGCAGTAAGTCTTTTTATATTTTGCTGACATTTTCTTCAATAATTTATCACAAACAAACGTATAGGTATAAGTTTTCATAAATCACAAGCGTATTACAATTTAGAAAGAAACGGAATGATTATATTGAATAGTAGGTAGTTCAGACCAAAATAGTTATTGCTGCCTTTTGGGAAAGTGAGAAGCAACGCAGTGTGTAACACAATTGTTCGTCTATAGATAACCATAATGCTTATGCGCATATCATCGTTGCAGTGTATATAATGTGTTAGGTACTGTTTATCATTGTGATAGATATAATCTGCTGAAGTAATCATAGGAATAAATAAATATGTGTATAATAATCTATCTTTTAATTCAAATTTCGAACACTTGTTAGATATAGCTAAACGTCAAGGGTCAATAAACGATCCTCGCTCTCTTTCCAGGTAACAAGAAAAACGAAAGTTACCTGGATCGTCTGAGTATCCTCAGGAGGAACATATTCATCTTTCTTCGCTACGGAAACGTGACGCCATTCAACTGGAACACGCGAGGATTTCGATGCTTCTACTGCTCGAAGCAAATGCGAGACTGCGATGTCCTAAAAGAGCACACCGAGAAACATAACTCGGTAGACCTTGACAGCTTCTTAAAGAAGCACATCATTACCAAAGATGTGCCTGTCAAAATTGACGTGACCCACATTGCTTGCAACTACTGCCCCGAAGTTCCTATAAGCACGATGGAGGAAATGGTCTCTCATGTCGTCAACGACCACGGCGAGGAGTACGATACGACTGTAGAGCTATGCTTCTTTCCTTTCGTGCTGAATAAAGATTTAATGCAGTGCGTGCTGTGCGATTGCGACTTCGACAACTTTACCTCTCTGATCACTCATATGTACAAGCAGCATGTCACACATTCCTTTATGTGCCAGATTTGTGGGCTCAGCTTCAAAGATCAGACTCGCCTGAAGCGGCACATAAGCATATGCCACGTCGGTCATCGGTGCACGTTCTGCGATAAAATCTTCGACGCATTCCACAAATTGGATAAGCATAAAGAGCGATTCCACGGACAGGTTAAGACATATGAATGCAGCTTGTGTAGCGCCATGTTCAAGAACAACTACCAGCTTAAAGTACATATGGGGAAGGAGCATAACGTCGAGAAGTACAGGATAAAATGCGAGCACTGCGATAAGATTTGCACGACTAAAGGGGCTATGGTTCTGCACATACAAAGCATGCATTCCGAGTTCAAATATCAGTGCGACTTGTGCGAGTATACTACTGGTATAAAATGGCTGGTAAAACTGCATAAACGCAAGCATTTCGCTGTGAAAGAATACTCCTGTAGCATTTGTGATAAAATGTTTGGACGATCCAGCAATCTACGGACGCATATGAAGGTCCATGCAGGAAAAACGGGAAGGGTTTGCAGGGACTGTCGGCGAGGATTCACTGATGCAGAGGCTTTGGAGAAACATGTGCAAGAGTTTCACTATTACGATTGTGTATTTGGCATAGCATGAATGTTACGTATAGGATAGGCTATTAACCAAATTTTGGATAATATTTACGAAGTTATGAACCAATTATTGCCAAGGCTTAAACTAAAAGGTTTATTATGTAATACACCGTTTTTAACATTAATACCTTACCATGTGTAGTGTCTAACATTATACTAGGCGCGCTGACTGGGGAGGCAAGCGTGGGTAGCTATTAAACACGCGGTCGTCGTGTGGCACTCAATTCCAGCCAGCCGAACCAAGCAGACGTTAGCGTTATTATAACTATTGTGTGTATTATTTGGTACCCAAGCAACCTGTACAGTACAAGTGGCGACCCTGCCAGTGGTCAAAACCATTACAGTAAGTACCAAAAAAAAAGTGTAAAAAGAGTAAATGAGTCGGTTTTGTTCTGCAAACGAACGCTAGCTAATGCATTTTTATAGAACTTACGTACCTAGTTACGAAACACCTGAGTTGGCAGGTAGTAACCTTTTTTCGGCTGGGTTAACTTTCATAACATTCGTTTATGAAGTAAGATAAAACAACATCAATTTATCATCAATAACCCACTTGTTTGGGTAAAATATTTAACAAAATTTAAATCAATACGCTACCGACTTTTTGATGTTCGTACTTTATGGGACAATGCTGGTTTTTATCACGGATTGTACCTACAAACAGGCCTGTCGCCGTTGCGTTTGCAGAAAGTAAACTTTAGTACTCGCATACAAAAAACAGTGTAACATCAAGTTAATTGTTGACAAATAGATAAATACTCTATACTAATAAACCAGTTACAGAAATACTCAGATATAATCTGTTTATTGAAAAAAATGAATTGCACAAGTAAATAACTACCTACACTAATACACTGAGTAAAACGTGTGAATGTTACCTAAGTGAGCGAATTTACTTTTGCTAAATTGAGTAGTTCTAGAAAGTACTATTTGTGCCTATTTTAACTTCGAGAACTAAGAACTTATAAGGTTCCACTGGAGAGGTAGTTTGATATGACAAACGATAGTACCTATAAAATTGCTGTTACAATTGATAGTTTGATAAAATTTTGAACGGTATCAGAACAAAAAGGTAGTTTGGAGAAATCTAAACGTTACCTAAATGTTGTTATATACAAGAGATAGTTTGACAAAATGTTGAACGGTATCAGAATCAAGAGGTAGTTTGGAGAAATCTGAACGGTACCTAAATGTTGTTAAAATTGATAGTTTGACAAAATGTTGAACGGTATCAGAATCAAGAGGTAGTTTGGAGAAATCTGAACGGTACCTAAATGTTGTTAAAATTGATAGTTTAACAAAATGTTGAACGGTATCAGAATCAAGAGGTAGTTTGGAGAAATCTGAACGGTACCTAAATGTTGTTATAATTGATAGTTTGACAAAATGTTGAACGGTATCAGATTTATGTTTTCAAGAGACAGTTTGGAGAAATCTGAACGGTACTTAAAAGTTGTTAAAGCAAATGATAGTTTAAGAGAACGTTGAATAAGTAGTATCTGAATTAAAAAGTTTAAAGGGTAGTTTGGAAAAATCTGAACGGTACCTAAACGTTGTTATAAAATGACAGTTTCAGAATACGTTGAATAGTATCTGAATTATTAATTTTAAACGGTAGTTTGGAAAATCCGAACGGTACCTACAGTTCTTACAAAATTACAGTTTGTGAATACGTTGAATAGTATCTGAATTATGAATTTTAAAGGTTAGTTTGGAAAAACAGAATGGTACCTAAAGTTTTAACAAAATGACAGTTTGAGAATACGTTGAAAAGCATCAGAATAATGTTTTCTAAACGGTAGTTTTGATAAATCTGACCAGTACCTAAAAGGGAATTACTATCTTTAAGTAGCCCAATTAGAAATGATATGATATGATAAATATTGGTGGACATTCCACACAGTTCTATCACTAAATGATGACAGAAAATGAACATGTATCAAAAACCCCCATTAGAGCCTTTACCTACTTATCTCCATTATAGTCTAGATTGTTGGAGTGAATCAGCTTTAGAAGTTGGAAGAAATGTAAAAGGGCGCTTCAGCTGTATCTGATCGGAATGTATATTACTGAGTCAGCGGACAACGATGTTTTAGCATGGGTGGAATCACGGTACAATAAGCTCGGTACATATACCTACCGACCTCATAATATTTGCGGGTACGCATATAAGTAGCAGCTGAGTCGGGTGTTGCAATACCTAACCAAGCCAGACAAGTATTTTTCAAGAAAGACATTTTGAAATGTATTTAAATGTACCAACAATTATGAGGATAAATCATTATTATGGTATTTAGTAACCAGTATCACACAGAAAAAAAAACGGTATGAACAAAGTCGTAACTTTGTTGCCTGTTCTTCTAGACTTTGCGTGGATCTGACGTACTGACTGATTCACATAGCTTTCAAAGTAATTTTTCGAAATTGAGTTTGAAAAAAAAAAGTACCTGTGCTATGAAGAAACCAATGGTGGTTTTAATATAGGTCTCTTACGAGTATGAAATTATAACATTGTGTTGTACACCATAGCTTGGATTTAACAGAGGTCAATAAACGACTGTTGCTATGTTGGTAATATTTTGGTACATGATCTTTGAACACTACAAAAAGAGTTGGGGATTCATGCGAAGTGTCGAAAACTTAAAAAAAAAAATCATTATGTTGGTTAGTGAAACTAAAACATTATAGCATCCTAAACCAGGTCATTGACCCTTACATTGACAGTTTTACTAAACGTAAAATAGTGCATGGTAGGGTGTGTTCCTGTCGTGCGTGGCTTGCGTGGCGGTGCTTTGTTGTGGGTAGTGTTCTCACTTGAAAGCAGGTGGGCCGTCTGTTTGTCTGGTCACAAGGAAAACAAATACTTAACTGGCTCACCCGTTGTTATAATGATTTTGTTAATATCAAGAAAACGAATTGAATTTAATTTACCTTGCAAAACGTGGTTCTACAACTAACCAATACTTTATTAAATGGGGAGTCAGTAAACCTTGCCGATTCTAATATTTTCTTTGGACTTAAAGTTGATGCAATATTGCAGTAAGTACACACATTGAAACACTTTCTGGTAGACTGTAGCAGATAGTACAATAAGATGGTTGCTAACTTGCTGATGATGCTAACAGCTATTTATTTTATTTACTTCTATGGTATACCTAATAATGATGTTACGTAAACTTTCTCTGGGAGTCAGCAGTTGCCATATATGCAAACCGTATTGTTTTTTCAATATACATGCCATAAATGCCTTTTAGTTTTAGAAAATGGAACTTTGTTACTCTTATATAAGTGGTTTATTAAAACATAGATAGCTTTACGGAAAAGATTGATGCCTGTAATATTAACAATAGAAACATTAAAAATAATGATACTCCTAGATTTATGCTAAATTCACATTTTCGGAAAAACTAAAAGATATTATAACTATTAGATATTACTAGACGAAAGTGTTACATATTTACAAAAGCAGGAAAGGGGAGCCATCAAAATTTAGTACCAACTACAATTGTGGAGAGTTTGATGCAGCTGTGCGAACTCAGAATGTAAAAACCTTGACCAGACCGATAGAACTATCCCACTACCAACAGTATGCTGATATTTCGTTATGACGTCATAAGAAGATGTGCTACAGAGAGTAAAATTGGAATCGGTAACTAGTTAAAAAAGGTATAAAGGAAAAGGAAAGTCGAAGGTCTGAAGAAAATGGAAGGACTGTTTGGATGAAAATGATACAAGTAGATATATAGATGGAGAGATTTATTTAGTATAGTTTCATGGTTGTGAGATGCGACCCGCTACAATATTGTAATAGCATTTCTACTAGGCCTATATCCTGAAATTAAATGAGGTTTAAACTTATGCGATTGGGCTATTAGTAACTTGTAACTTATTATTTGGGCACTTCGTTATCACTGCCACTAATAGTTAAAACTAAGTGAATTGTATGAATATATCTTGAAGCTAGTACAACTGCTGATGAATATTGCTTACTGTGATTCTTAACGAATTATGATCTAGATGTGTTTTATAAAGTTTATATTACCTACTTCATAAGTTCCTAAATTTATATTTTGTTTTTGTAAAAGGTAGATGTAGTGTCTAACATTATACTATGCGCGCTGACTGGGGAGGCAAGCGTGGGTAGCTATTAAACACGCGGTCGTCGTGTGGCACTCAATTCCAGCCAGCCGAACCAAGCAGACGTTAGCGTTATTATAACTATTGTGTGTATTATTTGGTACCCAAGCAACCTGTACAGTACACCATGTAACATAATAATTGCAATAAACAGTATGAGTATGAATTTAACAGCTTAGGTAGGACAAAAAAAAAATCTGTATTTAATAGTTTTTGGATCGAATGGTATTTCACACTCACATCTTAATTTTAAAGTTAAGGCGAAGATAAGAGCTAATGTGACTCTCGCTCGCACGTTTCGACATGTTGAAAGATATAAAATCACTAAACTTATTTTCGAAAAATCGCAGTCAACCATTTTGTGTGCAATCACATTGCACACAGTTTAGTAAAAATTTCATTTTTATTGATACATGTTTTCCTACTCAAAAGTTTGCTTTACTAGTTTTCGTACATAAGCAAACTTTTAAGTAGGAAAACTTGTATCGATCAAAATGTAATTTTAACTAAACTGCGTGCAATGTGATTGCACACAAAATGGTTGATTGCGATTTTTCGAAAATGAGTTTAGTGATTTTATATCTTTCAACATGTCGAAACGTGCGAGCGAGAAGTTGTTTGATAGTTGTCAGCCCCTTAATATGATTATAAATCAATCACGTACGATTGTAGCTAACATTTGAATCGACGGTGTTATAAGCTCAAACAAGTGCACTGGGCATAAGCTTTCGCTATATATCCTAAAATTATATTTAACCTATAGCTAAAAAAGATCGATCGATTCTGAATTAACGTAAAGGTTAACTTACCTATAACATAACTGGGGCCTTATGCTCACTTCGAGCGAGATTATCTCACGAGCGAATTGATTAGTATGGGATTTTAACCAGCCGAATTGATTAGTATGGAGTTCTGAAATTGACCACTAGGGGCGCTTATCGTAAGCAAACTGAATGAAACCAGTCGAAAATTTCCTCCCATAAAACAAAAGCTCATCAATCAACAAGCAAATGGTATTTATTGATTGATATACATTAACCGAATTAAAAACAGAGGTGTAATAACCACATACCCTCCTACCAGCGTTGCCAGATTTTTTTTTTGCCAAGTCAGGGTTTCGGAACCTTTGAAGTGAAAGCGGGACATAGTAAAAAACTTACCTACCTATATAATCATTAGTTTTAAATATTTATCTTTTTATTTGAGTTCAAATTACGTTTACGTGACAATAGATAGCAAAAATAGCTATAGAAAATGTATTTTAATAAAAATATGATATTTTAAATCAGATTTACCCTATCGTTAAATAAAAATAGTTGTCGAATCGTCATCGAGTTATCCCCGAAAAGCGGGACTAAGCCTGTCCCGCGCGGTACATTTAATTTTGATTTAAAAATCGGGACGTCCCGCCCGTCTACCATGTCAAAAATTATCACTCGTAAACATGTGCATGTTGCTCTCTGGCTACCTCTAAACAAAAAGAAAAGAAACATTACCACATCTTAAAGCAGATCGTGTTTTCCTTTCAGGAGAACCTAGAGGTGGCCAGAAAGCGAAACTATTGATTAAACCTACCCGACCGGCGCCCGCGCCTGTTCCGGTCCCGATAGCCAGCCCCAGGCGTTCAGCCAGAGACCTGGCGCCTTCAGCCAGCGTGCTCGCGGCAAAACCTAAAGTGTTGTCCTCTCGTGATAAACGGAACATCATGATCAAAAACGTACTAGAGGTTTTGCTTAAAACAACTGTAATGCCATTCCGCTGGCTCAAAAGCTCTTACCGCTGCTTCTATTGCTACGATATATTCCAAGAAGCGTCGGAGCTCAAGGCACATCAGACTGCTCACAAAGATGATACTCTCAAAGAGAAGGCTATGAAGAATTACTGGGAACCTGTAGTTTATGTCGATATTTCCAATTTGAAATGTATCCTCTGTTCCGAGCAGATAACGGACCTGTACGATATGGTCGACCATCTGATGGCCAAGCATGACGTAGTGTACAATAAAGATGTAGGAATATGCATGGTAGCGTTCAAACTGAACAACTTTGACGTGAGCTGCCTAGCCTGCGGCGCTAGTTTTTACACCTTCGGGCCATTGTTGAACCATACTAACAAGGATCACAAAGGCACGTCGGTTATTCTTTGCGATATCTGCGGGCAGAACTATAAAGACCAGAATCTTTTGCGTTTGCACGTCAAATCCGCCCACGACAACAGCGGAATGCTATGTCCAGAATGTGGCGACAAGTTCGACACGAGATCCAAGCTGAAGACCCATCAGATAAACAGCCACGGATTGGAAAGAAAGTTCAAATGCTTAGTATGCGATCAGACGTTCGGCAGCCACTACAAAAGATCGCGGCATATGGCGACTGATCACAAAAACAGGCAAGAGATCAAATGTCTACACTGTCCGAAGACATTTGTCTTTAGGAGTATGATGATGACGCATTTACGCGACACACACTTGAAGGTCCGAAACCATATCTGCGGTGTGTGCGGGTGGAAAGCATTTAACAGTAATCGACTGAAGAATCATATGTATAAGCATAGCGGAGAGAAGAATTTCAAGTGCGATGGCTGTGACAAAGCTTTCACTACTAGAAAAATAATGAAAGCTCATTTTGCGAGAATGCACAAGGCGCCATCTCAGAACGTGCCTACAGTACCCGTTATGCACTACAGTGCATACGGCGGCCAATGAGAATGTAAATTAATGCTAGGGCTGAGTTTTGTGTTGGCAATAACCGTCTTGGTACTTTATTTTAAGTAGATTGTGTAGGGGTTAGAGATTCATTTGATAGCTCATTCTTCATCATAAACCTAAGTTGTAGATATTTTTTAATAATGAATATACTATTACGGAATCTTTAAGTGAATTTTCTTGGACCCAATAGCAATAGTGCTTTAGCTCGACTTCAGATGGGACATTAGCTCGTTCCATCTTACTCTCCCATAACACACTTATTCATGTTGGAATTTCTAATCTAAAATCTTGTACTAAAAGTTTCTTAAATTATTGCTTTTGTAACGCAAATACGGTAGATGTTACTTAGTGATAAATCACAAAGCAACATCGTCTTTGCAGATTTAAAGATTTAATAGTACAATATTTTTTTTTATTAAATTACTTATACGAGACTTCATTTTTAAAAGAATCAAAATATGCAATTGAACTAAGCCTGTATCGTGGGAGACCTATAAAGCAACAATCCACAATCTTAAACCCCAAACGCGTAATAGCCATGAGTAAAATTATCCTCACATTGCATTATCTAAGGAGCCCGAAGCCAAAAGTCTAACGTTTTAAGTCATTTATCCATCACAAGGATCACCTTGAATCTAGGTGCCAGTTCCACGCGACGAAGCCTAGAAGAACAGACAAGAAACTAAGAAGAATTTTCCCTTTCAGATCTGCCATACCACAACATGACTCCAGAACCGACAGAGTACCTTCAAGAAATCGCAGAATCAACTGAATACGTGAAAGAAACACTGGCAGAATCGTCCGAGACGAAAGATATTATAACAGACATTGACACAGATAGTCAAAGTGACCCTGAGCTATCTGAAAATCTAGAAAAACTAAGAATTAACGTTAAAAACGTGGTGCAAGCTTCAACCGTCATGCCTTTTCGATGGCTCGTCTTTGCATACAGATGTTTTTACTGTTACGACGTCTTTCGCCAACAGGCAGAGCTCAAATCGCATCAAACGCTTCACAATGACTCTGAAATTGTCGACGCTATGAGCAAATTTTGGGACACGGCAGTTTACATAGACGTTTCTGTTTTAAATTGCAAACTGTGCTCTTCAGCTTTGGATTCTGTAGACAATTTGATTGATCATTTGATGTCCGAGCACAAAATACCTTATGACAAAGACGTCGTCAGCTTTCAGTCCTTTAAGTTGGGTGAAAAAGTCTCATGCACTGTATGCAACTTAAATTTTAGTAATTTCGGAATGTTACTCGTTCACACAAAATCAACTCATCACCGTACCGAGGATCGGCTCTGTGATATTTGCGGAAGAACTTTCAAGCCGCATCAGATTGGCATTCATCTAACGAATGAACATAGAAGTAAAACTGTGAAATGTAAAGTTTGCAATCAAATTTTTAGCGTTAACAAAATAAGAACGCATATGGTTCGAGAGCACAATAAACTGTATAAATGTCAGATGTGTTCTGAGGCATTTGAGACGGCTTACAAGCGCATTGTGCATCTTACGACCGTTCACAAGAAAAGGGAACCTTTTCAGTGTACCCATTGTCCAAATATCTACTACTACGAGTGCAATATGAGAAGGCATGTGAAACGAGTCCATAAGAAAGAAATGCTCATCACGTGCAGTTTGTGTGACTGGAAAGGATTCCAGAAGAATCATCTAAAACAGCACATAAAGGAAAATCACCGAACATCTGTCGATGTTGTAAACAACTAAGATGATAGTTTAAATAATATCTTGCTAGTTTGGCCAACTGTTAGGGTTAGTGGTAGGTGTGTAATGTGGAAAAATCTCTTTACTCTAAAAACTGAATGCCTACGTGCATTTGGTGTCTAGTCATTCTTTTTGAATAAAATAAACCGTCACGTGTTAACATAGCATGAACCTCTCGCGGATTTGTCTTTTACTACTTCATTACAGAAAGTTGCACGGGGCAAAACAGTCGTGAGACTTAGCTTAAAAATATTAAACCTAAAAATGGCATGCGAGATGTTCTGACTAAAACCGGAATCTTAAGAGCAACAAGGACATCTAAAGGATATTTTTTCTTTTCAGAGGAGGCCTTGAAGAACGAACAGCAACTAGCAGCGTTGCTTATAACTATCATTCAGCACTCCACGATACTACCTTTCCGATGGCACAAAGGGAGTTTTATGTGCTTCTACTGCTCGTCGACTTTCAACACTAGCTCAGCTTTGAAAGATCACGATAAAGACGGCCACGATGAAATTAATATCACAGATATCGTAACGCGAGTTATGTACAACGACCGTAGGATCAAACTCGACGTTGCAACAGCGAGGTGTAATCAATGCGATCAAAAAATCATGGACATATCAGACTACATCGAACATCTCTGGGAGAAACACGACGCAGTCTTCGATTCAGATGTCGCCCGACACTTCATTTCCTACCGACTCTCCGATGATGATTTAAGCTGCGTCGAATGCGGGCTACACTTCCAATTCTTCAGACCGTTGCTCATCCACACCAATAAGTTCCACATGAGCAAACACATGTGCGAGATTTGCGGACAAGGTGTGGCCGGAAAAGTAAACGTTTATAACCACATGAAGCAAATACACGGTGCTAAAGATTGCAAGTATTGCGACGAGACTTTTCGCACGCAGTACGCGTTATTCCAACACGTATCTACGATACACAAGACTGACGGGTTGAAGTGTAGAGTTTGTGGCGAGCTTCAACGGAATCGGTACAGATTAAAACGCCACATGGCTTTGGTGCACGATTGCAAGAGCTTGCAAATAGTCTGTGAATACTGTTCTAAAGTTTTCACGAGGAACAACAAGTATGTTCAGCATAAGGAGCGCGTGCATTTCAAGCGGAGGAATATAACGTGTGATGTTTGTGGGTACGCTGCGTATGATGCGCCCGCGCTGAAACTCCACATGGTGTGTCACGACAAATCGACGCCGTACGTGTGTGCGTGCGGGAAAAGGTTCAAGAGGTCTAAAAATTTGCTTGCGCATAAAATTCATTGTCCGGAACATAACGTCGCATCTGGAAACGAAAGTGTAGAAACACAGTTAAGCTTAGAAACTATGAAACGTTAAAATTCTTCATGGTAATTGTCACAGGCCTTCCTTATGGTTTAAGGGGTTTGCTGTAGATACCAGCCTGTTTGGCGAATTGGTGACCGCAGTATTGATGTTATGTACTCAGAAAAAGCTGTTGTGTTGTGTGTTCCCTTTGCCCGGGAGGTGATAAAGGACCCCTTTTCAATTTCAATCAATTGCTGTTCGTTGGTCTCGCTTAAACTCGATAACGGCTGGGCCGATTTAGCTGATTTTGAAATGTTTGTCGTAGTCCAGGGAAGGTTTAAACGGTGAGAAAATATGGAAAAATTGCGAGGAAGATAGTAAAAACAACAATTTCATTTTCCCATATAAACTGTTCTACATAAAGGGAAGGGAGAGTTTTAATGTCGTTAGGATAGGTGATACGAAGTACACCGGGCCATCTAGTATCATACTAAGTTGGCTATCAAAATTCTGGAAAAGATTTGTTGTTAAAAACGCCAAAATATTTCCCATTTCGACGATAGAAAACTTAAGGGGGCACAATTTATACCTATGTTTGTAACTACGATTAGGTAGGTAAGTGGTTTTTTTATGTAATTGATGGTAAGAAAGTAGAAGTATTCATACAGTAAGAATAACAATACGAAAACGTGTATGTCAAAATAAATTATCTTGTAATCTGGTTCCAATAGTACACGCTTTGCTTAATTTTGGGATATATTTTTTATGAGTCTTTAACAGGGGTCGGAATATGAAGAGTTTTTAAGTACCAATTGACGTAGAATTACCTACGCAATCTTAACATGGATATGCCTTTTAAACCCGGAATTGGGGATTAATTAAAATTGTTTTCTAAAACTTATGGGTTTTTTTATATACAACTAGCTGATGGAACAAGGAGATGGCTCACTTGATGTGAAGATTTATATTATTGTCTTCTAAAACTCTTTTTTCCTATGTTAAACACTAACTTGTAGCGTTACACGTTACACGTATAGCAGAGCTATTTTAAAACATTCGAAAAGGTTTCGAATCGGTAACGTCAGTTTTTATCACATTTTATTTCGAACTGGAATCGTTTCCGACACGGGAATGAAAAAAGGCATATCCATATTTAGATTTCGTAGTAGCTATTTGACGTCATTTGGTACTTAAAAACTCTACCTATTCCGACCCCTGCTTATTAATGCCTTAGGTTTATGAGGAGAGTTGTTATGACTGGTACCTAGAACCTATCTAATATTTTTTTAGCTTTTAGTACATTTTATACATCATTATTATCTTTCTTTTAAATAAAACTTTTTTCCTAACTGTTACCAATTTTATTGAAATGTAAGATCATCTTAGACTTAAGTGATTTCCTTTTAGTGTATACTTACCATTATATATTCTTTGACGTGAGGCTAGGCAACCTTGGTTTAAAATTCTAACGAAATTAATTACAAAAATCTGTCGAAACATAAACAATTGCCATCTCTTACCTACCAATGGATTATGACAAACAGTGACAGATCAATTTTTTTATACTATGTACCTACTTGCTGATAGAAAATGCAGATGGCCCGCTTGATGTAACCATATCCTACTATCCTACTAATATTATAAACGCGAAAGTTTGTAAGTATGGATGGATGGATGGATGTTTGTTACTCTTTCACGTAAACACTAATGAATGGATTTTAATGAAACTTTACAATAATATAGCTTATACATCAGAATAACACATAGGCTACAATTTATAAAGATATTGTTTGGATTTAAAGACGAAGTCGCGGGCACCAGCTTGTGACATATAACAAAGCATTGCCACGCACAATGTGCCTTTATATGCACTACTGCCCTGTGTCCTGCTACTTGAGGCATACAGATGTTAAGCCTCAAGTGCCTGTAAGGTCACCCACAAACTTCAAACCTAAATACAGCAACGCTCCTTGACTGCAATGCAAAGTTTAGAAATAAACCTTTTGAAAATACCCATGAGTTTACTGTTCTAGCTTGTAAGTAAGAATGTAAATAAATCTACAACTATTTGATATGTATTTTTTATTATTTCGAGTACTTACCCCGATATTAAGAATCATTAATAATCAAACTACTTACGGACTTGTACACGGATACAGATCAAGCTTAGGGTTGCCATCCGTCCGGGTTTACCCGGATTTGTCCTAGTTTAGAGGCCGTCCGGGCAGGATTTCATTTGGAGTCAGGGCTTAAAAATTTCAAGTCTTGTACCGCCGCCGACGGCCGACGAAAATTAAATTGAGTTATCCTTTAACATCATTTTAAATGTCACACGTCAAATCACGCGAAACGGGCGCTTTCTAAATAAATTAAAAGTGGATTTATGACGTTTTAAAAAACCTGTTGATGTGTCCGGGTTTTGGGCCCCAAAATCCGGGGTTTTCACGCGTTTAGTTTTGGTTGCTAAAGTTTAGAGATGGCAACCCTAACAAGCTACACAAAGTCAAATAAAAATGACGCTTACCACAAGGACATAAAAACGAGCAGTGTACAGCCCGAAGCGTATACGGGTGTATACGCTTCGGGCATGCTTTCTGCAACCCGATGTATAAAGCATGCATCCATCGCAGCGCGTACGAGGAAGGTATGCTTAATACCTACGAAGTTACCTTGCCAACGTTGTTTGACTGTGCGCTCATTTATCTGTAATTAATTAATTATTAACTAATCGAGAACCTAGTGGTTAGACAAATCGAACATAGGCTTTAAACCACTATCTTAATAAACCTGTAGGTACGTAGCTTTGTGATCAATAGTCCCAAAGTGGATGTGGTGCACAAAAAGCACGAGCAGTTTCAGTCTACAAATAGTTAGGTCCCTATCCTTGTATCTATGTGTGAGGAAAGGTATGTTTTGGGGGTGTATCTAATTTAAAACATGTATTTTCAGATATCGACCAGGTTTCCCTCGTGAACTCCGTCATGGAGAAGATGACCGAGCTGCAACGTAAGGAGGATCTCGTGAGTCTCATGTCCACTATCATTGAAAACTCCACAGCTGTGCCCTTCCGCTGGCATTGCAGCAAATTCGCCTGCTTCTTCTGCTGCTACCCTTTCGAAGAGAGCTCTAAATTAAAAGCGCATTATCACGAAGAACACAGCGATGCAAAGATAAGAAGCGCTTTCCGCGGCGTCATCAAAAACAGCAAAGTCAAGCTTGAAATCTCAAACCTAACCTGCAAGAAGTGCTCCAAATGTTTCAACGTTATAGACGAACTGCTAGACCATTTTATCACGATCCACGGCCTGAAACTGAACCTCGAAGTGAAGCATCAGGTCTTCGCGTACAAACTAGCGGACGACAGGATGCCGTGCCTGCAATGCGGGGACGAGTTCCGCTTTTTCGGAACTCTGCTAAAGCACACCCATTCGAAACACAACACAACGAACGAAGCGTTCCTTTGCGAGATATGCGGGCAGGCTTTCGTCACGAAGACGAGTGTTGCGAGCCATGTTAAGTCCGTCCACACAAACGATGGCGTATCGTGCGACAAGTGCAACATAACCTTCAAAAACGTGAACGCACTGCAGCTACACCATCGCCGCACGCACAGAACTTACATGCTAAAGTGCCCGAAATGCCCCGAAGTCCTCACCAGCCCTTATCTGAGGAAGCGTCATCTAGCGAAAGTGCACGACGTGAAACGTTTCCAATACGAATGTGATCTTTGTAGCTTCGTATTCACCTTGAAAAGCCGGCTGCTGATGCACAAGTCCAGGGTCCATATGAAGGAAAGAGCGTTCGGCTGCGAATTCTGCTCCTACAAGGCATTTAACAAGGAGAGCCTGACGCGTCACATGGTGTCCCACGACGATTCCCGCCCGTTCCAATGTGAGTTTTGCAAGAAAGCATTCCAGAGGAAGAAAACTTTGGAACTGCATAGGCGGATACATACTAACGATAGGAGGTATGGGTGTAAGGAGTGTGGCAAGGCCTTCGTACAATACACAAGTTTGAAGCTACACTATCGAGTGCACCATTCTAAAGAAGGACCTTCCGCCGACGCCCATGTCGCCAGTTACTGGTCGCCACGACACTAACTGAAGCCTCCCGCCAGTTCACTTAGGTGATTGCGACATTTATTTTCCCATTAGCTTACTCAGACCATAATTTATCAACTTGCTATTAAACTGGGTATAAAAAAGATATAAAACTCTACCGTTACCGACTGACTGACTGACAATCAACGCACAGCTAAGCCGTAAGTCCTAGAAGTCAAAGTCAAAAGTCTATTCAATAAAATCACAAGGATCACTTTGAAACGTCTTAAAGCTAGGAGACTCTAGGTGCCAGTTCCACGCGACCAAAGCCTAGAAGAACAGGCATCAAACTTACGGCTTGGTTCCTACCGAAGTATGAAACTTGGTGGGAATATTTATTAAATGGTATAAGTTTATTTATAAAAAAAATATAGGGAATAACAAAGTAGGTAACTATTTTTCGGCGGACGTATCTGGATCAGATAGCAGACGTTTTAGAGAAAGGCCAGGTCAAGAGTACCCTAAACCGACGAGAATGTATGAAGAATGTTATGAGAGTGAATGAAGCGAAAGAGGTATGTCAGGGCCGTAGCAAGTGGAAATCCGTGGTCTCTGCCTACCCCAATGGGAAACAGGCGTGATTTTATGTATGTATGTATGTAAATTATTTAAAAATTTCGCATGAACCAATATAGTGCTGGGAAGACTTAATGCTAAAAGCATTGACTTTCTGGTAACTTAAGGTGCAGTAGATTAAAATGAGGATACCTGTGGCTTAATCAGACCCGCATTGAAAAGTACCTATGGTATGGATGCTGGGAAAGCCCTCTCCATACAAATTCTATTTCAATTCCGATAAACATACCTAAACCTACCTCATGAATTAGGGGCCATTCATAAATTACGTCACACGAATTTCATGATTTTTTGACCCCTCCCCCGTCCTTGTCACATCTGGTCACATTGTGAACCCCCCCTACCAAGTGTGATGTCACATATTTTGCAATTTTACATATAGAAATTTATGAATTTAAAACAGCAGTGATCCGAAATTATTTTTATTTCCATTTAAATTCTATTTCAATAAAATTTTGTGTTGTAAAACTTAGATATAAAATATTATATATTTTTTTAAATGTGATGTCACAAATTTTGACCCCCCCACCCCTTGTCACACTTCGTCGACCCCCTCCCTCCCCCTTAACGTGTGTCGTAATTTATGGATGGCCTCTTACTCCGTCCACTAGTTAAAACCGAATGAATATGTTCGGTAGTTTTTGAAAAACCATCGTTGGACTAGTGCGTGTGACCCCGTCTTCTGATCCTGATGTGCACCGATGGACTCGGTTCGAATCCTGTTGTGCACCGATGGACTTTTCTCATCGCAAAAAATAAGTGCTCAATGCCAGTGCTCTCAATCGGTGAAGGAAAACATTGTAAGGACACTGTTTCGTATTCAAACAGCGGCGATGGGCTTGTCACCTGTCATGAATGGAATACCAACTTATCCAAAATGTGGGTATGTGCCAGGTGTTATATAGGGACTTACCTCTGACTACCTTTCAAACATCCTTAAAGAATCTTAAGTTGGTACTTGGTAGTTATCTGGACGTACCTACCTCTGACTACCCCTTAGGCATCCTCAAAGAATCTGCATAGTTAGTACTAGGTATTAAGATATCTGAGGGGATATCTACCGTGCCTTGGGATAATAGTCGTGAAGTTTTGAAAGTTGAGTTAGTTTAAAACTAAATTTGAGTTTGAGTGAGTTGATGGGGAAAAAAGGTCCTAAATTCACCTAACACGGTGAACTGGTGGGAGGCTCTGCTTAGTGACGAAATGGTGTTGATAAACATTTGATTTAAGGATGGAGGAACTACAGCCAACGCACAGACACTTGGGATTCGAAGCTGCTACCCTCGTGCGACAAGTGTTATGTACTTATCTTGATATAGTTGTGCTTCGTCTTTCTACTATAGTAGTATTCTATAGAAATAAGGTTATTAAGTTCGTTAAGTGTACTGGAACTCGGAAGAACGAAGAATCGTCATGGCATGACGCAGAAGAAATTAGAGCCAAGATAGAAACAGAGTTCAGAAGCCCGAAAATCCGTCATGGTTTAAAAGTATAAAAACAGACCCATAAGCCCGGAGATTTTATCATGGCTTGAAGAACGAAGATTTCGTTATGGCCTGCCGCAGAAGAAATTAGAGCCAAGATAGAAACAGAGTTCAGAAGCCTGACAATCCGTCATGGCTTAACAGTATAAGAACCGGTCCAAAAGCCCGAAGATTTCGTCATGGCCTGACGGTATAGCGGGTACCGAATGGTTCGGAAGCCTGAAAATCCGTCATGGCTACACGGTAAAAGAACCGACAGCTCATAAGCCCGAAGATTTTGTCATGGCGTGATGGGATACCGGGTACCGAAGGAATAAGTTCAGAAGCCCGAAAATTCGTTATAGTTAAAGTTACAAGGGCGCCGTGTCATAGCTTAACGTATGCCCTGGGTGAAGATACAAGGGCGCCTTCTGTTCTGTCATGGCTTAACAGATGCCAGGACCTACAGTAACTAAATTCATTTGATTATGAATACGAGTTGAGAAACGCGAGAAAATTCCATCTTTGCATACCGGTACCAGGACCACTAGCTCAAAAACCTGCAGACTTCGTCATGGCTTGACGGTATAGCTACAGTTAAGTTACATAATTGATGAATCAGAGTAAATCAGGAAGCCAGAATCCAGCTCGGCTTGACTGTGCCAAAATCAATCGCTTATATCGGTCTCAGAAGCGCTGGAAAACGCCTAGAACTGATCCGAAGCCTGGAAGCTGGTTAGTAGATTATCTATCGAAATAAACAATAGTGTTGCAACAAAGAAATAACTTAATTTGACCCTGTGGCGCCATCTGGGGAGTTAAATAAGTACTAAGTAGTCACCACGCCAATAGAGGGCACTGTTGCTAATCGTATAAATAAATACAAGTGATCTTTGTGATTGATCCAACTGAATAAATAACATTTGAACTTGAAAAACATGTCAGAGGTACACAGCGCTATCTAGCCCCATACTACGCACAAAAGGGAGAGCTACGAGCTGTAAGGTCAGTCAAAAAATAACTACTAGCGGCATCTATCGGCTAAACGATCTCCGAAATGCTTGGAGCTCTCGATCGCGCTTACGAAAGTTATCTTGAACATTGACTATAAATGACGCTGAATAATAAATCTACGATCCAAACTGGTAACGCTGTCGGCAATCGTCATACGATTATACCAGCATTTTAGACCATTCGAAAAAAAAAGTAGTTCGAAATTCGAATATCTTTATTTCTCGCATAAAAACTAATATTTCTGACTTCCGAGACTCGCTCCAATCCAACTACATATCCGCACACATAATGAGAGTGGAATAAATTGCGTTGAAAAGCGTTACAGAAAGCGAAATAATGTCCTATTTACATTACGGGCCAGAGCTTGGTTCATCTTAAACATTAGACAACACTACTAAAACGTGTCTAATCTAAGAAGACAGCTCAACATTGCCTCCGAAGCATGGAACTTAGAATCTCAGATGAAAATACTTCTTGAAATCAAACCATCCAAATGAACGTTGCCTAACTTCGTTATGATCATATTACAACCGACTATACTACGAAATGCAAGGATGTTAACCTATTTTAGTACTAAGTAATGTACATAAGACTGTTTCTGATACGAGAACGTACCACAAAAAGCTACTGATCTAAGCTGAATCAAAGATCTGAATATTGCAAGAAAAATCATGTGAAAATTCGTAAGAAACATAATACAAACTCATTCCCGCGCCGTGAAACCAATGTTCGAAATTCAAATTTCGTTCCATTCAAACTATAGACAAGGTTTTTCAACTGGATTGATTAATAGCCAGTATGGAGTGCATAGACATAGACAAACATTGATATAGCCTGTATGAAGTGCAGACATAGACAAACATTGGTTTAAAAAAAAAGGAAATACAATAAACAGAAAGCATTTTGATCAATGCTTGTGTGGTAGCAGGACTCGATTCCGCGTATGCCTAATGTATAGTAGAAGAGGGTAAATAATTAATACAGAGAAAACTACCCTCATTCAAAATTACCCTCAAGATTTCTTGGTACCGCAAATAAAGTATATCGGGGCGTAGATCAGTTCAATTCTGCGTCCGTTCACCGTGGTACCATTAGATAGTACCATCAATGGTACTGTGGTAATTTTTATTTACCGTTGAACCATTTCATAAACAATGAAAACATTACAACATATTTTAAATGAAATTAAGTAATCGTATTATAGCGAAATAGGTTAAGAATAACGATAATAAAACTCCCTGTTTCGTCTTCAGAAATTGTTTAATTTATTTTAAAATTCTATTTACACAACACACGTCGAATAAATACTTAGACCTATTTATTTACAAAAAATAAAAAGGAAGGTAATGCAGGTAAGAAACTTTAAAAAGTCACTTGATAACAACGAAAATTCGCGGAACACATGAGGGTGATTCGGGTAGCTCAAAGGTTACTGCATCTCTGGACCTCCGTCAGTACTTCTTGGGTCACCCTATACAGGGCGTCCCAAGACTAAGCGACATAAAGGGAAAGTACCTTTATTATTGTAGATAGGATAATTTGCTGAGAGAAGACTTTATTTTATTTTTAATCCTTTGTAATACTGCATTCAAAGATTTTTTTTAATTCAATAAAATTTAAGGCAATAAATAATTTTCTTGAAATTTTAATCACACATTTTACGTTATTGTTTAGTTCATAGTTTTAAGATACTATGTTACTTAAGAGGAATTATTATTTTTTGTGCATTCTTTCGATTGGCATCATAAAAACGGGGGATGGTTTTTTTTCACATTTGACTCGGTTCGATTCCCAGACGAAGCAAGTAATTTTTTTTAAACCTGTGAATGCAGTATTACTATCTTTTAAAAATAATATAAAGTCACCTTTCAGCAAAATATCCTATCTACAATATTTAAGGTACTTTCATGTCGCATAGTCTCTTTGTGTGTGGCTCGTCCGGGGAAGTACTACCACCACGCCTTTTTCTGCCGCCAAGCAGCAACGCTGTGTTTCGGTTTGAAGAGTGTGGTTGCCGGTGTAATTACAGGCACATGAGGCTTAACATCTGTATGCCTCAAGTTGATGGACGCAGGGCAGTGCATCGTAGGGCACGTTCCTATCGTGCGTGACTTGCGAGGCAAAGCTTTGTTATAGGTGATGGATACCACTTAACATCAGGTGGGCCATCTGCTTGTTCTATCAGCTAGTTGTATAAAAAAAACAGAACAAGGTAGATATGCTAAAGGGGAGTGGTCTTTTTACATTTTGTATGAATAAAGTCGAAGTTACCTTATTATTTAACAAGAGTATTTTACTTGTAAACATTATATTACCAAAAATCGAAACACACACATAATTCCTCACAAACTCGCGAAAATCGCATAAAAATCCGTCCAGCAGATTTATAAATATTGGTGGACTTTCCACACAGCACTACCTAGCCCCAAACTAAGCCAAAACTTGTAATATGGGAACTAGATAGCTGATATAACACCCAGACAGAGAACAAACATCTATGTTCATCACACAAATGTTTGTTCTGTGAGGGGATCGAACCCACGGCCTACGGCGCAGAAGGCAGAGCTACTACCAACTGAGCCGTGAAGGCTGTCAAGATTTATTCGTAGATGTATCTTCTGCGGTAGGTTGTGGGTTCAATTCCCACCGATGACAAATATCTCTGTACTCTTCATAAATTATACGAGATGCTGACAGTTCACAACAATGATTGTCTTTTAAAACTAGGGGTAATCAGCGACACGTCCAAACATGGCACGTATACAACAGTGACACTTAACATAGCTAATCTGTATTTGCGTTTTTATTATACAAGGTGTTCCAATTACTTTAAACTTCAGGGGGCTAAAGTACCCATCAATATGAACAACTTTTTCTAAGGAACTAACACTGTGAACGTGAAAAAAAAACAACTGTTTCATACAAAAGTTCAATGCCTACCTAAATGTATGAAACAGCTGTTTTTTTTTCGCGTTCACAGTGTTGGTTCCTTAGAAAAAGTTATTCATATTGATGGGTACTTTAGCTCCCTGAAGTTTTTAAACACAAGTATTGGAACACCTTGTATAAGGGGCTGACAACTATCAAACAACTTCACGCTCGCACGTTTCGACATGTTGAAAGATATAAAATCACTAAACTCATTTTCGAAAAATCGCAATTAACCATTTTGTGTGCAATCACATTGCACACAGTTTAGTAAAAATTTCATTTTGATCGATACAAGTTTTCCTCCTTAAAAGTTTGCTTATGTACGAAAACTAGTAAAGTAAACTTTTGAGTAGGAAAACATGTATCGATTAAAATGAAATTTTTACTAAACTGTGTGCAATGTGATTGCACACAAATTGGTTGATTGCGATTTTTCGAAAATGAGTCTAGTGATTTTATATCTTTCAACATGTCGAAACGTGCGAGCGAGAGTCACATTAGCTCTTGTCTTCGCCATAATCAGAATATAGTCGCTACACATCGTATTTCGGAAAATAAGGCGAACACAAACAGCGATTATGAAATGTCTCCATTACGTGAATTGCAAGCCAATCGCCGCTGAGTACTTGAGAACTTAGGTGGAATCAAAATGTTTTTTTACTGCGCTGAGGCAGAATCGAGTCCTTTGCGAAGCTGAAGAAGGAGAGAAGGCTGTACCGCTTCGACTTGCGAGAGAGATAGTCGGTAAGCACGTTGCTGTCACCTGAAATAAATAAAAGTAAATTAAGGCGAATACAGGAATCATTTTCTGACATTTTGGGAAGCGACATAGCTTTATCTTTTTATTTGTTTTTCTAGTGTTATTTTGAGTTGTGTTGTGTAATTTCGGTGGTATATTAACCAACATTACTTGATGTCTTAGCACAAAGTGTAAACATTTGGAATGAAAGTGTGATATCCTGATTTGACCGAAAATGTTTTCAATGTTTTGAAGAATACCGCCACCATTTTCTTCAAAACAAGTGACGGCCGACTTTACTATAGACTGACTTGACTAAAAAGTATTCAATATAAATCACTTGACACTGGCAAGATTGTCTGTCGAATGACGGACAGGAGCCATATAAATTGAGAGAAGAACAAGATTCATTTTCTGACATTTTGGGAAGCAACATAGCTTTTTCATTTTATTTGTTTTTCGAGTGTTATTTTGAGTTGTGATGTGTAATTTCGGTGGTATTTTAACCAACATAACTTGAGGTCTTAGCACAAAGTGTAAACATTTGGAATGAAAGTGTATTGTGATATCCTGATTTGACCGAAAATGTTTCCAATGTTTTGAAGAAAACCGCCACCATTTTCTTCAAAACAAATGACGGCCGACTTGACTATAGACTGACTTGACAAAAAAGTATTTATTCAAATTCAATACAAATCACTTGACACTGGCAAGATTGTCTGTCGAATGACAGACAGGAGCCATAAACGGAGAGAAGAAGAAGAAGAGAGAAGAACAAGAAGGCGAATACAAGAGCTAATGTGACTCTCGCTCGCACGTTTCGACATGTTGAAAGATATAAAATCACTGATATCATTTTCGAAAAATCGCAATCAACCATTTTGTGTGCAATCACATTGCACACAGTTTAGTGAAAATTTCATTTTGATCGATACATGTTTTCCTACTCAAAAGTTTGCTTTACTAGTTTTCGTACGTAAGCAAACTTTTAAGTAGGAAAACTTGTATCGATCAAAATGATGTAAATAATGGGGGAATGTTACGAATGAAACGTTTTTGTATTCTAGTGCGTGGCCCGCATAGACTAAGACCCCGTGGGCCCTAGTTGGTGCGGGGCCCCTAGGCAGTTGCATAATCAGCCTAATGTATAATCCGGCCCTGATAGTAATATTTTAATTTAATTCTATTTTTTAAAGTACTAGAAGGCAAAAATATTTTTGAGTTACCTAGCAGAGGCTGAGACTCGCCCGTGGTCGGCAGCACATAGTCGTTGGCTGAGAGAGACACGAAGAGAGCGAACGGAACCACCCATAGGCACAATGTGAAGTATGCTAACGTCTGAAACAAGAACATAAACCTATATTTATTTATTTATTATTTATTTATTTATTTAGGCACACAAAACAGGGTACAATCAGTTAAATGACAAAATAAAGTACAATTAATTATGAGCTAGACGGCACCCTAAAACATGCGTACACAACATGACATATAAACAGAACAGTTTAGTTAATTAAATGAGCTTATCAGTTGGTAGGTAGGAAAGAGAACATTGGGTAGGGTTACAAAAGGTGTTGGTAGGTACACGCACTTCGAGCTAAGACTCGAAGGGTGCTGAATTAATTAAATTATAATCTAGTTTTCGGCACACTCTAATGACAGAGTGGCCAAAGCGGCTTTCTTGAATTTTGATTGTTTATCATTAATATATCTAAGATATCACTGTGTTTTATTAATAAGTCATTATATAGGCGACACATTCTGACAACGGGGTTATAGTAAGAGGTGTTGTTTGTATGAACTTGTAGGGCGAAAGTGTTTTGAAAAGGTTGTCGAGTTCTAGGTTTTATATTTATACGATAAAGTAAGCAAGGATATATATACAAGGTGTTCCAATACTTGTGTTTAAAAACTTCAGGGGGCTAAAGTACCCATCAATATGAATAACTTTTTCTAAGGAATGAACATTGTAAGCGCGAAAAAAAATATATTGCAAAAGTAGAAAAAGTATTGAAACACCTTGTATAACGGAAAGTCGTGTTAGTTACACTATTTATAACTCAAGAACGGCTGAACCGATTTGGCTGAAAATTGGTGAGGAGGTAGCTTAGAACCAGGAGACGGACATAGGATACTTTTTATCCCTTATTTTTATACTTTTTTTTTATCTACACTAATATTATAAAGAGGAAACCTTTGTATTTTTGTATTTTTGTATGTAACGAATAGGCTCAAAAACTACTGGTCCGATTTCAAAATTCTTTCATCATTAGAATGCTACATTATCCCTGAGTAACATAGGCTATATTATATTTTCAAAAAAATCAGGGATCCTTACTAAAACTTCAATAATGTAACCCAAGGTGGAAAACAAAAACCTTACATCGCGTGCGCTGCGAAAACTATTGATGATAGAACAAAATAATATACTACGATTTTGTAGAACACGTCATCATCTACAAAAAATGTCGCGACAGCATATGTCTAACTATTATAGTTATGTCACAATAAGTGGTTTTTTATTATTAAAAATTAATTGAAATGCCGCCGCCAGAAAAGGGTCTTTATTTGTACCTTGGTATTAATCCTTATCCAAATAAATTATTTCATAATTAAGACGGTTTCAATACCTATAGATTACTTCTTAAATTTTTCAAATCGGACATTCCATTCAAAAGATATGACGAAATTAAAAATGTTAACGGGTCCACAAGTCACGCGCGGGGTGCGATTTCACTCACTCAAGGAGAAGCGCGTGCAAATGTATGAAATAAGTAGACGCGAGGCTCGAACCCACGGTCTAAGTTTATCCTCAAATGTTCAAAAAATTTATGACCACCCATGCGAAGCTGGGACAGGCCGCTAGTATTTTATACAAACAATCGAAGAGTTCAAGTCATCAGTTAGTACCTGTTTTATCTGACAAAATTACGTGGCTTTAGTTTGTTCCATGGGGAAGAGAATACAACTTTTTTTATTAAAGATGTTGCCAATCATATCAATAAACCATTCTCAAATGATACTTATATAATTTTTTAAAGTAAGTATAATGCCTATTTCTACCGTCAAGCAGCATTGCTGTGTTTCCGTTTAAAGGGTGTGGTTGCCGGTGAAA
This sequence comes from Chloroclysta siterata, assembly GCA_932294275.1. Classification (NCBI taxonomy): domain Eukaryota; kingdom Metazoa; phylum Arthropoda; class Insecta; order Lepidoptera; family Geometridae; genus Chloroclysta; species Chloroclysta siterata. The sequence goes on along the minus strand of OW028595.1, from coordinate 2,185,923 downwards.
TTACAGCCACATCAGTGTCTCAAGTTGATGGACGCAGGGCAGTGTACCATGCTTGATCTTCGAGTCAGTGATTTGTTGTAGGTAACGGCTACTACTTAACATCAGGTAAAACTTCAGGCTTACAAACACATCTTAGAGGATATCTACAGTGCATGAGGATTAAAGATTAATTTTTATTTTTATTGAAGACTTTCCCATCAGCCTAACCCCAGTGGCGTAGCTAGGTGGACAAGGGCCCCGGTGCATAGAGAAAGAATCGGGCCCTCACCCCCTTTTTCCACATAGCTTGAACTTATATTGTACAAAAAAAAACAACATGGAAAAAAATTTGTGAACAGGCTCAAGGTTTTCTAGCTTCGGGAGCTGGCTGACCCTCTCTTTTCAAAGTTTAGGTTAGAGGGCCCCTGAGCTTCGGGGCCTGCTGCACTGCACTACCTGGCCCTACGACAGCTACGCCACTGCCTAACCCTAAAAAAATAATTGAAGATAGAAATCATCATAGAACTCAAATTTAATAAAAACCGCTTACCTCAGTGAATGTATAATAAACAGTTCCGAAGTAGTTGAACGCGAGGTAGTGATGCACCACCAATGTGATAACAGCTGTCAAAAATGTCAAACTCGTCACCCGGACCACCGGGAACTCCCGGAGGAGCAGGAAATGCAGCAGCTGCTGCACCAGGCCTAGAGTGTTGAGGCTGAAGGGCAGATCCTCGAAGATTATGAGGCAGACGTGTATAGCTGCTGTGGCCTGTGCAGGGGTAAGCTTAAATTTTAGAATTATAAATTAAATAAGAAAAATAATAAGGCAGTAGGCAGAGCTACTACCAACTGAGCTGTCTATAATTTTTTGATATATTTGAAGTACAAGCTGGTGCCGGCGACTTCGTCTGCGCAGGATTAGTCACACAATATCTTTATAAATTGTAGCCTATGTGTTATTCTGATGTATATGCTATATTATTGTAAAGTTTCGTTAAAATCCATTCAGTAGTTTTTATGTGAAAGAGAAACAAACATCCATCCATCCATACTTACAAACTTTCGCCTTTATAATATTAGTAGGATGATGAAAACAGATATGGTTATACATTTTTTATGTAAGTAAAAAAAGTAAAGTACTTACTAGAACTGTCCATGAGATGATATATTTTGCCATAACACTGTATTCTTCAACTAATTCTGCTAGATAGTATAGGCCGGCCGCTGAAATAATAATAAATAAGCATTAAACTATGATGTGGGTATGTTTGAACATATCTCTGACTACCACCCTTTTAATTTTAATACATGGTGGGGGAATAAGATCTCAAAATCAAAACTTAAAATCAAAACTTTGTTTATTTATTTATTTCAATAAAAAAACTAGCAACCAACACCAAAAAGGGCCTACTTACAGAAACCAGTCTGCTCACCAAGTACCAAGTAGTGGAGCAGGACTTTGAGTTGGTGACCCCCCAGACGTCCTCAAAGAATCTGGAGTTTGTACTTGGTATGGTACTAAGAAATCTGGGTGGGGATATCTACTTTCATGTTTGTAAAATAGACATAACATACAATTGAATTTGTAAGTTAATAAAGATAAATGATATTATGAATAAAGGCATGTTTGAAGTTATTTCTTAGAAAAACCAATCAAAAACAGAAATAGAGGATAGTCGGACAATTCATTTTATTATTATTATTCATTTATATCATATTAAAATCCATACAATATTACTAATTCTTCACATTGATTATTGCAATGGTTCTAAGTTATTCAAGTAACTGTCCTCTTATTTTATATTTTGAACTCACTAACTCACCAATGGCCATTGTGAAAAATATAGCATGTAACACTAACGATAATAAACTCATAAAATAAATAAACATCATTTTGCAGTTTGCACTTCGCTCTTTGTTCCAACAAGAAAATGTATTGTATTGTCTGATGAGATTTGTTTTGATGTTTTTTTTATATTTTTAGGTTATTTTGTTTGTCAAATTAGTTTGACATTGACAGAAAGAAATTTGTTAAAGATGCGTTCAAACGAAATTAGCCATTTTTTAAAGTTGCCCATTTTGGGCTTCATTAGTAATAATAATTTCAATACTAATACGACTATGATTTACTACTACAACTCGAACAATTTATGATTCTTCTGTCCCCGACATCTTTTCTTGTCATAATTTATTTGTTTAATTCTATATTGCACCAAATAAAGTTTATACAAAAGGAGAACTTATTGTTAGATAGAATTTTCTACCAGTCAACCTTGACAGGTGAAGAACGAGATGTCGATAGATAAATACATATATTAAAATCATTTCTTACATATTTTTAGTTTTGTGAGGTTTACGGCGCCGGTTTCTGCTTCACTTGCTATCTCTTTCTTTTTCGATGTATGAAAGAGCTGAAATGGCGAGTGACTTGACATCCGATTAGTTTTGATCGAGCTTTCAGAAACCGGCCGTAGTTTAGTTTAGTTTATTGCGAATAAAAATCGCCGAGGTATCGAACCTGTTATCTACTTCGTCGTCGGTAGATAGAATATTGTGATTGAACTTATTGTAATTTTCAGTCCAAGTAGTTCAACTACTTTTTTAAAGTTGAAAAATTTGGAGGAAATGTATACAATATGTTCAACTGGTTTGGTATATTAATTGGAGTAGACGAATGAATAACCCACATGATCGCAAAACGAAAATTCAATCGACAATGAACAATTTGCTTGTCGCAAATTATCATAAAATTCCTAAGATGAGATATAGTGAAAAAAACTACTTTTTATTTATTAAACATTTAATAGACTCTGATTATTAGTTCAGTAGGTATTTACCAACGTTAGTAGGTACATAACTAGGTACATAAATAATAACTTGTTATAGCCGTAACTTAGTAGGTTTCCATGATAAACAACCTGACCTACCTACACAAAGTAGTTACGTCACGCTGTTGCATTTAAGAACGTAATTAACTATCATAACAATGTAGGTATTTAAAGTTATAGGTAACCGTGATAGAGATCGGATAATCGGATGCATATTTATCTAAAGTTAATTTTTGGCTAACAAATTATGGAAGCGGATTCTTAGGATACTTTTATTATAAATAAAATCCCAGGATTGCATAAATAATCGGATGTATACAGGGTGCCACGTTACATGTGTACTAAGCCGAAAGGGGGTGATTCTGGGCCCCGAGGGGCATATTACGTTGTAACAGGGCAATTGTTATTCGTGTCACTTGAATTTCCGTGAATTTGAATTCGTGTCACTTATATTGGGATCCCGGATTTTTTTAGAAAAAGCACAATTTTAATTTTCTCGTTTAAAAGTGCTTTCCATAATAGCCAACATCTCAACTTTAGGTAAATATGCATCCGAATATCCGATCTGACATCACTACATAGTATAAAACAAAGTCGCTTTCTCTGTCCCTATATCCCTATGTATGCTTAAATCTTTAAAACTACGCAACGGATTTTGATGCGGGTTTTTTTATAGAAAGAGTGATTCAAGAGGAAGGTTTATATGCATAATACAAGCATAATCTCTTAGGGATAACCCACAATAACCGTGCGAAGCCGGGGCGGGTCGCTAGTCATATTATACACTTTACTGATACCTAGGTGCCTGCTTACAAACTCAACGCAATGCTAGATGTGTGTGCCAGATCAACCTATGCAAAATACAGCAAAGTTTCTAGATAATCAAATCCAAATTGGCTCGCGACCCTGCACCCGTAATAACCTCCATCGCTTTTCTGAACCTTCTTGATGGTTATGCCTTCAGGACCCGTGGAAACTCGTTCGCTGGTCTTCAGATCCTGGCCGTTGAAGACGTAGGTGGTGGTAGGCTTGGGGGTCCCGGAGGATTGGCATGGGATCGTGATGTCCTGACCTTCCTTAGCGATGGTCTGCTTCTGAGGCTTCTGGGTGAATGATGGTGGGCCTGTGGAAAGAAAGGTATAGAACATAACACTATCTACATCTACACTAATATTATAAAGAGGTAAACTTTGTATTTTTGTATTTTTGTATTTTTGTATTTTTGTATGTAACGAATAGGCTCAAAAACTACTGGTCCGATTTCAAAAATTCTTTCACCATTAGAATGCTACATTATCCCTGAGTAACATAGGCTATATTATATTTTCAAAAAAATCAGGGATCCTTACTAAAACTTCAATAATGTAACCCAAGGTGGAAAACAAAAAACCTTACATCGCGTGCGCTGCGAAAACTATTGAAGATAGAACAAAATAATGTACTACGATTTTGTAGAACACGTTATCATCTACAAAAAATGTCGCGACAGCATATGTCTAACTATTATAGTTATGTCACAATAAGTGTTCTTTTATTATAAAAAATTAATTGAAATGCCTCCGCTAGAAAAGGGTCTTTATTTGTACCTTGGTATTAATCCTTATCCAAATAAATCATTTCATAATTAAGACGGTTTCAATACCTATAGATTACTTCTTAAATTTTTCAAATCGGACATTCCATTCAAAAGATATGACGAAATTAAAATTGTTAACGGGTGCACGGGTCGTGCGAATGTATGAAATAAGTAGACGCGAGGCTCGAACGCGAGGTATAAGTTTATCCTAAAATGTTCAAAAAATTTATGACCACCCATGCAAAGCTGGGACAGGCCGCTAGTTAAAAATAATTACGAAAGTTTTAGTTTAGCAGCCTTACCTACTACAAAAATCGGGTCAAACGATAAGTTTGACAGATTTTTCGGAATTGACGGGTCAGACCTTAGACGAAGTATTATATTTCCTCGATTTTCCCGGTGCGATCGGGAAGAAACTGACAAATATATTTCGTAACCTGAATTAGCATATTTTATAGGCTAGCAATTGCACCAAGCCGTAAGTTTCTTGGCTGTTCTACTAGGCTTGGTCGCGTGGAACTGTCACCTAGCACCTCCTAGCTTTTTAACGTTTCAAAGTGATCCTTGTCGTTCAATTGAAGAAATACCTTTTAAATTTTAATCCCGAAAAATGTTCAGGAACGGGTTAGAAAATATAAACGGACCCAAAGAAGGAAACCGCTTATATGTATATTGATTTTAGCAATCACCCAGTGGCGTAGCTAACGTAGGGCCAGGAGCTGAGGGGGCCCTCTAACCTTAGCTTTGAAAAGAGAGTGTCAACAAGCTTCCGAAGCTAGTAAACCTTGAGCCTAGTCACAATTTTTAATGATTTATTTTATAGGCCAATATATAAGTTCAAGCTATGTCGAAAGAGGGGGGGGTGAGGGCCCGATTCTTTCTTTATACACCGGGGCCCGGTTCACCTAGCTACGCCACTGTCCCTACCCTGCGAGCGAAGCCACAGGAAACTACCTACACGCAGTTTTTTTACTCCTGCGGATACCATCGTTTTACCATCTTGTAACGTGTTACGTATATACGTACCTAGCTACATTCGTACTTATTGTTTACAACTCGACCCTTGTAAAGCTCGGCGACTGAAAAATGTTATTCAGTCTGTCGCTAGCATTAGCCACAAGAGTTCGTGGTTCCGTAATTATAACCTTGCACTATGTAACTTTAATAACCGTTTCATGTTATTTAAAAACTCACCACTAAAATAAAATAAATCATATTATTAAGGGAATAAACCACTCAAATCTGATTCAGTAATTCCCTATAGTGTTCCAAAAAAAATTATTATTTGATTTCTGGTATTAATTTCGCATCAGATACTCACTGACAACAGTCAGCCTCATGGTGTGCTCTGCCGGTTTGCCGACCTCATTGTTGGCGATGCACTTGTATGCACCCTCGTCTTCTGGCAGAGTCTGCTTGATGAGCAGACGGCGGCAGGAAGCGCGGTTGTGGCGAGTCACGCGCTGCTTATCTGGGTTGCTGTCTCCGTTCACATTCTTTCCGTCTTTGAACCAGTCTGGGTGGGCTAGAGGGCTGGAAACGATGGTCAGTATTAATATGAAGAAATAAACAAGGATAGAATGATATAAAATTAATACTGTCTTTAGAATAGAATATATTTTTATAAAGCTCCTGAGAGAACTGGTGGTCTAGTGGTAGCGTAACTGCCTTCTGTTTTAGATTTTCTGTTCAAAAATGTATGTACACAATCCTCTCAAACGGTGAAGGAAAACATCGTGAGGAAACTGGCATGGCATTGTGTACATACATTTTTGAATAGAAAAACTCATTGGTGCACGACCGATTCCGAACCCACGACCTTAGGATCGGAAGGCGGGGTTACCACAGACCACCAGTGCTCTCAGCAGGCGAACTTAATGCTTGATGCATTATCTTCCAGATAACCTTTGTGTTGCGGACAAAAGATGGACAGTATAAACTACTTACGTGCCACCATAGATGCACCAGATCATGGTAACATCTCCAACCTTGGTGATGAGATCATTGCTGACATACTGCGGGACCAGATCTCCGTTATTGGGCTTGGAATCAGCCACCAACTCATTAATATAATGCTCTGCTAAACGAACTTCCTTCTCAAAAGCCGGAGATTTCGCCACACAGATGTATTTCGACTTAGGATTCGCGTCTTCTTGAGTTACATTCGAGAACCAGAGCGTACCATCAGGGGATGGAGTGATTCTTCTGTTTAAGTAATCTTCAAGCTTCTCTGAGCCGTCCTCTTGAGTCTTCCAGGAAATGGTCGGTTTGGGGTACCCTTCCGCGGAACAGTCCAGTTTGAAAGGTCTGCCTGAAACTGCCTTGTGCTTCTGGACTGTGACTTTAGGAGCGTTGATGAAAGCTCTTTTGAAGCTGGTCCCGCCTGTGATGGTTGTTCCTTGGCTGGTATCAGCGTTGCAGATGTAGAAGCCTTCGTCAGCGGCTGTTGGTTTAACGAATTCGAGGGATCCTTCGCCTTTGCGTTGGATAACGTCAGCTGACGGGCTGAATGGACTGCCGTCTTTGAGCCAGGAGTATCTACGGAGGAAATTAAGATGAAAATCATCTGAAAACCAGCGTCACTTCGCAACACATTTAGAGTAGTAGAGCTCTTTGTTTAAGAGTAGTAGAGCTCTTTGTGTGTGACTCGTCCGGGGAAGTACTACCACCACGCCTTTTTCTGCCGCCAAGCAGCAACGCTGTGTTTCGGTTTGAAGAGTGTGGTTGCCGGTGTAATTACAGGCACATGAGGCTTAACATCTGTATGCCACAAGTTGGTGGACGCAGGGCAGTGTAGGGTACGTATAGGTGATGGTTACCACTTAACATCAGGTGGGCTATCTGCTTGTTCCATCAGAAATTAATTCTTACTACTCTGCAATAAAAATATATAACAACTTACCCTTACAATTCAAATTACTTACAGGAAATGCTTTTAGTAACATTTTGAAAAAATGGCTAATATCACAAGAATTTTATAGCTTGCAGGAATATTTAGATAAATAAGTGTCAGTCATAAATAAGTACCTACCAAAGTAAACTATAGTTCCTTTATAATTAAGTTAGATTTATAATTAAGAAGTTTTATTAGATAGAGATAAAATATATATTAAAAAGTTTAGGTATGTTAAACCTACATTTAAATTCATAGAATTTAAGGGCCGAATAGGGCAGACTGTTTGTACTTTTTATATACTCACCACCTTATACATTCAACAGTTTACAATAAAGATTATTCTGATTCTGAAAGAAGAAAAAAAAACTCACTTGACATTCTTACCGCCTTCAACAACGCATTCCAATACTGCTTTCTCGCCATCCTTAAAAAGCACCTCCGACTGAGTGTCTCTCAACACAGGAAGCTGTTGAACGGGCTGCGCTGCGCCTGAAATAATTAAAATAATTCATAAGATTTGGGATATTAAAAAATCTTATAAAATTACGGCCGGTTTCTGAAAGCCCGATCAAAACTAATCGCATGTCAAGTCACTTGCTTTCACTATTTAATGGAATGTTTACTACGTTTTGTAAACTTTTATAAGCTCATAGATGTTAGATTGGTGTGGATGTTAGTAGATAACTTACACAAAAGTAGGCACGCAGACATCACCAAAAGCGATTTGAAAGCCATGATTATCTGCAAAATAATTAAAATTTATAATATAAAAAATAGGTAAGTGTGTGTGTTAAGTTTCTAGAAATGAGTAGGTATGTAATAGGTATCCTGTTTTATAAAAAAAACTATATTAGTGTTACTCATATCTACCTAATATCAAAAAAGTTGGTTTGTCAACTTCCAATTTACTTGTTCAATCATATGGTAGAATAACAAAAACAATTACTTAGTAGAATACATAAAATTATTGGGTAACAAAATAAATCAAGGGCGGATGATGATGTAGTGTGGAGATTCCATCACAGTACATACATAAAAGCAAATCAAATTAAGTATCAAAGTTGTTCAAATATATGAATAAACTAACAGAAAGAACATGAGTGAAACTCTCGTCTATTTCTGGCTGGAATTGCGAATTTTGTTCGTTGCATTACTAAAGGCAGTTATTGTTGATTTTTTTGCCCTTGTGTTATGTAGGTATAATATTAATTTATTGTACTATGTAGGTATACCATAAATTGCACTATTTTTTTACCATACCTTGACCGGTACTAAAATACTTTAGAAGCCAAGTAATTTGAAATGAACGCACCCGTAACAACGTACCTTGGTTGGCGGGAAACTCGCACTGAAGAAAAAGCGGGACCATCCAAGTTTTTATACTGATCCCTGCGACTTGACTGTTTGTCTGATTCATCGCTGTAGGCATATTAGTACATCTGCCTAGGTATACCTAAAAAAACTACAGGTTGTAAAAATACTACTGTTGAAATCTTATTCGGGGCTTGTTTTTTTTTGTTTTTAGGTTACAAATTGATAATATTGAATCCCTGCCAATGGGCGTACCATTATTAAAGCGTCCACTGCACCCTAAAAAGAGACACACTTGGTGTCTGTAAGTTATTAATTCGGTTTCATGCATAACTTGTTAGCTGTAGATGTTATTGATCGAGTGAGCGAAGCGAACGAAGATCTTAGTTTCAACTTGGGCGATTTGGCATTTTCTGTATGTATGTATGTATGTATGTATGTATGTATGTTTGTCTGGCGATAACTTTAGAACCGTTGATTTGATCTGCATGAAATTTGATAAGTCGATAGCTTGTACTTGAGAAATTTACTGGTAAGTATATGAGTAAAATCGGGTGAAGGGTTTTTGAGATATGGGGTTTTTTAAGGGGGCAAAAATAAAAAAAGTGACATAAAAAAATCAAGTTACATGTCATACGAAAGGGCTTTGTTTGGACATTCCAAAACAATTTTTACTTTTTTTCTGGGACGCTCGGTTTTTGAGATACAACAAAAAAGTTAAATTAAGATAACCAGCGATCCAAGAGCTCCCATCTCTAAGAGTTTCGTTGGCATCAAGGTTTTTCTACTGGTCGGCCAGTTACTTTGCTTTTTCTTATTTTTTTTTCTTGAAATAAATTAAGGAGGTACTCAGTTCTCATAAAATGGTGACAACGACCAGGTCTGATGATGGAGCCAAGGTCTGTTCAACGGAACTCTTCAATAAATAGGCCAATAGAGTTGAAACTTGGTTACCGTACTGAGTTAGTAGGCGGTAGTCAGAAAAAAGTCCAAACATAATTCGGCAAGCATCGGCAATTGTTACCGCGCGAGGAGGACGAGTACTACCCTCCGAGATACAGTTTTTTTAACTAGTTCGGAGTGTATTGCAAATCTGATTCGGCCACCAGCCACCAGTTATATTATAAAAATGTTATTTTATACCTATTACCTACGTATTGTTAATTTTAAGTTTAAGTTTAAGGTTAGTGGTCTGTACTAGGTCTTTTTTGGAAATAAATAAATAAATAAATAAATAATGTTTGGACTTGCCTTTGACTACCACCTATTCAAAGTTTTGGTGCGTTCGTCGGGTCGCATCACGAGATCTCAGTTCGGGGCGAACTACTAGTTTAAATTGTATCACCAATTTCAATTTTAATAGTGCCTTGCAATCGTCACCACTTCGGCAAGTGAGCCGTGTGAGGTTGCCGTGTCCGCTGATGATCCTGCGGTTCGGTCGCCAGCAATGCAAGTTTCTCTCTATTTAATGTACTTACTAAAATCGGGGCTTTCTGTTCAGTAAAAGAAGAAGAAAGTTAGTGGTTGAAACAAATTATATTGTTGGTAGCCATAAAAAATATTTCAATACTAGTGGCTTCCCGCGGCTTCGCACGCGTTGAAGTGGTGCCGTGATTGAGCCACAAACATCCAAACATCGTAACTTTCGCATTGATTTGTATATTATTAAGGTAGGATTTTAAATACCTACGTAGGTATAAGAGATACCTATAGGCGTACATCACCTATATTAGGTAGGTAGGTATAGGTACTGAGTTTAGCACAAACATGACAAATACAACAAAGACAACCTTACACGGAAAATATACTTTTTACTTTAATGTACTTAGGTATTTGTTCCTAGTTTCTAACCCCAAAAACAAACGAAACGAAACAGCTTCACGACTTTGATCCCCAGGCACGGTAGATACCCTCAGATCTCTTCGTACCAACTCAAGATTCCCGTGTTTAGAATGTCCCTAACAAACATTGACGCCTCGTTGTATCCTTTTTACTCGAGCGCAACGAAGGAGGGTAACGTTTTAGGGGTTGTTTTCGAAAATCAAATTGTCTTTTTGTTTGTTTGAAGATTATTAAACCACGCGTTAAAAATCTCCCGTACAAACCTTGAAACTTTGGCAGTCTTTTGCACCCTTTGCAGGGGTAGTTTCAAAATATTGAAAACGTGATTTTAAATAATTTATTGTGGAGTATGGGAGAGAGATGTAAAAGTTAGTATTGGAGATTTTTAACGCATAGTGCGATTGATTTCAAACTTGAAGTATATATTTACTTCAAGTTTGAAATCAATCGCACTATGCGTTAAAAATCTCCCATACTAACTTTTACAGTCATTTGCACCCTTTGCGTGGGTAATTATCAAAACTTCAAAGTGTTATTCTTAATTATTTATTTCTTAGTATATTTACCTCAAGTTTTAAGTCAATCGCACCACGCGTTAAAAAACTCCCATACAAACTTCGACATCCCTTTGCATACTTATTAAGGGTAGTTTTAAAAAACCAAAAAGGTTATTCCTATTTTTTTAGCCTTGAAGTAAATCTACTTCAAGTTTCAAGTTTGTAGATTCAAGGAATAAAATTTTTCATACCAACGTTTTCAACCCTTTTTACACCCTTAGTGGTTGAATTTCCAAAAATCCCTTCTTAGTACACCTCTACGCCATAAGACCTATATACTCTTCAAATTTCAAGTCTCTAAGACCAGCGGTCAAAAAACTCCCATACAAACTTTTACATCCCTTTGCACCCTTATTAAGGGTAGTTTTAAAAAACTAAAAATGCCTTTCCTTTTTTTTGCCTTGAAGTATATGTACTCCAAGTTTCAAGTTTGTAGGTTCAAGGAATACTATTTTTCATACAAACGTTTTCAACCCTTTTTACACCCTTAGGGGTTGAATTTCCAAAAATCCCTTCTTAGTGCACCTCTACGCCATAAGACCTATGTACTCCTCAAATTTCAAGTCTCTAGGACCAGCGGTCAAAAAACTCCCATACAAACTTTTACATCCCTTTGCACCCTTATTAAGGGTAGTTTTAAAAAACTAAAAATGCCTTTCCTTTTTTTTTGCCTTGAAGTATATGTACTCCAAGTTTCAAGTTTGTAGGTTCAAGGAATACTATTTTTCATACAAACGTTTTCAACCCTTTTTACACCCTTAGGGGTTGAATTTCCAAAAATCCCTTCTTAGTGCACCTCTACGCCATAAGACCTATGTACTCCTCAAATTTCAAGTCTCTAGGACCAGTGGTTTAGGCTGTGCGTTGTCTATATGTCAGTCAGTCAGTCAGTCAGTCAGTCAGGACTTTGAGTCTTATAGTATTAGAGATATTAGAGACTAGTGGCTTCCCGCGGCTTCGCACGCGTTGAAGTGGTGAACCGTGATTGAACCACAAACATCCAAACATCGTAACTTTCGCATTGATTTGTATATTATTAGGGTATGAATTTTAAATACGTACTATTATTAGGGTAGGATTTTAAATACCTACGTAGGTATAAGGGATACCTATAGGCGTACATTACCTATATTAGGTAGGTAGGTATAGGTACTGAGTTTAGCACAAACATGACAAATACAACAAAGACAACCTTACACGGAAAATATGTACTTATTTGTTCCTAGTTTCTACCCCAAAAGCAAACGAAACGAAACAGCTTCACGACATTGATCCACAGGCACGGTAGATAGGTACCCTCAGATCTCTTCGTACCAACTCAAGATTCCCGTTTTTAGAACATTGACGCCTCGTTGTATTCTTTTTACTCGAGCGCAACGAAGGAGGGTAACGTCTTTATGTTATTTATCCACAGAACACATTTTCTTTTAGTTTGAAGTTAATTACACAGTTACAGTTAAAAATCTCCCATACAAACCTTGAAACTTTGCAGGGGTAGTTTTAAAATATAGAAAACGTGATTTTAAATTATTTATTGTGGAGTATATTTACTTCAAGTTTGAAATCAATCGCACTATGCGTTAAAAATCTCCCATACAAACTTTGACATCCCTTTGCACGCTTATTATGGGTAGTTTTAAAAAATTAAAAAAGCCTTTCCTATTTTTTTGCCTAAAAGTTCATATACTCCAAGTTTCAAGTTTGTAGGTTCAAGGTATACTATTTTTCATGCAAACGTTTTCAACCCTTTTACACCCCTTGGGGTTGAATTTCCAAAACCCCCTTCTTAGTACACCTCTACGTCATAAGACCTATGTACTCTTCAAATTTCAAGTCTCTAGGACCATCGGTAAAAAAACTCCCATACAAACTTTTACATCCCTTTGCACACTTATTAAGGGTAGTTTAAAAAAACTAATAACGCCTTTCCTATTTTTTTGCTTTGAAGTATATGTACTCCAAGTTTCAAGTTTGTAGGTTCAAGGAATACAATTTTTCATACAAACGCTTTCATCCCTTTTTACACCCTTAGGGGTTGAATTTTCAAAAACCCCTTCTTAGTACACCTCTACGTCATAAGACCTATGTACTCTTCAAATTTCAAGTCTCTAGGACCATCGGTCAAAAAACTCCCTTACAAACTTTTACATCCCTTTGCACATTTACTAAGGGTAGTTTTACAAAACTAAAAATGCCTTTCCTATTTTTTTGCTTTGAAGTATATGTACTCCAAGTTTCAAGTTTGTAGGTTCAAGGAATACAATTTTTCATACAAACGCTTTCATCCCTTTTTACACCCTTAGGGGTTGAATTTCCAAAAACCCCTTCTTTGTACACCTCTACGTCATAAGACCTGTGTACTCTTCAAATTTCAAGTCTCTAGGACCATCGGTCAAAAAACTCCCATACAAACTTTTACATCCCTTTGCACACTTATTAAGGGTAGTTTTAAAAAACTAAAAATGCCTTTCCTATTTTTTTGCTTTGAGGTATATGTTCTCCAAGTTTCAAGTATGTAGGTTCAAGGAATACAATTTTTCATACAAACGCTTTCATCCCTTTTTACACCCTTAGGGGTTGAATTTTCAAAAACCCCTTCTTAGTACACCTCTACGTCATAAGACCTATGTACTCTTCAAATTTCAAGTCTCTAGGACCATCGGTCAAAAAACTCCCTTACAAACTTTTACATCCCTTTGCACATTTACTAAGGGTAGTTTTACAAAACTAAAAATGCCTTTCCTATTTTTTTGCTTTGAAGTATATGTACTCCAAGTTTTAAGTTTGTAGGTTCAAGGAATACAATTTTTCATACAAACGCTTTCATCCCTTTTTACACCCTTAGGGGTTGAATTTCCAAAAACCCCTTCTTTGTACACCTCTACGTCATAAGACCTGTGTACTCTTCAAATTTCAATTCTCTAGGACCATCGGTCAAAAAACTCCCATACAAACTTTTACATCCCTTTGCACACTTATTAAGGGTAGTTTTAAAAAACTAAAAATGCCTTTCCTATTTTTTTGCTTTGAGGTATATGTACTCCAAGTTTCAAGTTTGTAGGTTCAAGGAATACAATTTTTCATACAAACGCTTTCATCCCTTTTTACACCCTTAGGGGTTGAATTTTCAAAAACCCCTTCTTAGTACACCTCTACGTCATAAGACCTATGTACTCTTCAAATTTCAAGTCTCTAGGACCATCGGTCAAAAAACTCCCTTACAAACTTTTACATCCCTTTGCACATTTACTAAGGGTAGTTTTACAAAACTAAAAATGCCTTTCCTATTTTTTTGCTTTGAAGTATATGTACTCCAAGTTTCAAGTTTGTAGGTTCAAGGAATACAATTTTTCATACAAACGTTTTCATCCCTTTTTACACCCTTAGGGGTTGAATTTCCAAAAATCCCTTCTTAGTGCACCTCTACGCCATAAGAGCTATGTACTCCTCAAATTTCAAGTCTCTAGGACCAGCGGTTTAGGCTGTGCGTTGTCTATATGTCAGTCAGTCAGTCAGTCAGTCAGTCAGTCAGTCAGGACTTTGAGTCTTATAGTATTAGAGATAGAGATAGAGATGTTTCACTTGAAGTATTAAACTTGAAATTTACTAAATATTTGATTAAAAGAAGCCTGCCTATTTCATGTTACAAACTATATGGGTAGGTAGGTATATTCCATATCTCAATACGTAGGTATTTACATACACAGTTGTTATTATAACGGCGCCGGTTTCTGAAAGCTCGATCAAACCTAATCGGATATCAAGTCACTTGCTATCTCTATCTTTTTTTTTGATACTTCTAGCTGTTGGAACAATCAGATGAACCACCTGATTTTAAGTGGTAACAATCACCTATAACAAAGCATTGCCTTGTAAGTCACGCACGATAGGAACGTGCCCTACGATGCACTGCCCTGCGTCCATCAACTTGAGGCATAATACAGATGTTAAGCCTCATGTGCCTGTAATTACACCGGCAACCACACTCTTCAAACCTAAACACAGCGTGGCTGCTTGGCGGCAGTAAAGGCGTGGTGGTAGTACTTCCCCGGACGAGCCATACACAAAGAGATCTACTACTCTTAAAAAATCTATCTAATTTGATGTAGGTAATAGTGACTTGACATCTGATTATGTTTGATCGAGCTTTCAGAAACCGGCCGTAAGTGTCACATGGACCCTGAGTACCGTACCTATCCAAACCAGTCTAGTCATGATGATCCAGGTTTTTAATTAAGGGGTGCCTATGACCAACATCATTGGAGTAGACGCAACAAAAAAAATCTTGTTTTTTACAAAACGTGTAGGGTTCTCGTCCACGTAATAAATTCCACGAACGTACCAACAATATCCATCGGTACCTAATAACGGTACTTGCTTGGAAGTCTGGTGGGGCTTGGGGCCCGGGCCCATAGTGCCCAATAGAAAAGAGGGGCCTGGGGCCTTATGCTCACTTCGATCGAGATTATCTCACGGTAGAGATGACGTCATATCTCGTTCGATAACTATTTATCCCCATTCTCACCATCCTACTCCCCAATTTTCTCATACAAAGTTCATGCGAGACGCAACGTCAACGAGTTATTGAACGAGATATGACGTCATCTCCACCGTGAGATAATCTCGCTCGAAGTGAGCATAAGGCCCCTGGCTATCTGTGCAGTGCAAGTACGTGCCTTTCGAAAGTAGCCTTTATACACCCTTTAGCTAGAGCTACGCTGTACCCTGCATATATTTTCATGTAAGTCGATAGGTGAAGTACCTACCGCTGTAATTGGTGATAAACTTCATTATTGTTGGGATGCCTTTAGCATGAAAATGCGTTTTACGGTCGTAAATAAGGAAATGTGTAATACCTAGGCACCTATTTGTCAGCATTCCACCTGTCTGTAACAAAGGCGCAAGTTTAAATATAAATAAAATAAAGACAGTATGCCTCAAGTTGATGGACGCAGGGCAGTGTGGCATATCGTTGATATCGTGCATGAATTGCGGCGAAGACAATGGCGAAGAAGATATAACATCACTAAACTAATTTTCGATAAATCGCTATCAACCATTTTGTGTGCAAATTGCACACAGTTTGGTAAAAAAATCATTTTGATCTATTCAAGTTTTCCTACTTAAAAGTTTGCATGTACGAAAACTAGTAAATCTGTTGTAGATATAAGCATTCTGTTTGATTTGAATGCTTTTCTCACACTTCATGCTTTTTTTTTGGACAACTCTTTCAGACGAAATATCTTATTTCTTCCAAGACAATTCCCTTATTAGGATGCCTTAATTCCTGAATTAAGAAGGCATGTCCCTCCCTCCCAACCCCCCATACGGAGGCCTTACCTTACCAAGTCCGCACTATCATTAATTTATATTCTGTGACCAAGTGTTGGTCATTAAGTCGGTAGTAAGAAAAATCGATAATAACAATACTAGTGGTTCGCCCCGAACGAGATCTCGTGATGCAACCCGACGAACGCACCAAAACTTTGAGTAGGTAGTAGTCAGAGGCAAGTCCAATCATTGTGCTTGGACACGTTCCTGACTACCACTTACTAATTAGTGTAGTAACCAAGTTTCAACTGAATTGGCCTATTTATTGAAGAGTTCCGTTGAACAGACCTTGGCTCCATCATCAGACCTGGTCGTTGTCACCATTTTATGAGAACCGAGTACCTTGTGAATTATTTTCGAGAAAAAAAAATTAGAAAAAGCTAAGGAACTGGCCGACCAGTAGAAAAACCTTGATGTCAACGAAATTCCTAAAAATGGGCGCTCTGGGATCGTTGGTTATCTTAATTTAACTTTTTTGTTGTATCTCAAAAACCGAGCGTCTCAAAAAAAAAGTAAAAATTGTTTTGGAATGTCCAAATAAAGCCCTTTCATATGACATGTAACTTGATTTTTTTATGTAACTTTTTTTATTTTTGCGCCCTTAAAAACCCCCATATCTCAAAAACCCTTCATCCGATTTTACTTACCAGTAAATTTCTCAAGTACAAGCTATCGACATATCAAATTTCATGCAGATCGGATCAACGGTTCTAAAGTTATCGCCAGACAAACATACATACATACATACATAAAATGCCAAATCGCCCAAGTTGAAACTAAGATCTTCGTTCGCTTCGCTCACACGATCAAAAATACTTAGGAATATTCAAAACAAGATTGAACTCTAAAGGATTACTTATATCTAATGCGTGCTCCTCCACCTTAGACTGCATCTTCACTTTCCTCAGGTGGGAATATGAAAAAAAGCAAGTATAATTTTATAATCTGTGACCGGTCACCAGTCACCAGTCACCTATAAATCTTAGGACTCACCGTCTTTGCAGAAAACAAGGAAAGAGGAAACTGAGCACCAGTAGGTAGTGAGGTCATCAACAAAAGTGGACAACATCTTGCTGTTGGAGTTTCGATTTCGCCCCGACATGGCAGCCTTACGACTGCTAGGTACCTACATATGTACTTTAGTGATTTTAATACTTGTAGATGGCCTACCTGATGTTAAGTGGCAATCATCATAACAAAGCATTGTAACGCACGATAGTAACGTGTTTTTTATGGAAAAGCACTACTGAGAGTAATTTCTGCCGCCAAGCAGCGTTTCTGTGTTTCGGTTTGAAGTTGTGGTTGCCGGTGTAACAATTGTTCAATTTCTTAATACTATAAAACATGACGCAGCGTTTTTCGCAGTACTTACAAAAAAAAAATTGACAAAGAAGAGGACAGAAATTCAAATCGAAAACGACGAATTCATTCGTCATGTACAAATGCAGTTACTAAATGGCGAAATTAATGTGGCTACTTTTTTGGAAAAACTTCGTGTAAATTAAATTGATAATAATAAATGTAACAAGGTGCAAAAGCTAGTCTTATTTTCAATTGAACAAACGGGAAAAGAAATCTCACTAGTTTAGTCAACTGAACTGAACAACTGAACTAGTGGGAATAGACGGTAATTACAGCCACATGAGGCTTAACATCTGTATGTCTCAAGTAGATGGACGCAGGGCAGTGCATCGTAGGGCAGGTTCCTATCGTGCGACACTTACGAGACTTTGTTATTGGTGATGGTTACCACTTACATCAGGTGGGCCATCTGCTTGTACCATAAACTAGTTTAAAAAAAATAATGTTTAGTAAGATTTGTTGTAGAGCCCTCTTATCACCGCGTTATCTCGGGAAATGGTTGCAAAGTTTCTCTGTTATCTATCCACCTATTGACTGTAGGTAGTTTCCCTCAGTTTTCCTGTTATTGTACTGGGTTGACGTAATTTATCTGTTAGGTAGGTATGCTTTACCTACTAGAGCTCGACCTACACTGATTGACTTTCCCCGTTATGCTTATCTTGTTGCTATTGTGAATATTATGGATTCCACAAGGATTCCACGATAAGGATACTTCTTCTTCTTCTTCTCCTTCTTGTAGTAACTTGCGTAGCTATCGTAGGGGCCAGGTGGTGCAGTGCAGCAGAGCCCGGAGCTCAGGGGGCCCTCTAACTTAAGCTTTGAAAAGAGAGGGTCAGCCAGCTCCCGAAGCTCGAAAACCTTGAGCCTGCTCTCAATTTTTTTTAATGATTTTAAATGAACATCAACAATCAGAGGACTCCCGGTTTAAGACTTCCAACACATTCGCCAAGTGTCCTCGATAAGCATGTGCTGTTTGTTATTGTTATTTGGTAGTTTGGTTGAGTACGCCCGTAGCACATTGCATCAGCGATAAGCTCACGTGCTTGACGGTCGTGAGATCAATTCGACAATTCCACCCGTTAACTTTATGGTTAAGTTTTCATTCCGATTCTTTCTATATGCACCGGGGCCCTTGTCCACCTAACTCTTCGCCACTGCTAGCATCAACAGTTTTTTTTCGAAACAGTGTGGAGGCTCCTTCGAGCACTTGCCACATGTTAGAACTTATGTTCTACGTACAACATGCCGCATGCCGGTTTCCTCACGATGATGTTTAAGGTACCTTATCCGTTTGAGAGTAATCGCACGGTGCACCACATTCGATCAGAACCGACTAGACCACCAGTGCTCTCAATATTTGCTTAAAGATATCTACTTGCACACATCCATGTTGATTTGATATTGAGATGACTTTGGGTATACAGAATCATCATACCTGCCTATCTAACCGTTCCTAGCCTTTGATATTTCGTCTTTACACGTTACGAATTACCTATAGAATCATTGATTCCTTTAGCATTGGTCTAAACTATAATTATTACCTATAGAAATAAAGCTTACTTTAAACACTTTACTATTTATTTTCGCTGGTTATCACTAACATACAGTTAAATCAATCAATAATATCAAACAAAATGAACTCTCCCACGGAGAATGTGAACAAATTTGTAATAGAAAACGAATTACTCCGTCTGGGAGAGTTGGTGCATGGATTTTCGTTACACGTTGGGCGCAGCTTGGGAGGGGGAATTAGCTTGCAACCTTCTTTGGGACAGACTAAAGGCCTCTTTTTGTCCTTTTTGGGAATCGGCCAGGACGGAATGGGCACCCAAGGCTCAAAATTTCTCGCGAGTGTTAGATTTTCCGCATTCAAATTGGGCGATAAACTGACGGACGTCTTATAAGGACAAACAACCAGCAGATTAATGCCAATATCCTGAAGCATCAATGACATTTCCTTCGTCCAAACTGCACGCGATCGTTCTAAAAAGTTGACACAAAGGCTCGGGAGCGAAGCAGTTTTCTGAATGTCTGACACTGGTTGGTGTAACAGAGATATTATGATGTTTTTCAGATTGATGGAAGGGGAATGCTTCTTGAATTTCTGGCATGGGTTTTTCTTGGCTGGGCAAGGGGGTGGACAAGGGGGTGGACAAGGGGATGGACAGGGTGGAGGGCAGGCTGGCTTGCAAGGCTTTGGACAAGGCGGGGGTGGGGGAGGGCACTTAGGAGCAGGAGGTGGACATGGTGGAGTTTTCTTCCCGCACTTTCCTGTCACAGGGTCCACCTGCCTATCATACGCTTGGCAATACTGCATTCGGTTCCGCATCCTAACTCGCTTCAACATCTCAGATAGAGATACTTCCTCGTCGGGTTTCAGTTTTGGCAATGGACCACAAGCTGCAGATATAGCCTTCTGTATCGCATCTGCTGGCTCTGCCAGTGTCTTGCTGTCTACCAAGGGGTTGACCATGGTTTGTGGTTGTACGAAGCTGTGCGATATTTGTTCCGTGGAAATGTTAGGGTTCTTTTTTTCAATGATTGCTTCCGTTTCCTCTGATGATCTTGGCTCGATATAAGTAACATCGGCATGCTCCATGGTGTTCTCGGACGTGTGTTCCGGTTCAGGTGGCGTGGAATAATGGAAATTTTCTTTCGAAAGTTTTTCTGTACTCGTTTCTGTAGGAATTGTAGGTTCAGAAACGTCAAATTCAAAGCTTCCCCTGTCAAATTTCAATGGTTGTGGTTCTGGTTGAGGACGAGTGATAAATTGGAAAGTTTCTTTAGGATGTTTGGGCTCCGAAGTTGCGGTATGCTCAGACTGAGTGTAATATTCCAAGGTCTTACTGACTTTTGGTGTATTCGACCTCTGTATCGTCATGGGTTCATGCTGTGTGGAATAATCTCTTTCTGTTGCCGTATTTTCTCGTGAAGTTATCTCAGGCTTTATAGGATCGACTTGAATCGAGAGCTTTATAGTTTCATGCTCTGTAGGGGTTGTGTCAGGTGCCAGAGTCTCTGATTGGGCAGAAAGTTTCTGAGGCCTCGTTTTAGTGTTTGTAATCGGTTCCGGTTGTTCTGAATATTGCCATGTCTCCTTTGAATTTTCTAATGGATGTGATTCAAAAGCTATATGAGGTTCAGATTCTTCAGTCGGCTGCTGTATATGACTTTCTGGAATAGGTGCAGATTTATTGGTATTTAGCACTTGATGGGCATCTAAAAAATGTGCCGTACGATTCTTCGCTTCATCATATTCAATTTTAGACGTTTCCTCAACGCTTTCCTGCTCAGATTTTTGTTCTTGGCGAAACGAATATTTTTGGTACCATAAAGGATCGTATTCTTCTTCATAATTATCGTAAGCAATGGTTTTCTTGTCATACGGATCAATAATGGCTTGACTGGGATCATAATTTGGTCTAGGTGCAAAATTTACATTGTCTTCTTGCGCATTAATCTCTACTGGCTCGGAGTCCGCTGCAGATTGTCCAGAATACGTTAGTGGTTTTTTATCAATCTCATACAACTGCATTCTCTCCGATTTCAGAGTGGTATTATCAGAATCATCTTCAGAAATGGCTTTAGGACTGTTGGCCATCTGGAACGCGGGGTGAAGCTTATCCACATAAGCAATGGGAGGATCTCTCTGAAACTCTCGAGTTTCTAAATCAATTTCTGTTTTTTTGACTGGTCGTCGTGGCTTCTTTAACACCTCGATTTGGATAATATTTTCTTCAATCACAGAACTTTCTCCTTTTGAACTAGTCTGTGGCACGCCTAGTTTTTCCATTCCTTTTAATAAGCGTTCGTCGATATTACTGCTGGGAGCATCAAGACAGCGCTTAGCCAATTCATCGTAAGGGTGGTCTGATTCCGCTGATGCTCCAGATTTACTACTTTTTCGATTTGATGCAAAATTATAAATTGGTAATTTAAAGTCCGATCTTTCGATTTCATTAGATAACAGTAATTCTATCCTTCGAATTTCTTCTAGTCTACGAACGTCTTCTAATCTAAGAGTTTCTTCTATTCTACGAACTAAAGATTCAACGGTGGCTTTCATATTGTATTCTTCTTCAAAAGTCTCCGCATCAATAGAACCTCTAACTCCAACATCTTCGAAATCATCAAATTTTCGACTCTCAAAGTTTTGGAACGATCGAGTATCCACCGCACCACCTAAAATCCTCGGAGGCACATTAAACCCGTCAATTTTGGGGTTTTCTGCTTCAACTAGAGGCGTTTCACCGATAGTTTCAACCTTCTGAGCCAGCTGTTCTTCAGTTTGCTTTGCTGTCGTTGCGTGTAATTTATTATCTTTTAATCGTACTTTGCTGGAATTCTCTAGCAAAACTTTATTATCATCCTCTTTCTCTAACGGTTCTGAGTAAGCTACATCATGTTTCTCGCATTGTGCATGTTCTTGCATATGTGGCACAGCCATCTCTGCTAACTTATCTCTGTGTAGTTCATTATTGTGATGATCTGCATCCGGTAGTTTGGGTTTATCAAGGCCTTTTTTGATGGTGTCAGGTGGTTTGCTTGGTCCAAATATAAGTTCGATCAGATTTTTGCACTTTTCGTATTCTGCGTCCTTGTCTTTGCCCGACTTAGTACTTTTCTCAGCTTTTCTTAACGCGGTAATCGACACTGCAAAATAGCAAGTAATGCCATGAGTTTTTTTTAATTTAATACTTGTGATCAAATAAATAAATTAATTGCTCCCTATTCAATATTTTGGTTAGATTTCTAATGAGCATTATGTAGATGGGTAGGTACATAATACAAAAGTGACAACGCTCCATAAAAATCGAAGAATTTCTTTCCTAAATTCCAATGAAAATGGCATTGAATTATATAAGTAGGTACCTAAATTGTTTTTTTTTTCTAGTTGATGGACGCAGGGCAGTGCATCGTAGGGCACGTTTCTATCGTGCGTGACATAAGAGGAAATGCTTTGTTATATAGGTGATGGTTACCACTTAACATCAGGTGGCCATCTGCTTGTCCCATCATCTAGTTGTATAAAAAAAGAACTGTTTTCATCCATTCGTCGTATATTTTGAGGTAACTTAACATCATTTATTTATCATTTTATTCCTTTAATCGCATGTCAAGTCACTTGCTTAATTCGATGTAAGTACTAATAGCTGAAATGGCGAGTGACTTGACATCCGAGCTTTCAGAAACCGGCCTTAGATAGGTAAGTAGGAACTTACATTTCTGAAACTTTCCAGGTGTGTACCTCGTATCACCGCGCAAGACTCGGGGTGCCAATGAGGAGCATGCTTTCTTCAGCTTAGAGAAGGTGGTCCTTAACATTTTGTTACATTTGTAACAACTGTTTTACATTTGATAATCAGCGAAAATAAATTTACATTTTTTTCTTCATTCGCACCAATTTTACTGTACAGAAATTTTTATTATATTGCTTTTGTTCCATGACATCCAAAAATTCTTTTTTTGTAACGGTCATGTCAAAACTTCTTGGACTATTTCTGCCAGTGTCTTTCCAACTAAAGAGGAAACAAACATTGTGACAAAAAATCTCCTAAAATATTTTTGAACCTTTGCCACCAAATAAAGTTTTCAGTGATGTCTGTGAAGTGAACGCAGCTTCGATGCAGTTATTTTTTTACAATCTGACGTTCCATTATACGCATGTATTGATATTTATTCTGAAAGAAGTTTTAATTAATTTTATGCATTATAATCATGAAAAACTATTATAGAAAAAAAACACATTTTTATACTTTGTGTCTGTGTTGCTCTGAAGTGCATGTTAATTTAGGACTGAAACATTATATAAATCATTTTTCATATCATTCTTACCAAGTGGAAACGAAACAGTGTTTACATCACACCACTGTCATGCTGGAACGGAGCGTGATTTCAAATGCGAGAAAATAACAAAGATGGCTGAAGAACAGGTGAGCACCAAAATAATGAGAATTTCAGTCAATAATAACTGGATTCAGCCGTTTTACGATAGTAACTAACCTTGATAATTAATTTCTTACCCAATGAGCTGATTTCATGAAGCTTCCGTTACAAACTTTGTGAATTTTCGGCGTCATACTTGAACTTGGACCTCACGGAGAGCCACAGAAAATTAGGAATTTTCGTCATTTTTATGCAATATTTACGTACAACTACTCAAAATAATCAACCTAAATCAATAATTTCATGTTATTTATAGTTACCGGCTTATTGGTTAGTTGTGTTCATTCGTTGTTGACATACACTATCCTTGAAAATCGGTCTGAACTATTCATTGAGACTTGGCAACGTACTGATAGTGCGCCCCATTATATCTTGATGTAGCTGTGACATCCCCTGTATTCTACGAAAGACCTGTTCCACTAAGTTCAACTATATGTTCAACCAGTTGAAACTAATTGCACCAAAAAAATCCAGTTATTTCAACTCCAATATTTTTTTGTAAAAGTTAAACTTTCTGGACAACATTGATCCTATTAGTTCAACTTTCTATTCATTTTTCAATTACAAAGAAACCTATACAAGCAAGTTACAGTTCTTAGTTAAATAAAACAAAAATTAATATTGGTGGACATTTGACACAGTGCCATCTAGCCCCAAACTAAGCTCTTTAGATTAGAGTAGAGCAACACTGTACTAATACTCTTAACTTCAACATCTCACCAAATAAAACCACACTGAATTACCCAAAATGCATTACCTACTTTTCTCGCCTGCATTATTATTGTAAAAATTAAGATATTATGAAGATTTTTATAATGACTACTCATAACAAAACATAAGGTTTAAATATTAGGTACTAGTTAGCAAAGCTTTGGGTATAGATGCATAATAATAATAAAACCTTTTTTATGAGAATTATTGTTCTTAATAATCTAGTTCACTTTTTATACTTATTTGTTTTCTCTTTGTGTCTTTTGTTTGTCTCAAGGCCTCTTCCAAATCTTTCCATTTCATCCTTGATCAGCCTGCAATATCTTTTACATCTCTAATGTTCGGTTAGTAGGTTCTTATTACCTTCAAATGGGGCTTGTAGGTGACTAAGACTTGTAGGCTTGTAAATTCGCGTACACCTAACCATCATACTGGCAATAGACATCATGCATTCAGCCCAATGACCAAAGAGGTCGCTTTGCTATTCAGCCTTGTCTTAGTGCGAGTATAATAGTCATCAATTTTAAATATTGAATGGCGAAGCTCAATTTTGATCTTGAAAAAAAAAAAAAAAGTTCTTTACTTGATTCTTTTTAATGAAAAAAGGCGGGAATAGAAAACTTTTACTTTAAATATTGTTTATTCTTGTAATGCAGGTTTTTTCTACATACCTCACAATCGAGATGTAAAGCAGAATAGTTAGCTCGGGTGTAAGCACCAATTTCACCCTCGAACTATAAAACTATATAACTATAAAAACTAAATAACTCTGGCTGCAATTGATGCATTACAGCCCTTGGCTACTAATTTACTATTAGTTAGTCTGTCCATATTTTGAACTGCCTTCCACATTTTAGTTTTGTTAACCAATTCAGGTATAGAAGCATCGATTGTATCAACTCATTACTATTTTTTTAACTAGGTACATATGTTAGCAAAAGACTTCATAAAGGCGGCTGTACATGGCTGGCATGTAAAATGG
Organism: Chloroclysta siterata; assembly: GCA_932294275.1. NCBI lineage: Eukaryota > Metazoa > Arthropoda > Insecta > Lepidoptera > Geometridae > Chloroclysta > Chloroclysta siterata. The sequence goes on along the minus strand of OW028595.1, from coordinate 2,160,599 downwards.
AACAGTACCGGGCATGCTTGTTAATGGCATGTAGAAGTTACTGGCGCTATTTGGATAGATTCGCAAGTTAAAGTTATATGCAATTTGCGTCCTTGCATGCCTGTATTTGCCGGTTTCATAGCCCCCCGCCTTTCCTCCCTCAAATTGCATGCCAGTAGCTGACAGAAAATCAAATGTTGTGCTAACTACTTGCGTGGCAGGTACAGGTATGCCAGTTAGCGTATACACATGAAAGTTGGTGGCATGTGCAAGTAGCTTATATGCCAGTACTCTCAAACGGTGAAGGAAAACATCGTGAGGAAACCGGCATGTCGTAGAACCTAAAAGTTCTATAACATGTGTCAAGTGCTTGAAAGGAGCCTCTTGAGGCGCACTTAAAATCCTTTCACCACACTGTTTCTAAAAAAACTAGTGACACGACAAGAGAGAGAGAGAGTAGCTTATATGCAAGTGTGCCAGCTACAGTCATGTGTATTCCCGCCTTTGGAAGTAGAAAATTGTAAGGGATGCATTTGCTTTGTAGATATATAAGAAACTAGTGGCTTCCCGCGGCTTTGCACGCGTTGAAGTGGTGAGCCGTAATTGTAATTGAGCCACAAACATCCAAACATCGTAACTTTCGCATTGATTTGTATATTATTAGGGTAGGATACCTACGCAGGTATAAGAGATATCGTATATATAGGCGTACATTACCTATATTAGGTAGGTAGGTAGGTATAGGTACTGAGTTTAGCACAAACATGACAAATACAACAAAGACAACCTTACACGGAAAATATGTACTTATTGGTTTCTAGTTTCCACCCAAAAAAAAAAACGAAACGAAACAGCTTCACCACTTTGATCCCCAGGCACGGTAGATACCCTAAGATCTCTTCGTACCAACTCAAGATTCCCGATTGAAAGCACTATGCGTTAAGAATCTCCCATTACTAACTTAGACATCCCTTTGCACACTTATTAAGGGTAGTTTTAAAAAACTAAAAATGCCTTTCCTGTTTTTTAGTCTTGGAATACATCTACTTCAAGTTTCAAGTTTGTAGGTTCAAGGAATACAATTTTTCATAACTACCAATTTTTTCAACCCTTTATACATCCTTAGGGGTTGAATTTCCAAAAATCCCTTCTTAATACACATCTACGCCATAAGACCTATGTACTCTTCAAATTTCAAGTCTCTAGGACCAGCGGTCAAAAAACTCCCATACAGACTTTTACATTCCTTTGCACGGTTATTAAGGGTAGTTCTAAAAAACTAAAAATGCCTTTCCTATTTTTTGCCTTGGAGTACATGTACTCCAAGTTTCAAGCTTGTAGGTTCAAGGAATACAATTTTTCATGCAAACGTTTTCAACCCTTTTACACCCTTAGGGGTTGAATTTCCAAAAACCTCATCTTAGTACACCTCTTCGCCATAAGACCTATGTACTCTTCAAATTTCAAGTCTCTAGGACCAGCGGTCAAAAAACTCCCATACAAACTTTTACATCCCTTTGCACACTTATCAAGGGTAGTTTTAAAAAACTAAAAATGTATTTTCTATTTTTTTGCCTTGAAATATAAATACTCCAAGTTTCAAGTTTGTAGGTTCAAGGAATACTATATCTCATACAAACGTTTTCATCCCTTTTTACACCCTTAGGGGTTGAATTTCCAAAAATACCTTCTTAGTACACCTCTACACCATAAGACCTATGTACTTTTCAAGTTTTAAGTCTCTAGGAGCAGCGGTCAAAAAACTGCCATACATACTTTTACATCCCTTAGCACACTTATTAAGGGTAGTTTAAAAAAACTAAAAATGTATTTCCTATTTTTTTGTCTTGAAGTATATGTAATCCAAGTTCCAAGTTTGTAGGTTCAAGGAATACAATTTTTCATACAAACGTTTTCATCCCTTTTTACACCCTTAGGGGTTGAATTTCCAAAAATCCCTTCTTAGTACACCTCTACGCCATAAGACCTATGTACTCTTCAAATTTCAAGTATCTAGGACCAGCGGTCAAAAAACTCCCATACATACTTTTACATCCCTTAGCACACTTATTAAGGGTAGTTTTAAAAAACTAAAAATGTGTTTCCTATTTTTTTGTCTTGAAGTATATGTACTCCAAGTTTCAAGTTTGTAGGTTCAAAGAATACAATTTTTCATACAAACGTTTTCATCCCTTTTTACACCCTTAGGGGTTGAATTTCCAAAAATCCGTTCTTAGTACACCTCTACGCCATAAGACCTATGTACTCCTCAAATTTCAAGTCTCTAGGACCAGCGGTTTAGGCTGTGCGTTGTCTATATGTCAGTCAGTCAGTCAGTCAGTCAGTCAGTCAGTCAGTCAGTCAGGACTTTGATTCTTATAGTATTAGAGATACAGAGTTGCATGACATCCTCAAAGTCAAAACAGTATCTGAAGAGATCAAAAGTACTGCTCAAGTCTACCAAGACAAACTAGAAAACCACCCCGACCAACTAGCACAGAGACTCACTAATCCCACATACATGAGGAGACTTAAAAGAAAAGATGTCATGCTTTTGAATGACCAATAATGAAGTGTACCTACTGAGAAGACAATTCAGGAGTGTACTCTCCCCAACAATAAAACCTACAAAATATTTGCTCATAGTTTTAACAACTTTTACAGCCTTCACAGCTCAGTTGGTAGTAGCTCTGCCTTCTGCACCATAGGCCGTGGGTTCAATCCCCACCAAGAACAAACATTTGTGTCATGAACATAGATGTTTGTTCTCTGTCTGGGTATTATATAAAATTATAAGTATGTATTTACAAAAAAAAAAGTATATATGTATTATATCAGCTATCTGGTTCCCATATTACAAGCTTTGGCTTAGTTTGGGGCTAGATAGTGCTGTGTGGAAAGTCCACCAATATTTATTTATTTTTATTTTAACTGATCGCAGATAAAACTTGGAAAAAAAATACTTTGTAGAAGAACTAGGAACATAAAATTGTTGTGCAATTCTTCACATATTTTGTGCTGAACTAAACTTGGTTAAAATCCACCCACATACATAGGTAAATGTATGTGGGTAGTTTTCAAATATTGGAAACGTGATTATAAATTACTAGCGGCCTGTCCCAGCTTCGCATGGGTGGTCATAAATTTTTTGAACATTTAAGGATAAACTTAGACCGTGGGTTTGAGCCTCGCGTCTACTTATTTCATACATTTGCGCGTATTCTCTTTGAGTGAGTGAAATCGCACCGACCCGTCGACCCGTTAACATTTTTAATTTCGCCATATCTTTTGAATGGAATGTCCGATTTGAAAAATTTAAGAAGTAATCTATAGGTATTGAAACCGTTTTAATTATGAAATGATTTATTTGGATAAGGATTAATACCAAAGTACAAATAAAGACCCTTTTCTAGCGGCGGCATTTCAATTATTTTTTTATAATAAAAGAACACTTATTGTGACATAACTATAATAGTTAGACATATGCTGTCGCGACATTTTTTGTAGATGATGACGTGTTCTACAAAATCGTAGTACATTATTTTGTTCTATCATCAATAGTTTTCGCAGCGCATGCGATGTAAGGATTATTTTTTCCACCTTGGGTTACATTATTGAAGTTTTAGAAGGGATCTCCAATTTTTTACAATATTAAATATAGCCTATGTTACTCAGGGATAATGTAGCATTCTAAAGGTGAAAGAATTTTTGAAATCGGACCAGTAGTTTTTGAGCCTATTCGTTACATACAAAAATACAAAAATACAAACATACAAACATACAAAAATACAAATCTTACCTCTTTATAATATTAGTGTAGATTAGTGTAGATTTATTTTGTGGTACATTTACCCCAAGTTTTAAGACAATCGCACCACGCGTCAAAAAACTCCCATACAAACTTTCACATCCCTTTGCACACTTATTAAGGGTTGTTTTAAAAAACTAAAAATGCCTTTCCTATTTTTTAGTCATGGACTACATGTACTCCCAGTTTCAAGTTTGCAGGTTCAAGGAATACAATTTTTCATACAAACGTTTTTAACCCTTTTTACACCCTTAGGGGTTGAATTTCCAAAAATTATTTCTTAGTACACCTCTACGCCATAAGACCTATGTACTCCTCAAATTTCAAGTCTCTAGGACCAGCGGTTTAGGCTGTGCGTTGTCTATATGTCAGTCAGTCAGTCAGGACTTTGATTCTTATAGTATTAGAGATAAAAGAGAAGAAGCCTGTTAATCCCATAACTTAAATTATTGCATGCATTTTGAACATAAATAAACACCTAGTTCATTTAATTTTTTAAATAAAATATTGTATTCTAAATATGTCTAAAATTTATGTTAACATGGGTAATTATGTGCATTGTAGGTAATTTAAATTATGTACATTCATAAGGCGTAAGTGTCTCATGAAAGTTTTTAATTTTCATTGGTCTCTCTTCTCTCTTGTCGTGTCACTAGTTTCTTTCGAAACAGTGTGGTGAAAGGATTTTAAGTGCGCCTTAAGAGGCTCCTTTCGAGCACTCGACACATGTTATAGAACTTTTTAGGTTCCAAGACATGCCGGTTTCCTCACAATGTTTTCCTTCACTGTTTGAGAGTACTGGTATTGGTTTCTGTTTCCGTTTCTGTATATTTTCTCTGATAAAGGACTTATGATTATAATAAAGTTTATTACTATTTCCAGGAGGTGATTCAGATAGAGCTGCTGTGCAAACAGCTGTACGAGTCACAGGATCCAGGGCTGAGGGAGCAAGCGGAGAAAGCGGTTGTTGCCTTTCAGGTATGTTCAGGTTGACAGCCCTTACACTGTGAAATGTGTGGTGTTAAAGAGGATGTTTACCACCTCCTGATGGAGTGCCCGGAGCGCATCGATGAGGGAGGAGTTAGGGCGAAACATAAATATTAACTGGCTTGATATAGGACTCTTTCAGAGCATGTTAGCGGCACCAACCTCGGGTGAGACTGGCATGCTCTGTCGGTCTATACATATATGGGCTGGTAACATCAGGTGGGCCATCTGCTTGTTCCATTAGAAAGTTGAATATAAAATAAAATGACTTTTTTTTATACAACTAGCTGATGGAACAAGCATATGGCCCACCTGATGTTAAGTGGTAACCATCACCTATAACAAAGCATTGCATCGTAAGACACGCACGATAAGAAAATGCCCTACAATGCACTGTCCTGCGTCCATCAACTTGAGGCATACAGATGTTAAGCCTCATGTGCCTGTAATAACACCGGCAACCACACTCTTCAAACCGAAACACAGCGTTGCTGCTTGGCGGCAGAAAAAGGCGTGGTGGTAGTACTTCCCCGGACGAGCCACACACAAAGAGCTCTACTACTCTTGAAGTGCCATCATTATAATTCCGCTATAAAATGTATAATGAAACAGGCATTGAGAAAATATTTTTTTTTCAGGAATCCCCAGACACGCTTACAAAATGCCAAGCCCTGCTGGAGAGAGCCGACTCCAGCTACTCCCAGCTGTTGGCTGCCACCACCCTCGGCAAACTAATCAGTCGGTAAGATCCTACTAATATTATAAACGCGAAAGTTTGTAAGTATGGATGGATGGATGTTTGTTACTCTTTCACGTAAAAACTAATGAATGGATTTTAATGAAACTTTACAATAATATAGCTTATACATCAGAATAACACATAGGCTACAATTTATAAAGATATTGTGTGACTAAGCCTGCGCAGACGAAGTCGCGGGCACCAGCTTGTATAATATATTTATACCTCAACTGTGTCTTGCAATCTGCCAGCATTGTTATAAAGAGCAAGAAAAATCTTTATTTTGTCTTTTAAATATCTAAATTTAAAAAAAGCTGATACAATTTTTCATTGACATTTTTGTCAATAAAAAAAAGGCCACCACTCAGCATTTGCTGCATGAGCTCAAAATCATGCCCATACAGCGCTGGTTTTCAGTTTCGTTTTAGTGTTTAGGGTTCCATACCCAAAGGGTAAAACGGGACCCTATTACTAAGAATCCGTTGTCCGTCCGTCTGTCTGTCCGTCTGTCGGTCTATCTGTCTGTCCGTCGTCTGTCCGTCTTCTGTCCGTCTGTCTGTCCGTCTATCTCTCCGTCTGTCACCAGGCTGTATCTCATGAACCGTGATAGACAGTTGAAATTTTCACAGATGATGATAGATGATATGATATGATGAGATATTTCTGTTGCCGCTATAACAACAAATACTAAAAAACAGAATAAAATAATACAAAAACTAAACTTTTTTTAGTTTGTAGTTTTCTACACTCTCTTCTAGCTATCTACACTAATCTACATCTACACTTCTACACTAATAACTTGTATAACACTTCACCTTAATTCCAGACCCACAGGCAGCTTGTCAACACAGCAACGCCTAGACATCAGGAACTACGTGTTAAACTACCTAGCTACGCGCCCGAAGCTGGCTAGCTTCACGATACAGGCACTCGTGGCTCTCTTCGCGAGGATCACCAAACTCAGCTGGTTTGACATGATCAAGGAGGAATACGTGTTCCAGAATGTCATCAATGACCTGACTATATTTTTGCGGGTGAGTGTTGAATGTACGGTGGTCTAGCGGGAACAACCGCGCTTTGCGATCCAGAGTTTGCGAGTTCAAATCTCGTGATTGAAGGGTTTTTGTGATTAACAAATAATTTGGAGTTTGTTGAAGAATGTTGAAGAAAAAATAAAAGTGTCAAAGTCAATAGGTATTTATTCAATAAAATCACAAGGATCACTTTGAAACGTCTTAAAGCTAGGTGACTCTAGGTGCCAGTTCCACGCGACCAAAGCCTAGAAGAACAGGCAACAAACTTACGGCTTGGTTCCTACCGCTCTTTTGTATGATCCTTTTACAATGTAATAATATAGTGTTGCTACTTAGCCCCCCTCCCCCCCAAACTTATCTTTCTTTGATATCATATTATTCGACAGCCTTCACAGCTCAGTTGGTAGTAGCTCTGCCTTCTGCGCCGTAGGCCGTGGGTTCGATCCCCACCGAGAACAAACATTTAGATAGATAGAAAATTCTTTATTGCACAAATAAAATATACTGTACATAGGCGAGCTTAATGCTGGATAGCATTATCTACCGGCTAACCTTTGGGTAATGAGACAACATTTTTGGGTAGTGCACATTTGTGTGATGAACATAGATGTTTGTTCTCTGTCTGGGTGTTATATAATATTATAAGTATGTATTTACAAAAAAAAGTATATAAGTAGTATATCAGCTATCTGGTTCCTATATAACACGCTTTGGCTTAGTTTGGGGCGAGATAGTGCTGTGTGGAATGTCCACCAATATTTATTTATTTATTTATTTATTATCTATTCGAAAAGAGCTAGTTTGTTCTTTTGATATTGTAAGTAAAAGTTGCAATTATCAGATCAAGAGATCAATGACGAACTGAACAAGTAATAGACTGTATAATAAAGTAAACCGCGCGCGAGTTAATTTTTCCTTCCTCATGATGTTTTCCTTCACCGTTTGAGAGTACTGGCATTGTGCACATACATGTTTGAACAGAAAAACTCATTGGTGCACGACCGGTGCTAGCATCATTTTAAGAGTAGTAGAGCTCTTTGTGTGTGGCTCGTCCGGGAAGTACTACCACTACGCCTTTTCCTGCCGCCAAGCAGCAACGCTGTGTTTCGGTTTGAAGAGTGTGGTTGCCGGTGTAATTACAGGCACATGAGGCTTAACATCTGTATGCCTCAAGTTGATGGACGCAGGGCAGTGCATTGTAGGGCACGTTCCTATCGTGCGTGACTTACGAGGCAATGCTTTGTTATAGGTGATGGTTACCACTTAACATCAGGTGGCCCATATGCTTGTTCCATCAGCTAGTAGTATTAAAAAAAAAAAACCTTAAAGAATCTTGAGTGGATTGAGGATAAGGCAGTGGTTGAGGATACCTACCGTGCCTGGTATTTTTGTTTAAAAATGCATGTTGTTTTCAGAATCAAGAGCTTGGTACAGTCGGAGTGCAGCTTCTATCGCAGCTCGTTACAGAGATGAACCCCGTGTCCGAAGCCGATGTAAACCGCTCCCTCGCTAAGAACAGGAAGATATCCTTCTCATTTAGGTTAGTTAATTTTATTACACTAGCGGCCTTTCCCAGCTTCGCATGGGTGGATAGTGGATCATTTTCTGAAAATTTTAGGATAAACTAAGGCCGTAGGTTCGAGTCTAGCGTCTACTTATTCCATACATTTGTACGCCCTTCTCCCTGAGTGAGTGAGATCGCGCCACGCGTTCGCTTATAATAATATTATTAAGAGAACTAAAATTTTGAATTTCGTAATATCTTTTGAATGGAGTGTCCGATTTGAAAAATTCAAGAAGTAATCTATAGGTATTAAAACAGTCTTAAATATGACATTATTTATTTTTATTATTATTTATTTGGATAAGGATTAATGTAAAGGTGTACCAATGAGTTTTTCTGTTCAAAAATGTATATGCACAATGCCAGTACTCTCAAGTGGTGAAGGAAAACGTTGTGAGGAAACCGGCATGTCGTAGAACCTAAAAAGTTCTATAACAAGTGTCAAGTGCTCGAAAGGAGCCTCTTGAGGCGCACTTAAATTCCTTTCACCACACTGTTTCGATTTTATTATTATTATTATTATCTTTGACAGAGACACACAACTATTCGAGATGTTCCGTCTCTCTTGCTCCCTCCTCGGCTCCGTGCGAGGGAAGAGTGCAGACATGAGCGCTGAGAGCCAACAGCAACTCATAGCGGCTTTGTTGAAGTTGGCGCACAACTGTCTTATGTTCGACTTCATTGGGACCACAAGTGATGAGTCTACGGACGATCTGTGCACTGTGCAAGTAAGTGTTGTCTCGCTCGCTCATATGCACTGGGAGTGTGCTGTCTCGCTCGCACATATCCACTGGGGATTTTCTGTCTCGCTCGCACATATGCACTGGGGATGTGCTGTCTCGCTCGCACATATCCACTGGGAGGGTGCTGTCTCGCTCGCACTCGGCTGAGGATAGCGCACAACTGTCTTATGTTCGACTTCATTGGGACCACAAGTGAGTCTACGGACGATCTGTCCACTGTGCAAGTAAGTGTTGTCTCGATCGCACATATCCACTGGTTATGGAGTCCGGGGATGTGCTGTCTCGCTCGCACTCGGGTAAAAATGCAGAAGTTAGCGCACAACTATCTTATGTTTGACTTCATTGGGACTACGAGTGACTCGCTCGCACACTACGAATAACTCAGCGACATGCTACTACGGTACTTATGCGACCGTGGTTCCATCTACAGGTCTGACATATAAATATCAAGAGTCCTGCTCGATAACCGAAGTTGCATTCAGTTGAATCGACGACAGATGTCACCGTGCTTGATTTTGATTTTTATTTGTTTTTAGTGTTTACCTACACTGGAAATCACTAATATTTTTAATATAGTCCCAAAAGTTGTTATCCGAGTGGGATTTAAACCCACGACCTTCACCTTGATACGGGGCAGCGCTAACCAACTGCGCCATCGGATTCTAATCACACTCGATGATTTCCTTAAGTGTAGGTAGACACTATAAAAACTAATAAAAAATCAAAACTATGTACGTAGTTACGTACATCATAAAATATTTATCTAATTCCCCAGATCCCCACATCATGGCGTCCGACATTCCTCGAATCAGGCACGCTGGACCTATTCTTCGAGCTGTACCACGCGTTGGGAGGCAGCCTGGCATCATTAGCTCTCGCGTGTTTGGTACAACTAGCGTCAGTGCGACGGTCTCTCTTCAGCAACAACGAACGCTCCAAGTTCCTGAACCGCCTCGCTGCTGGTGTGCTGAGGATATTGGACAACACTCAGGTACTCTTCGAGCTGTACCACGCCCTAGACCTATTCTTCGAGCTGTACCACGCGTTGGGAAGTGGACTGACATCAAGTTCCTGAACATACTTGCTGCTGGTGTGCTGAGGATATTGGACAACACTCAGGTACTCTTCGAGCTGTACCACGCCATAGACCTATTCTTCGAGCTGTACCACGCGTTGGGAAGTGGACTGACATCAAGTTCCTGAACCGACTCGCTGCTGGTGTGCTGAGGATACTAGACAACACTCAGGTAATCAGGATCATGGGCACTCTCGGACCTATTCTTCGAGCTGTTCCACGGACCTATTCTTCGAGCTGTACCACAGACCTAGTCTTCAAGCTGTACCACGGACCTGTACCACGCCCTAATAGAAGGACTGGCACCACTGGCTCTCGCGTGTTTGGTACAACTGGCGTCTTATTCGCAGAAATAAGTGTTACATAAGTTGTTATTATGAAGGCACAGACTTATTTACCCTTCTTACGTATACTTATGTATGTCACCTTCTTGAAACCTCTGTTTCACAGATAATTATTATTGTATTCTTCTTTTTTTTAATTTATATATTTCTGTTGCAGGGCCTCTCAGATCCGACCAACTACCACGAGTTCTGCCGCCTGCTAGCGCGGCTGAAGACAAACTACCAGCTCGGGGAGCTGGTTATGGTGGACAACTATCCCGGACTCATTGCGCAGATTGCCAAGTTCACACAGCAAAGCTTACAGGTAACTTGTTTGTATTAGACTACTTGCTAATCTTCTTCTTCTTGTAGTGTCACTAGTTCTTTCGAAACAGTGTCAAAGTCAAAATGAATGAATGAATGATTTTTTATTTAACACACATAAAAACATACACATAGCAAGTATTAAGCAAAGCAAAGTAGTAAGCAAGTATATAAAATAATATGAAAGTTTTGCGATTATCCATCAATAGAAACACCAGTTGTAATCTAACTTTGTTAGCAACTGCAGCTAAAATGTAACCGCATAGCCGTCATATTTACTTATTACTAACAGAAACTGATTGAAACTGATTGCAACAAGGCTGTCTCACAAAAAACAACCTTAACAGCAGTAATTAAGCCTCAATTTCGTATTTCCAGATGTGGCAATTCGCGCCGAACTCCGTTCACTACCTACTATCGCTGTGGCAGCGCATGGTAGCGTCTGTGCCTTACGTGAAGGCCACTGAGCCTCATTTACTGGAGACATACGCGCCGGGGGTCACAGCGGCGTACATCGGCTCGAGGCTTGACTCAGTCGCTTGTGTAGTCAGGTACATACTCTAGGCTGCGGAGGCCTATGCGGCCTAAGCTCTGAGGTAAAACTCTCATCCAAGTATGATCAGTTTTCCCTGTCTCTTTTGCTAATCTTTGACAGCCTTTACAGCTCAGTTGGTAGTAGCTCTGCCTTCTGCGCCGTAGGCCGTGGGTTCGATCCCCACACAGAACAAACTTTTGTGTGATGAACATAGATCTTTGTTCTCTGACTGTGTTCTAAATAATACTATAAATATTATATAAGTATTTACAAAAAAAAGTATATAAGTATTATAATCAGCTATCTGGTTCCCATATTACAAGCTTGAGCGAGATAGTGCTGTGTGGAAAGTCCACCTTTTTTTATTTATAACTTCTAATTTGTAATTTTCTCTATTATATTTTCTTTCAGTATCCTTAATTTCTTAATATGTACCATACTTCACGCAAATAAATAATTTCATTTATAATTAACTGATTCAGGCGTGACTTATCTAGGCGATCTAATCTTATGTAAGTAAATCAAATGTAGACTTGTGTGTGCACCCTTCACTGCATCTGCAAACTCTGCATACTCTGCAAATTCTGTAACGTGAAAAAAGGTGTATTAGACACAACAAAAATACCATATAAAATACTTAACAAGACTTCTTGAGTAATGAAGTCTTGTTAAGTATTTTATATTTTTTGTGGTATTTTTGTTGTGTCTAATACACCTTTTTTCACGTTACAGAATTTGCAGAGTATGCAGAGTGTGCAGATGCAGTGAAGGGTGCACACACAAGTCTACATTTGATTTACTTACATAAGATTAGATTAGCGGATTAGTACTATATATTTATTTCATTAAATTTATGTTTAATTTCATTTATTTTAATACCTGAGTGACTGAGTGGTGGCCACGCGAGAATCATAGACCACGAGACAGACCACCGGCCAGGTGGTCTGATGATATCGTTAGGACAGTGGGAGCCAAATGGGTACAGTTGGCGCAGGACCGGAAAGGGTGGCGTGCTTCTTTTTCTTGTCGTATCACTAGTTTCTTTCGAAACAGTGTGGTGAAAGGATTTTAAGTGCGCCTCAAGAGGCTCCTTTCGAGCACTGGGCACATGTTATAGAACTTTTTAGGTTCCACGACATGCCGGTTTCCTCACGATGTTTTCCTTCACCGTTTGAGAGTACTGGCATTGTGCACATAAATTTTTGAACAGAAAAACTCATTGGTGCACGACCGGTTTCGAACCCACGACCTAAGGATCAGAAGGTGGGGCCGCTACCAGTAGACCACCAGTGCCCACATGAAGTGGGAAAAGGGCAGGAAGATGATGATAATGTTTATTTCCAGAGACGGCGTAGAAGACCCGTTGGATGACGTCGGTACGGTGCAACAACAATTAGACCAACTATCTGTGATTGGTCGATGCGAGTACGCGAACACGTGTCAGCTGTTAGTGGCGCATTTCGACCGCGCCGCACTCGCCTATAGTATCGAGACGCAGGCGCAACAGATTGTAGTTCTACAGGGTATGGATATAAAGCTCATATTCTATTGTAATCCTTCATGGGTTGAGCAAATATAGCAATATAGCACTAAGCTTATATTTTCTTCACAGTGTCTAGGGTTGAGTTGTAAAAAAAAAAAAAAACAGCTTCACGACTTTAATCCCCAGGCACAGTAGATATTCCCTCAGATCTCTTAGTACCAAGTACTAACTCCAGATTCTTTTGAGAATGTCTAAGGGGGTAGTCAGAGGTACGTCCAAACATTACATTTGGCACATACCCACATTTTGCAGTAGTTGAGAAGTAACTGTGTTGCTATTATGTTAGAGGCGCAGTAGATTCGTTCTACAAGGCATGTCAAGCATTTTGCTTACCTGCATTATGCTTCTATTGAGAGAGACGCCTTGAAAATTTTGGTGAAAACTTTTTTTTTTTTGATTTTAAATTGCCATTACAGTCAAAACCAAAGCGACAATGAAAAGCATACACACTCTAGCACTCGCGGATTGTGCACCATACCTCTCAGGAGTCGAAAAATTTAAACTATCAGCATATTTTATATTCTTACTTCTAATTTATAGAGAGAGCTTAGAGATGGGAGCTCTTGGATCATTGGTTGATTTTTTTGCCCCCTTATAATATCTTAATGACCCCTGATCCGATTTACTTACCAGTAAACTTAAGTACTAAAACTTTTACTTGAGAAATTTACTTTTTTTCTCAACTTAGTCTTAACTAGTGTCTACAGCATTGGGCAATTTGGACCAGTATTTCCAAACCCCTTGAACACTGCATTCTCTTTTCTGGTTCAAGTTAACCAACCTGGTTATACTTGCCCTTGTGTATTATCTTTATCTCCGCAGATCAACTAACCTGGCTGACCGGTATTTCCAAACCCCTCATACAATGCAATCTCTTCTTCCCCGCAGGTCAGCTAGCTTGGCTAGTGTACATAATAGGCGCGGCGATAGGCGGCCGGGCGACATTGAACGCTTGCGATGAGAACGACGCAATGGACGGAGAACTCGTGTGCCGAGTACTACAGCTGATGGATCTCACAGATACTAGACTAGCACAGGTTAGTACTAGCACAGATATGAAATAAATTATACTCTTATCTTCATTCTTAATTCTTTATTGAACACAATACAATACATAGAAAAAAGCAGTGGCGGAACTACCAGCAGGCTGAATAGGCTCCAGCGTATGCAGCCTGCTGGTATAAATCTGCCGGCAGATTTTAGGGGGCGGCAAAATAGCCTTTTTTTTCTTTCGACAGCCTTCACAGCTCAGTTGGTAGTAGCTCTGCCTTCTGCGCTGCAGGCCGTGGGTTCGATCCTCACACAGAACAAACATTTGTATGATGAACATAGATGTTTGTTCTCTGTCTAGGTGCTATATAATATATTACAAGTATATATTTAGAAAAAAGTATTATATCAGACAAGCTGGTGCCCGCGACTTCGTCTGCGCAGGATTAGTCACACAATATCTTTATAAATTGTAGCCTATGTGTTATTCTGATGTATAAGCTATATTATTGTAAAGTTTCAATAAAATCCATTCAGAGGTTTTTACGTGAAAGAGTAACAAACATCCATCCATCCATACTTACAAACTTTCCCGTTTATAATATTAGTAGGATTCATCTAACTATTTCATACCGACTTATGTAACACTTATTTCTGCGAATAAATATCTTGTATCTATGTGTAACTCTAGCGGTTTTGGCAGCGCACGCCAGAATAGCTCGCAGATTTTTTCATACTTACTTGACACTTATCGTCATATTTTGGACAATTCACACAATATCTTTATAAGTTGTAGCCTATGTGTTATTACGCCACGCTAATAGGTTTAAGCTACTCGAAATACTAATCCTGCGCAGACGAAGTCGCGGGCACAGCTAGTGGAGTTATAAAATCTTTTACAAATATTTCAGAGTGGCTGCGAGAAACTGGAGTTGGCTATGATGTCGTTCTTCGAACAGTTCCGCAAGATCTACGTCGGAGAGCAGATACAGAAGAACAGCAAGGTGTACAGAAGACTGAGCGAAGTGCTCGGCCTGAACGATGAGAGTAGACTGCTCAGTGTTCTCATGAGGAAGATGTAAGTGGATTCCATTATTCTATATTACTAGCGACCCGCCCCGGCTTCGCACGGTTATTGTGGGTTATCCTTTAGAGATTATGCTTGTATTATGCATATTCACCTTCCTCTTGATCACTCTTTCTAAAAAAAAAACGGAATCAAAATCCGTTGCGTAGTTTTAAAGATTTAAGCATACATAGGGATATAGGGACAGAGAAAGCGACTTTGTATTATTCTATGTAGTGAAGAGATGGGGGGGTCTTCAATTTGGCTACCCATTGACGAATTTTTGCAAGACAAAAATAATAACAAGCGGCCTGGGGCCTTATGCTCACTTTGAGCGAGATTATCTCACGATGGAGATGACGTCATATCTCGTTCAATAACACGTTGACGTTGCGTCTCGCATGAACTTTGTATGAGAAAATTGGGGAGTGAGATGGTGAGAATGGGGAAAAATTGTTATTGAACGAGATATGACGTCATCTCCACCGTGAGATAATCTCGATCGAAGTGAGCATAAGGCCCCTGTCCCGGCTTCGCACTGGTGGACATTTATTTTTTAAACATTTTGGGATAAATGTAGGATAAACCTACCAATTTCCTAGATTTGTAGGCCCCTCTTCCACTTCGGTGCCCACCCCTCCACGCCCCGGCGCGACGGCATTAAGTTTTCTGTTAGTATTTTGTTTAGATTGTCATTTTTAAATTTGTAATATCTTTTGAATGGAATGTCCGATTTCAATAATTCAAAAAGTAATCTACAGGTATTGAAACAATTTTGAATATGAAATGATTTATTTGGATAAGGATTAATACCAAGGTATAAATAAAGAGCCTTTTCTAGCGGCGGCATTTCAATTATTTTTTTTATAATAAACGAACACTTATTGTGACATAACTACAATAGTTAGACATATGCTGTCGCGACACTTTTTGTAGATAATGATGTGTTCTGCAAAGTTGTAGTACATTAATTTGTTCTATCATCAATAGTTTTCGCAGCGCACGCGCACGCGACAGTAGTGAAAAATAACGTCATTTAATACATTACAGAATCACAAATCTTAAGTACTGGGGCACCTCCGAGCAGATAATATCCAAGACACTGGGACTCCTCAGCGAGCTGAGCGGAGGCTACTCCTGCGTCCGCAAGCTGGTGAAGCTCGAGGAAGTGCAGTTTATGCTCACGCACCATACTGTAAGTCTTGATATAATTCCTTCTTCCTATAGTTTTAAGAGTAGTAGAGCTCTTCGTGTGTGACTCGTCCGGGGAAGTACTACCGCCACGCCTTTTTCTGCCGCCAAGCAGCAACGCTGTGTTTCGGTTTGAAGAGTGTGGTTGCCGGTGTAATTACAGGCACATGAGGCTTAACATCTGTATGCCTCAAGTCGATGGACGCAGGGCAATGCATCGTAGGGCGGGACGTTCCAATCGTGCGTGACTTACGAGGCAATGCATTGTTATATATAATGGTTACCACTTAACATCAGTTGGGCCATCTGCTTGTTCCATCAGCTAGTTGTAAATAAAAAAAAAAAGGTCTGAATGGATTTGCCCTGTATTTTTTTATGTCAAATATATGTATTTGTTTTCTTTCATTCTTTTCTCCAGCCGCACGTTCAATATTAGGTATTTTATTGATATTTTTGTAATAACCAAATGTTTTGCAACGTCTCCTTCCAGGCGGAGCATTTCCCGTTCCTCGGCATAACCGGCGCCGGCACATGCGAGATGCGATGTCGAACTATGCTGTACATGGCACTCGGGAGACTGCTGATGGTGGAGCTGGGAGAGGACGAGGAGCGGTTCCATCAGTTCATGCTGCCGCTCACTGGTGAGTGCATCCGTCCCCTGGGGGAGTCATTGAGAACTATTCAATGTTCTTAATTACTATTTTGTTTAACATCTATAAATGATTTAATGTAAAATTTGTAAATCAGTTTGTAAGGAAATAATTTGTATGCCTAATGGCAGGATCTAGTGTTCATCTCTAACCATGACATCTGTTTTTAAATAAACCTACCTAGATTCAGCGAGAATAAATGATTTATTATTTAACTTTGCTGTACAAAGCCCTCAGGAGACTGCTGTTTTTTTTTCATACAATTAGATGATGGAACAAGCAGATGGCCCATCTCATGTTAAGTGGTAACTATCACCTATAACAAAGCATTGCCTCCTCATGTTAAGTGGTAACTATCACCTATAACAAAGCATTGCCTCGTAAGTCACGAAAGGAACGTGCCCTACGATGCACTGCCCTGCGTCCATCAACTTGAGGCATACAGATGTTAAGCCTCATGTGCCTGTAATTACACCGGCAACCACACTCTTCAAACGGAAACACAGCGTTGCTGCTTGGCGGCAGAAATACACTGGTCCGGGGAGCAGCGTTGCTGTGTTTCGGTTTGAAGAGTGTGGTTGCCGGTGTAATTACAGGCACATGAGGCTTAACATCTGTATGCCTCAAGTTGATGGACGCAGGGCAGTGCATCGTAGGGCACGTTCCTATGTGCGTGACTTACGAGGCAATGCTTTGTTATAGGTGATGGTTACCACTTAAAATCAGGTGGGCCATCTGCTTGTTCCATCAGCTAGTTGTATAAAATAAAAATACCCCTCTGTATTATTTTTATTGTCCTACTAATATTATAAACGCGAAAGTTTGTAAGTATGGATGGATATTTGTTACTCTTTCACGTAAAAACTACTGAATGGATTTTAATGAAACTTTACAATAATATAGCTTATACATCAGAATAACACATAGGCTACAATTTATAAAGATATTTTGTGAATTGTCCAAAGTATGACGATATGTGTCAAGTAATTAGGAAAAAATCTATCATCTGCGAGCTATTCTGGCGTGCGCTACCAAAACCGCTAGAGTTACACATATGTACTACGCCACGCTAATATAAGCTACTCGAAATACTAATCCTGCGCAGACGAAGTCGCGGGCACCAGCTAGTTGTGAAATAAAACTTACCGGTAAGTTGTTATTCTTTGTTCCAGCTGCATTCGAAAGTATAATAGGCCTCCTCGGTCCGGCGGAGGGGCCTATGTTCGCGACGGAAGAGGCCAAGAAGACGCTAATAGGACTCGCGAGGGACCTAAGAGGCCTCGCGTACGCGTTTAACACAAAAACTACCTATATGATGCTTTTTGATTGGATGTAAGTATATCTTATAACGTTTTTTTTATAATATTTGCTAATGGAACAAGATGGCCCATCTGATTTAAAGTGGTGACCATCACCACAGCAATGCCTCGCAAGTCACACGATAGGAACGTGTACTACGATGCCCTGCCCTTCGTCTGTCAACTTGAGGCATACAGTTTTAAGAGTAGTAGAGCTCTTTGTGTGTGGCTCGTCCGGGGAAGTACTACCACCACGCCTTTTTCTGCCGCCAAGCAGCAACGCTGTGTTTCGGTTTGAAGAGTGTGGTTGCCGGTGTAATTACAGGCACATGAGGCTTAACATCTGTATGCCTCAAGCTGATGGACGCAGGGCAGTGCATCGTAGGGCACGTTCCTAATTGTACGTGACTTACGAGGCAATGCTTTGTTATAGGTGATGGTTACCACTTAACATCAGGTGGGCCATCTGCTTGTTTCATCAGATAGTAGTATAAAAAAAAAACATGTTAAACTGCGTGTGCTTTTAATTTCACCGGCAACCACACTCTTCAAACTGAAACACAGCAACGTTGTTTGGCGGTAGAAATGGGCATGGTGGTAGTACTTAACCGGACGAGCCACATACAAAGAGCTCTACTACTCTAAAAAGCTTGGAGCTAGATGGCATGAAAAAAATCAGCTGTTTCATACATTTTAGCCAGGTAGGTATTGGACTTTTGTATGTAACAGCTGTTTATTTTCACATTCACAGTGTTGGTTCCATAGAAAAAGTTATTCATATTGATGGGTACTTTAGCCCCCTGAAGTTTTAAACCCAAGTATTGGATGGCCTTGTATAATGTTTATAATGTTTTATAATGTTTAGAGGTAATATGCTGGCCCGCAGGTTTTCCCGGTGTACTGAGCAAGTGAAGATAACGCTTTTCAAAGCTTACTGCCAAAATATGTACACGGGAAGCTTGTGGGTTAGACACACCAAAAACTCGCTAGCGACTCTGCGCATCCAATATAATAATATATTCAGGATGGTGTTGGGTCTGCCTCGCTTCTGTAGTGCATCGGGGATGTTTGCTGAATATCAAACTGATGACTTCGGTGCCATCATTCGCAAAAAAACTACATCTTTGATCGGCAGAATGCGTGACAGTCAAAACAGCATCCTGAAAACCATAGCGAATAGATACTCTTCGCCGCTGTGGGCAAGCCTGATACGCAGAGTGATCCCGGGAATAGTCCCGCTTCTCTGGTGAGATCACTCTGGGAATGAGGCCGGCGTTTATTTTATTTTGTGTCTAGAATAGCTTACTAACCTTTTATTGTATTTTATTGTGTAACTAACAACCTATGGATTTATGTTGTCCGAAATAAAAGGATTTTATTTTATTTATTATACAAGGTGTTCCATAAGTTGTGTATATAAACTTCAGGGGGCTAAAGTACCCATCAATATGAACAACTTTTTCTAAGGAACCAACACTGAGAACGCGAAAAAAAAAACAGCTGTTTCATACATTTTAGCCTGGTAGGTATTGAACTTTTGTATGAAACAGCTGTTTTTTTTTTCGCGTTCACAGTGTTGGTTCCTTAGAAAAAGTTGTTCATATTGATGGGTACTTTAGCCCCCTGAAGTTATATACACAACTTATGGAACACCTTGTATATTTATTTTATAATTAATTTTGTGTCGTTACTTACTTTTACACTATTTTTATAAATACTTACTTATAATAATTCAGCCCGTAAGTTTACTAACAAAATATGGACCACAATTGTCTGAATTAATAAATAAATAAAATAAATTTTTCGATAGGTAAAATACATTCAAATTATAAAAATCTTTACAAAAAGACGGTAGGAACCAAGCCGTAAGTTCGTTGGCTGTTCTTCTAGGCTTTGGTCGCGTGGAACTGGCACCTAGAGTCACCTAGCTTTAAGACGTTTCAAAGTGATCCTTGTGATTTTATTGAATAAATACGTTTTGACTTTGACTTTGACTATATTGACTTCCAATCCAGATACCCAGTATACATGAAGATCCTCCTCCGCGGCATAGAGGTGTGGTGCGGCGCGCCGGCTGTAAGCACGCCAGTTCTCAAACTAACGGCGGAACTGGCGCAGAACAGGAACCAACGTCTACACTTCGACGTTGGATCTCCCAACGGCATCCTGCTCTTCCGGGAGCTATCTAACATCATATGCGCTTATGGTAACTACACTACTTTCACCTTAGGAGTAGTAGAGCTCTTTGTGTGTGTCTCGTCCGGGGAAGTACTACCACCATACCTTTTTCTGGCGCCAAGCAGCAACGCTGTGTCTCGGTTTGAAGAGTGTGGTTGCCGGTGTAATTACAGGCACATGAAGCTTAACATGTATATGCCTCAAGTTGATGGACGCAGGGCAGTGTATCGTAGGGCACGTTGCTATCGTGCGTGACTTACGAGGCAATGCTTTGTTATAGGGGATGGTTACCACTTAACATCAGGTGGGCCATCAGCTCGTTCCATTAGCTAGTTGTATAAAAAAAATACTTTAAATCCACTAAACACGCCATGTGATAATTTCCTCCATTATTTATGTTAATATTCATGTTGCAGGTAGTCGGATATTGACAGTAGAAGTAAACAAGAAGCAGATGTACGCGCTAAAGCTGAAAGGGATATCATTATGCTTCTCGATACTGAAGGCAGCTCTCTGCGGGAATTACGCCAATTTCGGTGTATTTAGGTAAACAATTTTTTTTATACAATACCTAATATTTCATAGACTTCAAAAGAGTAGGCATGGTAGTTATCCCCTCAGATCTAATAATTTTGGTGTACAAGCTGGTGCCCGCGACTTCGTCTGCGCAGGATTAGTCACACAATATCTTTATAAATGTGAATATGTGTTATTCTGATGTATAAGCTATATTATTGTAAAGTTTTATTAAAATCCATTCAGCCGTTTTTACGTGAAAGAGTAACAAACATCCATCCATCCATCCATCCATACTTACAAACTTTCAAATTATAATATTTATAATAATTATAATATTAGTAGGATTTAGGTAAACTCCTTTTTTTTTACAATGAGAATTTTATAGACTTCAACCAGGCACGGTAGATATACCCCCAGATCTTTTAGTACGAAGTATTATTTAGACTAATATTTGAGGACGTCTTTGAAGTCAATAGTACGTCCACTACATTGGGCACATACCCTCATTTTGCAGTAGTGGGTATTCCATACGTGACAGGTTGCAAGCCCATCGCCGCTGTTAGAGTACTAACTGGTTTCCTCACGATGTTTTATACATACATTTTTCTATAGGAAAAATCCATTAATGCACGACCGGATTCGAACCTACGACTACCCCGCTTAGAAGTCCTCAAAGAATCTGGAGTTCATACTTAGTACAAGAGATTTGAGGGGATATCTACCGTGCCTGGGGATCAAAGTCGTGAAGCTGTTTCAGTATTTTAATTTTATTTAATAAAAAAAATATTTGTTTCAGGTTATATGGCGACGATGCCTTAGACAATGCACTCAATATGTTTGTTAAATTATTATTAAGTATACCGCATAGCGATTTATTGGTGAGTAAAATATTATATTTAATATACATTAATTTTTTTATACACGTTAAACTGGATAGATTAGCACAATGATACCCAAGAGTGGACTATCACGACTAGGTAATGGTATTCGATAATATCGAAAAACCGGAATATCGGACCAAAAATACGATATTGAAACCGAAATTGAAATTATATAATATCGGTTGTTTGATATTTTGTATAAAGGGGCTTCAAAGTTCTTCAAAGGGGTTCAAGTATTACGTAAGCAGATTTATTACAATTATTTACCCCCCCCTCCTCTTGTCAGCAAAAGTAAGCAAAGTTCTTCACACACCCCCCCCCCTCCCATGCTTACGTAAACATTGGTATATGCATTTTTCTTTTAATGTAATGTAATCTGTTGTATTGATTAACGAGCAGCAGTGACGGAAGAAATTTAGACAAGTGTATTAGCACGCGGTAATTCCCCTACTCGGTTCTAAGCGAGTACCTAAACGTATTTATTTGTGGGAATCCCCGAATATGCGTTTCGTTTTCAAGCATAGACAATGTGTGGGTTGCCATATGTGTAAAAAAGTAAATAATTACTGCTGACGTAATCACCATCTAGACCCCCCCCACCCCCCATGTCATCAAAAATAAGCAAAGCATAGACCTCCCGCCCCCCTATAGTGCTTACGTAATACTTGAATGGTCCCAAAGGTACTTTTTACCAAAACCTCTGCTTTTGAAATCAGGCCAAACTTTGGCTTGATCTCTTGGTCTTTGGCCTTAAAGGGGTAAATAAATATAAATAATAAATATTGGAGGACTTTCCACACAGCACTATCTAGCCCCAAACTAAGCCGAAGCTTGTAATATGGGAACCAGATAGCTGATAATAATACATTATACTTTTTTTTTGTAAATATATACTTATAATATTATATAACACCCAGACAGAGAACAAACATCTATGTTCACCACACAAATGTTTGTTCTCGGTGGGGATCGAACCCACGGCCTACGGCGCAGAAGGCAGAGCTACTACCAACTGAGCTGTGAAGGCTGTCAAACGGTAAGGGGTATTATGTTACACGTTGTATACACTGTTTTCGTTGTTCCAGGACTATCCAAAACTGTCACAAACATACTACGTACTACTAGAGCGGCTGGCGCAGGATCACATGTCGTATCTCGCGTCTCTACAGCCCGAAGCTACGCTATATATCCTCTGCTCCATATCGGAGGGACTTACTGCGTTAGGTAATATCTTTATATCGAATGGACATGCTACTACGAGAAAACTTATTTATTAACCCAAAAAGAAAAAATATACGCTAAATTAGGTGGGTAAAAGGTACAGCGCGAAAAACAATACTTGTATTACTTTTGTATTGGTACTTGCATACTATGCGACACCGTGGCACATTATTAAAAATATTTGTGACTTCCTAAGTTAAGTAAACATTATAAAACTAATCAAAAAAATATAATAAAGTATGCAGGGTGTTCTAATACTTGTATTTAAAACTTCAGGGGGCTAAAGTACCCATCAATATGAATAACTTTTTCTAAAGAACCAACACTGTGAACGCGGTAAAATAACAGCTGTTTAATGCAAGAGTTCAATACCTACCTGGCTAAAATGTATGAAACAGCTGTTTTTTTTTTCGGGACCCAAATACTAAGACTCCGCTGTCCGCCCGTCTGTCTGTCTGTCTGTCACCAGGCGGTATCTCATGAACCGTGATAGTTAGACAGTTGAAATTTTCACAGATGATGTACATACCGCTATAACAACAAATAAAAAAACAGAATAAAATAAATATTTCTCCCATACAACAAACGTGATTTTTTTGCCGTTTTTAAAGATAATGTTACGGAACAGTTCGTGCGCGAGTCCGACTCGCGCTTGGCCGGTTTTTATAAAAAACTTCAGTGATTTTAAATCTCTTAAAATTTTCAAAATTTAAAAAGTTCGAGTTTGAGGGTACTTTTAAAATAAATATTTTATGGGGCTCCCATACAACAAACGTGTTTTTTTTGTCGTTTTTATAGATAATGGTTTCCATACCAAGTTAAAGTTTTTATGATACGGAACCCTTCTCGCGCGAGTCCGACTCGCACTTGGCCGGTTTTTATAGAATAGTTTAGTGATTAAAATCTCTTAAAATTTTCCAAATTTAAAAAGTTCGAGGTACTTTAACGGGTTTCAGACCTTTGAAAATGTTTTTTTTTTTTTCAGATACGAGTGTATGCACGGGATGCTGTGCGACCCTCGACCATATAGTCACATTTCTATTCAAACAATTAGTACAGAAATGTGAGTAATCGATTAATTTATTACATACATAGTTCTTGAGAAAGGCCACGTCAAGAGTACCCTAAACCGACGAGCATGTATGAAGAGTGAATGAAGCGAGAGAGGTATGTCCGGACCGTAGCAAGTGGAAATCCGTGGTCTCTGCCATGGTGTCTCATTGCCTACAAAGCATTTTTAGTTCCAATTAAACATCAATAGATGGCGATACCGGTTGCGATTGAATTATTGATATTTGTTTTAGTCCAGTAAAAAGTATTAAGGTCATGAATAGCTTATGTTATATTGTAAAAAAATCTCCCATAAGCACAGGAAGATGAGGAAATAAGCTGATAATGAAATCTTCATGTTTTTACAATAATCAATATTGACCACGTTTTTTCTTGCGGAAATTATTTGAACTACGTTGTGGTTCGGTTTCAAAAGTTCAAAAGATGCCGCTATTTGCGTTTATAGAATTTTTTCGTTTCTTATAGAGGCATTTTACTACGTACCTACCTACGTAAAAAATAAAAAATAATTTATTTATTATTAATATAAAAAAACGGTGTATATTAACATGATTCGATTTTTAGCCACGGAAATAAGAGTTGTAATACTTCTACTAGTACAGAATAAATAATAGGACTCTTACTGCGACGCAACAAGGTGCAATTCATCTTGCATAATTTCACCTAAACATTGCCGCACTCTTCTAACGTGAAACTCTGTCGCTGTCAGTGCTGGTGCTGGCGCGGGCCAGACAGCGACAAAAATCTGAGCCAAAAATTATGCCTTTTTAAGGGGCTGACAACCATCAAACAACTTCTCGCTCGCATGTTTCGACATGTTGAAAGATATAAAACCACTAAACTCACTTTCGAAAAATCTGAATAAACCATTTTGTGTGCAATATGATTGCACACAAAATGGTTTATTATTTAATTGGTAAATGCTTATTTTAGTAAAAAAAAAACATTTTAATCGATACAAGTTATCCGACTCAAAAGTTTTCATTAGTACAAAAACTAGTTACTTACTTTTACTTTACTTTTTAGAAGGAAAAAACTGATTGATTAATATCTTTCAACATGTCGAAACGTGCGAGCAAGAAGTTGTTTGATGGTTGTCAGCCCCTTAAACTTTACGGACGTACGTAGTGCCGTAGAAAGAAAATTATTTATTACGTCAACGCAAGTATATAGTTGGTAGGTAAATACAAAGTTTACTTGACCTACCTACTTTAGATAACCGCTCAGCATCAGGTGTCACTTCAATTATTTTAGAAGACCCACCTGATGTTCAGCGGCTATCGACGATGGCCAACTACTAGGTATCTCAAATCCAAGAAATAAGCGCTCAACATCTTGGAGTGGGTGGTGAAAGGTAACCATTCAACATCAGGTGGGCTATTTTATGTTGAGAGATTACGTCTATAACCAACTTTTGTCAATTATTTCCTTTTCATATTGTACGAAAAACGGGTTCTGTTATTATAAACACATCATCTACTTTAGGATTTCCACAAATAGGTAGTGACCATTCAACATCAAGTGGGGTGATCACTAATTATCGGGTTAGAAGTAACCGCGCGACTCCAGTACCCCAAGTATGAGTTTTGCTTACCATATTTGGTTTTTCGTTTTACGATTTTGTTCCGTGTTCATTGCGGGTTTTGTATGAAGACGCGATAAGGATACCGATATGGAACTATCCCTATCGCGTCTTCATACAAAACCCGCAATGAACACGGAACAAAAACGTAAAACGAAAAACGCAAAACTCATACTTGGGGTACAGGTAGCTCAAAAGAGGTAACAGCTCCACATCAGCTAGGCCATTAGATGTAACGCCTTTACATCAGCTTGAAGCCATCAGGTGGGCCATCAGTTGAACGGCTAATAAGAGGGTCGACTTCATCTCAAAGTCAATAGGTTATCGCTTTTCTTCTGGTGGGTTTTTTTTTAAATAATGAACTTCGTCACAAAATTATAAATTCAAAGAAACAAAAAGAAACGATCTAATTTGCAAAGTAAATGGGGAAAAGTACTTTATTTGTTGCACGTTAAGGTTGATTACACAATAAATGTTATTTAACCTACGTCTTTTCATATCTAAATGAAAAGATTTCCTCGTTTTTGGTGACGAATGATCATAAGTGTGAGATAGTATTATGAAGATTTGTGACTTTATTACAAGGAGCTATGGTTGTGATTAGGTTGAACTTGTTGAACTGTTTTAAAACTTTTGTCTCAGGCTTAATTTACATCGCCGCGGGTTGGAATGAAAGCGACTTATTGCAACGAAATTGTCCATAGCATAGTGAACTTTATATCAAATACATAACATACAAACTAAATACGAAGTAGCTAGGGAGCTCGAGAATGCGCGGGGATTATTTGGAAGACTAATTTCGTTGTATGTCTAACAGCCTTTATAGCTCAGTTGGTAGTAGGTCTGCTTTCAGGGCCGGAGGCCGTGGGTTCAATCCTCACCGAGAACTAACATTTTTGTGATGAAAATAGAATTTTGTTCTCTGTCTGGGTGTATAAGTAGGTCTAGAAATTACCTACCAGTAAAAAAAGTATATCATGTATTAGTATTTTATCATATTAGCTTGATTTTGTAAGTCACTCGTTATCTAGGTACTGATCTGATGATTATCCCGTGCTTCGATCAACAATCAACCTAGGTACCTAGGTTGATTGTTGATCGAAGCACGGGACACGACGAAATGACCACTGAGTGTGTTGCTGATTTTGCCTCGTCAAACTAAATTGAGGCACAAGTTGGGAGTTTGCCCAAACTTTTACCCTGTTACTTCTTGTAGCGAATAGATCCCAATAACGCCTGCATAATTGAAACAGCGATCAGTCAGTGCCTCCGAACTAAAACAGCCTAGTGTTCGAGCAAAAAAGTAGGTAGGTAGTTAGGTACCTAATACATCCTAGCTACTTAAACAAATTTCATAAGGCAGCATCAACATCTTGCTTAAAAAAAATACTTAAACGAATAGATGTAGACTACACAACATACCTATCATAGGTATCTTTTAAATGCAAGTGGCCACCTACTACTTAATAATCTGTGTAGATTCTTATTTTGAAACAAAACTGGCAAAACTATCATTGTGGGCGAAGGACTGCGTGCGGACACAGTATAAAATAATAGTATGTGCGTGTTGGCAGAACTAATTTTATCGCCATCTATTGGTTGTAAGTGCATTTTACGTGATGGCGCTTGCTCGCAACGCAACTTCGCGACATCTAGCGGCTATGCGGGCTATTTTGTTTAGCTTCGGGCTATTTCATATATCCCGAAAAATTGCCCGAGTCACAGCCCGAGTTAAGACTGGAACCGTTTCAATGTATGGGATGAGGTATCTGTACTAGTATTCTCTTATCTGTGTCTCTGCCTACCCCTCTGGAAATAGGCGTGATTTGATGTATGTATGTGTAATTTATAATCCCAGTCAGTGATACGACTAAATTTAGGGCCGGTTTCACCATGCTCTGTTAGTTACTAATCAAGGATTAAAAGACCGTTAAATCTAACCTTAGCTGTCAAACGCGTACATTTTGGCATATTTAACGGCCCTTTAATCCTTTGTTAATCTAACAGAGCATGGTGAAACCGGCCCTTAGTATTACATTTGGGAAACACTCCCAATTTGCGGTAGTTGGTGACAGATTGCAAGTCCATTGAATACTAAGCAATTTCTGATCTGATGTTTTCCTTCACCGTTAGATAGACCAGGGACATTATTCTCTATTGGCAATGCAATCGCGTTACACAGATACGACTAGACAGCGGCGGGAAATCGGACAAAACCGTATTCCCTATGACTTAGTTGTCATTCCTAGTTGTCATTCTTAGTCCATTTTTTGGTTTATGAATCGCGTTTGCGTTTAGACCACGCTGTGACGTCACACGGTTATGGCACGGAATCTCCTATGTCATAGAGAATAATGTCCCTGGTGTGGAACCGGTCGTGGGTACAAACTCGTGTCAGCTTGTGCACATAAATTTTTGAACAGAAAAACTCATTGGTGCACGACCGGTTTGTAACCTACGACCTTAGGAGCGGAAGGCGGGGCCGCTACCGCTAGACCACCAGTGCTCTTCTGCGCTGTAGGCCGTGGGTTCGATCCCCACACAGAACAAAAGTGACTTGTGACACGACAAGAGAGAGACAGCGTAGAAGGCTACCTAATGACTGAGCTGTGTAGATCTATTTAAAAGTATTACGCGGGTATTTATCGCGTTTACCTTTATTAATTTCCCGACGTTTCGGCTATGTTGCAATAGCCGTGGTCGCGGGCAGACACGGGGGAAAGTCAAAGTCAAAGTCAATAGGTATTTATTCAATAAAATCACAAGGATCACTTTGAAACGTCTTAAAGCTAGGAAAAAGCCTAGAAGAACAGCCAACAAACTTACGGCTTGGTTCCTACCGTTCTTTTGTATGATCCTTTTAAAGGTTAACGCGATAAATACCCGTGTAATACTTTTAAATATGTGTTATGATCGCGAGAGTTTAAAAACTACTGTGTAGATCTGACTGTGTGGTTCTGTTTGCAGCTAGCAATAAAGTGTCGAATCCTCGGCAGCCGCCTCCCGAGATCAGCAATATGTTCGTGGAAGTGCTTCAGCGGCGGCCGGAGATTATGCAGCAGTTACTAGCAACTGTGAGTATATTATTACGCATGTCATATGAAAGTTTTATATTATTACATTGTAAAAGGATCATACAAAAGAACGGTAGGAACCAAGCCGTAAGTTTGTTGCCTGTTCTTCTAGGCTTTGGTCGCGTGGAACTGGCACCTGGAGTCACCTAGCTTTAAGACGTTTCAAAGTGATCCTTGTGATTTTATTGAATAAATACCTTTTGACTTTGAATCAGAGGTACATCCAAACATTACATTAGTATGACATTAGTAGTACATTAGGTACATACTCACATTTTGAGAGCTCTACAGTAGAGCTTTCTTCTCTTCTCTATAGAAGAGTAATAACTTGATACCCAATTGACAGCCTTCGCAGCTCAGTTGGTAGTAGCTCTGCCTTCTGTACCGTAGGCCTTGGGTTCGATCCCCACACAGAACAAACATTTGTGTAATGAACATAGATGTTTGTTCTCTGTCTGGGTGTTATATAATATTATAAGTATGTATTTATAAAAAAAACGTTTTATATTAGCTATCTGGTTCCCATATTACAAGCTTTGGCTTAGTTTGGGGCGAGATAGTGCTGTGTGGAATGTCCACCAATATTTATTTATTTATTAAACTACTCTTCTCTTCTAAAATCTTGAATTATATTTCAGGTTCTAAACGTGATAATGTTCGAAGAATGCTGCAATCAATGGTCTATGTCGCGGCCTCTCCTCGGCCTCATCCTACTAAACGAGGAAGCCTTCGAGCGGCTCAGACAACAGATGTTAGCCTCGCAGCCGCGGGACAAGCAAGCGCAGCTAGCGGCGTGGTTCACGTCGCTCATGCAGGGCGTGGAACCGAACCTGCTCACTAAGAACCGGGATCGGTGAGTTGGAACCCGATTTGAGTAGGTACTCAGACCGTGGTTTAGGCTGGGTGTGGGTGTAGAATCGTATTTGCTCAGTAATAACCGGGATAGATGAGTTAGAATAGGACCCAATTTGAGCAGTTACTCAGAACCTTTCGAAATCAGAAAACAGTTGATCACGTCACTCGTGTAGAGCGTAGAGCGTAGAATAGCATACAACTTTAACAGAATACAGCATTTAACTTTACCCATTATGGAAGAGCGAGCCTCTCTATCACAGGTATTCCCATACTTAAAAGAGGGTCTCAAACCCATGAAATGTACTAATACCAAAGTTTACTGAATAAATATTTTGTATTTGTATTTGTACAACACTTGCTCACTAGGAACTGGGACTGGGTATTGAAAAATAGTTCCAGACTAATTTAACTCCATCTTCCTCATTTAGAACCCAACCTGATCACTCAGAACCCAACCTGATCACAGAACCCAATACCTCCGAACCGGTTCTCACTGCAATACCGTCCGCAGGTTCACGCAAAACCTCTCCACGTTCCGTCGCGACATCAACGACCTGCATAAAGGCGGCGCCGGCACCGCTCCCAGCGTCAACGACATGATGACGTCATAATGACGTCGTAGTGACGTCACAACACTACCCACACACACACACACACACACTGGTATGTAACGTCATAGTTTGACAGCCTTCATAGCTCAGTTGGTAGTAGCTCTGCCTTCTGCGTGATGAACATAGATGTTTGTTCTCTGTCTGGGTGTTATATAATATTTTATGTATGTAT
Organism: Chloroclysta siterata; assembly: GCA_932294275.1. Lineage (NCBI taxonomy): Eukaryota > Metazoa > Arthropoda > Insecta > Lepidoptera > Geometridae > Chloroclysta > Chloroclysta siterata. The sequence goes on along the minus strand of OW028595.1, from coordinate 2,130,586 downwards.
TTACAAAAAAAAAGTATATATGTATTATATCAGCTATCTGGTTCCCATATCACAAGCTTTGGCTTAGTTTGGGGCGAGATAGTGCTGTGTGGAAAGTCCACCAATATTTATTTATTTTTTATTTATAGGTAAAGAGAGATAACGAATCTTATACGCACAGTAAGAGTAGTAGAGCTCTTTGTGTGTGTCTCGTCCGGGGAAGTACTACCACCACGCCTTTTTCTGCCGCCAAGCAGCAACGCTGTTTCGGTTTGAAGAGTGTGGTTGCCGGTGTAATTACAGGCACATGAGGCTTAACATCTGTATGCCTCAAGTTGATGGACGCAGGGCAGTGCATCGTAGGGCACGTTCCTATCGTGCGTGACTTACGAGGCAAGGATTTGTTATAGGTGATGGTTACCACTTAACATCAGGTGGACCATCTGCTTGTTTCATTAATAAGGATTAGTATACTAATAAAATATTTAAAGTTATACTGGTGGTCTAGTGGTAGCGGCCCCGCCTTCCGATCCTAAGGTGGTGGATTCGAAACCAGTCGTGCACCAATGAGTTTTTCTGTTCAAAAATGCATGTGCACAATGCCAGTACTCTCAAACGGTGAAGGAAAACATCGTGAGGAAACCGGCATGTCGTAGAACCTAAAAAAAGTTCTATAACATGTGTCAAGTGCTCGAAAGGAGCCTCTTGAGGCGCACTTAAAATCCTTTCACGACATTGTTTCGAAAGAAACTAGTGACGTCAAGAAAAATTCTAAACAAACTGTCCGTTTTCCAGATGGCCCAGCTGATGTTGAGCAGTTACCTCTACAATTGCAATACCACAGACGCGCCCTCTCTGGCATACTGGTGCCATTTCTCTAAGAGTTAAGTCTTATGTGTCCGTTATTACACCAGACACCTACAACATGGAACCTAGTACCCTTATATGCTCAAAGGAGGTCTAATCTTTATACATCATTCAAAAGTCGTGAATAATGAAATACATATAAAAATGTATTTTTTGCATAAAACTCTATGTTATTCGGTTTGAATACCGAATAGCCACGTGATGTGCCACCATCTTCGAAACTTCGAAACTATAGGAGTCATTGTATAAATGTTTCAGAAAGGGTACGAAATATTGTTTTTATTTTTTTATCTAAGGACTCCTGCACACGGGCCTAACCACAACCACAAAACGCCGCCACTGGCATATTTCCTGTACTTTTCATACGAAGCGAGCAGCGACGATTTGTAGCGTGTGGCGGCTACCGGCGTCAACCGTGTGCGGCGTCCATATAAAATGTATGAAAACTACAGGAAATATGCCAGTGGCGGCGTTTTACAATACAATACAATACAAAATCATGCCACACATACACAGTTTATAAAAAATACAAGAATAGACATTAAAAGTAAGTGAGTGACACAAATTTGCCGTCACTCAGCATAAATGCTATAGCAGCATACGCTACTATAACGCCGCGCCGGTGGTTGTGGCCGGAGGTCCGTGTGCGGTAACACTTAATAGAAGTTTTGTAACACACCACAGTGACTACCTATTAGTATAACTATTGACAGTATCATGTTATGTACTTTTGAAAATATCATGTTATGAACTTATACAAGGTGTTCCTTATGTTGTGTATATAAACTTCAGGGGGCTAAAGTACCCATCAATATGAACAACTTTTTCTAAGGTACCAACACTGCGAACGCGAAAAAAAAACAGCTGTTTCATACATTTTAGCCTGGTAGGTATTGAACTTTTGTATGAAACAGCTGTTTTTTTTCGCGTTCACAGTGTTGGTTCCTTAGAAAAAGTTGTTCATATTGATGGGTACTTTAGCCCCCTGAAATTTATATACACAACTTATGGAACACCTTGTATACTAAAAACTGGATTCAGCATCATTTTTGAGTAATACATTGTTCCATCTTTTGAGAAATAATCCACTTTTTGTGAATATTGGCCTTACAAGTACATTGTAAGTATGTAAGGGGTAAGTAAGGCGATATTTTTTTCTAAGGTCCCCATTTCAATATTTATTTTGTTTAAGACGCAGACAACCGTCGAACAATTTGGATCTATATGTAGTTAAGTTTTTTGGAACAAAATTAATATTTTAATGTTATTCACTGAAACTTGTATTTTTCGATCTTTCGATAATTATTTTCAATCATTTTATATTTGTAAAAAAATGTTGATATGTATGAGCGAGTTGTTTGACGGTAGTCAGCCACTTAACCAATAAGAATGCATTTTAATCGTAATCGCCGTGTGATGCCGAACGAACCAGTGCGGTGAGATATAGTTGATGTTAGCGTATCATTCCAGCTGGTGTGATTAGGTAGACTATAATTTTGTTAATATTTTAATGTCGATGAAATATTTTTTTATTCCTATTTGAATGTGAATTTTGAAGGCGAATGGCTACCCCGATACTAGCGCCACTACATATTTTATTTAATCATTACGTTATACAAAGTAATTATCAAAAATTCGGACCGCGCGTACACGATACCTATCACAAGCTTTTTTTTAATGTATCTGTAATAGTTTTGTTTTGTGTCACTCAGTCAGATACCTTGTTTGGAGAGCTTGGTGGCCACCAATAGGAACTAAACTCTTGAAACAAGTACCTGCCTAAATAATACAAAACAAAACTATTACAGATACATTAAAAAAAAGCTTGTGATAGGTATCGTGTACGCGCGGTCCGATTTTTTGATAATTCCTTTGTATAATGTAATGATTAAATAAAATATGTAGTTGCGCTAGTATCGGGGTATCCATTCGCCTTAAATGCGGTACACTGGTCTAGACTAGAAGGTACTGCTTCAATTAAAATCGACGACATTTAAACGAAAGAGTAGTAGAGCTCTTTGTGTGGCTCGTCCGGGGAAGTACTACCACCACGCCTTTTCCTGCCGCCAAGCAGCAACGCTGTGTTTCGGTTTGAAGAGTGTGGTTGCCGGTGTAATTACAGGCACATGATGCTTAACATCTGTATGCCTCAAGTTGATGGACGCAGGGCAGTGCATCGTAGGGCACGTTCCTATTGTGCGTGACTTACGAGGCAATGCTTTGTTAAAATCAGGTGGGCCATCTGCTTGTTCCATCAGCTAATTGTATAAAAAGGTAATAGAAGGTAATGCTTCGATTTTTATGCGTATTTTCAGTTACGAAAATTCGTGTATTGTATTTTCCAAGGACCAGTAACTTTGTAACGAAGCGTACTTCTAGTTTTAGTTTTGAATTATTACCGCATTTTGTAATCGCTTGGTTTTTCGTAAGAGCTGATTTCACCATGCTCTGTTAGTTACTAATCAAGGATAAACAGGCCGTTAAATCAAACCTTAGATGTCAAACGCGTACGTTTTGACATATTTAACGGCCCTTTAATCCTTTGTTAATCTAACAGAGCATGGTGAAATCAGGCCTTTAGGATGGGCTTGGTATTAAAGAGTCTGTATGCATGTATAGCAGTTTTAATTTTTTAAGTCCATCTAATATGTTCGAAAGAAATGGCCGCAGCACAATTTCACCGTTCCATTTTGTACCGTGCGAGAATACTGTGCAGCCAGGGGCCTTATGCTCACTTCGAGCGAGATTATCTCACGGTGGAGATGACGTCATATCTCGTTCGATAACAATATATCCCCATTCTCACCATCTCACTCCCCAATTTTCTCATACAAAGTTCATGCGAGACGCGACGTCAACGAGTTATTGAACGAGATATGACGTCATCTCCACCGTGAGATAATCTCGCTCGAAGTGAGCATAAGGCCCCTGTTCGGTGCCAGTTGTACCATCAATAGTACAATTGGGACAAATCGGTGCCAATTGTACCATCAATGGTACTGCCGAATGGTACAAGTGGTCCGGCGGCGTTTTTAATGGCACTATCTCAAATGTAAACTTAAATAACACGAAGATATCAAGCGATTGTAAGGCGGATAATGTTTCCTGTTTATTATCAGTACGAATGAATGTAATAGTTATGTATTTTAAGTTGTATGTGAGCGTCGATTGTAAATACATTTTTGTGATTTGTACAAAGCGATTTGTTGGTTTTATTTTTCGAATTATTATCCCAGCGACATTGTTTATTTTATAATGTTAACGGCCGGTTTCTAAAAGCCCAAAAAAAACTAATCGGATGTCAAGTCACTTGCTATCTCTATCTAATTCGATGTAATAGCTGAAATGGCGAGTGACTTGACATCCGATTAGTTTTGATCGAGCTTTCAGAAACCGGCTGTTAGTCTAGAAGAACGGCCAAAAGACTCTTTTGGGGAACTACAAATATTGCCATAGAATCCAGGTTTCTAGCTCGCGGGGCCTAGGGATCTGATGTCTAAATAACTTGGGGCTAGGTTGCTACCGTTGTTTGTATGAAACATTTTACAATACCTTTTACGACTTCAAGTTATTTGCATTTATGTGTGCCTACGGTTCAGATCTCAAGCCCCCGGAGCACCCTGGATCGTATTCTAATGTCAAGTAGGTAGTTTAAAAAAAACCAAAGACAATTTCCAAATAAATATTTATTAGCATTGCAAAAATATCAATACTTCACGACAGTGACACTACACACTCTTGGCGAGATCCTGAGCCTTGGCTACCACGTCTTCGATGGTGCCGACCATGTAGAAAGCTGCCTCAGGTATGTGGTCCAATTCTCCATCAAGAATCTGTTATAAAAAGATAGATTGTGTGAGTGAGAGCGGCGATAGGCTTGCAGCCTGTCACGTTTAACGTTTTAAGAGTAGTAGAGCTCTTTGTAAAGGGATCGTCCAGGGAAGTACTACCACCACGCCTTTTTCTGCCGCCAAGCAGCAACGCTGTGTTTCGGTTTGAAGAGTGTGGTTGCCGGTGTAATTGCAGGCACATGAGGCTTAACATCTGTATGCCTCAAGTTGATGGACGCAGGGCAGTGCATCGTAGAGCACGTTCCTATTGTGCGTGACGTACGAGGCACTGCTTAGGTTATGGTTACCACTTGTCAGGTGGGCCATCTGCTTGTTCCATCAGCTAGTTGTATAAAAAAAAACGTATGGAATATACCAACTTGCAAAATGTGATTAGGTATAGGTATGTGCCTATTATATTTGGATGTAGGTACCTCTCTACCTCAACTTACCCTCTTGAAACCTTTGATGGTCTCCTCAAGCTTGACCAGCTTTCCCACGTGACCCGTGAAGACTTCAGCTACCTGAAATAATATCCATTATAAGTAGATACATACAATTTACTACGAGTAAAAAAAATACGTGTAGGTAATTTAGTACTCATTTTTTTATTATTTTTTTATTGACATACAATTTACAATTTTTAAAGCTAGGAGGGACACAAGGACTAAGAAGGTTGCATTGCATGCAACCGCGGGCTTCGTCGCCAGTAGCGCCATCTAGTGTAATTATATAAAGTGTTGCTACTGGCCAATAGATGGCGTAAATCTGGTAAGTTAGTTCTCGTTACACATTTATTGTGTGACTAAATAATTTTCCGTCATCTTGACAAGGCTGTACGAAAAGTAGTTACTCAGCTAAAATTTTCATCACCTTTCATGTTAACAAGCAAACAAATAATTAAATCTTTCCTCTTTAAAATATGAGAATTTACAAACTATTGTAAATTCTCGGAAAAATTGGAAAGTCTCAAATGCATTCTATAACATAAATTAATATTTTAAAAGTTACATAGTATGTATCATTAAAAAAATTGTAGTTCTTTATGGGGGAAAATTAAAAAAAAAACACCAAGCTCTTTGTTGTGCGTCCGGAACGGACAAACTGTTAAAACCGTCCATGGTTAAAACTGTACCATAAATGATCTATTTTATTTCTGATTTCTGAGCCTAAGTAGGGAGTAGGGAGATGGGTACCTGAAATGGCTGCGAAAGAAACCGTTGGATCTTCCTCGCTCGTGCTACCGTCAGCTTGTCATCTTCTGACAGCTCGTCCATTCCCAAAATGGCGATAATATCCTGTAGAGACTTGTAATCCTGGAAAGTATACTGAGATTGATCTATCCGTAGATACCTACCTCAAGATAAATTTTAAAACAGAAGAACTCATTGGTGCACGACCGCTTTCGAACCCACGACCTTAGGATCGAAAGGCGGGGCCGCTACCACTAGACCACCAGTGCTCTCTAATGCTATAATGCTGTTTTTCAGTGTAGGAATTAGGTTTTTTTTTTGCAAAAAAGGCAATTATTTCTGCACTCACTTGTAAAATCTTCTGGACCCCTCTAGCTACTCCATAATGCTCTACACCTATTATGTTAGGATCCATTACTCTGAAACAAATAAATATATGCACCTTAACGTTTTAGCAAAACAAAATAGAGTAGTAGAGCTCTTTTTGAAGGATTCGTCCGGGGAAGTACTACCACCATGCCTTTTTCTGCCGCCAAGCAGCAACGCTGTGTTTCGGTTTGATGAATTTTAACTTTTCTTATATACATCTTGCATGAAATAAGCAGATGGCCCACCTGATGTTACCTAAACATGCATATTGTATAGACGTGGCACACACACACACAATTTTTATTGCTTTATTGTTTTTTCTCTTCTTACGTCTCATTTTTACGTATAGAATAGCTTAATACCCAGTGGCGTAGCGTGCCTTGGCGGGGCCCCATATAAAAAATTGTTTGGGGCCCTTAAGAAGGGTAAAGATTTCTCACAAAAGAAAAAAGTTGAAGTAAACGGGGAAATCCCGCAGCCCTTGTTAACCGATGTAGGGTGTTGCCAACTTTTAAACGCACGCTTCATGCGGGGAAAAAAAAAGCTTTTTTAGACTTTTGTCATTTCTGAAAAAAAAATTGAGCAGTTTGTATGAATTTTTGTTACGCACGTCGGGGGCCCCGTATAATTTATACGGCAGATACGGCGGTAGCTACGCCCCTGTTTATACCTACCCTTTTATATGTCCTGTACAGCTGTCCTTACCTTGTCGTGTACAGTTTGTATGAATGAATGCCTTTTTTTTTTTAAATAGGCTAAAAAAAAACAAGTAGCCAGGGATCGTCAAACCTGGAGGTGGAGTCCAGAGGGTCGACGGCAGGGTAGACGCCCAGCTCGGCGATGGCGCGCGACAGGACCGTGGTCGCGTCCAGGTGAGCGAACGTAGTGGCGGGCGCGGGGTCCGTTAGGTCGTCCGCGGGGACGTATACCGCCTGATATGATAGATAGGTTTATTATCATAATCCCCACTAAGCTGGCCCCACAAAATGTTAAGGCGAAGACAAGAGCTAATGTGACTCTCGCTCGCACGTTTCGACATGTTGAGAGATATAAAATCACTAAACTCATTTTCGAAAAATCTCATTTTGATCGATACAAGTTTGCCTACCTCCTTAAAAGTTTGCATTTGTACGAAAACTTGTAAAGCAAACTTTTGAGTAGGAAAACATGTATGTAAATGAAATTTTTACTAAACTGTATGCAATGTGATTGCACACAAAATGGTTGATTGCGATTTTTAGGGCCGGTTTCACCATGCTCTGTTAGATTAACAAAGGATTAAAGGGCCGTTAAATATGTCAAAATGTACGCGTTTGAGCTAAGGTCAGATTTAACGGTCTTTTAATCCTTGATTAGTAACTAACAGAGCATGGTGAAACCGGCCCTTAATATAACAAACATCACTTATCAAATAGATACATGCAGAAGTAATTTTCTAAAAATATTAGTCCTGGTTGGACAACATTGGTACCTACCCAAACTAGGAAAACCTGTATTATGGCGTACCAATGCCCTCCGCCGGAGATAAGTTTATTGTAAAGCTCTAACAAACCGTATGTATTCGGTACTGAGTAACGGGGGCGCCATCTAGTAACGAGTAGCGAAACGTTACTCTCGAATCCATCTCGTTACTCGTATGAGAGCGTGGTCTAGTGGTAGCGGCCACGCCTTCCGATCCTAAGGTGGGTTCAAAACCAGTCGTGTCCCCAATGAGTTTTTCTGTTAATAAATGTATGTGCACAGTGCCAGTACTCTCAAACGGTGAAGGAAAACATCGTGAGGAAACCGGCATGTCGTAGAACCTAAAAAGTTCTATAACATGTCAAGTGCTCGAAAGCAGCCTCATGACAGCCTTCTCAGCTCAGTTGGTAGTAGCTCTGCCTTCTGTGCCGTAGGCCGTGGGTTCGATCCCCACCGAGAACAAACATTTGTGTGATGAACATGGATGTTTGTTCTCTGTCTGGGTGTTATATAAGAATATAAGTATGTATTTACAAAAAAAAGTATATAAGTAGTATATCAGCTATCTAGTTCCCATATCACAAGCTTTGGCTTAGTTTGGGGCGAGATAGTGTTGTGTGGAATGTCCACCAATATTTATTTATATTTATTTATGAGGCGCACCTAAATCCTTTCACCACATTGTTTCGAAAGAAACTAGTGACACGACAAGAGAGACAGTGAGCGCAACGCACACTCTTGGTAAAATAACTTTTCTGCAAAAAAAAACAGACTTCAATGGTTTTCTCATGGATGCCATTGTCAGAACTGGACCAAATTGAAATGGGACCACAATTTGGAAACACCAGCTTTCAAATAAAAAAATAATTATAAAAATCGGTTCACCCAGTCGAAAGTTTTGAGGTAACAAACATAAAAAAAATCGGTTCATCCAGTCGAAAGTACTGCGGTAAAAAACTTAAAAAAAAACATTTAAATTGAGAACCTCTTTTTTTGAAGTCTGTGAAAAATGACACAAATTGATAGTTTAGTGAGCGGTTCTCACTTGCACGCTAGTGATGGATCCGACAGTGGTGGTAGTGATCCTTTCTTGCATCGTGCCCATATCGGTGGCCAAGGTTGGCTGGTAGCCCACCGCAGAGGGAATGCGGCCCAGCAGAGCTGATACCTATTACAAAAGACAGTATTATTGAGAATGGATCAAATAAGAGTAGTCGAGCTAGCTCTTTGTGTGTGGCTCGTCCGGGGAAGTACTACCACCACGCCTTTTTCTGCCGCCAAGCAGCGTTGCCTTTCCTTCGCATGACATGTCCATACCACGCTAACCTATTGCTTCGAATTTTCTCAGTCCCTGGCGCCACTGTCAAACTTCGTAACCTCATTCCTTATTTTTTATACAACTAGCTGATGGAACAAGCAGATGGCCCACCTGTTAAGTAGTAACCATCACCTATAACAAAGCAATACCTCAGTCACGGACGATAGGAACGTGCCCTACGATGCACTGCCCTGCGTCCATCAACTTGAGGCATACAGATGTTAAGCCTCATGTGCCTGTAATTACTTCCCCCGACGAGCCTCACACAGGGCTCGTCCGGGGAAGTACTACCACCACGCCTTTTTCTGCCGCCAAGCAGCAACGCTGTGTTTCGGTTTGAAGAGTGTGGTTGCCGGTGTAATTACAGGCACATGAGGCTTAACATCTGTATGCCTCAAGCTGATGGACGCAGGGCAGTGCATCGTAGGGCACGTTCTTATCGTGCGTGACTTACGAGGCAATGCTTTGTTATAGGTGATGGTTACCACTTAACATCAGGTGGGCCATCTGCTTGTTCCATCAGCTGGTTGTATAAAAAAAACACAAAGAGCTCTATTACTCTTAAAAAAATAATATATACTTTGTACCAAAAAATATACGTGATTTTAGGTAGGGGGGGGAGGTAGTCTAAAACCTCTCCATATATCTCGAGGAGGAGGGTTTAAAAAATTTACAAAAAACACCACGTGATTAATATAAATAAAAATAATAATATATCAGATGTCGATAGATCCATTTAAACTTAAAAATAACACATAATATAAGTAGCAATAATAACAATCAAACAATTTAAATATAATTTAATGGACGACCCCTTATCTTACCTCCGAGCCAGCCTGCGTGAACCTGAAGATGTTATCGATAAACAGCAGCACGTCTTGTCCCTCCTTGTCGCGGAAGTGCTCCGCTAGCGTCAGCCCGGTAAGCGCCACGCGTGCGCGCGCGCCGGGCGGCTCGTTCATCTGACCGTACACTAGCGCCACCTGACGTAAGGCACGAGGCTCGAAAGGGAAGGGTTAGGTCACGAAATATCACAAGGAGGGGGGGGGGGGATATAATCATAATCATAATCATAATCATAAACATAAATCATTTATTTGCTTCAATGTTCAAAATTAAATCAAAATTAATCGGTAGCACTCATTCCCCATATAATGAGATCACGTGTATTTATTATACAAGGTGTTCCAATAATTGGGCTTAAAACTTCGGGGGCTTAAGTACCCATCAATATGAATAACTTTTTCTAAGGAACCAACACTGTAAACGCGAATAAAAACAGCTGTTTCATACAAAAGTTCAATACCTACCTGGCTAAAATGTATGAAACAGCTGTTTACATTTTAGCCAGGTAGGTATTGAACTTTTGTATGAAACAGCGGTACTTTAGCCCCTTGAATACAAGTATTGGAACACCGTGTATATTTTTATAAAATTTTGATAACTTTAATTTTAATCGATACACCACCTCGATCGAACACCTTGTATAGTAAAGATTTGGCAAAAAATATCACGTGATTAATAGACGACCCCTAAACTATAATCCCGAGGCCTTCTTCTTCTTTTCTCCGTTTATGGCTCCTGTCCGTCATTCGACAGACTATCTTGCCAGTGTCAAGTGATTTGTATTAAATACTATAAAGTCAAGTCAGCCGTCATTTTTTTAAGAAAATGGCAACCACACTCAATGCGGATCATGCTCTAAATTTTGGCGGATCTGCTCATTACCATCGCTGCCGGGGGAGACCTCAAGGATGCGGCGATGCGCGGACTGACCGTCATAAGCGAGAGCCAGTATGGGCAGCCACAGCAAGCTGTGGCACCGATGCTTGAACGCTGGCGGTGCTAGAAAAGTCTCGCCTCTCTACCTACTTACCCAGATGTAATGCTCATTCCATCGCCCGAGTACCACCGTAGCCAAGTATTTGGCAGCGTAACGCCACTGAGAGGCTTACTTAAACAAGCCACTTGGGGCTTCACCCAGAGACTCGGAAACGGAGTTTCCGAAGTTGAAGCTAGAGGAAAGAACGCCAAGTTCGGCTCTTACCCGCACCTCCTAAACCAAGACGGTAGAGTCTGGTAAAGTCGAGGTGTAGATGACTCTGATTTGAACCACACTCTTCAAACTGAGACACAGCGTTGCTGCTTGGCGGCAGAAAAAGGCGTGGTGGTAGTACTTCCCAGGACGAGCCACACACAAAGAGCTCTACTACTCTTTTAACTTTTGATACAAACTGCACTATTAAGTTATTATCCCACTCGGATTATACATTTTGTGTTAATATAAAAATCTATCTGGTTTCTTAAGTGTAGTAACTATAAAACAAAAAAAAATATTAAGGTGTTTGATGAAAAAGCTCACCTTAGATGTTTTGTAGTCGTCGGTGATGACCCCGCCGACCTTCATCTCGTTGTATAGATCGTTCCCTTCCCGGGTCCGCTCGCCAACACCCGCGAACACCTGGAGACCAAGCATCGTGTCGCTGAGCCGTCGGGGTCACCAGTGTTGTGGATAGGTAATAATATTGTCTACAACGAAAGGAAATACTTCCACCGAGCGACCGCAAGTTCAGGCATTTTTTTTTATACAACTATCTGATGGAACAAGCAGATGGCCCTGATGTTAAGTGGTAACCATCACCTATAACAAAGCATTGCCTCGTAAGTCATGCACGATAGGAACGTGCCCTACCATGCACTGCCCTGCGTCCATCAACTTGAGGCATACAGATGTTAAGTCTCATGTGCCTGTAATTACCCCGGCAACCACACTCTTCAAACCGAAACACAGCAACGCTGCTTGGCGGCAAAAAAGGGAAAAAGGCATTGTGGTAGTAGATATAGTACGCCCGAGACCAATAGTTAGTAGAACTTGTACTGTACAGGTTGCTTGGGTACCAAATCAAACACTTAGATAAAGTAACGTCCGCCTGGTTCGGCTGGCTGGAATTGAGTGCCCCCACCACGTTCGTCGTCACACGTACGCTTGCCTCCCCAGTCAGCGCGCATAGTATATTGTTATACACTACACATACCTATATGGATTTTGAAATCATTTTGATGCTGGAGGACGAACGGAGGGCATAGGCGACGCTTACACGCAAATAACCCTTTAGAACTTTCGGAAGAGCGTTTTAAAGACTTAGCACGCCGCGAACCATACAAAATCCGGCCAGACGATAACAAAAAGCAAAAATCTTACATTGGGTACAGTAGCATATATAATCGACTAACAGAGAATCCTCCATGTGCCTTCGCGACGTTGTTTATCAGCTCCATAATGAGTACCGTCTTGCCGACGCCTGCGCCGCCAAACAGCCCGATTTTACCGCCTGCATGAATGAATGAATGAAACATACTTTATTGCACACCAAACTGAACAAACAACACTTAAAAATATAAAATAATGTATTACAATGGGAGGTCTTATCGCTGAAAGCGATGTCTTCTATAATCTTTGGATAGAGAGGATTGTCATAGTAGTCAAAAACATTACATACTAGTAGTTCGCCCCGAACTGAGATCTCGTGATGCGACCCGACGAACGCACCAAACTTTGAGTACGTAGTAGTCAGAGGCAAGTCCAAACATTATATTTGGACTTTTTTCTGACTACCGCCTACTAACTTGGTATGGTTACCAAGTTTCAACTCTATTGGCCTATTTATTGAAGAGTTCCGTTAAACAGACCTTGGCTCCATCATCAGACCTGGTCGTCGTCACCATTTTATGAGAACTGAGTACCTCCTTAATTTATTTCAAGAAAAAAAAATAAGAAAAAGCAAAAGAACTGGCCGACCAGTAGAAAAACCTTGATGTCAACGAAACTCTTAGAGATGGGAGCTCTTGGATCGCTGGTTATCTTATTTTAGCTTTTTTTGTTTTATCTCAAAAACCGGGCGTCCCAAATAAAAAGTAAAAATTGTTTTGGAATGTCCAAACAAAGCCCTTTCATATGACATGTAACTTAATTTTTTTATGTAACTTTTTTTTATTTTTGCCCCCTTAAAAACCCCATATCTCAAAAACCCTTCATCCGATTTTACTCATATACTTACCAGTAAATTTCTCAAGTACAAGCTATCGACATATTTAATTTTATGCAGATCGGATCAACGGTTCTAAAGTTATCGCCAGACAAACATACATACATACATACATACATACATACATACATAAAATGCCAAATCGCCCAAGTTGAAACTAAGATCTTTGTTCGCTTCGCTCACTCGATCAACTACCTAAATAAAAATTTATAAATATCTTTTTTATTCTTTTTTTTAATACAACTAGCTGATGGAACAAGTACAAGGCCCACCTGATGTTAAGTGGTGAGCATCACCTATAACAAAGCATTACCTCGTAAGTCACGCACGATAACTAACGCCTGCAAACCAATTGAGATTGAACTGATCTAACAACCAATCAAAAAATTTCTCGCTTGCACATTTCATCATTTTTAGGGTTCCGTACCCAATGGGTAAAACGGAATCCTATTACTAAGACTCCGCTGTCCGTCCGTCTGTCTGTCTGTCCGTCTGTCTGTATGTCTGTCTATCTGTCCGTCTGTCTCCAGTGTTGTGCCAATCGAATTAGTGAGGCGTAGGCATAACAGAAAAAGATAAAGGTACCTAATCAAATTCATAATTTTAGGTAATTCATAAATAATGAGGGTTATTATTTTATTTTATTTATTTTATTTTGGAATTTTAGGAAAACTTACAGCTAGGTACAGATTATTGTTTGAAAAATAATTAACTAAATCCTTAAAAAAAAAGATTATGTTATCTGAAGGCCAATTAATGGTTTTCACAGATAGGTTAAATTTACTTATACAAAAAAAAAAACAGTAAAGTAGACGACTAAACAAAAAAGAAAAGTTAGATTTAAAGGAAAGTTGACAAAATAGGAAAGTTTTTTTCCGAAAAATCAATTACTTAGCAATAATTTAATTAAAAATATTTTCGGCCACATTTTGATAGGCAACCTGGTAGATTTATATTCTCCTAATCATAAATATGCGTAAAAAATTGGTTTTTAGCAAACACTCGATGGGTGCACTAATTCTGCAGCCGGATCTTAGACTATTATACAAAACCTAAAAATTTATGAAGAATTTGTCACTGACTGTGCGCTTTAGTGTTCTTATTTAGGTATTAAAAATATCTATATCAGCATCCGCCTTAACCAAAGTGTTGAACGAGTTGCTAGTTCGGATAATAAAACCATACTTATACCTACTCTCTCTTTTAATGTGACGTAGCTACTGACTACAATAATAATTGTCGGTAGATTACCTTTGACATAGGGTGCGAGAAGGTCTACAACTTTGATGCCCGTGACCAGAATCTCCTGTTCCACCGACATCTCGACGAAGGGAGGGGCGTCGGCGTGGATTGGCGCGTACTGGTCCGTCTCGATCGGGCCGCGCTCGTCTGGAGATTACTCGATTAATTAATGTATAAAAGATTTTATATTATATTCTTAAAATCCGTAGTGAAGTAGGCAGAAAAAAACCGGCCAAGTGCGAGTCGGACTCGCGCACGAAAGGTTCCATACCATTATCTATAAAAACGGCAAAAAAATGATGTATTTCTGTTGCCGCTATTACAACAAATACTTAAAAAACAGAATAAAATAAATATTTAAGGGGGCTCGCATACAATACGGTTATTGTATGGGAGCCCCCTTAAATATTTATTTTAGACGGACGTTGAATAAATACGGACTTTTAACTATGGCCCTGACTCTGACTCTGTCTGACTCAACAATAAGTTCGCCAACAACGTTATTATCCTGCCGAGCGTGGGCTCCCCCACAAGGATGGTGTCTGGCGTTTACCAGCCCGTTGAATAAATACCCTTTGACTCTGACTCTGTCTGACTCACCAATAGGTTCTTCAATAACATTAATGATCCTCCTGAGCTTCGGCTCCCTCACAGGGATGGTGACTCTGACTCTGACTTTGTATGTCGGTAGGCAATGGAACGTCCGTCTTAGTCAGTAGTTAGTTTATTACTTGCGAAACCCGCCCAGTTACACACAACATAATATACTACACTTTGATCAATAGCTTCGCCAATAACGTTAATGTTCCTGCTTAACGTCGGCTCTCCCACAGGGATGGTGAAGGGCGCGCCTGTGACCGCGTCGGGCTTGCCGCGTACTAGCCCGTTGAATAAATACCCTTTGACTCTGACACTGACTCTAACTCCGACTCTGGCTCTGACTCTGACTTGTCTGACTCTGACTCTGACTCTGTCTTGTCTGACTCACCAATAGGTTCGCCAATAACGTTAATGATCCTGCCTAACGTGGGCTCCCCCACGGGGATAGTGATGGGCGCGCCAGTATCGGCGACAGGCTGGCCGCGCACGAGCCCCTCGGTGCCGTCCATGGCGATAGTGCGACACGTACTCTCGCCGAGGTGCTGCGCCACTTCCAGGATCAGCCGGGGTTCTGTTGAGATAGTGAAATAGCACTTATTTTATTTTTTTATTTTATTTTATTTGGGAAACAAACAGTACAATGGATCAGTAAAAAAAATAACATATAGAGACACATAAACCAACAAAGTTTCCGCAATTAAATATTACAGAGTAGCAGTGAACAGAAATAGAAATAAAACAATGAATAAATTATTGATCGAGTGAGCGAAGCGAACGAATGTGAAAACGAATATGTATGTATGTATGGGTCTGGCGATAACTTTAGAACCGTTGATCCGATCTGCATGAAATTTGATATGTCGATAGCTTGTACTTGAGAAATTTACTGGTAAGTATATGAGTAAAATCGGATGAAGGGTTTTTGAGATATGGGGTTTTTTAAGGGGGCAAAAATAAAAAAGTGACTTAAAAAAAATCAAGTTACATGTCATACGAAAGGGCTTTGTTTGGACATTCCAAAACAATTTTTACTTTTTTTCTGGGACGCTCGGTTTTTGAGATACAACAAAAAAGTTAAATTAAGATAACCAGCGACTCAAGAGCTCCCATCTCTAAGAGTTTCGTTGGCATCAAAGTTTTTCTACTGGTCATCCAGTTCCTTTGATTTTTCTTATTTTTTTTTCTTGAAATAAATTAAGGAAGTACTTAGTTCTCATAAAATGGTGACAACGACCAGGTCTGATGGTGGAGCCAAGGTCTGTTCAACGGAACTCTTCAATAAATAGGTCAATAGAGTTGAAACTTGGTTACCGTACCAAGTTAGTAGGCGGTAGTCAGAAAAAAGTCCAAACATAATGTTTGGACTTGCCTTTGACTACCACCTTCTCAAAGTTTTGGTGCGTTCGTCGGGTCGCATCACGAGATCTCAGTTCGGGACGAACTACTACTCTATTCAAAAACATATTCTTTCTGTAGTTCGTACTAGAAATGGGCGTCCAAAAACTTAGTGAGAAAGTTCGACCGAGGAAGTGCCTTTTCTGCCGCCATGCAGTGTTGCTGTGTTTCGGTTTGAAGAGAGTGGTTGCCGTTGAAATAACAGGCACATGAGGCTTAACATCTGTATGCCTTAAGGCGAAGGCAAGTTCTAATGTACCTCTCGCTATAGGCAGTTCCTATCGCGCGTGATTTACGAGGCAATGCTTTGTTACCATTATGTGATGATTACCACTTAACATATGGGCCATCTGCTTGTTCCATCAGCAAGTATTTTTAATACACCTTGCCGATGGAAAGCATTGCATCGTAAGGCACGCTCGATGTGAACGTGCCCTACGATGCACTGCTCTGCGTCTTTCAACGTCGAGTCATACAGATGTTAAGCCCATGTGCATGAAATTTCACCGGCAACCACACTCTTCACTGAAACACAGCAAAACTGCCTAGCAGCAGAAGTAGGCATGGTGGTAGTACTTCCCCAGACGAGCACTTCACAAAGATCTCTACTATTAAAATCTTACCGACTGATTAGTTTGCCGAGGGTGGTGGCAGCCAACAGCTGGGAGTAGCTGGAGTCGGCTCTCTCCAGCAGGGCTTGGCATTTTGTAAGCGTGTCTGGTATCTTAGTTGGTAGATTAAAACTCACTTCTGCCGGGTACTTCAAGGGCATTCAGGATGGGTGGCAAGGCTGAGTCGAACTGCACGTCCACCACGGCGCCGATCACTGGAATTAAGTCAGGTTTATACGAGCCCAAGCTATAAATAAATAGGAACTTTATTTAGGGCAAGATGGATATGGTTAGAACAGCAAAAGTACATTGGTCCAAGCTCCAAATTATTGAGGAAAATGGAAGGAATTGAGAGGCCTATGCCAAAGGCGCACAGAGCAAAGCTATCTTCAGACAGGCTTCACCGCTCAGTTGGTAGTAGCTCTGCCTTCTGCGCCGTAGGCCGTGGGTTCGATTCCCACCGAGAACAAATATTTGTGTGATGAACATAGATGTTTGTTCTCTGTCTGGGTGTTATTATATTTTTTATGTATGTATTTACAAAAAAAATGTATATATGTATTATATCAGCTATCTAGTTCCCATATTACAAGCTTTGGCTTAGTTTGGGGCTAGTTAGTGCTGTGTGGAAAGTCCATCAATATTTATTTATTTATCTTCTTCGTTCACTGGCTCGATACGAACGTGCCCTACGATGCACTGCCCTGCGCCCATCAACTAGAGTGAGAGGCACATTAGCTCTTGCCTTAAGGCATACAGATGTAAAGCCTCATGTGCCTGTAATATCCCCGGAAACACCACTCTTCAAACCGAAACACAGCAACGCTGCTCGGCGGCAGAAATAAATTGATGTAGCCAATAAAGAAACGAATCATTAATTTCGGCGCCTATCATTATGTAGGTATATAGGTACTCATAATAAAGAGATCATAGATAAGACACAGATAAGGGAATACGTTAAAGAGAAGTGGAGCTCTTTGTGTGTGGCTCGTCCGGGGAAGTACTACCACCACGCCTTTTTCTGCTGCCAAGCAGCAACGCTGTGTTTCGGTTTGAAGAGTGTGGTTGTCGGTGAAATTACAGGCACATGAGGCTTAAGCATCTGTATGCCACAAGTTGATGGACGCAGGGCAGTGCATCGTAGGGCAAGTTCATATAAAGCGTGACTTACGAGGCAATGCTTTGTTATAGGTGATAATTACCACTAACATCAGGTGGATCATCTGCTTCTCCATCAGCAAGTTGTATACAAAAAAAACTGTCTTACCTGCGATAATTTTCCCAGTAGGCGTGGCTCCAGTCTTCGGAGGACCTCCAGATCTGGGAGCGTCTTCTTTCTTGCCCTTGCCGTGAGCTGATGATGTGGAGAACTAGGGAGAGTATACAGATGTTGTATAACCAATACCCAAAACTGTATAACTATCCCTTAGTTATGCAGATTTTGGTAACAGACCTACGGCCGGTTTCTGAAAGCTCGATCAAAACTAATCGGATGTCAAGTCACTCGCCATTTCAGCTATTAAAATTAGTTAGAGATAGCAAGTGACTTGACATCCGATTAGTTTTAATCGGGCTTTCAGAAACCGGCCGCTAGAGTAACTGAGCAGGCTATAAAGACAAAGTGTTGTATAACTAGGGAGAGTATAAAGATCCTAGTACCAAAGTTATTTATCTAAAACGTGTTAAAGTTATAATTGGAATTTACCTGAATATTGTGAAAAAAGGCAGTTATTTTTCAATAACAAAAATATCGTTTAGTTCCAAACATGACAAATTGTTCTTACAAAACAAATTGTTTGACTAGTTTCAGCCGAAATTTGGAATAATCTACAGACCCCTAAAATAGTTCAAAGCCTAAAAGAGGATCATAGTAAATAGTACTAACATTAGCAGAAGGCATTTTCAAGTGCACACACGCACCCAGCTTGACCCCCATAGCTCGCTTCAGGGGAGTTATCTTTGCAATCTCGCTCCTAGGCTCATGCTTGACTGCTTCCACATCTGAGGGCCTTTTAAGAGGCACGATCTTAGCCCTGTTGCTTGTGGGAACGTTTTGAGCACCACCACTGATCGAAACTAATAATAAAGTAAAAAACATTTTTAAAAACAAGCTTTTACTTAAATGCGCAGCTTATAATAGCTATGCGCTTTTTTAAGAGTAGTAGAACTCTTTGTGAAGGGCTCGTCCGGGGATTACTACCACCACGCCTTTTCTGCCGCCAAGCAGCAACGCTATATTTCGGTTTGAAGAGTGTGGTTGCCGGTGTAATTACAGGCACATGAGGCTTAACATATCATTAACATTCCTCAAGTCGATGGACGCAGGATCTCTTAGTACCAATCACCAACTCAAATTCTTTGAGGAGGGGTAGTCAGAGGTACGTCCAAATATATATAACATTTGGCACATTCCCACACTTTGCAGCAATTGGTATTTCATATGTGTGTTGCAAGCTCATCGCCACTTCTAGAAGACCAACTGGTCTCCTCACCTTTCCTTGACCGTTTCAGTCAATTTCGCCAATTTTAAATGCCAGAGGATGTGGCTAGTTACCTGGTCCTTTCAATGGAATGAGTTTTCCCTGAGGGCTTGGAGCCTCATCAGCCAGGGTACAGGGTGATTCCCTCTGAGCTGCGATGGTGGATGGAGAGCTCTTGGGGCTGGTCTCCCGGCTGTCAGAGACACGCGCGTTTTGAATCCAGAGGGCGTTATCTGAGGAGTTTGGTTGAGGTGTTCATGAGCGTTCTGCCGCCAAGCAGCGTTGCAAAGCAAAGAGTAGTATAGCTCTTTGTGTGTCGCTCGTCCGGGGAAGTACTACCACCACGCCTTTTTCTGCCGCCAAGCAGCAACGCTGTGTTTCTGTTTGAAGAGTGTGGTTGCGGGTGTAATTACAGGCATTATGTCTTGTATGTCTCAAGTTGTTGGTATCGTTGAGCATGTTCCTATCGTGCGTGGCTTGCGAGGAAGGTTATAGGCGGCGGTTACGACTTAAAATCAGGCTTCTGCTTGTTTAATCGGCTAGCAGTATAAAAAAATCACAAGGATCACATTGAAACGTCTTAAAGCTGGGTAAATACATACATGGTTTGGAAAAAGCGATCGGTAAATTGTAAAATCTCCTCATTTTCTTTTACTATTTTCGTGTTTAAAAAATTATATCAGTCTTTCAAATTGACTTTTAGACTCAATTCTGTCAATTTTGTTTTAATGGTCGTAAATTTTTAGGATAATTTCTTCCAAAAAGTTCGCTTCTCTCGTCACCGTAGGTATAGAATTTGAGTGCCTTATTACAATTTTATATTTTTTTATTAATGTTTTCTGTAAAAATTAAAAATTCATATCTAAAATCAGTGTCGTAAAACCACCCGCTCTTCGGCAACCTAGATATCTTAACGGCCGGTTTCTGAAAGCTCGATCAAAACTAATCGCATGTCAAGTCACTTGCTATCTCTATCTAATTCGATGTAATAGCTGAAATGGCGAGTAACTTGACATCTGATTAGTTTTGATCGAGCTTTCAGAAACCGGCCGTCAGTCCGATGAAAATCGACATAAACTTTCACCAAAATCGTTATAAGCTTTGGTTTCTCGAAACCTAAAAGCTCCTAGCGTTTTTTTATGACCTTTTTACAAATAAAGGCACTTTATTTTTAGTTTTTGTAATGAAATGACCCATTGACTGACACTGACCATACGGTCTACTCGACCAACCAACGCATGTACTGTGCTCATTAGGGAATCAATGCCAGTACTCTCAAACAGCGAAGGAAAACATCGTGAGGAAACCGGCATGTCGTAGAACCTAAAAAGTTCTATAACATGTGTCAAGTGCTCGAAAGCAGCCTCTTAAGGCGCACTTAAAACTTTATTTTTTACCAATATTTATTTATTTCACCACACTGTTTGGAACGAAACTAGTGACACGACAAGATAGAGGAAATCCTGAACTTAGGTCCTACGTGACCTACGTACGTGTCCTACGTGGCTCCTTATTTATTTATCAAGCTTTAGGCATGACGTTGATAGTTTTATGTGAATGGTAAAGCGGAGGGTAAAGGGTTACATAATTGCCTTCGCAGCCTGCATTTCCCACGGTTGTTGTCACGTTTTTGTATCCTTGCTGCTTTGAATAGGGTGCTACGGAGTGTTAGATAACAACTTGAGGGCTTTTACAGTGATTTTATTAAATCAACTTTTTACTCCGTTTTACCCACCAATTTTGTGTTTGTTAATCTGAATTTAATTATCTCTTGAATGTACTTATTTGATCGAGTGAGCGAAGCGAACGAAGATTCTACAATCAACTTGAGCGATTTGGGCGATTTGTACCCATGTATGTTTGTCTGGCCATAACTTTAGAACCGTTGATCCGATCTGCATTAAATTTGATATAAGCTTTTATTTTTTTATTTATTTTAAGGGTTTTGTCGCTGGGCGACCACACTGCTCTATAATAAAACATTAAAAAAAAACACCTCGTATCAAAACATAATCTAATTCTTAATAAAAACTTAATAATTAACCCTAATTCTGCGAACCTATATAACATCTTGGCTTGACCTGACAGGGGACAAGCCAAGATGCTATTAATAATACCAACATTCATACATCGCCTTCCAAAACAACTTAATCTAAATGCATTATTTGGGACACATTCCAGCAAAATATGTTGTACGTCTTCTAATGTACCGCATTCAGCACAATTCGGTGATGGCACTTTCTTCATCAAAAACGCAAACGTGTTTGCTGGAATATGCCCCGAACGTAATCTTAAAGCCATCTTAAGACTATTTCTATTCAGTGAGATAACATAATAAGCTTGTACTTGAGAAATTTGCTGGTAAGTATATGAGTAAAATCGGATGAAGGATTATTAAGATATAAAAAAACAAGTTACATGTCATATGATAGGGCTTTGTTTGGACATTCCAAAACAACTTTTACTTTTTTTCTGGGACGCTCGATTTTTTTTTTTTTTTTAATATAAATGATAGACAAACGGGCTTACGGCCCACCTGATGGTAAGCGGTCACCGTCGCCCATAGACACCAACAACACCAGGGGCGTTATCGTTGCGTTGCCTACCCTGAAGGACTTTATTAACATTTTTCTTGAAGCTGCTCATGTTGTATATTGGCGGAAAAACCTCTGATGGTAGCTCATTCCACAGTTTATGGGTATGGGCACAGATAAGAGAAGTACGGGGAAGAAATGATGAAGAATGATCGGTTTTTGACATACAACAAAAACAAACAAGATTTTAAAATTCTGGATTTCATTTTTCGGAATTGAGAACCTTTCTGTGTTTATTATGTTCAGTAAATAAAAAAAATTGGTAAGTTAGGCTTTTTTGATTGATCGAGTGAGCGAAGCGAACGAAGATCTTAGTTTCAACTTGGGCGATTTGGCATTTTATGTATGTATGTATGTATGTATGTATGTATGTATGTATGTATGTATGTATGTTTGTCTGGCGATAACTTTAGAACCGTTAATCCGATCTGCATGAAATTTGATATGTCGATAGCTTGTACTTGAGAAATTTACTGGTAAGTATATGAGTAAAATCGGATGAAGGGTTTTTGAGATATGGGGTTTTTTAAGGGGGCAAAAATAAAAAAAGTTACATAAAAAAATTAAATTACATGTCATATGAAAGGGCTTTGTTTGGACATCCCAAAACATTTTTTACTTTTTTTTTGTGACGCTCGGTTTTTGAGATAAAATAATAAAAGTTAAATTAAGATAACCAGCGATCCAAGAGCTCCCATCTCTAAGAGTTTCGTTGACATCAAGGTTTTTCTACTGGTCGGCCAGTCCCTTTGCTTATTCTTAATTTTTTTTCTTGAAAAAAATTAAGGAGGTACTCAGTTCTCATAAAATGGTGATGACGACCAGGTCTGATGATGGAGCCAAGGTCTGTTCAACGGAACTCTTCAATAAATAGGCCAATAGAGTTGAAACTTGGTAACCATACCAAGTTAGTAGGCGGTAGTCAGAATAAAGTCCAAAGATAATGTTTGGACTTGCCTCTGACTACTACGTACTCAAAGTTTTGATGCGTTCATCGGGTCGCATCACGAGATCTCAGTTCGGGGCGAACTACTAGTTTAAAATACCTAACAACCTTATTCAAAGTAGTCGTATTATTTGAAACTAGCTTCAATTGTTATAAGGTGGCAATTTGAAGTAGACAGCTTTGTGGACAAAGTGGTGTAGAGCAAGCGCTTCGCGTTAAATCTTTTTATGAAATTTTGATGAACATTATTATGTGTTTTTCTCTGTCTGGGTATGTATTTCCAAATAAAGTATATAAGTGTTAAATCAGTTAAACCAGTGAGAGCGTAGTTAGACAATTGTATATTAATCGAAGTATTACCGATATTACATCTCAAAATCTCTACCATGAAACTTTTACAAACTCCTCGCCGCTATGGCGCCATCACAAGATCTCCGCTAGAGACCGTGTTGTCGCTTGTTCTCTATTTTTTACCACAGTTCTACAAAACATGTCTTAAAGTTGACACAACAATGAGCTAATCTATCGATTACTAATAATGATTCTAAACATTTCCGTATTGTGAAACTTATAATTAATTAACATAAGTAGTATATCGTCTATCTTGTTTGCATATTACAAGCTGTGCTTAGTTTGGGGCTAGATAGTGCTGTTTGCAAATCCACAATTTTTTTTTTAGGTTTTTGGCGAACCACTGTTTATGTCTAAAAATAGTTTTTTTTTTAAATCTGAAATACTGATAGGACTATGTTAGTTTTTGAACCTTTTTATGCAGCGGTTAAAATAGTGCTTTCTTTAAATAAGAATGAAATCATCAAAGTCTTAAATCCATCTTCCTAAAATAAATTATGTATTGGCAGGTGCATAAGGCGGGTGTGTATGGGACTGCTGGGAGGGGAAGACCTCGGTGAATGTATCTGGATCAGATAACAGAAATTTTAGAGAAAGGCCAGGCCAAGAAAACCCTAAACCAGCGAGCATGTATGAAGAATGTTATGAAAGCGAATGAAGCGAAAAAGGTATGTCAGGATCGTTGCAAGTGTATGTATGTAATTATGTAGTACCTATTCATGTTCTTAGAATAAATTGTGTACCTATGTAGGTAGTATACAGCTACACAGTGTGGGATTTACCAGCAGGCCAAGTAGGCTGAAGCCTAGGGCGGCTGATTTTTGGGTATGTATCTATATTTCTAAGCTAAGAAAAGCTCAATCATGTGCCTTCGACTTATAAGCTTGAGTTTTTGTAAAAGAAGCTGACACATAGATCCCTTAGTTTTTTAATCATTTAAAGGCACTAATAACGAAAAAAAGCTGATGTAATGAGAACGATAGTGCACAAATTATAGAGTTTTTTTTTAATAAATATGATTGTCAACTAGGGTATCGAATTGTAGAGGTCAGTTGGGGCGGCAAAATTTGAATAGCCTACTGGCGGCAAATATGTAAATCCGCCGCTCCACAGTTTCCTCTGTCCAAGTTACTTGATCGCTCATAACGCGTTCCGTCGGCGTCACTATAAGCGCAATTATAACGCCATAGGACGCCATATTTGTTTCTGTAGGTTCTTTATCAGACATTATATTATGAAAAATATTTTTTTATCTCTGTACCTAGATTAGTTTTAGATTTAAGAGTAGTAGAGCTCTTTGTGAAGGGCTCGTCCGGGGAAGTACTGCCACCACGCCTTTTTATGCCACCAAGCAGCAACGCTGTGTTTCGATTTGAAGAGTGTGGTTGCCGGTGTAATTACCTGCACATGAGGCTTAACATATGTATGCCTCTACTTGATGGAGGCAGGGCAGTGCGTCGTGGGGCACGTTCCTATCGGGCGTGGCTTGCGAGGCAATGCTTTGTTTTAGGTGATGGTTACCACTTAGCATCAGGTGGGCCACCTGCTTGTTCCATCAGCTAGTTGTATAAAAAAAATAGCTTGTTACTAATTTTATAATGCGAAAGATTTAGATATTTCGATGGTTGTGGCTTATTGTTGTAACTCTTTATTTGTTGAAATACTTACCTTTATTTGGTTCGTAAGCTGAAGCTAAATAAAACACTGGCTACTTTATATCCTGAAAAACTAACAAGAACATAAAGGTGTATAAACGCAAATGGAAAAAAACAATTAATTATAGAATTTAGCAAAAACGCGAGCGAAGACGCTAGTCTACTACTTATAGTAATTCGGAAACTAGGTAGCATATTGGGCATATCTTGTGATAGGTAATACTCTCTCTCTCATTTAAAAAGGTTAATTTAAAAAAGTTTTTTTCTTTTCCCCACCGTATCGACTCTGGCTCAAGATCAAAAGTCGCGATCTGAACCACAGGTCGGGTATTAAATCAAACATCTGCTTGCTTCATAACTTTTAATCAAACAAAAAATATTTACCCTCCAATCGGCCGAGCAAACACTAAAAAGAACCCTCTACCGACACGTGAGGCTAATGACACTTCATTAACTATTCATCGCTAATCGTTACACTTCTATGTCATAAGGCAGTAACGGAAAACTCACGGGCGTGGCGCGAAACGAACGACCAATGACGAACGTGGAAAGCGTCAGTAATTAAGTATTCAACCAATGAGGGCGCGGCACACAAATTACATAAGTGACGAGGCATTTTCCTTTTTTAAACGTAAAGGAATGTGTTAGTTTAGTAGGCTTGTTTGATTTGTTAGGTTAGATGCTTGTGTGAAAGTTTAAAAAAAAATCTTGTTCTGAATTCTGAATAAGAATTACTTATAGAAAATTCAATTTTGTTAAATTTTAAGAAAAAAAAATATTTGAGAGAATCTTTTCCAAATGATATAAATGTTTACACACAATCATAGGCCACAATAAAAAAACTACTAAGTTAAAGAAGTTCGGCAAGTCCTAAGAAAATACAAAAAATAACGAAAACATCAGCTAAATTTCCTAAAAATGGATTGTACAGTCAGCTGCAAAAACAGATAAACACTTTGGTTGGTTGGTCTTGTCTTGTTGGTATCTTGTTAACTCATATTATTTCCGAAATAATTTATAAAAAAAATTAAAATCCAGACAACTGTTTTTTCCATTATTCATTCATAACTCTTTTTTTAAATCTTCTGTTATGTGTTTTTAAACTTCTGTTAACTTTCTTACAAAATATTTAAATTATGTAAGTATATTGAGTGACCTGGGTTTTGATTTTTGTTCTTTCTTTTAAAAGTTTGCGGGATTTCTGAATTCGAATTTTCAAATAAACAGATCATTATTTTAAAAAACTGGCATCCCTACTCCAAAATGTGATTGAATAACCCCAAAGTTGAAAAAAAGGCGGGAAACGTTGAACAGGGAGGCCGCGTTTTTTTTCCCACCAAAATTTAAAATTAACTTAATTAAAGATAGTTGATCAGTAGCGTTATAATTTAGTATTTATTTAATTAATTTCTTTATCGTTAGTAGTTTAGTGTATATATAAAAGTATCTGGTAAGTTTTTTTAGTCATTTATTATGGAGGAGCCGCCTGACCCCGGCGGGGGTACAGTCCCGCCGGCTGGTTGCTTTGTAACTTTATCGAACAGTTTTGATAAATTGCCATCCAATGATTCTGCAATGGATACAGACGCGTCTGTCTCCAAGAATAAGAAATTAAAACGATCTCGCGCTCGCAAAATATGCAAACACTGCAACAAGAGGAAACGACATGGATCCAGTGACTCCAAACAAGGTTGTGGCTGTGAGGAATCCCCAATAGTTTCTGATAATAATATTCCTAGCAATCCGTGTAGCACTGAGATTGTGACTAAAGTTACAATCTCAGACCCGGTAGCTACATCTACTCCCACTGCTCCGTCACCAAATTCATCTCCGCCGGCGCCGCCGGTTACAAGAGCTCAATATGATGTTAGCGATAATGCCCCGTATATTGTGCATGTTCAACGCGTTTCTGAGTTGCCGAATGACGGCTCTACTCTTCATCCAATTATTTTTGGGAAATTTTTGAAGCGGCATTCTATTTACAATGTGGTTAATGGTAGCGTAAAAAGAATTGGTAGAAACAGAGTTTCCATTGCATTCAACAACCATACCGATGCTAATGCATTCTTAAATCATGATAGCCTCAATAGTAACAATCTGAAAGCATTCATACCAACCTACAATGTCTCACGCATGGGTGTAATTCGTGGAGTACCTACAGACCTCTCTCCAGAGGAGATGTTAGAGTGCACCACGGTCCCCAGCGGATGTGGAAAGATACTAAAACTAAGACGTATTAACTTTAAAGAAATTGTTAATGGAGCTCCAGTGTGGAAACCAACTCAGACGGTTGTGGTGACATTTGATGGTCAAGTGTTACCAGACCATATTTATATGTGTTATACTGCACTTACAGTTAACCTATATACCTACCCAACCATCCAATGTTACAATTGCTGTCGGTTTGGACACACAAAGTTGCAATGTAGGTCTAAGCCTCGCTGCTTCAAGTGTGGTAGAGAGCATTCAGGTGATTCTTGCGATATTGATGAGGAACGTATTTCTTGCTGCTCATGTGGGGGAATACACTTTGCCACAAGTAAGTCATGTCCGGAATATACAAGGCAACAAAAGATTAAATTTTCAATGGCAGAAAAGTGTATTTCCTATGCAGAAGCTTCTAGAGTTCATCCACCCCTGTCTAGGTCATATGCTGAAATATTAGCAACAGCCAAGGATCAAAATATTCAAACTCAACAACCCCACACATCAAACCATGTCACAACATCATCCTATAGAAAAACTGTCTTCTTAAAACCTCGTGCACCTCCCAAACTAGCCAAAGGCTATGATCAAAAAGAACACAATAACTTGACTAATTCGCCATCATCATCCCTATCTAATGGTTGCGCTCTGAAAGAGGGCAGACCTGAGGATAGACAGCTTAATATATCTGATATCATTGCTCTTCTTAAGACATTCATACAGTCAAATGCTATAGAACCGTCCAACGCTGCTAAAATTATTGACATAATCTCTATCCTACACTCACAACCACAATGGATCACACCAGATCCGCAGTTCAATGGAACTGCAGGAGTGTAGTTAATAAAAAAAGTGAAATTATCTATTTAATTAATGTATACAACCCTTTTATTATCGCCATCACAGAGTCTTGGCTTAAGCCAGGCTCTGTGTTCAAATTGAGCGGCTTCTCCTGCCTCAGGGACGATAGACCTGATGGCTATGGAGGAGCCGTTCTTCTTATTAAAAATTCTTACTTATTTTCACATTTCCCTCTTCCTGCACATGATAATAATAATTTTACCGCCGTTGCATGCATTATTAATAATGTATGCTTTATTTCTATTTATATCCCTCATCCTTCATCACAAATTTTCACTGAAATAGATAATCTGTTAGGCCATGTTCCTAAACCATGTGTGGTCATGGGAGATTTCAATGCTCACCATAGAACATGGGGTAGCTCTGTGTCCAATACTTATGGTAGGGACCTATTGGATATCATTGATAGACAAAATCTATGCATCCTAAATGATGGTTCTCAAACTCGTCGAACAAAACCCTCAGAGAATAATAGTGCAGTAGACTTAACAATAGTATCACCCAGTTTAGCATCTTCAGTTACTTGGCAAACACAGCCATCTACTCATGGCAGTGATCATTTCCCCATTATATTAAAGTTTTTAGAATTTAGAGTAAATGAAATACCTAGAGCTCCACCCAGAATGAGATATAAAATAATTAATGATAAATGGAGTGATTTCAGAAACCATATAGATAATAATATTAACACTTTGCCTCATATATCACAAGGTATTTCTGTTTGTGCAAATAGTTTTACCAAAAGTTTGATAGATGCTGCAGATTTAACTTTCCCTTTAAAAAATTATGCATCTGGGAAATTGTCATCTCCACCATGGTGGGATATGGATTGTAGTGTAGCTGTTGCTCAGAGAAGGCAGGCAGAGTTAACTTACAATTCTGATATGACTGAGTTTAATTTTGACGAGTTAATTGAAATCATGGCTAAAACCAAAAAACTATTAAAAGAAAAGAAGTTGCTAGGCTGGAGGAGTTTTTGCTCAACAATATCTCCCAGTACAAAATCTTCAGAAGTCTGGAAAAATATTAGTCGTTACAGAGCTGGAGTTAGTGAAAATACTTTTGCCACTATGCCACCTTCTCTCAGTGACAGTTTCTTAGACCGTTTGGCTCCACCGACTGTTCCACCTAGGGAATTGTTAACGCCAATTCATATTTCTGTCCCTAAGTGTCCTTATGGCCTTGATTCTCCTTTCTCAATAGACGAGCTGAAAGGCGTCTTAACAGACGTTCATGATACAGCTCCAGGTAAAGATGGTATTCCATACTCTTTCTACTCTCACCTTAGTGATATTGCTTTGCAATATTTTCTCGAGCTTATCAATTCTGTCATGTTGACAGGTGTCATTCCTTCAACATGGAAAACGCAAATAGTGTTGCCATTTTTGAAACCCTCTAAAGATCCTTCTGATTCTACGTCTTACCGACCAATAGCATTGTCTCCAGTTATAATCAAAATTGTGGAACATTTAGTTAAAAATAGATTAGAGTGGTTCATTGAAAATCAGAGCATCTTACCTAATAGTCAATATGGTTTTAGAAAAGGTAGAAGTTCGATGGACAGCTTAAGTGTATTTACAACGGACATACGTATAGCTTTTTCACAAAGTAAATCTGTTGTGGCGACATTCTTGGATATTAAATCGGCATATGATAATGTCCTTATTGAGGTACTTATAAAGAAATTACATTTCTTGAAAATTCCACATTTTCTTACCAACTTTATTCAAAACATGTTAGCTGGCAGAGAAATTTTCTTAAACACCACGAATATCTCAAGAGTTGCCTGGAAGGGCTTGCCTCAGGGTTCTGTTTTGAGCCCTCTTCTCTATAATATATATACATATGATCTGGAAGCATCGGTTAGTGATACGGTTTGTGTCCTACAGTATGCTGATGATTTGTTACTTTATTCTTCGAACACTTATATTACTACAGCCGCATTTAAAATAACATTTGCTCTAAAGTTTTTAAAGAAATGGCTAGATAAACATGGTTTGGAGTTGTCTCCTTCTAAAAGCATCGTTATTCCTTTTACCCGTAAAATGACCACACCACCTTTAAACGTTATATATGATGGCATATCTATTCCGGTAAAAAGTCATGCCAAATTTCTAGGTGTCATATTGGATTCTAAGCTTGTTGGGAGTCCACACTGCGAATATATCGTAGAAAAGTGCGAAAAACATCTTAATTTACTAAGGTGCCTCACAGGTGTTTGGTGGGGTGCTCATCCCTTTTCCCTGAAACTTATTTATAATGCACTAATCAGAAGCATACTGGATTATGGCACCTTTTTGTTGGAGCCTGGAAGAGTGCTATTTTTCAAGAAACTAGACTCTATACAGGCTAGAGCAATGCGTATTGTAATGGGAACAATGAAGTCCAGTCCTATTAATGCACTACAAATAGAATGTGGCGAACCACCTTTACGTTTAAGACGGCAATTTTTGTCTAGTAGATTTTTTTTTCGTACATTACAAGTTCAGAACCACCAGCTTCATTCAAAAATCCAACATCTTTCAGAACTTATTTGCTCCTCTTCTTATTGGAGTCATAAGTCACCACCCCTTTTAATTAATAGCCTTAGCAAATATAAATCATTGTCAGCTGCAACTCATCAATCACTTCTTTTGCCTATTTTCCAATGCAACTATAAAGCTTTAACACTACCTATTAACATTTATTTCGATCTAAATATTGACCGCCACGGAACGCATGCTAATATATATTTTATATCCGCTGTTGATAACCGATGGCATGGTTGGCATCAGGTATTTACCGATGCCTCCAAGCACTCACAGTCTGGTTATGTTGGTGTAGGCGTATATCACAAACAGTACAATATTGTACAAAAAGTCAAACTACCCCCTGAGACTTCAGTTTTTACTGGCGAGTTATTTGCTATTGTGAAAGCACTAGATTACGTTTTAATAATGAAACTTAAAAATACCATTATTTTTAGTGACTCAATGAGTTCATTGCAATCCCTATTGAAATACCCTTTTCGCTCCAAAATGTTTTATCCTCTATTAATGGAAGCTAGATCAAAGGTTTTACAATGTAATATCAACGGTTTATCAGTTAGCTTTGCGTGGATACCAAGCCACTGTGGTATTATAGGAAACGTACGTGCCGATAAATTAGCTAATGAAGCTGTAGAGTGTGGAGACCTTTACCCGTTTAAAAACTATGTACACGATCTTATTGCTTTACCCAAGATTTATCTTAAAAACTCTTGGAATGAATATTGGGACCACTCTAGTAACATTAAAGGTAAATATTATAGACTAATACAAAAAACAATACCGGTGAAACCCTGGTTTTTTTCATTGAAACTTAGTAAACGCGCCACTACTGTTTTGATAAGAATGCGTTTGGGGCACTCATGTACCCCAGCTCATTTAGCACGGATGAAAATAGTGTCTAATCCATTTTGTGCCTGTGGAAATGAATTTGGTGACCTCAATCATATATTTTTTGCTTGTCCACAATATGACCATAAAAAACTATGTGAAGATCTTGTTTCCTGTCGAATTCCTCTTCCTACTAATATCATTGTTCTTCTTTCTTCCTTGGATCCTTGTATTTATCATTGTTTGGCATCATTTATAAATGTAAATAATATAAAAATTTAGTCAATTTTTTGTACATACATAATCATTATCTGTATATATTTCCTTACATTTTCCTTTCCTTACCTTATTTTTAACCTTACTGATCTCCTTTTATCCTTCCGTGTAAATTTAATCCCTACGTTTCCCTAATTTTTATAAAAAAAAAAACAAGCAAAATGGCAAATGCACCAAAAGTGCGACGCCAAAAAAAAAAAAAAAAAAAAAAAAAAAAAAACCCCAAAGTTAGATAAAATTATATAAAATACAAAGTGAACAAAAATAACGGTCATATAGAATTCTGTCAAAAGACAACCAGTTTTCAAATTGTCCTATCGCCATCTCTTACCAATAAGTAATGATAGACAGTGATAGAGCTAACTTTGAGCCATGGTTCAACTTGAGTAACATCTGAAGTGGAAACCTATAATTGGCCATACTATTGAATCAAACTTGGTACAAATTGTTTATATCGCTGTTGGTTTCCCATTAAATAAATAAATAAAAATAATAAGAAGTGATCAGAAATGTGACTGAACTACTGAACTACCCAAGTTGAATATATACAATTATAAGGAATATAAATAACAGCCTTAGTGAAATTTGTCAAAAGACAACCAGTGCTCAAATTGGTCTATCGCCACCTCTAACCAATGGGTGTCATAGACAGTGACAAAGCTAACTTTGAGCCATGGTTCAACTTGAGTAACGTTTGTAAGAAGTGATCAAAAATTGAACAAAATAATATAGTGATCTAAAATATTACTGAACTACTCCAATTCGGATAAGGAATAAAATGGTCTTATAAAAATCTGTTAAAATTTAATCAATATTCAAATTGGCAATTGGAAAACTGAAAAACAAGTACACAGAAATGGTTCAACTTAAGTTGCGTTTGTAAGAAGTGATGTGAAATGGTTCAACTTAAGTAGCGTTTATAAGAAGTGATGAGAATGGTTCAACTTGAGTAGCATTTTTAAGAAGTGACAAGAAATGGAACCAAACCCCCTATACTCTCTGGAGGGCTGTGGGCCGCAGCACGGCGCCAGCAGCGCGCTAGCTGCACTGCGGCTGCTAAGAAGCTACAACCACTTCCTCGTGCCTCCAGGTAGGTCTTAATAATGCAGAAAAAAACAGACTAACTCTTTGTTTGTGGCTCGTCCGGGGAAGTACTACCACCACGCCTTTTTCTGCCGCCAAGCAGCAACGCTGTGTTTCGGTTTGAAGAGTGTGGTTGCCGGTGTAATTACAGGCACATGAGGCTTAACATCTGTATGCCTCAAGTTGATGGACGCAGGGCAGTGCATCGTAGGGCACGTTCCTATCGTGCGTGACTTACGAGGCAATGCTTTGTTAAAGGTGATGATTACCACTTAAAATCAGGTGGGCCATCTGCTTGTTCCATCCATTCCATAGTTGTATAAAAAAAAAAGATACCTCAGCAGCAGGGCTATTTAAAAAAAATGACCGAAAATATCCGTTTCTGACTTACCTACTTGTTATTTATAAGTAAACAAAATAAGAGCAAGAGAGATAGATACACATTCTGACGTTTCTGATTGAATGTTTTAAAATAGCTCAGATAAGGACACCAACACCGTATCTACTCGTACATCGTATAATCTGCTGATCTGTTTATATTATACGCAATTGCAAGAGATCCAACTATTGGAAAAATCCTATAAAACTAGACTAGCAAACCAAAAAGTTTGCATAAGTACGAAAGCTATAGCAAACTTTGTAGGAATACTTATTTTGAGCATAATAAACTTTGGGGTACACGATGACACGACTTTACTGCACCTGCTTTGATCATGCAGGCTTGAACACATTATTCACATGGGAACATCCACGTGCGACGTTAGTAGTCATAATTGTGATGCCTGATCGATGTAATCAAAACTCGTTTTGGATTCCCTTTGGACTGGTAGACAGAATTTTAAGAGTTTTATTTAGAACTAGCTGGTTCCCGCGACTTCGTCTGCGCTGGATTAGTATTTCGAACCTTATTTTAGCGTGGCGTAGTACTTTGTGTAACTCTAGCGGTTTTGGCAGCGCACGCCAGAATAGCTCGCAGATGGTAGATTTTTTCCTACTTACTTGACACTTATCGTCATATTAAAAATTGTTTTTCAATGTCGATTTAGTTTTTACTGTTAGGGCATTGTAAAAGAAATAAATAATAAATAAATAAATAAATATTTTGGACAATTCACACAATATCTGTATAAATTGTAGCCTATGTGTTATTCTGATGTATAATCTATATTATTGTAAAGTTTTATTAAAATCCATTCAGTAGTTTTTTCGTGAAAGAGTAACAAACATCCATCCATCCATCTATCCATACTTACAAACTTTCGCGTTTATTGATCGAGTGAGCGAAGCGAACGAAGATCTTAGTTTCAACTTGGGCGATTTGGCATTTTATGTATGTATGTATGTATGTATGTATGTATGTATGTATGTTTGTCTGGCGATAACTTTAGAACCGTTGATCCGATCTCCATGAAATTTGATATGTCGATAGCTTGTACTTGAGAAATTTACTGGTAAGTATATGAGTAAAATCGGATGAAGGGTTTTTGAGATATGGGGTTTTTTAAGAGGGCAAAAATAAAAAAAGTTACATAAAAAAATCAAGTTACATGTCATATGAAAGGGCTTTGTTTGGACATTCCAAAACAATTTTTACTTTTTTTTTGGGACGCTCGGTTTTCGAGATAAAATTTAAAAAGTTAAATTAAGATAACCAGCGATCCAAGAGCTCCCATCTCTAAGAGTTTCGTTGAAATCAAGGTTTTTCTACTGGTCGGCCAGTTCCTTTGATTTTTCTTATTTTTTTTTCTTGAAATAATTTAAGGAGGTACTCAGTTCTCAAAAAATGGTGACGACGACCAGGTCTGATGATGGAGCCAAGGTCTGTTCAACGGAACTCTTCAATAAATAGGCCAATAGAGTTGAAACTTGGTAACCGTACCAAGTTAGTAGGCGGTAGTCATAAAAAAGTCCAAAGATAATGTTTGGACTTGCCTCTGACTACTACCGACTCAAAGTTTTGATGCGTTCGTCGGGTCGCATCACGAGATCTCAGTTCGGGGCGAACTACTAGTAATATTAGTAGGATTTTTAGAATTTTAGAATTTTAAGAGAACTTTAGGTGTCTCGTCCGGGTAGTACTACCATCGTGCCTATTTCTGCCGCTAAGCAGCGTTGCTGTGTTTCGGTTTGAAGAGTGTTGCCGTTGAAATAACAGGCACATGAGGCTTAACATCTGTATGCCTCAAGTTGATGTCCATCAACTTGAGGGCATAGTGCAGCATAGTGACTCTTAGGGCACGTTTTTAGGGCTCTGTATCCAAAGGGTAAAATGGTACCCTGTTACTAAGACTTCGCTATCCGTCCGTGTCTGTCCTTCTGTCACTCACCAGGCTGTATCTCATGAACAGTGATAGTTAGACAGTTAAAATTTTCACAGATGATGTATTTCTGTTGCCGCTGTAACATTTTTAGTTAGTATTTTTTCCATTAAATAGAATAAAATAAATATTTAGCTCCATACAACAAACGTGATTTTTTTGCCGTTTTGATAGATAATACGGAGATATAATCTCGGAGATAGTACGGAACCCTTCGTGCGCGAGTCCGACTCGCTCTGGCCGGTTTTTTATAATTTTTTTTACTTCTTGTAAAAAAATACCTAAAAAATTGTTATAAAAATGAAACTATAAATTTTCGTAACCGCATAATTTTATACAAATATTTACTGTAACAAACGGTTACTGAAGGGTCGAAAGGGTCTAATTGAGTGCAATTATTTATCGCGTGCCAGTCGCCCCAGAGTTCGCAGGTTCGAAACTAAATGGTGTGCATCAATGTGTTTACGCAATTTATCACTACGTTGCTCAAATACTACCAAAAGACCAAAGCAGAGTTAGTTTTTTTTTTATAAAAAAAATCCACATAACAATATCTGCCTATCTAGCCCCAAACTAAGCATATGGGAACCCTTTTGCTGATAATATCAGCTAATTATATTACTATAGTAGTTCGCCCCGAACTGAGATCTCGTGATGCGACCCGACGAACGCATCAAAACTTTGAGTAGGTAGTAGTCAGAGGCAAGTCCAAACATTATCTTTGGACTTTTTTCTGACTACCGTCTACTAACTTGGTATGGTAACTAAGTTTCAGAGATGGGAGC
This sequence comes from Chloroclysta siterata, assembly GCA_932294275.1. Classification (NCBI taxonomy): domain Eukaryota; kingdom Metazoa; phylum Arthropoda; class Insecta; order Lepidoptera; family Geometridae; genus Chloroclysta; species Chloroclysta siterata. Next base: position 2,094,765 of record OW028595.1, on the reverse strand, counting down.
TCTTGGATCGTTGGTTATCTTAATTTAACTTTTTTGTTGTATCTCAAAAACCGAGCGTCCCAGAAAAAAAGTAAATATTGTTTTGGAATGTCCAAACAAAGCCTTTTCATATGACATGTAACTTGATTTTTTTATGTAACTTTTTTATTATTGTCCCCTTAAAAAACCCCATATCTTAATAACTCTTCATCCGATTTTACTCATATACTTACCAGTAAATATCACAAGTACAAGCTATCGACTTATCAAATTTCATGCAGATCGGATCAACGGTTCGAAAGTTATGGCCAGACAAACATACATACGTACATACATCTCTAATACTATAAGACTCTAAGTCCTGACTGACTGACTGACTGACTGACATATAGACAACGCACAGCCTAAACCGCTGGTCCTAGAGACTTGAAATTTGAGGAGTACATAGCTCTTATGGCGTAGAGGTGCACTAAGAAGGGATTTTTGGAAATTCAACCCCTAAGGGTGTAAAAAGGGATGAAAACGTTTGTATGAAAAATAGTATTCCTTGAACCTACAAACTTGAAACTTGGAGAACATATACCTCAAAGCAAAAAAATAGGAAAGGCATTTTTAGTTTTTTAAAACTACCCTTAATAAGTGTGCAAAGGGATGTAAAAGTTTGTATGGGAGTTTTTTGACCGATGGTCCTAGAGACTTGAAATTTGAAGAGTACATAGGTCTTATGACGTAGAGGTGTACTAAGAAGGGGTTTTTGGAAATTCAACCCCTAAGGGTGTAAAAAGGGATGAAAGCGTTTGTATGAAAAATTGTATTCCTTAAACCCACAAACTTGAAACTTGGAGTACATATACTTCAAAGCAAAAAAATAGGAAAGGCATTTTTAGTTTTGTAAAACTACCCTTAATAAATGTGCAAAGGGATGTAAAAGTTTGTAAGGGAGTTTTTTGACCGATGGTCCTAGAGACTTGAAATTTGAAGAGTACATAGGTCTTATGATGTAGAGGTGTACTAAGAAGGGGTTTTTGAAAATTCAACCCCTAAGGGTGTAAAAAGGGATGAAAGCGTTTGTATGAAAAATTGTATTCCTTGAACCTACAAACTTGAAACTTGGAGTACATATACTTCAAAGCAAAAAAATAGGAAAGGCATTTTTAGTTTTGTAAAACTACCCTTAATAAATGTGCAAAGGGATGTAAAAGTTTGTAAGGGAGTTTTTTGACCGATGGTCCTAGAGATTTGAAATTTGAAGAGTACATAGGTCTTATGACGTAGAGGTGTACTAAGAAAGGGTTTTTGGAAATTCAACCCCTAAGGGTGTAAAAAGGGATGAAAGCGTTTGTATGAAAAATTGTATTCCTTGAACCTACAAACTTGAAACTTGGAGTACATATACTTCAAAGCAAAAAAATAGGAAAGGCGTTATTAGTTTTTTTAAACTACCCTTAATAAGTGTGCAAAGGGATGTAAAAGTTTGTATGGGAGTTTTTTGACCGATGGTCCTAGAGACTTGAAATTTGAAGAGTACATAGGTCTTATGACGTAGAGGTGGACTAAGAAGGGGTTTTTGAAAATTCAACCCCTAAGGGTGTAAAAAGGGATGAAAGCGTTTGTATGAAAAATTGTATTCCTTGAACCTACAAACTTGAAACTTGGAGTATATGAACTTTGAGGCAAAAAAATAGGAAAGGCTTTTTTAATTTTTTAAAACTACCCATAATAAGCGTGCAAAGGGATGTCAAAGTTTGTATGGGAGTTTTTTAACGCATAGTACGATTGATTAAAAACTTGAAGTAAATATACTCCACAATAAATAATTTAAAATCACGTTTTCAATATTTTAAAACTACCCCTGCAAAGTTTCAAGGTTTGTATGGGAGATTTTTAACTGTAACTGTAATTAACTTCAAACTAAAAGAAAATGTGTTCTGTGGATAAATAACATAAAGACGTTACCCTCCTTCGTTGCGCTCGAGTAAAAAGAATACAACGAGGCGTCAATGTTCCAAAAACGGGAATCTTGAGTTGGTACGAAGAGATCTGAGGGTACCTATCTACCGTGCCTGTGGATCAATGTCGTGAAGCTGTTTCGTTTCGTTTGCTTTTGGGGTAGAAACTAAAATCTAAAATCTACTCTAATAATAGTACGTATTTAAAATCCTACCCTAATAATATACAAATCAATGCGAAAGTTACGATGTTTGGATGTTTGTGGTTCAATCACGGTTCACCACTTCAACGCGTGCGAAGCCGCGGGAAGCCACTAGTACATACATAAAATGCCAATTCGCCGAAGTTGAAACTAAGATCTTCGTTCGCTTCGCTCACTCGATCAATTATACACCCAGATTACTTATAAAGAGCACTAGTGTTAGTGGTAGCGGTTTCCGCTTCCGATTCTAAGGTGGGTTCAAAATCCGTCGCGCACCAATGAGTTTTTCTGTTCGAAAATGTATGTCCACAGTGCCAAAAAATATTTAATCGATTACCTGACGAATTAAAATAATTACCCTTAGCTTTTTTAATATATTGCTTTTACACAATCTCTATCTCTAATACTATAAGAATCAAAGTCCTGACTGACTGACTGACTGACTGACATATAGACAACGCACAGCCTAAACCGCTGGTCCTAGAGACTTGAAATTTGAGGAGTACATAGGTCTTATGGCGTAGAGGTGTACTAAGAAGGGATTTTTGAAAATTCAACCCCTAAGGGTGTAAAAAGGGATGAAAACGTTTGTATGAAAAATTGTATTCCTTGAATCTACAAACTTGAAACTTGGAGTACATATACTTCAAGACAAAAAAATAGGAAATACATTTTTAGTTTTTTAAAACTACCCTTAATAAGTGTGCTAAGGGATGTAAAAGTATGTATGGGAGTTTTTTGACCGCTGGTCCTAGAGACTTGAAATTTGAAGAGTACATAGGTCTTATGGCGTAGAGGTGTACTAAGAAGGGATTTTTGGAAATTCAACCCCTAAGGGTGAAAATGGGATGAAAACGTTTGTATGAAAAATTGTATTCCTTGAACCTACAAACTTGAAACTTGGAGTACATATACTTCAAGACAAAAAAATAGGGAATACATTTTTAGTTTTTTAAAACTACCCTTAATAAGTGTGCTAAGGGGTGTAAAAGTATGTATGGGAGTTTTTTGACCGCTGGTCCTAGAGACTTAAAACTTGAAAAGTACATAGGTCTTATAGCGTAGAGGTGTACTAAGAAGGTATTTTTGGAAATTCAACCCCTAAGGGTGTAAAAAGGGATGAAAACGTTTGTATGAGAAATAGTATTCCTTGAACCTACAAACTTGAAACTTGGAGTATTTATACTTCAAGACAAAAAAATAGGAAATACATTTTTAGTTTTTTAAAACTACCCTTAATAAGTGTGCAAAGGGATGTAAAAGTATGTATGGGAGTTTTTTGACCGCTGGTCCTGGAGACTTGAAATTTGAAGAGTACATAGGTCTTATGGCGTAGAGGTGTACTAAGAAGGGATTTTTGGAAATTCAACCCCTAAGGGTGAAAAAGGGATGAAAACGTTTGTATGAAAAATTGTATTCATTGAACCTACAAACTTGAAACTTGGAGTATTTATATTTCAAGGCAAAAAAAATAGGAAATACATTTTTAGTTTTTTAAAACTACCCTTGATAAGTGTGCAAAGGGATGTAAAAGTTTGTATGGGAGTTTTTTGACCGCTGGTCCTAGAGACTTGAAATTTGAAGAGTACATAGGTCTTATGGCGTAGAGGTGTACTAAGAAGGGATTTTTGGAAATTCAACCCCTAAGGGTGTAAAAGGGTTGAAAACTTTTGCATGAAAAATAGTATTCCTTGAACCTGCAAACTTGAAACTTGGAGTACATGTACTCCAAGGCAAAAAATAGGAAAGGCATTTTTAGTTTTTTAGAACTACCCTTAATAAGTGTACAAAGGAATGTAAAAGTCTGTATGGGAGTTTTTTGACCGCTGGTCCTAGAGACTTGAAATTTGCAGAGTACATAGATCTTATGGCGTCGAGGTGTACTAAGAAGAGGTTTTTGGAAATTCAACCCCTAAGGGTGTAAAAGGGTTGAAAACGTTTGCATGAAAAATAGTATTCCTTGAACCTACAAACTTGAAACTTGGAGTACATGTACTCCAAGGCAAAAACTAGGAAAGGCATTTTTAGTTTTTTAGAACTACCCTTAATAAGTGTGCAAAGGGATGTAAAAGTTTGTATGGGAGGTTTTTGACCGCTGGTACATGTACTCCAAGGTAAAAACTAGGAAAGGCATTTTTAGTTTTTTAGAACTACCCTTAATAAGTGTGCAAAGGGATGTAAAAGTTTGTATGGAAGGTTTTTGACCGCCGGTCCTAGAGACTTGAAATTTGAAGAGTATATAGGTCTTATGGCGTAGAGGTGTATTAAGAAGGGATTTTTGGAAATTCAACCCCTAAGGATGTATAAAGGGTTGAAAACGTTGGTATGAAAAATTGTATTCCTTGAACCTACAAACTTGAAACTTGAAGTAAATGTACTTCAAGGCTAAAAAACAGGAGAAGCATTTTTTTTTAAACTACCCTTAATAAGTGTGCAAAGCGATGTCAAAGTTTGTATGGGAGTTTTTTAACGCGTGGTGCGATTGATTTAAAACTTGAGGTAAATATACTAAGAAATAAATAATTAAAAATGACGTTTTTAACTTTTGATAATTACTCCTGCAAAGGGTGCAAATGGCTGGTAAAAGTTAGTATGGGAGATTTTTTACGCATAGTGCTATTGATTTCAAACTTGAAGTAAATATACTCCACAATAAATAATTTAAAATCACGTTTTAAATATTTTAAAACCACCCCTGCATAGGGTGCAAAAGACTGACAAAGTTTCAAGGTTTGTATGGGAGATTTTTAAAGCGTAGTGTAATTAACTTCAAACTAAAAGAAAATGTGTTCTCTGGATAAATAACAAAAAGACAGTTTGATTTTCGAAAACAACCCCTAAAACGTTACCCTCCTTCGTTGCGCTCAAGTAAAAAGGATACAACAAGGCGTCAATGTTTGTAAGGGCCATCCTAAAACGGGAATCTTGAGTTGGTACGAAGAGATCTTAGGGTATCTACCGTGCCTGGGGATCAAAATCGTGAAGCTGTTTCGTTTCGTTTGATTTTGGGGTAGAAACTAGGAACCAATTAGTACATATTTTCCATGTAAGGTTGACTTTGTTGTATTTGTCATGTTTGTGCTAAACTCAGTACCTATACCTACCTACCTACCTAATATAGGTAATGTACGCCTATAGGTATCTCTTATACCTGCGTAGGTATCCTACCCTAATAATATACAAATCAATGCGAAAGTTACGATGTTTGGATGTTTCTGGCTCAATTACGGCTCACCACTTCAACGCGTGCGAAGCCGCGGGAAGCCACTAGTTGATGAATATTTTCGTTTTTAAAATAGGTGACATTTTAGTATTTTGTAAGATTAAATTGACTTTTGTCATTATTGTAGGTATTCTTTTATTAAATTAAATTATTATTCATCAATTTTAAGTTCAAAAAATGTTTGTACGCCAGGACTGTATCTGGTAGAATGTAATTATGCTCATTTTTTTTGTACATTTAGACCAGTGTAAATCTAAACTTACATTCCGCAAATAATTTATTCTGATTTCTGTCAAATAACAATTTAGCCGGTTATATTTTACTATCACTAGGAAGTACAATTAACGTACATTTGTTTAGCGATCAGTTTGAATCATATCCAACCGTTTAAAACCGTGTACAACGTGGCGCGTGGAAGCATGGGTTTCCAGCCGCGCCACCTAATATGTCAAATATCTCATATGAACCCTTAATAGTACATTGTTATCCTAGGGGTGAAAGTAACTTATTTAGTCCCGAGACGGGGTTTGGCGCCCGAGCTAGCGAGGGCGCCAATAGTTCGAGGGACTAAATAAGTCTTTAACCCGAGGTAAACACTGTGCTTTTCATTACGAATACAAGGAAATTAAAAATAAAAAATATGAATTAGCTAAAGATAAAATGAGTTCTTCTTCTATCGTGTCAATGGTCACTAAACAAATTTTTGATAATGCTTGGCCACCTCTACTGCATTGTCGGTGGCCTCGTTAAGCTCGTCCCTTGTGCAGGTGTTGGGGCACAAGGGACAGGTCAGTAAATGAGCCATGGTTTGTTTTGGGGCTCCGCAATCGCAGCCAGTCAAGGAGGGGTCCCTCATTCCCCATTTGCAGAGGTTTTCTCTACAGCGGCCAGCTTGGGTTCGGAGTCGGTTGATAGACTTCCAGACTGGCCACGGCAGATCATGACCTGGGGGCAGGTGTTCTTTAGGTTGTATAAAATCCTTCGGAGGGGGATGTTTCTCCTTCCACTGGTTAACTCTTAATGCAGCCGGATTATCCTGGGACGCTTGTGACATGCGCATAAAACTTTTACGACTTTTTAGTCGGGCTCGTGGGGGTTGGTGTCCATGAAGCGGGTGTCGGTTGTCATTTTCTTGCTTTAGCTTCTCTATTTTGCAAGAGACATCCCTACGAACGGGAGGTGGTGCTATGCCCGCTAGATGGTATAACTTGTTGAGGTGGGTCGGCTTCAAGCAACCTGTGATTGTGCGGAGTGTGTCGTTCAACGCGACATCGACATGCTTTGCGTGTGCGGATACAGGGCACGCGAATTCACCGGCAGAGAAGCATAAGGCCAAACCAGTTGTTCGAAGAACCTCTGGTGCTGCTCCCCATTTCGTTTTTTTTTTTTTTTTTTTTTATACAACTAGCTGTTGGAACAAGCAGATGGCCCACCTGATGTTAAGTGGTAACCATCACCTATAACAAAGCATTGCCCTACGAGGCACTGCCCTGCGTCCATCAGCTTGAGGCATACAGATGTTAAGCCTCATGTGCCTGTAATTACACCGGCAACCACACTCTTCAAACCGAAACACAGCATTGCTGCTTGGCGGCAGAAAAAGGTGTGTTTCGTGGTGGTAAGGCGGCGAAGTAAATTGTTGCGTGTGCTTACTTTAAGTTTTGTCTTAAGGCAGTGTTGTTTAAAGCTCAGAGTACGATCCAGCGTAACCCCCAGGTACTTTGGTTGGAAACAGTGTTCAATTGGGGTTTCTTGCCAAGTTATGGTGAGCTTTCGGCTGGCTTCACGGCTTCTCAGATGAAAAGCAGAGACCTGGGTTTTGGAGGGATTAGGCACACCCAATAATGGTCTTAAGACCATTATCGTCGTAATACTTGGTTAGCGTATTGAGAGCAAACTCAAGGTTTTCTTCTGCCTCTTCAAAAGTTTTTGTCTGAGTAGCCAATGCCAAGTCATCTGCATAAAGAAAGCGGTTTGTGAGTGGTGTGCTGGGCTGGTCGTTGGTATAAATATTGAAGAGTGCAGGAGCTAGCACACTGCCCTGAGGGAGGCCGTTTTTTTTATTTCGCCACCGGCTTTTGTTTGCATGCAGATGAACTTGGAAACGACGGTTGTATAGAAGTTCACCCAGTATGCGTATGAAACCGGTGTCGTTTATTGTTGTACGGTCATTGTTGCCACCTAAACAAGAAGTCGTTTTATATTCACAGTGTCATACGCCGCAGATAAATCAACGAGAGCAAGACCAGTGATTTTGTTTAGCTCGTACCCGTCTTCAATGTGCTGCGTTAGTTTTAGGATTTGGCTGGAGCAGCACTTGCCTGGTCTAAAACTGGCTTGCTCGGGTATTAGAACTTGATCGATTTCCGGCGTTAGACGGTTGAGAAGGAGCCTTTCAAACAGTTTGTACGTGTGGCATAATAATGAGATAGGTCGGTAGTGTTTGGGGCTGTCAGGAGACTTTCCCGGCTTAAGAAGTGCGATAACTTTGGATTTTCTCCAAAGTTTTGGAATTTTCGCTTCACACAAGCAGGTATTATAGAAAGAGAGAAGCCACGTGGTTGCCGCCAGTGGACCTAGGTGTTTCAGTTGCTCGGTTGTCACATCATCGATGCCTGCAGCTTTTCCATTTTTAAGTTCTTTGATGCCATTACATACTTCCCGAATAGTAAACGGTCTGCTTATTAGGACGGAGGTCTCAGATGTGTTAGTTGGTTTTGAAAATTTTGGCATCTTTTTGGGTGATTTTCCGTTTAGTATGAGCTGATGAGCTACCTGATTAGCTGTTACTTGGCCGGGAGTCGTGGCCGCCGGCGGGTCTCCAGTTAGTTTTTTAACTGTTTGCCATGCTCGTTTGCTATTTTGTGTCATATCAATACTGGTTATTGTAGATATCCACTTATCTCTTCGGTTCATAGTTACCATGTGCATTAATTCCTCTCCAGCCGCCATAGTTTCTTCGGAGAAAGGGTCTTCTTTGTACAGTAGCTCGTAAGAGGTCAGTAGGGAGGCGGAGTCTGCGTTTAAGCCTGGGATGTAAGAGCTGCGGCAACCTCGTGGGATATTATTGCGTGATGCCGTCCATATTACATCCACAAAATTTTCGTAGTTGGCAGGTAAAGGCTCTACGTTGTTGAGTTGTTCGTCAACGTCTACTGTATATTTTTCCCAGTTTGCCTTCGAAAAGTTAAACCGACGTTTAAATGGAACTTGCATCGGTTTAAGGGCAGCTTGGGCTTGGCATACAATGGGTCTGTGTTGTGTATGTGGGATAGGAGCACAGACGGACTTCCTGCAAAGAGGACTGATATTGGAGCTGACAAATATTAGATCTGGGTTATATCCTCTTTTCCAACTGCGGCTATTAAAAGATGCAGGGAGCTTTGAGTCGTGCAGTAAGGATAGCTCTAACGTCTCTGCCCATTCCTCTACAGCATTTCCGTCGTTGTTCGTGTCTTTGTAGCCCCATGATATGCTATGGCTGTTGAAGTCCCCTATGACTATTTTGGTAGTGCGGTCGTCAAAATCTGACGGTTTGGTAAATTCAAGGGGTTGGTTCGGAGGTTTATAAACCGAAGTTACAGTACACGTTCCGGTATCTATGGTGAGGATTTCTATAGAGTTTTGGTTTTCGCAACACACAGATAAGGTGTTAATGTCTGGTTTGGCAAAAATTGCGCTGCCGTATTTAGGGTGCGGACATTCGGCAATAAGTAAGAGGCCGTCTATGTATGGCCTGCGGTGTTCGTGGCCACGGTGCGTCTCCTGAACACACAGAAAGTCACACTCAGTCGTTCGGCTAAGTTCAGACAGTAGTGATGATTTATCATCTGAAAATCCTTCAATGTTTATTGAAACTACTGTCAGTGCTGATTTAAGAAGATGGTGGTGTTGGCCCTGAGGGCATTGAGTTTGTCGGTGTACCATTGTGGCGAAAGAATTTGCCAGCCTAGAACACTGCGTTACCGTGTTCTAGCTGTTTCCGGAGTGCGCCACGTGGAGGCTTCTTTCCTGCCCTCCATAAAATGAGTGAATTGTAGTAGATCCAATCCATACTGCATTCTAACCAAATAGTTTTTATGTTCCATCGAAAAAGGTTAAAATCCATGCCGCATTCTAACCAAAGAGTTTTTATGTTCGATGTCATTTGATGTTATTGTTAAGTTGCTACTTATATTATATTTACGAAAAAAGGTTAAAATTGCTGGTGTTTTTTAAAAGAAAGTAATTACTTATTTTTATTACGAGAATACAGGGTTATAATTATTATAAAACCTATTAAAAAAATCCACTACAGTTTTCACTAACTTTTTGAATAAGTACCTCTTTGGTAATAAACCTCTTTAGCTTACGAATGTCAACAGAACGTCAACGGTCATACTGTTGACATATGTAAACCAAAGAGGTTTATTTTCCTAGGAAATGTGAAAATATACCTAACTATTTTTTTTTTATAATTTGACAGCTGTCAGTTGAAAACGATTCTCCCTAGGGCTGGAAGTATTACTTTCAACCCGCTCCTCAGGCAACTTCAGACCTACTTTCAGAGTATGAGTAATGAAAAGTACATTTTTTTTTCTTGGTAGTACAATTACGTACATTTCTTGCACATTTGTTTGGACTTACCTACTCATATTGAAATTGGAGCCGTGGCGCGGCCACGAAGTATCACACCAATTTAGTCTGTGGCCTGTGCCCTGACCCCTTCACAGGAAGGATCACCTAATTGTTATACCGATTGTAAAGAGTGTTACGCACCTGCTGTCAATCGATTATGAGCACCGGTGGACTAGCGGCAGTGGCCTTCTGGGGCCTTATGCTCACTTCGAGCGAGATTATCTCACAGTGGAGATGACGTCATATCTCGTTCGATAACTATTTATCCCCATTCTCACCATCTCACTCCCCAATTTTCTCATACAAAGTTCATGCGAGACGCAACGTCAACGAGTTATTGAACGAGATATGACTGTGTCTGGTACACAGCGGAGCTTAAATATCGAATTAAGTATAAGGCTAAGCTACATAAGACTTACAAAATTAGCAAGCTGCAGTCTGATTATGACCAGTTTTCAAATGAAAGAACTCTTGTAAAAAATATGATAATGGAGGCTTATGATAATTACGTAAATGGGCTGCAGAGCCGTTTCTCTAGTGACCCTAAATCATTTTGGGCGTTCATAAAGTCTAAAAGGTCGAAAGTTTCTCATACTAGCGTAACAAAGGAGGGCATAGAGCTGTCCCGCATGGAATGCGCGCAGGAATTTGCAACGTATTTCCACTCTGTCTACAGTGATAGTCCTCCTAGACTCAACGTACGGGAGGCGATCGAAGCAGCCGGACAATGTAGCGCGCACCAAGTGGTAATAAACCGGTTTACTTACTCTGATATAAAATTAGCCTTGAAGAACTTGAAGCCCAAATTTTCATACGGGCCGGATGGAATTCCGCCATTTATGGTAAAAGACTGCGGGAAAGTACTGGCAGCGCTGCTTTTATATTTATACAACCTCTGCCTGGAAGCGTGCACTTACCCTGACGAATGGAAACTTACACGAGTAATCCCGATTCCGAAGGGGGGTGAGAGTACAGACGTTGGGGGTTATAGACCGATAGCGGTATTGTCGTCCTTTGCGAAGGTCCTTGAGTCTATGTTGCACCGGTACATTTACAGTCAATTAAGTAATCAACTGTCTGACGCGCAGCATGGGTTTAGGCCAGGTCGGAGTACGGACAGTAATATGCTATGTTTTATGACGTATGCTGTCCCTGCTGTCGACTCGGGGGTGCAGGTGGATGCAGCGTACTTTGACTTCCGCAAGGCGTTCGATACCGTGGATAACGATATCCTTTTAATAAAACTATCTTCGATGGGATTCACTGTAAGGTTGTTAGAATTCTTTGCCAGCTACTTGAAGGGTAGAATGCAGTATGTGGACTATGGCGGGTTCCTATCTGACCCGTTTTATACAAATTCTGGTGTAAGCCAGGGTAGCAATCTCGGGCCTCTGGAATTTTTAATTATGATAAATGACCTGCCAAATGTAATACGGGATTCCATTTGTCTTCTGTTTGCTGACGATCTAAAGCTTTTACTGCAGATCAATGACAGCTCGGACTGTGAAAGATTGCAAAGGGATATTGACCGGGTTGCACAGTGGAGTCACGATAATAAACTTTTTTTCAATAGTTCAAAGTGCTGCACTATCACCTACGGCCGTTCACGCAATCCGATTGTTTACAACTACAAGCTGGATGCAAACAACATTTGTCGTGTAGATTCGGTTCGTGACTTAGGGATTCACATGGACAGATATTTAAACTTTCGCGATCATGTTAAGGATATCTGTAAGAAGGCCTTCAGAAACCTTGGCTTCATACTGCGCCAGAGCTGTGACTTCCACAATATAGGAACTATTAAGGTGCTTTATAATGCACTTGTGAGAAGCAGACTTGAGTGTGGAGTTATGATCTGGAGCCCCCATGAAAAAAAATACAGCAATATGGTGGAAAAAATGCAGAACAAGTTCACAAGGTTTCTGTATTTGAAATTGTATGGGGTTTATCCCTTTTACCCCTTAATGTACCCCACTCTATTCGTCTTAGGCATGGTGGGTTATTGTAAATTAGAAGTAAGACGAGAAACTATGCTGATAGTTTACATATTTCGACTCCTGAGAGGTATGGTGCACAATCCGCGAGTGCTCGCGTGTGTAGGTTTGTGCGTACCTGATAACTACGTGGGCGCACGACGTCGACCTAGGCTGCTTGCAATTCCGAGGGCTCGAACTAATCTCGTTAGTGAATCACCATTTACGCGAGCCCTTATAACAATCAACAGTCTTTGTGTAGCCGAGGATGTTGATATATTTATATTAAGCGTGACGAAATTCACAGATATGGTCATACATTTTTTATGTACTTAAGTAAATTTAAGTTTGTAGTAGCTGATAAGTTTTTCCATTGTCGCTTTGGTTTATCTGTAATGGCAATGTAAAATTTACTAAATAAATAAAAAATAAAAAAAATATCTCTACCGTGAGATAATCTCGCTCGAAGTGAGCATAAGGCCCCTGTTCGTAAAGTCGTGTGTTCGAATCTGGACAACAAATGGATTTATGTCTTGAAAAATGTATGAGCGCAATGCCAGTGCCAATGGTCTCAATTGGTGAAAGAAAACATCGTGAGGAAACTAGTTAACCCTTACATTTTCTAAATTTTTAATTTTTAAATCGTTTTGAACAGTGACAAAAAAGAAAAAAGCCGGCCAAGTGCGAGTTGGACTCGCGCACGAAGGGTTCCGTAAACTTCCGTACCATTATTTATAAAAACGGCAAAAAAATAAGTTTTCTTTTATGGGAGGAAACCCACTTAAATAATTATTTTATTCTAATTTCTAGTATTTGTTGTTATAGCGGCAACAGAAATACATCATCTGTGAAAATTTCAACTGTCTACCTAACTATCACGGTTCATGACATGGAGGTAGTATATACTGGAGGGAGCCATAAGACTTACATCCTTTTACAACTGTGTATCAAACAGTGATCATCTATCTTTGTTCTTCCCATGTAGCCTAGCTACGAATAAATGAAAAGAAGATGTAACTTCACTCACTCCATCTCACTCACTCACTGTCTGAGTAAATCGTGTCCGTCAGTTGATGCAATGTTTTGATCTTGTTTTGACGTTCTAGAAAAACTCGGTAGCAACATTGCGATGTAGCGAAAGAAATTATGAAAATATTTAAAGAATTATTATTGTCTAGGCAAAATATATTTGAAAAGGTGAAAGTATCTCTTGTGAAGCTGTGTTTTGTGTATCAAAAACAACAAAAGGAGGAGTTAAAGACCCGGAATTGTCATTTGATACGTAATATTCTTTTTCTATTTTCATGCTAAAAAAATACGTTTTTTCTCCCATAAAGACTGTAGGAATTACATTTTATTAGTACTAGTCATATTTTCCTATGTGAAAATGATGTAAACCCATTAATTATTGCAAAATAAAAATTATTGTTTTAGTCATCTGTTCTAGTGATGTACTTCCACCGACCAATTTAGCTTTATCGATAATATTTTATTTTCCGATTTTGATATGAAACATCTAATGCGCCGGGTCAGATCGGCTGTTCTGTTGTAGTTTCAATTTTTCACACCTTATAGGCGTCTCGCGACGGCTCAATTTTTGTTAAATTTTACATTATTTTTTAAGGTTCTTATAAATGCCCAGAATGAAGACGGGAGTGGATAAAAGCTGTTAGGCGTGAAAACTGATAGACTACAAAATTTTCTTATGCATGGACGAAATGGCCATAAGAAAGTGTATCGAGTGGGATGGACATCGCTCTCACGGTTAGGTCAATGTGGTATTGACGATGATGGTGTTTCAGTGTCTATAATGGTTTTGGGCTTTCGCAATAAAAGTCAGCAACCAGTTAAAATTAAAAAGTTGAATTCCAATTAAAACGCCTTTTTCATCCATTTCTTATTCTATCGATAGGTTATTCAATGTTGTCCCTTCTCTAGTCACTCACGCGAATACATACAAACTAACAAAAAACGGCCACGCCAAAAACCCGAAACACTCCGTCTATATGATACTTAGTCTAAGGTTCATGAGATACCTACAGCCTGGTGACATACGGACAGACAGACGGACAGCGGAGTCTTAGTAATAGGGCAGGGTCTCGTACCCTTTGGGTACGGAACCCTAAAAAGTAGTAAAATATTTATTTTATCTTTTAATGTATTTATGATATATTTAAATTTTAATTACTGTGTTGCATAAAATATTTTTTTAATATTGTGATTACATGTAATTTTTAGTTCTATAACATGTGTCAAGTGCCCGAAAGGAGCCTCTAAAGGCGCACTTCAAATCCTTTCACCACACTGTTTCGAAAGAAACCAGTGACACGACAAGAGAGAGAGAATTGTATTCTTGTAAATAAAACTTTTTATTCCGACGAAATAAATAATTAATTACGTCCATACAAGTAAAATGATGATACTACCAATGTACACACAGGTGGGGGATCACAGGGTCTCATCATTGGAAGGGTGACAGGTGATAGGGTGACGCGGCCACGTGGCGACCCTTTGAACGGCTACCTCACCCGGTAATAGGTAGTTAATAATTATCAACATATTCCTAAAGGGTGGTGCTCAATATGTATGAGGAAGCAATTTTTTTTTTAATACAACTAGCTGATGGAACATGCAGATGGCAAACGTTAAGTAGTAACTAATGTTAAGTAGTAACCATCACCTATAACAAAGCATTGCCTCGTAAGTCATGCACGATAGGAACTTGCCCTACGGTGCACTGCGTCGTCCATCAACTTGAGACATGCAGATGTTAAGCCTCATGTGCCTGTAATTACACCGGCAACCAGCGGCTATCTGCTTGTTCCATCAGCTAGTTGTATAAAAAAAAAGCTAAGCCTTGGTTGGCAGTATTTATTTTGTATGACTTTATTGTTTTAAATCTTCTGTCCTGCAGATGTCCACAGTATGGTCAGTCCTCTGCTGGGCGCGCTGCCACCGCCGTGTCTGCCGGCACCTGCTCCGTTCTGCCATCATCTGCCTTCCAGGACCCAGCCTTGTAAGACATTATTTTCCCACTAATATAATCTTCATCGTCATCCGCCTGAAGAAGTCCACTGCAGAATACACAATGTAGAAATTTAATGTTAACACCATTGTTACAAGTAACACTATCGTGAAATGCTTCAATTCGAACACAAAATATATTATTTATAAAAAATTATAAATAATATATTAATATAATTTGTTCCAATACTTGTGTTTAAAAACTTCAGGGGGCTAAAGTACCCATCAATATGAATAACTTTTTCTAAGGAACCAACACTGTGAACGCGACAAAAAAACAACAGCTGTTTCATACAAAAGTTCAATACCTACAATTCATAAAATTCCTGAATTTTGTAAAACACTGCATCGGTGAGCCACTTCCTTAGTCTACTCTTAAACATGGTCTACTATAGAACATAGTAGACTGAGGGGTTCATCACATAAACGGACCTCTTAGACTTTTCGAGCTGTTTTTTTTCGCTTTCACAGTGTTGGAAAAGGTTAGAAAAAGTTATTCATACTGATAATTGATACTTAATAATTTGATAATTGATAATTGATGGGTACTTTAGCCCCCTGAAGTTTTAAATACCAGTATTGGAACACCTTGTATATAATATACTTGGTATATGAGGGAATATAGGCCTCCCCTATACATTTCCAGGAAGAACGATTCTGAGCCCTCTCCATCCATCGGCATCCCGCGATCTTCACAATGTCGTCAGTCCATCGGGTAGGAGGGCGTCCCACGCTTCGTTTTCCTGTTCGTGGTCGCCATTCGAGAACCTTTAATCCCCAACGGTTGTCAGTTCTTCGAGCTATATGACTGCCCATTGCCACTTCAACTTGCTAATTCTGCGTAAATACAAAACATATTATCTTAATACAACTTGCTGGTGGAACATGCAGATGACCCCCCTGATGTTAAGTGATAACCATCACTTTTAAAATAGGGTTGTCTCGTACGTCACGCGCGATAGGAAACTTGAGGCATAGGTACAGCTGTTAAACCTAATGTGCCTGTAATTTTTTTAAGAGTAGTAGAGCTCTTTATGAAGTGCTCGTCCGGGGAAGTACTACCACCACACCTTTTTCTGCCGCCAAGCAGCAACGCTGTGTTTCGGTTGAAGAGTGTGGTTGCCGGTGTAATTACAGGCACATGAGGCTTAACATCTGCATGTCTCAAGTTGATGGACGCAGGACAGTGCATCGTAGGGCACGTTCCTATTGAGCGTGACTTGCCTGGCGTGAGTATTGAGCGTGACTTTGTTTATAGGTGATGGTTACCGCTTGACATCGGGTGGACAAAAAAAAAGCAGATGACCCCCCTGATGTTAAGTGTTAGCCATCACCTATAGAAAAGCATTCCCTCGTACGTCACGCACGATAGGATCGTACCCTACGATGCACTGCCCTGCGTCCATCAAATTGAGGCATACAGATGTTAAGCCTCATGTGCCTGTAATTACACCGGCAACCACACTCTTCAAACCGGAACACAGTAACGCTGCTTGGCGGCAGAAAAAGGCGTGGATAATTGCAGAAAAGGGACGAACGGTGTCAGGCAGTGCTTTAAAGTGGCTAACGTAATAACAACAACATTATCGCACCCTCCCGCACAATTCGCGGCGTAAAAAAACCGGCCAAGTGCGAGTTGGACTCGCGCACGAAGGGTTCCGTACCATTATCTATAAAAACGGCAACACCCAGACAGAGAACAAACATCTATGTTCATCACACAAATGTTTGTTCTCGGTGGGGATCGAACCCACGGCCTACGGCGCAGAAGGCAGAGCTACTACCAACTGAGCTGCATGTGAAGGCTGTCAATTTATCAATTTATTTATCAGTTGAGTAGTACCCCATACCAAGTCTAAGTTTTATTTACAATTTTTCGTATTTAGTTTTTCGTATCGTCAGACCTTTTTTGTTCGTATCGTCAGGCTAGCTATCATAGGGCCAGGTAAGTGGTGCACTGCACCTGGGCCCGGAGCTCAGGGGCCCTCTAACATAAGCTTTGAAAAGAGAGGGTCAGCCAGCTCCCGAAGCTAGAAAAAGCTTTTTTTTATGATTTATTTTAAAGCTCATTATAAGTTCAAGCTATGTGGAAAGAGGGGGTGAGGGCCCGATTATTTCTCTATGCACCGGGGCCCTTGTACCCCCCCAGCTACGCCACTGACAGCAAGGCAGCGCGAATGTCATAATGTAAACGCAGTTTAATAACGTTTACCCTGTTTAGAACGACGAAACCTACCTACTTTTATTTATTTATTTATTTATCATTTATTGCACAAAACACAAAGTTAATGCACAAAAGGAGGGCTTAATGCACAAGCATTTTCTACCAACCCCCCTAAGTAGAGGTATAAACATAGAATGAAGTGCGACAAATATCAAGCGAATAGCTTAATAACTACAAAAGAAATATATATCTATAATCTCTAATACTATAAGAATCAAAGTCCTGACTGACTGACTGACTGACTGACTGACTGACTGACTGACTGACTGACTGACTGACTGACTGACATATAGACAACGCACAGCCTAAACGGCTGGTCCTAGAGACTTGAAATTTGAGGAGTACATACGCCATAAGACCTTATGGCGTAGAGGTGTACTAAGAAGGGATTTTTGGAAATTCAACCCCTAAGGGTGTAAAAAGGGATGAAAACGTTTGTATGAAAAATAGTATTCCTTGAACGTACAAACTTGAAACTTAGAGTACACATACTTCAAGGCAAAAAAATAGGAAAGACATTTTTAGTTTTTGAAAACTACCCTAAATAAGTGTGCAAAGGGATGTAAAAGTTTGTATGGGAGTTTTTTGACCGCTGCTCCTAGAGACATGAATTTTTAAGAGTACATAGGTCTTATGGCGTAGAGGTGTACTAAAAAGGGATTTTTGGAAATTCAACCCCTAAGGGTGTAAAAAGGGATGAAAACGTTTGTATGAAAAATAGTATTCCTTGAACCTACAAACTAGAAACTTGGAGTACACATACTTCAAGGCAAAAAAATAGGAAAGGCATTTTTAGTTTTTGAAAACTACCCTTAATAAGTGGGCAAAGGGATGTAAAAGTTTGTATGGGAGTTTTTTGACCGCTGGTCCTAGAGACTTGAAATTTTAAGAGTACATAGGTCTTATGGCGTAGAGGTGTACTAAAAAGGGATTTTTGGAAATTCAACTTCTAAGGGTGTAAAAAGGGATGAAAACGTTTGTATGAAAAATAGTATTCCTTGAACCTACAAACTTGAAACTTGGAGTACACATACTTCAAGGCAAAAAAATAGGAAAGGCATTTTTAGTTTTTGAGAACTACCCTTAATAAGTGTGCAACGGGATGTAAAAGTTTGTATGGGAGTTTTTTGACCACTGGTGCTAGAGACTTGAAATTTGAAGAGTACATAGGTCTTATGGCGTAGAGGTATACTAAGAAGGGATTTTTGGAAATTCAACCCCTAAGGGTGTAAAAAGGGATGAAAACGTTTGTATGAAAAATAGTATTCCTTGAACCTACAAACTTGAAACTTGAACTAGATGTAGGTACACCAAAGCTAAAAAATAGGAAAGGCATTTTTAGTTTTTTAAAACTATACTTAATAAGTAGGTATTACATGTCTGAACCTAATGAGCGGGGAGAGACGACTGGCGACGCTACATACAAAAACCCTTCGCCCCGATTGTCAGCCCGATTGCAAGTACCTGTGTGTGGCTAGCCGCCACAACAGTTTGATTTTCGAAAACAACCCCTAAAACGTTAACCTCCTTCGTTGCGCTCGAGTAAAAAGGATACAACGAGGCGTCAATGTTTGTAAAGGACATTCTAAAAATGAGAATCTTGAGTTGGTACAAAGAGATCTGAGGGTATCTACCGTGCCTGCATGGGGATCAAAGTCGTGAAGCTGTTTCGTTTCGTTTGTTTTTGGGGTAGAAACTAGGAACAAAGAAGTACATATTTTCTGTGTAAGGTTGTCTATGTTGTATTTATCATGTTTGTGCTGAACTCAGTACCTATACCTACCTACCTAATATAGGTAATGTACGCCTATAGGTATCTCTTATACCTATGTAGGTATTTAAAATCCTACCCTAATAATATACAAATCAATGCGAAAGTTACGATGTTTCGATGTTTGTGGCTCAATCACGGCACCACTTCAACGCGTGCGAAGCCGCGAGAAGCCACTAGTATATATATATATACCTAAAATACAAAAAAAACGTCATACAATTTTTCAGTCTTCAACTAGCGTTTACATTAATACAGTCGGTACGTATGTACTACGGTATGTACCACCTGATCATAAAAAGAATGTCATGCTTACTTATAGTTGTTTGAGAAAATGCTCACGAGTCAGAGCCCTAAAACGCTCCCTCGATTCAACCTTTCTGATCTCACAAGCACAGAACATTATTACTCAAGACGCTCACAAGGCAGAGAATTCCACAGCCTGACATCTTCTACAGAAAAAGAGTTTCCACGGAAGGAGGTGTTATGTGGGGGGGTATCGAGAAGGAGGTTGTTACTTGTTAGTATTATTCTCATGTAAGTGACTATAATCTGTCTTTTTTGAGAATAAATATCTTTAAACCTTATAATACAGGATTTAATGAACTCGCTAGGAAATCGCTAGAAACCAAGCCGTAAGTTTCTTGCCCGTTCTTATATGCTTTGGTCGCGAGGAACTCGCGATAGATTCACCTAGTATATAAGACGTTTCAAAGTGATCCTTGTGATTGTACTGAATAGACCGTTTTGATTTTGATTTTAATATCCCCCAGTACTGACCCCACCGCCCAGCGACTGCGACGTCCGCCGCCGCGGCGAGAAGCGACCCATTCCTCAAGAACTGAAGGATGATAAATACTTCGAGCGGCGGCGGAGAAACAACCAGGCGGCCAAGAAGTCGAGAGACGCACGGAGAATACGCGAAGACCAGGTGAGGATCAGATAAGACCAGGTGAGGATCAAATAAGACCAGGTGAGGCACAAGTATTTGATCAGGAAGAACAATCAGGTATAAGGATAGAGACTGAGATGCAAGGAGGGTACGCGAAGACCAGTTAAAGACCAAATGATGACTAGCTGCGGAACATGTATTTGATTCGATAGGTAAAATCCATTGATGCACGACCGGATTCAAGCCTACGACCTTACGATCGGAAGGCGGGGTCACTCCTACTATGTGCTCTTTTAAAAAAAAATTGTGATAAAATAAATCATAAATAAATACTTCTGCCTTTGACATTGTATTTTGTGTTTGACAGATAGCGTGGCGTGCATGTCTTCTTGAACAAGAGAATGCGTCCCTGCGCGCGCACGTCGCTGCCTTGCGACAGGAGACCCTGGCTCTACGGGCTCTGCTGGCGAGAGACGAGCCAAATGTGGACCCCACATCTACCACGCCCGACTAGACAATACAAGGCAGATGGCCAAAGGAAAATGACGCTTATTACAAGGATATAAATGCGGTCTTCTTCTTGTCGTGTCAGTTCTTTCGAAGCAGTGTGTTGAAAGGATTTTAAGTGCGTCTCAAAGAAGCTCCTTTCGAGCACTTGACACTTGTTTTTTTTTGTAGAACTTTTTCGGCAGAACTATCTTGCCGGTTTCCCTCACCTTTTGGACTGTGTAAATTTAAGTGTCAGTTCTTTCGAAGCAGTGTGGTGAAAAGATTTTAAGTGGGTCTCAAAAAAGCTCCTTTCGAGCACTTGACACTTGTTTTTTTTTGTAGAACTTTTTCGGCAGAACCATCTTGCCGGTTTCCCTCACCTTTTGGACTGTGCAAATGAACTAAAAAACTCATTCGTTTTTCTGTGCACAGTGCCAGTATACTTAAACGACTGGTTTTGAATCCACGATCTTAGAATCGGAAAACAGGACCGATACTATATAGGACATAAAAGCAATCAGTGAATACACTATATACTAACACGAACTTTTACTTTTTGTAATACATACATGCCAATTTGGTAAAATACTGTGGTAGAATAGTCAATCGGTCAGTAGTCGGCCGTTGAGCCGGGTATCAATAAAAAAGCGAGTACTTTTGAGTGAATAAAGCGCGGGATTTATGTTATTTTCGAACCTTCGTTCGATTAGAAATGGAGTATAATATAATCAAAAGTGGATTATTTCTGGTATAAATTATAGTTCAATTTCTGGTTTATATAAACCAAATAATAAAAAACGGAGTAGGAGTAGGCCTTAAGCTCACTTTGAGTGAGATTATCTCACGGTGGAGATGACGTCATATCTCGTTCAATAACTCGTTGACGTTGCGTCTCGCATGAACTTTGAATGAGAAAATTGGGGAGTGAGACGGTGAGAATGGGGATAAATAGTTATCTCACGGTAGAGATGACGTCATATCTCGTTCAATAATTCGTTGACCTTGCGTCTCGCATGAACTTTGTATGAGAAAATTGGGGAGTTAGATGGTGAGAATGAATGGGGATAAATAGTTATCGAACGAGATATGACGTCATCTCTAACGTGAGATAATCTCTGTCGAAGTGAGCATAAGGCCCCAGGTTGCTATTTCTTTTTTCCAGAGGAAGTAGGCATTGAGTAATTGAAATTGTCAAAATCTATGTAAGTATGTATGTCGCTGACAGTAGTTACCTATAATATAGTTTTGTTGAACTTATAAAAAGCTTAAACATTGCTATCCGTCCACCGTGTGATAATTTTAGTCTAGTCATGTACTACCTATTGCAAATCTAATAAATAAACTATGTACAATGATCAGTTTTTTAATCTAGACGTGGATATTGAAATACTTTCGAGTGGTTTTTATAATACCATTGTATCTAGGTAGTATAGTCTTAAATAAAATAACATCTTGGGACTCCCTGTTATGTTTTTTTTATTATTGAATAAACTAGTAGTTCGCCCCGAACTGAGATCTCGTGATGCGACCCGACGAACGCATCAAAACTTTGAGTCGATAGTAGTCAGAGGCAAGTCCAAACATTATCTTTGGACTTTTTTCTGACTACCGCCTACTAACTTGGTATGGTTACCAAGTTTCAACTCTATTGGCCTATTTATTGAAGAGTTCCGTTGATCAGACTTTGGCTCCATCATCAGACCTGGTCGTCGTCATCATTTTATGAGAACTGAGTACCTCCTTAATTTATTTAAAAACAAGAAAAATCAAAGGAACTGGCCGACCAGTAGAAAAACCTTGATGTCAACGAAACTCTTAGAGATGGGAGCTCTTGGATCGCTGGTTATCTTAATTTAACTTTTTAAATTTTATCTCGAAAACCGAGCGTCCCAAAAAAAAAGTAAAAATTGTTTTGGAATGTCCAAACAAAGCCCTTTCATATATTATATATATTATATTTTAACTTGATTTTTTTATGTAACTTTTTTTATTTTTGCCCTCTTAAAAAACCCCATATCTCAAAAATCCTTCATCCGATTTTACTCATATACTTACCAGTAAATTTCTCAAGCACAAGCTATCGACATATCAAATTTCATGCAGATCGGATCAACGGTTCTAAAGTTATCGCCAGACAAACATACATACATACATACATAAAATGCCAAATCGCCCAAGTTGAAACTAAGATCTTTGTTCGCTTCGCTCACTCGATCAATAATTTGTATAGCGCATGGAAAAGCACAAAAACTTTTTGCTTTCAATGGTCAGCTCAGCGCTACCTGTTGTGCAAAAGTATTAATATATTCAATGCACTCTCAAGCTACCCGCCGCTAGATGGCGTTAAAGAACGTTTTAGTGCTACGTAATATAAAACACATTTGCTCGTTGTGGTTGGCTAAACTCTATTGTTATCTTGGCTATCTTAATTTGCACCAATCGAATGTCGCAATGGTTATGACGTAACGCGGTTCGCCAGAATATTCCATGAAGTTTTTTAGCATCTGGCAACAAAGTCATACCGAGAAGAGGAGGCTCGCTCAGAAAAATTGTTCTTTCAAGTAGTTGCGTCACCCACATGTTCGGTTTGAAGTGAAATAAAAGCAGAAAATAAATTACAAATTTGTAATTACCTACTTTAAAAATGTTGACTGCGACGCGGGTGATCGGCCGAAAGGCTTTAGAGTGCTCAGGAATTGGATCGGACGTGTATACGCAGAGAAATTTCTCAACAATCATCAGAAGCGTACGTACCATTTTACTTTTGAAAACGAATGAATATCGTTTGTTACAAGAGTTGAAAATGACAATACTCATAATTGCAGCATTTACGTTTATTATCCACACGCTGTTCCTAATTATTGTGGATATGTAACGACCGGTGCGGGGGGCACATGGAATATCCCTTCCCGGCCTTAGTTTCGGTAATAAAAACCACGGTAACTCTTAAATTTTCAGACTGCTGCCCCCACAGTACCAATTTACCAGCGCCATGGCCTTCAGAGCAGAAACAAGTAAGTACTCTTAAATTTCATAGTATTTCATCATAACCTAACTTATATTACCTGAGTGACCTTTGCCTCATAATTTTAATGAATAATATAACTCTGCTGCTTCTTATCACTTCTAGAAGCGCTATACATGTAAAAAACACATCTTCAGTGCTTGAACATACAAATAGTTATATCTCAAGGTCCTTTCACCACAATAAGGCAATTGACCAAGAGCTTTACTTAGAAAATAAAAAAGTATTAGCCTCCTCTGATTAGATTAGTTCTTACCAACAAACCTTCAGCTATATAAAAACCTTAGATGCATTTTACTAAACAAAATTATCTACTTTATAATAAACTAGCGACCCGCCCCGGCTTCGCACGGTTATTGTGGGTTATCCCTAAGAGATTATGTTTGTATTATGCACATAAACCTTCTTCTTGAATCACTATTTCTATAAAAAAAACCTGAACCTGTTGTTTTAAAGATTTAAGCATACATAGGGATATAGAGGGACAGAGAAAGCGACTTTGTTTTATACTATGTAGTGATATTTTTTAAATAATTATTCCTTTTATTTCATTATTATCATGCGCAGTATCACTACATATTAATTAATTTGAATGATGTATTATATTATGTAACCCTAATATAATTTTATATCTAAAAGCAGTTCGAAGGAAGGCACTGGGTCAGGATACAGAATCTCTCGTCCGATCCCCAACACACTTTACCTAATTTCTCTGTTGAGTGTATAATTTGATGATGATGATGATGATTATAATGATTTTATGGGCTATTTTTACATCTCAATATCTCATAATTTCAGATCTTAACTTCATAGTTATAAGTGTAGCATCACCGATCAGTGCCTGTGCCCATGCACTTGCACTTTTGCAGTGATGCAAGAAAAATGCTCGGTACCAGCTAGTCAATAGGCTATGTGCCATTGGCTTTCCTAGAAACCATGCTACATAAAGATCTTTAAAAACCCTGACATTGAAATTGATTATAAAATTGTTAAATTCACACCACATCCTCGACTTCTGTTAATAGCAGTTATAATTTCCAGATCTGATGGAGTGCGAGGAGCTGTCATCGGTATCGACTTGGGCACCACCAACTCTTGTGTTGCTGTCATGGAGGGCAAGACACCTAAGGTAAAGTCTATTAAATAAATAAATAAATATTGGTGGACATTCCACACAGCACTATCTCGCCCCAAACTAAGCCAAAGCTTGTGATATGGGAACCAGATAGCTGGTATACTACTTATATACTTTTTTTTTGTAAATATATACTTATAATATTATATAACACTCAGACAGAAAACAAACATCTATGCTCATCACACAAATGTTTGTTCTGTGTGGGGATCGAACCCACGGCCTACGGCGCAGAAGGCAGAGCTACTACCAACTGAGCTGTGATTAGATTAAGTAAATACAAGAGCTAATGTGACTCTCGCTCGCACGTTTCGACATGTTGAAAGATATAAAATCAATAAACTCATTTTCGAAAAATCGTAATCAACTATTTTGTGTGCAATCACATTGCACACAGTTTAGTAAAAATTTCATTTTGATCTATACATATTTTCCCACTCAAAAGTTTGCTTTACTAGTTTTCATACATAAGCAAACTTTTAAGTAGGAAAACTTGTATCAATCAAAATGAAATTTTTACTAAACTGTGTGCAATGTGATTGCACAGCGAGAGTCACATTCGCTCTTGTCATCCCCTTAAAGGATAAACTATTGCAATCTCTCTTTTTAAAGATGATTCATATTTAAAAAGAGAGATATATTTTCAACTGATCAGAGCAGGGTCAGTGACCGCATGTTTTACGACTTGCCGTTCGTAAGTTAAGATTATCAGTGTGTTTGTTGTTGGAGTAGTCTGGTTTTTAGAAGCTGTGAGTAGCTCCAGTGAGCGCTCTTTCTTATCTTGGGCATCATGTCGTCCCTTCTAGTTCATTGATGTGTTGTCTAGTCCAGTAACTTTGGATGTGATACCCCGTTTACACTCAGCTCATGTCTGTGGAAATGTGCAGAGACATGTGAAAATGGGCATGGACTTGGGCAATGCGAGAATGTAAACAGGCCACTTCCATGTCCACTCGCGTTGGCCACACATTGCCGGCGACGCTGCCGCAGGCATATGGACGGCAAGATTTCTGTCCACGCGAATGCCTAAATGTAGACGCAGTATGAGTTCAAGCGTTCCTTATATCTTCCGTTTGTCAGGTCCTTGTTAACTGTGTTCACTATGTAGCTCTTTAGGTACCATGGGGCATTCGTTTTACAGTTTTTATACAAATAATAATTGTAGCATCGCCGATCAGTGCCTGCGCCTAAGCGCTTGCACGTTTGCAGCGATGCGAGAGAGACGCGCGGTACCAGCTAGGCATAGTCCGTGTGACACTGCCTTTCCTAGAAACCGCGCTACATTACTACACTTTTCTTATATACAACTAGCTGATGGAACAAGCAGATGGCCCATCTGATGTTAAGTGGTAACCATCACCTATAACAAAGCATTGCCTCGTAAGTCACGCACGATAGGAACGTGCCATACGTTGCACTGCCCTGCGTTTATCAACTTGAGGCATGCAGATGTTAAGCCTACTACACCCCTTAAATATGCTCTATGAATCTTGAGTTAAGACTTTCTAAGAGATTACTAAGAGATCTGGGGGACTACCGTTCCTAGAGATCAGAGTCGTGAAACTGTTGATTTTTCTTGTTCATTTATTTTATTACTAGCGGCCCGTCCCGGCTTCGCACGATTATTTAACAAAAAAATCAAAACGTATTGACTCCCCTCCCCTACCCCAGTGACGCATACATCGCATAGTTAGCCGAGCGGAGTCAGCGGCGACCACGCGACTTATTTCTAATAGGTACTTACATTTTTGAACTCGTGATATCTTTCGAATGGAATGTCCGAATTGAATAATTCAAAAAGTTATAGGCTAAAGTGCCCAAATTTCAGCCCCCCAACGGTTTTTTTGGATTCAAATCCTTATAAAAAAGAAATGACTGACCCCTAGCCTCTGATTTTTTTTTGTTTGGTAAAGAAATTTATTGACTTTACTTTTATATGACAAAACACTATGAAATTTTATAAATGTTTTAAATATTAAACTTTTATTCATGATATACAACTTTTTCCAATTATCAGTCGTAGATACTCGGTTTGACGGACAGCTCCTGAACAAATTCGACACGCGCACTCTCGTCTGTGTTCAATCGACGAGAGATTGGTTGAGTTTACACTTAGCTCTACCAAATTCATATAGTCTATGGAGTATAGTTTAAGGTCCATTTTGGCTAACAAAAAAATACCAAAATGTGAGTCGTTCACAATTCTAGCTTGATTTTACGGAGGTGGCTGGTGGCTGGATTTAGGCGTTGTTACCCTAGTTAAAATGACTGAATATTTTGATCGGTAATGTCAGGTATTGCCATTTTCATAGGTTATTACTATAATGGTACAGGTAAGTACAGGTACAGGTAGGTAGGTAAAGGTACTAGATGTCCCGGTGTACTCGTATCACCTATCCTAACGACATTAAAACTCTCCCTTCGCTAAAATGACTGAAAATTTTGATCGGTAGTGTCAGGTATTGCCATTTTCATAGGTTATTATACTCTAAGTCTTTTATTATTTCCGTTCTTTGTGGTCAGGTGGTTGAAAACAGCGAAGGTTCCAGAACTACGCCCTCTCACGTCGCCTTCTCCAAGGAAGGCGAGCGATTGGTCGGAATGCCGGCGAAGAGACAAGCTGTCACCAATAGCGAGAACACATTCTACGCGACGAAGCGGCTGATTGGACGGCGCTTCGAGGATCCCGAAGTGCAGAAGGATATGAAGAATTTGTCGTACAAAGTTGTGAAGGCTTCGAATGGGGACGCTTGGGTTCGAGGTATGGGTTTGATCATTTTAAGAGTAGTAGAGCTCTTTGTAAAGGGCTCGTCCGGGGAAGTACTACCACCACGCCTTTTTCTGCCGCCAAACAGCAACGCTGTGTTTCGGTTTGAAAAGTGTGGTTGGCGGTGTAATTACAGGCACATGAGGCTTAACATCTGTATGCCTCAAGTTGATGGACGCAGGGCGGTGCATCGAAGGGCATGTTCCTATTGTGCGTGACTTACCAGGCAATGCTTTGTTAAAGATGATGGTTACCACTTAACATCAGGTGGGCCATCTGCTTGTTCCATCAGCTAGTTGTTTAAAAAAAACCTTTGGACTTTGACTTAGAGAGTTCGCAATGCATCGCCGATCAGTGGCTGCGCCCATGCGCTTGCACGTTTGCAGCGATGCGAGAGAGACGCGCGGTACCAGCTAGGCATAGTCCGTGTGACACTGCCTTTCCTAGAAACCGCGCTACATTACTACACTTGTGGACAGCCTTCACAGCTCAGTTGGTAGTAGCTCTGCCTTCTGCGCTGTAGGCCGTGGATTCGATCCCTAGATCAAACATTTGTGTGATGAACATAGATGTTTGTTCTCTGAGAGTAAGAAAAAGTACATAAGTATTATATCAGCTATCTGGTTCCCGTATTACAAGCTTTGCTTGGTTTTGGGGCTAGATAGTGCTGTGTGGAATGTTCACCAGTATTAAATTAAGTAATCTTAGGCGCCATCCATAAATTACGTCAATTTACGTCACACGAATTTCATGATTTTTTGACCCCTCCCCTGTCCTTGTCACAGCTGTGAGTTTAGGTTACCATATTTGGTTTTTCGTTTTACGTTTTTGTTTTTTTTTTATACAACCATCTGATGGAACAAGCAGATGGCCCTGATGTTAAGTGGTAACCATCACCTATAACAAAGCATTGCCTCGTAAGTCACGCACGATAAGAACGTGCCCTACGATGCACTGCCCTGCGTCCATCAGCTTGAGGCATACAGATTTTAAGCCTCATGTGCCTGTAATTACACCGGCAACCACACTTTTCAAACCGAAACACGGCGTTGCTGCTTGGCGGCAGAAAAAGGCGTGGTGGTAGTACTTTCCCGGACGAGCCACACACAAAGAGCTCTACTACTCTTGTTCCGTGTTCATTGCTGGTTTTGTATGAAGACGCGATAGAGATACCGATACGGAACTTTATGTTACAAGTATGATGAACATTTGTAGTAGAACATAAAGTTCCGTATCGGTATCTCTATCGCGTCTTCATACAAAACCAGCAATGAAAACGTAAAACGAATGACCAAATATGGTAAGCAAAACTCATACTTAGGGTACTGGTCACATTTGTGAGACCCCCACATGGTCACATAGTGTGATGTCACATATTTTACATTTAGAAATGTATGAAATTAAAACAGCAGTGTTCCGTTTATTTCCATTTAAATTGTATTTCAATAAAATTTTGTGTTTATATTTTGATAACATGATGTCACAAAATTTGGGACCCCTCCCCACTGATGTAATTTATGGATGGCCCCTTACGAGCGTCCATCCAAAAATGGTCGATACATAAAAAAAACAAAACTCAGACTTTGGGCAATGTTCACTCACTTGCTACACAATAGTCTTAGAAAAGCTCATCAAAATCTATTCACAGTGTAAATACAACAAATATAGCCAAATTCAGAAAACAATAGTCTTAAAAATCTTTTACTTACAGGAACGGACGGCAAAGTGTACTCACCCTCTCAAATCGGTGCCTTTGTTCTGATGAAGATGAAGGAGACAGCAGAAGCCTATCTGAACACTCCGGTCAAGAATGCAGTGGTCACCGTCCCTGCTTACTTCAACGACTCACAGCGGCAGGCCACCAAAGATGCTGGTAAGATTATTATACAATACAATATCATTTATTCATGCCACACATACACAGTTTATTAAGAAAATACATTAAAAGTAAGTAAGTGCAGGGCCGGATTACCATTAGGCGGATTATACAACTGCCTAGGGGCCCACGGGGGCCTAGACAATTCGGGCCACGCACCCAAGAATAAAAAACGTTTCATGATTTTACTTACTGTAAACAGCGCCATCTAACGGGGTCCCCATCATTTACATCCGGTAATGTTGCCATATAAAAAATGATTTTACTTACTGTAAAAAGCGCCATTTAACGGTATTTGGTCATCATCACTTATCTATAACTATAATTTATTCATTAAAATGAAAGCAAAAAGCAGGAGTTGATAAGATAGACTCGACTTTTGTTGAAAGAAAAAATCTAAAAATCTATTTTAAAAAGTAAGAAAAGGGTAAAGGAAAGCGGCTCGAGAATTGTAGGCAAAGCGTGGCCCGCATTGTCTAGGCCCCCGTGGGCCCCTAGTCGGGGCGGGGCCCCTAGGCTGTTGCCGAGACCCCGATAGGGTTAATCCGGCCCTGAGTAAGTGCCATAACTTTACCGTCACTCAGCATATATGCTATAGCAGCATAGGTACGCTACTATAACGCTGGTCTTCCGTGACACCAGTACGTGACAACGCAGCAACTGCGACACCCATGTCGTTACAGTTTTTTTACATTATTGATTGAGTAAAAAAAGAGACCCTAAGAGTAGTAGAGCTCTTTGTGTGTGGCTCGTCCGGGGAAGAACTACCATCACGCCTTTTTCTGCCGCCAAGCAGCAACGCCGTGTTTCCGTTTGAAGAGTGTGGTTGCCGGTGTAATTACAGACACATGAGGCTTAACATCTGTATGCCTCTAGTTGATGGGCAGTGCATCGTAGGGCACGTTCCTATCGTGCGTGACTTACGAGGCAATGGTTTGTTATAGGTGATGGTTATCACTTAACATCAGGTGGGTCATCTGCTTGTTCCATCAGCTAGTTGTATAAAAAAAACCCCTATAGACGGACGACATTATGAGGATCGAGGGAAGTCAATTGATGGGCTATGAATCGCTCCTGTAAATATGGGGGACAGGAGTCGACCTAAATCTCACGACATCTTATCAAAGGGGGGATCGAAGAATCGCCAAAATCACCACGCGGTATTAATGGATGCCCCCTTAGTGGAATGTTCCAGTATAATTATGGACCCTCGATTCTAGATGTTAAATGTAGCATTGCCGATCAGTGCCTGCGCCTATGCGCTTGCACGTTTGCAGCGATGCGAGAGAGACGCGCGGTACCAGCTAGGCATAGTCCGTGTGACACTGCCTTTCCTAGAAACCGCGCTACAATACATTTTTATAATATTCATACACCCTTTTTTGTAAATACGTACTTTAATACATTACCCAGACAGAGTCAAAAAACAAATCTATGTTCATCACACAAATGTTTGTTCTGAGTGGAATCGAACCCACAGCCTACAGCGCAGAAGGCAGAGCTACTACCAACTGAGCCGTGAGGGCCAATATAATGTTTTGTAAAACAGCTTCACGACTTTGATCTCCAGGCACGGTAGATATCCCCTCAAATCTCTTAGTACTAACTTCAGATTATTTGAGGACGTCTAATAGCGCGTTTACATATAGACATTCGCGCTGCCATTCGCGTGGACGGAAATGTTGCCGTCCCATTCTCGCATTGCCAAGTCCCTGCGCCTGTCTCTGCATGTCTCTGCACATTTCCACGGACATGAGCTGAGTGTAAACGGGGTATTAGGGGGTAGATAGAGGTAAGTCCAAACATTACATTATAATGTTTTGTACAGGTCAAATATCGGGACTGAATGTGCTACGTGTCATCAACGAGCCCACGGCGGCCGCGCTAGCGTACGGCATGGACAAAACCGACGATAAAATGTAAGTAATCCAGTTTTTTTATACAACTAGCTGGTGGAACGAGCAGATGGCTCACCTCCCACTTCATGTGGTGTCACAACAGGTTTTTTCCCCTCCACTCTCCTCTATCAGCCGTCATCTCAGCAGTCGCTCCTTTCTTACTCATGTCATCTTTCACACAGTCCATCCATCTTTTCTTCGGCCTACCTCTACTCTTATATCCATCCACATTCATCCCTAGCATTCTTCTCGTTACATGACATTCTTCCCTTCGCATAACATGCCCATACCACGCTAACCTATTACTCCTCATCTTTTCAGTCACTGGCGCCACTTTCAAACTGCCCCTAATAAACTAATTCCTTATCCTATCCATTCTCGTCACACCACACATCCATCTCAACATCCATCTCAACATTCATCTCCGCTACATGCACTCTTTTTTCATCCGTACCTTTGGTGGCCCAGCACTCAGATCCATACTACATGACACGTATGATTGATTTATAAAGGCGTTGTTCCATCAATATATGGAGCCGGGGTCGGGTCTGTGTACAGTTTATAAAACTATCGCTTTGCAATATAGTAACTGTTTTAATTTGCTTTATTTTTACTTCGTTTTCTTGCTCATCAAGATTTTATTGGTCAAGGAGAGCAACACAATGCACTAAAAATATGGCGGACTGACATGCGTGAATGTCATTTTGACAACTGTTGTATAAGTCAAGCTTGAGAGTGAAAGTCATTATCGTCAAAAAAGCAGCAAATCTGTCACAAAATTAAAAAATGCAATGCGTCATATCAAACGTCATGTCAAACGTTAATTTGACAGCCTTCACAGCTCAGTTGGTAGTAGCTCTGCCTTCTGCGCCGTAGGCCGTGGGTTCGATCCCCACCGAGAACAAACATTTGTGTGGTGAACATAGATGTTTGTTCTCTGTCTGGGTGTTATATAATATTATAAGTATGTATTTACAAAAAAAAAGTATTTATGTATTATATCAGCTATCTGGTTCCCATATTACAAGCTCTGGCTTAGTTTGGGGCTGTGTAAAAAAAAAAAAACATTACAGACTGTCATGGCGGCTCTAAAAATGTGCACATAGTAAGAAATTCGAACAGATCAACATTTAGTGATGAACACTAAATTTTTAATGAAATTGCATTTGAAGGGTTAACAAATAGACCAGACCCATAATAAATGATGTTCTTTCCCCTTTAATATGAGGGGCATTCGCGAATCGCACGTTGTTCCTGTGACCTGTCGCCATTTCATCCATCGTGCATTTATTCTGTTCTTTACATCCCTATCAAACTCGCCATCATTCTGTTCTACTGAACCGAGGTACCGAAAATCGGAGCAGACTGGTAGGGATACACCATCTGAGGCAGTGGTTCCCAACCAGTTGTCCGCGGACCATTAGTGGTCCGCAGGAGTCAAAATATGGTCCGCGAACGATTTCGAATTTATTCGCACCTATACAAGGTGTTCCATAAGTTGTGTATATAAACTTCAGGGGGCTAAAGTACCCATCAATATGAACAACTTTTTCTAAGGAACCAACACTGTGAAAGCGAAAAAAAAAACAGCTGTTTCATACATTTTAGCCTGGTAGGTATTGAACTTTTGTATGAAACAGCTGTTTTTTTTTTCGTGTTCACAGTGTTGGTTCCTTAGAAAAAGTTGTTCATATTGATGGGTACTTTAGCCCCCTGAAGTTTATATACACAACTTATGGAACACCTTGTATTTGCAAACTTCAGTTATAGTAGGTCAAATTGGAGAGAACTTTGAGTTTAATATTAAGCTAAAGATGCAAGCACATTGATTCAAAACTGATTTGATTTTCTACAAAAATTTCATCGTTTCTATAAAAAATAATTATTGTTAATGCAAGTTCCATTGAGTTTTTTATTTAAGTTTATTTTTGGATGGATTCTGTTTATTTTTCTGGTACATCGTGGTCCCTGCGAACTGCAAAGAATTCAAAGTGGTCCCTGGTAAAGAAAAGGTTGGGAACCACTGATCTAAGGCAATAGTAGCAAAACTTGAGGGACTACCAAAGTCACAGAACATTGTGATTTCACCGGCAATCACACAAAACCGAAACACAGCAACGCTGCTTGGCGGATGTGCCTGTAACGTCCCACACACTTCAAACTAATCAAAGAATCCCCGATTCTAGATGTTAAATGTAGCATCGCCGATCAGTGGCTGCGCCCATGCGCTTGCACTTTTGCAGCGATGCGAGAGAGACGCGCGGTACCAGCTAGCCAGTAGTCCGTGTGACACTGCCTTTCCTAGAAACCGCGCTACATTACTACACTTATTATTTCCTTGTCGCTAGTTATTAAATTACCTTCCTATTTTATACCATCCTATTACGAACTACTAGACTCCCTAAACAAGGATGGGCTACACACAATTGGCTACGCCGACGATCTGGCAATCATGATATCGGGGCTCTTCGAATCAACTCTATGCGAAAAGATGCAGCGAGCACTGCGAATTGTGGAGTCATGGTGCCACGCTCATAGCCTAACAGTGAACCCCAGTAAAACAGAACTTGTGCTCTTTACCCGCAAGCTAAAGCTGCCGAATCTGAACCTACCATCGCTGTTTGGAACCAAACTGACCCTAAGCAAGGAAGTCAAATATCTCGGAATATGGCTGCGTCCATCAACTTGAGGCATACAGGTGTTAAGCCTCATGTGCCTGTAATTACACCGGCAACCACACTCTTCAAACCGAAACACAGCAACGCTGCTTGGCGGCAGAAAAAGGCGTGGAGGTAGTACTTCCGCGGACGAGCCCTTCACTATAGCTCTACTACTCTTAAAAAAACAAAATTGACCTAGTCATTAAAAAAAACACTCGAAATTATTTTAGTGTGTCCAGTGGTATACTTCTTCAAGCTAATGATGATGATTATAATGTTTGTGATTTTTTTTATCTTGCATATTGTTTTTAATTGTTGAACAGTATCGCAGTATACGATCTCGGAGGCGGCACTTTCGACGTGTCGGTACTGGAGATACAGAAGGGCGTGTTTGAGGTGAAGTCTACGAATGGGGACACGCTGCTCGGTGGGGAAGACTTTGACAATGTCATCGTCAACTTTCTCGTGGACGAGTTCAAACGAGACGTGAGTATCAAGATGCAAGATATTTACTTAAGGGGCTGACAACTATCAAACAACTTCTCGCTCGCACGTTTCGACATGTTGAAAGATATAAAATCACTAAACTCATTTTCGAAAAATCGCAATCAACCATTTTGTGTGCATTTGCACACAGTTTAGTAATATGTAATTTCATTTTAATCGATACAAGTTTGCCTACTCAAAAGTTTGCTTTACTAGTTTTCGTACTTAAGCAAACTTTTAACGGCTTGATATAATTAAACCATAATACCAAACGACTGATAAAATGTGTCTTAAGTTTAAAAGCACTGTTTTACAGTATTCAAGTATATCCTTTCTTGAATAATCAAAACAGTGCTAAGAAAAAAACAAGGGAAAACCACCCATCATAATTCAATATTTTGAAGGGTCAATTATAATTTTGTTACATTATATTGTCTACCAAAACTTTTATATGCAAAATTTGGGTATGTACAAAGTAGGTATTACTTAACCCACTTTGGTAATAACTTTTGAGACATACCTATATGTACTTCTCACTCAAACATTTAATTATTAAGAAAGATACAAAATCAAGGAACTTTAAAAAAATTGCAATCAACCAAGTTGTGTGCATTGCAACATTTAAAATAAATAAAATAAATATTGGTGGACATTCCACACAGTACTATCTAGCCCCAAACTAAGCCGAAGCTTGTTATATGGGAACCAGATAGCTAATATAATACATATATACAATTTTATTTTGTAAATACATACTTAATAATAATAACACTCAGGCAAAGAACATACATCTATGTTCATCACACAAATGTTTGTTCTCGGTGGGGATCGAACCCACGGCCTACGGCGCAGAAGGCAGAGCTACTACCAACTGAGCTGTGGAGGCTGTCGAGGCATACGGGGGCGTAGTACAAGCTCTGGCTTAGTTTAATGCGAGATAGTGCTGTGTGGAATGTTTATTTACCGATATTTAATAAATAAAAAAAAAGACTTATCTACTAAAATAAATTACAAATTAATAATACTTTTAGACTTTCACAAAGAATCTGGATTTCATATTTGGTACCTAGAGATCTGAGGGGATATCTACCGTGCCTGAGGATCGAAG
Organism: Chloroclysta siterata; assembly: GCA_932294275.1. NCBI lineage: Eukaryota > Metazoa > Arthropoda > Insecta > Lepidoptera > Geometridae > Chloroclysta > Chloroclysta siterata. The sequence continues at coordinate 2,059,466 of OW028595.1, read as the reverse complement.
TCGTGAAGCTGTTTCAGTTTATATTACCTTTTGTTGACAGCAAGGCATCGATATCCGCAAAGACGCGATGGCAATGCAGCGTTTGAAGGAGGCAGCTGAGAAGGCCAAGATCGAGCTCTCCGGCTCGGCTCAAACTGACATCAACCTTCCTTACCTGACCATGGACGCGTCCGGACCCAAGCATATGAACCTAAAGGTATGATACCGTCTATATTCTTCTAAACAGGGTGTTAAAATACTACCGAAAACTTCAGATGGCTAAAGTACGATTTCCGTCACCGTTTGAGAGTACTGGCATCGTGCACATACATTTTTGAACAGAAAAAGTCGTTGCACGACTGGTTTCGAACCCACGACCTTAGGATCGGAAGGCGGGGCCGCTACCACTACCACCGGTGCTCTTCTGATATGGTAACCATTACCTATAACAAAGCATTGCCTCGTAAGTCACGCACGATAGGAACGTACCCTACGATGCACTGCCCTGCGTCCATCAACTTGAGGCATACAGATGTTAAGCCTCATGTGCCTGTAATTACACCGGCAACCACACTCTTCAAACCGAAACAGCGTTGCTGCTTGGCGGCAGAAAAAGGCGTGGTGGTAGTACTTCCCCGGACGAGACACACACAAAGAGCTCTACTACTCTTATACAGATGTTGAGACTCATGTGCCTGTAATGTGCCACACACTACAAACGAATGCTAAGCGTCCTCCAACTTAGACTGCATCTTCACTTTCCATCAGGTGAGATGGCAGTCAAAAGTCTAGCTATCAAATAATAAAATTAAAAGAATCCCCCAATTAGATACTAGACTAGATAGTAAAATGTAGCATCGCCGATCAGTGCCTGCGCCCATGCGCTTGCACGTTTGCAGCGATGCGAGAGAGACGCGCGGTACCAGCTAGGCATAGTCCGTGTGACAATGCCTTTCCTAGAAACCGCGCTACATTACTACACTAGACAGCCTTCACAGCTCAGTTGGTAGTAGCTCTGCCTTCTGCTCTAAAGGCATAATATAATACAACATGTAACATAATACCCCTATAACCCCGGAAGCAGGGTATTCTACAGGTCATGGTGAACCAGCGTTTGCCAGATTTTTTTGCCAAATCAGGATTTTGGAACTTTTTTTTGAGTGAAAAAAGCGGGATTCTTTCGTCGAAAGCGGGACATAGTAAAGTTTTTAAATATTTATGTTTTTATTTGAGTTCAAATTACGTTTACGTGACAATAGATAGCAAAAGTAGCCATACAAAATGTATTTTAATAGAAATATGATATTTTAAATCAGATTTCCCATGAATAAAAAAACAAATCAAATTAAAAAAAGTATTATTCATTTTATTCGAGTTATCCCCGAAAAGCGGGCCTGAGCCTGTCCCGCGCTTCACATTTAATTATTATTAAAAAATCGGGACGTCTGGCAACGCTGTAGCGAACATCTATTGATATAAGACTTTTGAAATTTCGAAGTTTGCGTTCATGAAATGCCTCTTAAAGTTTCCGCCAAAATGAAACTGAACACAACATGACGCAGCCCTATTTAAAGCTGTTTTTTTGACCTTTAATTGTGAACTGTAGATAAAATAGGTAACAGAACTACCACAAATTAGTAAACGCAAATAGCGTATGTACCAAGGTCACGTACACATTGTCAGGGTTGTTGCAAATTTCTGAGACAATATTAATTTAACTTTTGTATGGGAATTTCGAAAACGAATTATTTAAACTTTGCACACGTCTAAGTATTCCAGTGCTTGGTTTGATCATTTGATCTTTGGCCCTATAGGGGTATTATATTACACGTTGTATAACATCCAGACAGAGAACAAACATCTATGTTCATCACACAAATGTTTGTTCTGATCGAACCCACGGCCTACGGCGCACAAGGCAGAGCTACTACCAAAAGAGATACTTGTGTTTAGTAACTTCAGGGTGCTAAAGTACCCATCAATATGAATAACTTTTTCTAAGGAACCAACACTGTAAACGCGAAAAAAAAACAGCTGTTTCATACAAAAGTTCAATACCTACCTGGCTAAAATGTATGAAACAGCTGTTTTTTTTTCGCGTTCACAGTTCCTTAGAAAAAGTTATTCATAATGATGGGTACTTTAGCCCCCTGAAGTTTCTAAACACAATTATTGAAACACATTGTTCCAATAATTGGACAATGATTCCTTGGTACTTGGCGATGACGACACATTAATTTCCTTACAGTCTTAATCCCAGGAAATGCACTTCAAATTAAGTTTATTAAATTATTTTTTGGATCGAATATCTGTTTATAATGTAACATCTTCCACAGATGACCCGCTCGAAGCTAGAATCGTTGGTGGGTGATCTGATCAAACGCACCATAGCTCCGTGCCAGCGAGCCTTGCAGGACGCGGAGACGCAGCGCACTGACATTGGGGAAGTGCTGCTAGTGGGAGGCATGACGCGGATGCCTAAGGTAAGCTTCACTGATGGTAAAGTTGAAGTAAAACTAGAAAAATGCATATATTATTATTCACTAGCTTAATGCCCGCGACTTCGTCTGCGCAGGATTAGTATTTCGAGTAGCTTATATTAGCGTGGCGTAGTACATATGTGTAACTCTAGCGGTTTTGGCAGCGCACGCCAGAATAGCTATAAGTATGGATGGATGGATGTATGTATGTAAAGATTTAATATAGTCCCAAAAGTTATTACCCGAGTGGGATTTGAACCCACGACCTTCCCCTTGATACGGGGCCGCGCTAACCAACTGCGCCATCGGATTCTAATCGCACTCGACGAATAACTCAGGGACATGCTACTACGGTACTTATGCGACCGTGGTTCCATCTACAGGTCTGACATATAACTATCAAGAGTCCTGCTCGATAACCGAAGTATGTATGTATGTATGTTTGTTTATTTATTTATTACATAAATGATAGTAGGCTTACAGATTATTAGAATATTACGGATTGTTACTCTTTCACGTAAAAACTACTGAATGGATTTTAATGAAACTTTACAATAATATAGCTTATACATCAGAATAACACATAGGCTACAATTTATATAAAGATATTGTGTGAATTGTCCAAAATATGACGATAAGTGTCAAGTAAGTAGGAAAAAATCGACCTCTGCGAGCTATTCTGGCGTGCGCTGCCAAAACCGCTAGAGTTACACATATGTACTACGCCACGCTAATATAAGCTACTCGAAATACTAATCCTGCGCAGACGAAGTCGCGGGCACCAGCTAGTAACAACTAAATGAATGAAACAAAATGAATGTAGAAAGAAAAAAATATAATGTGTGGAAGTGTGGAATTTCCACCAAATATTGGTGGAAATTCCACACCTTTTATTGTTATTATGTTAGCAAGCACTACTAACGCGAACGAACCCGTCGACGGAAGCTAGTTTTAAGTAATAGCACTAAGCACCGCGCTAGGCGGGTCTACCTACCCGTGTAGCCGGCTCTACACAGAGAGTGCGACATTGAACTGGGGACATATTCCCCGCCCATGCCTCTGTGTGGCCGGGTTATACTCTCACAAACAAAATTACTATAATTATAACAGATGACAAGATGTCGCCCGCGGATTCGCTAGCGTTAGTAGTGATTAGTAACATTAATATTTAGCTCTGATTTCAAAATGCTGTCTTAGAATGCTGTCTTAGCTGTCTTGCTGCTGATTTCACCATGCTCTGTCAGATTAACAAAGGATTAAAGGGCCGTTAAATATGTCAAAATGTACGCGTTTGACATCTAAGATCCGTGGCGGCCCTAACAGTATCGTGAACGCAATGTCTGAGAGGTGCGACTGTCCCCTCAATTATTATTGGATGCAGCTGCACACTCATCAACACTAAACCAACAAAAATGTCTCTAAAAGCCCTTTCACACGGCAGTCCAGTTTTTTGCAGGATCCAGTTTGATGGCGAATGTGTTTATATGCTAGCGTTCAAACGAGCATCCCGCATGCGCATGCGGGATCCTGCAAAAAACCGATCCGGTCGAAATGTGCCATTCGGTTTTGTCACTAGAAACTGGATCCTTAGTCCAGTAAAAAGCGGGATCCCGTTTAATCACACATATATTGCAATGGCTACCTGCGTGCGGTTTTTTGCTGGACACTAGGGTGTGATGCTTTTTCTCATATTTGTATCACGTTTTTTACTGAATCCTGCAAAACTGAACTGCCATGTGAACACAGCGTCCAGTTTTGCAGGATACCGTAAAAAGCCGGTCCTGCTAAACTGGACTGCCGTGTGAAAGGGCTGTAACACTATTTTTGAGTTAAAATTATAATTACTGACAAAAACCTATGGACTTAGCTCTGATTTCACCATGCTCTATTAGATAAACAAAGGATTAAAGGGCCGTTAAGGGCCGGGTTCACCATGCTCTGTTATTTACTAATCAAGGATTAAAAGACTTTTAAATCTAACCTTAGCTGTCAAACGCGTACATTTTGAAATATTTAACGGCCCTTTAATCCTTTGTTAAACTAACAGAGCATGGCGAAACCGACCCTAAATATGTCAAAATGTACGCGTTTGACAGCTAAGGTTAGATTTAAAAGTCTTTTAATCCTTGATTAGTAACTAACAGAGCATGGTGAACCCGGCCCTTAAGATGATAAGAGTACGTAGTTCATTCTGTACGTACGATCAATTATTAGTTTGAGGCGTAGCGTGTGCTGTCTTATAAATTTGATTATGTTTACCTTTTTCTGTATGCCTACGCCTCACTTAACTTCAATAATATATTATATTACATTGTAAAAGGATCATACAAAAGAACGGTAGGAACCAAGCCGTAAGTTTGTTGGCTGTTCTTCTAGGCTTTGGTCGCGTGGAACTGGCACCTAGAGTCACCTAGCTTTAAGACGTTTCAAAGTGATCCCTGTGATTTTATTGAATAAATACATTTTGACTTTGACTTTGACTTTGAATTAATAAAAGTGTTTAATAATCACCAGGTACAATCGACAGTGCAAGAGATCTTCGGGCGTGCGCCATCTCGCGCCGTGAACCCCGACGAAGCAGTGGCAGTAGGCGCGGCCGTCCAAGGCGGCGTCCTGGCCGGTGACGTCACTGACATCCTACTGTTGGACGTGACACCACTGTCTCTTGGCATTGAGACGCTCGGCGGAGTGTTCACTAAACTGATTACAAGGAATACTACTATACCGACTAAGAAGAGCCAGGTTTTCTCTACCGGTGAGTGACTGATGTATAATAATTAAGTGACATAGATAGATACATAGATAGAAAAGTCTTTATTGCACACCACAAGGACATTTAACACTTAAAAAACAAAAATAAAGTTCAAAAGTTACAGTGAAGTTCAATGGGCGGTCTTATCGCTGAGAGCGATCTCTTCCAGACATAGACATATGAGAGCACTGGTGGCCCCGCCTTCCGATCCTAAGGTCGAGGGTTCGAAACCGGATGTGTCAAGTGCTCGAAAGGAGCCTCTTGAGGCGCGCTTAAAATCCTTTCACCACACTTTCTCACAAAGGGGTCTCAAAAATGTGACCAGCTGTGACAAGGACGGGGGAGGGGTCAAAAAATCATGAATTTCGTGTGACTTAATTTATGGATGGCCCCTTACGCTAGCGGAGCCATTGGCGACAGCCAGTCTACAATAGATGCTAAAGGTTTTTTTTTTTACTTTATTAATTTGCAATAATGTAATTGCTTTGTCAACAGCCGCTGACGGACAGACCCAAGTGGAGATAAAAGTGCATCAAGGCGAGCGTGAAATGGCCAGCGACAACAAACTTCTAGGACAGTTCTCTTTAGTCGGCATCCCGCCCGCGCCGCGCGGCGTCCCACAAGTCGAGGTACCTATATTACCATAAACTTATAAACTTGGAAAAAATCTATGTTCATCACACAAATGTTTGTTCTCGGTGGGGATCGAACCCACGGCCTACGGCGCAGAAGGCAGAGCTACTACCAACTGAGCTGTGAAGGCTGTCACAAAATAATGTTAAATAATGTGTTATGCTAAAATCTACACTGTATTCTGCTCCCATGGCCTGAACTACTATCGATCGGTTTTTACTTCTTTTCTTTTTAAGACTGAACCTGTTGTAAAATATATTTTGTTGTATGAATTGTTTTGAATTGAGTTGTATGAATTTCTTTTTAATAAATTTTTTTTTCAGGTTACATTCGACATTGACGCTAACGGCATCGTGCATGTATCCGCCAGAGACAAGGGAACCGGCAAAGAACAACAAAGTGAGTTGACTTTTTTATTGTTTGACAAAATTAGTGCATAATGTAATATTTGGTACTTTTTTTTTTATACAACTAGCTGATGGAACAAGCTGGCCCACCTGATGTTAAGTGGTAACCATCACTTATAGCAAAGCATTGCCTCGTAAGTCACGCACGATGCTCGTAGGGCACGTCACCGAACGTGCCCTACGATGCACTGCCCTGCGTCCATCAACTTGAGGCACACAGATGTTAAGCCTCATGTGCCTGTAATTACACCGGCAACCACACTCTTCAAACGGAAACACAGCGTTGCTGCTTGGCGGCAGAAAAAGGCGTGGTGGTAGTACTTCCCCGGACGAGACACACACAAAGAGCTCTACTACACTTAAAAGCGTTGCGGTCGCGTAGGTGTGCAAAGCGCCATATATGACAGCCTTCACAGCTCAGATGGTAGTAGCTCTGCTTTCTGCGCCGTAGGCCGTGGGTTCGATCCCCACCGAGAACAAATATTTGTGTGATGAACGTAGATGTTTGTTCTCTGTCTGGGTGTTATTATCTACACTAATATTATAAAGAGGAAAGCTTTGTATTTTTGTATTTTTGTATGTAACGAATAGGCTCAAAAACTACTGGTCCGATTTCAAAAATTCTTTCACCATTAGAATGCTACATTATCCCTGAGTAACATAGGCTATATTATTTTTTCAAAAAAATCAGGGATGCTTACTAAAACTCCAATAATGTAACCCAAGGTGGAAACCAAAAACCTTACATCGCGTGCGCTGCGAAAACTATTGATGATAGAACAAAATAATGTACTACGATTTTGTAGAACACGTCATTATCTACAAAAAATGTCGCGACAGCATATGTCTAACTATTATAGTTATGTCACAATAAGTGTTTTTTTATTATAAAAAATTAATTGAAATGCCGCCGCTAGAAAAGGGTCTTTATTTGTACCTTGGTATTAATCCTTATCCAAATAAATCATTTCATAATTAAAACGGTTTCAATACCTATACATTTCTTCTTAAATTTTTCAAATCGGACATTCCATTCAAAAGATATGACGAAATTAAAAACGTTAACGGGTCCACGGGTCACGCTCGGGGTGCGATTTCAGTCTCTGGCGTGCAAATGTATGAAATAAGTAGACGCGAGGCTCGAACCCACGGTCTAAGTTTATCCTAATATGTTCAAAAAATTTATGACCACCCATGCGAAGCTGGGACAGGCCGCTAGTATATAATAAGTATGTATTTACAAAAAAAACTGATTACCATATTACAAGCTTTGGCTTAGTTCGGGGCTAGGTAGTGCTGTGTGGAAAGTCCACCAATATATATACAAGGTGTTTCCATAATTGTGTATATAAACTTCAGGGGGCTAAAGTACCCATCAATATGAATAACTTTTTGTAAGGAACCAACACTGTAAACGCGAAAAAATAAACAGCTGTTTCATACATTTTAGCCAGGTAGGTATTGAACTTTTGTATGAAACAGCAGGTTTTCTTTCGCGTTCACAGTGTTGGTTCCTTAGAAAAAGTTATACAAATTGATGGGTACATTAGCCCCATGAAGTTTATATACACAATTAACGGAACACCTTGTATATTTTTATTATTGGATTTTTTTAATAAACGTTGAAACCCTTCACAGTCGTGATCCAATCATCGGGCGGCCTCTCCAAGGACGAGATAGAGAACATGGTGAAGGCGGCGGAACAGTTTGCGGCGACGGACAAGCAGCGCAGAGAAAGAGTGGAGCTATCCAACCAAGCTGAGGGCGTGCTGCATGATACTGAGACCAAGATGGACGAATACAAACATCAGCTGCCGCAGGATGAGGTAATTTAACTCCTTAAGGCGAAGACAAGAGCTAATGTGACTCTCGCTCGCACGTTTCGATATGTTGAAAGATATAAAATCACTAAACTCATTTTAGAAAAATCGCAATCAACCAATTTGTGTGCAATCACATTGCACACAAAATGGTTGATTGCGATTTTTCGAAAATGAGTTTAGTGGTTTTATATCTTTCAACATGTCGAAACGTGCGCGGGAGAAGTTGTTTGATAGTTGTCAGCCCCTTAAGGGCCGGTTTCACCATGCTCTGTTAGATTAACAAAGGATTAAAGGGCCGTTAAATATGTCAAAATGTACGTGTTTGACAGCTCAGGTTAGATTTAATGGTCTTTTAATCCTTGATTAGTAACTAACAGAGCATGGTGAAACTGGGCCTAAACTTCTCCTTACAGCAGGGCCGGATTAACCCTATCGGGGTCCCTAGGTAATGCAATTTCTCGCGGGCCGCTTTCCTTTACCCTTTTCTTATTTTTTATTACATATTTTTCCTGTTACAAAAGTCGAGTCAATCTGTACCCCAAGTATGAGTTGTGTTTTTCGTTTTTGTTCCGTGTTCATTGCGGGTTTTGTATGAAGACGCGATAGAGATACCGATACGGAACTTTATGTTGCAAGTATGATGAAAATTAGTAGTAGAACATAAAGTTCCGTATCGGTATCTCTATCGCGTCTTCATACAAAACCCGCAATGGACACGGAACAAGAACGAAAAACGAAAAACCAAATACGGTAAACACAACTCATACTTGGGGTACAGATCGACTCCTGCTTTTTGTTTAATTGAAATGATCACGATTTAGATTATAGTTATTAGATAAGTGTTGATGACCAAATAACTTTAGATGGCGCTTTTTACAGCAATTAAAATATTTTTTTCTATGGCAACTTATCTGGATGTAAATAATGGGGAATGTCACGAATGAAACGTTTTTTATTCTTGGTGCATGGCCCGTATCGACTAGGCCCCCGTGGGCCCCTAGGCAGTTGCCTAATCCGCCCAATGATAATCCGGCCCTGCCTTACAGTCCTCACAGCTCAGTTGGCTAGCTCTGTAGGCCGTGGGTTCGATCCCCACACAGAGCAGACATTAGTGTTATGAACAAAGAGTTGGTCAAGCCGATTGAGTACTGCATGACAGCTGCCACAAGATTCTTCCACTTCTGGAGCTTCAATATTGTATTATAATACCTACATTGTAACAAGGATCATACAAAAGAGCGGTAGGAACCAAGCCGTAAGTTTGTTGGCTGTTCTTCTAGGCTTTGGTCGCGTGGAACTGGCACCTAGAGTCACCTAGCTTTAAGACGTTTCAAAGTGATCCTTGTGATTTTATAGAATAAATATCTTTTGACTTTGACTTTGAGATGAGGTACTTTATATAGGTTTAAAGAGTTTATAACCACCTTCAAAGTTACGTCAGACAAACAAAGACACCTGATATACTATATTATATTGAATGAAGCGAAAGAGGTATGTCAGGATCGTAGCAAGTGGAAATCCGTGGTCTCTGCCTACCCCTATGGGAAACAGGCGTGATTTTATGTATGTATGTATACTATATTATTATACTGTATCCATGTGCATCGCCCCTCCTAACCAGTCTACCCCCACAGTGCGACAAGCTGCGCGGTGAGATCGCCAAGCTGCGAGAGCTCCTCTCCAAGGAGTCCGTGGAGCCCGAGGAGATCCGCACAGCCACCAGCACGCTGCAGCAGGCCAGTTTGAAGCTGTTCGAGCAGGCTTACAAGAAGGTATGTACAATTTTATTTTCAAAACCAACAGATAAACAAACAAACAAACAAAAGCAGTTAGTTTAAACTTATTTAATTATAGTGATACAAGGTGTTCCAATACTTGTATTTAAAACTTCAGGGGGCTAAAGTACCCATCAATATGAATAACTTTTTCTAATAAACCACCACTGTGAGCGCGAAAAAAAACAGAGGTTTCATACAAAAGTTCAATACCTATCGGGCTAAAATGTATGAAACAGCTGTTTCTTTTTCGCGTTCACAGTGTTGGTTCCTTAGAAAAAGTTATTAATATTAATGGGTACTATAGCCCCCTGAAGTTTTAAATACAAGTATTGGAACACCTTGTATAGACAATTAAAGGTTTTCCTATATCTAAATCTACACCAATATTATAAAGAGGAAAGATTTGTTTTTTTGTATGTTTGTAACTAATAACTAGAGATCGGATATTCGGATGCATATTTACCTAAAGTTGAGATGTTGGCTATTATAAGGAAAGCACTTTTTATCGAAAAATCCAGGGGTTTCGGGAAATTAAAATTTGGCTTTTGTCTTAAAATCCCGGGATCCCAGGAAATTCAAATTCAATTTGTTAGCCAAAAATTAACTTTTGGTAAATACGCATCCGATTATCCGATCTCTACTAATAACTCAAACTACTGATACATTTTTTTTTTTTTTTTTTCAAATTCAATTTATTTATAACTGTATAACTTTACGGACCACTTCGAATGCGTTATACTAGCTAAGTTAAAACTATTAACAAATATTAAATTATTGAGATCTTTAAAATAAAAACTTTGAAGTAGCATGTAGTAGTAAACAAATAATTACAAATAATTTTGAAATAGGATCAGTATTTTTTCTATTTTTTGACTAGGAAAACTTGTAGGTATCGATTATAGTTATATTGTTACTAAACTGTGTGTTATATGATTGCACTCAAAATTGGTTGATTGCGATTTTTCGAAAATGGGTTTAGTATTTTTATATCTTTCAACATGTCGGAACGTGCGAGCGAGAGGTACATTAGCTCTTGTCTTCGCCTTAAAAGCACTTAGCACCGCGCTAGGCGGGTCTATCTACCCGTCCAGCCGGCTCTACACAGAGAGTGCAACATTGAATTGGGGACATATTCCCCGCCCATGCCTCTGCGTGGCCGGGTTATACTCTCACAAACAATACTACTCATTTAAAAATGTAATTTTTTTTAAACAACCGTAAAGTCCCGTCTTCTCCGCGAAAGGGTAATGAGCGAGAAATGGTTAGCGGAACGGACTCCTTTTTAATGAATTTCCACCAACAAAGAGTTTTATCTTTTGATTTCCACTGCAAAAGGAAAAAGAGCTGAGCGAGTTCATTTCAACACTTTCGGCTCGCTCAGTCCTTTCCGCTCGACTATTTGTTGGTGGAAATACAAGTATGCAGTTTATTCTTGCGAGTTAAACGGAGTCCTTAATGGCTCCGCTCCGCTCGCGGTGGAGACTGGGCTTTAGACATCCATTTTAAAGTCGTGGGCTCAAAACCGGTCGTGCACCAATGAGTTTTTCTGTTCAAAAATATGTGCACAATGCCAGTACTCTCAAACGGTGAAGGAAAACATCGTAAGGAAACCGGCATGTTGAAGAATCTAAAAAGTTCTATAACATGTGTCAAGTGCTCGAAAGGCGCCTCTTGAGGCGCACTTAAAATCCTTTCACCACACTGTTTCTTTGGCGACTACTCTACTCACACTTGTCCTATTCCAGATGGCTGCAGAACGCGAGGGTCAGCAGCAGTCCACGGAGCAGACTCCTCCGGAAGACGACAAGAAGAAGGAGGATAAGAATTAAACACATTAAAATGCCAGCTGAGGCATTGTCTACCAAATACGCTAAAATTTATCAACACACTAGCCGATCGAAAACCAGCAGGGTGATTATGTAACTGTGTTGCAATCAGTTTCTATATGAAACCAATAAGTATATAATATATATAAATTACGCGTCACGTTGTTTGTCCGCTATGGACTCCTAAACTTAACCGATTTCAATCAAATTTGCGCACCGTGTGGTTTGATCTAACTTAAAAGATAGGATAGCCTTCATCTCAATTTATAGCCGCAGTATTATTTTATTGCAAATTTGACACCGACCAACAAAGTGGGCTCGGGTCAGCTAGTAATAATGGGAGGCAATAATGTACGGCCAAATAATGCACACCCCGATAATGTACACCCAGATAAAACGAATCCAAAAAGGTACCAAAGTGGATTCCAAATATCATGCTGTACATTATCGTGCTGTACATTATCATGTCGTACAATAACCGGACTCGTAATAATAATATAATTTTATTTCATATAACTAAGATCCATAAATTGTTAGTATGTACAAACTTAAAAACAATGTTAGGTTAGGTTAGAAAAATGGCGATCCTATGCCGTCATTACTCGCACACAGTGCTTCAGGAAGGGGCTATCCTAACTATGAGCAATGACGCCCAAGATGTTATTGGGACTTCCACGTACTCTTTTTCGCAATTTTCTTCCACATGCAGGCGGCGAACCCTTCAGTGCGATATATAAAACAATATGTAAGTTTTGCGATTATCAATAAAAACACCAGTTGTAATCTTAACTTTGTTAGCGACTGCAGTTTAAATGTAACCGCATAGCCGTCATATTTACTTATTACTAACAGAAACTGATTGAAACTGATTGCAACAAAGTTACGGTCAGCCAGGTAATTTTTAATTACAATTGTTAAGTATTGGGGTTATTTGAATCGCATTTAAACTGAGGCAGAGATGTCGCGATTATTCGATATTATTCGTTCAAATAGCAATAATATATAAAAACGGATAAAACTGCTTAGGTCTGATTTCACCATGCTCTGTTAGATTAACAAAGGATTAAAGGGCCGTTAACTATGTCAAAATGTACGCGTTTGACATCGAAGGTTAGATTTAACGGCCTGTTAATCTTTTATTAGTAACTAACCGAGCATGGTGAAATCAGCCTCCTAAGACCCAATCAACATCAGTTCCAATACAACATCTGTCTCTGTAGTCAGTGAGACCCGTTGGACATTTTTCTGACACATACATATGGTAATATGGCTACAGTAATCTTCGGTCTGTGTGTTGGTGAATGTAGGTTTTATTCTAGAATGAACGCACTTATCTATTATCGGAATAGTTGTGGGATGTTCAATTATATTTATTGTAACGGTAAAGTTTATAATTTTAGTATTCCATCACATTTTTAGTAATTCGTTCATTTAACTAGACCTCTGTGAAGGCTACTGTTAATGTACCTATCGCTGAACAGCGTTGCCAGATTTTTTGCCAAGTCGGGATTTTGGAACTTTTTGATTTACAAAAGCGGGATTCTTTCGTCAAAAGCGGGATATAGTAAAAAAACGTGTATAATCTGAAGTTTTTAAATATTTATCTTTTTATTTGAGCTCAAATTACGTTTACGTGACAATAGATAGCAAAAATAGCCATAGCAAATGTATTTTAATAAAAATATGATACCTATTTAAAATCTGATTTAGAGCTGATTTCACCTCTGTTTGTAAGTATGCTTAAGTACGAAAATTTCTTGTCGGAATACTTGTATGATCGAAATTTCAAGATAAGTGCAAACATAACACACAATGAATGAATGATTGAATGAAAATGCTTTATTGCACACCTTACAAACGAACAAAATAGGAAACAAATAATAACAACTATAGATATGTACAATGGGCGGTCTTATGGCTAAAAAGCTATCTCTTCCAGACAACCTTTGGATGGAGAGGAGCCTATAAATAAGATGGTTGATTGCGATTTGTAATAAGTACAGTGATTTTATATCTTTTAAAACGTTGAAATGCGCGAGCGACAAGTACGACGAGTGTCAGCCCCTTAAGAGCCCGACCAAACTATCGGCCGATAGAGTCTTCAGTCAGCGAAGGCTCTTAAAGTAATAAGTAGAATGTAATTTGTCTTAATACAACTTGAATGACGCTTATTATATCAGTGGGGAAATTATTGAAACTAACACGGCCTTCAAAAATCTCAAAAAGAAAAAATATGCTTAAACTATTGCCATCTCTTACCGATGCGTAATGGCAAACAGAGGCAGCGCTAATTTTAAGCATTATATTACTTTTAACACCATTTTATAGTATGATGGACAGTCTCTATTCTGACTTTTACAACTTATATTCTTAAATTTCGTTTTCGATAGTTCTCTTGGAGGAAAGAGTCATAAGACGTTGCCGCTCTTACAACTGTGTATCAAACAGTGATGATCTATCTTTGTTATTCCAACGTAGCCTAGCTACGAGTAAAAGAAAAGAAGATGTAAGTTTGGCAACGCCTCACTGTCTGTGTAAATCGAGTCGGTTGATGTTTTGACCGACTATAGTCGCGTTAAACACTCGCGGCAAACTCGATCATAAATTATCGGAACGAGACAGCAATATTGCTCTCTCCTCGCACTTAGGAGAACGGCACGATCCTTTTGTTTAAGCGCAGAGATGTGCATTATTGGAGTCGATAAGAACTATCGATACATGAGCTCTCCTACCGCGCAAACATCGGCCGCTCTCGCTGAGTCATTATTTTGATCGATAACGTGCATGCGCCCGCGCCGAGTACTCTCAACACTAGTGTTAAGATGGTTTATGACCGAGTTTGCAGCGAGTGTTTAATACGACTATAGTAGGTCAAAAAATTGCGGTGAAGCTAATATAAATAGTGAAAAATCAAAATAATTATCACTGTTTAAGCAAAATATATTTGAAATGGTGAAAGTATAAGGAGGAGTTAAAGACCCGGAATTGTCATTTCATACGTAAGTCTTTGGCAATATTGTTTTTCTATTTACACGCTAAAAGAAAGCGTTTTTTCTCCCAGAAAGACTGTAGGAATTACATTTTATTAGTACTAGTACTGAAAATGATGAAAATTAAGTGTAATACCATTAATTATTGAAAAGTAAAATGTATTGTTTTAGGCATATGTGCTAGTGATGTACCTACACCGACCAATTTAGCTTTATCGATAATATTTTAGTTTCCGTTTTTGATATGAAACATCTAATGCGGCGGGTCAGACCGGCTGTTCTGTTGTAGTTTCGATTTTTCACTCCTAAACGTCTCGCGACGCGACGGCTTAATTTTTGTTAAGTTTTACTTAATTTTTTTGGGTTCCCAAAATCCCCAGAATTAAGACGGGAGTAAATAAAAGCTGTTAGGCGTGAAAACTGGGAGCCAAAACTTTCCAGGCTTTGTTCAAAACATTTTGAGAAATACTGTTACATAGATGGCTTATCAATAAAAAAAAACGGATGCAGTACCAACAATTTTTGAAAGATATCCAAAATATTATCTACCGGTAATTGATTTATCGTATCTTCATACAAAACCCGCTCGAAAACGAAATCCGAATTAGAGAATTCTAAAAAAGCAAGTTGTCAAAACTCGGAATAGACGAACTGTACAGATATCGAATGTACTTTGAATTGTCTATTATTTGAACTGATGATGTATACTTAGTAGATAAATATTTAGAGATGATACTGTTATGACTCGCGCCAGTAAAGAAATCCAAAATGGCGGCGCTTTTTATGAGATTCGATTCTTTATTGACGCGATTATAGGATAGCACAGAACGCGACGTTGAAGCGTTGGGCGCGTTCTTCCGGCGTTCTGCTAGCGTGCACGGTGGCGATCATTTCTGTACAATGATTTTGTAAGTATGTAGTTGAATCCGGCTCATCCTGTCCACTACAAAACTTACATGAGGCACATGAGGCTTAACATCTGTATGCCTCAAGTTGATGGACGCAGGGTAGTGCATCGTAGGGCACGTTCCTATAGTGACTTGCGAGGCAATGCTTTGTTAAAGGAGATGGTTACCACTTAGGGGCCATCCATAAATTACGTCACACGTTAAGGGGGAGGGAGGTCGACGAAGTGTGATAAAGGGTGGGGAGGGGTCCCAAATTTTGTGACATCACATTTTTTCCAAATATAATTTTTTATATCCAAGTATTACAACACAAAATTTTATTGAAATAGAATTTCTATATGTGACATCACACTAGGTAGGGGGGGGGGTCTCACAAATACTAGCTGTGACAGGACATGACAGAGGTCAAAAAATCATGAAATTCGTGTGACGTAATTTATGAATGGCCTCTTAACAGATGGGCCATCTGCGCCTTCAGCAAGAAGTATTAAAAAAAACATTGGTCGCCACTGTGCACGGTCTTCGCTTTAACCGTATCGCGTGAGCGAGTGAGCAATATTATTGCTCACTCTCTCACATCCGTGTGAGCTCCTCGGATCAGGCTGTTGAATAGTTGAAAACAAATTATTGTATTGTAATATATTTTAAACCCGCATAAAATTTATGAAATGTTAGAAACGATTTTTTGATTGCATTATTTCGATATCTACTTATGTATCTGTTTGTTTGCATTTAGTGAAAAAGTCTTTGAAAAAATCGTTTGTGATTAATTTTTGGTTGTTTTGTTATGTTTTCTACATAAGATGTTATGTAGTTTGACTATAGATATGTTTCAAGTGATGCGATACGCAGTTTTTAGTAAAATACGCGCCAATGAAGATACTAATACAAAATGGCGTCGCTATAACCTCTCATTCGCACGCTATTGCTAACAATAATGTAGAGAGAGAGGTAATGTGGCCGCCATCTTTGATTGGTTTCTTTATTTGCGCAGGTCACATTTACATAAGGGGGCGTTGATTAATTACGTGAGGCGTTTAAGGGGGAGGGGGTCGAGCCGAGCCGAGCCCAATCTCACCCCTCCGAGAGGGGCAGGTCACATTTACATAAAGGGGCGTTGATTAATTACGTGAGGCGTTTAAGGGGGAGGGGGTCGAGCCAACCAAATCTCAAAAAACCCAATCTCACGTGGGGGCGAGGGGGGTTCTCACCAAATATCACGTAATATTTCCGCAATAAGCAAAATTGCGCTATAAATCCACATGAAAAATCTCACTTGAGATGAGGGTGGGGGTCGAGCAAAATCTCACGACATCTCATCAAGGGGTGGGGTTCTAAAATCGCCAAAATCACTACGTAATTAATGGACGCCTCATAGGGAGACTGGAATGTCTTTTCTTCTATTACTAATTTAAGCCAACGCGTTACAGATAATTCTTACGTCATAACAAATTGTTATATGTCTATAATATGTTTTATATAATATGTCGCGTTTTTGTATTCCTTGAAACATGTGTATAGTGTACGCGGTCGTCGCTCGCCTGTGAGTGTGCGCGAGTGTGCCTGTGCGGCGGCCGCGCGCTGTATATTGCTAAATTGTATGATGATGATAGATGTAGATGATAGTCTAGTTGAATATATTGTTTAGATTATTTGGTGATTTTATTGCAAACTTTCCCTTTTTTTTATTGCTGTACATAAGCTACTTATTAATTATATTATCTCTTAGTAAAAAAAGATTCGTGCCCATGAATATTGTGACGTTTTGCTGCGTAGTGTCATTCCACAGCAGTTCAAACTTCTTTTATTTACTTCAAGTAACAAGTAACTTTCTGACAAATGTAAAATTTGACAGAAAATGACAGAAATTTGTCTAAGTATTGGTCAAAATGCGTATTAGTTATTTCTCATTATTTGTTTGGCGTATGCGTCATTCTGCGTATTGGTCATTCTGAGAATTGGACATTTCGCGTTTGTGTTTGGTCAATATGAGAATTCTGAATTATTGGTCATTATGCGTCAGAGCCTGCATACCTACGTAGGAAAAAAAACAGCTTGACGACTGATCCCCAGGCACGGTAGATATCCCGCCGTCATCTTTTACTACCAAATAAAGACCAAATACCAGCTTAAATTCTTTGAGGAAAAACTGACTACATATATGAAGTAAGTTTTTCCTCTCACTGCGCTATGAAATCATCTTTAGTACCTAGCTAGAGTTTAATTATTTTTTCCTTTGATACTGTAGGTAGTTAATATGAAAATTTTCCTCTAAATCTCGCAAGTACAGTCAGCAACGTAGGTATTTTCATGAATAATGGTTAGGTTGCGCAACTCAGTCGTAAAATGCGACATTTTTTTTATTGGGACTTTGAAAGACTTATGAAAGTGAAACAGCTTCACGATTTAATCCAGACACGGTAGATATCCCCTCAGATCTCTCAGAAGGTATTAACTTGGGATACTTTTTTATTGGGTCTTTGAAACACTTATAAAGAAACAGCTTCACGACTTTGATCCCCAGGCACGGTAGATATTCCCTCAGATCTTCCAGAAGGTAACTTAAGATACTCCGAGGATCTCTAAGGGGTGTAGTCAGAGGTACGACCAAATATTACACTTGGCACATACCCACACTTTGCAGAAGTTGGTTTTCCATACGTGACAGGTTGCAAGCCCCTTGTCGCTATTAGAATTCTAACTAGTCTATCTATATACTTATTTGAATTATCTTGAGAAATTTTTATAGGTAATAAAAAATATTGGTGGACATTCCACACAGCACTATCTCGCCCCAAACTAAGCCAAAGCTTGTGATATGGGAACCAGATAGCTGATATACTACTTAAATACTTTTTTTTTTTGTAAATAATATATGGCACTTATAATATTATATGACACCCAGACAAAGAACATACATCTATGTCCATCACACAAATGTTTGTTCTGTGTGGGGATCGAACCCACGGCCTACGGCGCAGAAGCCAGAGCTACTACCAACTGAGCTGTGAAGGCTGTCTACGGAAGAAAGTATTTTAAAATGTAACTACACCTACACCTATGTATTTTACATACCTACGTAGGAAAAAAACAGCTTGACGACTGGGGCCTTATGCTCACTTTGAGCGAGATTATCTCACGGTGGAGATGACGTCATATCTCGTTCAATAACTCGTAGACGTTGCGTCTCGCATGAACTTTGAATGAGAAAATTGGGGAGTGAGATGGTGAAAATGGTGATAAATAGTTATCGAACGAGATATGATGTCATCTCCGCCGTGAGATAATCTCGCTCGAAGTGAGCATAAGGCCCCAGGGGCCTTATGCTCACTTCGACCGAGATTATCTCACGGTAGAGATGACGTCATATCTCGTTCAATAATTCGTTGACCTTGCGTCTCGCATGAACTTTGTATGAGAAAATTGGGGAGTTAGATGGTGAGAATGGGGATAAATAGTTATCGAACGAGATATGACGTCATCTCTACCGTGAGATAATCTCGCTCGAAGTGAGCATAAGGCCCCTGATCCCCAGGCACGGTAGATATCCCGCCGTACTACCAAATACCAACTTAAATTCTTTGAGCAATAAATTCTGCTACTGAGGATTCTTTGAAACATAGGTGTTATACACCTATTAAATTATGCAGAAAAATGGAGCTTTGTAATTTCCAAGTACCGCTACTGCGCATACGCATACAGGATAATCCAGTCCATTCTCGTTCTGCTCTCGGCCGAAACCAGTCGTGTAAATAGCGTCGAGAAAAAGTGATAAAAAATATATCTCTCGAAAACTTGTATTTGTGACAAAAGTTAACGAGACAACATGGTGAGTAGACGTTTCTTATTTATTTATTTATTTAACCAGAACGGCATCAGCCAATTACACCAATTAAAAAATACGGACAATTAAAATTAAAACAAAAATATATAGGTACTACAAACAACAAAGGGAATTAACAACACAGGAAAAACAACAATGACAAAAATGAAAAACAATAGGTATTTAAATATATACACTAACGGGGATAATAAAAATAAACATTTGATAACATTTTATTAATTTTTATTAGGTATGATAGGTTTGCTTTTGAAAGTTCTGCATTGAGAGGCTGACAACCGACAACCAACTTCTCGCTCGCACTTTTCATCGTTTTTGAAGATAACAAGATTTCCTACCTGAAAATTTATTTAGTTAAATAAATATGAGTGGACTTTGCACACAGCACTATCTAGCCCCAAACTAAGCACAGCTTGTAATATGGGAACCAGATAGCTGATATAAAACTTAAATACTTTTTTTTTGTAAATGCATACTTGTACTACTATATAACACTCAGACAGAAAACAAACATCTATGCTCATCGCACAAATGTTTGTTCTGTGTGGGGATCGAACCCACGGCCTACGGCGCAGAAGGCAGCTTAGATTTACTACCAACTGAGCTGTAAAGGGTGAACATAGATGTTTGTTCTCTGTCTGGGTGTTATAATATTTTAAATATGTATTTACAAAAAAAAGTATATAAGTATTATATCAGCTATCTGGTTCCCATAGTACAAGCTCTGGCTTAGTTTGGGGCTAGATAGTGTTGTGTGGAAAGTCCACAAATATTTTTTATTTATTTATTTTTTCAGAAAGTAGGTACCTATAGTTATACATACATCAAACTTTGCTCCCCGCAAAACCAGACTATTTTGTAAGAAGCCATTCAAAGCCCTAATATAACGAGCTTTTCTAGATGAAACTGACTATTTCCTGCCTGATGATGCTCGTAGCAGTCTGCCACTCCCAGGAACCCGTCGAATTCGGCGGAGATCTAGACGCCATAATGGCACAGTTCTACCCTACGTACCAGACACCTGACGCCACTGAGGCGGCCACGGAGGCGTCTGTGCTGCCTGAAGTGGAACCAGCCGAAGTGACGAACAGGATGAAGCGAGACGGTAAATGGAGCAGACTCCTGTACCCCAAGTATGAGATTTGCTTACGATATTTCGTTTTTCGTTTTACGTTTTTGTTCCGTGTTTATTGCGGGTTTTGTATGAAGACGCGATATTGATACCGATACGGAACCCGCAATGAACACGGAACAAAAACGAATCGTTTTCGCTGCGTGCTCATTGCGGGTTTTGTAAAGTTCCGTATCGGTATCAATATCGCGTCTTCATACAAAACTCGCAATGAACACGGAACAAAAACGTAAAACGAAAAACGAAATATCGTAAGCAAATCTCATACTTGGGGTACAGGGCAATTTGAAAGCCTTCACAGCTCAGTTGGTAGTAGCTCTGCCTTCTGCCGTAGGCCGTGGGTTCGATCCCCACCGAGAACAAACATTTGTGTGATGAACATAGATGTTTGTTCTCTGACTGGGTTTTATTCCACTGCAGCGTTCTACCGTGCTATTTTGACAAGGACTCGTCCTAGTGCATAAGTAGGTATCTAAATAATTTTGTACGCCTGTATTGGTAGGATTTTAGTGATACTATTATTTTTAAGAAGACCTTTATGTTTGTACCTAAAATTCTGACAAAATTAAAATATTTGATTTGATATTATATGTATATTATAAGTATGTATTTACAAAAAAAATATTAGCTACCTATCTGATTCCCATATTACAAGCTTTGGCTTAGTTTGGGGCGAGATAGTGCTGTGTGGATACCAACCAATATTTATATTTATTTAATTCCATTCTATCCAGCCTAGTTCTTTAAGTAGAAACGCATTACGATTATACCATTTTTAACCGACTTCAAAAAAGAGAAGTTCTCAATTTGACTGAATTTTCTTTTTTTATGTTTGTTACCGCAGAACTCCGTCATTTATTGCTTTCAGATTGGTGGTAAAAATTACTTAAACAATTAAATAATAAGTTTCTGCAAAAAACAGCAAAATACGCAATTTCATTGACTTGGATGACATAACTTTTTCTGTTATTTTGATTTGAAAGCTTTTAAACTACTGAACCAATTTTGATGATACCTCTACAGTCGAATTGAAAACCTCCTTTTTCAAAGTCTGTTGAAAAAGGCCGAACCAAAAAGCTCACGTTACGAAAATCGAAATACGACCAACAAAACTTGGACTTAGGGTTCCGTGCTCTATAATTAAGTTTGGTAAATATAATTCAGCTGTGTAATATGTACAAATTTATTTTCAGCACCATCCCTCAACCCTCTAGTCTAGAACTTCTAACTTATCAGCTGGACGAAGATATTGATAAAATACGGATTTAAAAGCGCCACAGATTATCTCTCTACATTATCGTTAAGTGGCTGAAAACCGTCAAACAACTTCAAGCTAGCACTTTTCAATATTTTTGAAGACAATTGAAGAATGCAGTTATGAAAAACAAGATTCGGAGAATGAAATAACGAAGGTTTATCAAAATAATATTTAACTAGCTGGTGCCCGCGACTTCGTCTGCGCAGGATTATAAATTGTAGCCTATGTGTTATTCTGATGTATAAGCTATATTATTGTAAAGTGTCATTAAAATCCATTCAGTAGTTTTTACGTGAAAGAGTAACAAACATCCATAGGTACTTACAAACTTTCGGGTTTATAATATTAGTAGGATGTGTTTTTTTTAAATGAACTTCAATCAAATTATAATTAATATGTGTAATGAGTTTCGTCGATACAAATAAATAAAAGAGTAAACATTTGAGACTATAAATTTATTTAAAATAATAATATACTTATTCGTAAAAAAACACGCTCGAAAACAGATAATAAATGTATACCATGTTCCAGGAACCACAAGGCATATAACCTAAAAACAAGTACAATTAGTCTTTTTTTTTTAAACTTGGTTACGGGACAAGAAGATGGCCCTTCTGATGTTAGTGGTAACCATCACCTATAACAAAGCATTGCCTCGTAAGTCACGCACGATAGGAACGTGCCCTACGATGCACTGCCCTGCGTCCATCAACTTGAGGCATACAGATGTTAAGCCTCATGTGGCTGTAATTACACCGGCAACCACATTCTTCAAGCCGAAACACAGCGTTGCTGCTTGGCGGCAGAAAAAGGCGTGGTGGTAGTACTTCCCCGGACGAGCCGCACACAAAGACCCGCGGTTCTATTTGCGAGCTCTACTACTCTTAAAGAGTCTATTATGTCACAAATTGTTAGTTCCTCTTTACTTGTTTTTAGGTAAGAGCCCCGTGGATTCGCTAGCTACCAAATGCCAGGTTAATACCCAGGGACATATTAAGGGGCTGGCACCCGTCAAAGTTTCTCGCTCGCACATTTCAACATTTTTAAGATATAAAATTACCGAAATCGTAATATACAGTTATTACGATAGTACAAAAAAGATCTTATAGCAAGTTTATACTCAGCTCATGTCCGTGGAAATCATAATGTGAATGTGAATGTGAATGTAAACAGGCCACTTCCATGTCCGCGCTCCCTAATACCGCGTTTATATTTAGACAGAGACATTCGCGCTGCCATTCGCGTGGACGGAAATGTTGCCGTCCGTATGTCTGCGGCAGCATCGCCGGCAATGTGTGTTCACAACACGGGCAACGCGAGCGGCAACGCGAGTGGACATGGAAGTGGCCTGTTTACATTGTCGCATTGCCCAAGTCCCTTCCCATGTCTCTGCACATCTCCACGGACATGAGCTGAGTGTAAACGGGGTATTATTGTCCAGGCTAAATGAACACACGTTGCCGGAGACGCTGCCTTGGCCATATGGCCGGCAAAATTTCCGTCCACGCGAATGGCAGCGCGAATGTCTAAATGTAAACGCGCTATTAGGTACAATTTTAACAGTTTGTCTGTTCCGGACGCACAACAAAAATGCATGTATTTTTTTTATTTGCACCCAAGAACTACAATATTTTATAGATAAATAAATAACACTTTATTGTAGACAAGAATACATCATAAATCTAGGCGTAACTCAAGGCGAAGACAAGAGCTAATGTACCTCTCGCTCGCACGTGTTGACTTGTTGAAGGATATAAAATAACTTAACTCATTTTCGATAAATCGCAATCAACCATTTTGTGCAATCACATTGCACACAGTTTGGTAAAAAATTCATTTTGATCGATACATGTTGTCCTACTCTAAAGTGCTTATGTACGAAAATTAGTTAAGCAAACTTTAGAGTAGGAAAACATACAGTATTGATCAAAATGATTTTTTTACTAAACTGTGTGCAATGTGATTGCACACAAAATGGTTGATTGCGATTTTTCGAAAATTACTTTAGTGATTTTATATCTTTCAACATGTCGAAACTTGCGAGCGAGAGTCACATTAGCTCTTCGCCATATCTCATTTTCAATAAATCGCAATCAACCATTTTGTGTGCAAGCACATTGCACACAGTTTAGTAAAAATTTCATTTTGATCGATACAAGTTTTCCTACTTAAAAGTTTGCTTATGTACGAAAACTAGTAAAGCAAACTTTTGAGT
The DNA here is from genome assembly GCA_932294275.1 of Chloroclysta siterata. Taxonomy (NCBI): domain Eukaryota; kingdom Metazoa; phylum Arthropoda; class Insecta; order Lepidoptera; family Geometridae; genus Chloroclysta; species Chloroclysta siterata. The sequence continues at coordinate 2,035,444 of OW028595.1, read as the reverse complement.
ATGAAAATATGTATAGATCAAAATGCACACAGACACACAAAATGACATTGCACACAGTTAAGTAAAAATTTCATTTTGATCGATCGATTTGAGTAGGAAAACTTGTATAATGGAACAAGCAGATGCCTCACCTGATGTTAAGTGGTAACCATCACCTAAAACCAAGCGTTGCCTCGTAAGTCACGTACGATAGGAACGTGCCCTACGTTGCACTGCCCTGCGTCCATCAACTTGAGGCATGCAGATGTTAAGCCTCATGTGCCTGTAATTACACCGGCAACCACACTGAAATGTTGTTGTGAAATGTTGTTTACGAGCGAGAAGTAATTGGACTGGTATCAGCCCCTTAACACCTTATTGCAAGCGACTGTACACAAAGCGAATAGCATTAAATAGTTTGATCTAGTTCATTTTTATTTATTTGCACTTTATCTAGCACCTTTTGTTCAAATTATCGCTGTTTTATACAGTTGAATAGTAAATTATAATATACTTAATTATTGGAAATTAGGGAAGGCTTATGCCCAGCTGTGGAATTCTTTAGGCATCTTGTCGTGTCACTAGTTTCTTTCGAAACAGTGTGGTGAAAGGTTAAAACACATTTATTGGCTTGCCGACGTGCCGGTTTCCTCACGATGTTTTCCTTCACCGTTTGAGAGTATTAGCGCTGTGCACATACATTTTTGAATAGAAAAACTCATTGGTGCACGACCGGTTCGGAACCCACGACGTTAGGATCGAAGGCCATTTACACTAGACCACAAGCGCTAGGCTGATGGAGGCTGAATCTAAATAGCTGATATAATACATATATACTTTTTTTGTTGTAAATACATACTTATAATATATAATAACACCCAGACAGAGAACAAAGATCTATGTTTATCACACAAATGTTTTATCTCGGTGGGGATCGAACCCACGGCCTACAGCGCAGAAGGCAGATCTACTACCAACTGAGCTGTGAAGGCTGTGTTTTCCTGTCGTTCTGTTTTTAAAGATCGTCGAAAGTGGAAATCCGTGATTTTATGTATGTATTTCCGTTTAACAGATTTTGTAATTCGGCTGTCGTTTTCCAGCGGGCTTTGTATGTAGATTCTACCTAGAGTCACCTAGCTTTAAGACGTTTCAAAGTGATCCTTGTGATTTTATTGAATAAATACCTTTTGATTTTGACTTTGACTTTGATTCGATAAGCGTATATCGTGCATGCTGAGAACTAGTTTTCAATCATAAACAGCTTAGAAAAATTATATAAAACGGAACTAATTAGACATGCGGGTGTTTCGCACGGCGAGCAATACCGCATGTGAGAAAATGTATGGAAAGTGACGCCCTCTATCATTTTCAAGACTGTTTTAATCTGGGTACTGACCAACGTTACGTGTAATGTAACATTCGCATCGAGCATGTTACGCATTGAGCATGTTCGCTGTGTTCTAAAAATCGGCGTAACATGCTCATCAAAACTCTGTGCTCCTTGCCAGCCACTCTCATTCAAGATGGCCGACTTGTTTGTGTGACAGTACAGCGTACTGACCGCGTAACAGTCTAAGGCCCAGTTTCACCATGCTGTTAGTTACTTATCAAGGATTAACAGGCCGTTAAATCTAACCTTAGCTGTCAAACGCGTACATTTTGACTCTGTGCTCCTTGCCAGCCATTCTCATTCAAGATGGCCGACTTGTTACAGCGTACTGACCGCGTAACAGTCTAAGGCCCAGTTTCACCATGCTCTGTTAGTTATTAATCAAGGATTAGCAGGCCGTTAAATCTAACCTTAGCTGTCAAACGCGTACATTTTGACATATTTAACGGCCCTTTAACCCTTTGTTAATCTAACAGAGCATGGTGAAACCGGCCCTAAAGATTCACCAAGAAACCGACAGCCGGGTGGATCACTTCAAAGCGAGCAACGAGCCGCTCGTTTCAAAGTCAAAGTCAAAGTCAAAATGTATTTATTCAATAAAATCACAAGGATCACTTTGAAACGTCTTAAAGCTAGGTGACTCTAGGTGCCAGTTCCACGCGACCAAAGCCTAGAAGAACAGCCAACAAACTTACGGCTTGGTTCCTACCGTTCTTTTGTATGATCCTTTTACAATGTAATGATATAATATATTATTGAAGTTTAGTGAGGCGTAGGCATACAGAAAAAGGTAAACATAATCAAGTAAACATAACATGTTTCCCCGTAACACTACGTACTGACTGCATGAATGCTCGCTGTGTAACATGTTACATTACACCTCGTAACGTTGGTCAGTACCCAGCTTTAAGGCGAATGGACACCCCGATACTAGCGCCACTACATATTTTATTTAATCATTACGTTATACAAAGTAATTAACATAAATTCGGACCGCGCGTACACGATACCTATCACAAGCTTTTTTTTAATGTATCTGTAATAGTTTTGTTTTGTGTTACTCAGTCAGATACCTTGTTTGGAGAGCTTGGTGGCCACCAATAGGAACTTAACTCTTGAAACAAGTATCTGCCTAAATAATACAATACAAAACGATTACAGATACATTAAAAAAAGCTTGTGATAGGTATCGTCTACGCGCGGTCCGAATTTTTGATAAGTAATTCCTTTGTATAACGTAATGATCAAATAAAATATGTAGTGGCGCTAGTATCGGGGTATCCATTCGCCTTAAAGAGTAGATAATAAGATACATTCAAGGATCATACAAAAGAACGGTAGGAACCAAGCCGTAAGTTTGTTGGCTGTTCTTCTAGGCTTTGGTCGCGTGGAACTGGCACCTAGAGTCACCTAGCTTTAACGGTGATCGTTGTAATTCAATTGAATATTGAACTTTTGACTTTGTTTTGTACGTTTAGGGTTAGACAAGATCCACTTTCGTTGGCAGAACACGCTCAGAAACCGCTTCAAGACTTTGAGGCACGGTAAATATCCCCTCAGATGATAGATCGATGTCTAGATGTGTCGATAGGTAGACAGATAGATGTCTAAGAGGAGTAGTCAGAGGCAACGGTCTGTTCGCCGCTTGCCCCTTTTCCGATTTCGTCTATTATTTCTAGCCATCCGTAGAAATTGTTGATCTTTGTCACCTTTTTGAAATACCAGTTAGTGTACTATCAGCGGCGATCGGCTTGCAACCTGTCACGTATGGAATACCAACTACTACAAAATGAGGATATGTGCCAAATGTTCTAATATTACATTTACATCTGATCAATATTACATCTGGCGATGTTTTCCTTCACCGTTCGACAGCACTTGCATTGCGCACATAATAGTTCGCAGTGCCAGTGGTGCCCAACCGTATTCGAATCCACGACCTTCCGATACGATCGAAGACTTTCAAACAAGCTGGTACATTTTTGACAATTCACACAATATCTTTATAAATTGTAGCCTATGCGTTATTCTGATGCTTAAGCTATATTATTGTAAAGTTTCATTAAAATCCATTCAGTAGTTCTTACGTGAAAGAGTAACAAACATCCATCCATCCATCCATCCATCCAACCATCCAACCATCCAACCATCCATACTTACAAACTTTCGCGTTTATAATATTAGTAGGATAGTGTTTTACAGAAAATGGATCATGTCTATACCTCAGGCAAGCCACACCAAGCCTCAAATCAGTACAGAATATTCATTTGAACCTTAACTTCGTCCATATCTATCTCACCATCGGTGTGCATCTTCATATGTTTAGTCAAACTCCCCTTCTGAGTGAAAGTTTTTGGACACTTATCACAGGCATACGGTCTCTCACCCGTGTGGATTTTAGTATGTTGCAGCAAGTTGCTGCTTGTTGTAAATGTCTTGTTGCACTCATAACACACATACGGTTTCTCGCCTGTATGCTTCCGCATATGCTGGAGCAAATTGCTGCTGGTTGTGAACGTTTTAGGGCACTCGCTGCAGGCATGTGGCCGTTCACCTGTGTGGATCTTCGTGTGCTGCAGCAAATTGCTGCTCGTTGTGAAAGCTTTGTTGCATTCATAGCAGACGAATGGCTTCTCGCCTGTATGCATCTTTGTATGTTGGAGCAGATTGCTGCTAGTGCTGAATCTCTTCTCGCACTGTATGCATGGGAATGGTCGTTCACCTTAAAATAAAAAACAAATTTAATGGACCCGCAGGACTATTTAAGTACTGTGGCGTCGTACCTATTTATAAAAAAATTGAACTTAACCTACTTATAGAACAAATATAAATAAATAAATAAATATCAGTGGACATTCCACACAGCACTATCTCGCCCCAAACTAAGCCAAAGCTTGTGATATGGGAACCAGATAGCTGATATAATACATATATACTTTTTTTTGTAAATACATATGTACTTATAATTTATATCACACCTAGACAGAGAACAAACATCAATGTTCATCACACAAATGTTTGTTCTCGGTGGGGATCGAACCCACGGCCTACGGCGCAGAAGGCAGAGCTACTACCAACTGAGCTGTGAAGGCTGTCAAAGAAGAACAGTACTTGTCCAAAGAGTCATTCAATAACTACAAGAAGCATCACTTTAAAAAAACTTATTAAACCAACATTCAATAATGACTATGGTAAAAGAATCTAATCAACTTCAGAAACAGTATCTAATTCCAAACCTAATAAATAAATTACCTATTGAGATTAAAAACAAAATTACTGATAAAAATATAAAATACACTTTAAAAAAATATGTTCTAAATCTACACTAATATTATAAAGAGGTAAACTTTGTATTTTTGTATTTTTGTATTTTTGTATTTTTCTATTTTTGTATTTTTGTATGTAACGAATAGGCTCAAAAACTACTGGTCCGATTTCAAAAATTCTTTCACCATTAGAATGCTACATTATCCCTGAGTAACATAGGCTATATTATATTTTCAAAAAAATCAGGGATCCTTATTAAAACTTCAATAATGTAACCCAAGGTGGAAAACAAAAAACCTTACATCGCGTGCGCTGCGGAAACTATTGAAGATAGAACAAAATAATGTACTACGATTTTGTAGAACACGTTATCATCTACAAAAAATGTCGCGACAGCATATGTCTAACTATTATAGTTATGTCACAATAAGTGTTCTTTTATTATAAAAAAATAATTGAAATGCCTCCGCTAGAAAAGGGTCTTTATTTGTACCTTGGTATTAATCCTTATCCAAATAAATCATTTCATAATTAAGACGGTTTCAATACCTATAGATTACTTCTTAAATTTTTCAAATCGGACATTCCATTCAAAAGATATGACCAAATTAAAAATGTTTACGGGTCCACGGTTCACGCGCGGGGTGCGATTTCACTCACTCAAGGAGAAGCGCGTGCAAATGTATGAAATAAGTAGATGCGAGGCTCGAACCCACGGTCTAAGTTTATCCTAAAATGTTCAAAAAATTTATGACCACCCATGCGAAGCTGGGACAGGCCGCTAGTAATTTATAAATTAAAAATATAATTAAATTTTATCATAAAATGGAGCATCCTATGTAGTGCAAGCGTACGCACACTCGCTAGCGCAGCATAGGGATGTGAAAAAATATTTTTTATAATCGATGTTAAAATTACAAATAATCGATTATAAATAGTTTTTTTTATATTCATAAAACCGATTTTTTGTCTGCCACCCCCGACATTAAGTCTGGTCTGTTGTCATCTCTATTAGGCATTGGGGATGACTGACAGTAATCATTGGTAGCTGTCAAGAGTTTTGTTTGTGTTTGGTGAACTTTGTTGTTGCTTGGTGAGTAAAAAAATCGGTAATTATCTAGTTTTTTATCCGAAAACTCAACTGATTATTATTTAATGAAACTGAATCATTAAGAACAACAACAAAAACGCATTACAAACCCAAATCTATGATTAATATAATATTTATGGCGTTTATTTTGAAATTAATTGACAAAAAAGGAAAAATCGATTAATATAAAAAAATCGTTTTTTTTTTAAGAAAAATCGATTATTTATTAATCGATTTTTCGTGCTTAAAGAACAATCGATTTATTATGTAGAATCACATACCTAGCGCAGCACCTCCCTTGTCGCGCGTACAAGGGAGGTATGATAAATACCTACAATGTTGTTTTGCTGTTGTTTTGTTTGAGTGTGCGCTCATTTTTTTGTTATTGTGTGATAGATTAATCGAGAACCTAGTTGTTAGACAAATCTTTTGTAAGACTTTAAACCACTACTGTAGTAATATTTAAGTAACTTTGTATCCAATAAATAAATTAATTAGCAAAACCTGTATTGTATGCATGGGAACGGTCGTTCACCTGTGTGTATCCTAGAATGCTGCATCAGGTTGCTGTTTGTTGTAAAGGTTTTGCTGCATTCGGGGCATGCATAAGGTCTCTCTCCTGTATGGACCCTGGTATGCTGCAGAAGGTTGCTGGTGGAGGAGAAGGTTTTGCCACACTCGCTGCATGCATAAGGTCTGACTCCTAAATGGATCCTCATATGCTCTTGCAAGTAGCACTTCCGTTTGAAAGTCTTCTCGCATCGATCACAAACGTGGCTACGCTCATCGCTGTGGGATTTCATATGGCGTTGTAAATTAACGTTCTGTGTGTATGTTTTGTTGCAAATACAGCACGGAAAGGCTGGTTTGTTGGTGGAATGGCTTTTCTTGTGTCGCTGTAGGTTGTCTCGCTGTGTGTATGACTTTCCGCACTCATCGCACTCGAATTTTCCTTGTGTGTGTATCCGCATTATGTGTCGGACGAGTTTGGATCGGGTATCGAAGTACTTATTGCATACATCGCAGAAGAAGAAGAGGTTTTTTTTTTCGTTGCTTGTCGGTTGGGGCGGTTCGGTCTCTTCAATATTCTCTTCTAGAGGGTCTCTCTCCACCTCAATTTCTATAGTTTCCTGCTTTATTGTGACCTCCGTGAATGGTTGGTTGGCCTCCATGTTTTCGTGGTCTGGTACTATTGTACTATTGGGCACGGACGATACTGACAAGTTTTTGATTGAACCCAGCTTCACCATTAGAGCTTCTGGGACCTGGAAAGTCATATTTTTTTATTAGTTTTATTTGTTTACGTACACTTCACAGCGTCACGGAAGACCAGCGTTATGGTAGTGTATCATACACTAATATTGAAGCTCCAGTGTGGTGCCATATGCCAGTGTGATGGTAGTTGTCAGAAATATACAAGGTGTTCCAATACTTGTGTTTAGAAACATCAGTACCCCAAGTATGAGTTTTGCTTACCATATTTGGTTTTTCGTTTTACGTTTTTGTTCCGTGTTCATTGCGGGATTTGTAAAGTTCCATATCGGTATCCCTATCGCGTCTTCATACAAAACCCGCAATGAACACTGAACAAAAACGTAAAACGAAAAACCAAATATGGTAAGCAAAACTCATACTTGGAGTACAGGGGGCTAAAGTACCCATCAATATGAATAACTTTTTCTAAGGTACCAAAGCTGTGAACGCGAAAAAAAAAACAGCTGTTTCATTTTGGCCAGGTAGGTATTGAACTTTTGTATATGTTATACAAATACGTCATACAAATTATTCAGTCTTCAACTAGCGTTTACATAAACAGTAAACCTTATCACAAAAAATGTCATGCGTACTTAAAGTTGTTTGAGAAAATGCTCACGAGTCAGAGCCCTAAAATGCTCCCTCGATTCAACCTTCCTGTACCCCAAGTATGAGTTTTGCTTACCATATTTGGTTTTTCGTTTTACGTTTTTGTTGCGTGTTCATTGCGGGTTTTGTAAAGTTCCATATCGGTATCCCTATCGTGTCTTCATCAATACTTACCTGGCTAAGTGTTGGTTCCTTAGAAAAAGTTATTCATATTGATGGCTACTTTAGCCTCCTGAAGTTTTCGGTTCTAGTATTTTAACATCCTGTATAGTAAAAATAAATAATATTGACATAACATACCTCCATGTTTTAGGAGCAGGAAGTTAAGATTCACAGGGATTCCATCTCATAAAACAAAGTAAGGAGTTGTATCATGACGGGCTTGGAACAGTAGTGAACATTCTCATACACTGCTTAAACTGAAACAGAATGGAATTTTATAATACTTGTAGCAAACTGTGTGTTCTGCTTATGAGTAATGAGTCTGTATTTCAAATAGGCATCATACATAATAAGACTAAATGCAGTTACAGGAGTCCAATCTCTCTCTCTTGTTGTGTCACTAGTTTCTTTCGAAACAGTGTGTCCTTTCGAGCACTTGACACATGTTATAGAACTTTTTAGGATCTACAACATACCAGTTTCCTCACTATGTTTTCCTTCACCGTTTGAGAGTACTGGCATTGTGCACATAATTTTTTTTGAACAGAAAAACTCATTGGTGCACTTCTACTTGTCTACTTGTCAGTGGAAGTAGTTCTCTTTATTTCTACTGACAAGTAGATAAAAACGGTGGAAAGACAACTTTTCCTCTGCCCGTGCTAGGCCTGCTGGTGTTAAATGTTACCATTGCCTATAACAATGCATTGCCTTGTAAGTCACACAGGATAGGAACATGCATCATAATGCACGGCCCCACATCCATCAACTTGAGGCATACAGATGTTAAGCCTCATGTGTCTGTAATTTCACACTCTTAAGACGGAAACACAGCAACACTGCTTGGCGGCAGAAAAAGGTATGGTGGTAGTTCTTCCCCAGACAAGCCCTTCACAAAGAGCTCTACTTCTCCATGTCTAAACTTGTGTCCTTTTCATGATCAACACAAAAATAAATATCACAATATATTCAGATATTGACACTTGGTACATAATCAAATCAGATAATTTCTCAATAAGACTGCTCAATTATATTTTTAAATTACAGAAAAAAAGTTATTGTGACCCTGACATAAAATGGTCTTCAGCAAAACTGGAATTCAATGACAAAGTCCTGAAATAATAATAATTTCACTAGGCATCACGCAAGACGCGAGCAAAGACGCCAAGACACAAAAGGCATTCAGTATTCAGTATATTTTTTGCATTATTATGTATCAGAAATTATTTACTGTATAACTGTAGTATGTAGATTTAACATTGTCAGGACGTAGGAATGACTGAGTATTTTGTGATTCAATACATAATGTACCCAGGTAAGGGTGTTGCAATAGAGAGAAGCGGATTATCGGACCGATAATATAAATCATGCAATTTTTTTAACTAAGATTCTACTAGCTAGATACATTTTGTAATATCAGTGTTGGCACGCGCGTCATTAGTTTATTTCCCCGCACTCGCCCCATTAGAGACAAAATACGGGCAGTATGAATAGGCAAGCATACCTTGTAATTACTCGATCATCTTTCGGCACGGTACAGCGACGTGAGCAATTCTATTATTGATAGCTCTGCAGAATACTATTTGCTATGAATTTGCACTCATATTAGGTAGGTGTATAGTTTTAAAACGTTTTGTGTTGTTCTTTTAGTTTGTTTGATTGATTATGATTACTTCCTTTCTTCTTTGCTTTTCTAACTTGCTAGAAATGAAAAAGTGAATAATGATGATGATGATGATGGTAATATCTTTTTAATGTTATGGTGTAGTGTAGTGAAACTTGTGTAACAACGCCTGATTTATCTTACGGATTTATCCGTACATCTACGGATTTATAGCCCAAAACAGTAAAAGTTTGGGTTATAAATGCCTCCGTTTATGCAGAAGATTATTATTGCTCAGCTCCTTGTAAATTTTTGAGCGCAAAACGGAGAGACTCTTAACAGCTTTTCTAACTATCTTAGAAACAAACGAACTCAACCTCATGCGTATTGTTTTGTTCGTTTCTTTCTGAGTATAACAATTAGGGATTTAATATTAAGCCAATCCACCTTCTGTAGTTATCCGTTTTTGTTCATAATTCTACGGATATTTCAGTATCACCAGTACACTGACCTCAATAAATACACTGGACAGGCTTTCACCATTAGAATGACAGCAATTTTTTGTGCCAATTTGAAGCGCCACTTTTGACATACGAAAGTCCCTAGAACTAATTGTGACGTATATTGCAAATGGCTGCCGTGGTAAATTACATAGAAGTAGGGATGTTCCGATACCACCAAACGCAAAGTATCGATACCTACTCAAATCGTCTTGCGATACTACTAACTGGAGTACCTGAAAAGTATCGATACTTACTCATATCTATAGTATAAGTAATTTAAACTTTTTGGAAAATTAAATGTAGGCAGATATTTGAAACTAAAAATTAAATAATGAATAATCTTATAATAAAGAATTATTAAGTCAACCAGCTATTATACTATTCTTCATTTCAATAGATACCTGCTTGCTTCGATAAATCAGAATAATGTCAATTTATTCAGACGCACAGAACCATATTAGATACCTTATAAGTGATAAAAAGCTTCTTCCACAAATTGTGTGACAAGTACATAATAGTCACCCACAGCACAGCTACATACAAACCATGAGCGTATAGCTATCGATAAAAACATTAGATGTCGACTTGCGTGCATCACTAACTTTAGTTCCATGGACTTTCGTATTTGCTTACAGCGCCAAAATGGCGTAAATCAAATAGGCACAAATCTATCTTGCCAGCCGCCTGTCCAGTGTATTTATTGAGGTCAGTGCACCAGTATCAGGCAACACTATGTGGTGATACAGTGTTAATATGTATTTACCAAACCAAAGAGTATATTATCACAGTACCCATAAAAACAGACAGAGTATATACGTACCTATAAACTTATAAACTTCAGCTAGTCCGTTGCCTTGCCATCTGTAAAGTCAAAGTCAAAGTCAATAGGTATTTATTCAATAAAATCACAAGGATCACTTTGAAACGTCTTAAAGCTAGGTGACTCTAGGTGCCAGTTCCACGCGACCAAAGCCTAGAAGAACAGGCAACAAACTTACGGCTTGGTTCCTACCGTTCTTTTGTATGATCCTTTTACAATGTAATATAATATATTATTGAAGTTAAGTGAGGCGTAGGCATACAGAAAAAGTTAAACATAATCAAATTTATAAGACAGCTACGCTTCAAACTAATAATACCTAATGCATAAAATTAAATACAATCTATTAAATCAGAGAAAAATAAAACACACAATAGTAGGTACAGTACAGACATTGCAGACATGTTAGCTGCCGATGGGCAGAGCGACCGGGACATCGGGCCACGCACTTTTATCATCAATATAGCTATCTAAAGTATAATAAGCTTTACTTATTAGATTATTCTTAATGTATGCTTTAAATTTTCTAATAGGAAGCCCAGTGGCACTTTCTTGAAGTTTATTATAGAAGCGTATACCGTTCCCCATAAACGAGCCATTTACCTTTTGGAGTCGAAATTTAGGAATACATAATTTGTTTTTATTTCTAGTGTTAACGTTATGTGCATCACTCTTTTTCTTAAAGCTATCTATGTGTTTATGAGTGTATAATAGATTTTCATAAATATACTGTGAAGTTACTGTGAGAATATTAATTTCTTTAAATCGCTCCCTCAATGATTCGCGTGGTTTCATTTTATAAATGGCACGTATCGCCCGTTTTTGAAGTGCAAATATACTTTGTATATCAGCAGCTTTCCCCCAGAGCAATATACCATAAGACATTACACTATGAAAGTAGCTAAAATATACTAGCCTAGCTGTAGCTTCATCTGTAAGCCATCTTATTGTGCGAACTGCGTATGCAGCCGAACTCAGTCTACCAGCAAGTGATTTAATATGTGGACCCCACTGCAATTTTGCATCAATATTAAGTCCTAAAAAAATAGTAGAATTGACAAGGGTAAGTGATTCTCCATTTAATTCAATATTGGTTGGACGCTGAACCACATTTGGCAAAGTAAATTTAATGCATTTCGTTTTCCCGGCATTGAGCAAAAGATTATTAACAGTAAACCAGTTAAGTACTTGCGACAGAGATGCATTAACGTCATCGAAGTTAGTCTTCAATCTGTCGACTTTAAATATTAAAGAGGTATCGTCAGCAAATAGAACTATTTCACATAAATCCTTTACAAAAGGTGGAAGGTCATTTACATATACTAGAAATAAAAAGGGACCCAATATGGAACCTTGAGGTACCCCTATATCAATGACCGACCCAGACGACCTCTCACCGCCAACATCAACTTTTTGCACTCTATTGGTTAAATATGACTGTATAAGACCAATTGCCTGGTTTATGATGCCGTAATGTTTAAGTTTAGATATTAAGGTGGCATGACTTACACAGTCAAAAGCTTTGGACAGATCGCAGAATACCCCAATCGCATCTTGTGAGTGTTCCCAAGCATCATAAATGTGCTTCAGGAGCGTCGAACCGGCATCTGTCGTTGATCGACCTTTAGTAAATCCAAATTGATGACTATGAAGTATGCCGTTGACGTTAAAATGTGATAATAACTGAGTAAGAACAATTTTTTCAAAAATTTTACTTAACGAAGGCAGTACCGAAATAGGCCTGTAGTTCGCAGGATCTTGTTCATTTCCAGACTTGTACAGGGGAATGAGTTTACTGTGTTTCATTAAATCAGGGAAAACGCCCTCATCTACACATCTATTAAAAATGTATGCTAGACATGGTGCAATATCAGTTATAATAGCGCTTAAAACTTTTGTGGACATTCCCCATAGATCTTCAGTATTTTTAATATTTAAGGATTTAAAAGTTTTCACAATATTATCAGCATTAATATATTTAAAACTGAAGATATCATTACATTTTTTAACGCTAGACTCTAATAGTGTTGTCGCTTCAGCAGCTGAGGAATTTAGGGATGAAGTCACAAGTTTAGGTATACTGGAGAAAAAACTATCAAACGCGTTGGCGACTTCAATATTTTTTGTAAAAACATTATTGTTTACTTTTAAATTTATCTGTTTATTACCGATCTTTGATTTGCCTGTTTCGTTATTAACTACCTTCCAAGTGGCTTTAATTTTATTTGTCGATTTTTCAATTTTATTTCTTATATGCAATGATTTTGCCGCGTGACATACTTTTTTGAAAATTTTAGAGTAGTTTTTAGTGTGTAGAATAAACGTTGGGTCATTCAGCATTGACTCCCTAGCAGCGCAATGCGTTAACATCATTAACAATAAAATATTCATAATCCTTTCTAGTCTGTGTTAGCGTATTTAAGGAATGGATGCATGGAGATAGAAATAAAAATGATTATTTAATCTGTGGAGAAAGGTGCTAGACTTAATTCTGTCAGTGTCAGACGTCACGTCATGTCAGTTAATCTTTCCTTCAGTCAGTTGCAGTCAGTTTTTTTTAGTTTTTTTGTTTGTTAGTAGCGTATTAGATTTCGTAGAGGCTGCACGTCCTGCATTTTGAGCTTGGGAAAAAATGCTTTCAAAAGCAGCTCTCCTCTGCTTGGACAGCAGCACCCTGAGATGGGAACTGTTCAATCGGAACTCTGTGGCAAACACGCCACAGGAAAGAAAGCTCAACAGCGAGTATTTCAAATTACGGGATCATCTGCGAAGGAATCCTACCGAGTTCTTCGAATATTTCAATATGAGTGTTGGAGTGTATGATTATATTTACGATCATGTGAAAGAAAGGTTGGACGGAAATGTGATCTCGATAAAAATTCTTTCTTCTGGGGAGAAGCTTTTCATCACACTAAGGTAAGTTAATCAAATCATTTTATTGGCTTTGTCGTCGTTGCGTGGTGTTACCACATCGACCATAGCAACACTAGCAACTGACAGCTAGTCGCGTTAAACACTCGCTGCAAACTCGGGTCTTGTATCATCTTATCACTAGTGTTGAGAGTACTCGGTGCGGGCGCATGCACGTTTTCGATAAAAATAATGACTCGGCGAGAGCGCGTGGTGGCTGCGCGGTCGGAGAGGTCATGTAGCGATAGTTCTTATCGACTCCAATTATGCACATCTGTGCGCTTATACAAAAGGATCGTGCCGTTCTCCTAAGTGCGAGAGAGAGACCAATATTGCTGACTCGTTCCAATAATTTATGACCGAGTTTGCAGCGAGTGTTTAACTCTATAGCTGTGCGAATTAGTACAAAACGGCGTTATTAGTTGGTAGGTACCTGCCTACCTAAACACGCGAAATTTGTTTCAGATATCTCGCCAAAGGCATGACTCTGAGGGAGCTTTCACAAACCTTCCTGATCGGCTGCAGCACAGCTTCCAAGATCATAAACGACACTCTCGCTGCGATTTGGGAGGGCCTGCATCCTTTACACATAAGACCTCCCAATTCGACAGAATTCAAGAGACTTGCCAAAGAGTACCATCATAGATACCGTTTTCCAAACTGCGTTGGCGCCATCGGCGGCAAATACATTGCTCTGAGTAGGAACAAGAGAATAACCAGGCCTTACAAGCTGTATTGGAGACGAAAGCTGAACAAATCTTCGCTGGTCCTCCATGCTGTGGCAGATGCTGAGTTTAGATTCCTTGCTGTTGACGTTATAGTTGCAAGTAATGAACCTGATTACACATTTGGTGGCGTTTTCACTCGTCTAGGATGGAGTATCCCTCCAGAATCCGATGTGAAGCTACCTCTCGTGACGATAGGAAACCAGGCGTTCCCTCTGAAGAAAAACTTACTCCGGCCTTTTCCACCACGAGCAACTTTGATTTGTAGAAGCAAGGCAAACTTTAACAAGCGTCTCGAGAAAGCCAGGGTGACCATAGACTGCGCGTTCGAAATAATGACAGAGAAATGGAAAATATTGAAGCGACCTTTGGAAGTGAATTTGGATTTCGCTGTAATGATCGTGAAAGTGGCATGTTTGCTGAACAACATTATAAAAGACTCTGACGGAATGTTAGATCCACATTTCTGCAAATTTGGGCAGAAGGATCATGGAGTTATTTATCTGGATTTACTAACGCGGCACTCAAAGAAGAATAACAGGGCGCCGTCCGTAGCGGTTCAGGTCAGAGAGCAGTTTGAAAAGTATCTGATGGAACATGATTAAAATGTACATTACCCACCCAAATGTTTTTTTTTTTGTGTTTTGTACCCAAAGGGTAAAACGGGACCCTATTACTAAGACTCCGCTGTCTGTCTGTCCGTCTGTCACCAGGCTGTATCTCATGAAACGTGATAGGTAGTTAGATAGTTGAAATTTTCACAGGTGATGTATTTCTGTTGACGTTATATCGACAAATACTAAAAAACAATAAAATAAATATTTAAGGGGGCTCCGATACAACAATAGTGATTTTTTGCTGTTTTTTATAGATAGAATGGTACGGAACTCTTCACGGGCGAGTCCGACTCGCATTTGGCCGGTTTTTTTCTGTTTGCAATAATTGTTGTTTTACATGTCATGATTTCTGAGACAATTCATTCATTTTTTCATTTCGTTCTTACTTTTTTAGGGCTTTTTAGGGATTCTCATTTGAGAATCTCTTAAAAATTTCACAAAGCTTTCTTCTTAAGTTATAACACACGTTTCTCCTGATGTCATTGTTTTATCACTTTTGATTTCAACTTTAAACGCTTTATTTCAACAATTTTAATAAACAACTTATATTAATGTAGGTTGGTATGCACTACAACCTCCTTTCCATGAGGGTCGTCGAACTTATCGTTGTTGCCACAGTTGTACAGCATCAGTACTCCATACGTCATCACAGCCATGCAGATGAACGTTACAAATAGTCCCGAAAGTATGTGCGTGTTGAAATACGGCCCGCAGTTAACAGACTTGCCAAAGCACTTGGTTTCGCGTTCAGTTTCACCACCTCCCGCTTCTACACCTTCCCCTCCGCCATCTTGGCGTCGATTTATTTTCGGGTGGATTGGTTGGATCTGTAAAAGGGTTGGGACAGTACCTACAAAGTATGGAAGATGCGCAGAACGAGGATTTCATTATTTCTTTCGTTACAAGGTCTATCGGCTGAAGACCTCAACAGAATAACAGCATCATCTTCTTGCCCTTATCCCATTTTATGTACGGTCGTCACAACAAGTTCTTCTCTCTATCGTCCGCCATCTCGTCACTCCTTTTTTACCTGACAGCCTTCACAGCTCAGTTGCTAGTAGCTCTTCCCTCTGCGCTGTAGGCTGTGGGTTCGATCCCCACCGAGAACATAAATTTGTGTGATAAACATAGATGTTTGTTCTCTGCCTGGGTGTTATAATACAATATACCAGGGTATGTAGGTATTTACAAAAAAAGGTACTTATATTAGTTGTATTATATCAGCTATCTGGTTCCCATATACAAGCTTTGGCTTAGTTTGGGGCTAGATAGTGCTGTGTGCAAAGTCCACCTATAATCATCATAACCTCATTAACTTCTTGCCCATACCACAGATAAGAGAATACTAGTACCCATACCCACTTTAAATGCGGTCGTCACAACAATAATTTCTTTCGCCACTTCCCTCTATCGTCCGTCATCTCGTCACTCCTTTTCTACCCATGTCACCTTTCACATAATCCATTATCCATCTTTTCTAACTACTATTTATAGTACCTACTGAGGTATAATTAAGTGAAGTTGAATTTTCTGCTGGAACTGTAGGTACTGAGCTATACCTGATACTGAGAGATAGTGACAGCACTGCCATCCCTGGTGTTCATGATAGATAGTGGCTCTCCACATACGTAGGACCAGTTCCACGGCGCACCGACGCCCATGTTAGTGCGGCCGACTTCTTCGCCGCCCTCGAGGAGCCCCACATTTTCTGTTTCCAAAGAAAGAAGCTTTTTATGTTTTAAATAGCGGACGATAAAATGTGGACATCAGTTTAACAACACTGAACATAGATGATTGTTCTAAATACCTACTGTTTATAGTATTATTTTTATGTCTCCGCTTATATCTACTTATTTGTCTGTATGTATTTTGTGTCATCATCATTAATTTCCCTGCCCCTAACCCATTTCATATGAGGGGTCGGCACAACAGGTTTTTTCCCTCCACTCTCCTCTATCAGCCGTCATCTCAGCAGTCACTCCTTTCTTACTCATGTCATCTTTCAGTTTGTGGCCAAATAAATTTTTATTCAATTCCGATAGGTAAATATTTTTACCTAACAGCCATAGGTCGTCTTCAAAGCTGAAGTTGAATTGGAGCTCGAAGTCAGTGTACGCTATGGTTGTCGATAGCCTCTGGTGCGTCCACGTCTCCTCAGCGATCAGCGGCTTCTGGCTAAAAGAAGAACGGCGGAGCGCGTTCGCAACGAAAACTCCTGTCAAACAAATTATGCTTACGAGACTTACAAAAATATAAACACCACCAATGGCAGCATTGGCAGCAGCCCTTCCGATTATAAGAATCTTGATTAACGAGAAATGGCTGCCATAAACTGGCCATAAACTGGCCAAACCACTGATACTTGAGGTATGGTTACGAATGCTTCCAAAAGTAAGGTCCCGTAAGATTCTAAAGACCTTGATTCGAGGGAATAGAGAAGGAATAAACATCTGGAATAAAGAAACTGGATAGCCTACAACAAGATTGCAGCGTTTATTACCTATACTATACTATAACTCTTACTATTAGCCCATAGTGTCCCATTGTTGAGCAAAGGCCTACCCCGCGATTCCGCCAGACTTTACGATCATGAGCTTTTATTCGCCCAGACCCTCTCATACACGTCGAGCTCGTCCAGCCATCGCTTGCCTGGTCTGCCACGTCTACAACCTGAAAACTACCCTACCTGAGTAGGAATTACATATACGAAAATAGCAACGGATAAAGGAAAACTATGGTCTCGTAAATCAAAACCTGGCATATTTAAGCAAGGGACCCCAAAAACTTACCCGACAATCTAAACAGCGCCCCTTCAGATATGAGCATGATTCCCAAATCTTTTGTTGCACTTTCAGGCTTTATAGTAATGAATTCCACCTCCTCCACTTCGACAGGATTCATTTTTCCTGTATAGAATGCCACAATAGGGCCTGGTTTCAGCTGACGAACAGTAAAGTACACTTCTTGCATAATTACATCGTGCTTTCGTAGCGATTGTGCGCGAGTCTCATTCGACCCATCTTGAAAATAAACGTACAAGTATTTGGAACTATCGAGAAGTTGCAGCTTTACCCCGGAGCTGGGGTAGAATATATTATGGTGCTGCGGGCGAAATATTTGGGTTAACATTTTGTAGGGCTCGGTGACTGAGGGTATATATTTGACCTTTTTGTTCAGCAACTCTTGATGGAGATGGTGGTACGGCGACCCTAGTTTATCTTTGAGGCTGATGTCTTCAGAACACAGCTTGTCTTCAACGAAGATAATGACACACTCACTGCGCTTGATAGCGTCGTGAATAATGTCGGCGAAAAATGGCGCACTCATTTTGGCGAATGGATTGGCCTGAATGTTCAAATCGGACATAACGTTCCCGGAATCCAACAGGATGACAGGAAGGGAATTCTCGTTGGCTAACCCGGTTTGTATCAAGGGAAGTATGAGCAAGAAACTTTGTAGCAACATTGTGTAGGTACTTTCCAAAGGTTTTTCGGTACAGCTGTATGTAGGTTTTCAGAGTATTTTAGGTGACGAGAAAATACATTTAAAACCTACCACTAATTATGACTTCACCCAAAAGGAGCTTGAAGAGGAGCTACTAGCTTCAGCTGCCATAGATACTTCAAGATGAGAAAGTTTTCAAGACTTTTTTATAGAAAAGTTTAAGTCCAAGGTAGGGATGTTAAAAAATAATCGATTTTTATTTAAATCGATTATTTTTTTCTTATAATCGATTTTTTTGCATCGATTTTTATAGTTACATTAATCGATTTTTAATAAATCTATTATTATAAATTACGTGTTATGGTTTTTAATGCTATTTGGTTTCATAATTCCTTACCTTGAAATTTTAAAGGAACATTGCCTTTGATTGTTAGTTTTGATTTGGTTATTTTTTTATTTTATTTTTATTCTGATAAATTGTTAATATATGAATCTCTTAGGTTTATTATTGGAATATGAAAAGCATGTACTTTAAAATAATACAAAAAATCGATTTTTTCGCAGAAATCGATTATTTATTATTAAAATCGATTTTTGACAAATCGATTAATCTTGATTAAAGAAAAATCGATTTTTATTTAATCGATTCTTTTCCATTAATCTCACATCCCTAGTCCAAGGTTTAAGTTGTAAAACTACCAACTCTAAAAACTTTTTAACACAAAAGAAGTAGAGCTTTTTGTGAAGGGCTCGTTTCGGGAAGTACCTACTACCACCATGCCTATTTCTGCCACCAAGCTGCGTTGCTGTTTCGGTTTGAAGGGTGTGGTTGCCAGTGTAATTACAGGCACATGCGGCTAAATACCTATACCTCAAGTTGACGTACACAGAGCAGTGCATTGTAGGGAACGTTCATATTGTGCGTGACTTACGAGACAAGCAAGTAGTATAAATAAAACTGATGCTTGCCTTCTGTAGTTTTATTGGGTAGGCTAGCGACTGTAGTAAAAAAAGTAAGAGATTCCCTCAAACTTTTATACAAAAAATAACTTAGATGGAGAAATGTATATATGTACATATTTACTACTACATATCACAATACACAGTCGTACCCTGATCGTTTTTTTTTACTTTTTTTGATTGATAACCCTAATAATACCATAGACTTCAGATCCATAGACAACCGTCAAATCCGACTATCATATGATCAGTGCTGCCAACTCGGCCTCTGGCAGACATATCTAGCCATATATAAAGTGTGTTTTGTCTCGGTACAAATTGATTACTAGGCACTTTATTGCTGCTGAGTTCATGTATCGTATTTTTATTTTTATTTTTTTATTTGATAACTCAAACTTGCTATAAATTAAATTTATAAAGACAAAATTTGCAAACCCGAGGAGGGGCTAGCTTTTATAATGAGATCTGTCTATCTATTCACTGGGAAACAGTTGGTAACATTGCAATTTATAACTTTTTCAGTGCGCATGATCGCCCGTTCTTCTCGTCTCGATTTTCATCGCCCATTCGTCTTTTACGTAAAGGGGCAGAAGTTTTATTTCCTATCCGCGTACGTCCACTAGTTATTAAAAATGGCATTTAGCCGTTCGGTGTTCACTGTTTTATTGTTATGTGTAGTTTGTAAAGCTTCTGTCCCCGTTTATCTTTGGGGAGACTTGGCCGAACCTAATTTCAAGTCCAATCCTCTCACGACGACCACATCGCCCGCTTTTAGCAACATCCTATCCGATGAGCTCGCGGAGAAACCATTCACAGTGATATTTATCGAGAAAACCTTGTCCATCGAGGACTTCTCGCGCCGAAATGCCGACGGGAAGACCTCTTTCCTGTACTTGTTCAAGAACCTTAAGAAGTCAGTGTACTTACCTTCGGTGGAGAACGCAGTGCTCGCCTTGAATATGTTAGAAGATCCTAAGGAGATGAGGCTGACTGAGGCGGGGCTTTTGGAGGATAACGAGCCTAGTGCCAGCGATTACTTAATTATCTATCTGGAAGATGCTATAGAAGGAGAGTCCAGAGCGGATATGCTGCGCCGCCACAACGACTTCATGGAAACGACCGTTGCTACACTTCAAAAGGAACACAAGAGTGTAGTGGCAATGTACACTGGCCTTGAAAGTTCTTGGATCATCCCTCATACCCGCCACACACGCCAAGTTGCCAGCTCTAACTCCACTGACTATCTGTTGGACGGTCTTCGCCTCTACGCAAAGACCATCAGGCTGGTGGATGGTACTAACACTGTCCACCTGCAGGGGCTCACGAGCTCCACCTCGGATATCAACTCCACAGCGCTCACTCTCAAGGCAACCCTCAACTTCCAGGATAACAGCATCATGCTCAATTTCAAGGGTGTTGGAGGTTACTGGTTCTTTGGTAAGTGAATGTTGTATTTTACTCAGGCCATTTGTGGCTTTGCTTGATTAAAATAATATATAAAAAATTAAATAAGAAAATAATAGGTTATATTCATATGTAGGTAAGAGTAGTAGAGCTCTTTGTGAAGGGCTCATCCGGGGAAGTACTACAACCACACATTTTTCTGCGGCCAAGCAGCGATGCTGTGTTTCGGCTTGAAGAGTGTGGTTGCTGGTGTAATTACAGGCACTGCTTAACATCTGTATGCCTCAAGTTGATAGACTCAGGGCAGTGCATCGTAGGGCATGTTCCTATTGTGCATGACTTACAAAGTAATGCTTTGTAAATATAGGTGATGGTAACTACTTAACATCAGGTGGGCATCATGATAATAAAATGCCTTAACAATATAAAATAAAAGTAGGTATGTTGTAAAAGTACAGTTGTGATTCACTTTTTTTTTTTCAGACAGTGTAACCCTAAACCCGGGTGGAGAAAATGCCAATGATCTATACCCCACGGAAGAGGTGTTTGCCCTCATTGGGTTCTCGTATCGCTGCGGACAGAACATCACCTTTGGAGATGGAAACAGCACTCGGCACATCTTCTTTGAAGACCTTAAGGTATTTTCAATCTTTCTCTTGTCGTGTCACTAGTTTCTTTCAAAAAAGTGCAGTGAAAGGATTTTAAGTGTGCCTCAAGAGGCTCGTTTCAAGCACTTGATATGTTATATAGAACTTTTTAGGTTCTCAGACATGGCGGTTTCCTTACGATGTTTTCCTTCACCGTTTGAGAGTACTGGCATAGTAGTATTTTCAATAAACTTTCTTTATAATAGTATAAAAATGTATTTACTAAAAAAAAAAAAAGTATATATGTATTATATCAGCTATCTGGTTCCCATATTACAAGCTTTGGCTTAGTTTGGGACTAGATAGTGCTGTGTGGATAGTCCACCAATATTTTTATTATTTTTTTCTTTATAATAAAAAAGATAGTGGACTTTCCACACAACACTATCTAGCCCCAAACTAAGCACAGCTTGTAATATGAAAACAGGATAGCTGATATAATACATACACACTTACATATAAATATACACATATACACTTGTATAATTTTATTTTATTTGTATATTATTATTATTATTATGAGCCCTCTGGGTCCCACTGCTGGGGACACATGAAGGGCACCTAAGGGTTGTAAAATTATGGATGTCCCAGGCTTAACATAATTTTTTCTCAACTTCCAGGTACAACCTGTCTTCGCAAGCACCAACGAATCAAACCCCGTTGAGTTCGGAGACTCGTTCAACTGCGTTGGCTTCTTCTCCGCTCCGATCTGGTCCGGTCTGTTTGTGGTCTTCATCCTGCTTTCCATCACCTTCTACGGTATTATTATGATGATGGACATCAGAACCATGGACCGGTTCGACGATCCCAAGGGAAAGACCATTACCATCAACGCTGGGGAGTGATTTAAGTGAATGTAATTCATAGTTGGGGCTGAATGGTCCCCTTAAATCTATAGATAGACAGAAGATAGATAAAGCTTAATATATGTATAAAAAAAATTAAAGAAAAAGGATAATCGTTTGACAGATTTTCTTCAATGTAGCTAAAAATTCTAAATCAAGTCATGATTAATAAATAATATAATAATTTCTTTGTTGAGGACTAAAACATGTAAAAATATGCACTTAGCATAGACAATACGATAATAAATTAAAACTTAAAAAAACCGCCTTAAAGATTATCTTCAAATAGTTGAACAAATTTTCTTTATCATAATTTTTCTTGAAAATAGATAATTTAAAAAAAAAAATGGATGATTTGGACATTTTGCGGCCAGCGGCTTCTAGAAATGAAATACTAAGATAATTCGCCAGCAAGTCAAAGTCAAAAGGTATTTATTCAATCGAAATACAAGGATCACTTTGAAACGACTTAGACCTTGGTGCCAGTTCCACGCGACCAAGCCTAGAAGAACAGCCAACAAACTTAAAGCTGGGTACTCACTTAGCAGTGTAGCACGTAACGTATCAGATACGGTATCAACCTGCAAGTGGGTACGGCTCGTCCACGGTCCTCCGCGTATCTAGCTACGAGCTGCCTGATCCGCAGTGCTCGCAACGACGTCACGCCGACAACATGTCTCAAATGGTGGCTAGTGCTGCGTTCATATTCATGTATGCGTAGCGTACGTACTCACTACACAAGCGGTCGTGACGCCGTCCACGAGCACACTGCGAGCCGCCTTTGTGTTCGCAGTGAAACCGCCACTCGGCGGGTCACTGCGAGCTTACAGCGCTCCACGCGCGAGCGGCTCGCAGCGGGCTCATGCCTACGTACTCACTTGATACCGTATCTGATACGTTACGTGCTACACTGCTAAGTGAGTACCCAGCTTAAGGCTTGTAGTGGCGTAGCTATCGTAGGGCCAGGTGGTGCAGTGCACCAGGGCCCCGGAGCTCAGGGGGCCCTCTAACCTAAGCTTTGAAAAGAGACGGTCAGCCAGCTCCCGAAGCTAGAAAACCTTGAGCCTGCTCACAAAATTATTACTATATGCACTGGGGCCTTTGTCCTAGCTACGCCACTGACGGCTTGGTTCCTACCCTTATTAGAAGTGTTGGGGACTCTTCAACCCCTACTATGAGACCTGTAGAAACCTAACTGAAACGAAATCTACCTTGAAAACTTGTACATTCAGCATCGAAAATTGATGACGGATCATTTAAGTTTCATGTTAGAAGAAATATTTGCAGGGATATTTTGTTGTGACAGCACTTACAGCTTAGTTGGTAGTAGCTGTGCCTTCTGCGCTGTAGGCCGTGGGTTCGATCCACACACATAACAAATATTTACATATTTGATAAAGATGATTGTTCTCTATCTGGGTGTTATAATCTTATAATATAATAAGTATGTATTATATCAGATATCCGGTTCCGATATTACAAGCTTTACTTAGTTTGCGGCTAGATAGTGCTGTGTGGAATGTCCTCCAATATTTATGTATTGTCAAGAGATCTGGAAGGATGTCTACTGGCTTAAGGATCGCATACGTGAACCTGCATTTATTGTAAAATCAACAAAAACTTTAAAATGACGATCAAAATGCCGAAGTACCAAACTGTTGTGTTATCAAACGTCATCAATTTTTGATGCTGACTGTACTTCATATAATGATTGTAGTAAGTTATTTACACATGCGCTTTCTCCGATAGCTTGCGTTGTATGACGCATTAAGGTGTAGTCAGAGGCTAAACTGTCACAAACAGGTAGATATCAAAGTTACCCCGCAAGTTAGTACATTGATTTTCAGTAGATTAGTACATTGGTGCAGATAAACTGTTGGGTACAATAAGAGCTCAAATATCCTTACAAATATATTCCTTATTTTAATAGCAATAAAGTCAATGTTTCCTAAACAAAATAGTGCCTCATTCATGCAATATTCGAAGACTAAAGTTTGAAGTTTAAACATCTCTTTCTCGCAATTAAAATCGAATTATGTGACAGGGAGATGGTTTTATAGTAATCTGTTAGTGGACGTGTTGTTAGCTTCTAAAGTATACCTATGCTTTTATTGGTTAATATTTCTGTATTGCCACAAAAAATAAAACTGAATAACTAATCATTCGTTTTATTTTTGGTGGCGTAACTATTCTAAAACTAATGTGCCTACTCATGTTATTAAATTATATTTAATTAAGTATAGAATGTTTATAGCGTGTGCACCGAAAACTGTAATATAATCTAAAATAGACGCGTATAAATATAATACTAAGTAAAAATGCTTTTAAGACGGCCTTAACTTCCATTTAAATATACATCTTCACAAGTCTGATTGTTATAACAACGATGATTTCGAGCTTCGAGTGTGAAACGTAGTATTTATGAACAAACTTGTAATTATAAATGAAGATATAACCTAAAATGCATAAAAAATTGTACAAGGGCGCTCGAAAATGAGCTAGTTAGGCAATTTCTGGCTGCAATAAAATCGTATTCGAACCAAACGCGTGAGCGATCTATGAAATTGCAGCAAAAAATTGCCGAAAACTGTCTGGTTTTGAAGCGCCTGAAAAAAAGAAATCAAGTCCCTCCATATTAGTGCCAATCGTGTTTTCGTTCCAAATTCGAATAAAAATCTGTAACATGTGACATTAGTGTATTATTAAATTCAAAGTGACCTTCCAGTGAGATTTTGTTGCTGTCGTCAAAATGAGCCAAAAATTAAAAAAAAAATACATGATAGATGAATGAATTCATCGCAAAACAAGTAAAGATGCGAAAATATAAAAAATTGTTGGTCATTTGGACAACACGGCTTAGCTCATAATAATTTGAGTAAAACCTAGTAGTGCTTGTCAACGAGCTAGTTTGTGGCAATTTATTGCTGCAATTGAGCTAACATTGCAAGGGCAGACTTAATGCTAGGAATAATTATCTTCCAGTTAACATTATTCCGAAATATTTGCGTGAGCGAGATATCCATACAATTGCAGCGAAAAATTGCTGTAAATAACTCTCTTAAAAAATTGCTTTAGCAGTCTTTTGCAGCGACCATAACTTTTAATTCTAAGAAAAGTTTGATTTCCTTGTATTAATTTCTAATAACTTTATTCAGTATTCAGTTTTGATTCTGTTGTGTTTAATTAAAAACAGTGAGACCAATTTTATATTTATTTTATTGTTTTATAGTGATGTTATTGTAAGTTAATTGTTGCGATAAAAATCATTTACAAAGTTAGGAGCATATTTTAAAGATTTATAATGTTCAATAAGTAGTATAACCACGTATAACTAATAACTAGTTCAAATAAATGCTTGTTTTTGAAAGTAAGACTTGTTTTAATGTTTAGTCAAAAGCTACGAAGAACTCTCGCCCCTTCAAGATTTATGGTTAAGTTGAGAGCTTTCAAGTTTTGACGGACAAATTGAGAGCTTTTCTTTATGTCAAAGGTACATTTAAGGTCTAAGCTAGCTAAAGTTCCAGTCAGTCATGCAGAAATGTAGGGCATGCAGCGAAAGAGACTATTTATACTACCAATTTGACGTAAATATCAGATTGCTAAGACCTAGAATTAGATACCTAAGTCGGTAGCAATAGGTACCAAAAATAATTTATGTTGTGAGTTTAGAAAATGCCTGACTTTCCAGTTTGCTGCAACATGTACAGCGCCATCTGTTGTTGAGTAGCAGTAGTAACTGTTCCATTTTGCTACAACATATACAGCGTCATCTGTTGTTGAGTAGCGGTAGTACCTGTCCCATTTTGCTTCAACATGTACAGCGCCATCTGTTGTTGAGTAACGGTAGTAACTGTTCCATTTGGCTACAACATGTACAGCGCCATCTGTTTTTGAATAGCGGTAGTAACTGTTCCATTTTGCTTAACATGAACAGCGCCATCTATTGTTGAGTAGCCGTAGTAACTAACGGCGCGCAAGGTACATACATAACGTTATTTCTTTTTTATTTTGGAGTTTTTATCAAGTACCAAGGAGTTTATCAATATTATTTTAGGTACCTACCTACGCCTTTAAAAATATGGTTAAGTATACGTTGGTAGGTAAGAAGTCTAACTTGCCGCCGAGTAGGTAAATAAAACATGAAGTAATCTAGAAAGGTTTTATTAAAAAAAGATTGTCTCAAAATTAGCTTATATGAGTAAAATTTCTAGAATGAGCGGAGATCAAAGATCGTATTTAATTACTTAGGTAGGTATGTGCGTAATCTCAGTTCCTAGGTGTAATTTCATTTAAACAGCGATAAAAGTAGCATGATGCATACAGTATTACTGAATTACAGTGTAGGTAAATCAGATTAAAAAGTTACGCCATCTTCTTTTCGCTCTAGTATTTTCTTAGTAGGCGTATTCTTTGCCACTACTTAATGAGTACCCAACAACCACTAAGTTTTCACAATCTTTGAGTACATTACATCCGTCAGGTAAAAGTTTTTAATCGTTTTTAGCAGCACAAGTCTAAAGCCTTTTGCCTAGTTCCCGAAGTCTAATAATTGTTTTTCGTGTTCTGTATCGATATACTCGTTAAGCGCCTCTATGGTCGTGATGAGATTTTACGAGTCTCCATACAAAAAAGGCATTACGATACGAAAACTAAAAACGAAAGTCCAAACTCAGACTTCGGGTAGAACTGGAGGGTAATCAAAACTTTTGTTTTATGTTTTTCGGTCGACTTCCAATTCGTCGATTTTTTTGGTAAAAGTTATATTATTTTTCATGTTTCTTTTTGTCTTTGTATTTGACGGATAATGCTAGGTCATCAGAGAAGGTGAAACAAGTACTCAGTGGTATCCTCTTCCGGTTTTTAATAGGAGTAGACTTTAGGATCGTATCCTTTGCCGACGACCTTGTCGTCGATCCAGTTACGCAGGTTAGCGACGTCCACGTAGACTCCGGGCGTGCCGTCAGCGCCGCAGCCGATACCCCACGCTACAATACCGGATTGCACGAACCGACCCGGTTCAGACTGTGAAAAAAGTAAAGTATAAGTATAAAAAAAACCGGCCAAGTGCGAGTCGGACTCCCGCACGAAGGGTTCCGTACCATTATCTATAAAAACGGCAATTTTTTATTCCATTTTCATCTCATGATTTCAAAATTTAATTAATTCTAATTCATAAAACTTTTCAAAAAAAAAAGTAAATCATGAAGTTCTCCGACTCGTACTTGGCCGATTTTCGGGTGGCTGTGACCATAAACTATTTTGAGCGCTGGATCCGCGCTGGATCTTGGGCTACCCTCATCCATCTACAGTCCACGATGTTGACAATGTCGTCGACCCATCCTCTTACTGGACGTCAGACGCTTATCTTCCGTTTATTTCTTTTTATTTTTCGAATGGACGAGATCCTACGATGCTACTTCCTATTACTGCGTTTACATTTAGACATTCGCGCTGCCATTCGCGTGGACGGAAATGTTGCCGTCCATATGTCTGCGGCAGCGTCGCCGGCAATGTGTGTTCACAACACGGGCAACGCGAGTGGACATGGAAGTGGCCTGTTTACATTCTCGCATTGCCGAAGTCCCTGCCCATGTCTCTGCACATTTCCACGGGGTATATTTGATCGAGTGAGCGAAGCGAACGAAGATCTTAGTTTCAACTTGGGCGATTTGGCATTTTATGTATGTATGTATGTATGTATGTATGTATGTATGTATGTTTGTCTGGCGATAACTTTAGAACCGTTGATCCGATCTGCATGAAATTTGATATGTCGATAGCTTGTACTTGAGAAATTTACTGGTAAGTATATGAGTAAAATCGGATGAAGGGTTTTTGAGATATGGGGGTTTTTAAGAGGGCAAAAATAAAAAAAGTTACATAAAAAAATCAAGTTACATGTCATATGAAAGGGCTTAGTTTGGACATTCCAAAACAATTTTTTCTTTTTTTTTAGGACGCTCGGTTTTCGAGATAAAGTTTATAAAGTTAAATTAAGATAACCAGCGATCCAAGAGCTCCCATCTCTAAGAGTTTCGTTGACATCAAGGTTTTTCTACTGGTCGGCCAGTTACTTTGATTTTTCTTATTTTTTTTTCTTGAAATAAATTAAGGAGGTACTCAGTTCTCATAAAATGGTGACGTCGACCAGTTCTGATGATGGAGCCAAGGTCTGTTCAACGGAACTCTTCAATAAATAGTCCAATAGAGTTGAAACTTGGTAACCATACCAAGTTAGTAGGGGGTAGTCAGAAAAAAGTCCAAAGATAATGTTTGGACTTGCCTCTGACTACTACCGACTCAAAGTTTTGATGCGTTCGCATCACGAGATCTCAGTTCGGGGCGAACTACTAGTAATTTACAAATACGAACCTCAATCGGACACGAGAGTGGAGATCCCCCGTCTCCCTTGCACGCGTCGTGATCCTTCTCTCCGCCGGCGCACATGAACGAGGAGTGCAGCTCAAAGAACCGCCCGAGACGCGTCTTGCGGAGCTGGACCTGGCACGTGGTCCGGTCTACTACGGGCAGCTCGATCTGGAAGGAAGATTTGTCATTCAATGGACTGACGGACACTGGAGCTTCAAAATTGTATTATATTAGGTACATTGTAACAAGGATCATACAAAAGAACGGTGGGAACCAAGCCGTAAGTTTGTTAGCTGTTCTTCTAGGCTTTAGTCGCGTGGAACTGGCACCTAGAGTCACCTAGCTTTAAGACGTTTCAAAGTGATCCCTGTGATTTTATTAAAATTATTTACCTTTTGACTTTGACTCATAAGTATCAAGTTTGCAACTGCAACCCTCGCAATAAATAAATTTATATATCATTCTATCATCATGGAAACCTTTTAAAAAAGCCTTGTTGTACGTCCGGAACGGAAAAACTGTTAAGCCTATACCTAACCATAGCCATAAGACCTTTTTTCAGTTACAGTGGCGAAGCATCAGGTTATGAAGTAAGATTGGATAGCTGCCAATCTATCATATCAAAATATCAGCTCACCTTCTTCATGATGACCTGATATTGTCTGTTCTTCTATCATCGGGTTAGGAAGTAGGATAATAAGCTGCTTTTTCTATCATCTCACCTTCTTCATACCTGATACCGTCCGTCTTTCCCACATCCAGTGGCGAAGCATCGCGTTAGGATAGGAAAGGAATAGTAGTATGATCTCTTCTCTCTTGTCGTGTCACTAGTTTCTTTCGAAACAGTGCGGTGAAAGGATTTGAAGTGCGCCTCAGGAGGCTCCTTTCGAGCACTTGACACATGTTATAGAACTTTTAGGTTTTTAGGTCTTTATAGAACATGCCGGTTTCCTCACGATGTTTTCTTTCACCGTTTGAGAGCATAATCATTGTGCATATACATTTTTTGAACAGAAAAACTCATTGGTGCACGACTGGTTTCTAACCCACGACCTTAGGATCGGAAGGCGGAGCCGCTACCACTAGACCGCCAGTGCTCAAAAGTATGATAAAAAGTAGGCCAAGAAGAACGATAGGAAGTAGGCTAGAAGTATATTTAATATTTATTTAAAGTATAACTTCTTCTAAGCTCACCTTCTTCATGATAACCTGGTACCGTCCGTCATTCCCGAAGCGGTCCTTCCCCATCCAGTGGCGAAACGTCGCGTTAGGAAGTAGAGGTAGCATAGGGTTAGAATATTGGATAGCTGCCAATTCTATCATATCAAAATATTAGCTCACCTTCTTCATGATAACCTGGTACCGTCCGTCTTTCCCGAAGCGGTCCTTCCCCCATCCGGTGGCGAAGCAGCGCGTGCCGGCTACCGCGAGCTCGCGGTTCGGCGGCAAGCACGCCGGCTGTACGTTCGGGACCAGGTCCATGGGCTTAGCGAGGAATAGCACCGCGATGTCGTAGAACAGGTTGCCTGGAATACAAGTTATTATGTGGCTGATATACGTGAAACTTCTCGCTCGCTCATTTCAATGAGTATTTATTTTTTCAGAAATCAGAAATTATTTATTGTTTATCTGTAGTACAAAAAAGATCTTAAAGCTATGGTTATGGACAGTTTTAACAGTTTGTCCGTTCCGGACGTACAACAAAAACGCATTGTTATATTCTAAAGTTTTCACCCAAGAACCAACTAAAACATTTTAATACCCACTAATAGGTACTCCTAATTTCTTGCAAGTAGGTATCTATAAGAAACCAAGAGGTAGATATTATAGAGCTTCTATTTTATCGTTCTTAATATTCGTTTAAGTTATTACCATTTTCTCAAATGATTTTTGAATATATTTCCTAAAAGAGGTTTAATTTTATCGGGTAAACTATTGTAAATTGATAGCTGCAACAAATGTACTTTTTTTATACATGGTGTTGTTAATCTGAGGTACCTATACATTATTTAAGAGGTAAAGTTCTTTGGAAGGGCGTCATTATTATGAAAGAGGCAAAAAAAAAGAAAAAAAATATGTCTGTAGCCAATCTAGATAATATGGATAAGGAAGAAAACCTCTATAATAGGTGTGGGTGTAGGTACATAAGGCTTAACATCTGTATGCCTCAAGTTAATGGACGCGGAGAGCACTGTTGGCCTAGTGGTAGCGGCCCCGCCTGATCCTAAGGTAGTTCCATCAAAACCAATGAGTTTTTCTGTTTAAAATGAATGTGCACAATGCCAGTACCTACTCAAACAGTGAAAGAAAACATCGTGAGGAAATCGGCATGTCGTAGAACCTAAAAAGTTCTAAAACATGTGTCAAGTGCTCGAAAGTAGCCTCGTTGAGACGAACTTAAAATCCACCACACTATTTAAAAAAGAACTATAGTGACACACAAGAGGAAGAGTTTTCAGAGCTCTGTGACCTACTTTGTTGCTCGTGGAGGCGCACCTGAAATCACTTCACCTCACTGTTTCAAAAATAACTAGTGACACAACGTAGGGCACGTTCCCTTCGAGCGTGACTTACGAGGCAATGCTTTGTTTTAGGTGATGGTTACCACATGTGGGCCATCTGCTTGTTCCATTAGCTAGTAGTATAAAAAAAAACAAGAGGAGTTTCCAGAGCTCACATATTTCAAAAGTAGTAGAGCTACCCTGATAAGGAGAGAGTTTCCAGAGCTCTGCGACCTACCTTTGTTAAAGTCCTTATGGATCTCCACGCTAGCGACCTCCCTACCCTGATACGTAGAGAGTTTTAGAATTGTAAAAAGGATCATACAAAAAAAACGCTAGGAACCAAGCCGTTAGTTTCTTGCCCGTTCTTCTAGGCTTTGGTCGCGAGGAACTGGCGATAGATTCACCTAGTATATAAGACGTTTCAAAGTGATCCTTGTGATTGTACTGAATAAAGACCGTTTTGATTTTGATTTTGTTTCCAGAGCTATGCGACCTACCTTTGTTAAAGTCCTTATGGATCTCCACGCTAGCGACCTCCCGGTCCTGGTAAGGGAAAGGCTCCTTGGTGCTCTGAGTGTCCCACTCTCCCGCGCGCACTCGGAGCGAGGGCGCGGCCGCCACGTAGTGCGCAGCGGTCAGCACCACGCTGGGATGGATGAGGGAACCGCCGCCGACGTACACATTCAGCTTCTGGCCGTCTGGCTCGCTGTCGTTCACGGGCTCGATTCTAGAATTCGTTGCTTGACATTACTTAAGGTTCGGCCAAAGATGCGCGTCAGTAACGCGGGAAGCGGGAGCGTCCGCCGCACGGCAGACGCTCCCGCTTCGCAGTCGCTTTGGTCGTGCAGGTTTGGCCGGAGCTTTACACAGGTTAATAGAGAGATAACTTTTTATACTCGAATACTCTGACTTTGAGTCTGACTCTGACTCTGACTCTTCTGACTCTGACTCTGATTCTGACTCTTCTGACTCTGACTCTGACTCTGACTCTGACTCAAATTCATATTCATATTACCCATTTTGCAAGGCTCCACGTTTCAACGTCCACTTTGCCTACCTACCAAATGTTATGCTCATTCAATTTACTTTTCACTTAGGTTTTCGGTTTAAGTTTATTTATTTTACCGATTCGGTTCGGTTTTATTTTACCTCTCATAAATAAATCATAATATACATAATAATTATATAATCACATAATAAATAAATCATTTATATTTGCTTCAATGGTGTAGAGGTACATAAAGATGACAAAAAATAAAATCGGTAGCACTCATTCCCCATAGCTGGGATGCAAATTGTAGGTGTGGGCTTTTTATACATTTGGGTAGGTAGGTTGTATGATTGTATGCCTAATGAAGTAATGAGTAAATAAAATAATATAAAATTGCGTAACCACTATAGGTAATATAGTTGACGTCAACTCTAGCGCCTCCTTTAAAAGTTACACTACGACAGCGCAACTGGTGGCAATTGATAGGGCCCTAACTTAGAATTTTTTTTTAGGTTTGTGCACTCTGTAGGACTGTGGGACTCTAAGGTTGTGGAATGCGCTCCGTGTGGATGTTTTCCCTGGAGAATACAGTTTGGGGTTCTTCCAAAAAGGTTCTAAAACATTTAAAGGGTCGCTTGTTTGCTTGGTAGTATAAAAAAAAAAAAAAAGCTTACTAACTTGAGGATAGCGCACATCCACGGGAACTCTGCGAACTTGGTCTCTCCGTCGACGTCGCCTGTGGTGCGGATGCCCACGCCTTTGGGGTTGTGCCATCCGCAGCCTTCACGCTGCAACAACATATTATTGCACTGGTGGTCTAGTGGTAGCACCAATGAGTTTTTCTGTTCAAAAATTTATGTGCACAATGCCAGTACTCTCAAACGGTGAAGGAAAACGTGAGGAAACCGGTATGTCGTAGAACCTAAAAAGTTCTATAACATGTGTCAAGTGCTCGAAAGGAGCCTCTTGTGGCGCACTTAAAATCCTTTCACCACACGATTTCGAAAGAAACTAATGACACGACAAGAAAGAGAGAGTACATCAATTACCTAGAGTATTAAAAATAAAAAATAAACAATCTAATAAACAGACCTGTTGCCAAATCACGAATTAAATTTGACATTTATGACTTTAACGTATCCCAGTGATATTCTACCTTATTCGTTGTAGTTAGGGAAACGATACGTTTACGTGACGAACGTCAAATTCGTTCGTGATTAGGCCACAGTACAACCACACCGTAAGTTTATTGCCTGTTCCTCTAAGCTTTGTTGCGTGGTAGTGGCACCCAGATTCACTTTTTTTTATACAACTAGCTGATGGAACAAGCAGATGGCCCACCTGATGTTAACTGGTAACCATCACCTATAACAAAGCATTATCTTATAAGTCACGCACGATAGGAACGTGCCCTACGACGCACTGCCATGCGTCCATCAACTTGAGGCATACAGATGTTAAGCCTCATGTGCCTGTAATTACACCGGCAACCACACTCTTCAAACCTAAACACAGCGTTGCTGCTTGGCGGTAGAATTAGGCATGGTGGTAGTAGGTACCTACTTCCCCGAACGAGCCCTTCACAAAGAGTTCTACTCTTAGGTAAAGTACCTACCTAATAAACTTGTAGGTACAAACAGACTAACGTACCTATTAATAAACATTATTAAAGTAAGTACCCTGATGTAGACATTCGTATCTAATATTACAAGGAAAAACTGCGTTTTCCTCATACTAAGCAAATAAATACATATGTAAGATTCAGATCGGCTTGCATCACCGCTACTGTCGAGTTAGGTACAGTCAGCTGCGCCTACTAGTTACAAAAAAAGCAAACTTTTATCCTCAGGCACGGTAGATATCCCATATACCCTCATTTTGCCGTAGTTTGTATACTTATTATCATTCCATTTATTTCTCACGTTTATTTAAAAAAAACGTACATTGTATTAATCATAAAAATCTTTGTATTAGACAGCCTTCACAGCTCAGTTGGTAGTAGCTCTGCCTTCTGCGCCGTAGGCCGTGGGTTCGATCCCCACCGAGAACAAACATTTGTGTGATGAACATAGAATGTTTGTTCTCTGTCTGGGTGTTATTATCTACACTAATATTATAAAGAGGAAAGAGTTGCATTTTTGTTGTTTTGTATGTAACGAGTAGGCTCAAAAACTATTGGTCCGATTTCAAAAATTCTTTCAGCATTAGAATGCTACATTATCCTTGAGTAACATAGGCTATATTATATTTTCAAAAAAATCAAGGATCCTTACTAAAACTCCAATAATGTAACCCAAGGTGGAAAAAGAAAATCTTACATCGCGTGCGCTGCGAAAACTATTGAAGATATAACAAAAAAATGTACCACGACTTTGCAGAACACGTCATTATCTAGAAAAAATGTCGCGACAGCATATGTCTAACTATTTTAGTTATGTCACAATAAGTGTTCTTTTATTATACAAATTTAATTGAAATGCCGCCGCCGCCGCGCCGCCGCTAGAAAAGGGTCTTTATTTGTACCTTGGTATTAATTCTTATCCAAATAAATCTTTTCATATTCATGACTGGTTCAATACCTATACATTACTTCTTGAATTTTTGAAATCGTACATTCCATTCAAAAGTTTTTAAAATTATAAGCGACGCGCGGGTCACTTGGCGCGTTCAGACTCGGAGCGGGCTTGGGCAAGGCGCGAGGTAGAAGGGCGTGCAAATGACTCCAACCCACCACGGTCTAAGTTTATCCTAAAACGTTGAAAAAATTTATGTCCACCCATGCGAAGCTGGGACAGGCCGCTAGTATTATAAATAAGTATGTATTTACAAAAAATTATATATATTATGTATTATATCAGCTATCTGGTTCCCATATTACAAGCTTTGGCTTAGTTTGGGGCTATATAGTGTTGTGTGGAAAGTCCACCAATATTTATTTTATTTTATTTATATCGGTGCCTTCATAAATTCTAATTTTATAGGAATACTAAATATTTTTTACGATAAAACGTTAAAGTTGACGACTGCCAGACCGGTCACTGCCACCGACCAAACAAGTTACTAAGCTATTAAGAATGAGTCTTTTTTTTATACAACTTGCAGTTGGAACAAGCCTTTGCACTAACAGGATCGTCTTCTTCTTGTCGTGTCACTAAAGCTTCGGCCAAACCTGCGCGACCAAAGCGACCGCGAAGCGGGACCGTCTGCCGCGCGATGGACTTTACCCATAAAAGTCAAATTGAGAACCTCCTAAAGTCGAAGCTATAAGAAAAAAAATGAGGAGCACCGGAATAAAAACCGATAAATATACTTTACGTTATTTTTGGGAAAATACAAAACAAAACCAATAATTTTCGGATTGTGTACTGGCTGCCCATCTTTTAGTCTCATTTAGTACGTTTTTAAGGCGAAGACAAGAGCTAATGTGACTCTCGATCGATCGATGACTATGATCGATACAAGTTTTCCTACTTAAAAGTTTGCTTAAGTACGGAAACTAGTAAAGCAAACTTTTGAGTAAGTAAACTTGCATCGATCAAAATGATTTTTTTACTAAACTGTGTGCAATGTGATTGCACACAAAATGGTTGATTGCAATTTTTCGAAAATGAGTTTAGTGATTTTATATCTTTCAACATGTCGAAACGTGCGAGCGAGAAGTTGTTTGATAGTTGTCAGCCCCGTAACGGGTTTTGATGCGTCCAATTATAGTATGACATGTAAGAGTGCTTACCTACTATGAGAGACGAAAAAAATAAGTTGTTTGATCAAAAACGGATTTATCGGTTTTTGTTCCGGCGCTCCTAAAATATAAAAACACTTACCTCTAGCTCTGCAGGCTCTGGTTTGGGTGTCACAGGGTCGGTAGTGGGCCGTTTTTCTCCCACGAGGCAGCATGTGTCGATATATGACTTGCAGGGGCCATCACGGAATCTAGACAAATTAAATAAATATTCATTTAATTTGGAGATGCATTTATAGATTTTTTATCATAGGGCTATTTTTAAAACATTCGGAAACGTTTCCTAATAGTAGGGGAGGCCATGATGCTAAATGGGGATTTCCTCGAGCGTCATAGAGACCTATTGGGTTGCAAAGCTTAGATGATAAGAAGAAAAAAATGTTATATAAGTATACCTTTTCATCGCTGGGGGGAGCGGCTATAGATTTTCAAAAATGTAAAAAAAAACTGTTGCGGGGACATACTCGAGCGCGTCAGATATTGATAGCACCTATGTCCTACGTATTTTTAATAATGTACGTATGTTAATCTGATCGTTTGCATGATGGGGGTGGTCGTATTTAAGGGTTGAAAATGAAAAAAAAAAAAAAAAATCGAGCGCGTCAGATTTTTTAAGGGGGTGTTATGTGAACCTAAAAAAAAATTCTCATCACTCAAGCGCGTCATATTAAGATATATATGGTTCATCTTTATGTCCTAGACGTGCTGTCTCATAATCTGACGATTATCTAGAGGGATTCGCCTAATCTGACAAAATAAAATATTTTTATATTGATTTTTTTAAACCATTCAACTTAATTAATTGAAAAGCTCAGGAAATAGCATGCAAATAAAAAGTATAAGTTTGCTAAGTAGAATACTTGTATTTATAAGAAAATAATTTAAAAAAATATGCAAAAAAATATTTTTTTATTGACAATTAATTGATTAATTAGTCATCATCTTCATAAGTAGAATCGTCTTCTTCTTCTGGCTCGATTTCATGGCACGAAATAGAAGCGCGCAGAGGGGAATATAGGCACCACGCAGCAAAACTTTATCGACGAATATTTGTTACTTCGGCGTGTGGAAATCGTCAGATTATATATTTTTCGTTATCCTTGAATTATTTACTTCAAAATAAAAAAAAATTTAGCCACGCTCGAGAATGTCGAGATGACGTTTTTTTTTACAACTTTGTAGCCCTCCCGTTTCTTTACGTCACTCTCAAATTGTCAGATTAGTGGAATATACACTTTTTAGCATGTAATTAACTCACCCTAACTTAATCTGACGCGCTCGAGATTTTCTGATGATCAATTTTTTTTTACTAATCTGATCCTTTATCCTAGACGGGCGGCTTTATATATGGGGCTCATATTTGGTGGAGGTTCTTAACCAGGTACAAGGTATCCCCCTGTATATTAATCTGACGCGCTCGAGGAAATCCCGAAATCCCCTCTTGGGCTCCCCTACTATAACATAAACGTCAGTTTCGGTGTTCGTTAAGCAAACAAAACGGGGGATTCGTTTTCTGACATTTTGGGAAGCAACATAGCTTTTTCATTTTATTTGTTTTTCGAGTGTTATTTTGAGTTGTGTTGTGTAATTTCGGTGGTATTTTAACCAACATTACTTGAGGTCTTAGCACAAAGTGAAAAGTTATATGTTTAAGTATTTATTTATAACTAGTGGCTTCCCGCGGCTTCGCACGCGTTGAAGTGGTGAACCGTGATTGAGCCACAAACATCAAAACATCGTAACTTTCGCATTGATTTGTATATTATTAGGGTAAGATTTTAAATACCTACGTAGGTATATGGGATACCTATAGGCGTACATTACCTATATTAGGTAGGTAGTATAGGTACTGACTGAGTTTGGCACAAACATGACAAATACAACAAAGACAACCTTACACGGAAAATATATACTTATTTGTTCCTAGTTTCTACCTCAAAAACAAACGAAACGAAACAGCTTCACGACTTTGATCCCCAATCACGGTAGATACCCGGTAGATAAACGGGAATCTTGAGTTGGTACGAAGAGATATGATCTCTTCGTACCAACTCAAGATTCCCGTTTTTAGAATATCCCTTACAAACATTGTCGCTTCGTTGTATCCTTTTTACTCGAGCGCAACGAAGGATGGTAACGTTTCAGGGGTTGTTTTCGAAAATCAAACTGTTTTTCTGTTATTTATCCACAGAACACATTTTCTTTTAGTTTGAAGTTAATTGCACTACGCGTTAAAAATCTCCCATACAAACCTTGGGACTTTGGCAGTCTTTTGCACCCTTTGCAGGGGTAGTTTCAAAATAGTGAAAACGTGATTTTAAACTATTTATTGTGGAGTATATTTACTTCAAGTTTGAAATCAATCGCACTATGCGTTAAAAATCTCCCATACTAACTTTGACAGTCATTTGCACCCTTTGCGGGGGTAATTATCAAAACTTCAAAGTGTTATTCCTAATTATTTATTTCTTAGTATATTTACCTCAAGTTTTAAGTCAATCGCACCACGCGTTAAAAAACTCCCATACAAACTTCGACATCCCTTTGCATACTTATTAAGGGTAGTTTTAAAAAACCAAAAATGTTATTCCTATTTTTTTAGCCTTGAAGTAAATCTACTTCAAGTTTGTAGATTCAAGGAATAAAATTTTTCATACCAACGTTTTCAACCCTTTTTACACCCTTAGGGGTTGAATTTCCAAAAATCCCTTCTTAGTACACCTCTACGCCATAAGACCTATGTACTCTTCAAATTTCAAGTCTCTCTAGGACCAGCGGACAAAAAACTCCCATTCAAACTTTTACATCCCTTTGCACACTTATTAAGGGTAGTTTTAAAAAACTAAAAATGTCCTTCCTATTTTTTTGCCTTGAAGTATATGTACTCCAAGTTTCAAGTTTGTAGGTTCAAGGAATACAATTTTTCATACCAACGTTTTCATCCCTTTTTACACCCTTAGTGGTTGAATTTCCAAAAATCCCTTCTTAGTACACCTCTACGCCATAAGACCTATATACTCTTCAAATTTCAAGTCTCTAAGTCCAGTGGTCAAAAACCTCCCATACAAACTTTTACATCCCTTTGCACCCTTATTAAGGGTAGTTTTAAAAAACTAAAAATGCCTTTCCTTTTTTTTTGCCTTGAAGTATATGTACTCCAAGTTTAAAGTTTGTAGGTTCAAGGAATACTATTTTTCATACAAACGTTTTCAACCCTTTTTACACTCTTAGGGGTTGAATTTCCAAAAATCCCTTCTTAGTACACCTCTACGCCATACTATCTATGTACTCCCTAAATTTCAAGTCTCTAGGACCAGCGGTCAAAAAACTCCCATACAAACTTTTACATCCCTTTGCACCCTTACTAAGGGTAGTTTTAAAAAACTAAAAATGCCTTTCCTTTTTTTTTGCCTTGAAGTATATGTACTCCAAGTTTCAAGTTTGTAGGTTCAAGGAATACTATTTTTCATACAAACGTTTTCAACCCTTTTTACACCCTTAGGGGTTGAATTTCCAAAAATCCCTTCTTAGTGCACCTCTACGCCATAAGACCTACGTACTCCTCAAATTTCAAGTCTCTAGGACCAGCGGTTTAGGCTGTGCGTTGTCTATATGTCAGTCAGTCAGTCAGTCAGTCAGTCAGGACTT
The DNA here is from genome assembly GCA_932294275.1 of Chloroclysta siterata. NCBI lineage: Eukaryota > Metazoa > Arthropoda > Insecta > Lepidoptera > Geometridae > Chloroclysta > Chloroclysta siterata. The sequence continues at coordinate 1,995,964 of OW028595.1, read as the reverse complement.
TGAGTCTTATAGTATTAGAGATTTATTGCACAAAGCACAAAGTTAAAGCACAATAGGAGGGCTTAATGCACAAGCATTTTCTACCAGCCACCCTAAGTAGATAGTAATATTTGCCAGTTTGGCGACCTCCACAGCTCAGTCGGTAGTAGCTCTGCCTTCTGCGCCGTAGGCCGTGGGTTCGATCCCCACCGAGAACAAACATTTGTGTGATAAACATAGATGTCTGTTCTCTGTCTGGGTGTTATATAATATTATAAGTATGTATTTACAAAAAAAAGTATACTTACATGTATTATATCAGCTATCTGGTTTCCATATTACAGGCTTTAGCTTAGTTTGGGGCTAGATAGTGCTGTGTGGAAAGTCCGTAAATATTTATTTATTTATAAATAACTAGCGACCCGCCCCGGCTTCGCACGGTTATTGTGGGTTATCCCTAAAAGATTATGCTTGTATTATGCATTATAAACCTTCCTCTTGAATAACTCTTTTTATTAAAAAAAACGGCATCAAAATCCGTTGCGTAGTTTTAAAGATTTAAGCATACATAGGGATATAGGGACAGAGAAAGCGACTTTGTTTTATACCTCTACTATGTACTTAGTGATAATAAAAAAAAATACCTTATGTCAATGACACCTATGCCATCGGTGTTCACTGTGTTATCCTGCGTGTTACAGAGGTAGTATGCCACACACTCCCCAGGCACGCCCTCGTTTGTGGTGCAGGTTAGGTCTTCTGTGCCTGTGGGCAAAGATAAAAACTGAAAAAACTGAAACAGCTTCACGACTTTAATCCCCGGGCACGGTAGATATCCCCTCAGATCTCTTAATATAATATTCCATACGTGACAGGTTGCAAGCCCATCGCCGCTGTTAGAGTACTAACTGGTTTCCTCACGATGTTTTCCTTCACTGTTTAAGAGCACTGGCATTGCGCACATAAATTTTTCGATAGGAAAAATCCATTGGTGCACGACCGGATTCGAACCTGCGACCTTACAATCGGAAGGCGGGGTCACTCCCACTAGACCACCGGATACATGAGAACTAGGGTTAATTTATATTAGGGTTTTTTTTCGCACCTAAAAAACTGAAATTACGCATAAATATAAATTAAAAAACCAAAATCTCGCATTTATTCGCATTAGTATTATTGTAACTTTTTATTTTTGCCTCCTTAAAAAACCCCATATCTTAATAACCCTTCATCCGATTTGGCTCATATACTTACCAGTAAATTTCTCAAGTACAAGCTATCGACTTATCAAATTTCATGCAGATCGGATCAACGGTTCGAAAGTTATGGCCAGACAAACATACTTACAAGAAATGCCAAATCGCCCATGTTGAAACTAAGAGCTTCGTTCGCTTCGCTCACTCGATCAATAAAACATGATGTCAACGTGCTCAGTATTTTCACACACGTCGCTTTGTAATGCCCCAACAGGGCTCATGTCCGGGACATATTGTTACCCCCTAAAACTTATTTTGACAACATTAAACAATGAAAAATTGTTTTTTTTTCGACGTTTTTTGCTGTATAGTTTAACTAATTCATTCAACTTCATACATACATATTTCTAACATTTGGTTATTAATTCCATTTTCATCTCATTATTTCAACATTCAAATTAATCCAACATTCATTATACTTTTCATTCATACATTACACTTATTTCTAAATATAAAAAAAAAACAGGGATGAAATGATTATGTTATAGAAGCCTAGTGACGAAAAACTAAAACTTACCATTGCCGGTTGAAGGTTTAACCAGAGGCACAATGGTAGATGGCTTGTTATCAGGCGGCTGTGTGACAGGTCCCGTCGGTGGAGGGGTGCCGAAGATCTGACCAATGATGGAGTTGAGGTCACCATCTTCCTGGGCGCGGCAGAGCGCCACCAGGCAGAAGACGGGCAGGAGCTTGAATAGCTGGAAATGGTAGAGTTCTTATAAATATAAATATTGGTGGACATTCCACACAGCACTATTTAGTCCCAAATTAAGCCAAAGCTTGTGATATTATGGGAACCAGATAGCTGATATAAGGTGCTCCGGGGTAAGATCGGATCTGGGGTAAGATCGAATAAATCGAATATCTCCATAACGTAGGGTATTTTTTGATTCTTGGCAACATTGCCAGCAACGCCATTTTGTTGGGCCCATCCCACTAGTCGCCGCCAGTCCATCGGACCATCAGCGCGCATTTCATTCACTCGGATATGAAAAGGTACGTAAAATGTGATTTTTTAAGGATCCGGACTTACCCCCGGCAACTTTAATCGTAAATTCTGGTATAACGGCTGTGTTTTTTACGAGTTTTGTGGCTTATCATATTAATGCGGCAACTTGTTTGCTGATTAAAGTGGTCTAGACACGCTAGAACTGTATGTAGCCTGAGATCCGGTCTTTCCCCATCAAAATTTGAATGGGTAAAGTTCGGATGAATTCTGTCCGATCTTTCCCAACTGTAAAATATAAACAGTTTCTCAAACTTTTAAAAAAATATTTGAACTAAAAAGGTATTTGCTAGAGGTACGTCGCTCAATTTTTTTTTTATTTTGTGAACCAATTTGCCTGTTAATAAAAGCTAAAAGCTGTAATAATTATGTATGTACGGTACGTAATCCCATGCACGCTTAGCTTGCGCACACTTTTAGCTATGGTGTGTTTGCTTCGGTTTATTTTATTATTTTATATTTATTATTATGGCTAGAAACTACAAAAAAAAAAATCTGCGGGCGACTTCTACTCAAAAAAGATTTGGAGAAATGACTTTTAATAGAAATAAGTAATTTATGGTTAATAATTTATTAACTAGATCTAATTTGCTTCATTGATCAGGCTGGTTAGTTATTAAAACCAACTATGAGGTGCTTGCTAAACCTTTGTATCTCCGTATTTCTACCTACGCACCATAGTTAAAGTGGAGGTGTCAAAGTTTGAGAAACATAGAAACTTCATTTTTTCTGAACCGGGGTAACATCGGATTATAAGAATGAAAAAAACAATATTTTGCCTCTCACTTTTGTCGTTGAAACAGTATCTCGAAAATCGATGTTGATGCTTTATTATTGGATAAAACCGGATATTTTCATTATAGGTAGCTTATGTTTGGAGCTACAGAGGCGATTTTAGAATGTAGTCCGATGTTACCCCGTCAAGGTCCGATCTTTCCCGTGGTTTTATAAAAATTACTATCACTTTAATCCCCTATAACTCGGCCACCGTTGTGTTTAGAGGGTTATCGGATATACCGATTTATAAACCTGTCTTTTATACAAAGCTCTAACTAAATTTTAGGTTCGCCAACATTTTCATAGTTGAGAAAAAAAATATTTTGCAACATACGAATGGTTTGCTAAAAAACCGTCCGGTCTTACCCCGGAGCACCTTACTACTTATATACTTTTTTTTATTAAAAATACATACTTATAACATACTAGCGGCCTGTCCCAGCTTCGCATGGGTGGTCATAAAAATTTTGTTCTATCATCAATAGTTTTCGCAGCGCACGCGATGTAAGGTTTTTGTTTTCCACCTTGGGTTACATTATTGGAGTTTTAGTTAGGATCCCTGACTTTTTTGAAAATATAATATAGCCTATGTTACTCAGGGATAATGTAGCATTCTAATGGTGAAAGAATTTTTGAAATCGGTCCAGTTATAGTTTTTGAGCCGATTCGTTACATACAAAACAACAAAAATACAAATCTTTCCTCTTTATAATATTAGTGTAGATATGTATAACACCCAGACAGAGAACAAACATCTATGTTCATGACACAAAATTGTTTGTTCTCGGTGGGGATCGAACCCACGGCCTACAGCACAGAAGGCAGAGCTACTGACAACTGAGCTGTGAAGGCTGTCTTATGATAACAGGCTAGCTTTGGAGTTATTGAAGACAACTATCAGACAACCAGTAGTAGCTTTTTGTGAAGTCCTCTTCCGGGGAAGAACTACCATCATGCCTTTTTCTGACGCCAAGCAGCGTTACTGTGTAATTACAGGCACATGACGCTCAACACCTGTATGCCTCAAGTTAATGGACGCAGGGCAGTGCATGGTAGGGCACGTTCCTATCGTCAGTGACTTACGAGCCAATGCTCTGTTTTAGGTGATGGTTACCACTTAACATCATCTAATTGTTCCATCAGCCTTATTGTATAAAAGAAACCCTCTCGCTCGCACATTTCAATAAATAAATAAATTAAAAGATTAAATGAATATAGGCTAGTTATGAATAATCGCAAACAACAAAGATAAGGCGAATAACATTACAAAGAATTCTCTGCCTTGTGAGATCAGAAAGGTTGAATCGAGGGAGCGTTTTAGGGCTCTGACTCGTGAGCATTTTCTCAAACAACTACCTCTAGAGCTCTTTGTGTGTGGTTCGTCCGGGGAAGTACTACCATCTCGCCTTTTTCTGCCGCCAAGCAGCAACGCTGTGTTTCGGTTTGAAGAGTGTGGTTGCCGGTGTAATTACAGGCACATGAGGCTTAACATCTGTATGCATCAAGTTGATGGACGCAAGGCAGTGCGTCGTAGGGCACGTTCCAATCATGCGTGACTTACGAGGCAATGCTTTGCTATATGTATGTGATGGTTACCACTTAACATCAGGTGGGCCATTTGCTTGTTCCATCAGCAAGGTGTATAAATAAAAAGTACCTAATGTGCCAACTGTAATTTTTGGACGTGCCTCTGACTCCAAAAATATTTTAGTTTTACTGTGTCTCAAGACTTACGAACACACGAGGTATAAGGTAGGTACGAGGTATATAAGTAAGCATGACATTCTTTTTATGATCAGGTGGTACATACCGTAGTACATACGTACCGACTGTATTAATGTAAACGCTAGTTGAAGACCGAAAAATTGTATTGACGTTTTTTGTATTTTAGGTATATATATATATATATATTTTATAGATATATATTTATTTTGTAGTTATTAAGCTATTCGCTTGATATTTGTCGCACGTCATTCTATGTTTATACCTCTACTTAGGGGGGTTGGTAGAAAATGCATGTGCATTAATCCCTCCTTTTGTGCATTAACATTGTGTTTTGTGCAATAAATGATAAATAAATAAATAAAGAATGAGAAAAAATTGCGAACGAAAGAACTAGTTTTTTTTTTTTTTTTTTTTTTTAATATATTTATATTGGTTTGTTTGGAAAGTTAGCAATCTACCGCTGTGTTTAGGTACCTCTCTCTCTCTCTTGTTGTGTCACTAGTTTGTTTCGAAACAGTGTGGTGAAAGGATTTTAAGTGCGCCTCAATAGGCGTGTTTACCTACCTCAAGTGTTTTTACCTAATCATAATTCACACAACGAACGTAACAAACATGAACTGCAATGTACACAGTACACAGTTCTTCAAAAGTATAATTTTAATAAAAGTTTTCCTACGAAAACTGCCATAGCAAACTTATTATTTAGCAAACTATATTTTTGCTGAGTTGTGTGCAATTCAGATTTTTCATTTATTTATTTATTTATTTAAAGACAATATCACATCATTACAGGTTTTTTTTTTGACCCTAACGCGATGGTATAGTTTTATTATTATACAACCTATTGTAACCAAATGTTTAGATTAGCACCTACTTATCCTAATAAGCAGGTACTAAACTAAAAAAAAAAAAATGTTCCAGTTCTCTTACATCTTTTAAAAATTGTATAAGTTTTATAGTGTTTACCAACACATGGAAATCACTTGTAGATGGGACCACGATCGCATGTAGCATGTCCCTGAGTTATTCGTCGAGTGTGATTAGAATCCGATGGCGCAGTTGGTTAGCGCGGCCCCGTATCAAGGGGAAGGTCGTGGGTTCTAATCCCACTCGAATAATAACTTTTGGGACTATATTAACGTCTGATTTCACTATGCTCTGTTAGATTAACAAAGGATTAAAGGCCGTTAAGCACTGATTTCACCATGCTCTGTTAGATTAACAAAGGATTAAAGGCCGTTAAATATGTCAAAATGTACGCGTTTGACATCTAATGTTAGATTTAACGGCCTGTTAATCCTTGATTAGCAACTAACAGAGCGTGGTGAAACTGGGCCCAAATATGTCAAAATGTACGCGTTTGACATCTAAGGTTTGATTTAACGGTCTGTTAATCCTTGATTAGTAACTAACAGAGTATTGTGAAAGGCTCTAAAAATCTTTTAAAATGTTAAAATGTGCGAGCTAGATATTTCTTGATGGGTGTCATTCATCACCTGTAATGTGCCAAAAAAACTCAGAGCCCTCAGCTGTGAAGTATATTTTGAGTAAACATTACAATTTCTGTGAGGTAAGTACCTAGGTACATTATCATAAATACCTACCTACTTCATAGCCGTGATCTCAAGTTGACCCTCTCAACCTCAATTTGATAAAAACATTCTGTGTAAATAAAACAATTTTAATCAAACAAGAATTAAATATTTATATCAGTAAATAAAGAATTTGTGACATTTTATTTTCTTGTTGGTAAAACCCGTTTTGTGATTAACTTTGAGGACCCTGACCCCGAAATGGAGGTCAACTTAGGGTCAGCGAAAAGATTTCAACCAAATCGTTTCGTTAGGTTTTAGAATATAAAATGGTAAGTAAGGAAAAAGGCAAAATAAAAAATACGAAAGCTGTCTTAGACAAGAGCTAATGTACCTCTCGCTCGCACGTTTCAACATGTTGAAAGATATAAAATCATTAAACTAATTTTCGAAAAATCGCAATCAACCGTTTTGTGTGCAATCACATTGCACACAGTTTAGTAAAAAAATCATTTTGATCGATCGACTATTTCTGCCGCCAAGCAGCGTTGATGTGTTTCCATTTCAAGAATGTGGTTGCCGGTGAAATTACAGGCACATGAAGCTGAACATCATTATGGCTCTAGTTGATGAACGCAGAACAGTGCTTCGTAGGGCACGTTCCTATCGTGTAAAAATGTGTGAAAATTTCAACTGTCTAACTATCACGGTTCATGAGACTATGACTGGTGACAGACGGACAGACAGACAGACAAACAGACGGACGGACAGCGGAGTCTTAGTAATAGGGTCCCGTTTTAACCTTTGGGTACCTACGACACCTTATAAATAGATCTACCAGCCAGTCTACTTCCAAACATTTTACCACTTTCTACATTTGCAATTAGTTAGACCACAGCTAATTACGAAACCAATTTGATTGGTCATGTCTAGTACCTACTATCGAGAATATAATATAGCATAAAAACTTTTTAATGATTATTAAAACACTAGCTGCCGGCCACAGCTTCGCATGTCATGATAATTAATATTTAGGACAATTTTTCTTCTGAATCTGTTACGTTTTTTATCAATTCATTTTATTAACATGATAAGCTTTCATACATACAAATGTATTCGATAATTAAATAAAAATTAAACATTTTCTTCCCCGTGTTATCTATACACAGTAGATCTTTCCTGCTTATATTTCGGGATAAAAAACACATAATGTATATCTTCAAAAATCTTTAGTGTGCGAGCGAGAAGTTTGACGGTTGTCAGCATCTTCAGGCGAATACAAGAGCATGTTTCGACATGTTGATAGATATAAAATCATCTACATCTACATCACTTCTACACTAATATTATAAAGAGAAAAGATTTGTATGTTTTGTTGTTTTGTATGTAACGAATAGGCTCAAAAACTACTGGTCCGATTTCAAAAATTCTTTCACCATTTGAATGCTACATTATATGAGTAACATAGGCGATATTATATTTTCAAAAAAATCAGGGGTCCTTACTAAAACTCCAATAATGTAACCAAAGGTGGAATATAAAAACCTTACATCGCGTGCGCTGCGAAAACTATTGATGATAGAACAAAATAATGTACTACGACTTTGCAGAACACGTTATTATCTACAAAAAATGTCGCGACAGCATATTATAGTTATGTCACAATAAGTGTCCTTTCTTATAAAAAAATTATTGAAATGCCGCCTCGAGAAAAGGCTCTTTATTTGTACCTTGGTAGTAATCCTTATTCAAATAAATCTTTTCATATTTTGAACCAGTCATACCTATACATTATTTCTTGAATTTTTCAAATCGTTTATTCCATTCAAAAGATTTTAAAAATATAAGTGACGCGCGGGTCACGGGTCGCGTTCTCACTCAACGCGGGCAAGGCGCGAGTTAGAAGGGCGTGCAAATGACTCGAACCCACCACGGTCTAAGTATATCCTAAAACGTTGAAAAATATTATGTAACGAAAAACTAGTACCTATGTAGGTAAACTGTATCGATCCAAATGAAATTTTTACTAAACTGTGTGCAATGTGATTGCACACAAAATGGTTGATTGCGATTTTTCGAAAATGTGTTTAGTGATTTTATATCTTTCAACATGTCGAAACGTGCGAGCGAGAGTCACATTAGCTCTTGTTTTCGCCATAATGAAATTAAGTCAGGCGAGATTCCCTTGCGATTATCAGGATTTCAAAGTTTATTCTGATAAAAGAACAAATTACCTACCTACCTACATACAATTTACAAAAAAATAGACAAAGGTTTATAGGAGTGGCAAAGCATGCATTCATAATAGGTACAACTTATGATTATAACCTATGATTAGGTTATGATAAAAAACGATCTGATTAAAATCTTTATAGTTACTGATTTATAATTCTTGTGCAAAGTTCTTATAATTTCCTGTCTGTCAAGGACTGAAATATAAGAGGTCGCATTGTCATTGTAACTTTTTGCGGGTTACAAGATGAATGAGTCATTCATAACGTACCTAGGTACCTACCTACTTACTTAGAGGTTTACCTCTTGGGTTTACCTACTACTGTAAGTAGGTAATAATCTATGGTATTGCGCTTTGGGGAAGTACCTTGATATATCTAATAATCTATTTTTTTTTATTTCGTTGCGATTTAATGTTATGCTGTTTAATTTATTTAAAGCAATATTAATCTACATTTTTGGCAGAATAGAAAGTAGGTATGGTGTTATTTAGAAGATATTATTTTTTGCTCCTTTCAGAGCATACTATAGTCCTAAGACCATACCGCCTAGTCAGTATTTTTGACGTAAACGATGAATAAAACACGAAGGTCTCAAAGAGTTTTCACTCACGCGTTTTTCAACTGTCAGTTTTTTTGTTTTGTTATTTTTAGAGTCACGAGAATACTAGAGAGTAGAGGACTCGCGCTTATCGCTTCTCTATACAAAAAAGATAAATAAACTAAGGGGCTGATAACTTTTAAGTAGGAAAACTTGTAACGATCGAAATGTAATTTTTACTGAACTGTGTACAATGTGATTGCACACAAAATGGTTGATTGCGATTTTTCGAAAATGAGTTTAGTGATTTTATATCTTTCAACATGTCGAAACGTGCGAGCGAGAAGTTGTTTGATAGTTGTCAGCCCCTTAATTCGAATTGAGGTAAGTACAGTTGTTATACAGTTGTAGATTCTGGTGTAGTATACCAGAATCTACCAGATATAACCAGCCAAGTTTGAGAACTATGAAGTGTCAGGTTTATTGACTAATACGCTTAGGAGAATCAATTGCACTTATAAATAGCTCATCGGGCATACGTGTAGGTACTCAGAGCATATTTTTTATGTATATTTACGTATGGGAGAAGCCTATACTGCCGAAAGGCCGTTAAATGCAAAATCTACTTTATGAGTTACGCGAGACAAAAAAAAAGGCGGGAAAGCTTACAAAAAATATTTAACGGCAATCAAGCTAGGCAACCAACGCACACGTTTAAGTTGACGTAAAAATGAAATACCCATTAGCCATTTTTAAGCTTAGCAATGACACTGCAACATTTAAGCATTGAATTGATATTAATTTGGTTCCGGTAACGGCATTTTCATTTTTCATATTTCAAAAACTATTTGAATTCTGATAAAATTGGTCGATATAGCTTTTTTTTTCAGATTACAATGCCATAAAAAAGTCTAAATTGAGCAAGTGTTGGATAACGGCCTTTTAGCTATATAGGACGGCAGTATATCCATTCTGACAATAAAAACCAAAATCCAGTGTTCTTGTAACAGTGACATATGTCAGTGTCAACAGTGATATATGACGTTTTTGGAATAAATTAGCTAGGTACTTGTGTTTATATTCAACCAAGGCAGATCATTAATTACGCTATGCAAACTGCAAAGTACCTGCCTATACCTACAGAATACAATTAGAAGTGAAGGTAGGTTGTTATTAGGTTTTGCTAGCTACTACATAATTTATTTATTTAATTGAATTATAGATATTTAATATTTATCACTACATAGTATCATAGACTAACTATAGTTAGTCTATGATAGTATAAAACAAAGTCGCTTTCTCTGTCCCTATATCCCTATGTATGTTTAAATCTTTAAAACTACGCAACGGATTTTGATGCGGTTTTTTTTAATAGATAGAGTGATTCAAGAGGCAGGTTTATATGTATAATACATGTATAATATAGCAGAGAAACATTGATAATTTTAGAGGTTTCTAATGTGATGTCATATATGTAAATAAACACATTTTTTGGTCTTTCATTGCAAACGCTGCCTGAACCCTAGGAGATAGATCAAAATAATGTACTACAGTAACCACCTTAAAAAGGTCTACATAAAAGTCCGAGATGGTATATGTCTATCTCTTAGGGATAACCCACAATAACCGTGCGAAGCCGGGGCGGGTCGTTAGTATAAGATAAATTACAATCCAAATCTCCAAGTTTACCTTTTGTATAAACAGGATAAAGATTATTAGGTAAGAACCATATAAATCATATAAATTATAGTCAATTCAGCTATATTAGGATCACTTGAGCTATCTCTAGATCACTCGCAACGGTCTGCAGATAGCTAAATTGTTTCCTGTGTATCTTTATGAATTTTGTTAAAGTTTGTATTCATTGTAATTTCCTTGTACTTATATTAATTAGTACCTAGCCATATTTATAAATAAGATTCAAGAATTTGGAGTTCGTAAATACTTGGTACCAAGAGATCTAAGGGGATGTCTACCGTGCCTGGGAATCGATTCGTGAAGCTGCTTCTGTTCATATTAATAGCAATTAATATAATTTGAATTGATGTACCAGTAAAGCAAACTTTTGAGTAGGAAAACATGTATCGATCAAAATGATTTTTTTACTAAACTGTGTGCAATGTGATTGCACACAAAATGGTTGATTGCGATTTTTCGAAAATGAGTTAAGTGATTTTATATCTTTCAAAATGTGCGAGCGAGAGTCACATTAGCTCTTGTATTCGCCTTGGTTGGTATGTAGGTATAGTAGGTACGAAATTATCAAAAACTTACCATTTCTATCAGTGTGTTCTTGACCAATGACACTATTTCATATTAGCACAGACACAAGACGCTTAAACTGGTTTCTTGTTTTTTGAAGCTATTTTCCTTAAGCACGGCTAGGTCCGGTTATGGCCGTGAGTTTGAGTCGACTGGAACTTGATGCATAAGTCAAGTAATTATACGAGATGATACGAGTAGGTACTTAACTACATCTATAAGTATGCTAGTGTCCATCAATATACCTACTTTATCTACATCTACTTCTACACTAATATTATAAAGAGGAAAGATTTGTATAGGAATAGGCTCAAAAACTACTGGTCCGATTTGAAAAATTCTTTCACCATTAGAATGCTACATTATCCCTGAGTAACATAGGTTATATTTATTACTAGAAAAAATTAGGGATCATTTCTAAAACTTCAATAATGTAACCCAAGGTGTAAAAAATTTTTGCCATAATATGTCTTTCATCGCATGCGCTGCGAAAACTATTGATAGAACACAAAAATGATTTAAAATATTAAAGAACACATCAATATCTACAAAAAACTCAACGATACCATATTTATAACTATCGTAGTTATGTTACTATCTTCTTTTTTACAATTTGAAAGTTGATAGAAATGCCGACCAAAATCAGACCATGTTATCCATACCTACCTTTATATTAATCCTTATCCAAATAAATAATTTCGTATTCAAGACTGTTTCAATACATATAGATTCTTCTTAAGTTTTTCAAATCGGACATTCCATTCAAAAGATATTACTAAATTAAAAATTTTAGTTCGCTTTAAAATATTATTATTAGCGAACGCGCGGTTCCACGGGGCGCGTTCTCACTCACTCATGGAGAAGGGCGTGCAAATGTATGAAATAAGTAGACGCGAGACTCGAACCTACGGTCTAAGTTTATCCTCTGCGCCAGACATAGTTTCACTTGTTTGAACACTAGTTTGATCAAAGTCAAAAGGTATTATTCAATAAAATCACAAGGATCACTTTGAAACGTCTTAAAGCTAGGTGACTCTAGGTGCCAGTTCCACGCGACCAAAGCCTAGAAGAACAGGCAACAAACTTACGGCTTGGTTCCTACCGTTCTTTTGTATGATCCTTTTACAATGTAATATAATATATTATTGAAGTTAAGTGAGGCGTAGGCATACAGAAAAAGTTAAACATAATCAAATTTCAACAAGATCAAAGTCAAACATCATTCAAATTCAAGCCTTTGTATTATTCTAAATTCTCCGCCACACACAGTGATCAAGCAAGTGTTCAAACAAGTGAAGCTATCTGTATATCTGGCGCCGGCTTAAGGCGAAGACAAGAGCTAATGTGACTCTCGCTCGCACGTTTCGACATGTTGAAAGATATAAAATCACTAAACTCATTTTTGAAAAATCGCAGTCAACCAATTTGTGTGCAATCACATTGCACACAGCTTGGTAAAAATTTCAGTTTGATCGATACATGTTTTCCTACTTAAAAGTTTGGTTATGTACGAAAACTAGAAAGGCAAACTTTTGGGTAGGAAAACATGTACAGATCAAAATGATTTTTTTACTAAACTGTGTGCAATGTGATTGCACACAAAATGGTTGATTGCGATTTTACGAAAATGAGTTTAGTGATTTTATATCTTTCAACATGTCGAAACGTGCGAGCGAGAAGTTGTTTGATAGTTGTCAGCCCCTTAAGAGAATTGTAATTGAATAAACGAATTGAATTAATTATAAATGCGTTTATTAGTCGGACCGCAGACACCGATCGGAGCACTTCTTCAGACAATCGGCGTCATTGCGGCAATGCGCGCGGCACGACGCCTGGCATCGCGTCACTGTGCGCACGTTGCTGCGCCCGAGTTTCTCGTCGAACATTACGCTGGAACAACCGAGGATAGATGTTATATCGTCGATCGGAAACAGTAATGGAACATCTCAAAACTACACTGTTCCGAGTAATAAACTGATACTGAAACGAAGAGATTACTATATCCAATTTTTCTTTAGCGGAATACCTAAGTAGTTTTCTGTCAATTAGAACCAACATTTGAGTTGTACCGTTAGTGATTTGGAAAGAGTACCTACTCAATTTCCTACCATTCTGCATACTTAGCTTAAATCACGTGATTTCGGAAATGTTCGGGTAATGAATCCGACCGACGATATCAAGTGTTATAGTCGCGTTAAACACTCGCTGCAAACTCTGTCATAAATTATCGGAACGCGACAGCAATATTGCTCTCTCTCTCGCACTTAGGAGTGAGAACGGTACGATCCTTTTGTTTAAGCGCAGAGACGTGCATTATTGGAGTCGATAAGAACTATCGATACATTCGTACCGACTACCAAAATGAGCTGAGAACCTTCTTTTTGAAGTCGTTTTAAAACTCACCTATCTATAAAAGGCACGGAGGTGCAAGTTGCAGCGTCACAGTGCAACACAGGGGGCGCCACGGCCGCCATCAGAGATCCGACCTCTCCCACCACGTACAATTCCATTCCATTTTTAAACTCCTTTTACAATCGAATTCGATTGTATGTTTTTTTGTATACATAAAAAAAGAAAAAAACAAACGTCCTGCGATAACTCCAATTATGAATGGATTAAAAATGGTATGTGGTCAAAATCCATTCATAATTGGAGTTATCGCAGGACGTTTCTTTTTTTCTTTTTTTGTGTATGCAAAAAAAAACATACGATCGAATTCGATTGTAAAAGGAGTTTAAAAATGGAATTGTAAAAGGAAGAGTTTGCCAAGACAACCTCTTGCTTTTTTGAAGTCGTTTTAAAACTCACCTATCTATAAAAGGCACGGAGGTACAAGTCGCGGCGTCGCAGTGCAACACAGGGGGCGCCACGGCCGCCATCAAGGACCCGTCCTCTCCCACCACATACGGTATGTGGTCGATATACACGTTGTCGAACAGACACATGCGTTTCATGTACTCTTCGGAATGCGTGAATGTCGTTGGGGGAATACCTGGTGGAAATGTATATGATTTCTAAGGTGCTTATACCGACCGATTTTAAGATAACCTTTATGGCGAAGACAAGAGCTAATGTGGCTCTCGCTCGCTTGTATCGATCAAAATGAAATTTTAACAAACTGTGTGCAATGTGATTGCACACAAAATGGTTGATTGCGATTTTTCGAAAATGAGTTAAGTGATTTTATATCTTTCAACATGTCGAAACGTGCGAGCGAGAAGTTGTTTGATACTTGTGATCCTTGTGATTTTATTGAATAAATACCTTTTGACTTTGATAGTTGTCAGCCCCTTAAATGGGTATAAAACCATTGTAATGCCCCGGATAATAACTTTTGCGATATTATAAAAATTCAATCGCGTTGCCCCCGTTGCGTGAACACACATTGCCGGCGACGCTGCCGCGGAAATATGGATGGTAACATTTCCGTCCACGCGAATGGCAGCGCGAATGTCTAAATGTAAACGCAGAATTCGGGGAGAATAAGAAGATTACTCACCCACAGCGAAGTACCGCGTGTTACACATGTGCTCCTGCACCAGTTCGGAGCGGTTGTTGAACCAGCCGACCAGCCACTTGAGGTCCTCGAACTTGCTGATCTCGTCGTTGATAACCTTGCGTGTCAGACGAAGGTACTCCACGTCTGCTTCTATGACGGACTCGTCCTTGTCTTCGCCGTAGCTGGAACCATTGAAGAGTAGACCTTTTTTTTTATACAACTTGTTAATGGAGCAAGCAGATGGCCCATGAAGTTAAGTGGTAATCATCACCTATGGCAAAACATTGCATCGTAAGTCACGCTCGATAAGAACGTGCCCTACGATGCACTGCCCTGCGTCCATCAACTAGAGGTAAACATATGTTATGCCTCATGTGCCTGTAATTTCACCGGCAATAACTTAAATATCTTTATAAATATTATATTATATTTGAATAAAAATTTTGATTGGAGTTGTCTGAGCAGAGTGTTTAATTTCAATTATCATGTTTTTTATGTTACGTGCTGATCTCTTCTTGCCGTGTCACTAGTTCTTTCGAAACAGTGTGGTGAAAGGAAGGATTTTAAGTGCGCCTCAGAGAGGCTCCTTTAGAGCGCTATGCAGATGCATTATAGGGCACGTTCCTAACGTGCATTACTTACGAGGCAATGCTTTGCTGTAAGTGATGATTACCACTTAACATCAGGTTCAAAACCAATGAGATTTTCTGTTCAAAGATCTTACTTACTACTGGCACTATTGTTGTCTCTCAAACGAAGGAAAACATCTTGAGGAAACCGGCATGTCGTAAAACCTTAAAACATTTGTCAAGTGCTTGAGAGAGCCTCATTGAATCCTTTCACCACACTGTTTCGAAAGAACTAGTGACAAGAAAGAAGTTGAAATGTGATTCTTACTTGCGGTATTGCATTTTGAGTATGGCCTCTGACATGTGAACCCTGAAGATAACTCCAGGCCGAAGGTGAGCCTGGTACAGGTCCTTGGGCATCTCCACGAAGCTGGACTCCCAGCCCTGGAAACACGTTGGTTCCTATCAGCTGCACCAACTCCGTCAAAGTCAGAAGGTATTCATCCAAGAGAGGATGGATGAAAGAAGATTAAAGAAACAGGTACATCAGGCCAGTGTGAATGGGACTGTTGGGAGGGGAAGACCTCGGCGAAAGTATCTGGATCAGATAACGGACATTTTAGGGAAAGGCCAGGTCAAGAGTACCCTAAACCGACGAGCATGTATGAAGAATGTTATGAGAGTGAATGAAGCGAAAGAGGTATGTCAGGATCGTAGCAAGTGGAAATCCGTGGTCTCTGCCTACCCCTATGGGAGACAGGCGTGATTTTATGTATATATTGATGTGCGATATTTAGATTGTATGTACAGTTAATCACTTAGGGTTAGTTTGAGAGCACTGGTGGTCTAGTGGTAGCGGCCCCGCCTTCCGATCTTCCGGTCGTGGCTTCGAAACCAGTCGTGACCAATGAGTTTTTCTGTTCAAAAATTTATGTGCACAATGTCAGTACTCTCAAACGGTGAAGGAAAACATCGTGAGAAAACCGGCATGTCGTGGAATCTAAAAAGTTCTATAACATGTGTCAAGTGTTCGAAGGGAGCCTCTTGAGGCGCACTTAAAATCCTTTCACCACACTGTTTCGAAAGAAACTAGTGACACGACAATATAAATAGTTAGGGCCGCCCCAGTTTTGCACCAGGGCCATCGGTTACCTAGCCACGCCTATGGGCTGCAGATATACCTTGACGGGTGGATCGTAAGATTCGTACGAAGGCTTATTCTTTTTATTCTTCTTGGATTTGATTCGCTTCTTCTGCTGCGAGTCCCAGTTGTCGCGGCGTGCTGCCTGGGGGAACTCGGTGCTTGAAGCGTTTTTAACCTGAAATACTCTTTACTTCTGCAATGCTGAATATTATCAAAACGAAAACGAAACAGCTTCACGACTTTGATCCCCAGGCACGGTAGATATCCTCTCAGATCTTTTTAGTACCAAGTTCGAACTCTAGATTTATTTTGAGGATGTCTAAGTCGTAGTCAGAGAACATTATCAGGGTCTGACTCAGTGGCGGATTTACTACATATTTGCCGACAGTAGGCTATTCACGCCGCCCCTGACCTCTACAATTTGATACCCAAGTTTAGAATCATGTAGGTAATTAAAAAAAAATTAAATTGCAACTTTATGATTTGCACTATCGTCCTCATTACATCAGCTTTTTCCCGTTATTAGTATGATTGTGTTGTGAACTAGGGCATCGATGTGTCAGTTCCTTTTACAAAAGCTTTTCTAAGATTGACGATCATGATCACAGGATGTTGACTGACTCCAAAAAATCTTTTGTAGTAGAGGTCATTGTGTGGGTGTGGCTCGACCGGGGAAGAACTACCACCGTGCCTATTTCTGCCGCCAAGAAGCGTTGCTGTGTTTCGGTTTGAAGGGTGTGGTTGCTGGAGAAAATACAAGCACATGAGGCTCAACTCTGTGTTCCTCAAGTTGATGGACGCAGTGCATCGTAGGGCAAGTTCCTATCGAGCGTGACCAGCGAGGCAATGCTTTGTTATAGGTGATGGTTACCACTTAACATCAAGTTGGCCATCTACTTGATTCATCATAAGTAGAATAAAAAAAATGCTGATTAACAAGAATGAATGAAGTAAGCTATGCCACAGACCAGTGGTGTAGCTATCTTGGGGCTAGGTGGTGCACCAGGGCCCTGGAGCTCAGGGGGCTCTCTAACCTAAGCTTTGAAAAGAGACGTTCAATCAGCTCCCGAAGCCAGAAAACCTTGAACCAGCTTATTTTTTTTTAAATGTTTTTTTTTAAAGGTCAATATAAAAAGGGGGTGAGGGTCCGATTCTTTCTCTATGCACCGGGGCCCTTGTCCACCACGCCACTGCCACAAACGCCTCAATAACTCTTAGAATAACTGATTTTCTCACTCTCAATGTTTTTCTTCACCGCTTAGGAGTAGGTAATGGTAGGAAATAAGTTGTTAAAGATATCTTGGAACTTACATCTTCAGGGGACCCTGCTGGTCGGGGTCGGTTCCGCCTTCTGCCAGCGCGACGCCTCTGTAGTAGAAATTGTCATCATAGTTTGAATAAGTTGAATAGTTGATAGATTGATTATGTGAAAGTTTTTTTCTGAGCCACAGCTAACGCTTTCTTACGAGACAGAGCCTGGCTTCACTGTTAATACTTTTATTTAGATTAATAAATATTCTTCTAATTCTTTTTCTACTTCACGTTCGTACCAAGACGGGCATTCTCAACGAATTTTTCCTACGTAATACCTTTAAGAAGAGGAATATCGGGAGTTCCGGTTTTTCCCTTTATTAGTGCAACCTTAAAGTACGTTTTTATTAAAATGTGCGTTAATTTTAGTCGTCACTAAACATTTTTTTGCCCACCCTGCCTGTGGCGCTTTACCTAAGTCACCTAAGTACAAATTCAGTTTCATTTATTTAGATACAAATAAAAATTTCATTTGAATCTATTGACTAATTGGAAAATTAGTCAATAGATTCAAATTAAATTAAAAAATATACACCTATAAGTTTGTAAATGATTCCAAGCGCAAAACATCGCTTGGAACAAACAATAAAACAAATTTCAAGTTCTGCCAAGTCAGCTTTATTTCCCATTATTCGAAGATCAACGAAACACTACTCCTCAACATCTTTCGGCTCCGTGATAGAATCGACAAAAACCACAGAGTTACATTCAGCGGCATCACACTGCAGCATTGGGGGCACTTCAACTGGAGTCACTGTGTATTCATCCCCAATAACATAAGGGTTTCCATCAATCCACAGCGCGTCAAACAGACAGTAAATATGAACCTTAATTGTCATGTAACTTATGAACTTATAGATACGCCCGCCACACTCTCCTAAATGCTCCTTTATACTCTTATCTGTCTTGTACATCAGCAGAAGGTTGTGGAATTTTGTGATTTCGTCCATAACGACTTTCTTAATTAAGTTTGTGTAGATAATATCAGCTTCGATGTGCCTTTCCGGGTCTTCGTACATGCGTTGCTTGATGCGAAGTATCGCGTCTGACATTCTGACTCTGAAGATGACGCCAGGGTTCATTTGATCAGGCAGTAGACCAGGTTTCTTCGTTGAGGTTGAGAACTCCATGATTCTGTCTTTGACGGGTTCTGGGTAGAGGTAGTGGTGTGGCCGTTCCCGCAGCTTCGGTCCACTGAGGGTGTTGAATCTTCTGGTGTTCTGCGACAGAAAAGATCGCGTCAGATCTTCAGGCTAGGGCACTTCACTATCAACGCGAAATCGCGAGAATACTGGCATTTTATTCCGTTAAAGCATTTTTATAAAATTACTAGCGACCCGCCCCGGCTTCGCACGGTTGTTGTAGGTTATCCCTAAGAGATAGGCATATACCATCACGGACTTTTTTGTAGACCTTTTTAAGATGTACAATACTGTAGTACATTATTTTGATCTATATCGTAGGGTTCAGCCAGCGTTTGCAATGTAAGCGCGTTTGTATAAGACATCACATTAGAAACCCCTAAAATTATCAGTAGGGCACGTTCCTATCGTGCGTGACTTACGAGGCAATTCTTTGTTATAGGTGATCGTTACCACTTAACATCTGCTTGTTCCATCAGCATGTTGTTTAAAAAAAACATAACTACCTACCTATTGATTTAATTTAAAATAGAAACCGCTTTAATACTGGTTAAAGACTGTTCTTCAAAAGACCTTCTTACCTTAGCGCGTCTCTTAATCCGGTTATGGTCTGTATCATCCTTATGGTCAGCGAGATATTCGTCAAACTTATTGAAGTCGTAAGGAGCCCACGAGTCTTCGCCGGGGCGCGATCGGATCTCTTTGGGAACGTCTTGGACCTGCAACATAACATATATTATCATCCCACGCTAAGGAAAAGACAACTGCTAATATACCTCTCGCTCGCACGTTTCATCATTTTGAAATACATATATTAGAATATTTTGAATACTTATGGGATAAAAATGATACACAAAATAAAAATGACATGCCCCCCCATGTCATTTTTATTTTGTACCTATAATTCCTTCGATAGCGAAGACCAGGAATCAGTTATGTGAGCCAGATATAAAAGAACGTTGCTGCTATGTCGTACGAGGAAGTCAAGGAGGCCGCATTGGAAGGACTCAATTGGAGGAAACTGCATCAGAACCCCGACAGGAGCTAAGCTCTTATAGAGAAGAAGAAGAAGAGCCTTAATTGTTTATTACGTATTAAGTAGACAGTCTTTAGAAGAAAAAAATCGGTTACTTGTGTTCTTAATTACTGAATGGATAGGCTCGAAAGTATTAAGTATTTAAGTGCTCACTGCTCCAAACAAAATGTACATAATTTAATAATTATGTTTCTCAGTATGCAATTTTTTGTAAATTTTATGGGAAATAAATATCTTAAACCAAGAAAGTAGCCAGCTATTTTTCAGTTGGCCCACTTTTGAGCCTATTCATTATTAATGGATGACACCATTATATGTAAATAATATGTTATATATTATTTACATATAATGAGAAATATAATATAGGTTGGTAGAATTAGGGTTGTTAGAGATTACGTTTCTATATGAGATGTATTTTTTTGATGTTTTATCATAGGGTAGTGTGGTCGCTCAGCGACAAAGCCTTTGAAATAAACAATAAAAAAAAAGTTGGTCTAACCAACTTTTTTTTAATATACTGTCTTTTTTTCTATTCTATTCTGTGAGATACTATCTATCCATGCAATACCTGGTCTTTGCTGTGAGCTGCTTTCATTGGCGCCATCAAATTGACTGGCTGTTCGTAGATTTCATCTTTCACCTGAAAAGTAAAGGAAAAAAGATAGTTGAATCGATTAAAAAAAAACATTCGTAATTTATGTTTTTTTTTAATCGCCGGAACAAACGTTATGATCCAAAAACTTTTTTTTTGTCTCTCATAGTACTCTTACATAATATGTCATAGTATAATTGGACGCGTCAAAACCCGTTAAAAAACGTACTAAATGCGACTATAAAGATGGGCAGCCAGAACAAAATCCGACAATTTTTGGTTTTGTTTTGTATTTTCCCAAAAATTACGAAAAGTGGATTTATCGGTTTTCTCGGTGCTCCTCAAATAAGGAATGAGTATTAGAGGAAGTTTGAAAGTGGCGCCTGTGACAGATAAGTTGAGGAGCAATAGGTTAGCGTGGTATGGGCATGTCATGAGGAGGGAAGAAAGTCATATTACGAGAAGAGTGTTAGATATGGATGTGGATGGTTTTAGAAAGATGGTAGGCCAAAGAAAAGATGGATGGACTGTGTGAAAGATGACATGAGTAAGAAAAGAGTGAGCACCGAGATGACGAATGATAGAGGAGAGAAGAAAACCTGTTGTGCCGACCGACCCCACTTAGCGTGGGTTATGGGCAGGAAGATGATGATATTCCGGTGCTCCTCAATGTAACTACTTTGGTATTTAGGTACACTTACATTTGGGTAGTCAAAGTTGAAGCTCACGTAGGGATTAGAAGTCGCCGCAGAAAATAATGAAATAATCTGAAACAGTAGATGTTACAATACAATACAATACAATACCATTTATTCATGCCACACATACGCAGTTTATAAAAAACACAAGAATAGACATTATAAGTAAGTAAGTGACACAAATTGGCCGTCACTCAGCATTAATGCTATAGCAGCATACGCTACTATAACGCTGGTCTTCCGTGACACCAGTTTAAGAGTAGTAGAGCTCTTTGTGAAGGGCTCGTCCGGGGAAGTACTACCACCACGCCTTTTTCTGCCTCCAAGCAGCAACGCTGTGTTTCGGTTTGAAGAGTGTGGTTGCCGGTGTAATTACAGGCACATGAGGCTTAACATCTGTATGCCTCAAGTTGATGGACGCAGAGCAGTGCATTGTAGGGCACGTTCCTATCGTGCGTGACTTACGAGGCAATGCTTTTTTATAGGTGATGATTACCACTTAACATCAGGTGGGCCATCTGCTTGTTCCATTAGCTAATAGTATTTAAAAAAAAAAAAAAGTACGCGACAGTGCAGCAACTGCGACACCCATGTCATTAGTAGAGCTCTTTGTGTGTGGCTCGTCCGAGGAAGTACTACCACCATGACTACTTCAGCAGTCAAGCAGCATTGCTGTGCAGTTTGAAGATTGTGGTTGCCGGTGTAATTACAAGCACATGAGGCTTAACATCTGAATGCCTCAAGTTGATGGACAGAGCAGGGGCCTTATGCTCACTTCGAGCGAAATTATCTCACGATGGAGATGAAGTCACATCTCGTTCAATATAACTCGTTGACGTTGCGTCTCACATGAACTTTGAATGAGAAAATTGGGGAGTGAGATGGTAAGAATGGGGCTAAATAGTTTATCGAACGAGATATGACGTCATCTCCACCGTGAGATAATCTCGCTCGAAGTGAGCATAAGGCCCCTGTGGTTCATATCGTGCGTGACTTTCGAGACCATGCTTTGTTATAGGTGAGTAGGCCATCTGCTTGTTTTATCAGCAAGCAGTATAAAAAACCGGCCAAGTGCGAGTCGGACTCGCGCACGAAGGGTACCGTACGTAGGGGTATCTATGAAAACGGCAAAAAAATCACGTTTGTTGTATGGGAGCCCCCTTAAATATTTATTTTATTCTGTCTTTTAGTATTTGTTGTTATAGCGGCAACAGAAATATATCATCTGTGAAAATTTCTACTGTGTAACTATCACGGTTCATGATACAGCTTGGTGACAGACGGATAGACGGACAGCGGAGTCTTAGTAATAGGGTCCCGTTTTACCCTTTGGGTACGGAGCCCTAAAAATACTTTACTTACTATGAGATGATGGTGTATGGACGCCATTTCGAAAGGTTGCCGTCCTCACACCAGCTAGCGAGCAGGTAACAAATTGGTAACAACTAGAAGAATATCTACTCGTAAAAATTTTATAAGAAATCCAATTGGGCCCTAATTGATTGTTATAAACTTTGTAGTACCTACGTAACTACTTGGAAATCTAAAAGGCTGAAATAACAGTAATTGGTCAAGCGCGAGTTGCCACCATTGTCATCATCAGCCTGTATTATATTTATTTTATCACTAAGTACATATAAAACAAAGTCGTTTTCTCTGTCCCTATATCCTTATGTTATGTATGCCTAAATCTTTAAAACTACGCAACGGATTTTGATGCGGTTTTTTTTAATAGATAAAGTGGCTCAAGAGAAAGGTTTATATGTATAATACATGCATAATATAGTAGAGAAACACTGATAATTTAAGGGGTTTCTAATGTGATGTCGTAAACAAACGCGCTTACATTGCAAACGCTGGCTGAACCCTACGAGATAGATCAAAATAATGTACTACAGTATTGTACACCTTAAAAAGGTCTACAAAAAAGTCCGCGATGGTATATGCCTATCTCTTAGGGATAACCTACAACAACCGTGCGAAGCCGGGGCGGGTCGCTAGTTTATTAATATCTTCTAAACGGCTCAATTTGAAAGCGGTTTTTTCTAAACGATTTGTATGACTTTAGAGAAGGTTTTATAATTTGTTAGATACATAGATACACGCAAAACAAATAACCCGGGCGCCTTCGGCACTCGTGTAAAAAATTTAAGATAAAAAGGCTCGGCCTTTACGTGACTCTAGCTACCGAGGATTTATTGTACCCAGTTTACACTCAGCACATGTCCGTGTGAATGTGCAGAGACATGAGGAGGGTCTTGGGCAATGCGAGAATGTAAACAGGCCACTTCCATGTCTACTCGCGTTGCCGCTCGCGTTGCCCGTGTTGTGAACACACATTGCCGGCGACGCTGCCGCAGACATATGGACGGGAACATTTTCGTCCACGCGAATGGCATTGCGAATGTCTAAATGTAAACGCAGTATTTTAGATGGCTTCTGCTGAATCGTTTTTCCGTGCAGTAACTTTCGGCATTCGCGTTTTTCGCAACAAATGCAAAAAATAAATGTAGGTAGGTAGGCATGTTAAACAGTCCAAAACAAGGTAAAAATAATATATATGTTAAAGAAGGAATAAACAGGAAAACCGCATTACCATCTGTTGTTTTCAATTTTATTGATCGAGTGAGCAAAGCGAACGAAGATGTATGTAGGTATGTACCTATGTTTGGCATTGTTTGTAGGTATGTATGTATGCTCGGCATTGAATGTATGTTTGTTCGTGCATAACTTACAAATCGTTGATACGATCTGCATGAAAAGTAAGTTAATAAGTTGTACTTCACTACATAGTATAAAACAAAGTCGCTTTCTCTGTCCCTATATCCCTATGTATGCTTAAATCTTTAAAACTACGCAACGGATTTTGATGCGGTTTTTTTATAGATAGAGTGATTCAAGAGGAAGGTTTACATGCATAATACAAACATAATCTCTTAGGGATAACCCACAATAACCGTGCGAAGCCGGGGCGGGTCGCTAGTGACATATATATTATAGAAAAAAAAATAGGTTACACAAATATATGAAGTGAAATGTCCTATGAAAAAGCTTTATTTATGCATTCCTAAACAATTTCTGTTTTAGATTCGAGGATGTACGGTTTGAGATTCAATCTCTCTCTGTTGGCGTCTCACTAGTTTCTTTCGAAACAGTGTGGTGAAAGGATTTTAAGTGCGCCTCAAGAGGCTCCGTTCGAGCACTTGACACATGTTATAGAACTTTTTCGGTTCTACGACATGCCGGTTTCCTCACGATGTTTTCCTTCACCGTTTGAGAGTACTGGCATTGTGCACATACGTTTTTGAACAGAAAAACTCATTGGTGCACGACCGGTTTCGAACCCACTACCTTAGGATCGGAAGGCGGGGCCGCTACCACTAGACCACCAGTGCTCGTGAGATTCAATTAAAACAGTAGACGTAAGTAAGTCTTTGAGTTTCGTTAAAAAACCCCATATAATAATAACTCGCCATCCGATTTAACTCCTAAACATACAAGTAAATTTCTCAAGTACAAGCTATCGACCTATCAAATTTCATGCAGATCGGATCAACGGTTCGAAAGTTATGGCGTGACAAACATACATACCTACATACATAAAATGCCAAATCGCCCAAGTTGATTATAAGATCTTCGTTCGCTTCGCTCATCGATCAACGACTTACCAATACATACATACATACCTATATAAATAAATGTATTTATAATGCCAAATCGCCAAGTTGACTATAAGATTTTCGTTTGCTTTGCTCACTCAATCAATTAGTTAAGCAGTTAATTGTGAAACATAATATTTAAATATTGTGTACGACAGTCCTCAAAACTACAAATTTATGGTGTCATCAGTGCAGTCGGCAGTTGTCAGCACTGCAGCGTTCTACCGTGCTATTTTGCTAAGGACTCGTCCTAGTACCTGCCTAGGACTGTAGGTAGGTATCTAAATAATTTTGTACGCCTGTATTGGTAGCCTTTTTCTGCCGCCAAGCAGCAACGCTGTGTTTCGGTTTGAAGAGTGTGGTTGCCGGTGTAATTACAGGCACATGAGGCTTAACATCTGTATGCCTCAAGTTGATGGACGCAGGGCAGTGCATCGTAGGGCGCGTTCCTATCGTGCGTGACTTACGAGGCAATGCTTTGTTATAGGTGATGGTTGCCGCTTAACATCAGGTGGGCCATCTGCTTGTTCCATCAGCGAGTAGTATAAAAAAAATAATAGAAAAAAAGGATTTTAGTGATACTATTTTTAAGAAGACCTATAAGTTTATACCTTAAATTCTGACAAAATAAAATATTTGATTTGATTTGAGCGATATATAAAATTGTAGTATGTCAATATCCCTAATTACCTACATAAAATAAAAATGAATTCTTTTTTCTTGTAACAAATAATATATTTCTTTGCTTATCTTATTTACAGGTACCTATACTTATGAAACGATAATTGTAGGCACTGTAGACATCCTTTAAATCTCTTGGTATTCTGGAGTCCGTACTTGGTACTAAGATATCTAAAGGGATATCTACCGTGCCTGAGGATCAAAGTCCTGAAGCTGTTTAATAATTTTTGTTTGTTTTCATTGTAATATTCTTTGTAAATAATTTATATTTATTTATTAAAAACACCAGCGGCCGGTTTTTGAAAGCTCGATCAAGCCTAATCAGATGTCAAATCACTTGCTTTTTCAATTAAATTTTATGTAACAGCTGACAGCAAGTGATTTGACATATGATTAGGTTTGATCAGGCTTTCAGAAACCGGCCGTTGGTTTATCAGTGACAGTGATAAGGTTAGTTATTTTTCTTCGACAAATAGGTACTTGTATTCATTGTAATATTCTTTGTAAATGAATATTTTTGTTTGTTCTCTCTTGTCGTGTCACTAGTTTATTTCGAAACAGTGTGGTGAAAGGATTTTAAGTGCGCCTAAGAGGCTACTTTCGAGCACTTGACACATGTTATAGAACTTTTCAGGTTCTACGACATGCCGGTTTCCTCACGATGTTTTCCTTCACCGTTTGAGAGTACTGGCACTGTGCACATACATTTTTGAACAGAAAAACTCATCAGTGCACGACCGGTTTCGAGCCCACGACCTTAGGATCGGAAGGCGAGGCCACTACCACTAAACCACCAGTGTTCTAGTTATTATTTATTTATTAAAAACATTAGGTTTATCAGTAATAAGGAGATTATTTCTTCGCCTGCCTGGCCGCAGCGGCGGGGTTACCACCGAGTGCTTCTTCTGTAAATGTATCTTCCAGTAGCAGCGGCGCGTGAAACTCGAATGGCAGAACTCACATTCGTACCTGTCGAACAAGAATACTCTATTAAATATAGTCAAAGTCAAAGTCAAAAGGTATTTATTCAATAAAATCACAAGGATCACTTTGAAACGTCTTAAAGCTAGGTGACTCTAGGTGCCAGTTCCACGCGACCAAAGCCTAGAAGAACAGGCAACAAACTTACGGCTTGGTTCCTACCGTTCTTTTGTATGATCCTTTTACAAAGTAATACAATATTGAAGTTTAGTGAGGTATAGGTGTATGGTATTCCACACAGCACTATCTAGCCCTGAAATAAGGCTGTATCTCATGATCCGTGATAGTTAGACAGTTGAAATTTTCATAGATGATGTATTTCTATTTTTCTAAAAATAGAATAAAACAAATATTTAAGGGGGCTCCCATAAAACAAACGTGATTTTTTTTTGGCTCGTTTTAGCTCGATAATAACGGCAACAGGTAGACGCTTGAAATATTCACAGAATATTAAGTTATTTATTCACTTTAAAAATAAATAATTAAATTAAAATAAAACAAATATTTAAGGGGGCTCCCATACAACAAATGTTTTTAATTATTTTTTTTGCCGTTTTTATGGTACGGGACCCTTCGTGCGCGAGTCCGACTCGCACTTGGCCTGTTTTATTTTATTCTAATTTTGTATTTTTGTGATTGGTTAGGCATATCAATGTATTATCCATCTCTCTATCTAAAACCGCGTTTACATTTAAACATTCGCGCCGCCATTCGCGTGGACGGAAATGTTGCCGTCCATATGTCTGCCCGGACACTTACAGCGACTTTATACTTATACGCGTTAAGCCCTTTTTTATATACAAATAGCTAGTGAAACAAGCAGATGGCCTACCTGATGTTAAGTGGTAACTAACCATCACCTATAACAAAGCATTGCCTCGAAAGTCACACACGATAGGAACGTGCCCTACGATGCACTGCCCTGCGTGCATCAACTTGAGGCATACAGATGTTAAGCCTCATGTGCCTGTAATTACACCGGCAACCACACTCTTCAAACGGAAACACAGCGTTGCTGCTTGGCGGCAGAAAAAGGCGTGGCGGTAGTACTTCCCCGGACGAGCCACACAAAGAGCTCTACTACTCTTTAAAACCGTGGCCAACGCGAGTGGACATGCAAGTGGCCTGTTTACATTCTCGCATTGCCCAAGTCGATTCCATGTCTCTGCACATTTCCACGGACATGAGCTGAGTGTAAACGGGGTATTAGAAGATATTTTCTCACCGTTTGATATTATCATGCGAGTCCAAATGCCTCCTCAGCCGGGTGCGACCAAAAAAGGACTTGTCGCATCTCGTGCAAGGGAACTTCTTGGCGCCGCCGTGATGTCGCCTGATGTGCTCCGCGAGGTTGGACGTTGTTCTGAACGTTTTGGGACATATGTGGCATTGGTATTTCTTCTCCCCTGGAATTAAGGATAGGAGGAAATGTTTATTTTTAGCGTCTCATAAACCTTAAGATGTGTAAAGCGCAGGGCAGTGCATCGTAGGGCACGTTCCTATCGTGACTTACGAGGTAATGCTTTGTTACAGGTGATGGTTACCACTTAACATCAGGTGGGCCATCTGCTTGTTCCATCAGCTAGTTGTATAAAAAATAAAAATAAAATATATCTGCTTCAAAATTGAGTTGCAAGATTCCACCCGAACAAACATATGTACTGTACATACATACATACATTGCAAGCTAAATAAAAGCTTGTATAGTAAAAACGACATTACTAACAGTTATAAAGAGTAGTGGAGCTCTTTGTGTGTGTCTCGTCCGGGGAAGTACTACCACCACGCCTTTTTCTGCCGCCAAGCAGCGACGCTGTGTTTCCGTTTGAAGAGTGTGGTTGCCGGTGTAATTACAGGCACATGAGGCTTAACATGTGTATGCCTCAAGTTGATGGACGCAGGGCGTCGTAGGGCACGTTCCTATCGTGACTTACTAGGTAATGCTTTGTTATTGATGGTTACCACTTAACATCAGGTGGGCCATCTGCCTGTTCTATCAGCTAGATGTATAAAAACTAACCTGTGTGTACCCGAAGATGTTTTTCCAGGTCATTTTTATTAGAGGCTCTATAATCGCAATGCGCACAGCCGAAGCGAGGCATTCTGTGCGTGCGCATATGCGAATAGTGGGACGACGGGTGAACAAACTGTTTGCCGCATACCTGCCAACAATATTTTAAGATAAGATAAGATAAGATAAGCCATTTATTCCACACTTTGGGTTTAAGTACATGTTTTCGGTAATCTACACTAATATTATAAAGAGGAAAGATTTGTATTTTTGTATGTAACGAATAGGCTCAAAAACTACTGGTCCGATTTCGAAAATTCTTTCACCATTAGAATGCTACATTATCCCTAAGTAACATAGGCTATATTATATTTTCAAAAAAATCAGGGATCCTTACTAAAACTCCAATAATGTAACCCAAGGTGGAAAACAAAAACCTTACATCGCGTGCGCTGCGAAAACTATTGATGATAGAACAAAATAATGTACTACGATTTTGTAGAACGCGACAGCATAAGTCTAACTATTATAGTTATGGCACAATAAGTGTTCTTTTATTATAAAAATTTAATTGAAATGCCGCCGCTAGAAAAGGGTCTTTAATTTGTACCTTGTTACTAATCCTTATCCAAATAAATCATTTCATATTTAAGACGGTTTCAATACCTATAGATTAATTTTTAAATTTTTCAAATCGGACATTCCATTAAAAAGATATGACGAAATTAAAAATGTTAACGGGTCCACGGGTCACGCACGGGGTGCGTTTTCACTCACTCAAGGAGAAGGGCGTGCAAATGTATGAAATAAGAAAACGCGAGGCTCGAACCCACGGTCTAAGTTAAAATTTATGACCACCCATGCGAAGCTGTGGCTTCAAACCGAAACACAGCATTGCTGCTTGGCGGTAGAAAAAGGTGCGGTGGTAGTACTTCTCCGGACGAGCCACACACAAAGAGCTCTATACTTACAAACTTATTAACATCTTTTGACAGGCTTCACAGCTCAGTTGGCAGTAGCTCTGCCTTGTGCGCCGTAGGCCGTGGGTTCGATTCCCACCGAGAACAAATATTTGTGTGATGAACATAGATGTTTGTTCTCTGTCTGGGTGTTATTATATATTTTAAGTATGTATTTTAAAAAAAAATGTATATATGTATTATATCAGCTATCTGGTTCCCATTTTACAAGCTTTCGCTTAGTTTGGGGCTAGTTAGTGCTGTGTGGAAAGTCCATCAATATATTTTTTTTTATTATTTTTTTATTTTACAACAGTTTTAGTTAAAAATAAAAAAATAAAATTACCTCGCACACCAATTTCTCATTTAACATATTATGAACTTTATTGTAATGCTCCAAAGTTTCCTGTTTTGTTTTGAATATTAATTCACAACTGACACAAATCAAAGATCTGTACTTCACTTGCTTTGTCTTCGCTTTTGCTTTTGATACCATCGTGTCTTTGGGCCTGAAAACATATTAAAAATCCTACTAATATTATAAACGCGAAAGTTTGTAAGTATGGATGGATGGATGTTTGTTACTCTTTCACGTAAAAACTACTGAATGGATTTTAATTAAACTTTACATTAATATAGCTTATAGATCAGAATAACACATAGGCTACAATTTATAAAGATATTGTGTGAATTGTACAAAATATGACGATAAGTGTCAAGTAGGAAAAAATCTACCATCTGCGAGCTATTCTGGCGTGCGCTGCCAAAACCGCTAGAGTTACACATGTACATATGTGTAACTCTACGCCACGCTAATATAAGCTACTCGAAATACTAATCCTGCGCAGACGAAGTCGCGGGCACCAGCTAGTTTAAAATGCGCCGTAGGCCGTGGGTTCGATATTCGATCCCCACCGAGACCAAAACATTTGTGTGATGAACATAGATGTTTGTTCTCTGTCCATAAAGTACATAAGTAGTATATCAGCTATTTGGTTCCCATATGACAAGCTTTGGCTTAGTTTGGGGGTTTGGGGCTAGATAGTGCTGTGTGGAATGTCCACCAATATTTATTTATTTATTTATATTTATTTAATATTGAAAGAGCTTACAGTTTTTGAATAACAAAATCCAGAACATCTTTTACATCATCTTCGACTTGAATATCATCATTATAACCATTATCATTGTTGTACGAGTCCTCAATTTCCTCTTTCACAGTTATTGAATCGAGGCTAGTATCCTCAGTTTTCACTTCACCTTTAACTAGTAGTGTTTGGAACAAATCTTCCGATTGAATGCAAGTTTTTCTGAAGTTCAGGGAGATGTTCAAGTGTGTGATGCAGTTTAGGCATATTGATGAGGGTAGACTAGCATTTTTGGTTATCTGAAAGAAAATATATTTATAGTTAATTAATAAATTAACGGAATGGTATACAACTGAGCACACTTATGGGGGCATCCATTATTTACTTGAGGCGTTTAGGGGGGGAGGGGTCGAGCAGAATCTCACCCGATCACACGTGAGAAAAAAAAATACATGATATTTGCCGAGACTCCCCTTGGTCTCGGCAAATCTCACGTCATTTTTTTCTCGCGAGTAACAGTGTAAAATTGCGAGAACTCTGGGTAGGTAGGTATTATTTTTACTGAAAATATCATTAAAATAAGTAAAATTTGTCTTAACAAAAAGTATTAAGCAAATTATGTTTTTTTAATTAATCCAATGTTTAAATCTCACGACATCTCACCAAGGGGACAGGGGCGGGGTCGAAATATAGCCAAAATAGACCCATAAGCAGGAGCTATCATTCAAGGCCAGATATGCATAGCATGAAAAGCACAGCATCCACTGTCTCACAATGAGAT
Organism: Chloroclysta siterata; assembly: GCA_932294275.1. NCBI lineage: Eukaryota > Metazoa > Arthropoda > Insecta > Lepidoptera > Geometridae > Chloroclysta > Chloroclysta siterata. Next base: position 1,964,504 of record OW028595.1, on the reverse strand, counting down.
TCCCTGATACAGAGAAACAGAAGAGTCGCTGGACTTAGGCTCTCCTGATACGCCAAACTTAAAAACTTTTAAGTCTATCTGTGTCTAAGTTTGTTTGTGTGTGACTCTTTACTTAAAAGTCGATGAGACTTCCGATGAGGCCTATACTCAGCAGGGGGAACAATGCAAAAGGACTAGGTAATAATATTCTGTGTGTAATATCTTAGTTGGTAGTAGCTGTCTTTTGTACCGCAGGTTTTGGGTTCTATCTTCACCGACGCACCTCTAAGACCAATTAGCCCAAGAGAAGTGTGGTCGGAAATAAGAAGGCTGGACTCGAAAAAAGCTCCTGGTTTCGATCTTATTACTCCCAAAGTCTTGAAGGAAATGCCAAAAAAAGGAATTGTTTTCTTGACCTCCCTGTTCAACTCAACCTACAGACTCTCGTACTTCCCACTTCTCTGGAAGGTATCGCAAATCATTATGATACAGAAGCCAGGAAAACCAAACAAAGAAGTAACATCTTACAGGCCAATTAGTCTCCTACCGGTTCTATCAAAGTTGTGGGAAAAACTCTTTGTAAAACGGTTAAAGTACAGTCTCTCAACTATACCAGACCATCAGTTCGGATTTAGAGAAGGCCATTTCACCATTGAACAGGTTCACCGAGTGTACTCAGTGATAAGAGAATGCCTCGAAACAAAACAATATTGCTCTGCAGCATTCCTAGATATACAACAGGCTTTTGACAGGGTGTGGCACATAGGATTGCTGTGCAAAGTCAAGACGCAGCTGCCCCACACATTCTATCCGGTGATTAGATCATATCTATCTGACAGAATATTTCAGGTCAAGCATGAAGAATCGAAATCCACATTCCATGACATCAAAGCTGGAGTACCGCAGGGTTCAGTGCTTGGCCCGGTACTCTACAACATCTACACGGCGGACCTACCACAATCTCCGGGCGTCGTAACTGCCACATTCGCAGATGACACGGCAATCCTATCTTGCGATAAGTCCCCTATCCAAGCATCAAATGCTCTGCAAACCCAACTAAACAACACAGAAAAGTGGCTACATAAATGGCGGATTCGCACTAGTGCCGCCAAATCCACACATGTCACCTTTGCACTCCGTAGAGGAAATTGCCCACCAGTCCAATTAAGTGGGAACGAACTTCCACACAAAGACTCTGTCAGATACCTCGGTTTTACTCTGGACAGACGCTTAACCTGGAAAGACCATGTTAAAGCCAAAAGAAAGGAACTTGATGCTCGATCTAAAAGTCTGTACTGGCTGCTTGGGCCACAATCCCGTCTGTCACTACATAACAAGCGGCTAGTGTACAACAGCATTCTAAAGCCTGTGTGGACATACGGGTTACAAATATGGAGCACCACAAGCAAGTCCAACCGTGCAGTCATCCAACGAGTCCAAAATAAAATCCTGCGCTCTCTGGTCAATGCTCCTTGGTTTGCGACTAACAAGGAAATCCATGACTACCTAGAAGCCCCCACAGTAGATGAGGAGATACAACTCAGGGGAAATGGATACTTGTACCGTCTCAAGAACCACACCAACCCATTAGCAAGAGCCCTAGTGGAAAGACCTAACAACACTAGGAGGTTGAAAAGAAGTCACATCCTGGACAACCTCAGCTAAAAAAGAAAAAGGGGGAAAAAGATTGCTGCGTCTGGACCCTAATCGCCATTCATCCATCCACTCATCCGCCTATAGTCCACCAACTGATTGCGGATTTAAAAAGAACAAAAAAAAAAAAAAAAAAAAAAAAAACTTCACCGAGGACAAATATTAAAATGATGGACAAAGGTGCTTGTTCTCTGTCTGGGGATTAAGTAAGTAGTGTAGTTTAAGAAAACACCTGCCAAGAGGAGGGTGTTACTGGCTGCGACACAGTTTTATATTTCTGCAGTCAGTATTGTCACACTAGTTTTAGTTTCATCTTGTACCTTAGTTCCTTTTACTTTTTTACTTTACTTTAAATGTGTGTATAAGAATCTTATTAGAAAACTAGATATAATAAAAACTTACAAGTATTCCAGTGCATGTTTGGATATCCTCTACAAATTTGCTATCGGGTAGAAACAAATCCTTCATTACATTGCTTTTTCTCATGCACACCCTGCAGGATCCTACAAAGTCACTCATATTTTGTTTTTCAACTATATTGGTCCTCTCGCTTTTTCTTTTTGCCATGGCTGAACTGTGGTTACTTGTTTATTGTTTAGACTTGTATAACTTTTGTAGGTATCAACTAGGTACCACCTAATAATCACCATCAACAGGTGCTAAAAATACTGCAATAAAATTGCAAGAAAACCAACTACATCAACCAACACAAACAATAAGAATTTAAGAAAAAGAAGAAGGATTAAAAAAAAGGAAACTCAGCTGTCCTCAACTGACAGGGAAGGGATGGGAAATGTCACTATTCAGAAAAAACAACTGCCACTTGCCACGCCATCTATTATCGAGTAGTATCCAGCCTCACTTTAGTTCACTGTTGTTTTATAAAGTGCCTGAATACTAACTTTTACTGCAACACAAATAGTGACATCTATCGGCAAGTAGAATAGTAATTTTCACTATTGGAAGTTCGAATGTATTGCCTTAATTTTCCGCATTTTACACCGCATTTGAAACGCAATCTACAATGATAACACAGGAAAGCTAACATTCTAAATGTTTTTTTTTAACTTTTAAATTATTTATGGTATAGCTGTAGTACAAAAAACCTTTTTTGATACTTGTAGATAGCGTTAAAGACAAAGACTTAAAACTCCTTTGGTGCGCAGGGTTTTTACCTCTTTGGTCAAAGCTTATTCGCTTAGGCTACACTCTTTTGTTCTAAATTGAAAATAGGTGGAACTTTCAAACATGTTGGCTATTTTTACGTCATAAAACTTGTATCTACGTAGTTGGTACGTAGCGCCAAAGCTACACTTTATTATCTTATCTGAAAATGATAGATTTCAAACGTGTTGGATTAGAAGAAAGAACACAAAAAGTCGTGAATATATACTTTATTGGCATAATTTTATGTATTCATAACAAATCTAAAAAACACTTTAATTGATAGCTCTAAACAGCAACAGGACAAAGAACCCTACCAAAAGACAATACTTTTTTTTAAACCAAACAAGCGGTTACTTTAAACCAAATCGTGTCTGGGATTACTGCCGTGGGCTTATTTCTTAGGGAGGCAATAATGTACAGCCAAATAATGTACAGCATGATATTGCACAGCACGATAATGCACACCCAGATAATCCGTGTCCACTGGTTTGAATTATTGGGTGTACATTATCATCCCGTACAACCGTTGAGTCGGATTGGTTAGGTTATGTTGAATCATATAAATTACGCTCGAGGCGAGCAAAGCGAGCGTGCCGCGGCAGCGGCCGCCGAAGTGCCAGAAATTAATTTTTACGGTACCAAAGTGGCTTCCAATTATCATGCTGTACATTATCTGGGTGTACATTATTGACACGTGACGATATTGCACATCCAGATAATGCACACCCCGATAATGTACACCCAGATAAAACGAATCCAAAAAGGTACCAAAGTGGATTCCAAATATCATGCTGTACATTATCGTGCTGTACATTATCATGTCGTACAATAACCGGACTCATTTCTTAGAGCGGTTACAAACTGCCACTATAATAAACTTTTATACAATGCTGTCGCTACATGTCATAATGAAAACAACCTTTGCATCACAAGTCAAACCGCTGTTAATACCTCTCCTAATCTTACCCATGTAATCCCCAGACACTAATCAGATATCTTGAGGGTGATATCAGCTTCAAAAGTATGACGAGTGAATGACAACTAGCATTATTTTATTCGATTCGGAAGTAAAAACTAACCTAAAACTGCATATTGGTGAAAAATGGCTGGACAGGACTTTTGATTTCGAATATATATATATCGAATAAATTTCGTAATTTACCGTAATTGTCATATATTCTGATGTTTACTCTTTAAAGAGGTTATTAGTAGTAACTTTAAAAAAGGTAATATATTCAAGACTTACTATAGACACAATACCTATATGCAATAAGTAGGTACTCGATATAAAATTGTACAACTCACGATGAACAAGCTATCCGGTGAATGGTTAACCATACAAGCCACATAGAACGAAAATTTATATTACGCTACGATCCTGACATACCTCTTTCGCTTCATTCACTCTCATAACATTCTTCATACATGCTCGTCGGTTTAGGGTACTCTTGACCTGGCCTTTCTCTAAATGTCCGTTATCTGATACAGATACGTTCGCCGAGGTCTTCCCCTCTCAACAGTCCCATTCAAACTCGCCTGATGTACCTGTTTCTCTACATGCCCAAACCATCTTAATATACCTTTCTCTACTCTCATCACGTCTTCTTTCACTCCACATTTGTCTCAAATCACACTGTCGCTCATTCTATCACTATGTTATGCATACACCCAACTAAATTCGATTTGCATTACACTGGAGTTTCATTATGAATGCTAAATTGAAAACCCACTGCGGATACCGCGGTCACTTGCGTGAATGTTGTTTACAGAATCGTACTGCAGCTTAGTCAGTATTTCATCAGCGGACAACTTGTTACTTGTAATTTTCTTAAACATGTGTCATTTTACTTATATAATGAGTTTATTTAAATAATTAATGTTTTAGGAGTGTCTTCTAGTTACGATGACTATGAGGAAAGGAATGGTGCTCAAAATAGTGCTCGGCAAAACGTCGAGTGTGAAAACCGCGCGCTAGTTTACGCCGCGCGAGACTAACGCGAGCGATTTTGACGCGAGCTATACAACACCGCGTGCTCACCAAAGTGAGGCTTGGGACAGTGAGCTATTTGAAGTCCATTCTTATAACGTCGCGTTAGTTCAAAGCGAAGTACACTTAGCGAGATATTTTGTTGTCTGCAAAAAAGCAAATTTATTCAGTTTCGTATGGTGGACAATAAAGTTAGGTAAACAAAGTAATTAGGATAATATTATAGGTTCATAAAAAAAGGAACGTTCCGATAAAAATAAATAGCTTCTACATTTCACCATACGAAACTGAATAAATTTGCTTTTTTGCAAACAACAAAAATATCTCGCTAAGTGTACTTCGCTTTGAACTAACGCGACGTTATAAGAATGGACTTCAAATAGCTCACCGTTCCAAGCCTCACTTTGGTGAGCACGCGGTGTTGTATAGCTCGCGTCAAAATCGCTCGCGTTAGTCTCGCGCGGCGTAAACTAGCGCGCGGTTTTCACACTCGACGTTTTGCCGAGCACGATTTTGAGCACCATTCGAGGAAAGGTTAAGGAGGATATTTTAAACGTGTTAATTGTGCGATTAAGATCCTAATAAGAAATTAATTATGCAGACAACTGTTTAAATATTTTTTTTATTTGACTTACTCCTAATGCTACCTGAGGTAAGCATATACAATGATTTCACTACACTAGACTATAATGTCATAAATAAGTGGCATTTTAAAGAGATTTGAATAAAATGTACCTAATGTACTGTTTGTATGTACAATAACTTAAATCTACATAAATTATCATAGTATTTGTTCTATAATTAGTTTATATTATAATACAACGGTGCAGGTGCGTTATAGCGTGCGATAATGTTGCGATAACGCGTGCATGCGTTCATAGTGTCTATTCCGAATTTTGACCATTTTTTTCCGTTTTATTCTGTTTTTTTTCAGCAAGTTTTGTATGTAGACGCGATAAGGCGAAGACAAGAGTTTTACTAAACTGTGTGCTATGTGATTGCACACAAAATGGTTGATTGCGATTTTTCGAAAATGAGTTTTGTTATTTTATATCTTTCAGTATGACGAAACGTGCGAGCGAGTCACAATTCATCACAATTCATTTTGATCGATACATGCTTTCCTACTCAAAAGTTTGCTTTACTAGTTTTCGTACATAAGCAAACTTCTAAGTAGGAAAACTTGTATCGATCAAAATGATTTTTTTACTAAGCTGGGTGCAATGTGATTGCACACAAAATGGTTGATGTCGATTTTTCGAAAATGAGTTTAGGGATTTTATATCTTTCAACATGTCGAAACGTGCGAGCGAGAGTCACATTAGCTCTTGTCTTCGCCTATCGCTCTATCGGGCGTAACATTCGTTCTCAGCACGGCCGATAGGGGGCGCTTATCGCGTCTACATACAAAACTCGGTGGAAAAATGGAAACCGAATTACGTAATACGAAATCCGAAACCGAAATCCGAAAAAATACAAACTGTCAAAAGTCGAAAAAGACATACAAATGTACACTATGGTATTACGTAATTGATGACTGTTCTGAAATCTAGATGTAATTACGGCAACATTTTTATTTTTGTAACAAAGCAATGCCTCTTTCTCTTGTCGTGTCACTAGTTTCTTTCGAAACAGTGTGGTGAAAGGATTTTAAGTGCGCCTCAAGCGGCTCCTTTCGAGCACTCGACACATGTTATAGAACTTTTTAGGTTATACGACATGCCGGTTTCCTCATGATGTTTTCCTTCACCGTTTGAGAGTACTGGCATTGTGCACATACATTTTTGAACAGAAAAACTTTTATCGCACGTAATAACACACCTACGGCCGGTTTCTGAAAGCTCGATCAAAACTAATCGGATGTCAAGTCATTCGCCATTTCAGCTATTACAGCGAATTAGATAGAGATAGCGAGTGCCTTGACATGCGATTAGTTATGATCGGGCTTTCAGAAAACGGCCGCTAGTGTACCAAATATTACCTAATTCTTATTTTAACCATTTAATTATATAAAATAAAAACTTTCTGTCTACGATTATTCTATATACTGTTTAATAGCTAAAAAATATATTATAAATAGTTGTCAAACATTTACATTATAACTCTCGTATATTAATAAGTGTAAGTACAAAACTTACATCAGCGGAGCTATTACCGAAGAACAGGCAATAGCGATAGCACATTGGCTATTAAAAGAAACATTGCTTGTTGGTCGCGATATCAAAACTTATTTTATTAAGATTAAGAGTCGCCAATACTCTTCATTTTTTTTTGCCAGTTCAATTTTCAATTTGCCAACATATTCAATTTGCCCTCTGCTTTTGCCAACTTATTTTACCCGGCATCTTTATCTCATGGGCTCACAAAATCACATTTTAAGAGTAGTAGAGCTCTTTGTGTGTGGCTCGTCCGGGGAAGTACTACCACAACGCCTTTCTGCCGCCAAGCAGCAACGCTGTGTTTCGGTTTGAAAAGTGTAGTCGCCGGTGTAATTACAGGCACATGAGGCTTAACATCTGTATGGCTCAAGTTGATGGACGCAGGGCACGTTCCTATCGCGCGTGACTTACGAGGCCATGCTTTGACTTAGGTGATGGTTACCACTTAATAAGCCAATCGTGAGCCAAAAAGTCCAACGATTCACCGAAAGGCCAATAGATGGCGTTATTGCAAAGCCACACGATTCAATTGACGTATGCGTGCCTATTCTCTTTTAACACCTTATTTTTCCGTTCTCCAGCTGATTTTGTATGTAGATTCGATCAGCGGCCCTATCCGGCTGTAAAATGATTTTTCAGGTTGCCTGCAAGAAATCGCTTTCGGCGATAAGGCCGCCTATTGTACTTTTATAAGTTATATTTAGATTTATGATGTATTTTTGTGTACAATAAAGTATTATCAATCTATCTATCTATCTTTTCACGACCAATAGGGATGCTTATCGCGTCTTCATACAAAACCAAATCAAAACCTGAATCCTAATTACGGAATACGGAATACGAAATCCGAAAAACAGTTGTCGAAAGTCGGATGAGACACTGGAAAAATAGCGTTCATTTCTTACCCGCACTCCACACAAACGGTCTGATACTCAGACACTACCCTTACAAAGTTCATATCAGTAGATCTATTATCGTATCGTTTCACTGACCTTTGTATTGTGCGTGACCGTTTTTGAGTAGGTTCGAGTAACAATAAGCGCCCCCTAGTGGACGTGATAAGACTATTAACGCCATACAAAAACGGCCACGCAATATACAAGGTGTTGCAATACTTATACTTAAAACATCAGGGGGCTAAAGTACCCATCAAAATGAATAACTTTTTCTAAGGAACCAAAACTGTAAACGCGAAAAAAAAAACCAGCTGTTTCATACATTTTAGCCAGGAACTTTTGTATAAAACAGCTGTTTTTTTTTCGCGTTCAGTGTTGGTTCCTTAGAAAAAGTTATTCATATTGATGGGTACTTTAGCCCCCTGAAGTTTTAAACACAAGTATTGGAACACCTTGTATAATCTTTCGGTTCTTACCCACACTTCGCAATTTTCTTACTTCTACATACATTCTAAATAAAAAAGCGTATAACATAATACATTTACTCAAGTTGCAATTAACATATTTACTCTCTATAACCTCTCTTTAAAGGCGTTGTTTCATCAATATATGGAGCCGGGGTCTGGTCTATGTACAGTATATATAATTATCGCTTAGCAATATAGCGGACTGACATGCGTGAATGTCATTTTGACAACTTTTGTTTAAGTTAGGCTTCAGAGTGAAAGCCATTACCTTAAAAAAATGGCACAAAACTGTCAAAATATCATAAAATGCAATGCGTCATAACAAACGTCATGTCAAACGTCAATTACAGACTGTCATGGCGGCTCTGGAAGTGTGCACATAGTAAGAAATTCGAACAGTTCAACATTTAGTGATAACAACTATATTATCCTACATATTAATGAAATTGCATTTGGATCTTAATTTTTTTGCAAATTAGTGCGGTACATAGACCAGACCCAGAAAAAACCTGTCCTTTAGCTATCAAATGGCCTACAAATGCGTCTAAAGATTTAAGTAATTTGTCGAGTTAATAAGTTCCTTGCAACTATCTATTAGCTGCAAATAATTAGATCTATTTTTTCCCATTTTCAATTTTTTTTCTTGATAATACATACTCATACATCTACACTAAAACGAACACTACACTTATGGGTCGGACTACACAATCGGATGCCTCAGCACCACACCCTGATATGGATGTCTTTAGCACCACGCGTTGCTGAAGCAAGCAATGATGTGTAGGTGACCCTGAGAAGTCTTTTTTTTTTTCACAACACTTGACACTGGTTTAGCGGGCCATCAGAATACTAGCAGTACCTGGAACATAGTTATAAATAAATAAATTTATTGTTGTTTTATCATTGACAGCCTTCACAGCTTAGTTGGTAGTAGCTCTGCCTTCTGTGCCGTAGGCCGTGGGTTCGATCCCCGCCGAGAACAAACATTTGTGTGATGAACATAGATGTTTGTTCTCTGTCTGGGTGTTATATAATATAAGAAGTATATATTTACAAAAAAAAAAAGTATATATCAGCTATCTGGTTCCCATATTGGCTTAGTTTGGGGCGAGATAGTGTTGTGTGGAATGTCCACCAATATTTATTATTTATTTATTTATTCTTCATGTAAACTATTGTAGTTTGTTTTTTTTGTTCTATAGGAACATTTATATTAAGCGACTACAAGAACCCAGGAGCTTTTAGCTTTTTAATAATAATAAAATCTAGTTAAAATCTCGTTGTGCAAGCGGGTCATTTGCACAACAATCAGAATCGTGTACGCAATTAAGGACCGTCCATTAATCACGAGAGGCTTGAAAGAGAGAGCGGAGGGGGTTCATCACGCAATATCACAAGGGGGGAGGGGTGGGGGGCCGATTGTAGTAAGATATCAAGTGTATTTATTTTCTCGTCAAACGCGCGATTTCTAAACCGAAAAGCGGCTTTCTGTCTAGACATTAGTCTTAAACCTCACTACGTATTACTAAGGGGGTTTAACGCGAGGTCCACAGCGAGGCACAGTGCAGTTACCTGATGCAGTGCAGTGCCGCGGACAGGTGCCGCGTCTACAGACGCGACGCCCCCTGCGCGAGGTCCACAGCGAGGACGGCGGCGGGGGCGGCGCCCCCTCAGCTTCGTCTATGTCGCCCGCCGCCTTTGCGCCTGCGTCCGTCGCGACGGTTCTGGAAAAGTCAATAAAATGCTATAGCACTACTGTTTTATACTATTAGTAGCTGGTGCCCGCGACTTCGTCTGCGCAGGATTAGTATTTCGAGTAGCTTATATTAGCGTGGCGTAGTACATATGTGTAACTCTAGCGGTTTTGGCAGCGCACGCCAGAATAGCTCGCAGATGGTAGATTTTTTCCTACTTACTTGACACTTATCGTCATATTTTGGACAATTCACACAATATCTCTATAAATTGTAGCCAATGTGTTATTCTGATGTATAAGCTATATTATTGTAAAGTTTCATTAAAATCCATTCAGTGGTTTTTATGTGAAAGAGTAACAAACATCCATCCATCCATCCATCCATCCATACTTACAAACTTTCGCGTTTATAATATTTGTAGGATAAGTATGAATTTACAAAACTAAATAGAAAAAAAAAATAGAAGTATTAAATCAGCAATCTGGTTCCCATAGTACAAGCTTTGGCTTAGTTTGGGGCTAGATAGTGCTTTGCTAGTATGTGTGTAGACATGACCTGTAGAATACCGTTTCCTGGTTATAGGGGTACTATGTTACATGTTGTATAGAATAGCAAAGCACTGTATTTTAAGAGTAGCAGAGCTCTTTGTGTGTAGCTCGTCCGGGTAAGTACTACCACTTAACATCAGGTGGGCCAACTGCTCCATCAGCTAGCTGTATAAAAAAAAATGAGTAAGACGGTCATAGTATACATACCGGTCTCGCTTCGCCCTCGGCCCAGCGCTCGTACGCGCGCTCGCGTTCCAACCACTCTTGGTACTTGTACCACCATTCCTCCCACTTCACGTAGTCGCCTAGAGTCAGACCTGCGAAACACATACAGTGAAGTGAGTCACAAAGCAGAATTTAGTATAATTTACTATTTATTTATTTAAAAACTAAAGAAATTGTGCAAGCCGGGACAAAAAATCACCCTTGTGGTGTCTAGGCGGATCTTTTGCTAATAGTACATATTTTTTTTTTACACAGCACTATCTCGCCCCAAACTAAGTCAAAGCTTGTAATATGGGAACCAGATAGCTGTTATAATACATAAATACTTTTTTTTTATGTAAATACATCCCTATATTATATAATAACACCCAGACAGAGAACAAACATATGTTCATCACACAAACGTTTGTTCTCGGTGGGCATCGAACCCACGGCCTACGGCGCAGAAGGCAGAGCTACTACCAACTGAGCTGTGAAGGCTGTCACTACAAACTGAGCTCTTGTCTTTGCCCTACTCTGTACAAGAGAACACAATGGTTACCTCTAAGATATCCCTTCTTCTTGTAGTAGTCGTAGCGCACAGTGACGTCATCCCAAGACGGCAAGCCCCCCGGCGCCGCCGCCAGCAACTCCTCAGGGTAGCTGCCGGCCGGAGCATCCGCGTCCATCATGCCTCTGTAACACAAAATTAATTAAATAAATAGTAATAGAATCGTTTCCTTAAGGGGCTGACAACTATCAAACTACTTCTCGCTCGCACGTTTCGACATGTTGAAAGATATAAAATCACTAAACTCATTTTCGAAAAATCACAATCAACCATTTTGTGTGCAATCACATTGCACACAGTTTAGTAAAAATTTCATTTTGATCGATACAAGTTTTCCTACTTTAAAGTTTGCATATGTACGAAAACTAGTAAAACAAACTTTTGAGTGGGAAAACATGTATCGATCAAAATGAAATTTTTACTAAACTGTGTGCAATGTGATTGCACACAAGATGGTTGATTGCGATTTTTCGAAAATGAGCTTAGTGATTTTATATCTTTCAACATGTCGAAACGTGCGAGCGAGAGTCACATTAGCTCTTGTCTTCGCCTTAACGGGTCAGTATCGAGCAGCGCAAGTACGGAACTCATTTCGCTAAATTTAGCGATAGTCAAATATTTTGATTTGTGCGAGTACGGAACTAGGGGTCGCTATCTTTTGACGATCGCATGCGATCGTCAATTTTCGCTATAATTGTAAAATGGTAACTCGGAAACTTTCGGTTTTGAACACAGATGTCTATGGCTTCGTTAAAATAATTCGTCTAATTCGCTTAAGTACACGAATTTGACACCACGATCGTGAGATCAAAAGTACCATCCATACCCGCATTTTAGCGAAATTCGCTAAAATCTTACGAATATCACGACTTTCGTCAAAATCGCCGCCATCGATCAAAATTATCGTATCCATGAGAAAAATGGCTATAATACATTAAAAATTCATAGGAAACCTGTCAAAAAGGATTACACAGCCATGGAATAGGTGACCAAAATGTACATAAATTCCGAACTGTATTTTACGCGGCTGTACAATCCATGGTTGTACATTGGCACCCATCGATATCGATCGCTGGTTGGAAGTCAGTAGCAACCAATGAGAAGATTGCGCCATGAAGCAGTAGCATGTGTTCCTAATATATTCATAAGAAAGAAATGAGCCAATAGATAGAGCGCTGACAGTAAAAAAATTACTGCAATTGTTATCGGACTATTGGCTATCGATGTAATTATCAAATTTTGCATCTTATTGGAAACTAGTGGCTTCACGCGGCTTCGCACGCGTTGAAGTGGTGAGTCGTGATTGAGCCACAAACATCCAAACATCGTAACTTTCGCATTGATTTGTATATTATTAGTGTAGGATTTTAAATACCTACGTAGGTATAAGAGATACCTATAGGCGTACATTACCTATATTAGGTAGGTAGGTAGGTTTAGGTGCTGAGTTTAGCACAAACATGACAAATACAACAAAGACAACCTTATGTACTTATTTGTTCCTAGTTTCTACCCCAAAAACAAACGAAACAAAACAGCTTCACGACTTTGATCCCCAGGCACGGTCGATCTCTTCGTACCAACTCAAGATTCCCGTTTATATAATGTTCCTTACAAACATTGACGCCTCGTTTTTGTATCCTTTATTGTATCCTTTTTACCTACTCGAACGTTTTAGGGGTTGTTTTCGAAAATCAAACTGTCTTTTTGTTATTTAGCCACAGAACACATTTTCTTTTAGTTTGAAGTTAATTGCACTATCTACGCGTTAAAATCTCCCATACAAACCTTGAAACTTTGGTTTTCAAATATTGTAAACGTGATTTAAAATTATTGATTGTGGAGTATATTTACTTCAAGTTTGAAATCAATCGCACTATGCGTTAAAAATCTCCAATACTAACTTTTACTGTCATTTGCACCCTTTGCAGGGGTAATTATCAAAAATTAAAAGTGTCATTCTTAATTATTTATTTCTTAGTATATTTACCTCAAGTTTTAAGTCAATCGCACCACGCGTTAAAAACACCCATACAAACTTTGACATCCCTTTGCACACTTATTAAGGGTAGTTTTAAAAAACTAAAAATGCCTTTCCTATTTTTTTGCCTTGAAATATATGTAAGTACTCCAAGTTTCAAGTTTGTAGGTTCAAGGAATATTTTTTTTCATACCAACGTTTTCATCCCTTTTTACACCCCTAGGGGTTGAATTTCCAAAAATCCCTTCTTAGTACACCTCTACGCCATAAGACCTATGTACTCTTCAAATTTCAAGTCTCTAGGACCAGCGGTCAAAAAACTCCCATACAAACTTTTACATCCCTTTGCACACTTATTAAGGGTAGTTTTAAAAAACTAAAAATGCCTTTCTTATTTATTTATCTTGAAATATATGTACTCCAAGTTTCAAGTTTGTAGGTTCAAGGAATACTATTTTTCATACAAACGTTTTCATCCCTTTTTACACCCTTAGGGGATGAATTTCCAAAAATCCCTTCGTAGTACACGTCTACGCCATAAGACCTATGTACTCTTCAAATTTCAAATCTCTAGGACCAGTGGTTTAGGCTGTGCGTTGTCTATATGTCAGTCAGTCAGTCAGTCAGGACTTTGATTCTTATAGTATTAGAGATTATCGTACAATCTGCGCACGATAGTCGTGTACCATCGTACATAGTTATGAAATAATCCCACATGTACGATAATTATCGTACGGTTCCGAACGCTGGCTGGTCCAGTTACAGATCCCGGTACATTTAAAATATCATTAGCAAAAAAACACACAGCGCTTGCATAGGATTATGGAAGCGCTGTGTGTTTTCGTCAGCGCGATCTAGCGTGTCGGTACATGTATACTGACTGGTGCGTTTTCGTCAGCGCGATCTAGCGCGTTCAGCGTCTATCTGGTTGTAAACTGACTGGGATGTGTGTTTTCGTCAGCGCGTTCTATCTAGCGCTTCGGTACATGTATACTGGTTCATAATCTACTACTGCTCGAATATAATGGATATACCAGTCCATTTTATTTTGGAATTTGAGGAAAACTTACAGCTAGGTACAGATTATTGTTTGAAAAGTAATTAACTTAATCTTAAAAAAAAAGATTATGTTACCTGAAGGCCAATTAAAAGTTTCCACAGATAAGTTAAAGTAACAAAAAAACTGTAAATTAGACGACTAAACAAAAAAAAGAAAAGTTGACAAAATATGAAATCCGTAGGAGAACCAAGGTAGCCGACATAGCTCGCAGAATCAGCAGGTTGAAGTGGCAATGGGCAGGTCATATAGCTCGAAGGACTGATAACCGTTGAGGAATAAAGGTTCTCGAATGGCGACCACGAACAGGAAAACGAAGCGTGGGACGCCCTCCTACCCGATGGACTGACGACATTGTCAGGATCGCGGGAACTCGGTGGATGGAGAGGGCTCGGAATCGTTCTTCCTGGAAATGTATAGGGGAGGCCTATATCCAGCAGTGGACTTCTTTGGGCTGATGATGATGACAAAATAGGCACGTAATCAAAATAATAAAAGTAAGTTATACAAAATCTAAAGAATTATGAAGAATTTGTCACCGACTGTGCGCTTTAGTGTTCTTATTGAGGTATTAAAAATATCTATATCAGCATCCGCCTTAACTGTTGAACGAGTTGCTAGTTCGGATAATAAAAGCATTTTGCCTGTAATTGGTTTTAACTAAGGGAACGTAAAGTACATTGGGTCTTCATAATGAGACTGTGTTTGATTTAGATACAGACGTAAAATAATACAAGCATCCTATGAAAGCGAAATAGATCTTTTTGCTTCTAAAGCGCTGAAAATTAAGGATATCCTAACGAAGCGCTGATTTGTTGAGTCACCCTAGGCTCCCGGTTTCTTCTAAAAGCAACTTTTATCAATGTCAAAATATTATTGTTATTTTTTTTCCTTTGTTTTTCTTTAACTACATTGTTTAGTATTTTTTAATTTTTATTTAACAAGTAAGCTCTTTTTAGTCTGACTATGTGAAAACGTTTGAATGGGCAATAGCTTTATATGTTAATTACTACATAGATTTTATGTACTGTTTGATTTCCTAAGAAATGAAAATTAATAGTAGATTAGTAGCCAAGGGCGGTGAGGCATCAATTGCAGCCCGAGATATTTATATATATATATATAGTTCGAGGGTGCAATTGGTGCTTACACCCGAGCTAACTATTCAGCTTTACATCTCGATTGTGAGGTAAGTAGAAAAAAACCGGCATTACAAGAATAAACAATATTTAAAGTAAAAGTTTTCTATTCCCGCCTTTTTTCATTAAAAAAAATCAAGTTTTTAATTATTTTTTTTTTCAAAATCGAAATTGAGCTTCGCCGTTCGATATTTGAAATTGATGACTATTATACTCACACGAAGACAAGGCTGCAAAGCGACCTCTTTGGTCATTGGGCTGAATGCATGATGTCTATTGCCAGTATGATGGTTAGATGTACGCGAACTTTTTGAAATAAGTGTTTTTTTTTAAATTACTTACCGCCCTAGGGCTTTTACATTATTACCCTAGAGCGCTAATTAGTCACCTACAAGCCCCATTTGGAGGTAATAAGAACCTACTTACCGAACATGAGAGATGTAAAATAAATAAATAAATAAAATAAAGCGCTGTGTGTTTTCGTCAGCGCGATCTAGAGTCTATAGTACTCTGTAGTACTCACTGGTGTCTTTCCGGAGGCGGGTCTGGGCGCGCGTCTATCCGCACGTGTAATTGCGCGTCGCGGCGCGTTATGCGCATGTTCATGTTCTCGAGCCGCGCAGAACGGTCCATCGACCATTGCGCCATCTTGCCGAAGCGTTCCGATAACGTCAATCTGTAATAATGTCAAACAATAAATATATAGATAGAAACTTATGTTTAAATTAAAGTCCGAATGAGATTACAGTCTCATTTTAACACTCTCTACGAATCCACCCGGATGCGCCAGTTAGTTACTTCTATAGCTTAACAATATCGCTTTCACTGTGCATGAATCCAGCCGGCTGCGCCAGTAAGTTACATCTGCAGCCCCTGGTCTGTTTTCTGTTTAGTGCTTGATCTGCTCCGGCGGGATCCATCGACCCGACTGCGCCAGTTAGTTGCCTCTGCGGCGCCTGGTTCGAGCTAGCAGTCTCACTTTCACTCTCAATTAATCCACCCGACTGCGCCAGTTAGTTACCTCTGCGGCGCCTGGTCCGAGCTAGCGGTCTCGCTGTCGCTCTCGTCCCGGCGTGTGAGCGCGGCGGCTATGGCGGCGGGACTGACGCGCGGCTGCGGCGGCGGATGGGGGCGGGGCCGCGGGTCGGTGGGGGGCGGGGCTCGTTCCCCCTCCCTCTTGATCTGCTCCGGCGGGATCGGCACGGGACCGGATCGAGCCGCTCCACCGAGAAGTTGTCCGCGTTGCCATTCTAACACCTGAACAAATATTATAATAATAATTAACAACTAGTCTACAGGTCGTGTCGGAAAACATTGTGAGAAAACCAGTTTTCTACATAGTATTAAATTTTTAACAGTCATTTGATTAATTATAGTCGCATTTAACACTTATCGGAACGAGACAGCAATATTGCTCTCTCTCTCTCTCGCACTTAGGAGAACGGCACGATCTTTTTGTTTAAGCGCAGAGATGTGCATTATTGGAGTCGATAAGAACTATCGATACATGAGCTCTCCGACCGCGCAACCACCGGCCGCTCTCGCTGAATCATTCTTTTTATCGATAACGTGCATGCGCCCGCGCCGAGTACCCTCAACACTAGCTTATTATGATTTGTGACCGAGTTTGCTGCTATTGTTTAACGCGACTATAGTGTAAGTGGACGCCATTTGGCAGCCGTGCTAATTCAATAAATAAAAAGCCATCTCAACCACATATTGTAGTCAATTGTAAACACAATTAAACACTCCTAACATGAACTCTTTCGATTCAACTGAATAAGTTCAACTAGACTCACCTTCTCTTCCCTTGTCCGCTTGCTCCCTTCCCTCGCCTTGAGCAGTTCCCGTGTGGGCTGGACTACTGCTCGCTCGCCCGCCCCCCGCGCGGACGGGCCACTTCCCCCGGCGCCGGATACCCCCGCTGAACCGCGCGCGCGGTTCGGAGATGACGATTTCAACCTAATGAAACGATAAAATATATTATAAATAACTTCACGGCTTCGGTCCCCAGCCTCGGTAGATATAGGCTACGGTAACCGCTTCCCATCAGATGGGCCGTAAGCTTCTTAGCTTACTTGGTAGTATATAAAAAAACTCAGATCTCTTAGTACGAACTCCAGATTCTTTAAGAACGTCAAAGTCAAAGTCAAAAGTTATTTATTCAATACAGTCGCAATGATCACTTTGAAACGTCTTAAAGCTAGGTGACTCTAGGTGCCAGTTCCACGCGACCAAAGCCTAGAAGAACAGCCAACAAACTTACGGCTTGGTTCCTACCGTTCTTTTGTATGATCCTTTTACAATGTAATTTAATACAATGTTGAAGTTTAGTGATTAAAGGGCCGTTAAATATGTCAAAATGTCCGCGTTTGATATCTAAGGTTAGATTTAACGGCCTGTTAATCCTTGATTAGTAACTAACAGAGCATGGTGAAATCAGCTCTAAGAGTGGTATTATTTTATTTATTTTAGAAAAAAATCTCTTATGATACAATGAAAATACTTAGACTTCTAACAGACAGCCAATGATGGATTTACATTTTAAAAGTCAAAGTCAAAATACCTTTTGACTTTGACTTTGAATCCTTTGTTAATCTAACACAGCATGGTGAAATCAGCTCTTAGAATTAAGATTGGTCTTCGAAGACTTACCTGGGCGGTATCTTGGCGCCTTTGGGCGGCGGCGGCGGAGGACCCTTCTTGTTCTTAGCGGAGCACACCGAGCAGGAGTCGTCGGAGCAACTGCTGCCAGAAGAACCGGACGAAGAGAGCTATGGAGAGGTGAAAAGAACATTACTTTAATGTCCGGTAGACTAGCCTGCCGTCTGGTAGTTGCTAACATAAATATTTAAGGCAACGACAACTGCTAATGAACCTCGATCGCACATTTCATCGTCTGCGCCGACGCAGATAACGATACATCTTCGATTGTTCGTTCCGCAATCTTTGAAATTTTATATTAGTTTAAAGAGAAGCTCTATAAGTGAAAAATAATTTATTCGGTGTTCAATTTAATTTTGTCTTATTTAATTTAAATGGTAAACATAATTTTTCTTATTATTATTATTGATGTATATGTAATTAATAATATCAGCTGTGGCATTTTTTTATTTTAATATTATTACAATTTTTTTATATTCTATGTTATAATTATTTTTAACTCAAGGTTTTAAAAATGCCAGGCAACTGGTAAATTTGTAAATTGGCAAAACAGATACATACCTTCCTCGGCGGCGGAGACGGAGGCCTAGGCCTCACAGCCAAGGCCCGCGAGCGCGGCGGAGGCGTGACCCTACGCGCCGGCGACCTCCTCGCCGGGGACCTGGCCCGCAGCGCCGGGGACCTGGCGCGGACGGGGGACCTGGCCCGGACGGGGGACCTGGCGCGGACGGGCGGGGACCTAGCCCGCGCCAGAGGGGACCTAGCCCGCAGCGGTGGGGACCTAGCGCGAGCCGCGGGGGACCGCGCCCTTGGAGACCTGCGACGGAGAGGCGATCCAGCGCGCCTGTAATTAAGATACAAGTTAAACTCCATTTTGTTATTGACGTAAGTTCTTTTTTTTATACAACTAGCTGATAGAACAAGCAGATGACCCACCTGATGTTAAGTGGTAACCATTACCTATAACCTAGCATTTAGATTACACGAACACCAATAGAGATGTGAAGTGCTACATTATAGTCTTGATACGGGTTACACAACATTTTGAAAAAATTTAAAAGTCATTTTTCAACTGGTGGTTCGCCCCGAACTGAGATTTCGTGATGTTCGTGATGTCCGACCAAAAATCATGTTTGGTATCAATGTAAGACGGGTCTTACATTGATACCAAACATGATATTTGGTCTCTGACTACTCCCTACATGCTTGGGGTAACCAATTGTATCTCAAAAATCAAACATTCAGATCGGATCAAAGGGTCCGAAAATTAAAGTAGGTGAAGTAAGAGGCAAGTCCAAACATTGTGATTTTTTGTGTAGCATTTTTATTTTTGTCCTCTTAAAAAAACCATATCTTAATAACTCGTCATCCGATTTAACTCATATACTTACTAGTAAATTTATCAAGTTCAAGCTATCGTATTACCAAATTTCATGCAGATCGGATCAACGATTCTAAAGTTATGGCCCGAGAAACAAACATACATACATACCTACATATAATGCCGAATCGCACAAGTTAACTGTAAGATTTTCGTTCGCTTCGCTCACTCAATCAATTAAAATCACAAGAAAAACTTACATACATAGTACATCAATAAACATACATATTACTTTGAAACGTCTCGAAAACTAACCGACTCTAGGCGACCAAGCCAGACACAGCCAATAACTTAACGGCTTGTCAAATTATTCAATGAAATCACAAGGATCACTTGTGATTTCATTGAATAATTTGACAAGCCGTTAAGTTATTGGCTGTGTCTGGCTTGGTTACTTTGCAACGTCTTAAAGCTATGTGACTCTAGGTGCCAGTTCCACGCAACCAAAGCCTAGAAGAACAGCCAACAAACTTACGGCTTGGTTTCTACCGTTCTTTTGTATGATCCTTGTTACGGCTTGGTTCATAAACACATTTCGATAAGATTCCAACCGCACAACCCTCATGTTTGGGGGCGTCTGTTAATTACGTGAGGCGTTTAGGGGCGGAGGGGGTAGAACAGAACTCCACCCGATCTCACGCTAGGGCGAGGGGGGGGGTCTAGGCAAATATCACGTAATTTTGCTTCGCGCGAATAACAGTGTAAAATTGCATAAACTGTTACTGAAATATCTAAAATAATGCTTAAAATTAGCGCTGTCTCTGCTTGCCATTACTCATTGGTAAGAGATGGCAATATTTTAAGCATAGTTTATCGTTTGACAGATTTTTTGTAGTAAGGCCGAAAATGTTTTTTTAATTAATCCAACGCAATGACGCACACATTTATTTAATAATTGAAAGTATTATTTAAAACAAAAAAAAAACTCATTTTGAAAAATCTCACGTGAGATTAGGGGAGATGGGGGGTGTTGCAGCGCCTACTACATTTATAAGAGCAACGTCACTACTCGGTGCTCCTACTACTTTTACGCCAGGTTCAAAGCATTACTTTCCGACCCATTGTGCTGTGCACTCCTCAAAATTGCAACTTTTTATCTAAATATATATTACCACATTCTAAGCATCAAAATTGTATTTAATCATCATCCAAATAGAAATTCCCTTCAAGTTAACCCAAAGGATTAACAGGGGGTCGATAGATCGCCAAAACCCCCTCACGTAATCAGCGGATGCCCCCTTTACCTGACAGGGCTTCGCCTAGGGCTCCGCCGGGGAGAGCGAGACTTGCGAGGCGAGCGCACGCGGCGGGACGCAGGGCTCCGGGAGCGACGCCCTAATGGTGGCGGCGACCTGACAACATACCCTGATTACAGCCACGCTGAGCTGATTACAGATCGAGTCATATGCATTATGGCTCATAAGCTCATTGGGTAGATGGAGTCATATGCAGTTTGGCTCAAAAACTCATTGTTGACGTGTTGACGTTTACTGAGGTTGACGAGTTTAAGAACTTTGATGGCTACAAAACTACGATTGACTAGAAAATAAAGTACAAAATAAAAATATATTTTTTTTTGTTTTTTTTTGGGTCAGTAAGTAGTTGCATAGTTTTGAAAAAAATCTCCATTATTCAATCTTTCATGTTGCTTGAAAACAAAACAATAATAAATTTAACAGTTTTTTTGTTCATTAATTTAATTTGAATATTGAATTCCGAAATAATGAATTAAATTAATTAATAATTAATTGATGGTCGTACTATTGACAAGCTAAGTTAAAAAAAACTACATTTAATTTGAAAATAGATTACAACAAAAGAAACCTTTTTATAAAAAAATTATGTTCGGTACTTTTGACAAGCTAATGTAAAAAAAAACTATACTACTCTTGAAAATAGATTACAATAAAAGTAATCTTTTATTTTAAGTAATCGATACTTTTGACATAAAAAAAAACAATATTAAACTTGAAAATAGATTACAACAAAAGTAACCTTTGTATTAAACCTTGATATTTTTTTTTTAAATCTGTAATTCTTATTCTACTACTTCTTAATAATATTTTTTTTTGAAATCGTTACTTTTGCCAAGCTAAAGTAAAAAACTATATTAAACTGAAAATAAAATAAAACAAAAATAACCTGGATAACATTGGCGACCGGGACCTCCGGGGGGACACTGACCCCGACGTCTCTAGGTACATCTGCTTGTAACCCGTGTGGCGCCATCTACAAAGTTTACATTACAGTTAAGGCTTCCCACAATACTTGTGCTTTGTATCACTTAGGGGGCACCCATTATTTACGCGAGGTTCTTTAGTAAATTTAACAACCCCCCCTCATTCCTTGGTGAGATTTTGCTCTACCCCCCCCCAAACTCACGTCAGATTTATCAAAATAACTATTTTCATGTAATTAAATTAATGTGTACTAAACAGTGTAAAATTGTGAGAAAACTGATAAATTTTTTACTGAACAATCGAAAGTACAAAAATAATTGTTTTTTTATTAATAAAACGACATCAAGAATTATGTTGTATTTGCCAAGACCTCCCTAACGTGAGATTGGGTAAGATTCTGCTCGACCCCCTCCCAATCCTAAACGCTTTACGTAATTAATGAACACCCCCTTATCAGTGTTTTTTAAGCGGTTTTTACTTGCTGATGGGATAAGCAGATGTCCCATCTGATGGTAAGAGGTGACCATCGGTTATAAAGCTTCGCAAGTCACGCATGTTATGAACGTGCTCTACGATGCACTGCCCTGCGTCCATCAACTTGAGGCATACGTGTGTTTGTAATGTTATTCAAACCATTCAAGCTGTTTATCGATGGTTTATTGATATGGTTGGCAACATATTTAATACATTTTTTTGTATTTTCTTCGCAATGCAACAATCTTGAGCCACGTAATTTTGTCAGAAGAAACTAGTATGTACTAACTGACGACTTGAAGTTCCTGCCTCTTTGATTGTTTGTATAAAATACTAGCGGCCTGTTCCAGCTTCGCATGTGGATATAATTTTTTTGAACATTTTAGGATAAACTTTGACTAAACTCAGTTCGAGTCTCGCGTCTACTTATTTCATACATTTGTACGCCCTTCCCTGAGTGAGTGAGAACGCGCCCCGTGGCCCGCTACCGCGTTCGCTAATATTTTTAAGGCGAACAATTTTTTTTTATTTCGTAATATCTTTTGAATGGAATGTCTATAGGTATTGGAACAGTCTTGAATATAAATTAATTTATTTGGATAAGGATTAATATAAAGGTACGGATAACATGGTCTGATTTCGGTCGGCATTTCTATCAAATTTTAAAATGTAAAAAATAATTTATAGTAACATAACTACAATAGTTAGAGATATGGTATCGCTGAGTTTTTTGTAGATATTGATGTGTTCTTTAATATTGTAGAACATTTTTGTGTTCTATCGTTCAATAGTTTTCGCAGCGCCTTTTGGAGGCACTTATCGAGTCTCCGTACAATAACGGCCTGACGATACGGTAAACGAAAAACTGGAACATGGAAGATGAAGTATGAGTTTTGCTTACCATATTTGGTTTTTCGTTTTTGTTCCGTGTTCATTGCGGGTTTTGTATGAAGACGCGATAGGGATACCAATATGGAACTTTATGTTCTACTACTACTGTACCCCAAGTATGAGTTTTGCTTACCATATTTGGTTTTCGTTTCACGTTTTTGTTCCGTGCTCATTGCGGGTTTTGTATGAGGACGCGATAGAGATACCGATACGGAATTTTATATTGCAAGTATGATGAAAATTAGTAGTAGAACATAAAGTTCCGTATCGGTATCTCTATTGCGTCTTCATACAAAACCCACAATGAACACGGAACAAAAACGAATAGTTTATGCTCCGTGCTCATTGCGGGTTTTGTACTGTTCCATATCGATATCCCTTAAACTCGTACAACTCATACTTGGGCTACTGGACATCACGAGTTCTCAGTTCGGGCGAACAACCAGTTATAATTAATTTGAAAAAGAATCCAGGTAGGAACCAAGCCGTAATTATTGCCGTAAATTTTTTATCTATTTTATGAGTAACTTTTTTTGGATCCGATAAAACTGACATGGCAGTTTTATCATTAGAGGGCACTGGAGGTCTAGTGACAGCGGACCCTCCTTCCGATCTTAAGGATGTGGGTTCAAAAGCGATTGTGCACCTATGAGTTTTTCCGTTCAAAAAATGTATGTGCACAGTGCCAGTACTCTCAAACGGTGTAGGAAAACATCCTGAGTAAACCGGCATGTCGTAGAACCTAAAAAGTTCTAAAACATGTGTCAAGTGCTCGAAAGGAGCCTCTATGAGGCGCACTTAATATCCTTTCACCACACTGTTTCGAAAGACTAGTGACATGTTATGAAGTTCTATCATGACTTCCATGTCTAACAACTCGAAAACTAAATATGGAGACGTAACCAGCCTATAAATGGCCTGTTCTTCTAAGTTTGGTCGCGTGTAACTGGCCCCTAGAACCTAATTTTGAGACGCATCAATGTAATCTTTGTTAATATAACTTACCATACCTTATGACCCCCTTATAAGGGGCCGTCCATTAACCACGTGATGCTTTTTTAGCATTTTTGAACCCCCCCTCCCTCTTGGTGATATGTTGTGTGGTTTAAGACTAAAAGCCGCTTTTCGGTTTAGAAATCGCGCGTTTGACAAAATAACCTCCCTACACCCCCCCCCTCGCCCCTTGTGATATTTCGTGATTTTTGCTAAACCCCCTCCCCCTTTCAAGCGTCACGTGATTAATGGACGGTCCCTAATTAAAATCGACAGCGTGTTTCTGAAAGAGCTCTAGAGCTATCATACTAATTATTGTATGTTGTGAGCATCAAAGAATTTTTTCAATACCATAGATAGGCCACCTGATGAGAAGTGGCCACCGTCCCGGACCCCTGCAACACTAGAGGTGGTTTCTATGTTGCTCCCTCACCTGTTGGGATCCTTCTCTTCGACTTCCAGCAGCTTTCTGTCCCAGCTACCCGGGGAGGCCTGACGAGCTCGCTTCATCACATTGTCCAGTTCCTTGCGACGGCCAGCCGGATTTGACGGGTCTGAAGTGTATACTTTAGTATTACAAGTCTAGCTATATTGTTCATAGCCTTCACAGCTTTGGTAGTAGCTCTGTTTGTGCCGTAGGTCGTGGGTTCGATCCCCACCGAGAACAAACATTTGTGTGATGAACATAGATGTTTGTTCTCTGTCTGGGTGTTATATGTATAATATTATAAGTATGTATTTACAAAAAAAAGTATATCAGCTATCTGGTTCCCATATCATAAGCTTTGGCTTAGTTCGGGGCGAGATAGTGCTGTGTGGAATGGCCATCAATATTTATTTTATTGTGCTTCTGAGGGCATGTTAAGTTGCTGGTCCTGGCTCCGGTTATCAAGCCATGATGAAGGTTTCGGAGGCTTAGGGCCGGTTTCACCATGCTCTATTAGATTAACAAAGGATTAAAGGGCCGTTAAATATGTCAAAATGTACGCGTTTGACAGCTAAGGTTAGGTTTAACGGCCTGTTAATCCTTGATTAGTAACTAACAGAGCATGGTGAAACTGGGCCTTAAACTTGTACAGCTAGACCCTGCCTACCCCAAGGTTTTATTATTTACTAGCGGCCTGTCCCAGCTTCGCATGGGTGGTCATAAATTTTTTGAACATTTTAGGATATACTTAGATCGTGGGTTCGAGCCTCGCGTCTACTTAATTTCATACATTTGCACGACCTTCTCCCTGAGTGAGTGAAATCGTACCCCGTGCGTGACCCGTGGACCCGTTAACATTTTTAATTTCGTCATATCTTTTGAATGGAATGTCCGATTTGAAAAATTCAAGAAGTAATCTATAGGTATTGAAACCGTTTTGAATGATTTATTTGAATAAGGATTAATACCAAGGTACAAATAAAGACCCTTTTCTAGCGGAGGCATTTCAATTAATTTTTTATAATAAAAGAACACTTATTGTGACATAACTATAATAGTTAGACATATGCTGTCGCGACATTTTTTGTAGATGATAACGTGTTCTACAAAATCGTAGTACATTATTTTGTTCTATCTTCAATAGTTTTCGCAGCGCACGCGATGTAAGGTTTTTTGTTTTCCACCTTGGGTTACATTATTGAAGTTTTAGTAAGGATCCCTGATTTTTTTGAAAATATAATATAGCCTATGTTACTCAGGGATAATGTAGCATTCTAATGGTGAAAGAATTTTTGAAATCAGACCAGTAGTTTTTGAGCCTATTCGTTACATACAAAAATACAAAGTTTTCCTCTTTATAATATTAGTGTAGAAGTGTAGATGTAGAAGTGTAGATGAACAGCTGTCGCTGATGTCTATATCAGTGTTGGAATTGTCGTTATGTATAGTTATTTTTTTGAGCACTGATTGGTTTGTTCTTAGACAGTTGTCGGGTTTGTTTTTAAAAGCATTGATAGCACTTGCTGCACTTGCAACTAGCAGCTCTTGTTGGTGTGTCCATATCGTAGTGTTGGAATTGTCGTCATGTTTGAATATATTTTTTTAAACGGATTGGTTCATTCGAAGCCATATTTCTGTTTGTTAGGGTTCCGTACCCAAAGGGTAAATCGGGACCCTGTTACTAATACTCCGCAGTCCGTCTGTCTGTCTGTCAGCAGGCTGTATCTCATGAAACATGATAGTTAGATAGTTGATTTTTTCACAGATGATGTATTTCTGTTGCCGCTATAACAACAAATATTAAAAAACAGAATAAAATAAATAATTCAGGGGGCTCCCACACAACAAACGCGATTTTTTTGCCGTTTTTATAGATAATGGTATGGAACCCTTCGTGCGCGAGTCCGACTTGCACTTGGCTGGTATTTTTTAAATGCATTGGCGGTAACTACGTCTTCTGAAAGTGCGTTCTGTTGTGAAGTGGTAAACGACTAGTAAAGATGGCTGGGTCGCGTGATAATTTTGGCTGCCGTCCACGTGAAGGTTTTATATCATCTTTTTGCTGTATTATCTACATGTCTACCTACATTGTGCCTCGGAGGATGAAAGATAGCTGGATCATGGGATAATTTAAGATGGTGTCCACATTAAGGTCTTGATCTTTAATGTTTACCACCTGTTATAGTTATATATATTTAGTAAATAAGCAGTTAGTGTTATAATTTTCATTTTAGTCAGAATTGCATTATTTTTAATCAAATATGTTGTTAAATTTATAGTATAAATTTTGTGTGGAATCATTAATAAAATCAAACAAAATTCTCTAAAGAGCATTTACCTTACTCTACTGGTCATTCTTTTTCGTGCTAAGGTCTAACATAAAATGTGACATTGTCCAAATTGCAGGCTACACTGCAAAGGCCATACAAATAAAGGAGAAGAATTATTCATGTATTATCTTCATGTCTACATAGATTGTGCCTCGGAAGGCATGTTAAGCAATTGGTTCTGGCTCCGGTCACTAAGCCATGGTGGATGTTACAGAGGTTGACCTTACATAGCTAGAGTATCTGCTCTCCTCCAAGATAAGCAATAGAAATAGATTACCCTTTTAAGTACTTGTACCACATTCTTATTTTGTTGTTTTCCTTATTATGTGTTGCTATAAATGTGTTTAAGTGCCAAATAAAGATTTAAATTGTGTATTGGTGAGAAACTCACCAGTCATCCGGCTGTGTTGCGGGTTCCGGTCCATGTGGAGACGAGTCTTGGACGCAGTCTCAGCGGCTCGGGATACCGAGCCGTTGCGTCGGGAAGACATTCTGTAACGCAATTAGGTACGATCATTTGCTGTTCTTTTTAGGCTTCCAGATGTTTAGTGTAAATGTTTTGTTTAGTAATTATGATTTTCTGATAATGAATTCCGGAGGACAAGGTTAGCGCAGGCTCAGGGAGGATGGTGTTGCAAAGGGTGGCCTATACCCAGCAATGGGTGCACAAAGATGTGTGATTAGAAATTGACTGTTTGTGTATTTTTCCTGAAAATGGCAGAATTATCCTGATATCCAGTATCTTGCATGATGTCATCAATCTTTAAGTATTTTGATATGAAGAATGTTTCTACAGTTTATTTTAGTCAAATGAGTATGTAAAATCATGATAGAAAACCTCCTGTATTCTAAAGATCCACATTTTCGAGACGTTTTAGATAGAAAAACATACTATCTGAAGTTTTAGTTTAGTTTTAGACTGAAGATGCAGCATCAATTGCTGAATAATGCCCTAATTTCATTGCAGACTGTAAAACTTTCACAAGATGGCGGTCCCGTATTGATTTTTCTTTCTGAACTGAATCTGAGCACAGACTTACCAAGAGGGCTTCGTACAACGACCGGGAGGAGCGAGGGCTCCGAACGCGCGCGGCGTCCCGCGTGGGGCGGAGGCCCGGTGCCACACGATTGGCAGACGCGAGGTTCGACGGCGCCGCCTAAAAAAACCGGTATACTTATCATCACGCAAGCGGAGCGCGATTCGGCGGCCTCGACCTCGATACGGAACAACCGCGAACGAATAGGCCCTCGTGAGGCCTACAGCCTCCGGGCTAACGCGACGAGACCAAGCGATAGGCCAACGCGACATGATGAAAACCTCCTTTGGAATCCTTTGTTGAGATGCTTCTTGCTAAGAGCTCGCTGGTGTGCAGGTTTCTGGATATCAAAACATAACTCCACCTTATTATATACCACAATACCAATGTTACGCACCAGTAGAAAACACCAAAACTTTTCACTGCAGTTCAATGATAAAATCACCGATGAAACTCAATAAATCCGCGACAAAGTCGACACACCTTCAACGAGCATCGGCCATTTTGTGTTTGTAAAAAAAAAAAACAAGTGTTACCACAATCCTCGCTATTTTCCCGAAACCTGCGGGAAAAACTGCTCCCCTTGCATCTGTCAGATTTATCTTGTTCGAGCAATTCCTTCTACAAATTATTTAGTTTCAGAAAGTATTTTTGTTTTATATCCGTCATTATAATTAATTTTCAAAGTCAAACAGCCAAATATCAGTAGCATCAAATGATAAAAATACTGTAAAAATATAATGTGCACTGTGGAAGTGTTATCTTTTTGGCTACTTGTCATTTGTTTGTGTGATCCTGTGTTGAAAAACTAAGATTTGCTGATTCTGCCGGTAGCACTGTGATAATATGGAAGAAAAGTACAAATAAGACTTGGCAAAAGGACGAGACTCCAACGCCAGAATATAAATAATTCATATTTTTTATCTATGGCATGGCAACACCAAATTGTAAACTTTTTAGATAAGTCTGACTATTCACCGACAGATGACACGTTAAGCCGTCACTAAAAATGCAGAACTTAAAATAACATGGCAACACACATCGCACGCTTAAGCTATTCCCCAAAAGATAGCGCTAAAATAAATTTTAAAAATAAGCAGTTTTTATTGAATTTCAAACCCCATTTAGATTTCTGATAGCTGCTACTACCTCAGGATCAGAGTTGTAACGAATAACGGGATCCGCCTCATTTGTTTTATCTTTTATGCTGATTTGACCCGCGGGTCAAGTCCCGCAGGGGGCAGACGGAGTACCTACATGAATGTTTGGCTCAAAGCAATAGTTATTCTTAATAATGTTAACTCTTTATTGTTCACCACACGGAAATAGATTACCGGATCTTTAAAAAACATTTGGTTAAACAATAGGCGACCTTAACGCTGAGAGCCATTTTTTTTCAGGCAACCTTCAGCTTCAGCAATGAACCTAGTCAGAACTTTTTATTTATAACTTGATGACAGGAATTATTCCTGTTATGAAGTAGTAACCATTATAATAACATAAAATCTTAGGCAATATGAGATTAATGAATGTAACTTATCAGGTATATAAATTTTTAGACATCCATGCATGTTTGGCATTTTGCTACAAATCGTTTTAGATGACCCTAAATCATGAGGGAAAGATTTGCCTCGCAAGTCACACGCAATGTGAACATGCTCTACAATACACTTTCCTTCCATCAACATATGGCATACAGATGTTAAGCCTCATGTGCCTGTAATTTCATCTGCAACCCTTCAAAATTTACCAGATATAGGCATGGTGGTAGTACACACGGACAGTTAACTGTTATATATTATACCTACATTATTTCTAGCCATTTTTCTAGTCTTTACTATTATTGGCTACAACTTACCATCACATAAAAGATTCCAAATAAGACAACAGACAATCTAAAGATCAGTCTTTATTTTAGGTATGAAAGTAGGTAGGTACACACAGATACAGATCCAGCTATACAAAGCCGAAGAAATATGACACTTACTACAAACACATAAAAGCGAACAGTGTATATCCTCTCTCTTGTCGTGTCACTAGTTTCTTTCGAAACCGTGTGGTGAAAAGATTTTATGTGCGCCTCAAGAGGCTCCTTTCGAGCACTTGACACATGTTATAGATCTTTTTAGGTTCTACGGCATGCCGGTTTCCTCACGATGTTTTACTTTACCGTTTGAGAGTACTGGCATTGTGCACATACATTTTTTGAACAGAAAAACTCATTGGTGCACGACCGGTTTCGAACCAACGACCTTAGGATCGGAAGGCGAGGCCGCTACCACTAGGCCACCAGTGCTATGATTTTTTCTGAATTTTAAAACTACCATTAGCTGTAATCATAGTTTCTCATCTACTGTATTTTTTTTATTTTTGTCACTAAATGAAAAATCAACCCTTTGATGACAGCTGTCAAACTTGAACTACTTTACAAGTTACATCTGCACAATTACTGATGCAAACATAACTAACCAGTTACGTCGGCGCCATTATGGGGCAAATCAATGGTGTAAACGTAACCGCGGTAATAAGACTCGTATACAACTATCATTAATCGAAATATGACCGATTAATTGCTATGCTGATGTGGACTTTAGCCGAACCAAGAATAAGATATTTGACACAATTTAAATTAGCTGTTACACCAGGAAACCGGCACAAATGAAAGTTGTTATCGAACATAAAAATATTACAGTAAAAAACCCTTTTGAAACTTTGGTTCATAATCATTTAATTTAAATGTTGACTACATGACAATATATTCACACACAGTGCTCGAAAGGAGTACATTCACAAAATTAATACCCATAAGAGAAGAGTTACATTGGGAGGTGAATGACCCTACAAATAAAAATACAAACAATACTTAAACTATAGTCCACTCATAAGAAAATAATGCTAATGACAGTGACGGGGCCAATTTTAAGTCACGTTTAAATGAAGGATGGGGTTAGTAACTTAAAAAAAATCCGCATCACAGTTGATTTTATATTCCAAAAGTTAAAAACATAATAATTAAATAGGCTCACGATTTTCCTAGGCACTGTAGACATCAGATCTTTCTCAATATCCTAGAATGTCTAGTGGGGGTAATCAGAGGAATGTCCAAACATTACATTTATCACACGTTTTGTAATAGTAAGTATTATGGTTTTAAAAGTAGTAGAGCTGTTTTTGTGCGGCTCGTCCGGGGAAGTACCACCACGCCTTTTTCTGCCGCCAAGCAGCAACGCTGTGTTTCCGTCTGAAGAGTGTGGTTGCCGGTGTAATTACAGGCGCATGAGGCTTAACATCTGTATGCCTCAAGTTGATGGACGCAGGGCACTGATCGTAGGGCACGCTCCTATCGTGCGTGACTTACGAGGCAATGCTTTGTTATAGGTGATGGTTACCACTGAACATCAGGTGGGTCATCTGCTTGTTCCATCAGCTAGTTGTATAAAAAAAATGAAAAGTTTACACGTCACATCGCGTTTAGTGTTCGCGTATTAGTCTTATTTTCCCAATTTCATGATAATGTAGTGACTATATTTGCCTATATTTCATGAACTACTACAAAATGTGGATATGTGCAGACCGTATTGATAGGAATTACCTCTGGCAACCCCCCTTAGACACCCTCAAAGAATCTTGAGTTGGTACTAAGAGATCTGAGGGAATATCCACCGGATTCAGAGTAGTGAATTTGTTTTTTTATTATTGATAAAAAGAACAAGTGTGGTGAATAATTATTGTTGATCATCATTATCTAGGCTGAATTTGACAGGTTTCCTCAACCTTCTAGCTCGAGGTAATTCCTTTGTCTCTTTATCTAGTTTACCCGGGCTGGTTGCACGTTTCAAAGCCTTTTCTTTCACCTTTGAGCGATGAGGCACTTGCAAACTCCCCCGAGCCTTCTTATTCTCCTTATCATCGATTGGAGTTGAAAATTCCTTCTCCAAATTCTTAACTATGTTATTCCGGAGAGATTTCTTCACATATGTTTTGACCGAAGTTATCGGAGTGAAGAACTGGTCCGGGGTGGATTCTTTAGGGGTTGAGTAGACCGTTGTGTCTTTTGTGTCTTTGAGTGGGGTTTCTGTGTCTTCTGACGGCTGTGTTAGTAGAACAGTGGGTCTCGATCGGGCTCTTGATGAGATCGTCTTGTCTTTCACTGGGGTTTCTACGTCTTCTGGCTGTGTTAGAAGAACAGGCTTGGATCTGGTTCTAGGAGTCGCTGCTTCGAGCACATGCTTGGAGGAGAAAGCAACAGGAACTTTGAACTGTGGTCTGGCTTTAACTTCCTTATCTTCTGAGACCTCGTCCAAATTCAGTTTGATGACCTTACGCTTTTTAGGAATTTCCTCATCTTTGACTATCATTTTAGTCGCTTTAGGGGGCTTAGTTGGTTTAGTGACGGGAGTTTTCGGTGGTTCCGTGAACACAGGACTCAGTTTCATGTTCTCGAATTCAGTTTCCAATTCTTCTTCAGGTCTCTTGATAACTCTCCTCAACTGAGCCGAGCATGTCATCAGATTCATAATTTCGTTGATCATGTACCCGCTGGGCTTCATATCTTGCAAAATCTCATGTATCTCCACTATATGTTCATCTGTGACGTCGTAATCCCCACTTTTCAGTTCAAAAAACGACATCTCTATCAGAACCTCCACCTTGACCCTCCTATAACGATCCCAGTAGTTCCTCATCACTGATTCAACTACCAACTCGTCATACCTTTCCAAAAAGCTCTTCCTAAAAGCTCCAAGCCTTTCCTCAGTTAGGTTGAACATTCTCCGTACTCCGTTGAAGTAATTCCTGGCGATCGCGTTCTCATTGGCTCTGAAGTACATAGCTGCTTCTAGCCCAATCACATGGCACGCTAGGATACTACATACAGGCATATTACAGGCGGCACATTCACAAGAAACATGGTTGAACCAGTCTGGGAGCCGGAAAGCTGGTACCGACGGGCAAGGTATAGAAGGGCTTAAGTTCTTTCTGAAGGGGAAGCTCTCCAACATAACTTCGACTTCTTGTTTTGGCGTGAAGGGGATTTGCTTTGTGTCTGCGGCGGCGTAGTGGGGCTGAGTCTCGTTTGAGGGCAGGCCTAGTGCGTGTTTGATGCGACTATCGATGGTTGTCTGAAACCGAAATGTAGCTAGTTTAGAATCAGCACAGAGAGACCGGTGGTATAGTGGTAGTAGCCCTGCCTTCCGATTCTAAGGTCGTGGGTTCAGAACTGGTCGTCCACCGATGAGGTTTTCTGTTCAAAAATGTATGTGCACAATGCCAGTCAGTACTCTCAAACGGTGAAGGAAAACGTCGCGAGGAAGCTGGCATGTTGTAGAACTACAAACCGGCCAAGCGCGAGCCGGACTCGCGCACGAAGGGTTCCGAATCTTTAAAAATGGCAAAAAATTCATGTTTGTTGTATGGGAGCCCCCTTAAATATTTATTTTATTCTGATTTTTAGTATTTGTTGTTAGAGCGGTAACAGAAATACATCATAAGTGAAATTTCAAGTGTCAACTATCACAGTTAATTATTATTTTTTGCAATCATGTTAAGTGGTTACCTTGTTTTATATACAACAAGCTGATGAAACAAGCAGATGGCCCACCTGATGTTAAGTGGTAACCATCACCTATAACAGAGCATTGCCTCGAAAGTAACGCACGAGGCACTGCCCTGCGTCCATCATTGAGGCATACAGATATTAAGCATGTGCCTGTAATTTCACCGGCAACCACACTCTTCAAACCGAAACACAGTCACGTTACAATAATAATGTAGCTTGAAGAATATTTACCTGTGCATCGTTAAATGAACAGACATCGGTAGTATCAGCGGCGAGCCACGCGCGGTGCACCGCGGTAATGCACGCGCGCGACGCGTGCGGCGCCGCGGCGGCACGGGCCCTACGCCACACGCGTAGCGCACGCGCGGCGCTGCACGCCTGCGCCGTGCTCTGCTGGCAGTGCACGTGCAATGTCAGGGAGCGGAGACGCCGGTCTGTCCATTTGCTACCTGTAATTTATATATTCTATTAGTGTTAATTATGTATTTATTTATATTAAAAATCTCTATTTTAAGCACCGGTAATCTAGTGATCCCGCCTTCCGTTCGTAAGGACGTAGGTTCGAATCCGGTCGTGCACCAATGGATTTTTCCTATCGGAAAATGTATTTGTACAATGCCAGTGCTCTTAAACGGTGAAGGAAAACATCATGAGGAAACCAGTTGGTATTCTAACAGCGGCGATGGGCTTGCAAGCTGTCACGTATGGAATACAAACTACAGCATAATGTGGGTATGTGCCAAATGTTTGGACGTACCTCTACCTATGGCATAATTTTTTGGGGTAACTCCGTGGCCATTCAGTCTGCATTCATAATGCAAAAGAAATGTCTTCGAGCTATTTATAATTTAGAAAGCACTCAATCTCTTCGATGCATTTTTAAGGAGCATAACTTTTTAACATTAACAGGAATATATATATTAGAAATATGTTTATTTGTAAAAAATAACAAACAATACTTTTTTGATATAAAATCCACCCGTATAGATAACTTAAGAAATAAACATAAATACAACATTGTTATGCCACAAATCAATAATACTATGTATCAAAAAAGCGCCTACATCTCTGCCATAAAAATTTATAACCTACAGAACTGAAACAGCTTGAAGGAAATTTATTTAAAAATAATTTAAGAAAGTGGCTTATCCAGAGAGTGCACTATAATTTGAAGGAGTATTTTGATCTCATCTAGTGCCTCAGATTTATTGTGATATCAGTTTTGTTGAGTATTGTCTTTGTTACCTTAAATTTTAATAGTAGGTAATTTATAGAAATATTGTACGTCCGAAAGGATAAACTGTTGATTCTTGTATTATTTTTATAACACCTTCATGTACACAGTTATACAATAAAATATTCTTATTCTTATTATTACCCTTTTTATGCCCAGTTTCACCATGCTCTGTTAGTAACTGTTGCTTGTTACATACATTGAGGCATACAGATGTTAAGCCTCATGTGCCTGTAATTACACCGGCAACCACACTCTTCAAACGGAAACACAGCGTTGCTGCTTGGCGGCAGAAAAAGGCGTGGTGGTAGTACTTCCCCGGACGAGCCACACACAAAGAGCTCTACTACTCTTAAAACTTAAGACTTGGGGTTCTGAGGGGATATCTACCGTGCCTGGGGATCAAAGTCTTGAAGCGGTTTTAGTTGTATTTCTTACCAGTGCTGGGTATGGAGAGGTAGTGTCGCTGTGTGTCGTTGACAGCGCTCAGGACACTCGGGCCAGTGTCGCGACACAGGCGCGTCTGGGCTTCCATGAGTCTTCCTACCGCTAGGTCCACTGAAATAACAAATTATATAGTACTAGCTGGTACCCGCGACTTCGTCTGCGCAGGATTAGTATTTCGAGTAGCTTATATTAGCGTGGCGTAGTACATTTGTGTAACTAGCGGTTTTGGCAGCGCACGCCAGAATAGCTCGCAGATGGTAGATTTTTTCCTACTTACTGTCAAGTAAGTAGGAAAAAATCTAACGATAAAATATAGGTATAAATATAAATATCGTCATATTTTGGACAATTTGCACAATATCTTTATAAATTGTAGCCTATGTGTTATTCTGATGTATAAGCTATATTATTGTAAAGTTTCATTTAAATCCATTCAGTAGTTTTTACGTGAAAGAGTAAAAAACATACATCCATCCATCCATCCATACTTACAAACTTTCGCGTTTATAATATTAGTATTACATTGTAAAAGGATCATACAAAAGAACGGTAGGAACCAAGCCGTAAGTTTGTTGGCTGTTCTTCTAGGCTTTGGTCGCGTGGAACTGGCACCTAGAGTCACCTAGCTTTAAGACGTTTCAAAGTGATCCTTGTGATTTTATTGAATAAATACACTTTGACTTAAATTTGAGAAAAAGAGTGTACTAACGATTGATTTCCGGGTTTTCTTCGTATGCAGCCAAGATCTGCGCCTGCGCAATTTGTACCAATCGAGCGGCGACGCCGACGGACCCACATCTGCTGTAGTATATCTGAAGTTGATAATTATATTAATTTCAATTCAATGAGTTTTTTGTAGAAATTGATGTGTTCTTTAATATTGTAGAACATTTTTGTGTTCTATCGTCAACAGTTTCCGCAGCGCATGCGATGAAATACATTGTATGGATATTCTTTTTACACATTGGGTTACATTATTGAAGTTTTAGAAAAATTAGGGATCCCTAATTTTTTTTGGTGATAAATATTGCCTATAAGCTGGTGCCCGCGACTTCGTCTGCGCAGGATTAGTCACACAATATCTTTATAAATTGTAGCCTATGTGTTATTCTGATGTATAAGTTATATTATTGTAAAGTTTCATTAAAATCTATTCAGTAGTTTTTACGTGAAAGAGTAACAAACATCCATCCATCCATCCATCCTTACTTACAAACTTTCGCGTAAAATGAACTAAGAATGACAACTAGGAATGACAACTAAGTCATAGGGAATACGGTTTTGTCCGATTTCCCGCCGCTGTCTAGTCGTATCTGTGTAACGCGATTGCATTGCCAATAGAGAATAATACACCAGTAGTTTTTGAGCCTATTCGTTACATACAAAAATACAAATCTTTTTTCTTTATAATATTAGTGTAGATGTAGATGACTTACCGAGGCATCACAGAGGAAGACAACCGCCGATTCTTTAAGGCCGGCGCTGGCGACCGCTCCCGCTGTCACCACACTCTGTAACGTCGGGTTATCTTCGCCGTGGTATAGTAACGTGCCAGCGTTGCGGACAAACGCCTCTCTGTAATTACATTCACTAAACTATAGGCGATAGAACACAAACATATTCTACAATATTAACGAACACATCAATATCAAAAAAAAACTCAGCGATACCATATGTCTAACTATCGTAGTTATGTTATTATAACTTCTTTTTATCATTTTAATGGTCTGAAATTCCGACCAAAATCAGACCATGTTATCCATATCTTTATATTAATCCTTATCCAAATAAATCATTTCATATTCAAGGCTGTTTCAATACCTATAGATAACTTCTTGAATTTTTCAAATCGGACATTCCATTCAAAAGATATTACGAAATTAAAAATTTTAGTTCGCTTTAAAAATATTAGCGAAGGCGGTAGCGGGCAATAGGGCGCGTTCTCACTCACTCAGGGAGAAGGGCGTGCAAATGCATGAAATAAGTAGACGAGAGACTCGAACCTACGGTCTAAGTTTATCCTAAAATGTTCAAAAAAATTATATCCACCCATGCGAAGCTGGGACAGGCCGCTAGTATTTAATATATTTATATTTAAATATATAACCATAGCTTAACTAACTTGTCATTAACACAATCAGCTACGAAGCAGCAAACTCGAGCTAGCTGCAAGCCCTCCACGTCGCGAGACAGTTGCATAAGTAGCTGCACAAACACTTGGTAGATGTGCAGGGAGTTATGAAGGCATCTCTTGTTTGTGACTGAAACATATAATAATAAACCTCTTTTATTTCTTTATTAGCTGAGATACAATATTAACAAAAATTTATTAAGTAATTTGGTACAATTCAATAAATTAAAACAATTAAATTAAATTACAATTAAATTAAACTACAATTAAATTAAATTACGGTAAATTTTTAGATATAAATATATAACAGAAACATATAAATAATTTAAATAAATATTGGTGGACTTTCCACACAGCACTATCTAGCCCGAAATTAAGCAAAGGTTGTATATGGGAACCAGATAGCTGACATAATACTGGCAACATTATTTTTTGTGCACACATACTTTAATATATTAAAACACCCAGACAGAGAACAAACATCTATGTTCATCACACAGATGTTTGTTCTGTGTGGGGATCGAACCCACGGCCTACGGCGCAGAAGGCAGAGCTACTAACTCCTCATGAAACCGAGTGCTCTTACCAGTGTTAAAATCCGAGGACATTTCAGCTAATATTGCCACAGCTTGTATAGCTGATTTGGTCGCCAAATACTCTTGTGCTATCGTCCTGTTCATTGGCAGCGAATCTTGTTCCGAATTCTGTCTATCACTCTGAAAAAACATCCAAACACATCATTTCTATACAACTAGCTGATGGAACAAGCAAATGGCCCACATGTTAAGTGGTAACCATCACCTATAACAGGGGTCCCCAAACTTATTTTGTCTACTGCCCACTTTGAGAATAAATTATTTTTTATCGCCCCCATTTTTTCACCTACTTAAAAACCACTATAACTTCAAATTAAATTAAGTATTGTGAGCTATATAAGCAGAGATTAGAGATTTATTCTATTGGTCAAAATGTAATTTTTATTGTCTATGGAAAATGCTGGCTTCTTCTTGAAAAATCCATGATATCTCTCTGTACCGAATATGTAATGGAATCTCAAAAATTATCCAAAATATGTAAAGGTGATATTCTTTCATTGTGTCTGTATCTCAATACAAGTAATTAAAAGTTTCCTGCTGTTTTACTTTGCTGGATGACGACAGATCCTACAGAGACTTTTACTATAACCCGCAAGAGTTAACTTGAGACCTGAGCGCAGTAGTAGGTACACAACGGCGCTCAGGTCTCAAGTTAATTCCCCCCATTTTTTTCCTGGGTCTCTTGCCGCCCCCCTTTAGGCCTGCAGCACCCACAAGGGGGCGTTATCGCCCACTTTGGGAAAGCCTGACCTATAACGAAGCATTGCATCGTAAGTCACGCACAATAGGAACGTGCACTATGCCCTGCGTGTCAACTTGAGGCATACAGATATTAAGCCTCATGTGCCTGTAATTACAGCAACCACACTCTTCAAACGGAAACACAGCGTTGCTGCTTGGCGGCAGAAAAAGGCGTGCTGGTAGTACTTCCCCGGACGAGCCACACACACAGCTCTACTAATCTTGCCATTAGCAGTCACCCATCGGAATTGTGGCTGCGTTGAACGTTGCATGCCACGATCGCTTCATGGCTTTACTGTACTTTCAAATTATTTCAAATTCAAATTATTTTTAATGTGCAAAAAATACATTGAGTACATACCTTATAGATACATTATAGATAAAAAAATATATTTATTAAATATATTATATACAAGGTGTTCCAATACTTGTGTATATAAACTTCAGGGGGCTAAAGTATGTTGTATGAAACAGCTGTTTTTTTTTTTGCATTCACAGTGTTGGTTCCTTAGAAAAAGTTATTCATATTGATCGGTACTTTAGCCACACACAAAGAGCTCTACTACTCTTTTATACTTTTACTTTGATTAATTTCATGGTACCAATTCATTTCAGTTCACTTACGGTTTCAGTTTGTTTCCATCCGTACTTTTGGCTCGCATCAGCCAGGTCGAACTCAGTCTTCAAGAACAGAAGCGACGCGTAGACTATCTTCAAATCTGGCGTCAACTGTAAATAAAATTTATAAATAAATATTGGAGGACTTTCCCCACAGCACTATCTAGCCCCAAACTAAGCCAAAGCTTGTAATATGGGAACTAGATAGCTGATATATTACATACATCCTACTAATATTATAAACGCGAACGTTTGTAAGTATGGACGGATGGATGTTTGTTACTCTTTCACGTAAAAACTACTGAATGGATTTTAATGAAACTTTACAATAATATAGCTTATACATCAGAATAACACATAGGCTACAGTTTATAAAGATATTGTGTGAATTGTCCAATATGACCATAAGTGTAAAGTAAGTTGGAAAAAATCTACCATCTGCGAGCTATTCTGGCGTGCGCTGCCAAAACCGCTAGAGTTACACATATGTACTACGCCACGCTAATATAAGCTACTCGAAATACTAATCCTGCGCAGACGAAGTCGCCGGCACCAGCTAGTATAACATATAATAACACCCAGACAGA
The DNA here is from genome assembly GCA_932294275.1 of Chloroclysta siterata. NCBI lineage: Eukaryota > Metazoa > Arthropoda > Insecta > Lepidoptera > Geometridae > Chloroclysta > Chloroclysta siterata. The sequence continues at coordinate 1,924,711 of OW028595.1, read as the reverse complement.
GAACAAAGATCTATGTTCGTCACACAAATGTTTGTTGTGTGGGGATCGAACCCACGGCCTACGGCGCAGAAGGCAGAGCTACTACCAACTGAGCTGTAAATGGAGTGAAAACTATTGTGTTACTTACCGATGCTACATCGAATTCTTCCAACAACGTAGTTAGAATATCCTTGAAGCGATCGTTGGTAAGGTTACGCACCACGGAAGGCGTTTCTACTATCACTTCGTACAGACTCCATTTTGCTGTATCGTCTTCAGCTGAAAAACGATTAAAGCAATATTATTGGTCGAGCTGTGATGACCCACCCAGTGGCGGATTTACCAGCAGGCTGAGTAGGGGGTGGCAAATTAGGTATTTTTTTTCTTATGTCTTGTTTTTGGGTATATTTGTAGAAGTTACCTTCTACTTGTTTTTTGATCGAGTGAGCGAAGCGAACGAAGATCTTAGTTTCAACTTGGGCGATTTGGCATTTTATGTATGTATGTATGTATGTATGTATGTATGTATGTATGTATGTATGTTTGTCTGGCGATAACTTTCGAACCGTTAATCCGATCTGCATGAAATTTGATAAGACGATAGCTTGTACTTGAGAAATTTACTGGTAAGTATATGAGTAAAATCGAATGAAGGGTTATTAAGATATGGGGTTTTTTAAGGGGGCACAAATAAAAAAAGTTACATAAAAAAATCAAGATACATGTCATATGAAAGGGCTTTGTTTGGACATTCCAAAACAATTTTTACTTTTTTTCTTGGACGATCGGTTTTTGAGATACAACAAAAAAGTTAAATTAAGATAACCAGCGATCCAAGAGCTCCCATCTCTAAGAGTTTCGTTGGCATCAAGGTTTTTCTACTGGTCGGCCCGTTCTTTTGCTTTTTCTTATTTTATTTTCTTGAAATAAATTAAGGAGGTACTCAGTTCTCATAAAATGGTGACAACGACCAGGTCTGATGATGGAGCCAAGGTCTGTTCAACGGAACTCTTCAAAGAATAGGCCAATAGAGTTGAACCTTGGTTACCGTACCAAGTTAGTAGGCGGTAGTCAGAAAAAAGTCCAAACATAATGTTTGGACTTGCCTCTGACTACCTACTCAACGTTTTGGTGCGTTCGACGGGTCGCATCACGAGATCTCAGTTCGGGGCGAACCACTAGTTTATTTATGATTGTAAACTAGAGTAAATGATGAATAGCCTACTGGCGGCAAATTTGTAAATCCGCCACTGGACCCACCTGTGGCTAAATAGTAAGTGGTTTAAGAGTAGTAGAGCTCTTTGTGTGTGGCTCGTCCGGGGAAGTACTACCACCACGCCTTTTTCTGCCGCCAAGCAGCAACGCTGTGTTTACGTTAGAAGAGTGTGGTTGCCGGTGTAATTACAGGCACATGAGGCTTAACATCTGTATGCCTCAAGTTGATGTACGCAGGACGCAGCGTAGGGCGTTCTATAGTGCGTGACTTACGAGGCTATGCTTTGTTATAGGTGATGTTTACCACTTAACATGACGTGGCCTGCTTGTGCTATCAGCTAGTATATAAGGTATAGTTTACCTGTAAATTTGTGTGTTTTCTTGGTGAGTTCTAGTAGAGATCTCCAAACGCCACTTATGGGTGTCACTGACGGCCATAACTTCGCGTACATTGCAAATTCATGTTTTAGCAATTCACTGTAATAATCGTTACTAATTAAATAAATATTAAATATTGGTGGACATTCCACACAGCACTATCTCGCCCTAAACTAAGCCAAAGCTTGTGATATGGGAACCAGATAGCTGATATACTTTTTTTTGTAAATACATACTTACAATTTTATATAACACCCAGACAGAGAGAAAAAAAAAACTATGTTCATCACACAAATGTTTGTTCTGTGTGGGGATCGAACCCACGGCCTACGGCGCAGAAGGCAGAGCTACTACCAACTGAGCTGTGAAGGCTGTCAAGGCTGTCAGGCAATATGCCTAACGGGCAGACACGGATCGGAGCAAGGATCATACAGCGCAAGAATGCTTACCTGAATTTCAAATCCATTAGATATGGTTTAATATTTCCATACATTTCAGAGTCCAAGGCCTTTTCACATGCGTCCAGCACCGAACATAACTGTAAAACGTCCGTTTTCGTATCATCAGCGTCATTATCTTTAGACTTCAATTCCTTAGCCTTGATGTCCATAACCAAGCTCATATACTTCTCCGAGCTTAGTCCATCCCCCGCCAATACTAAGCTCAGAAACGCATCGATCAATGCGCTTTCGTACAACTTACAATCAAGCTCACATATACTTTTGTTGAACAAAGCTCGACTGACATTCTTCCTTTCTGTCAATGTCACATTGATTTCATGATTAAGGTAGATTCCAAAGAGTTGGATTGAAAACTCGTGGTACTCAGCCTTATTTAAGCTTATAGCTGTGTTGTGGATGTCAGTTTGCTGTTTTCTGAAGCACTTCTCGTAATTCACACACCCAATTTTATCGAGTTCTGTCAATATTCTATACTGGGAATTCATTATTTGGATTAGCAACGGCAGTGTGTCAGTAATAGAGATTTTTTGCGATAGCGACACTGTTATGAAATGCTGCACGAGAAAGGATAGCCTTAAGCTGTCATGAAGACCGGTCTTGACTTGACAGCTGTCACATTTAACAAGCTGATTGCAATTCTTCAACCGTTTCATCAAAACCTGTATTAGTTTTAAGCAGATTTCTTGAATTTGAACGGTGAAATTGTCCTTCCATGGCTTTTTGCTGCAATTTGCAACATTATACTCGATATAGAGTCTTAAGAATTGATTTAGAAATGGGTAGGTGGCAAGCATGGCTCGTCCGTACCCTAATTTCTCCGCTGTCTCCAGTGATATTAACAGACCGTTGAGAACTGTCTCGCTGTACGTCAAATGAGTGTTTGCTGTCAGTATACTGCAGAAGGAGTTTGAGTAGAACGTTTGGAGGCAGTGGAACAAGTCCGGAGAATGTCCTACAATGGATATGCAGGACCGGACTATATTGTCCAACGGACTGTCTTTGAAAGATGTTTTTGACGCATTCTCAGCGATTACATATAAGCATTCATTTAACTTCATATATATCTCCAAGATTTCTTTATGCACTAGCTTCTTAATTGGCTTCATATCTTTTTGAGAGATTTTAATGAATATCTGAGAGAAAGCTTGGTTCAGCTCTTTGGAACTTTTTTCGTTGTATATACAATGCAGTTTCTTCACAAGAAATACTATGAGACTGTTACAAAACTGCACAGTGTCGTAAATTTCGATTATTTTCATGATGTCTTCAGTTAGTTTTGGTAATAGCTTTATTGTTGGTATTTTGTTTTTAAGTCGCTCGATGTAAGACAGTCGGTCGACGAGAATGTTCCAGTATGTCTTCGAGTAGTCGCTGAGGAGATGCTTAGCTTCTACTTCGAAGGGCATGTAGGATATTTTTAGTATCAGCTCAGGCGGTAAAGGTGCTGTCTGGAAAAAAAAAATGTTCAAGGATATTTCACACTTTATCTATAGGAGTAGTAGAGCTCTTTGTGTGTGGCTCGTCCGGGGAAGTACTACCACCACGCCTTTTTCTGCCGCCAAGCAGCAACGCTGTGTTTCCGTTTGAAGAGTGTGGTTGCCGGTGTAATTACAGGCACATGAGGCTTATCATCTGTATGCCTCAAGTTGATGGACGCAGGGCAGGGCATCGTAGGGCACGTTTCTATCGTGCGTGACTTACGAGGCAATGCTTTGTTATAGGTGATGGTTACCACTTAACATCAGGGGGGCCATCTGCTTGTTCCATCAGCTAGATGCAAAATAAAAAAAAATAAAAAATGATATCTATCCAAACTAAGCAAAGCCCAGGTTAGTACTATGGGAACCAGCCAATGATGTAGTTCTGTTGCCACCAGTTTAAATAGATTTCTATTTTAAACCAGGAATTGAATATAATTTTTTTTAACTTTTTTTGGTGGACTTCCCACACAGCACTATCTAGCCCCAAAGCTTGTAATTTTTTTTTGTAAATACTTATAATAACACCCAGACGGAGAACAAACATCTATGTTCATCACACAAATGTTTGTTCTCAGTGGGGATCGAACTCGCGGCCTACGGCGCAGAAGGCAGAGCTACTACCAACTGAGCTGAGAAGGCTGTCAAACTATTCCATATGTGACTGATTTCCTTCACTGATTGAGAGCACTGTCATTTATCAAAATGATAAATTCATAGGTGCACTCACAACCTTACCTTCAGAAGGCAGGGTCACATTTAATGAACACAAGAACAAAGTGTCGCCTTAAGTGGAAACTGTAAGAAAAGCGTCGATGGACACATTCTTAGTAATATTATTTCTATAAAATTAAGTCAAAACAAAATTACTCATTAGCCTACCTGGCTAGATTGTAATGATATAAGGATACCACATGTCAAGTGCTAAACTACTTTTAGAACAAAAAAAAAAACCCTAAACATCATCAAAAAAAAACATCGTTTATTATCATTTAAACTGGTGGGACATTCCCACCATGATGCGATGAGCTCTCAAGAGCTGATCGAGTCTTGCTCCCCTGCATCCACATTATCAACATCAGAGATGCTAGAACATTTCTGCCACCAACCCAAAGTCCTGCTCCGCTACTTTAAGGAGCTGGGCTGGCTGGGGTGAGGTTAGCAGGGGGATAATGCACAATACCCCCCACTGCGGTATGTTAGTGCAGATCTCATTCCCCCATCATGAATTAGAATTCGCTCAATGAATGAAAATGTATTTATTCTCTCTTCACAAAAGGTTTGTCTTAACTTGGTCTAAGTACTAAGTAGTGCAAGCTAGATATAAACCTACATTGCGAGAGACTGGTCCCTGTGATAGGTTTAATAAAACCTGTGGTTACAGGTCACCAGGGCCCCACTCTGCGGAAGTTATAAACAGACTCGGTATACGGTCAATAGAAGATTGATTACCTGTCTCACAACATGCCGGTGGATATGGTAGATGCAAGCGAGAGTCTTCACCCGATCAGCCAGTTCCATGGCTCGCGTCTCTCTCACACAGTCTATGCTGAGGACAAGCAGCTCTTTGTTGTCTATGCTGTCTCTCCATGCCGGGGCTTTGTCTAGATTCCTGAAAAATTAAATACACACATTTATCAAATAGGTATGTAAGTAATAATTTTATTAATAATAATAATAAATAAAATTATGTAGGTGGTATTAATATTGCATCAATAAAATAATAATACAATATAAAAGGTTCATTTTCCACCACGCATAGCTTTTCACCACCGGTCTTTTTCTTCTTGTCGTATCACTAGTTTCTTTTGAAACAGTGTGGTGAAAGGATTTTAAGTGCGCCTCAAGAGGCTCCTTTCGAGCACTTGACACATGTTACGGAACTTTTTAGGTTCTACTCGTTCCTCTCGATGTTTTCCTTCACCGTTTGAGAGCACTGGCACTGTGCACATAAATTTTTGAATAGATAAACTCATTGGTGGACGACCGGTTTTGAACCCACGACCTTAGGATCGGAAGGTGGGGCCGCTACCACTACACCACCAGTGTTCTTCGTGCTAATACGATATATTATCTTCGTATGCGAAAGTCTAAGCTATACGAGACATTGGTGAAATTGCCGGCAATACTGCAAAGGGTGTACAAACAAGAACTTGAAGTACGTAGGTAATTTGGAAGATAAATAAATACCTACTATGAAGAGCTTTTTACAAGATGTATTTATAAAACTGACCTGCACAAAATACACAACACATTTAGCGAGAACGGAGCTCTATCTTTCGGTTGTAATTGCACTAAAATAACTTTGTAATCATCAAAAACTTTCGCAAGATCACTGTCTTTGGCACTGTTATTTGTCTTTAGCTTCGTGATAAACTCGTTAGCATCCATTGTTGAAATGTTTATTTACATTCTACGCCTTTTCTGATATATTTCAAAGGTTTTTCGTAATATAAGTTCTTTTTCTTCAAATTCGTCAAAACAAAACAAACAGCCAGCACAGAAGAGCCGTTGGATTTTGAACTTTGAAGTCAGCTTCTCAGCTGCTGCTGGCTTGTCAAGTAATAATTCGTTGAAATCGTTCTCGTTGACCGACCTCAATGAAAACTATATTATCGCTAAATGAATCCAAATCGAGCTTATTTAAAAACTTGATTTTCTGTCCAATCAGTAGCACAAATATTGAAAAAAAAACATCTACTAAAAACACAACTGTAGCACAAAATGCACAAACACTGCCATCTGTTGACGAGTAGTTATAATTTTGTTATCACCAAGTTCCTACGATGTTGCTGCTCACAAAAAGTCTTGTCCTTTTCAATTCTTGCGCTGGATACTAGTCTTTTCGGTCAAGTCTTGCCAGTGTAGCTAAAAATTTACCACTAAACCATTAAATTTACCAGAAAATCTGAATCGGGTTTGAAATAGCACTGCAACATTATTTTACAAGATTTTGTTTTTGTTGATTTCTTTTCGGTATATAGCATAGTGCAGGTGTGTCAGGCAGGTGTAGTGAGATGTGTTGACTGCACTTTTAATTAAGTTTAGTAGGTATTTTTCGTTATCAAAATAATAAAATAATGATATAAATATTTACAATTAACAAACATGAGCGTTATCAGTCGATCTGACTGAGCCAGTTCTTTCAATAAAAAAAGTGAGCCTACCCTCAGATAGCAAAAATAGTTTGTAATCAAATAACTTGGTTCACAAATTATTGTATTGGAACAAAACCATTTGGAACGAGAACATTTGTGGTAAGTCTATTTATTTCTACGTTGAGGACGTGTTTTGGTTTGGATCACTTACCAGCGCGGTGACGACAACGGCTAGCTCTATCTTCTATTCGAGGATCTTTAATATATTAATCAAAGCTTGCATTGGTTATTTTAACATTCCATTGTAAGTAATTATTAGTTAATTACAAACTTAACGTTACGTCAAACTCTAGCAAGCTTTGACTAAAGATCCTTCGTATTCCGCCTCGGGGCTCGGAAGCGGAAGAATTGTTGCCTATCCGTACCCAAGGGTAAACAAGGCGACGACGACAAGCCGATGGCACACGACCCCCCCAGTCCCCAGCGCGCTTGCGTGTTTTTGGTGTTGTGTGCCACACACATGTGCTCTGTGGCCACACACCACCAAACGCCTATCCTATCACACATTGTGTGGTGGTAGGATACTTAGGATAGGTGTTTGGTTGCTTTTGCCATATGCAGAAAATAATAAACCACGATTCTCTAATCTGTGACCACGATAATAATAATATAGGTGCCTACTTAGCTAACAACTTAAACTAAGCGTGAAAGGAAGGATGCTTTGAACCGTTTAATTTCGTATAATCCATATAAAAACAGAAATAATGCGATGATCGCCGATTTCCTAGTATATTAGGTAGGTACTAGTAGGTACCATCATAATCACATGCCTTACGAAACCAACTGAAGACCGCCTGCGAGTTGGTTCGCTATTTATGTTTTTTTTTGTTGGAATACGCGATTCAACCAAGTTTTTTAGTTGGAATACTGCATTCCACCAAAAAAATATAAACGTCAAAAACCAACAGTATAACTAGAAGTTATAAACCTCTACAAATCAATTCCAAGCGGTCTTTATTCAGTAGAATCAATGTCAAAGTAAAAGTCAAAATGTATTTATTCAATAAAATCACAAGGATCACTTTGAAACGTCTTATAGCTAGATGACTCTAGGTGCCAGTTCCACGCGCACACGGATCAATTTGAAATGGTTTTTGGAATGGCCAAACAAAGCCCTTTCTTATGACCAAATGCCAAATCGCCCAAGTTGACTAAGATTTTCGTTCACCTCGCTCACTCAATCAATAAGTACAATGGGTGGTCTTATCGCTAAACAGTGATCTCTACTAGACAACCGTCGGGTGAAGTGGACTTCATGAGTCCACTTAGAAATTACACATTATTTAGAAGGGGGTGCTTTTATAGGTAGGTACACGAGGCAAAGTCAAGATACAATAGCTACCTACTTGTAAACGAAACATATCTATTACTAGCTCTTACCTGCGGCTTCGCTCGCGCACGTTTACTATAGAATACTTATGATACTTATGATACAAATAGATATGATTGGCAACATCTATAATAAATAAATTGTATTTTCTTCCCCATGGAACAATCTTGAGCCACGTAATTTTGTCGGAAGAAACAGGTACTAACTGACAATTTGAAGTTCCTGCCTCTTCGATTGTTTGTATAAAATATACAAAAAAAACAAAAAAAGTCGGGATAAAAATTACCCTATGCCCGTCTCCTGGTTCTAAGCTACCTTCCCACCAATTTTCAGCCAAATTGGTTCAGCCGTTCTTGAGTTATAAATAGTGTGACTTTCTTTTATATATCATCATCAGCCCAAAGAAGTCCACTGCTAGTAAACTTAAGGTTCTTCAAGGATGTGGATCTGAGGATGTGAGTTCGTGAGCATGTGAGCATGTGAGCATGTGAGGATGTGAGCATGTGATCATGTGAGGATGTGAGCATGTGAGCATGTGAGCATGTGAGTATGTGAGCATGTGAGCATGTGAGCATGTGAGCATGTGAGCATGTTAGCATGTGAGCGTGTGAGCATGTGAGCATGTGAGCATGTGAGCATGTGAGCATGTGAGCATGTGAGCATGTGAGCATCTGAGCATGTGAGCATGTGAGCATGTGAGCTTGTGAGCATGTGATCATGTGAGCATGTGAGCATGTGAGCATGTGAGCATGTGAGGATGTGAGCATGTGAGCATGTGAGGATGTGAGCATGTGAGGATGTGAGCATGTGAGCATGTGAGCATGTGAGCATGTGAGCATGTGAGCATGTGGGGATGTGAACATGTGAGGATGTGAAGATGTCTCGAAGGTACCCACATTTTTCAGTATCATAACACACTAAAGAGGATTTAATTTACAAACTTCATTGATTAATTTAAATTAAAGTGGATTTATTCATGACAACTGCAAATCGTACAGCTATTAATTGTATCCTTTTTTTTACGAATTAATGATTCCACTTTAAAAATAATTCCCTTATACTATACCACTTAAATTAAAAGATCAACGGATTGTTACCCTGGCTTACATTTAAAGGATGTCTTTCATGCATAAAATATGTATAAGTATTACTTGTGGCTTCCCGCGGCATCGCTTGCGTTGAAGTGGTGCCGTGATTGAGCCACAAACATCCAAACATCGTAACTTTCACATTGATTTGTATATTATTAGGGTAGGATTTTAAATACCTACGTAGATATAAGAGATACCTATAAACGGCCATTACCTATATTAGGTAGGTAGGTATAGGTACTCAGACTCAAAAACTTGCCAAATACAACAAAGACAACCTTACTCGGAAAATATGTACTTATTTGTTCAGGAGGTAGTTTTACTTTGCAGGGGTAGTTTTAAAATATTGAAAACGTGATTTTAAATAATTTTTTGTGGTGTATATTTACTTCAAGTTTGAAATCTATCGCACTATACTAAAAATCTCCCATACTAACTTTTACAGTCATTTGCACCCTTTGCAGGGGTAATTATCAAAAGTTGAAAGCGTCATTTTTAATTAATTATTTTTTAGTATATTTACTTCAAGTTTTAAGTCAATCGCACCACGCGTTAAAAAACTCCCATGCAAACTTTGACATCCCTTTGCACATTTATTAAGGGTAGTTTTAAAAAACTAAAAATGTTTTTCCTATTTTTTAGCTTTGGAGTACATCTACTTCAAGTTTCAAGTTTGTAGGTTCAAGGAATAAAATTTTTCATACCAACGTTTTCAACCCTTTATACACCCTTAGGGGTTCAATTTCCGAAAATCCCTTCTTAGTAAACCTCTACGCCATAAGACCTATGTACTCTTTAAATTTCAAGTCTATAGGACCAGCGGTCAAAAATCTCCCATACAAACTTTTTAACCCTTTGCACACTTATTAAGGGTAGTTTTGAAAAACTAAAAATGCCTTTCCTATTTTTTTGCTTTGAAGTATATCTACTCCAAGTTTCAAGTTTGTAGGTTCAAGGAATACAATTTTTCATACAATCGTTTTCATCCCTTTTTACACCCTTAGGGGTTCAATTTCCGAAAATCCCTTCTTAGTACACCTCTACGCCATAAGACCTACGTACTCCTCAAATTTCAAGTTTCTAGGACCAGTGGTTTAGGCTGTGCGTTGTCTATATGTCAGTCAGTCAGTCAGTCAGTCAGGACTTTGATTCTTATAGTATTAGAGATTGGCTAATTTTATGAAGACTATATACCTCACATAAAAATTGTCCGTTGGGGGTGCTAAGAGCCGGGATACATACAATCTAGTCCGGTTCTTAGCGCACTACTAGATTACAGTAAGTAATTTGAATTTGAATTATATATTGTTTCTTGGAATGTTACTAAATTATTAGCGTAAGGCGTAGCTTTTTATTTAAAACTAGCGGCCTGTCCCAGCTTCGCATGGGTGGTCATAAATTTTTTGAACATTTTAGGATAAACTTAAACCGTGGGTTCGAGCCTCGCGTCTACTTATTTCATACATTTGCACGCGCTTCTCCTTGAGTGAGTGAAATCGCACCCCGCGCGAGACCCGTGGACCCGTTAACATTTTTAATTTCGTCATATCTTTTGAATGGAATGTCCGATTTGAAAAATTTAAGAAGTAATCTATAGATATTGAAACCGTCTTAATTATGAAATGATTTATTTGGATAAGGATTAATACCAAGGTACAAATAAAGACCCTTTTCTAGCGGAGGCATTTCAATTAATTTTTTATAATAAAAGAACACTTATTGTGACATAACTATAATAGTTAGACATATGCTGTCGCGACATTTTTTGTAGATGATAACGTGTTCTACAAAATCGTAGTACATTATTTTGTTCTATCTTCAATAGTTTTCGCAGCGCACGCGATGTAAGGTTTTTTGTTTTCCACCTTGGGTTACATTATTGAAGTTTTAGTAAGGATCCCTGATTATTTTGAAAATATAATATAGCCTATGTTACTCAGGGATAATGTAGCATTCTAATGGTGAAAGAATTTTTGAAATCGGACCAGTAGTTTTTGAGCCTATTCGTTACATACAAAAATACAAAAATACAAAAATACAAAGTTTACCTCTTTATAATATTAGTGTAGATGTAGATAAGCTTTATACTGTATTTCATTTATATTTAAATTCTTACGTGTATGTAATTTGTGTCCAAATAAACAAATTTATTATTATTACCTAGTATTATATTTATCAAAAAAAAACAAAACTCTCATTGATGTCAAGCTTACGTAATAATTACCATCAAACAAGATTTTAAATAATTCAATCAATGCAAAATTAGTAAAAATCTTGGTTGTTTGCGATTTTTATAACTTTATATAGTGACTTTGGTTAGATCTATGCAAAATATTAGAATGTGCAAACGAGTACATAGGAAATGAAATGAAATGTTTTTTTTTGAGTTAAAAATGAAATGAAATTAATTTTTATTCAGTACTCTATCATTGTTCGCTGTTAAAATAACATTAAAATGTTATTTATGACAAACCTACCTACATAAGCGTAGTAAGCGTCGTTAGTTAAATATTAAGAATTCCCGAATAAATAAACTACACAGGTACAGGTTCTTAATAATAATTAAGAACCTGTGTTTCGCAAATAAATGATTATTGTATTGTATTGTATTGTGTAAATAATTTTGTATTGATGCTTACTTTACTTTGGTACCTACCTATAGAATATTTAAGTAGGTAGGTACTTGTGCAACAACAATCGAAAACCCGTTCAATAAACATAACAAAATGAAAGTTACCTACCTACAGGCTACCTTCTTACTTACGTGAAACAAAACTAGCTTCTGTCCACGGCTCTACTCGTTTACCCATGAACGTTTTTTTGAACGAAGTTTTTTAATAAACTGTATTAAAAAAAAAAGTAATTTGTTCCTTACCGACCACATTGTCCTATACTAAACATCAACATCTTGTACCTAATCTTCAACTACATTTTTTTTTCTTTTTCAGAACATGCGGCCTATTCCCTAGTGCTGGCTGCTGGGACACGTTATGGTGCGGCGAAATTAGGTGAGTTCAATAATTATCTTTTAATTTTTACACACAACACACACAAATTTAGAATGTATAAAAAAATTGCAATTTTTAAACTCTACGCTTCACTAATTAAATTTAATAATATAACAATTAATATTAATTAATAACATTGAAACATTTTCTCTTCTTTTTTGTCTAATATTGTACAAATTCTATTGCAGTTTTAAGATTTGACAGGGCCCGTTTTTGCAATGGTTTTTTATATTCCGCAAATATTTGAATTGTGAAATGTGTGAGCGAGAAGTTTTTAGACGGTTATCAGCCTCTTAAAACGATTGCCATTATTTTGACAGTGTTCTCCGGCAGGTTTCCGACAGTCACATTTTTTGTTTTTGTTTATTTATTTATTTATATCAACAATAATAACATTACAGTAAAAAACCAATGCGCTATGATATACAGATTTTTAATACTACTAGCTTATGAAACAAGTAAATGGCCCACCTGATGTTAAATGGTAACCATCACCTATAACAAACCATTGCTCGTAAGTCACGCACGATACGTACGTGGCCTACAATGCACTACCCTGCGTCCATCAACTTGAGGCATACAGATGTTAAGCCTCATGTGCCTGTAATTACACCGGCAACCACACTCTACAAACCGAAACACAGCGTTGCTGCTTGGCGGCAGAAAATGGCGTGGTGGTAGTACTTCCCCGGGCGAGCCCTTCACAAAGGGCTCTTCTAGGTACTCTTAAAATTTACCTAAACTAAATTTACCTACTTACTGTCTTACCTACCTTTGTTATCATTTTTTTTCCTTCCTTCACATGATAAGACAGTTATTAATAGACTTCCCATTTACGTAGTAAAATGACGTTTATTCTAAAGCAACACGTCGCGACAAAAAAGCCAAGGCGATGACTAGTGTACCTCTCGCTCGTACGTACATTTAAATATTTTGACATATATAAAATCACTGAACATAATTATAGTAGGGGAGGCCATGATGCTAAATGGGGATTTCCTCGAGCGTCATAGAGACCTATTGGGTTGCAAAGCTTAGATGATAAGAAGAAAAAAATGTTATATAAGTATACCTTTTCATCGGTGGGGGGAGCGGCTATAGATTTTCAAAAATGTAAAAAAAAACTGGACATACTCGAGCGCGTCAGATATTGATAGCACCAATGTCCTACGTATTTTTAATAATGTACGTATGTTAATCTGATCGTTTGCATGATGGGGGTGGTCGTATTTAAGGGTTGAAAATGAAAAAAAAAAAAAATAATCGAGCGCGTCAGATTTTTTAAGGGGCTGTTATGCGCTCGAGGAAATCCCGAAATCCCCTCTTGGGCTCCCCTACTATTAGGAAAAATCGCAATCAACCAAGTTGTGCAAAAATTCCATTTTGATCCAACCAAGTTTTCTTACCAAAAAGTTTGCTTTAAGTACTAGTTTTTGAACTTATGCAAACTTTTTATTAATTAGCAGTTAGTCTTCGTCTTAAGATGGTCAGACATAATGACGTGACCATACTAGTTGTATAAAAAATAAATAGAAAAAAACCGGCCAAGTGCGAGTCGGACTCGCGCACGAAGGGTTCCGTACCAAAACGGCAAAAAAAAACACTTTTGTTGTATGGGAGCCTAATGAGTTAAATATTTATTTTATTCTGTTCTTTAGTAGGTATTTGTATAGCGGCAACAGAAATACATCATCTGTGAAAATTTCAACTGTCTAACTATCACGGTTCATGAGATACCTACAGCCGTGACAGACGGACAGACGGACAGAGGAGTTAGTAATAGGGTCCCGTTTACCCTTTGGGTACAAAACCGTAAAACAGATGCTGTATTTTCACACCCGCTAGTAGGTATCTATTTCAAGAACTTCCTCCACTTTACGTCTAAAGTTATTTATGATGACCGCGGTGGCCGGTGGGCTGCGGTTAGTCGTAGTTCTGACCATTTCACGTGTCTACGTCTACGTGTCACACATCAAATGAAGCGCACGTGACGCAAGAAGCTTGGTAATTCCATTCTTAAGATCGACGCATTAGCAGTCCCGAACGCATAATCTGCGGGCTGCGGCATAATCACGAATTAATTTTGACAGTTGTGGCGTAAACGTATATCCTAGCGATATACGACTTTTTTTATACAACTAGCTGATGGAACAAGCAGATGGCCCACCTGATCGGTTTGAAGGGTGTGATTGCCGGTGTAATTACAGGCACATGAGGCTTAACACCTGTATGCCTCAAGTTGATGGACGCAGGGCATGCAGTGCATCGTAGAGCGTTCCTATCGTGCGTGACTTGCGAGGCAATGCTTTGTAATATTTGATGGTTACCGGTTAACATCAGATGGGCCATCTGCTTGTTCCATCAGCTAGTTGTACCTATAAAAAAAATAGTAATGCAAACTTTTTGGATCATGTTTATTGACAGGTGCCTTTTTCGATTGGTGTTTTTATTGCACTCTGTATCGTATATTTGTAGCGTAGTTATAAGCTGGTCTATGATAGTAGGGATTTCTCAATAGGAATCATTTGAGCTCGTTAGATGCAATTGTCGTATGTTGAAGCCACATTGTGGTGACCGTTACATGTTTATTGTATGTTAGTCTCTTGTCGTGTCACTAGTTTCTTTCGAAACAGTGTGGTGAAAGGATTTTAAGTGTGCTTCAAGAGTCTCCTTTCGAGCATTTGACGCATATTATAGAACTTTTCAGGTTCTACGACATGCCGGTTTCCTCACGATGTTATCCTTCACCGTTTGAGAGTGCTGGCATTGTGCACATAAATTTTGGAACAGAAAAACTCATTGGTGCACGACCAGTTTCAAACCCACGACCTTAGGATCGGAAGGCGGGGCCGCTACCACTAGACCACCAGTGCTCTGTTTGTTTTTTAATAAAAGGATAGAATAGAATAAAATATAGATTTTTTATCACATCTTTGATCCTTAGGGAGTAAAAGTAATTTGAATTTGGAATGTTGGTATTGTTAGTAAAATCAAAGAGATCAATCACAAACATTGTATGAACAAGTAACTATGATCAAGTAAACAGCGCGCGAACCAAATAATAAAAAAGTTTAAAAAAAAACGCGTGAAATGCATTCCGCCTTCGTTCGTAATTTATGTTTACTCAAATTCGGTTTTTTTTTTATTTATTCAAATAAATCGAAAATAATTTTATAAAAATAAACAAACGTTTCCTAGAGGGTGATAAAAAGTAGTGTCCAGGGAACAATACTAGGTATAGTAAGCTCGCGTCTTTTTTGTACTTTGAATCCCTTGCTCAGCTCGGGGCTCTACTCTAGAATCCTTCGCTACGCTCTGGATTCAAAGAAACACTCTCGCCTTTAAAATAGTTGTTTGCTCCCTAGGTAAACAATATACCATAATTTATTTCTCTTGACCCTGGCAAGGTTGTCATTTCAAAGGTGCCATAACCCCGCGCCGTTTATGGCCTGCCATAAAAAAAGAAGAAGGACGAGATTCGTTTTCTGGCATTTTGGGAATTAGCTTTTTCAATAGTTTTTCTAGTGTTATTTCGAGTTATTTATCCAAATAAAATACCACCGAAATTACACAACACAACTCGAAATAACTAGAGGCTTATTACTAGAGGTCTTAGCACAAAGTTGGACCTAGGTGAAAAATTTGGGATGAAAGTGTAGTAGGTGATATCCTAATTTGACCGAAAATGTTTCGAATGTTTTAAGGTAACCGCCACCATTTTCTTCAAAACAAAATGGCGGCCGACTTGACTATGGAATTAATAAAGGTAGTTAGGAAGCAAAGCTAGTATAAATGAACGATTTTTATAGTTTCTGTCACGGGTTTTGGTCCGAAGTCGACTTATTTTCGCCACTGACGTAACTTTAATTCATTTCACGATAGATTTCTCGGGAATTCGGGATCACTAAACATTGATGTATGGATGTGGATAGGTACCTACGTCATCGGCTGTCATGGATAAAGATAGATGTTAGGAGAAGCAATATTTTTAACCGCGCGGTCGATTTTGGACTTGACATTAGATACCTATATTTCTGTTATGGCCTACACGGATCACGATTGCACCGCACTGGAGCTTCGTTATTGTATATAATATAGAATATATGTATATATAAATATATTTATACAACTAGCTGATGGCCCACCTGATGTGAAGTGGTAACCATCACCTGTAACAAAGCATTACCTCGTAGGTAAGTCACTCACGATAGGAACGTGCCCTACGATGCACTGCCCTGCATCCATCAACTTGAGGCAATGTTAAGCCTCATGTGCCTGTAATTACACCGGCAACCACACTCTTCAAACGAAAACACAGCGTTGCTGCTTGGTGGCAGGAAAATGCGTGGTGGTAGTAGGTACCTACCCGGACGAGCCACACACAAAGAGCTCTACTGCTATTATTGTCAAGGATCATACAAAAGGAGCCAAGTAACAAACTTGGCTGGGCCTGTAACTCAAGTTTTGTTTTTCGTAGGCCGTTTTTGTTTGGAGATTCGATGAACGCATCTATCGGGCGGAGAACTCACGCGTTTCATCAAAAATCAAATGAAAAAAGAAAAATGAATAGCAATAGGTACTCAGACTTGGACTACCTATAATAATAATAAGCCATTTATTTCCAAAATAACTTAAATAACATAATTTTCTAGAATTTACGAAATATTATTACTTAAACTTATGAAAAAAATTATTTTAGAGTTACTTATATTTTTTTTTTTCAAGTTAATTTAAGTTTTTAAGTTATATATTTTTTATTCATGCCTTAATTAGATTATTTATTTAAGCACACACACTTATACACTTATGTGAGTTTTAGTTGAGTTTATTTGTGTTTTAAGTTGTGACAGCCTTCACAGCTCAGTTGGTAGTTATATTAGTAGAACAAACATTTGTGTGATGAACATAGATGTTTGTTCTCTGTCTGGGTGTTATATAATATTACTAGCGGCCTGTCCCAGCTTCACATGGGTGGACATAATTTTCACGCCGGTCTACCTCGTGCCTAGCTCGGGCCCGCGCTGAGTGAAAACGCGCCCCGTGACCTTATATTTTTAAAATCTTTTGAATGGAATGTCCGATTTAAAAAATTCAAGAAGTAATGTATAGGTTTTGAACCAGTCTTGAATATGAAAAGATTAATTTGGATAAGGATTAATACCAAGGTACATATAAAGAGCCTTTTCTAGCGGCGGCATTTCAATTAATTTTTTTATAATAAAAGAACACTTATTGTGACATAACTATAATAGCTAGACATATGCTGTCGCCACATTTTTTGTAGATAATGATGTGTTCTGCAAAATCGTAGTACATTATTTTGTTCTATCATCAATAGTTTTCGCAGCGCACGCGATGTAAGGTTTTTGTTTTCCACCTTGGGTTACATTATTGGAGGTTTAGTAAGGATCCCTGATTTTTTTGAAAATATAATAAAATCTATGTCACTCAAGGATATTGTAGCATTCTAATGGTGAAAGAATTTTTGAAATCGGACCAGAAGTTTTTGAGCCTATTCGCTACATACAAACATACAAAAATACAAATCATTCCTCTTTATAATATTAGTGTCGATAAGTATGTATTTTACAAAAAAAGTATATAAGTAGTATATCAGTTATCTGGTTCCCATATCACAAGCTTTGGCTTAGTTTGGGGCTAGATAGTGCTGTGTGGAATGTCCACCAATATTTATTAAGTCCACCAATAAGTAAGGTGCTCCGGGGTAAGACCGGAAGGTTTTTTAGCAAACCATTCGTATGTTGCAAAATATTTTTTTTCTCGACTATGAAAATGTTGGCGAACCTAAAATTTAGTTAGAGCTTTGTATAAAAGACAGGTTTATAAATCGGTATATCCGATAACCCTCTAAACACAACGGTGGCCGAGTTATAGGGGATTAAAGTGATAGTAATTTTTATAAAACCACGGGAAAGATCGGACCTTGACGGGGTAACATCGGACTACATTCTAAAATCGCCTCTGTAGCTCCAAACATAAGCTACCCATAATGAAAATATCCGGTTTTATCCAATAATAAAGCATCAATATCGATTTTCGAGATACTGTTTCAATGACAAAAGTGAGAGGCAAAATATTGTTTTTTTCATTCTTATAATCCGATGTTACCCCGGTTCAGAAAAAATGAAGTTTCTATGTTTCTCAAACTTTGACACCTCCACTCTAACTATGGTGCGTAGGTAGGAATACGGAGATACAAAGGTTTAGCAAGCACCTCATAGTTGGTTTTAATAACTAACCAGCCTGATCAATGAAGCAAATTAGATCCAGTTAATAAATTATTAACCATAAATTACTTATTTCTATTAAGTCATTTCTTCAAATCTTTTTTGAGTAGGAGGTCGCCCGCATAGATTTTTTTTGTAGTTTCTAGGCATAATAATAAATATAAAATAATAAAATAAACTGAAGCAAACACACCATAGCTAAAAGTGTGCGCAAGCTAAGCGTGCATGAGATTACGTACCGTACATACATAATTACAGCTTTTAGCTTTTATTAACAGGCAAATTAATTCACAAAATAACGACGTAGGTAGGTACTACCTCTAGCAAATGCCTTTTTAGTTCAAATATTTTTTTAAAAGTTTGAGAAACTGTTTATATTTTACAAATGGGAAAGATCGGACAGAATTCATCCGAACTTTACCCATTCAAATTTTGATGGGGAAAGACCGGATCTCAGGCTACATACAGTTCTAGCGTGTCTAGACCACTTTAATCAGCAAACAAGTTGCCGCATTAATATGATAAGCCACAAAACTCGTAAAAAACACAGCCGTTATACCAGAATTTACGATTAAAGTTGCCGGGGGTAAGTCCGGATCCTTAAAAAATCACATTTTACGGACCTTTTCATATCCGAGTGAATGAAATGCGCGCTGATGGTCCGATCGACTGCCGGCGACTAGTGGGATGGGCTCAACAAAATGGCGTTGCTGGCAATGTTGCCAAGAATCAAAAAATACCCTACGTTATGGAGATATTCGATTTATTCGATCTTACCCCAGATCCGATCTTACCCCGGAGCACCTTAATTTATTTTATTAAATCTTTAAGGAAGTTCTACACATTTTTACTACACTTTATTACACATATCAGTTGATAGTATCTTTTAGTTAGGGTAGGTTAAAATAGTATGAAGCAAACTTATATAATAAGTTGTAGTGAAAGTATGTTCGGCATTTTTACCGAATAATCGGCCGAATACCTACGAATGTTCGGTAAACCTGCCGAACATGCCAAATACCGAATATGAAACGAATATTCGGCCCATCTCTTATAATAATTACAAGATTCCGTGGGGTCCTTGTATTATTAATTGTTTTTAATACACTACCTATTATTTTATCGACGCGCGGCCATCGACCGAATATCTTCAATAGCTAATTAATTTGAGATTTTAATTAATTGAAAAAAGCAGAGATAGCTAGGTCGGTGTGACACAGATTTAAAACAAAAAGTTTATTGCACTATGTTGGTAGGTTGGTAACAACATTATTTTTAAAAGATAACAATTTTATAAAAGTAGCAAATCAGCAAATAATACAAAAAAATAAA
Source organism: Chloroclysta siterata (assembly GCA_932294275.1). Lineage (NCBI taxonomy): Eukaryota > Metazoa > Arthropoda > Insecta > Lepidoptera > Geometridae > Chloroclysta > Chloroclysta siterata. The sequence continues at coordinate 1,905,033 of OW028595.1, read as the reverse complement.
AGTTAATCAACAAATAATACAAAAAATGGGCTTTACCTAATAGTCAAAGTCAAAAGGTATTTATTCAATAAGTATTACATTGTACATACCTAATAAGGATTATAATAAGTATACAAATTACATATTATACATATACCTATAAGTACATAAGTACAATAGAACGGTAAGAACCAAGCTGTAAGTTGGTAGTATGTTCTTCTAGGCTTTGGTCGCGTGGAACTGGCACCTAGTTTTAAGACGTTTCAAAGTGATCCTTGTAATTTTACTGAATAAATAACTACCATTTAACTTTAACTTTGAAAGGGAGTATCCACACATGTTTTATTTACCTACTATTATTTACCCCACCATTATTTATTTTGTGAGTGCTATACGCTCAATCATAGACTTGGAGTCGGTGACATAATATTAACGCCATTACATAGGTTTACAATATGACGGCATTGAGACGCTTGTTGATCGAGTGAGCGAAGCGAACGAAGATCTTAGTTTCAACTTGGGCGATTTGGCATTTTATGTATGGTATGTATGTATGTATGTTTGTCTGGCGATAACTTTAGAACCGTTGATCCGATCTGCATGAAATTTGATATGTCGATAGCTTGTACTTGAGAAATTTACTGGTAAGTATATGATTAAAATCGGATGAAGGGTTTTTGAGATATGGGGTTTTTTAAGAGGGCTAAGTTTTACATGTCTGAAAGGGCTTTGTTTGGACATTCCAAAAAAAATTTTACTTTTTTTTTGGGACGCTCTGTTTTCGAGATAAAACTTAAAAAGTGAAATTAAGATAACCAGCGATCCAAGAGCACCCATCTCTAAGAGTTTCGTTGACATCAAGGTTTTTCTACTGGTCGGTTAGTCCCTTTGATTATTTTTTTTTCTTGAAATAAATTAAGGAGGTACTCAGTTCTCATAAAATGGTGACTACGACCAGGTCTGATGATGGAGTAAATATTTCAATCTACATTATGACCGTGTTTTGACCTTGACTTTGAATAAAATAAAGTGATTTTATCGTAAAAATAAAACTATACCTATGTAGAAAGTGGCTCTATAAATCAGTCTAATCAATTTGTAATCTGTGCCAAAAAAGCAACCAACGAAGCTACTCATTTACGTAAAATAATACAAACATAAACATGACAATAAAACAGTAAACATTAAATAACCATTGATCCGTGAGCTCTCGTCTCTTAGAGTTTCGTTAGCTTCGTAGTTCTTACTTTTACTGGTTTAAAAGTTCATTTGCTATTTTCTTATCTTTGTATTTTTTAAATCAGTTTAGTTGATACCTACTTAGTAAATATAAAGCAAAAGATTAAAAAACTTAAGGTAAGTATCCTCATAATTGTCTCATAATTTCTTCGATAATTACCAATCTAAATAAATTACTAAATTAATTTCCCAGTCGTCCGATGTCCTCTACCAACCGGTCCCTGGTTTGCGTTCGATTTTCAAATCACGCGCGCAACTCGTGCACGGTTGCTAGGCCAGTGCTACTCTTTTGAATTCGAATTTCGAAGGAGATTGTAAAGCACTATGACTTGAACCTACTGTTGTAAGGCCTTTCCCGCCATTTATTGGTGGCTAACACTACTGTCACTTTCATGTCAACAAAAGAGACAGTAACAGACAGCAGACTTACTTATCTATCACTAACTAATGGAGCCATCTAAAAATAAGATCATTTTCTGTCTAACTTCTGCAATGCTTTCTTTTCGAATTTCGAAGGAGTTTTAAGTAGGTTATAAATACACAATGCTTTTCAAGTCAGTGCGAGGTGGCACGGGCTTGAAAAGCATTGTGTATATATTTTCGAATTAATTTTAAAATTTCGAAGGAACTTTTTTCTGTGGAATATTTTTAAATTTAGAATTACAGCGGCCTCAGTGAGATATCGGTCAGGGTTGGATCAAGGCTGAAGTGGGGGCACGCGGGCAATGCCTTAGGTTTGTTTTGATAGGTTGGTAGTGGACTATATAGGTACTAATAAATAATTATATATGTTTAATTTTTTTGTATGCTAAGAATGTTTATTTCACTTTATTTTTTTTACTAACTTATCGTCAGCTGCTGCGTTAAGTATCAATTATGTAATAATTATTATACTTGCCTTGCATTTTATTTACTTTTATTAAAAAACAGTTATCCGAAATTTTAATCATAACTTCTACAAGAGCATTCTTAATAATCAAGAACACAACTTATTATAATAACAACACTTTCAATCGATTATGTACACGCGGATACAAATCAAGCTACACCAAAGCAAATAACTCTTACTACAAAAGCGAGAAGTGTATAGCCTGATGCGTATCCGTGTGGAAAAGTTGGTACGTGCATAAACGCCATTGATAAATTCAAAAATAAGTCATCGATAACACTGCAACCTCTGTTAATTAGCGTTAAATAATGATACGCGACGCCTCGACCTGTCTGTGTCTTTTTTGATAAGATTTTATTGTGTGGCGTCTATTTTTGAAGAGGTCAAACTCATTACTATCTCGTAATGTATGTCAGATAAAAACTTTGGTTTTGATTTAAACAGGTAAAATGATAATGAATATTTTTATTTACTTAATTCAGGCAATACAGTAGTTAAAATTTTAATAAAGTAAGTCTGGACCGTATTGCTGCGGCTGCTGATATAAGCTTGTGCCATTTGTACAAGGTAACAGATCAAGCTACACCAATCCAAAGAAAAATAATGCTTACTACAAGGACATAAAAGCGATGTGTTCAGTGCCAGCCTGATGTGTATCAGTGCCGTAGCTAGGTGGACAAGGTCCCCGGTGCATAGAGAAAGAATCGGGCCCTCACCCCCTCTTTCCACATAGCTTGAACTTATATTGGCCTTTAAAACAAATCATTAAAAAATGTGAGCAGGCTCAAGGTTTTCTAGCTTCGGGAGCTGGCTGACCCTCTCTTTTCAAAGCTGAGGTTAGAGGGCCCCCTGAGCTCCGGGGCCCTGGTGCACTGCACCACCTGGCCCTACGATAGCTACGCCACTGATGCGTATAATTGAGTACTATGGGAACCATAATTAATTGAACACTCGTACATAAAAACTTGCAATACCTACCTGCATATTATTTAGTGGCAAACAAACTATTTTCCGCGATCGAATTTTTAATTATGGGGAAATTCTTCTTTGCAATACTATGTGCCTAAAATTCAATGAATGGATTACGTAGGTACCTACTGAAATCACTTTGCCTTGCCTTGCCTCGTGTCGTGCGTGTTACCCACGCAGTCAGTGCGTGTGCGTGGCGAGCGAGCGTTCTTTATTTAAATTCAAATTCAAATATAGAACGATAGAACACGGCCACATTATTTTGAATCCCGTGCAGTCGACGAATGAAAGCATGGAATGAGAGATACCTAAAGTATTTTAATGAAATGACAGGTCATTTAAAAATAGTGAACAAGTTTGTATCTTTGAAGATCTTTCAGTATAGTTATTACTATTACTAATAAATAATTCATTAAATTTAATATGAGGATAATGCACGGGACTGCAATATTGTACTTCTAATAGGGGTAGGTAGGTAAGGTAAGTACTTGTTTTTTTATATGTTAAGATTATTTCTATATTGTAGCTGTTTGTTGTCCCTAAATAAATAAATTAAAACAACAAAAAAATAACGCATGCAACTTCAAAATACAAGTGTTCCAATAATTGGGTTTAAAACTTCAGGGGGCTAAAGTACCCATCAATATGAATAACTTTTTCTAAGGAACCAACACTGTGAACGCGATAAAAAAAAACACCTTGTATATAGGGTTGGCTTTCAAAATAGTTGTAGTCTACGGTTCTCACAATCGGAATAATTAAGTATTTAAATAAAGTATAGAATACCTACCTAGTACATATATTTATTTACGAAACGAATACAAAAATAACGAGTTTTACAATAATTAACAGTTTTATGGCTTAACTCTTACCTACTAAAATTGCAGTAACTACTTGCCTATATTAATTACATAAAAGTATTTCCCCACAATCTTAAACGAATGCACTTTCATATCGATCGATCATCGTAGTTTTTTATCGATACTCCTATAAAAACCAATCTAATACCCATGGATTAATAGAACGCAAACGATGATTTATGCACCATTTACTAAGATCTTGACAAATTATTTTAAACTTTATGTACTTAACTGCGATAAAGATCAATTTGCACTGGCAGCTGGCACGAAACGTTCAATAGAAATTGGGTCTTTAGTGAAACACAGCATATTAATGGCCTTCGGAGCCCTAATCCTACAATGCCCTCAAGGTATTTCCGTATCATGTTTATGAAACATGTTTCATATTGATTTGTCTTTCTGTTGGGTAACGTATATGACAGCCTTCACAGCCACAGCTCAGTTGGTAGTAACTTCTGCGCCGTAGGCCGTGGGTTCGATCCCCACCGAGAACAAACATTTGTGTGATGAACATAGGTAGATGTTTGTTCTCTGTCTGGGTGTTATTATATGTATATTATAATTTATAAGTATGTATAAGTATTATAAAAATAATAAATAATATTATGTATAATATTATGTATATAAATAATATAATAATATGAGAACCAGATAGCTGATTTAGCTATCTGGTTCTCATATTACAAGCTCTGGCTTAGTTTGGGGCTAGGTAGTGCTGTGTGGAAAGTCCACCAATATTTAATTATTGATATTTATATAGTACGTAACTACAATGCCCTAAAACTACCCTCATTATGCAATACCTAGTTGGTATTACATTATGTAACAGGTTGCAAGCTCATCACCGCTGCTAAAATACGAACGAATACTTTTACCCTCTTATTAATATTGGTCGCTGAGCGCTCCATTAGCCTAACAGACCGAAGTCTGTTGCTGTCTCTTTTCGTTGGCATGAAAGTGACAGTGACAAGTATACTCTATAGAGCCGCTATAAAATGGCAGGGAATATGAATAAGATATAATAAGGTTTGTAATTCTATAGGGGTAAATTTAGTATATTTGTTTAGTATAGTATATTGTCTTTTAATCAGATTCACGTTTATAAAGATACCTACCTACACTTGGCAGTAAAGTTCGAAAAGTACGACTTTACCAAACTTACCAACTTACCGAATTTACCAAACAGCTTACTTCAATCCCGTCTGGCTTGAAGCTGTTTGGTAAATCTTGTATTTGTCATTTGCCAATTTTTATTTTTTAATTTTTTTGGTGGTACAACAATTACGCAACTTCATTAAATTTTTTTTTTTTTTTTTTTTTTTTTTTATTTATCTTTATAAAATATACATAACAGATATTAAATTAAATAGCACTAAGAAAACCACTAAGGTTTGTAAAAGAAATGCTACTAAGGAGTCTTAAGTCGATAGCTACTAATTAACTACACAAAAACAAATAAACTGGATCTAGGTAAGTGCAGTTTTAGTAAGTAGGTAGGTATATTAAGTTATTGGTAGTGTTCTATATTAGCTAAAAAGTGAGATTTTAATTTAGACTTAATGTTTTTTGAGGTAATGCTGTTAATGAGATCATTAGGTAGTTTATTAAGTAAACGAGGAATTAGATAACTAACTGTCCTCTCGCCGTATGCGTTCCGAGCGCGCGGCATCAACAACCGGTTTTGAGCAACTGCCCGCGTGTATACAGGGTGTTTAATTTCTTGTTTGATTTTTTCATTAAAAAAGTGTTCTTTGAGTAGAGTATATTTAAATTGAGTGTGTACTGGTAGAATTTTGCAATGTCTAAAAAGCCCTATGTCATCATTTTGAAATTGAAGTTTAATTTTAGTGGATACGATATTCTTGAGGATTTTCAATTGGAGTCTGTATATTTGATTTATATATGTAGTGTATGTGCGACCGTAGCTGCTAAGCCCATACTGAATGTAGGATTCAGCCAATGAGTTGTATAACATTAGTTTGACCTTATAAGGGATACGATTTTTAAGTATAATAATATTCGCAACGAATTGCCTTAGTTTATTACACACGCGCTCTATATGATTTGACCAATTAAACTTACTATCAATAGACAAGCCTAGGTACGTTTGATTTCTTAAAATTTGTATACAGGGGCAGCTACAAGTACTCACAGATTTGGCATGTAAGCAACCATGGGAGTGGGCTACAATTTTTTGAAGAGGAACCTTTTTGATGTAGGGAGATTTTATAACAATTAGTTTAGTTTTGCTAACGTTTAGTACTAAGCCAGCATCGTGACACCATTGATTTAGAACGTTCAAGTCAGACTGTAGAAAATCGCGGGCTTTTTGGGGGTCTTGATCAACAGCTACCAGACACGTGTCATCGGCGAACTGATAGCATGTACAATAGTTAATACAGTTACTCATTTCATTAACATAAGATAAAAAATGAAGGGGGCCCAAAACAGACCCTTGGGCCGTGCCTTCTGTCGCTATTATGGGTTCACTGTAAGTATTATCGACCTTGACAGTAGATTTTCTATTTTTAAGGTAGTTTTCGCACCATCTGAGCAAAGGTCCCCGTACGCCACAGCTATCTAGCTTATTTACCAGCTGCTTGTGCTCTAAGGTGTCAAACGCACGTGAAAAGTCGATGAACAGAACTAGTACATGCTTTTTATTATTTAAATGCTCATTTACTTCGTCAGTGAACATTGATAAGAGATCAGTTGTACCTTTGCCTGACTGAAACCCAAATTGATTCTGGTACAGTACGCCATGCTTCCTATAGAACTTATGTATTTGTTCACAGACGTACTTTTCTACAATTTTGTCTATGGAAGAAAGCAGTGTTATTGGCCGATAGTTCGTGTAATCATTGCGCTTTCCCTTTTTATATATGGGTCTAACACAACCTACTTTTAATTCATCAGGATAATGACCAGTCTTGATACTACAGTTAATTAGGTTGGCGATAGTGCGGGACAAGTCTTCTCCCACCATCTTAATGTCTGATACTCTAATGTTGTCTGGTCCTGGAGCCTTATTTGAGTTTAGTTTCGTTATAATTTTAAGAATACTTTTACCAGAAGCTTTTTGAAACAGAATACTAGAATCAGTTGGCCTGCGATATGTATTAGAGTCAACTAATTTAACTATACAATTAGGAATAATGTCCTTGACAGCTTTGTCAAACCCGGCCGCAAAGTTGTCAGCTATAGCTTTAGTACTAAGTCCCTGCGCATTAAACGCTTTAATTATCGCGGCATCGATCGATAATGTTACTCGTCCTATCATTTGGTTGACCAGTTGGTACACCTTTTTTGTGTTTTTGAAGTTATTGTTGATTTGATTTATATAGTATGTGTTTCTTTTATTTTCTAATATTTTATGTACTTTATTCCGAGTTTTATTGTATTCAAGCTTCAGTTTAGGATCATTTTGACTATTTTTCCAGGAGTTGTACAATTTTTCACGTTTTTCACATAGCCGAGTAACATTACCATCGATCCAAGGTACTTTACATTGGTCATTATATTTAACTTTTCTGTGTTTTTTATTACATGTTGCCAATTTGTTTGCATCGTGAAACGAGGTTTTTATAAATTTATAAATATTATTAGGGTCATTCATGTGTTTTGTTTCACACCAACTTACCTTTTTTAATTCCTTTTGAAGGATATCGTAGTCTATATATTTTTTTGTTACACCCTGTATACGCTTGGGAGGCGTGTCGTCAACGCATGCAAAAATAATTGCTCGGTGATCGGCAAGTACGATATCTAGCACCGCTGAGTACGGATGTAATGTGGGGAAGCGCGCAAAAATGTGATCTATGCAAGTTCTAGTGGTTATGTAATCGGTGGTTTTTTTGTTGAGTTTTGATTCAATTCTTGTGAAGTCCGATATTCCACACATCAATCCGTGCTCGCTAAGTGCTTCTAGATACGTATCTCTGTATGATGAAATGGATTTTAGGTCAATATTCGTGTCGCCGATCAAAAGTAGGTTTTCTTTTATGTCATACTTAGAAATGCACTTATCCAGTTCCTTGACAAATATATTTTTATTAGTTGAAGGTGGTCTATAAACAGCGCAAACAACTACGTCTTGGTTTGAGCTTAGTTTTATTGTACCGGTGAGGCTCTCAAATGTTATTGTTTTGTGGGAGGATAAGGTGAATTTTAAATGATTTCTTATGTAAATAATAATTCCGCCGCCCTTTCTGTTAGAACGTAGTTGTGAGAACATGTTATAACCAGGTATATTGAATAAGTTGACAATGCTATCCGTTATACCTGCTTCAGTAATTACTATTACATCTAGAGGGAAAATACAGTTATGAATGACTTCTAGAAGTTTTGTAAAGTTTTTAGTAGATGATCTAATGTTGATATGTAAACATGACATACTTAGATGGCTTTTCGATGGTAGGTGTTTATAAAAATTATGAGTAGAAGTACAATCGAAAATTTCTTTTATTTGTGTATCCATATAATTATGAAATAAAAAAGCTAGTATAAACAAAGAACAATATAACTGTACTCAAAGTTGTTTACAGAGGGGTGGAGAAAGTAATTGTGGACCCCTTGGGTTCCTTTTCGATTTGATTTATGTCTTGCATAGAGCGAATATAATAAATTTTACTAGTACTAGTTTTTCTTGCACATACTTTGCCATCTTTACACCATACAAACTGAAATGACTTACTAAGCTGAGCCTTAGCATTGTACAAAAGTGTTTTGATGTGTTTGGTTAGGGCTTCTCTAACGAAGATACGGCTATCTGCTTCCTCTTTGGGGATGTCCGGCATCAGAAGTCCCGCTGTGAGACGTTTCTCCTTACCAGCATCTATCCATAGCCGGCGGGCCGATTTGGTCTTCATCTCCACAAGGATTGCCCCTGGTTTTTCTTTGGTTCCCGGTAGACGTTGTGAAGATTTTATGTCACTCTTATCCATGTCTAGTTTTGAGGCTACTATTTCTAGTATTTTGTCCACATCACTAGTTGGAATCTCAGGCAAGCCAGCTATTTCCAAGGAGTCAGAAAGAGTATTTTGTTCGAAGCTGTTCATTCCTTGCTCCAGGACAGACATCCTCAATTCTAAGTTCTTATTTTTGTTTTGAAGATCTTGGTTTTTATTCTCAAGATTTTTGATAACTGTATCTTGTTTCTTGATAGACTGATCCATTGTTGTGATTTGCTCACTGAGGTACTCAAGTGTCGACTCGAGGTTGCGAAACTCTTCCCTAAATGTTTTCTTGATTTCATGGCTGATGTCTTGCACCAGTTTTCGTGTATCAATGGTTGGAGCATTCATGACGCCGGCGATGGTACCAGATTCGGATTCTTCATCATCATCGTCGTCTGGAATCACGAATGACGACCTGCGAGATATATTTTTTAAGCATTCTTCACAGCTCCATTCCATACCAGAGGAGTTCCGGAGCGTGTTCAGCTGTTTGTTGGAAAGCTTAGAACACAAGGGATCAGCATGCACTATCTTGTTACATCTGCTACACTCTAAGCCAGGCACTTTCTTGGTAATGCTTTTAGCACATTTAGTACACTTTTTTATCACCATTGTGGGTAGATTCGAGTAAACTATTCCGGTAACTACGCACAACCTAGCGCGTCAGCGTATCGACGAGGACTCTGAAATGAATAAATATATTTTATTTCAAGCTCACCAAGTTTTGTCTGCCTTTAAAATTATAGTATCACGGTATCACTAAAATGTATAGGTATATATCCTGTTATGCATCGACCAACTTGTTTTTATTATGAGTGTTTATTATGATGGTGACATTGGCGACAGTTTTTTTTTATTTAAGTAATCACGCTAGCATCTCGATTTTCGTGGAGAATTTTTATTTCCGAATGGAGCTCGATATTCAAAAATTGTTCTCCGGAGTGCTAGTTCCATATTTAAATTTATATTATTATATATTTATATTAATTATAATTTATTATGTTGTTTCGGTAATTTTTATGATGACTTCTTAATAGGTTTTGGGCCGGTAGGTGAATAAGAACTTATCTCATAATATACACAATTTAAACAAAATGTACCTATTCAGTATGTTCTCGGAATTATCAGGCATGGTGTCAAAAAGTTAATACATCAATATTGACATGATTATCATCACATTTGCACAATTGGCCATCGTTTCACAAGTCTCTATTGACGTTTCTCGTACGCGATTCATTTGAAAGTGTCTGACTGTTTGTATTTGTAGTACTCAAAGAATGACCTAATAACTGCAGTACCTACAGTTTTTGGTCGTCGCAATGGCGCTTTTTCATGAGATTTTTTTCAAATTAGTAGGTAGGGTACCTACCCTACCTACTAATACCTACCTAGTACCTACTAGGTACTACCTAATATTAAATTAATAATGAAATAATGATACATTGCAGTCCAAAATCAATGAAAATTTACAATAAATTCCAGAAAATATTAAAGACGAAGAAATATATGATTATAAAGACGTTTCAAAGTGATTCTTGTCATATGACGTTTCAAAGTGATCCTTGTGATTTTATTTTTTCAATCGACGGAAAAAGAAAAGGCTCATCAGATTTTTTTTTTTCATTAATTTGATCACCAACACAGTGTACATCGTTTTATGCGGATTTTAATAAATTAATGCCACTGCAGTTACAGGCGAAGACATCATGCTAACATAAAAACATAAAAATATACAGAAAAAATATGTAGGTACCTACGAGTAACAAAATTAACTAATACTAAGCCTAAAAATAAATAATTACTATTGAAATTATTCAAAATTAAAAAAAAAGTCTTAATAAAAATTGAAAATTAGCTAGGAACCATCTGTACATATGTAATGATAGTCCGTTTCTAATTGCCGGATGCATTCTGATAGTTGTTACGCCTACGCTGTCATACTGTCTGTTGCATGTCAAAAGCTTACCTACTGATAAATTTATTGTGATAAAAGAGTGGTATCTACGAGTATATGTAGCAGAGATGCGAATGTTGAGATAGATGTATGGAGTGACTGGGATGGATAAGATAAGGAATGAGTATATCAGGGGAAATTTTAATGTGCAGTTGACAGAAATATTGAGGACCAAAATCTAAATGATCTTTAATCACAATTCCACAATCACAATTTTTTTTTAAAGGGTTTTGTCTCTGAGCGATCATACTACCATATAATAAAACAAACACGGTATAGGTACATAAAAGTGTTGTTGTATAGTAGAACAAAGTGCGATCAGTTAGAATGAAAGAGTTTTTTGATATACTGGGGCCTTATGCTCACTTCGAGCGAGATTATCTCACGCTGGAGATGACGTCATATCTCGTTCGATAACTATTTATCCCCATTCTCACCATCCTACTCCCCAATTTTCTCATTCAAAGTTCATGCGAGACGCAACGTCAGCGAGTTATTGAACGAGATATGACGTCATCTCCACCGTGAGATAATCTCGCTCGAAGTGAGCATAAGGCTCCTGATTTGAACAAAAATTATTTTTGTTCGTTTTGAATTAACCGCCATTTTCTTCAAAACATGGCAGCCCGACATGACGTAGACTGAATGGAGCCTCTTTGAGGCGCACCCAAGTGCGCCTCAAGAGGCTCCTTTTAAGCATATGACCACATGCCTTAGAACTTTTTCGGTTCTACGACATGCCGGTTTCCTCACGATGTTTTCTTTCACCGTTTGAGATTACTGGCACTGTGCACATACATTTTTGAACTGAAAAACTCATTGCATCACCGGTTTTGAGCCCATGACCGTAGGATCGGAAGGCAGGGCCGCTACCACTAGACCACCAGCAGTGCAAGTACGGAATTCATTTCGCAAAATTTATCGATCGTCAAATTCGTGATATTTTGACGAATTGTGCGAGTACGGAACTCGGGGTCGCTATCTTTTCAATTTTCGCGATAACTGTAAAATGGCAACTCGGAAACTTTTGTTTTTGAACACAGATTCTAACACAGTCTATGGATTTGTGAAAATGATTCGTCTAATTCGCATAAATACATGAATTTGACAACACGATCTTGAAATCAAAAGTACTACCATACTCGCATTTTAGCGAAATTCGCTAAAATTTGACGAATATCGCGACTTTCGTCAAAATCGCAAAAACCCGTTTTCACGAATAGAAATGTCAAATTTGACGATCGCATAGTTCGTAAAAAGATCGGTACTTGCGCTGCAGTGCTGTCTTAGGATAAGAATCATTGTAAAACTGTGTAAATAGATCTTACAGAGGTAATTTTGTTCCAACAGTCTACCTCATTCGGGCATACAATATTATTATACTATCCCTATAACCATCCTCGACCACCCATTGCAAAAAAAATAATTTAACTACAATAGGATTAAATTGAAACGGACACAAAGTGCCATGCTAAAAGTCATGAACTGTAGCATTGTTTGAAATCTGTGGATACAGGTATACCTAGGTACGAGATAGCATACAATACATTCAAGACACATACATAGAATAATAGGTACTTTAGTGTTTGTGTAATAACTTCAACTACACATCGATGTTGGTTTTCTTTTTTATTTTACGAAAAGGTCACGTCACACACACTTTGGTTTTCAAGAGGGCGTACTCAGGCGTACCGTAGTATTGGGCGCTTTCACTCGTTTAGTAACCCAGCATAGCAATTTTTAGGTAATTCCATTGAAACACTATGAATTCTCAAAAAAAAAGCAAACGGAGATAAAACATTGAAGCATTCTTTCAAGAAAAATAGACGCGGAATATTTTACAAAAACAAAATGGTGATTGGTTTTGGTACATTGATACCAGCAGGGGCGTAGCTACCGCCGTATCAATTCAACGGAGCCCCAGCCCACGGGGGCCCTGACGTGCGTAAGCAAAAATTAATAAAAACTTTACACTTTATTTTTTTTATTTCACAAATGACAAAAGTAAAAAAAAAAAATCCTACTAATATTATAAACGCGAAAGTTTGTAAGAATGGGTGGATGGATGGATGGATGGATGGATGTTTGTTACTCTTTTATGTACAAACTACTGAATGGATTTTAATGAAACTTTACAATAATATAGCTTATACATCAGAATAACACATAGGCTACAATTTATAAAGATATTGTGTGAATTGTCCAAAATATGACGATAAGTGTCAAGTAAATAGGAAAAAATCTACCATCTGCGCAGACGAAGTCGCGGGCCCAGCTAGTGATGAATAAATATTTTTTTTCATTTTATTCAAGGCCGTGGGTTCGATCCCCAGCGAGAACAACATTTGCGTGATGAACATAGGTGTTTGTTCAAAGTCAAAGTCAAAAGGTACCTATTTATTCAATAAAATCACAAGGATCACTTTGAAACGTCTTAAAGCTAGGTAGGTGACTCTAGGTGCCAGTTCCACGCGACCAAAGCCTAGAAGAACAGCCAACAAACTTACGGCTTGGTTCCTACCGTTCTTTTGTATGATCCTTTTACAATGTAATAATACCTATAATATACTATTGAAGTTTAGTGAGGCGTAGGCATACAGAAAAAGGTAAACATAATCAAATTTATAAGACAGCACACGCTGTTCTCTGTCTGGCTGTTATTTAATACTATAAGTATGTATTTACAAAAAAAAGTAGGTATTTATGTATAATATCAGTTATCTGGTTACCATATTACAAGCTCGCTTACTTTGAGGCTAGATGCTGTGTGGTAAGGTAAAACTTATGACGACAGGTAATTAAATCGACAATTTTTCGGTTAACATTTTTAGCGGTAGGATTACTTACATATTATTTTATTTACGTTCACTGTTGCTTGGACATTCCCAACCGATCGATGAAGTTGTCATGACTTGGATGGGGGACCACTAGTGGCTATAATCTACATAGTGTTTCCGTGTTTCGGAGGGCCATGATGGAGGCAATATGGCGGCTTAAAAACTCACCAGAGTTGTCAATTGTCGATTTACTTGCATTCCGTCGACATCGTACCTAGATAATCAGTTCATAAGTTGCTTGTAAGGTTTCTTTCTATGGAGACCAGACCTACCTATATTATAATCTCATTACTATCTACCCACGTGCATTACTAACTATTATGCAGATACCACCTTTTACTTAGAGCTACTAACAATCTCGCGCCTGAGACTAGTGAAAAATTAAAAAGTTTTTAATCAAGTCAGTCTACGTCAAGTCGCGTTGCCATGTTTTGAAAAACGAACAAAAATTTTTTTTTTCGAATCAGGATATCAAAAAAACTCTTTCATTCCAACTGATCGCACTTTGTTCTACTATGCAACAATATATCTTTTATTAGAGGGCAGTGTGTTCGCTCAGAGACAAAGCCCGTAAAAAAGAAATTAAAAAAAAATTGGTACAATACAATACAAAAAAAGTTTACTGTCAAAAAAGAAACAGAGACACATGACAAACAACGACAATTGGAAGAACGACAAGAAATACTGCAACACTTTTTATATTAAAAAAAAACATATAAAATGAAGAGCTATGTTGATTTGACACATTATTTTTTTATTTGACAATTGGAACAACGGGAAGAAATACCTGCTGCATTACTTTTTATATAAAAAAATATTTAAAATGAATAATAATGTTGCTCCCCAAGATAACAAAATATGAATCGAACTAAAAACAATACTTATTTAATTTAATATGCTCGTCAGTTCCCACTGACATTGACCTCAATGTAATGCGAAGTGTTTCCTCAAAATACCGGCAGTCCGGCACATCAAAAGTACTAACCTTGGCGACAATTTATGAGACAAACATCGACGAAAATAATTCAGTGCCATACATTCACCGAAGTTCTGATTATTCCAATAATTTCGCTTCGATGGTTTATTTTAATAGTTTTTTAATAAAATGTATTTTTAGGGTTCCGCACCCAAAGGGTAAAACAGGACCCTATTACTAAGACTCCGCTGTCCGTCTGTCTGTCTGTCCGTCCGTCCGTCAGTCTGTCTGTCCGTCCGTCCGTCCGTCTGTCACCAGGCTGGGGTGCCAATAATGTACAACCAAGGATTGTACAGCCGAGGAAAACACAGCCCGGAATTGATGTACAATTTGGTCGCGAAATCCATGGCTGTGTAATCCAAGGCTGTACATTCCAAGCCGTACAAATTCAGCACACCTTTGGAAAACACGACCCGATAAAACGCAGCCAAAATTTTGATGCCAAAACTTAGGCTTTGTTTACACTCGTCAATTACTTACTCACTCACTTGTTGATCCGACTCGGATTGGTTAGGTTATGTTAAAACATATAAATTACGCACGAGGCGAGCGAGCAAAGCGAGCGTGCCGCGGCAGCGGCCGCCGAAGTGCCAGAATTTTATATTTTTCTAACATTATTCTCTGAATAATTTTCTTATTTTATATAATTTTTAATCTGTGCTAAATTTTCACAGATGGGTGATGTATTTCTGTTGCTGCTGAGAACACTGGTGGTCTATTGGTAACGGCCCCGCCTTCCGATCCTCAAGTCGTGGGTTCGAAACCAGTCGTGCACCAATGAGTTTTTCTGTTCAAAACTTTATGTGCACAATGCCTGTTCTCTCAAACGGTGAAGGAAAACATCGTGAGGAAACCGGCATGTCGTAGAACCTAAAAATTTCTGTAACTGTGTCATAAACATCATCAATAACAATAAAAAACCGGCCAAGTGCGAGTCGGACTCGCGCACGAAGGGTTCCGTACATTATCAATAAAAACGGCAAAAAAATCACGTTTGTTGTATGGGAGCCCCCTTAAATATTTATTTTATTCTGTTTTTTAGTGTTTGTTGTTATAGCGGCAACTCTTTCTCTTGTCGTGTCACCACTGACACCTTTCACCACACTGTTTCTTTGATTTTTACTGCGCCTGCGCCTGCGCAAGAGGCTCCTTTCGAGCACGATAAGATATATGAGTGTATAAAAGTTTCAGTGTTTTTTTGGAACTAAATGGATGTGTGAAAGGCCAATAAATATTTATTAATTTCATAATATAGTCTTGTAGTCAACAAGTATTCAGGTTATCTATCGTATTGAGGTCAAAGAAAGTTATCAGCGACACGTTATAAAGGGATACCTATTTGTGTTATAGTATTAATAAATATATTTTTCATTGCCACCACCAACTGCGTAAGTTATGTGAAGATGCACAGATATTTTGGTCAATATTCTTATAAAGAGTAGCTCTTTGTGTGTGGCTCGTCCGGGGAAGTACTACCACCACGGCTTTTTCTGCCGCCAAGCAGCAACGCTGTGTTTCGGTTTGAAGAGTGTGGTTGCCGGTGTAATTACAGGCACATGAGGCTTAACATCTGTATGCCTCAAGTTGGGCGCAGGGTAGTGCATCGTAGGGCATTTCCTATTGTGCGTGTCTTACGAGGCAATGCTTTGTTATAGGTGATGGTTACCACTTAACATCGGGTTTGCCATCTGCTTGTTCCATCTGCTAGTTGTATAAAAAAAAAAGACAGCAAGTGACTTGACGTCCGATTAGAATTGATCGTGCTTCCAGAAACCGGTCGTTAGTATCCGTTTCCTTTTGTTACGATTGTTTAGCCTTGTGATGGTATTGGATACTACTAGTGGTTCAGAACTCTTCTCTTGTCGTGTCACTAGTTTCTTTCGAAACAGTGTGGTGAAAGGATTTTAAGAGCGCCTCAAGAGGCTCCTTTCGAGCACTTGACACATGTTATAGAACTTTTTAGGTTTTACGACATGACGGTTTCCTCACGATGTTTTCCTTCAACGTTTGAGAGTACTGGCATTGTGCACATAAGTTTTTGAATAGAAAAACTCATTGGCCCGACCAGTTTTGAACCCACGACCTTAGGATCGGAAGGCGGGGCCGCTACCACTAGACCACCAGTGCTGTCACCAGTGCCCCGAACTGAGATCTCATGATATCCACTCCAGTCTTATATTTATACCAAAATGGAGATTTGACTTCTGACTGCCCCTTACCTACACAAAATAAACGTTTTGTGATGTGATTTGAAATATAACAATTACAATTTTTGGTTCCGTTCGCCAGGATGGCGGGTCACGTGACATTACTCAAAAGCTATAATTAGCTCGCTACATTTCAGTAGCGTCACCTGACACGGCCGAGCAGACCACGATACCAGATAGTGTTCCTACTAGTATTTGTTTCAGTAGACTGCAGCCAAGGGCAGCTGGCCGCAACGTGGCGCCTGGTCGGCGTTATAGATCGAGCGAAGATCTAGTTCGAAGAGAATCATGTTGAGACTTTGATGTTTTTCTTTTCTGTAATTCTGCAATATAGTATTTTCTATTTCGATGAAAAAAACATTGAGAGACGGGATATGGGCATAGAAGTCAAAATAAAAAATCAAAACGGTCTTTATTCAGTAGGTACAATCACAAGGATCACTTTGAAACAAACAAAAATGCTATGTCACCTACGTAATAAGTTGAAACCAAGGAGTATCTTAAACTATTACAGCCGGCTTCTATAAGCTCGATCAAAACTAATCGGATGTCAAGTCACTCACCATTTCAATTATTACATCGAATTAGATAGAGATAGCAAGTGACTTGACATGCGATTAGTTTTGATCTAGATCTATACTAATGGTTCGCCCCGAACTGAGATTTCGTGATGTCCGCTACAGTCTTACACTCTGGGATAACCAATTGTATCTCAAAAATCATACATACGTCCTAGAATAAATATAAAAATGATATTGGGATGTACAAACCGAACCCTTTCATATGACACCTCACTTGGTATATTTGTGTAACAACTTTGTCAGATTAAAAATATATACCCATATAAATTCATATAAATTTCTCAAGTACCTACAACCTATATCGATCGACTACCAAGTTTCGTGCAGATCGGATCAAATGGTCCGAAAATTAAAGTAGGTAGTAGCCAGGGGCAAGTCCAAACATTGTGTTTGGACTTGTTTCTTGACCTAAGTATGGTAACCAAGTTTCAACTGAATTGGCCTATTTATTGAAGAGTTCCGTTGAACAGACCTTGGCTCCATCGTAAGACCGTCGCTATCACCATTTTATGAGAACTGAGTAGGTACATTCTTAATTTAATTCAAAAAATAAATAAGAAAAAGCAAAGGAACTGGCCGACCAGTAGAAAAACCTAGTACAAGATCGATACATTTTGACGATACAAGTTTTGCTACTCAAAAGTTTGCAGAAGTACGAAAACTAGTACAGCAAACTTTTGAGTAGGAAAAATTGCACACAATTAAGATAGGTACATTTCACAAAAACACCTTTATCAAAGAGGTCAGTCTAGTGACCTTACGTCAATAGATAGCCGACCTTATCACGTGGTAGAAAGGGATCAATTTCAAACATTCGTACATAACAAGTTGATAAGACACCGCGTGGTTTATAAACGTGCCTTAGTAAGTAGATAAGTCAGTATAAATGGATAATTTACGGTTCCAAAGCAATATGGTGAAAAGGAAAATACCCCGTTTACACTCAGCTCATGTCCGTGAACATGCGCAGGCACTTGGGCAATGCGAGAATGTAAACAGGCCACTTCAATGTCCACTCGCGTTGCCGCTCGCGATGCCCGTGTTGTGAACACACATTGCCGGCCGGCGACGCTGCCGCACATATGGAAGGCAACATTTCCGTCCACGTGGCTTCGTCTGATTATTTCAGGAACTTTACAACTAGGTATTCCAAATCGTTAGTTCAATTGAATGAACCTTTTGACTTTACATCAAAGGTTCATTCAATTCATGAGCATCACTTTGAAACGTCTTATAGCTATTCGAATCTAGGTGTCAGACCACACGGCCAAGCTTGGACCAAGCTTGGCGGTTTCTTCAAAACCTACGAGAAACATTTTATGTCAAATCAGCATCGACTTACCAAATTTCATACGGATTGGATCAACGGTTCGAAAGTTATGGTCCCACTAACATACATACTTACACACACACATACAATGCCAAATTGCCCAAGTTAAGGCGAAGACAAGAGCTAATGTGATTCTCGCTCGCACTTTTCAACATGTTGAATGTCAACATGCTTAAGTACGAAAACTAGTAAAGCAAACTTTTGAGTAGGAAAACATGTATCGATCAAAATGAAATTGTTACTAAACTGTGTGCAATCTGATTGCACACAAAATGGTTGATTGCGATTTTTCGAAAATGAGTTTAGTGATTTTATATCTTTCAACATGTCGAAACGTGCGAGCGAGAGTCACATTAGCTCTTGCCTTCGCCTTAACTGTAAGATTTTCGTCCGCTTCGCTCACTCGATCAATTACTCGATATGTACGGTTCACACAGTACAATAGTGCAATCTGTCTAAGCTTTCCAGAACTAAATATAGTATGTTATCGTCTATCCCAGGAGTCGATAAGAGCACATGTTGTTGACGTGACTCATGTGTGTGCCTCGCCTGTATGATGTGACCTGTCACTATCTGTCATTCCTATGTCAGAGGGCAGGTGGCAGGGTCACGTAGGGGTCAAGTCTTTATAGATTAATGTCTGAGTCTGCCCCCATACTTACGCTACTTAATTTTAGATATTTCTAACAATAAGTAATAGTCATTGGTAGATGGCTAAGGCTCTATAAATAAGTAACCATGAATAGTTAATCCGAACAAGTTAGCAGATCATTTTGGTCCATACAAGTTTTCGCACGAAAAAGTTAGATTACGTACGAAAACTAGTAAACCAAATTTTCCGATAGGAAGAATTGCTTGGATTAAGGCGAGCAAATGAAAAAAATGCTTTAAAACTAGCTTCTAACTTGCAAGCTCTTAGCAAACCACAACATTTGATTTTCTGTCAGCTTCTGGCATGCAACGTGAAGGAGGGACGCGGGGGGCAAACGAAACTGGCAAATACAGGCATATAATAAATAAATCAACATCAAATAAACAAATCATCATCAAATAAACAAAAAAATTAATAAAAAGAATAATATTTTTTTTTTACGATTTTTCATAAACTACATTTTGTAAATAACTGTTTTTTGTGTTCACTGTAATTTTCAATGTTTATTTTTATACTAATTGCTGATATAACAAGCAGATATGAAGTGGTAACTCTCACCTAAAATAAAACTTAGCCTCGTAGGTCACGCACGGTATAAACGTGCCCAACGATGCGCTGTGCCCATCAACTTGAGGCCAGATGTAAGCCACATGTGCCTGTAATTCCATCGGCAACTACCTAGGTACACCCTTCAAACGGAAACACCAGCAACGCTGCTTGGCGGCAGAAATAGGTATGGTAGTAGTACGTCCCCGGATGATCCACACACAGAGCTCTAATACTCTTCGAAAATAAAAACAAAGGCGTTGTTTCATCAATATATGGAGCTGGGGTCGGGTCTGTGTACAGTTTATACAACGTGTTGATGAAGTTATGTAGGGAAACAAAGAGCGTGTATTTAGACCAAGCACTGGAATACTTTGACGTGTGCAACGGTTGAATACATCGTTTTCGAAATTCCCATAGAAAAGTAAAATTCATATTTTCTCAGAAATTTGCAACAGCCCTGTCTGTGTACGTGTCAAGGTCACACGCACGCGCGCTTCTATCTAGGAAAGAGAAAAACAACGATAACCTATGAGATAATTTGAAATACTTACCTTTCGGTAGGTAGGTAGGTAGGTACGCCGCCAATCCCCTGACACGATATTTTTACTGGTTCCTATGGATTTTGTCATTATTTACTGGCTATAATAACACTGGATAAAACTGGATTTTGGTAAGTTTGCGAGATTTCGCACGACACAGGCTTCAAACTTCACACTAAACCATTACCTCGTAGGCACTGCTCATACACACACTGACTGACGACGGCTTTTTACATAACAATCACCATTTTATCACGTTTGATGATATTTTCTCAACAAAACAATGTACAACAACGCATGTAAACACAAACAGGGTGACCATCTCAAAAGTGGCGGTTCTACCACACACCTGCCAAAAAATCTGTCAAAATCTACCAAGCTTGACGATAAAAATACCAAAAATATGACTTCATACCATCTCCTTCGTGGCTACGGAATAAATTAAATACCTACATTACATTCAGTTACTATCTTTTGATCGTTTGTAACGGTTTGCAGTTATCTAAAACGAGATAGAAGTTGTTTAGAAACCAAATCAATAAAGGTAAAAAAGAATAAGAAGTTTCCAGTTCGGTAAAAAATAAATAAATTATAAATATTATTTCATTAAAAATTCAAACTAATAAGATTTTTCTTGAAATATTTAAAATCTGCCAAATGGCAGAAATCTGCCACAAATGGTAACACTGATCGCCGATCAGTGTTACCATTTGTGGCCGTCGGCCGTCCTGATTGGATATGCGTTTTTAAATGCAACCAATGACAGACAGGTTAGTCAAAGATTAAATAGGACAGACTAGACACTTCCCAAAATTGCAGTTGAATAATTTTGTCGTGTCAATGAACCATGGTGGTAAAGTAACACGTTACAATTTAAAGAACTATGAATATCATAAACATTGCTTTACGAAATCTAGTAATCAAACAAAAATAAATATTCTATTAAATATTGAGTACGTAGCCACGTAGGTACCTAGTTACTGAATAGGTATTAGTACCAAAGATCTCAGAGAATGTTTACCGTGACTAGGGATTACAGTCGCGAAAATATTTCTTTTACATACCAAGATCTTTAAAAACAGCAACATCATTATTAGGTAGGCACATTACTAGGTAATTGGTGGCAGTTCTGTTACCTATTTTATCTAAGGTTAACAACTAGAGGTCAAAGAACAGCTGTAAATAGGGCTGCCTCATGATGCGTTTAGATTCATTTTAGATAAAAGTTTAAGAGGCATTTCATAAATGAAAAACTTTGAAATTTTAAAAGTCGTAGAACAAAAGTTGTTCGTTATGACCGGTAGAATATCCTGCTTTCGGATTCCTACAATTCTTAATAAACACGTTGTATAATTGATCGAGTGAGCGAAGCGAACGAAGATCTTAGTTTCAACTTGGGCGATTTGGCATTTTATGTATGTATGTATGTATGTATGTATGTATGTATGTATGTTTGTCTGGCGATAACTTTAGAACCGTTGATCCGATCTGCATGAAATTTGATATGTCGATAGCTTGTACTTGAGAAATTTACTGGTAAGTATATGAGTAAAATCGGATGAAGGGTTTTTGAGATATGGGGGTTTTTAAGAGGGCAAAAATAAAAAAAGTTACATAAAAAAATCAAGTTACATGTCATATGAAAGGGCTTAGTTTGGACATTCCAAAACAATTTTTACTTTTTTTTTAGGACGCTCGGTTTTCGAGATAAAGTTTATAAAGTTAAATTAAGATAACCAGCGATCCAAGAGCTCCCATCTCTAAGAGTTTCGTTGACATCAAGGTTTTTCTACTGGTCGGCCAGTTACTTTGATTTTTCTTATTTTTTTTTCTTGAAATAAATTAAGGAGGTACTCAGTTCTCATAAAATGGTGACGTCGACCAGTTCTGATGATGGAGCCAAGGTCTGTTCAACGGAACTCTTCAATAAATAGTCCAATAGAGTTGAAACTTGGTAACCATACCAAGTTAGTAGGGGGTAGTCAGAAAAAAGTCCAAAGATAATGTTTGGACTTGCCTCTGACTACTACCGACTCAAAGTTTTGATGCGTTCGCATCACGAGATCTCAGTTCGGGGCGAACTACTAGTTATCACTTAGCAATATAGTAACTGTTTTAACTGTTTTAATTTGCTTTATTTTTACTTAGTTTTCTTGCTCATCAAGATTTTATTGGTCAAGGAGACAACACAATGCACTAAAAATATGGCGGACTGACTGATGGATGCGTGAATGTCATTTTGACAACTGTTGTATAACTTGTATAAGTCAAGCTTGAGAGTGAAAGTCATTACCGTCAAAAAAGCAAAAAATCTGTCAAAAAATTAAAAAATGAAATGAGTCATATCAAATGTCATGTCATGGCGGCTCTAAAAATGTGCACATGGTAGTAAGAAATTCGAAGAGATTAACATTTAGTGATGAACACTTTATTAACCTACATTTTTAATGAAATTGTATTGAATGGTAATCTTCCATTTTTTCTATGTGCGGTACATAGACCAGACCCAGAATAAACTACTAACTTATGAAACAAGGTGCCTACGTGCCTGACTACTGAAATATTTGCCGTAACCATGCATAACTTAATTTTTTACTAATCTACTTACGCGGCCATTTTCACCGCATGTAATTCTTATAATTAACTAATTAACGGTCACGATAAGCACTGCGTAATTTGAAGCACGATGTTTTATGTGGCTCAGTTGTAGTCTGCCTTCTGTGCAGGTTGTGGGTTCGAGAAGGCAGGCATCTGGGACCACAAGAAACTTGGACCGCGGTCCCAGTCGCCTGATTGCATTTTTTGTTCTGCCATTTGGGACCACAACCTGTATAGAAGTAATTGTACAGTCGCCAGAAAAATCAAAAGCTAGCACGTGTTTTTTTTTAGCATTATTATGATCGAGTGAGCGAAGCGAACGAAGATCTTAGTTTTAACTTGGGCTATTTGGCATTTTATGTTTGTATGTATGTATGTATGTATGTATGTATGTTTGTCTGGCCATAACTTTCGAACCGTTAATCCGATCTGCATGAAATTTGATAAGTCGATAGCTTGTGCTTGAGAAATTTTCTGGTAAGTATATGAGTAAAATCAGATGAAGGGTTATTAAGATATGGGGTTTTTTAAGGGGGCAAAAATAAAAAAAGTTACATAAAAAAATCAAACTACATGTCATATGAAAGGGCTTTGTTTGGACATTCCAACACGATTTTTACTTTTTTTCTGGGACGCTCGATTTTTGATATACAACAAAAAAGTTAAATTAAGGTAACTAACGATCCAAGAGCTCCCATCTCTAGGAATTTCGTTGACATCAAGGTTTTTCTACTGGTCACCCCGTTAGTTTGCTTTTTCTTATTTTTTTTTCTTGAAATAAATTAAGAAGGTACTCAGTTCTCATAAAATGGTGATAGCGACCAGGTCTGATGATGGAGTCAAGGTCTGTTCAAAGGAACTCTTCAATAAATAGGCCAATAGAGTTGAAACTTGGTTACCGTACCAAGTTAGTAAGCGGTAGTCAGAAAAAAGTCCAAACATAATGTTTGGACTTGCCTCTGACTACCACCTACTTAAAGTTTTGGTGCGTTTGTCGGGTTGCATCACAAGATCTCAGTTCGGGGCGAACTACTTTTACTAGCATCATATATACTAGCGGCGCGTGTCGTTGTAGGTCCAAGTAGATCCAGTAGTATTTATAAACATATCTATGTACAATAATTTAAATATTATAAATTATCTGGTATTATCTGGTTAATTATCTGGTTAAAGGTTGTCTGGAAGAGATCGCTCTCAGCGATAAGACCGCCCATTGTACTTCACTGAAACTTTTGAACTTTATTTTTGTTTTTAATGTGTTAAATGTCCTTGTGGTGTGCAATAAAGAGTTTTCTATCTATCTATCTAATTATCGTACATAGGTATGTTTATAAATCATTTATAGTATACCGATGTAAGACTGATTTTAAAACACGTTATTTTATTTTTAATTAATGTACATATTTATAATTGTTAGAATATTGTTTTATTGACAAATAAATATTTCACGACAGATTCGTTTTTTTATTTCATATACTTTTCGTTCTAACTGTACTTAAATTCGGATTAAACAATAGATTTAGTGGTAATATTGCGAGTGGTCCCAGTTGCCTGAGGAAAAGTAATTAAATTAATGAATCAGGCGACTGGGACCGCGGTCCCAATTTCTTGTGGTCCCAGATGCCTGCCTTCTCGTGGGTTCGATCCAGTGCCGGATTAGCAACGTAGCAAGAGTAGCAAATGCTACGGGGCCCGCGCTCCAACGCCTGTCTGACCGTAATAAAAAAATATTAATTCAGATAGGAGCGTAAAATATCTTGCATGCCTTAAACGCGAAGCGCTTAGGCTTCACTTCGACTTGAAAATCTAAAACTCGATTTCGTCACGTTAAATCGTAAAAATAAGTAGGTATTTTACAATTTTTTTAACGTTAATGTTTTAATGTTTAATTATAATCGATATATATAGACTAGTATCTATACCACATTTCTACCCTTCAAGCGGCCAGATTTTTAAACAAACCATTGACAGAATTGGCTACAGGCCCCGCGCTGGCTTAATCCGGCACTGGTTCGATCCCAGCAGAGGTCAAAGTGTGTAGGAATTTGTGTTTGTTTTCTTATTCGAATCAGTCATGTTACATCAACTCGGACTGTCACGTTTTGAAAATAACTTTTCTGCAACAAAACACCGATTTCAATGGTTTTCTCATGGATGCCATGGATGTCAGAACTGGACCAAATGGGACCACACGGGAAGCACCAGCTTTCAAACAAAAAATAACTATTAAAATCGGTTCACCCAGTCGAAAGTTCTGAGGTAACAAAAACAACTGTCGAATTGAGAACCTCCTCCTTTTTTTTTGAAGTCTGTTAAAATGGTGGTGGTTTCTTGAAACCTACCTAGGAGAAACATTTTCGTTCAAATCAAGATGTCAAGATAGGTAATTAACTTTTATTTCAACAAGTAAGTAGGTTAAAATACCACCAAAATTATCACAAATTAATTTTGACATTTGAGGCGAATTTTGACAACTTATTCTAGCGATATCCAAAATCTGTTGTAGTTAATTTTGACATTTGTGGCGTTAACGTATCTAAGCGATATTCGAACATATTCTGTTGTAGTTAGGGATGCGATACGTTGCGATCGCATCCCTAACTATGCGACCTACGTCAAATTCGTTCGTTAACTAAAATAAAACTAGAAAAACAATAAAAATGAAAAAGCTATGCTTCTTATGATGACAGAAAACTAATCCTCTTATAGTCCTCGCTATTGCCTTATGGCGAAGACAAGAGCTAATGTACCTCTCGCTCACACGTTTCGACATGTTTTTTTTTGAAAGATATAAAATCACTAAAACCATATTAAAAAAAGTCGCAATCAACCATTTTGTGTGCAATCACATTGCACACAGTTTAGTAAAAGAATAATTTTGATCGATACATGTTTTCCTACTCAAAAGTTTGCTTATGTACGAAAACTAGTAAAGCAAACTTTTGAGTAGGAAAACATATCGATAAAAATGAAATTTTTACTAAACTGTTTGCAATGTGATTGCCTTGATTGATTGCGTGGGGCCTTCTCCCGCATTGCACTTATTTACCACCCTGTCGGGCGGTCGCCAGCAGGGCACTGGATGAAAAGGCTCTACCAGTTTCCCAGTTCCCCTCCACATAGGCGACTCGGGAGTGTCGTTGGGTTGTTTAGTGGGAATACCGCGAGCGGAAAACCGGGGAGTCCCACATATCCCCCCATCCTCCAATGGGGGGGAAAGCGAAACTCAATTTTCCAAGCGTCAAAAAAAATAAAAGGTACAAGTTATAAAATTGCAGTGAGCAGTGCTCTTATAGGCATGCAAGAGCTTAGCGACATGACAACTATGTTTATCAACAATTTAAATTCGAGTGCGCAAGATAAGATAGTGAGTCAACGAACTCACGTATTATTGTTATATTTTAATGTCAAGGACATTGAATAACAATTATGTTTGCACTTTAGGGCGAATATAAGAGCTAATATACCTCTCGCTCGCACGTTTCGACATGTTGAAAGATATAAAATCACTAAACCCATTTTCGAAAAATCGTTTTTCGTATCGTCGTTTCACTAAACTGTGTGCAATGTGATTGCACACAAAAAGGTTGTTTGCGATTTTTCAAAAATGGGTTCAGTGATTTTATATCTTTCAACATGTCGAATCGTGCGAGCGAGAGGTACATTAGCTCTTGTCTTCGCCATAAGGCGACCGGCTCCCGAACTATATGCGATAAGAAAGTAGTTAAAGATAAAACACAAAATGGCCGATTATGACGAGACTCGTTTTTATAGTTCTTCGTAAAAATGGTTTTCAATCTGATAAGAGCAACCTACTTGCAACGTCTATTATCTGAGAGATGCTTA
Source organism: Chloroclysta siterata (assembly GCA_932294275.1). Lineage (NCBI taxonomy): Eukaryota > Metazoa > Arthropoda > Insecta > Lepidoptera > Geometridae > Chloroclysta > Chloroclysta siterata. Next base: position 1,878,073 of record OW028595.1, on the reverse strand, counting down.
TTTTTTTAATCATGTCATCCTGTGAGTCACAGTGAGAGCACTGGTGGTCGTGGGCTCGAAACCGGTCGTGCACCAATGAGTTTTTCTGTTCAAAAATGTATGTGCACAATGCCAGTACTCTCAAACGGTGAAGGAAAACGTCGTGAGGAAACCGGCATGTCGTAGAATTCCTTTCACCACACTGTTTCGAAAGAAACTAGTGACACGACAAGAGAGAGAGAGAGTAATACACATTTCTTACAAAATAATCTAATACTGCGTTTACATTTAGACATTCGCTAACATTCGTTTTTTCGACATTCGTTATGAGTAGTAGAGCTTTTTGTGAAGGGCGCGTCCGGGGAAGTACTACCACCACGCCTTTTTCTACCGCCAAGCAGCGTTGCTGTGTTTTGGTTCTAAGAGTGTGGTTGCCGGTGTAATTACAGGCACATGAGGCTTAACATCTGTATGCCTCAAATTGATGGACGCAGGGCAGTGCATCGTAGGGCACGTTCCTATCGTGCGTGACTTACGAGGCAATACTTTGTTATAGGTGATGGTTACCACTTAACATCAGGTGGGCCATCTGCTTGTTCCATCAGCTAGTAGTATAAATACAAAAAAAAACGCGTGAAAGGAAATGTTGCCGTCCATATTTCCGCGGCAGTGTCGCCGGCAATGTGTAGACAACGCGAGTAGACATGGAAGTGGCCTGTTTACATTCTCGCATTGCCCAAGACCCTGCCGATGTCTCTGCATATTTCCACGGACATGAGCTGAGTGTGAACGGGGTATAACAGTAATGCTACCATTCCTCTGTCGATAGGAACGTGCACTACGATGCACTGCTCTGCGTCCAGCAACTTGAGGCATACAGATATTAAGCCTCATGTGCCTGTAATTTCTCCGGCAACCACACTCTTGCTAGCCACTTATAGCACAAGTGTGAGTTATAATAATAATAATAATAATAATACATTTATTTCAGGCAAACTGACATTATATAAAATATAATGCCATGACCCATATCAATAAATACCTTACGGGCTAACATACATATAATATGACTTAAACAAACTAACAGGACTCAGGGACTTTTCTTGATCGTTTGCGCCTCCCTGTAGCGACGGTAAACAACTCCATATTATGAGACAATAATATTTACAAGATAAAAAAAGGCAGGTACCTATCTACAATTATTATTCATATGATTATGAGCTTGCTTAATTAGTCTATAAGATTGATTAGTGTTTGAATCAGAATCAAAATATGTAAGTATGATGTTTTTAGGGTTCCATACCCAAAGGGTAAAACGGGACCCTATTACTAAGACTCCGTTGTCTGTGTGCCTGTTCGTCTGTCACCAGGCTGTATCTCATGAACCGTGATAGTTAGACAGTTGCAATTTTCACAGATGATGTATTTCTGTTGCCGCTATAACAACAAATATTAAAAAAACAGAATAAAATAAATATTTAAGGGGGCTCCCATACAACAAACGTGATTTGCTCGATACCTATTGATAACGGCAACAGGTAGACGCTTGAAATATTCACAGAATAATTAGTCATAATAATATATTCACTTTCAAAATAAATAATTCTATTAAAATAAAACAAATTTTTAAGGGGAGTTCCCATACAAAAAACGTGATTTTTTTGCCGTTTTTATAGATAATGGTACGGAACCCATCGTGCGCGAGTCCGACTGGCACTTGGCCGGTTTTTTTATAATGATCGCTGAGGGCTCCATTAGTTTAAGATGCAGACAACCGTTTAACAATTTCTTATAAAACATTTCACCATTTTTGAAGATTACTGCAAGTAGATAAAAATATAATTATGATCCAATCAAGTTTTACTAAAAACTATTTTAAGTACGAAAACTATTGAACTGCGCTGCGGGGCTGACAACTATCAAACAACTTCTCGCTCGCACGTTTCGACATGTTGAAAGATATAAAATCACTAAACTCATTTTCCAAAAATCACAATCAATCATTTTGTGTGCAATCACATTGCACACAGCTTAGCAAAAATTTCATTTTGATCGATACATGTTTACCTACTCAAAAGTTTGCTTTACTAGTTTTCGTACATAAACAAACTTTAAAGTAGGAAAACATGTATCGATCAAAATGAAATTTTTACTAGACTGTGTGCAATGTGATTGCACACAAGATGGTTGATTGCGATTTTTCGAAAATGAGTTTAGTGATTTTATATCTTTCAACATGTCGAAACGTGCGAGCGAGAGTCACATTAGCTCTTGTCTTCGCCTTAAGAAGTGGTTTGACGTTATCTTCGTTTTAAGTATTAAAGTTTTAATTCCGCCATTTTGACCTTATATTATTTATAAAATATGGCCATGATGAAACTATGAGTAGGTAAATGATGTAATACCTAAGTAGGCTGATCACATCTCGTCACCGTCTCTGCCTACCCCGCGAGGAGGTACTTATACTAGTAGTAGTAGTATTTTGTTAGTAGTAGAGCTCTTTATGTGTGGCTCGTCCGGGGAAGTACTACCGCCATTGATATTTCTGCCGCCAAGCGTTGCTGTGTCTCCGTTTGGAGGGTGTGGGTGAATGGCTTGGAACTGTCACCTAGATTCACCTAGCTTTAAGACGTTTCATAGTGATCGTTGTGATTTTATTGAATGAATACCTTTTCACTTTAACTAACAGGCATATGAGGCTTTGGCGAAGACAAGAGCTAATGTGACTCTCGCTCGCACGTTTCGACATGTTGAAAGATATAAATCATTAAACTCATTTTCGAAAAATCGCGATCAACCATTTTGTGTGCAATCACATTACATTGCACACAGTTTAGTAAAAAAATCATTTTGATCGATACAACACTGAGAGAAATAACTTTCGGAATTACGAACAATTAAAAAGGAATGCCGAGACTTTTATCCGTATTCCCAATAAAAACGGACCTAGAGTCCTTACTAATACTTTGTGCGTAAATCGTAACAATTTATCATGAATAGACGTCACCAATAAACATCATGACAACAGCACGGTATTAAGACAGTTACCTTCATCACAAAATATCATGACTAGCTTCTCTGCTGGCTGCTAATAATAATGACAAAAATGAGTATATATCATGACGGGAATGATATCGAATGCTGTTTACTGATGGTTTATCGGTACGCATCATGATATTTTATCGTGACGAACTCTCTAAATACTCCTCACAATAATGATAAAGATTGTTGAAGTAATGGTACAATACCATTAATGTAATGTTGAGTTAGTGTGAACATTATGATAATCAGTAGCAATTTCCCAATAACGCCTCGTGAAACTTAATAATATATTTACTGAATGTCATGACTTTTATAACGAGATTCCCTAATTGTTGTTGGTATTTTAAGGATAGATGTAACCTCTATACCTTTTAACTATCCATACCGGCATGTTATATATGTACGCTATCCTGATATATTATCGGTATTTTACAATTTTTTTTTGGAAATATTTTCAGTATTGTAGGGGTGTTTTCTAGAGGAACCACTTTTTGATAGGACAAAAAAGTGGTTCCTCTAGAAAACACCCCTACAATTACTGATCTATATCAGTAGATGCACGAGGGTATCTTATTTCTCGTTGTCCAACTGCTTATATTCTCAAAATATCAGTGGGGCGCCGAGAAATTAGATAGGTGTACCTACTGATATGACAATAAAATGGGTCCACTAGGAAACACCCAATACACATACAGATTTAGATACCATTTAGACATACAGATTTAACATAAAGTAGGCGCTTGTACATAACTCAGAGGAACCTCTTTGAGACATTGGATTGGAACTGATTATAGTAATGTAATATGTACCTATATTATTTTATTTTATGCTAATTTGAAAGCGGATTTTAGGTATAAAAATGAAAAAATAACCAATTAAGTAAATAATTTTTTATTGTTTAAAATACTTCCAACATTAATAATAGTTTTAAAGTCTTATTTTTAATTACTAGACAACACACAATTATCAACATGATAAATTTAGGGGTAAAAAAGAACCACTTTCACAAACACTAAGTGTAAAAAAACAGTTGTCATAAACAGCAGATATTATTTTGTAAAAGTCAAAATCATCATTTAGTATCTTTAGGCACATACTGTGCTGCATCTTTCCACATCTTGCCATGGTCCTGGGTCTGGACTTTCTAATATTGTAAGATGTTCTTCGCTTACTGTTGGGTCATCTGAAAATAAACATAATGCACTGTAATCTTTATCACAAGTCTTTTGAACAAACAGATTGCATTATTAACAACGGAATGAAATAATAGCTTTGAACTCACCCTGTTGTAATTGAGAAAACTGTATTCCCGGTCCAGGTACAATCAGTTCAGTAGTGTCTGTGCTTGATTTTGTAGAAGCATATGGCGCATAGAATACAGCTGATGACTCTCGAGGAAATAGACCATATTATTGCCTTTTGTGAGGATTGCTCGACCTTCAGCTTTTTGGTTTATTATTTCTAGGACCTGCAAGTATACTAAATATTAGTGTTTTCTATCCTACTAATAGGTCTTACACCTAATAATAATAACTGCAAAAGTGTATATTTTAGATGTTTGTGGTATAATCACACTGTAAGAGCTGAACCAATTTGAATGTAATTTGAAATAAAAATAGTTTTTTAAGGATTAGTATAATATACAAACATTTCTCTAGTGTAATAACTAGATAGTACAGAGATCCTTGTAGTTCTATTCTTGACATTATAAAATTGGCCTAGCAAGTTAGTTAATTATAAAATCTCCTCACCGAGTTAACTTTTCATTATTTGAGCTTGAACTTGGGTCATTTGGCCATTGCGGTTCAGTATGGAGAGGACCTCTCAGGCTGGCAGAGTTAATTTCATGTTAAAAGCTCGAGCTAAAGTCTGAAAGCTGCAACAATTAAGTATAAATATAGTTTTCTAATCAAAGTTCAGAGAGGGGAAATAGATTGCTCACTATAAAAAAATTACATGCAAAGCATTTTGACAGGGAACTTATCGGACTTGAATGTACCTCTAAGCTAGCACTTGCAAACTCCTTCTTCCAAATCTCCAAATTTGATCTTAATCTTAGTCAGTCATTGGACTAAAAAATTAAGATATTTCAGTGTTCCCAAGGAGTTGTATTGTTGTACCTAATGTCAATTCTTGCATCTAGACAAAGCAGAAGCCACCATATTATTATAGGTACCTGTACCTACTTGAACAAGGTTAGTTGCATGGATGCAAGGATGTTATGTTTATATGCCTTTGAATGCTTATAAAAACAAACATCACACAATTGGTAGGTACATAAAAATATATTGTTAGTGATTGAGAACCAAGAACTGGCAATGCAATCACTGCAGAGATGATCGGCGTCCTCAAGGCCGCCGCACGCTGGTCTCAGGTCGCCGTCGTGAGTAGGTACCTACCACCTATTTACCTACAAACTTAGAGATACTTACCTACTTAGTCCTTCCCTGTGATCGTTGCTGAGACCCGAATCATGCCACCTATTACACACACCGCACCACATGCACCGAATAGAAAAACAAACGCAAGCACTCATAATTTTCTACTCACCTACGAATATATTTACATACCTACTCAAGTAATCCCCATTTACTTGTGAGATCTTATGTACTGGTCCATTTTCATCACAAGTCACAACACAATTGTAGATTTTAATTTAGAGCGGGTGCAGGACAAACAAAATAGACGCACGCGAAAATTCAAACAAACGATCATGCAGGGTTGCCAACTCCAAAATTTTTGTACCCCGTAAATAGTTTAAGCCCACTTCTCATAAAAACGAGACCGCCATAAATATTCGAAACGCTCTAACAAAATCTTGAACAATCTGACGAATTATATCTCTTACTAAGCATTTGGAAATGTCAAATACACTAAAACTAGGGAAAATTTGTAGTTTATTAAATGTAGGTATGTAAACTGCAAGATTTATACATTTTACTTATATTATACCTAGTTTTACTCTACCACAGGGAGAAACTATATACATAATGTGTTATCGGTGTATGTGTTCTGAGTGTACTGGTGGTCTAGTGGTCGCGGCCCCGCCTTCCGATCCTAAGATCGTGGGTTCGAAACCGGTCGTACACCAATGAGTTTTTCTGTTCAAAAATGTATGTGCACAATGCCAGTAGGTACTCTCAAACGGTGAAGGATAACATCGTGAGGAAACCGGCACGTCGTGAAACTTAAAAAGTTCTATAACATGTGTCAAGTGCTCGAAAGGAGCCTCTTGAGGCACACTTAAAATCCTTTCACCATACCTACACTTTCAGTGTATATGTTCGTGACGGACAACTACGGAACTTTATCTGACACGCACTTTGCAAGTTTATTAAATTCATACACTGCATGTTTTCTTGTAACCGTTTTACAGTTCACGGTTTAGTGTCAAACAAAATTGAAATCTAAAGCTATTGCGTAATTCCTGTAACTTTTAATGTAAGTACCTACCTAGTTAAAGTATTTATGTATTAGCCTATTTGGCTAATACATAAATACTTTAACTAGGTAGGTACTAGGTTCATTAAATTTACAGGAATTACGAACCTTCTAAAATCACAGAAACTGCCAAGTTTACCCCCCTTATCAAACGTCCATCAAAGACATTTGACAAATATATAAGAAAGAAAAGAAAAAAATACGAACATAGCCAAAGCCGTTCTAATTATTAATCTTGAAAAAATATTAAAATTGAACTTGTTTATATGTAGGTGTCGACAAGATTACCTACTTACTCCCTTAATTTAGGGCAAAACACCCCAACTTGGCAATTCTGCCTGTTCTCAACGTAGGTAAGTAAAATCTGGTGGACTTGACATTGCATCGTGTCTGTCCTGGTGTTCTGTCAGTTTGCTAATTGCTATCACGAAAGTTTGTCATGACAATCACGAAAGTTTATCATGAAAGCATATATAGAATTATATTTTTTCCCAACGATCTATACCTACTGACTATCATAATAACCCAGAAGGAATTCATGATTTTGTAACGTGACCAATCTTGATTATAACCATGCACAGTCCTGATAATTTATTAGTCATCTCTATTCATACAAGTTTTAAACTTCAAAAACGTCGTGCTTGTCACTTATTTATGAAACCCTCAAAAAATATTGTGAATTTCTCGATAGAAAATCATGCTTGTACCGAGAATTCATTATAAAGTACCTTTTCGTTCTAATGTTGAACAATCATGACAACCAATCATTAATTTCACTATAACTAGTAGTATTGAAACGTTAAATAAGCCCTACAGAATAAAATTTCATAATGCACCTGATAAAACCACAGGCGTCTAAACGGAACATAATTCTTCATGTTTAAATTTAATGAAGGACGAGAGTCATTTTTCTCAGTGAAGTTTTCTACCAGCCAACAACTTTTGAGTAGGAAAACTTGTGTCGATCAAAATGATTTTTTTACTAAACTGTGTAAAATATGATTGCACACAAAATCGTCTTCCAACAAGTCGAAACGTGCGAGCGAGATTAGCTCTTGTATTCGCCTTAAGTGGCGAAAAGGCGATGTTTTCCTTCACCGTTTGAGAGTACGTATCCACTGAATGTGGTCCGACGACTCTGATCATGTCTTCCGAGCGACGGGCTTGGGTTGGTGGTGCATTTCTTGGCCACCACAAAAAGTAGGTATCAGTAAGGTCAGCAAAAGTATAAAATTAAAAAAAAAGCCCACGTTGTTCAGACGTGATCGCCAGACGATAATTATCATCTGTTTTTATTATCTCAAGTGGAAATATTCAGGTATTTTTTTATCTATGTTACTGAATATTGCGTAAATAATGCGTTATTAGACATACGGCCGGTTTCTGAAAGTTCGATCAAACCTAATCGGATGTCAAGTCACTTGCTATCTCTATCTAATTTGATGTAATAATTGATTAATTTCTGTATTTTTTTTAATAATGAATAAACCTTCCTTTGACTACAATCTCACCTGATGGTAAGCGACGATGTAGTCGACGTTGGAGCAGAACGGTCTAGAAGACACCTATTCACTCTTGCCTTGAAGAGATTTAGATTGTAGTGGTCAGGAAAAACAGACGACGGTAACGAGTTCGACTCCTTAGCAGTTCGCATGATGTAGCTAGAAGCAAAACGCTTAGTGCGAATAGGTGGTATGCTAACCAGATATGGATGATACCCGGCCGTGCGTCTACTAGTCCTGTTGTGGAATGGTGATGGCGGTATAATATCGTGAAGTTCCTGGGCACATTCCCCGAAATGTAACCTATAGAATATCGATAGACAAGCAATTCCTGTGTGTATTAAGAAATTCCTGAAAGAATTTTCGATTAGTTTTCTCTAACACCTCGATTGATCCAAGTTTAATCTCGCTTCGCTCGCTCGATAAAGTCATTCAGTAGATTTACATTCTCACGTACATTTTATCCGAATAGTTATTTAAATGAGCATGTTCGTAATAGGTATGTAAATACTAAATACATGTGTAACGTCGAGACAGCAGAATCACGCGCCGCCCGCAATGAAGTGTGGTGACAGCAGCGTGTTAAGTAGAGACACCATCATTTACACTTTTTTCGGCTATACGATTTTTTTTATTAAATCAATAATTTTATTTGCAAGCATGTGAGAACACGTTACGTAGGTAACATATGTATTTAAATTATTAAGTAGAATAGAGATAGTTATACATATTTACACAGTTGCAATATTATCCCAACTTAGCTTTGCAAGTTTCAATAACTTGCGCTGTACCCCAAGTCCGAGCCGCCTCTATTTGGCGTGCCGAGAACTCACGAGTCTTCTTACAAAAAGGCCTGACGTTACGAAAAAATAAATACGAATTATGGTAAAGAAAACTCAGACTTGGGGTACTTACTGGTCTTCCGTTGAGGACAGAGTAAATAAAAACAAGATGATTACGACGTGATTACCAAACGAAACAAAAATACTGCATTTTACTTACTACACTACATGCTGACATAACAATCAGTATATACCTACCACCAAGCAAACAAGATTCCACCAATATTTATTTTATTTTTATTTATTTTCGAGTATTAGTGGGCTCTTCACACAGCGTGAATGGTCTCCAAGTTAGCGAAGATTGTATTTAGTTAATGCTAGTTAATGTTACTTAAAATATTTTAGAGAAATTTTAATATCGGTCCGCTTCTCTCTATTGCAATACCCTTACTGGGTACATTATGTATTGAATCACAAATTACTTACCTAGTCATAAGTCCTGACAATGTTAAATCTACGTACATACATAATAATGCAATAAATATACTGAATACTGAATACTGAAAAGAAACAGATAAGAAAGAAAGTATTAAAGTATTTAATTACATTTATTTGACAAAGGTACACACAAAATACAGAACCGACAGCTACAGTATACAAACAGAATAGGTAGGTAATAAAATCATATAACACAATAAAAAAACATTAATAAAATAAACATTATTAAATCCAATATAAATAAATTACAAACATAATCAAAAAATTCTTCTTCCTTTATTGTGTGAATCTATTGGGTATGTACCTAACAAATGCCATAGTAATTATCGAGATATTTTTTCCAAAAAAATACCAATTTCTATTCTAACACACTGAAATACATAAACCAAAACATCATCTGTGTAAGTGTACCTATGAATTGAGAGAATATCTAGGAACTGAGAATTTCCTCCTTTTTTTGTAGTCAGTTAAAAACGACACTAGATATTCCAATTTAGGCGTTCAAATATTTTTAGGTAGGTCCTTACAAATTTTCATTTGTATAAAATTTTAATAAGACACCCTAAATATCTTGTGACAAGAGTCATGCAAAACAAAACCTTATGATAAGTAAGTAGGTTGTTAACCACGTGAATCACGAACGTGAATCATTACGTTCGTGATAACCTTGTATTTCATTTTAAGCAAAACATCCTCATTAAATTTTATTCCAAAATGTATCGCACTTACAAAACTTTTTATCATTTCGCCGTCGGTAAAATCTACCCATGACCCAGATCCCCAAATAACAAAGTAAATACACTTTTAAATACTTTCCGAATGATTGTCACCCCACAAAATAGTTCGTATCAGCCGCTCGACCGGCGCCTGCGCAGCAATAAAACCCGGCATCGCGTTGGAATCCGTTTAGTTCACCAAACGCGCTCACACAGTTAATACGTATCGTTCGTTATTTGCAGAACCGCGATGTGTGCAGCGATCGATATGCTCTCGTCCGAGCAGATGTTCTACGGACACAGCCCACCGGCGGGCTTCCTCACCGATTACACTGCACCTGTCAGAAGACCAGTCAAGATCACAGCCAGAGGATTCTCCGCGCCAAGTTTATCAGCTTTAAAACAAGTGCAACTTACTCTAAAAGCGGCTCCAAGATCGTGCATACGAATACCCTCAGACAAGTCGAAGAAAAAGGTCGTTTTCGCAGACGACCGGGGACTTGCGCTGGAACAGATCAAGTTCATGACTGAACCCTCACACGTGCCACCTTACTGGGCCCTGAAGATTGTCACCAGCCCGATTTTGGAAAGGAAAACAGCCCCACAACCAGCGGCTGACGTTTGGGAGATGAGGTTCATCCAACCAGCTTCAGACTACGTCGGGTTCCGAAGAAGGATCACAGAAGACTGTGTGTCTTTGGAGAATGTGATAGTGAAACAGCACGAGTGCGCCGTGGACGGCACAGTGAAAGTTAAGAACTTGGATTTCAATAAGGAAGTGTACATTAGATGCTCGTCCGACGGTTGGATGACCAGCGAGGATACGTTCTGTGCTTTCGTCGAATGTGGGCCTTTGAACCAGAACCGCACGTCTGTGTACGACACCTTTGGCTTCCGCCTGCAACTGCCAATCCACTCCAGGAAGCTGGAATTCTGCGTCTGCTTCAAATGCAAAGGAGACGAGTACTGGGACAACAATGAAGGCAAGAACTACACGATAGAAAAGTCCTCAGTTAGGAAGACACCAGCTATATCCTGTGCGAGGATCAAGTACGGAAACTCTTGGACGTCGAGGGGTGGCAGTGGAAATACTCCTTACTGGTGAACGTGCGGATCCGAAGGTTCAGTGAATTGTGCCATAACTGTTGGTTGAAGTGCCTTTGGCAAAGAACAGCTGAAGGTCTGTAAAAGCCCATTATTGGTCTTTAAAGTGAAAATGTGCGAGTGTTGTGTAAACGTGGCCAAAACTAGAGTCAGGTTTCTAACTCCAAGAGATCTGAGGCTCCATATGAGTTGGCAATGATTTCAGACATTCCCAGTTCAGATTTAAGTAACAGAAAGGTTGGTCTAGAAGTAGGAACATCATAGGTCTATTTTCTTCATCCCTCGTCTATACAATTTCAAATTGAAACATAGATATCTTAGACCCTTCACCAAGTGTAAAGAGACAAGAAAGGACTAATTTGTTAATGCAAAAGCTTTAGTAGTGCCTAGTGATTTAAATACCAGAATGAAACACGTCATTACTTACGTCTCTTACTCAGGAATGCAGTAAACATGTCGTAATTACAAACAATGCAACAATCTGTAGAAATTAATTACCAAACACAAATAGAGCGATCACACGGTTTTCTATTTGAGATTGGATGATCATGCCAATAATCTCAATTTTGGCACCTACTCAGTAATAAATTCAGCTGATTGCCGGCTGATCGCTGGGATGTTAACGTGACATTCACAATGACCTTATGGCGTGATGGGTGAATGGCCGGTAAATGCGGCTTTTCTCGATTCAATAGCGCACGCGCATTGATTTTTACGCCATTTTAAAGCTATTTCTATTTTATTTATTGTTATTCTCTTCTATAATTTTTAAAAGGAGATCATTAGGGTACCTATAATGCAACTACTTATCTTTAAGCTTAAATTAAGGCGAAGACAAGAGCTAATGTGACTCTCGCTCGCACGTTTCGACATGTTGAAAGATATAAAATCACTAAACTCATTTTTGAAAAATCACAATCAACCATTTTGTGTGCAATCACATTGCACACAGTAAAGTAAAAATTGCATTTTGATCGATACAAGTTTTCCTACTAAAAAGTTTGCAAGTACGAAAATTAGTATAGCAAACTTTTGAGTAGGAAAACATGTATCGGTCAAAATAAAATTTTTACTAAACTGTGTGCAATGTGCTTGCACACAATATAGTTGATTGCGATTTTTCGAAAATAAGTTTAGTGATTTTATATCTTTCAACATGTCAAAACGTGCGAGCGAGAGTCACATTAACTCTTGTATTCGCCTTAATTAATTGTTGAAAATAAATTAGTAATTATTTTTACATAGTTCCTTAACTAAAGATTGGTAAGAGTTTTTTATTAGTAAGGCTGAAAATGTAATTCAATGTTACCTACCTGAAACTAAATGAATTATTGAATAATTTAGGTTAAAATGGTATCGATTTAACGAAATCCAAAACTTTCGTTGTAATACTGAGAATAAAAATGGTTATTTTCAATCTTTACAATTACAGGGAATCTCTCTAATAGTGTCATGAGTGATCAAGTTGTTGTATTACTGAAGTTATATGCATACAAAATAGGGTTTTTCTAATTGTATTGTAATTGTATATTTCCTAATTCAATTCAGATATTCACGCTAGAATTTTTATTTCGTTTAATAGATTCGTTTTCTAGTAATTGTATTTCAATCATTATTTTTCGATGTGATTTTGACAAATGATCTCAATTTTGTCTCGATTTTGACAGATCTTTAGGCGAATGCGATTTAACCCGATTCTAGTCACTTATTTATACTAGTTACATAAAAAATTACTTCAGAATGCTATGAAGCATATTTATGTTGCATTTTTCACCAATTATTTATTCATTTCAAAAATGAATTTTATTGTAAAGCCTAGCCATTTATAGCCATTTTTATCGTTTGTTTTGTCAAATTCGTAAAAAGTCGCATTTGCTGTCTAACCTCAATGTTTACTAATATTTCAAAAAAGCAACGAAATATATAAGCAGAGATAAATCAGTAGGTACTATCATAGCTTCTTATACAACGTGTTCCAATAATTGTGTATATAAACTTCAGGGGGCTAAAGTACCCATCAATATGAATAACTTTTTTTTAAGGAACCAACACTGTGAACCTGAAAAAAAAACAGCTGTTTCATACATTTTAGCCTGGTAGGTATTGAACTTTTGTATGAAACAGCTGTTTTTTTTTTCGCGTTCACATTGTTGGTTCCTTAGAAAAAGTTATTGATATTGATGGGTATTTTAGCCCCCTCAAGTTTATACACACAATTAATGGAACACGTTGTATATGTATATAATCATTATTATCTTAATATGAGTTAATATAATGGTGTAAATATGATTGATAAAAGATTATAATCATAGATAATAAAGATATTGCTTTAAACTTTGTTATGCAAAGATGTTAAGTAAGTGTAAGTAAAATTAATTTCAACTATCTCACATCATTTTTGTCTATAACAAACTTGATATGTGTGGTAATTACCTTGGTATCTATTTAATGGTAAGTTCGGAGAAAATGTATATTAAGAGCTGATTTCACCATACTCTGTTAGTTACTAATCAAGGATTAACTGGCCGTTAAATATAACCTTTGATGTCAAACGTACATTTTGAAATATTTAACGGCCCTTTAATCCTTTGTTAATCTAACAGAGCATGGTGAAATCAGGCCTAAGCTTCGATTTTGTGACATTTAAACGTCAAAAAATGTCAGCCATTTTAGGTAGGTACGTTTTGTTAAGGCAGGTACAAGAGTTAATGTGACTCTCGCTCGCACGTTTCGACATGTTGAAAGATATAAAATCACTAAGTAATCCATTTTCGAAAAATCGCAATCAACCATTTTGTGTACATTGCACACAGTTTAGTAAAAAACTCATTTTGATCGATACCTACATGTTTTCCTACTCAAAAGTACGAAAGTTAGTAAAGTAACAAAAAGTAAGAAAATGGGTATAGTGATTTTATATCTTTCAACATGCCGAAAGGTGCGAGCGAGAGGTACATAGCTCTTGTCTGCGCCTTAATCCAGCTATTTTGAGCTAGAACGAAGAATGTTAGTAATTTATTATGTGAAAGGTGTCAATTATAAACCATTTTTATAATTTACTACTATAATGGTTTTAGAACTGATTAATTGTATTTGAGTTAGTATATTAATTAAGTTAAATTATGCGATTGTTACGAATGACGGATCCTATAGATATATTTTTGTAATATTATAATTATTTTATTATACAATTTTCTTTTATTTTTATCCTTTTAACCGCCGGTTTCTGAAAGCCCGATCAAAACTAATCGCATGTCACTTGCTATCTCTATCTTATTAGATGTAATAGCTGAAATAGCGAGTGACTTGACATCCGATTAGTTTTGATCGAGCTTTCAGAAACCGGCGGTTGGACTATCCTTTTTTACTTTTATAGGTATAGGTAGTCTTTCCAAATTAGTGGACACTATTGAGCCTGAAACATAATTCAAGATGAATTTATCTTGCCCAGTAGGTATATAGGTACCTATACCTACTTACACAGGATAGCTATGATTATTCGGTAAGGAACGTACGCAGCTGACGAAGCAGTTATTCCTGACGATGTTTTCCTTCATCGTTTAGAGAGCACTAGCATTGAAACATGTTAGCATTAGCATTTGGGATAGAAAAACATATAGGTCTGTTGACAACAGTATCTTACCTCAAACTAAGCAAAGCTTGTAACTATGAGAACCAGATAGCTGATGTACAAAGTGTTCCAATAGGTATTGTATTTAAAACTTCAGGGGGTTAAAGTACCCATCAATATGAATAACTTTTTTAGCTGTAAATAAAAAACAGCTGTTTCATACAAAAGTTCAATACCTACCTGGCTAAAATGCATGAAACAGCTGTATTTTTCGCGTTCACAGTGTTGGTTCCTCAGAAAAAGTTATTCATATTGATGGGTACTTTAGCCCCTGAAGTTTTAATCATCAATGTTCTCGGTGGGAATCGAACCCACAGGCTACACAGCAGAAGGCAGAACTACTATACCAACTAAGCTGTGAGGTAAGTACTACTCTTTTTTTTTTTCAAGATGTATTTTTCTAGTTTCACTAGGTCAGGGGTGGCGAACCTTATCGAATCAACGTGCCATTTTTTCTAAGAAAATATATGAGGGCATAGACGTGCCCTCAAATAGTTTCAACCAAAATATAATAATATTAATTATTATAATAATAATTTAAACCTAAATTCCAACCGGTGCCGGTGTTCCAAGAGCCGCAGCAGTCCGGATGGCGATTTAGCCAAGTAGTTTCTGATCGGATTGGGCAGGGGCGGGCTAAGAAGCGGATAGTTTGAACTAATAATGCAAACCGTTTTGATCCGTGGCGTACCCAAAATATTGTGTCGTGTGCCATCATTGGCACGCGCGCTATTGGTTCGCCATCCCTGCACTAGGTATTAGTTAACAAAGGTTTGTGTTGACTATCCAAGATAGGTAGGTACAGGGCCGGATTATTCATTAGGCGGATTAAGCAACTGCCTAGGGGCCCCGCACTGACTAGGGGCCCACGGGGGCCTAGTCGATGCGGGCCACGCACTAACAAGGAAAAAAATATTTTAAAAAGTAAGAAAAGGGTAAAGGAACGCAGCCCCGAGAAGGTTATTACCCCGATAGGGTTAATCGGCCCTGGGTAGGTACCTACAGCTTCGTGCACTTATCCGTGGCTGAACTATGACAAGGATTGCTGTTCCATTAGACCAAGTCTAGAAGAAGACTAGATACTGAGAGTTATACCGTGACTGTGATTCGAAGTCTTCAAGATGTTTCTTTTTTTGTTATACCTAATATGACCTAATGAAGCTCCAGTGTGGTTCCAAACCATCTTAAGGCGAAGACAAGAGCTAATGTGACTCTCACTCGCACGTTTCGACATGTTGAAAGATATAAAATCACTAAACTCATTTTCGAAAAATTGCAATCAACCATTTTGTGTGCAATCACATTGCACACCGTAAAAATGTGATTTTGATCGATACATGTTTTCCTACTTAAAAGTTTGATTATGTACGAAACTAGTAAAGCAAACTTTTTAGAAGGAAAACATGTATCGATCAAAATGAAATTATAGGTACCTAATATAAATGTGATATTTGTATATATTTTGTTATGTAGGTATATTAGTGATTATATTAGCTCTTGTATTCGCCAAAACCTACGTGTTGCTATACCTACCCTATGCATGTCCATGTGATCTTACCTAGGATACTAGTATTCTCTTATCTGTGCCTAGGTACCTACATCTAACAAATATTGTAAACTGAAACTGCTTTACGACTTAGATCCCCAGGCACGGTAGATATCCAGTGGCGTAGCTAGGTGGACAAGGGCCCCGGTGCATAGAGAAAGAATCGGGCCTTCACCTCCTCTTTCCACACAGCTTGAACTTTTAATGTTCTTAAAATAATACATAAAAAAAAATACAATTGTGAGCTGGCTCAAGGTTTTCTAGCTTGGGGAGCTGGCTGACCCTCTCGTTTCAAGGCTTAGGTTAGAGGGCCCCTTGAGCTCCGGGGTCGTGGTGCACTGCACCACCTGGCCATACGATAGCTACGCCACTGTAGATATCTCCTCAAATCTCTTAGTACCTACCTAGTACTTAGGATTCTTTGAGGATGTCTAAGAGAGGTAGTCAGAGTTACGTCAAAATATTAAATTTGGCATATACCTCCACATTTTGCAGAAGTTGGTATTCTATACGTGACAGGTTAAAAGCCCATCGCTATACAACGTGTAACATAATACCCCTATAACTCCGAAAGCAGGGTGTTCTACAGGTCATGGCAAACACCTTTTATTTTACGACTTTTCAAATTTCGTAGTTTTTCATTCATGAAATGCCTCTTAAACGTTCTCCAATGTGAAACTAAACGCACCATGAGGCAGCCCTATTCACAGCTGTTTGTAGGTACGTTCCGTGTGTGCGTGACCTTCGTACTTACCTATTCACAGCTGTTTGTACGTTCCGTGTGTCCGTGACCTTGTTATTTACGTAAACAGGGATGTTGTCTGTCTGAGACAATATTATTCAACCTTTGAACACATCAAAGTATTCCAGTGCTTGGTCTGATCAATTAGCCTTTGGCCTTATAGGGGTATTATGTTACACTTTGTATATTTTGTAAGCAAGTCATATAAGTGCCGTCAAATAATTTCAATCAAAACATAATAACTAGTAGTTCGCCCCGAACTGAGATCTCGTGATGCGACCCGACGAAACCACCTAAACTTTGAGTAGGTGGTAGTCAGAGGCAAGTCCAAACATTATGCTTGGACTTTTTTCTGACTACCGCCTACTAACTTGGTACGCTAACAAAGTTTCAACTATATTGGCATATTTATTGAAGAGTTCCGTTGAACAGACCTTGGCTCCATCATCAGACCTGGTCGTTGTCACCATTTTATGAGAACTGAGTACCTCCTTAATATATTTCAAGAAAAAAATATAAGAAAAAGCAAAGTAACTGGCCGACCAGTAGAAAAACCTTGATGCCAACGAAACTCTTAGAGATGGGAGCTCTTGGATCGCTGGTTATCTTAATTTAACTTTTTTATTGTATCTCAAAAACCGAACGTTCCAGAAAAAATGTAAAAATTGTTTTGGAATGTCCAAACAAAGCCCTTTCATATGACATGTAACTTTATTTTTTTATGTAACTTTTTTTATTTTTGCCCCCTTAAAAACCCCCATATCTTAATAACCCTTCATCCGATTTTACTCATATACTTACCAGTAAATTTCTCAAGCACAAGCTATCGACTTATCAAATTTCATGCAGATCGGATCAACGGTTCGAAAGTTATGGCCAGACAAACATACATACATACATACATACATAAAATGCCAAATCGCCCAAGTTGAAACTAAAGATCTTCGTTCACTTCGCTCACTCGATCAAAAAGATCTTCGTTCGCTTCGCTCACTCGATCAAAATTAACTAATAATAATTATTATAATAATTTCAACGTTTACAACTGGTATCCCACGTCCCGGAGGGTTATTTAGCCAAATAATCCATGATCGGGCGGGCAGGCGATGTAGAAGTTTTTTTTAGTTTGAACTAAAAATGCACACCGTTTTGATCCGTGGCGTGCCCAAAATATTGTTTAACGTGCCATCATTGGCACTCGTGCCATTGGTTTGCCATCCCTGGTTTAGAATATCGAGTACCTACTTGGGAAGCGTAGGCAAGACGGAAACATTTAAGTTTTGCGATGTAGGTATACCTACCTACCTGTACCTGCCCCATGGTCTGACGCCCCGGTTGACACGCGTCGTCGACTGCTTGCTATCGCAATGTCAAAATGTTATCAGTAATTAGTTAGCTCAGTCTCATAGTTCTTACTACGAGCATGATTATCATACGTGCTTATCGTTCACTAGAGTTCACCTTACAACCACATATCAAATAGGCTCAGTAGGTATAGGCACATGAGGCTTAACATATGTGTGCCTCAAGTTTATGGACTCAGGGCACTGAAAGAAAGAAAGAAAAAGCATTTATATACCTACCTACCTATACAAACTGTACACGATAAGGCACTGGACAGCTGTACAGGTGTAAATTGGTATAGGTAACGCTATTCTATTATAGATAGGTACGAGTAGACATATTTTAATTTTATCATCGAATGAAAGTAAATTTGTGCTACAATAAATCGAACGAAATACTCGGAGAACAGAAGCAATAAGGAGTGCGCAAGAGTCACCATCGCGTCATATCGGCGCCATTACTGATCGTGTAGCAGCCATTTTGCTAGAGCGGCAAACGCGGACCTCCCACCTGCGACAAGAGCCAATCAGCGACAAGCCACACCCTTCGCCTGCAAGTATTGCCTGCTGGTTAGTTTAATCATTATTTTAGCGTAACCACTGAGCGCCTGGTACAACCCGCCGCCTACAAACCTTGCCTAAACACCACTTTCGCTTTATGTGCGCCTGGTAGCTGAAGTAGAAGACATCGCGTTCCCACTGCGTATGCCTCAAGTTGATGGACGCAAGGCCGTGCATCGTAGGGCACGTTCCTATCGTGCGTGACTTACGAGTTATAGGTGATGGTTACCACATTGGGCCATCTGCTTGCTCCATCAGCTAATTTTATTTTAAAAAAAGGTTGGTAAATACAATAAAACAAAAGTATCACATTAAAATAATTCTTTATTCCGTGAAAAATATAATTTAAACCACTCTGCAAACTAATATAAAGATTTAAATATTATCTAATTTCTTTTAAATCGGTTCGGAGTATTTTAACCGCCGGTTTCCGAAAGCCCGATCAAAGCTAATCGGATGTTAAGTCACTCGCCATTTCAGCTATTACATCGAATTAGATAGAGACAGCAAGTGACTTGACATGCGATTAGTTTTGATCGGGCTTCCAGAAACCGGCGGTTAGTATTGTAAGCGTGTTTAATTATATTTATAATTTCAATATGATTCATTACTTACATATTTTTTTCTAATATAATATATGCAGTGCTTTAAACATTTTATTTAAAAAAAAATCGTTTTAAAACTAGTAATCATTGACTAATAATAATTTGCTATCTTTAGCTATCTCTAGATCGTACACAACGGTCTGAGGATAGCTCAACTGTTTCATATGTATTTTGTACATTTAGACATAGTAATTTTCTATGTAAATGAATATTATTTATATAGGTATTTAACAACTTTTAGTTTCAAATAAAATAAGGCAAATAATATTTCAAATATTATTGTTTTGTTTGCAATCAAAACCAATAAACTATTAAAACATTAACAATTTTAAATATATCTGTGATAAAAATAAATATCTTATTTAATAAGCTTGCATCTTAAAAGCAAGAAATAAAGCTATTTAGAATATAATTTTAACTAATTTTGGGACTAAACAACGCTGTGTCGGGTCGGATACCTATTCCGACCCGACACTGAGTTTTTAAGTAGCAAATGACGTAGAATTACATACGCAATCTTAACATGGATATGCCTTTTATGCCCGGAATTGGGGATGAATAAAAATTGTTTTCAAAAACTTATGGGTTTTTATTATATATAACTAGCTGATGAAACAATCAGATGGCCCACCTGATGTTAAGATTGATATTATTGTCTTCTAAAACTCTTTTTTCCTATGTTAAACACAAACTAAGTAGCGTTACACGTTACACGTACATCAGTACCCCAAGTATTAGTTTTGCTTACCATATTTGGTTTTTCGTTTTACGTTTTTGTTCCCTGTTCATTGCGGGTTTTGTATGAAGACGCGATAGGGATACCGATACGGAACTTTACAAAACCCGCAATGAGCACGGAGCAAAAACGATTCGTTTTTGTTCCGTGTTCATTGCGGGTTTTGTATAAAGACGCGATAGGGATACCGATATGGAACTTTACAAAACCCGAAATGAACACGGAACAAAAACGTAAAACGAAATATGGTAAGCAAAACTCATACTTGGGGTACAGAGCTATTTTAAAACATTTGGAACGGTTTCGAATCGGTAACGTCAGTTTTTATCGCATTTGATTTCGAACCCGAATCGTTTCCGACACGGGGATTAAAAAAGGCATATCCATATTTAGATTTCGTAGTAGCGTATTTGACGTCATTTGGTACTTAACAACTATATTTCAGTTTTTACATATTGAACTCAGAGAAACTCTAATTTGTGTCAACTTTTTTAATTATTTAGAAAATTTGTGTAACATCGAAGACAAACACTAAATTTAGTACAAAATTTTCTATAAATTCAACTTTTGATATACAAGTAATGACGGTCCAAAAATGCTGAACCATTTTTGATAATTTGATTTTGAGATCGTGATTGCAACACGCAAAATGGTCAAACACCTGTGTCCGTGAAACACATACTAATTTTACTAAATTAGATTACTTCAATACTCACTAAATTTAATAAAATCTCACTAAATTTTCTCGTGTTAGTAAAATGGTGTAAGTTACTCTAGAAAGTCACGCCGATTTTTTAGAAATTTAAAACCTATTTAGTTAGGATTTTTTTTTCAGTAATAACCATTTTAGTAAATACGTGCATAAGCCAACATTTCTAAATAACATTTTATTTATATAAAATATAGTTATTGTATTAGTTTTTTTGATGATATTTTATAAAGCGTCAAAGACCACTCTTGGAAGTTATTTTTATGATAAATAGTTAATAATAATATTTAAACAGTTTCCTTATTATGTTTAGGGCCGGTTTCACCATGCTTTGTTAGTTACTAATCAAGGATTGAAAGACCGTTAAATCTAACCTTAGCTGTCAAACGCGTACATTTTGACATATTTAGGCCCAGTTTCACCATGCTCTGTTAAACGGCCTGTTAATCCTTGATTAGTAACTAACAGAGCATAGTGAAATCAGGCCTTAGCGGCTTCTTTTACAAAAACTAATCGCATGTCAAGTCACTTGCTATCTCTATCTTATTCGCTGTAATAGCTGAAATGACGAGTGACTTGACATCCGATTAGTTTTGATCGAGCTTTCAGAAACCGGCCGTAAGTCTACCTTTTGACTCATAATAGTTTTTTTCTAAACTATTGAAAGTATAAGGTGGTACTTTAATAATTAGTAATGTACTGCGTCTATCGACGTTAAGGCGAAGACAAGAGCTAATGTGACTCTCGCTCGCACGTTTCGATATGTTGAAAGATATAAAATCTTTAAACTTATTTTTGAAAAATCGCAATGAACCATTTTGTGTGCAATCACATTGCACACAGTTTAGTAAAAAAATAATTTGAATCGATACAAGTTTTTCTACTCAAAAGTTTGCTTTACTAGTTTTTGTACTTAAGCAAACTTTTAACGATTAAAAATGATTTTTTAATTTTTTAAACTGTGTGCAATGTGATTGCACACAAAATGGTTGTATATTTTCGAAAATGTCGAAACGTGCGAGCGAGACTTACTAATGTACCTCTCGCCTTCGCCTTAAGAAGTTGCCAGCAATTACACCGATTTTGTGTAATAATAATTTCTTAACTTTCTGAGTTACAACACTTTGCCAATATGTATTCGATATGTTGGAAAGGGTGGTCCAATTTCAAATCGAAATATTTTAACTTGTAATACTTATAAAACTTGTAAGGCCATCTTACGTATTTGTTATCTATTTAATTTTAATTTAGATATTTTATTAAAATAATAATTTAAACTTTAACATTTTCTCTAGTTTTATTTCAAGTCAATTTATTTAAGACGACGAGTGTTCCTTTTTGATTTAGACATTTATTTGTTGTGTGAATTTTGTTGATTTAGACATTTTAAAATGTATTTGAAAAGTTAGAAGTTTACCTATCTTGTTCTAAAAACAATACAGCCAAAACGTTTTCGTAAGAAAATTTTGAAAATATCTAAAATATAGTTTCAATTTACATAATTGCTTTTTATTTATGTGTCATTAAGGTATTTTCTAATTTATTAGCTAGAATAATTTTAACAGCTTCAGCTATAATTTCATCAATTTCTGTAAAATCGCTTTCACTAGCATCCAACTCTTCATTTTTAAATTCTAATTTATCATTATTTTGACAGATTCCTTTGGCTTCTCTTGTATATTGGCTTTTGTATTGAAACTCACCAGAACTAGAATCCGTTACTTCATTTAAATTAGTATAAGCTGTTGAGTTAACACTAGAATCGGTTACTAAAAGATCTGTACATTTATTGGGATCTACTCGTTCACTATTACCATCTCGATATGTCACTACTGTATTATCTACGCAATTCTGATTAGCATTTTCGTCTTCTATCCTCATTCTTGTACAATCTGGGTCTTCTATCGAGTTCTTTTCTACTGGAGCTTCAAAGACGTCGTCTTTGTCAGCCTGTATATCTTCCACGTCATCAAGGCTAGCCTGTCCAGCTTTCAATTCAGTGCTTTTTGTTTCATCATCTATATCTTCCTGTAGTTTTTTACCATTCTTCTCTTCCTCCAAACTCTCTGTGATGATCTGTAGTCGAGATCTTGAGAAGAACTTGTGTAAAGATTCTATTTTGTCCAAAGCTCGCTCCTGCCGTTCTGATGTGTTGGTTAAGCTTGTATCTTCTGTCATCGATCCAGAATTGATTTTTCTTGATATATCTGACACAGAATCGTCTGTGGAGGTGGATTTATCGACTCTAACGACTATAGGTCTTATTATGCTTGGCGGTAGGTCTGGTATGCATCTTAAATCGATGAGACTTATAGAAGAGCGTTCTAGACTTGCGTTTATGTCGAATTCATCGCCCGAGCTATCCGATTCAAATCGTTCTTGGATTGTTTCTTCTATAAACTCTATCAGATCTTCCGCGCATTCTCTTATAACTGTCATTCTATCATCTATGATACCTCTAGACGACGGATCATTTTCGTCTTCCTCTAAAATATCTGATAGTTCTACACTGTATATGTTATACAGTAGCGGTGGTTTGGTGTACGCTGTGAAGTTATCTAAATCTTCGTTTTCTGACATAGTGTCGTCTTCCGCGTCTATATTTCTCAATGCACGTACCTTTGTTACTGCTTCTTCGAATATGTCTTCTAGGTCTTGCTTCACGTTGCTAAGGTCGACCACAGTTTCTGAAATACGTCTGCTGTCCGATTCTCTTTCTATCACTGTGTCTTGAGTTTGAGTCAATGTTGAGTCCGATTTTGTTTTACTAATATCGCTGAAAGTCTCTATTTTACTTATAGTTATATCAGATTTTGACTTTTCAGAGAGTGAAGGAGTTATAGACATTGATTTGTTAGGCTCTTCGCTGTAGTTCTCCATATACTTTATCAGTATATCTACAAGAAGTTCCCTAGACTCTTCTACGGGCGATTCGTCGATGTAAGACAGTTTAACGTTGATCTTAGACTCGGAAAGACTCATGCCTTTGTGAACATCATCTATATCTACTAAGGGTTTGTTTTCGCCTCCAAATAAGAACTCCATGAGAGTGATTTTCTTATCGTCTTTGACTTCATCATCCATACAGCCCGTCGTAGCTAGAAAATCCATTAATGTTTCCATTTTTCTCTCCAGTTCTGTATTCACTTTCCTAGGTTTTATTAAGTTGGTGGTTTCAGTGGGACTGTCGGTTTTAAAGCAGCTGCCAACGCTGCCTTTTCTGTCAGTGTTTTGGCTCTTAACTATGGTGAAGAAGAAATCTATGAGGTTCGCTATCCTATCGTTTCCGTCTTCGGAGCTTAGATCGGATTCTTCCTTCACTAGGGGGCAGCGTTTTTCGTCGAATTTTCTTGCGAAAACAGTTTCTTGTACGACCTGAAATTGATAACTGAATTAATTCGGTGCGGAAAAGAGAAAGTTATGATTTGAGTAAGAGGTAAGATGAGACACTAAATATTTTTGTACTAAAAGGGACTAAATTCAGTATTCGTAAAAAAATGTGTATTGTTCGTTAGTATAATCCTTATTTACAAAAAAATGGATTGTTTTAAGTTTACCAAAAAATTGAATTGGTTTAATCCTAAAATTAAAATAATGTTTTTTCATAAAAATAGGGTAGTTTTTTGTTTTTTCGCAATAAAGTTGTGGCTGTGGTTTTTAGTCCTAATTAAAGCAGTTTTTGATTTTGATCTATCAGATTGGTCTTTTATCCCAAAAAACTGGTTTTCGAACCTAGAATCATGATTCTCTCTAAAAATCTGTACTTTTTGACCTAAAAGTGTTTGTTTAGATAGATGTTGTAAATTGAGCTATGATTGTAAAAGTTAACTAACTATCAAATTCTTAAAATGACGGTAGTTTTGCTATAGAAGTGTAAATTAAATTAGATATTGAATATTAGCGCTAAAAATGTTTTTTGTAGTAATTAAGGTTATTTTTACTTGACTTTTTTAGTTTTAATAAACTGTTTTTTTTTTGTTTTTTATTCATTGTCCTTAAAAACGGTTTTTTTTTTCACTAAAAGCATTTCTAATTTTTTGTAATTATTTTTATCTAAACACAAATTTTTGCCCTATTCACCTTTTTTTTTGTAAAAAAAAATTTTTATTCTAAAAATCCGTAAATAATTTTTTTTATGACCTAAATGTATATTTTAATGTACTGAAATCCCATTGTCACCTGTAAGAGGTCCCGTGCCAGCTTGGCCGGGGCCCGGTCCGGCAGCGGCTCGTAGCCCGCCGGGGCGGAGCGCCGTCTATCGCGGTCGGTGCGAATGAACTCCCACAAGGAGCCCAGTTCGGTTGAAAACGACGCGCGGTGGTTAGCGAGGCTGGTGCCTAGACGGCAAAACACCTGCAATTATATATTTTTTATCACATCAATTCGAAAAGAGATAGTTTTCTCATAGAGGGTGATAAAAAGTAGAGTGTCCACCTCGGGAGCTCAAACTAGATGGTGCTGTTCACAGACCTACCACACTCAGGAGCGTAAACCTGCCACACTCAGGAGCTAAAGCTAGATAGAGCTGTTCACAGACCTGCCACACTCAAGAGTGTATACCTGCCACACTCAGGAGCTAAAGCTAGATGGAGCTGTTCACAGACCTGCCACACTCAGGAGCTCAAACTAGATGGTACTGTTCACAAACCTGCCACACTCAGGAGCGTAAGCCTGCCACACTCAGGAGCGTAAACCTGCCACACTCAGGAGCGTAAACCTGCCACACTCAGGAGCCTAAGCCTGCCACACTTAGGAGCTCAAACTAGATGGTGCTGTTCACATACCTGCCACACTCAGGAGCGCCAAGCCCGCAGCTTGCGTAGCGACACTCGCTTGAAGCGCGCCACTTGCGCAGAGAGAGCCTCCGCGCCCAGCGACCCGCCTATCGGGGCTTCGCCTTCTGAATGGACCTGAGAAGAAAAAATCGGCCAAGTGTGAGTCGAACTCGCGTAGGAAGGGTTCCGTACCATTATCTAATAAAATGGCAAAAAAATCATGTTTGTTGTATGGGAGCCGTCTTAATATTTATTTTATTCTGTTTTTTAGTATTTGTTGTTATAGCGGCAAGAGAAATAGATCATTTGTGAAAACTCTTTCCTTTTATTTTGATTTAAAAGCCAAACTACTGAACCGATTTTGATGAAATTTATGGAACAATCAAATAAAAAGAATTTTTCAAATCGGTTCTTAAATTTCGGAGTTATGCGGTAACAAACATAAAAAATACAGCGGAATTTGGAACCCGATCTTTTTATTAAAGTTGGTTTAAAATAAGTAAGAAGTCAGAGGTAAGTCTTTTTCAAAATATCTTGAAAAAAATTGAAATTTAGCTATTACTTGAATGTTGTAGGTATGAATGGTGATAGCTGAATTGAAAAATTCTTAAATTATGAACATTTCTAAACAAACTATGAGTAGTAGAGCTCTTTGTGTGTCTCGTCCGGGGAAGTACTACCACCGCGCCTTTTTCTGCCGCCAAGCAGCAACGCTGTGTTTCGGTTTGAAGAGTGTGGTTGCCGGAGTAAGAACAGGCACATGAGGCTTAACATCTGTATGCCTCAAGTTGATGGACGCAGGGCAGTGCATCGTAGGCACGTTCCTATCGTGCGTGACTTGTGAGGAAATGCTTTGATATAGGTGATGGTTACCACTTAACATCAGGGCCATCTGCTTGTTCCACCAGCTAGTGGTATAAATTCAAAGTCAAAGTCAAAAGGTATTTATTCAATAAAATCACAAGGATCACTTTGAAACGTCTTAAAGCTAGGTGACTCTAGGTGCCAGTTCCACGCGACCAAAGCCTAGAAGAACAGCCAACAAACTTACGGCTTGGTTCCTACCGCTCTTTTGTACGATCCTTTTACAATGTAATATAATATAATATTGAAGTTTAGTGAGGCGTAGGCAGAAAAAGGTAAACATGATCAAATTTATAAGACAGCACACGCTAAAATAAATAAAAATAATTACCTCTCTGTTGCCCGCACGTTTCTGTAGATACGTCCTCATATCCTTATCGGAGTGTCCTTTAGCGCGTCCGATGCCTTTGCCCAGCGGCGTGTTTGAAACTCGTCTGAGAATAAATACAACAATTATAGAGATTTGACAGCCTTCACGGCTCAGTTGGTAGCAGCTCTGCCTTCTGCGCCGTAGGCCGTGGGTTCAATCCCCACCGAGAACATTTGTGTGATGAATATTGATGTTTGTTCTCTGTCTGGGTGTTTTTTTTTTTATATTGGACATTCCACACAGCACTATCTCGCCCCAAACTAAGCCAAAGCTTGTGATATGGGAACCAGATAGCTGATAATACTACTTATATACTTTTTTTTGTAAATACATACTTGTAATATTATATAACACCCAGACAGAGAACAAACATCTGTGTTCATCACACAAATGTTTGTTCTGTGTGGGGATCGAACCCACGGCCTACGGCGCAGAAGGCAGAGCTACTACCAACTGAGCCGTGAAGGCTGTGAAGGCTGGTGTTATATATTACTAGCTGTCCCGTGCCCACTTTGTTGGGCGGTGTCAAATTTGCAATAAAATAATATTGCAGATATAAATTGAGATGAAGGCTATCCTATCTTTTAAGTTAGATCGAACTGCACACGGTGCGCAAATTTGATTGAAATCGGTTAAGTAGTTTAGGAGTCCATAGCGGACAAACAACGTGACGCGTAATTTATATATATTAAGATTATAAGTATATATTTACAAAATAAAAGTATTTATGTAGTATATCAGCTATCTGGTTCCTATATTACAAGCTTTGGCTTAGTTTGGGGCTAGATAGTGCTGTGTGGAAAGTCCACCAATATTTATATTTATATTTATATCTAAGGATTATTTTATAGAGAGAGCACTGGTGGTCTAGTGGCCCCGCCTTTCGATCTTAAGGTCGTGGGCTCGAAACCGGACTCGCACCAATGAGTTTTTTTGTTCAAAAATGTATGTGCACAATGCCAGTACTCTCAAACGGTGAAGGAAAACATCGTGAGGAAACCGGCATGTCGTAGAACCTAAAAAGTTCTATAGCATGTGTCAAGTGCTCGAAAGGAGCCTCTTGAGGCGCACTTAAAATCCTTTCACCACACTATTTCGGAAGAAACTAGTGACACGACAAGAGAAGAGGATTACGATGTTTTTATACATTAATTCATTTTTAGATTTTTATTATAATGTAATTTTATTAGTTTTTATCCGATTGAATTAGGATAAGTGGTAATTGATAGTACCGTTTCAATTAAATAAATAAAAAACTGGCCAAGTGCGAGTCGGACTCGCGCACGGAGGGTTCCGTATCTATAAAAACGGCAAAAAAAACGTTTGTTGTATGGGAGCAAACTTAAATATTTATTTTATTCTGTTTTTAGTATTTTTGTTATAGCGGCAACAGAAATACATCATCTATCACTATTACGGGTCATGAGATATAGCCTGGAGACAGTCGGACAGACAGACAGACAGACGGACAGCGTAGTCTTAGTAATAGGGTCCCTTTGGGGACGGAACCCTAAAAACAGAGCTATTTATTTATTTATTTATTTAATAATTATGTACTATGTACTACCAACTGAGCTATGTGTCCTACCTGCAGTGTGTAGGATCACTGTAGGCGGCTTGTACAGGAATCTTTCCCTCGCTTGTTGTATCAGACATGCTGAACCCTCCGAGAGGGAAACCGCCGGCCCCTGTAACAGATATGTATTTATTTTCAACAAGTTTCGAAGAATACACATTACAAAGAAGAATATAATAATAATAATGAATATTGGTGGACATTCCACACAGCACTATCTAGCCCCAAACTAAGCCAAAGCTTGTGATATGGGAACCAGATAGCTGATATACTACTTATATACTTTTTTTTAATACATACTCATAAACATTATTTTTTATATTATATAACACCCAGACAGAGAACAAACATCAATGTTCATCACACAAATGTTTATTCTCGGTGGGGATCGAACCCACGTCCTACGCGTAGAAGGCAGAGCTACTACCAACTGAGCTGTGAAGGCTGTCTTAATAACAGAATAGTTTCTCGTTCGACATAGGTAAGACACAGCCCACAGATTAACTAAAGGATTACCAAAAATATCATTTTGATCGGAACAAGTTTTCTTTTCTCAAAGATTTAATACAGTCCCAAAAGTTATTATCCGAGTGGGATTTGAACCCACGACCTTCTCCCTTGATACGGACTATATTAAATCTTTGTCATTTTCCTTATGTGTAGATAAACACTATAAAACAAATAAAAAAGTTTTCTGTTTAGTAATATGGGGGCATCTATTCATTAAGTGAGGTGATTTTGGCGATTTTACGACCAGGGGGGTCGTAAAATCTCCCCTCGGTGAGATGTCGTGGGATATTGCTCGACCCCCTCCTCTACCCCTAATCTAACGTAAGATTTTTCAAAATGAGTATTTTCTTGTTATTAAATTAATGTGTGCTTGATTGCGTTGGATTAATGAAAAAAAAACCCAATTTATTAATTACTAGCGGCCTGTCCCAGCTTCGCATGGGTGGTCATAATTTTTTTGAACATTTTAGGATAAACTTAGACCGTGGGTTCGAGCCTCGCGTCTCCTTATTTCATACATTTGCACGCGCTTCTCCTTGAGTGAGTGAAATCGCACCCCGTGCGTGACCCTTTAACATTTTTAATTTCGTCATATCATATATGCAGGGGGGGGGCTAGGCAGGGGCGCGTCCGTACCTGCGATGGCTCCGCGAGTGACGCTCAGGCCGCGTTGGATGCGCGCTATGGCTGCGCGGTGACGCGGGATGGGGGCGGGATGTCCCTTCTCTTGGAGGACGAATCTGCCGAGGGTCTTCCAGCCGGCCTGGAAGCAACAGAGTCAAAATCAAAAATTTACTCCTTCACAGCTCAGTTGGTAGTAGTTCTGTACTGCGCCGTGGGTTCGATCTCCACCGAGAACAAACATTTGTGTGATTAGCATAGATGTTTGTTCTCTGTCTGGGTGTTATATAATATCATAAGTATGTATTTACAAAAAAAGTATATAAGTAGTATATCAGCTATCTGGTTCCCATATCACAAGCTTTGGCTTAGTTTAGGGCGAGATAGTGCTGTGTGGAATGTCCACCAATATATATTTATTTTTTATTATATTTATTTTTTTTATTTAAGAAACAATAATCAACTAATAATGGCAAACTATGGCGCCAGCAAAAACCAGAGCTGAGTGGTCTTGTTTTTCGTCATTACTGTGTTTTTTGTTCTAGGTAATTCTAATGGGAAAAAAGAAATAAATATTAATAACGTTATGAACGATGGTTGATGTTTTCCATCACCGATTAGCTCACCTGTGCTGCGTAGACCACCTCATCATCAGCCAGCGCTCTCAGTTGAGGACCCTGGCCCACCCGGCCGCCCCATTCCAACTCTTCAACTAGGACGAATCTAAAATATTTATTTATTTTATTTTATTTATTTTTGAACAAAATCCACAGCTCTTAAGATACAATGTAAATACTTAGGTTTCTAACATACAGCCAATAACGGATTTACATTTTTAGAACAAGAAATGTAGGTAGCAATATACTTCAATTGTTAACTTTAGTCGCGTTAAACTCTCGCTGCAAACTCGGGTCATAAATTATCGGAACGAGACAGTAATATTGCTCTCTCTCTTGCACTTAGCAGAACGGCACGATCCTTTTGTTTAAGCGCAGAGATGTGCATTATTGGAGTCGATAAGAACTATCGATACATGAGCTCTCCGACCGCGCAACCACCGGCCGCTCTCGCTGAGTCATTCTTTTTATCGATAACGTGCATGCGCCCGCGCCGAGTACTCTCAACACTAGTGTTAAGGCGAAGACAAGAGCTAATGTGACTCTCGCTCGTACGTTTCGACATGTTGAAAGATATAAAATCACTAAACTCATTTTCGAAAAATCGCAATCAACCAGTTTAGTAAAAATTTCATTTTGAGCGATACAAGTTTTCCTACTTAAAAGTTTGCTTATGTACGAAAACTAGTAAAGCAAACTTTTGAGTAGGAAAACTAGTATCGATCAAAATTAATTTTTGATCTTGTAATCACAACTTGGTTGATTGCGATTTTCCAAAAATGAGTTAAGTGATTTTATATCTTTCAACTTGTCAAAGTCAAAGTCAAAAGGTATTTATTCAATAAAATCACAAGGATCACTTTGAAACGTCTTAAAGCTAGGTGACTCTAGGTGCCAGTTCCACGCGACCAAAGCCTAGAAGAACAGCCAACAAACTTACGGCTTGGTTCCTACCGTTCTTTTGTCGAAATGTGCGAGCGAGAGGTACATTAGCACTTGTCATCGCCTTAATATGAAAATATTATAATCTTCTTGTCGTGTCACTCGTATCTTATCGTAATAAGTCTCTGAGCATCGTGCCTAGATCTTCCAGCGATTCCGCCATTATGACTATATCGTCGGCAAATCGAAGGTGAGTGATGTATTCGCCATTGATGTTGATGCCATACCTATTCCAGGACAGCAGCTTGAAAACATCCTCCAGTGCCGAGGTGAACAGTTTCGGAGAAATTACATCTCCCTGTCTCACCCCTTTTTGCAGTTGGATATGGTCCGTGCTTTGGTCCTGGAGTCGGATAGACATTGTGGCTTTACTGTATAGACATTTCAACACTTCGATATACCGATAGTCAATTTGACATCGCTGGAGTGACCTTAGGACTGCCCAGGTTTCGACTGAATCAAAGGCTTTCTCATAGTCCACAAACGCTAAACAAAGTGGCTGGTTATACTCTTCGGTTTTCTGTATAACCTGCCGGAGCGTGTGGATGTGGTCTATGGTGCTAAAGCCTTTTCGGAACCCGGCTTGTTCGGGAGGCTGGAAGTCGTCAAACCTACGAGCGAGACGATTGGTAACTACTCTCGAAAACAGCTTATAGACATGGCTTAGCAGCGAGATGGGCCTATAATTCTTTAAGAGGGTGTTATCACCTTTCTTAAAGAAAAGTACCACCACGCTCCTGCCCCATGCCTCTGGCGTCGTACCCTCGGAGATAACAGAATTGAATAGCTTCTGAAGGACTTTAAGTAACGGCGTTCCGCCCGCTTTCAGAAGCTCTGTCGTTATTCCGTCTTCTCCCGGTGCCTTGTTGTTCTTAAGCTGCTTGAGAGCCGTTCGGATCTCGTATAGGCTGACGTCCGGGATGTCTTCCGTGTAGTGTCGAGTTAAACGGGCTCTTGTATCGCTGGTCGTGCTTGCAGCAGGACTTTGCGATGAGGTGTATAATTGTCCATAGAACTTCTCGAGCTCTCTTAAAACTTCCGGCTTCGAGGAAACGATACTGCCACTATCAGTCTTCAGTTTTGTCAACTGACTTTGCCCAATAGACAGATCTCTTGCGAACACTTTCGAGCCTTTGTTGCGCTCTATCGCGTTTTTAATACAATTTGTATTAAAAAGCCGCAAGTCGTGTCGCATGGACTTGGAGATCTGTTTATTGAGCACGCCGTATATCGACATGTCCACTGAAGACTGCAGTCTCATTTCGCTGCGATCTGCTAGGAGTTTCAGAGTGTGCTCAGAGAGTTTTTGGGGTCTATTTTTGCGTTGAGTCTTATAGTACTCAGACCCAACATCTTGGACAATTTCCACCAGCCCGTTGTTTAAATTGTCCACAGTTTCGCATTCGGTGAGGCATTGGAAGCGATTTTCGAGTTCCAACTGAAAGCTCTCGGGGTTTTGGATTTGAACAGGACTTGGGCGAAGAGTAGACTTCATCAGACGGGACTGTTCAAGCTTAACATTGATATTCAATGAGCCTCTTACCATGCGGTGATCACTTCCGGTTTTCACCCTGTTGATCACAGAGACATCATTGAATATATGCTTCTTGGTCGTCAAAATGAAGTCTATCTCGCGTTTGTGTCCACCGGGGTGAAGCCACGTCCATTTCCTGGACGACCGCTTTTTGAAAAAAGAGTTCATCATGAAGAGTCCCTCTTTCTCCATAAAGTCAGCCAATCGCTGACCCCGTTGGTTCCGCTGTCCAAATCCAAATTGCCCCACTCTCAGTTCATCGCCGTTCCTCACGCCTAGCCGCGCGTTGAAGTCCCCCATCACAACCGTAAAGTGTGTTTTCGAGGCTTGCATGGCATTTGAAATGTCATCATACATAGCCTCCACTTCCTCGTCCGGGCGATTTGAGTGAGGGGCGTATACCTGTATGACCTTAAGCGAATACCGTTTGGTGATTCTGAGTATAAGGTATATCACCCTGCTCGAAACGCTTTCGACCTTTACAATGTTGTTGACAAGGGACTTGTGAACGAGAAACCCGACACCGTGCTGGGACAGCTGATCTCCCTCCCGGTAGTACAATAAGTTGCCGGAATTCAGAATTATCGTGTCCTCCCCCTCTCTTCGGACTTCTGATAATCCTATGATATCCCAGCGCAACTTACTAACCACTTCTTCCAGCTCTATCAACTTCTCGTCAGACCTCAATGTGCGCGCGTTATATGTTGCCAGGGCCAAGGGTCGTTTTTGGGAGTGGTAGCTGGGTCTCTGCCGGTGATTCTTAGCACCCCCTGTTCCGCCGTTACCATGACCGCCACCTGTGCCAGGAATAACGGAACTGCCGGGGACTGGGGGCCGTCTATCTATCGTGTTCATCATTGGGGGGGGGGTTTGCCATAGTCACCACGCTTGGCAGGCGGATTGGTGACCGCAGTGTTGATGGTGTTTACTCTGGAAATGCTGCTGCCCATTTCCTGGTGTGTTCCCTTAGTCGCCTTTTACGACATCCACGGGAGGTGATGGAGGGGTCCAATTCTATGCCGGGACCACCACGGCCACGACCAAACTTACGGCTTGGTTCCTACCGTTCTTTTGTCGAAACGTGCGAGCGAGAGGTACATTAGCACTTGTCATCGCCTTAATATGAAAATATTATAATCTTCTTGTCGTGTCGCTAGTTTCTTTCGAAACAGTGTGGTGAAAGGATTTTAAGTGCGCCTCAAGAGGCTCCTTTCGTGCACTATATTATAATGAAATTACCTCTTAGGGTCATCGTGACACCTAGCCTTAGTCAAAGCTTGGTACACGACATAAGACGCTGTGGCACTCAGCGGTACCTGAAACAATTAAACGGTCTTGAAAACAGCGAAAAAGACCTTTTAAAAATAAATAAAATAAAAAGGGAAGGAGAAATTTCATAGATTGATTTATTGATTACTACAACAAATAAAGATTGACAGCCTTCACAGCTCAGTTGGTAGTAGCTCTGCCTTCTACGCCGTAGGCCGTGGGTTCGATCCCCACCGAGAACAAACATTTGTGTGATGAACATAGATGTTTGTTCTCTGTCTGGGTGTTATATAATATTATGAGTATGTATTTACAAAAAAAAAGTATATAAATAGTATATCAGCTATCTGGTTCCCATGTCACAAGCTTTGGCTTAGTTTGGGGCGCGATAGCGCTGCGCTGTGTGGAATGTCCACCAATATTTTTTTATTATTTTATTATTAGATACACATTTTTACTTAAAAGCTATCAATTGTAGTAATACAATGAGCGGCCTTATCGCTAACAGCGATCTCTTCCAGGCAACCTTGGGATGGACAGGACTGAACATAAAAAAGAGAGGGGAGTCTTCATGTTCTTTACGTTTTGTTTTTTTGTTTGACCTCTACAATATGAAGGTATACACGAAACGCATATACAGTTTTCTTGAACAATGTATTGTATTTAAGACTAGCGGCCTGTCCCAGCTTCGCATGGGTGGACATACATTTTAGGATAAACTTAGACCGTGGTGGGTTCGAGTCTTTTGCACGCCCTTTTACCTCGCGCCTTGCCCGGGCCCGCGCTGAGTGAGAACGCGCCCCGTGACCCGCGCGTCGCTTATATTTTTAAAGCGAACTAAAGTTTTTAATTCGTAATATCTTTTGAATGGAATGTCCGATTTGAAAAATTCAAGAAGTAATCTATAGGTATTGAAACAGTCTTGAATACAAAATGATTTATTTGGATAAGGATTAATATAAAGGTATGGATAACATGGTCTGATTTTGGTCGGCATTTTTGTCAACTTTAAAAATGTAAAAAAGGAGTTATAGTAACATAACTACGATAGTTAGACATATGGAATCGCTGAGTTATTTGAAGATATTGACGAGTTATTTAATATTGTAAACATTTTTTTGTTCTATCGTCAATAGTTTCCGCAGCGCATGCGATGGAAGACATTTTATGGCCAATTTTTTTTACCTACTCAAAAGTTTGATTTACTAGTTTTCGTACATAAGCAAACTTTTAAGTAGGAAAACATGTATCGATCGAAATGAAATTTTTACTAAACTGTGTGCAATGTGATTGCACACAAAATGGTTGATTGCGATTTTTCGAAAATGAGTTTAGTGATTTTATATTTTTCAACATGTCGAAACGTGCGAGCGAGAAGTTGTTTGATAGTTGTCAGCCCCTTAAAACGTGTTTAGGGGGCGTAATTGGAAATTGTTACACTAACCCCACTGTCATAGTTGCCTCGGTCGACCTTACCTACCTAGTTTTGACAGAATTGTACTACCTAGGGTTCCTCGTACAACATTATATTTAAATAATTGTTACGCATTGTGCGGAAAAATATTTAACGCTCTACCCAGAGAGTTGAGAAGCCTTCCACTAAATAAGTTCACCAAAGAACTAAGACTTCGGCTTATTAGTAAAGGCTATTATAATTTAAAAGATTTCCTAGGTTAGAATGGTTACTGCAATTCATTGATATAACATACATTTATTTAATTGGGAGTACTTTGACATGGATTAATATATTTTGACATACTATACCTACTAAAAAAAAAAAAAAACAGCTTCACGACTTTCATCCCCAGGCACGGTAGATATCCCCTCAAATCTCTTAGTACCAAGTACTAACTCCAGATTCTTTGAGGATGTCTAAGGGGGGTAGTCAGAGGTACGTCCAAACATTACATTTGCCGCATACCCACATTTTGCAGTAGTTGGTATTCCATACGTGACAGGTTGCAAGCCCATCGCCGCTGTTAGAATACTAACTGGTTTCCTCACGATGTTTTCCTTCACCGTTTAAGAGCACTGGCATTGCGCACATTAATTTTTCGATAGGAAAAATTCATTGGTGCACGACCGGATTCGAACCTGCGACCTTACGATCGGAAGACGGGGTCAGTCTCACTAGACCACCGGTGTTCCTATGTACCCTACTAACATACTATTCATTATTTTGATTTGACATTTGATTACTATTGTTTGTTTTATATTTATTGTGAATTTTACTGTTGTTTGTATAAAAAGTACCTACCTACCAAAATGTATAAAGCCCACACCTACAATTTGCATCCCAGCTATGGGGAATGAGTGTTACTGATTTAATTTTTTTGTCATCTTTATGTACCTACATTGAAGCAAATAAATGATGTATGATTTAGTTTTAAGTATTTATGGCTGCAATACCTCACGTGTGAATGCTGAAATAAAAGTAATTTGGTTTGATACTCGTGAACTGTTAGATCTATGATCTATGTTAGATCTTTGACAGCCTTCACGGCTCAGTTGGTAGTAGCTCCGCCTTCTGCGCCGTAGGCCGTGGGTTTGATCCCCACCGAGAACAAATATTTGTGTCATGAAGACAGATGTTTGTTCTCTGTCTGGGTGTTATATAATATTACAAGTATGTATTTACAAAAAAAAAAGTATATAAGTAGTATTATCAGCTATCTGGTTCCCATATCACAAGCTTTGGCTCAGTTTGGGGCTAGATAGTGCTGTGTCGAATGTCTAATATTTATTTATTTATGAAAGAAAATCTTCACGACTGTCCCCCCGGCACGGTAAGAAAGAATGAAATAAATAAAAACAATTAACTTCTTTCTTATTCTTCTTTGTTTTGCTAGACATCCAGACGCTTACCTTCAATATAGCATACGGGATCTCGTGCGACACGTTATGCACGCATACGAGGTATGTGTCCGCGGGTTTTCTCTCTTCTACTATCTCCTCGTCGGACTGCACTGGTTTATCTTTATCTTTATCTCTGTTTCGGTCTGAAGATGCCGATCTGGAACATTTATAACCACACATTTACCTACCCACTTATTGTACAGTGTAGATTATACATAATAAATAATAAAATATGTTCAGGCGAGCGTAAATGGGACTGTTGGGAGGGGAAGACCTCGGCGAACGTATCTCGATCAGATAGCAGACGTTCTAGAGAAGGGCCAGCTCAAGAGTACCCTAAACCGACGAGAATGTATGAAGAATGTTATGAGAGTGAACGAAGCGAAAGAGGTATGTAAGGACCGTAGCAAGTGGAAATCCGTGGTCTCTGCCTACCCCTATGGGAAACAGGCGTAATTTTATGTATGTATGTATGTAAATATACTACTACTAATATACTACTACTAATATACTACTACTCTTAGACTTAGACTAGACTTTGACTTAGAATTTATTGTCCAAGTGGGATTTGAGGATTTTTATGTCAACATTCAGTGTTAATAATCTCAAACGGTGACGGAAAACATCGTGAGGAAACCGGCATGTCGTAGAACCTAAAAAGTTCTATAACATGTGTCAAGTGCTCGAAAGGAGCCTCTTGAGGCGCACTTAAAATCCTTTCACCACACTGTTTCGAAAGAAAGCGACACGACAAGGAGTGTGTTTAAAATGCAAAATAACTATCTTATTTAATCTTGTGCGTGACTTTCGAGGAAATGCTTTGTTATTGGTGATGGTTACCACTTAACATCAGGTGGCCAATCTGCTTGTTCCATCAGCTAGTTGTATAAAAAAAAAACTTTAACACATACCTTATACTGGTGAGCCAGGCACGACTGCTAGGGTCGTCACCAACACGTTTCAGCAGCAACCTCGCGCCCGTCCTAGCTGTGGCAGCCCTAAGCACCCTGCAAGTACATTATATAAATATTTAAAAATAATGGTGGACTTTCCACACAGCGCTATCTAGCCCCAAACTAAGCAAATGTCGTAATATGGGAACCAGATAGCTGATACTTGTATTTTTTTTAATATAATACTTATATATATAACACCCAGGAACAAACGAATAATCCTACTAATATTATAAACGCGAAAGTTTGTAAGCATGGATGGATGGATGTTTGTGACTCTTTCACGTAAAAACTACTGAATGGATTTTGATGAAACTTTACAATAATATAGCTTATACATCAGAATAACACATAGGCTACAATTTATAATATTGCGTGAATTGTCCAAAATATGACGATAAGTGTCAAGTAAGTAGGAAAAAATCTACCATCTGCGAGCTATTCTGGCGTGCGCTGCCAAAACCGCTAGAGTTACACATATGTACTACGCCACGCTAATATAAGCTACTCGCAATACTAATGCTGCGCAGACGAAGTCGCGGGCACCAGCTAGTTCTAATATAATCTAATTTATCTAATTCACGTTGTATAACTTACTTCTCATGCGGCGCAAGGACCCTCTGCGTGGGGGTGCGAGAGGCCACTTCCTCCACCAGCACGTAGCTACCGCGCGAGGAGCGACACACGCCGGCCTTCGTGAGACACTGCGCTATGGCCTGGAATGCAAATAAATAAATAAATATAAATAATAAATATTGGTGGACTTACCACACAACACTATCTAGCCCCAAACTAAGCCAAAGCTTGTAATATGGCAACCAAATTGCTGATATAATACATATACAAGGTGTAAAGTCATGTACGACATTAAATTGAAACACGTACTCCTAATTGCATTTTTAGATTTTAGCAGTTGGTTTTATCAAAAAAGCCTGAATATTTATCGAGATATCGATACTTTTCCAATAAATAATTTCTATGCAACCTGTATCTCTAATCGCCGGTGATGAGGTCAAATTTCCGGGGTCATGAAGTCATGTGACTCATCAATCAAACGAAAAAAAGGACAGAGATATCATATTTATACGCGTTAGACCGCATAAGAAACATATTTGTGCGCTCACATTGTAAAATTTCGCTGTGCGACAAGGACAGATATCATTCCGCTTACGTGTGTGATAGAGACAGATAGGTACGTAGCGCGCCCCACTATGTGCCACGCTGCCGCCCGGTGGCCAGTGAAATACATTATTATTTAGTAAACAATCGCCTTGGTAGCGACCTTGACATATCTAATTTTGAAAATTGTAAATTCGTGTTATTACTCGTGACTAGTGTCTAGATTTGGTACCGCGAAATAGACTTTTTGTGTGAGTGTGTGTGTCTTGTTAATGTCATCAAAATGCAGAACTTGTATTATGAAGAAGGGAAAGATAATTGTGAAACTAGGCATACAAAACAAACTCTAGAACAGTTGAAGGAGCTCTTCAGTGCATTCATTTGTATGTGCAACATGCAACAACGTGAGCATATTGGAAACGTACGGATTTGAGGTACCTAACTAGTTTTATTTTTCCTACATGCTAACGTTGCTCTACTATATCGGCGAATCAAAGACGCCGCCGCGCCGGCCGCGCGCCCGCGCTGAAAGGGCGTTCACCTTTAGGCACGGGCGCGCGGCACAGTTTAGGTTTAGTCGTAGTAGGTATGTATGTGCGGTTTCTGCGCGCGGGGCGCGGCATTGAATGAACGTACGTTGCTTTGTTTGTGTGTTTATACAGAATGTTCAATAATTTTATGCTTATTCTGATATTTAGTTTGTTTGAAAATAAAAAAATCTCAATTATGAATGAATGTTAATAAAACCTTTTTTAAATCAATACTAGATAGTAGTACTACACGTGTATTAATTTAATGTCGTACAGTCGTTTACACGTTGTATACTTTTTTTTTTATTTGTAAATACATACTTATACTAGTGGTTCGCCCCGAACTGAGATCTCGTGATGCGACCCAACGAACGCACCAAAACTTTGAGTAGGTGGTAGTCAGAGGCAAGTCCAAACATTATGTTTGTACTTTTTTCTGACTACCGCTTACTAACTTGGTATGGTTACCAAGTTTCAACTCTATTGGCCTATTTATTGAAGAGTTCCGTTGAACAGGCCTTGGCTCCATCATCAGACCTGGTCGTCGTCACCATTTTATGAGAACTGAGAACCTCCTTAATTTATTTCAAGAAAAATAATAAGAAAAAGCAAAGGAACTGACCGACCAGTAGAAAAACCTTGATGCCAACGAAACTCTTAGAAATGGGAGCTCTTGGATCGCTGGTTATCTTAATTTAACTTTTTTGTTGTATCTCAAATACCGAGCGTCCCAGAAAAATAGTAAAAATTGTTTTGGAATGTCCAAGTTGAAACTAAGATCTTCGATAGCTTCGCTCACTCGAACAATAAATATAAATAATAAATATTGGTGGACTTTCCACACAGCACTATCTCGCCCCAAACTAAGCCAAAGCTTGTAATATGGGAACCAGATAGCTGATATAATACATTTTTTTTTATTTGTAAATACATACTTATAATATATAATAAAACCCAGACAGAGAACAAACATCAATGTTCATCACACAAATGTTTGTTCTCGGTGGGTATCGAACCCACGGCCTACGGCGCAGAAGGCAGAGCTACTACCAACTGAGCTGTGAAGGCTGTCCTAATAGGCTGCAATGCGGCACGGTAGACATCCCAACAGATTAAAATACAGTGACTTGTGTAAAAGAAAACTTTCAAGTTGATAGGTTTCGCAAACTAAGTTATATATTTAATACTAGTGGCTTCCCGCGGCTTCGCACGCGTTGAAGTGGTGAGCCGTGATTGAGCCACAAACATCCAAACATCGTAACTTTCGCATTGATTTGTATATTATTAGGGTAGGATTTTAAATACCTACGTAGGTATAAGAGATACCTTTAGGCGTACATTACCTATATTAGGTAGGTAGCTATTGGTTTAGCACAAACATGACAAATACAATAAAGACAACCTTACACGGAAAATATGTACTTATTTGTTCCTAGTTTCTACCTAAAAAAAAAGGAAACGAAACAACTTCACGACTTAGATCCCCAGGCACGGTAGATACCCTCAGATCTCTTTGTACCAACTCAAGATTCCCGTTTTTAGAATGTCCCTTGCAAACATTGACGCCTCGTTGTATCCTTTTAACTCGAGCGCAAAGAAGGAGGGTAACGTTTTAAGGGTTGTTTTCGAAGATCAAACTGTCTTTTTTTTTATTTATCCACAGAACACATTTTCTTTTAGTTTGAAGTTAATCACACTACGCGTTAAAAATCTTCCATACAAACGTTGAAACTTTGGCAGTCTTTTGCACCCTTTGCAGGGGTAGCTTTAAAATATTGAAAACGATTTATTGTGGAGTAAATTTACTTCAAGTTTGAAATCAATTGCACTATGCGTTATAAGTCTCCCATATTAACTTTTACAGTCATTTGCACCCTTTGCAGGGGTAATTACCAAAAGTTAAAAGGGTCATTCTTAATTATTTGTTTCTTAGTATATTTACCTCAAGTTTTAAGTCAATCGCACCACGCGTTCAAAAACTCCCATACAAACTTTGACATCCCATTGCACTCTTATTAAGGGTAGTTTTAAAAAACTAAAAATTCCTTTCCTAATTTTTAGCCTTGGAGTACATGTACTTCAACTTTCAACTTGGTAGATTCAAGGAATACATTTTTTCATACCAACGTTTTCAACCCTTTTTTACACCTTTAGGGGTTGAATTTCCAAAAATCCCTTCTTAGTACACCTATACGCCATAAGACCTATGTACTCTTCCAATTTCAAGTCTCTAGGACCAGCGGTCAAAAAACTCCCATACAAACTTTTACATCCCTTTGCACACTTATTAAGGGTAGTTTTAAAAAACTAAAAATGCCTTTTCTATTTTTTTGCCTTGAAGTATATGTACTCCAAGTTTCAAGTTTGTAGGTTCAAAGAATACAATTTTTCATACAAACGTTTTCATCCCTTTTTACACCCTTAGGGGTTGAATTTCCAAAAATCCTTTCTTAGTACACCTCTACGCCATAAGACCTATGTACTCCTCAAATTTCAAGTCTCTAGGACCAGCGGTTTAGGCTGTGCGTTGTCTATATGTCAGTCAGTCAGTCAGGACTTTGATTCTTATAGTATTAGAGATCAGTTTATTTTATTCAACTTCATACAATTACATTTGGTATCATTTGATCTCAAATAACTTCATTAAACTTCATTCTGCTTCATTTAACTTTGTTTAATTCCATATAATTTCATTAAACTTTGTTTAATTTCATATAATTTCATTTAACTTCATATAACTTAGTTTGATTTCATTTAACTTCACATAATTTCATTTTATTTCACATAATCTAATTGAATTTCAATTAGATTCAGTTGATTTCATTTTATATTTAATGTCATTTAATCATAATGTAATTTTTATTTGTTTCAGTGTTTACCTACACTTAAGGAAAATCACATAGATTTTTAATATAGTCCCAAAAGTTTCGAATTGAACCCACGACCTTCCCCTTCATATCGCCCCGTATCAAGGGGAAGGTCGTGGGTTCAAATCCCACTCGGATAATACTATAACTTTTGGGACTATATTAAAAATCTTTTTAGTTCAATTTTAATTTCAAACCAGGAACACACCTCATCAGCAGTAGTATCCTGCGTCACCTTCAGGATGGAGTAAGCCTCGTGCCGCGCCACGGCGTACACCACCAGGAAGTGGATCCGCCTTCTCTCCAGGGTGGAAGGTCCTGATGCTGCGTCGCGGCAGCTCTCCGCGGATAGCTCCTCGCAGCAGCGGGAGAAGATGAGGAGAGAAGCCATGTTGAGGGACTGGTTTGTTGGGGAACTGAAATAGATGCATTTCATTTTTTTTTTATTTAACCAGTTTTAAAGTGTGTGATTTGTTGATGATTTTAAAGTTATTGCTGGCAAGTTATGGCTGAGAACTGCCAGCGATAGAAACGAGTGGAAAAAGTTGGAAGAGGCCTATGTCTAACTAGGGCAAACAGATGGGTTAATAGTGTTAGATTAAGTTAGTATTAAGAAAAACTGTGTAAACATCTGAATAAAGGCTATTATTATTATATTATTATTATTATAAAGTGTGTGAGAGAGGAAGAGTATGGGGGAGACCTTTGCCCAGCAGTGGGACAGTATAGGTTAGAAAAAAAAATACCAGCTGATGCAACAAGCAGATGGCCCACCTGATGTTTAGTGGTAATCATCACCTATAACAAAGCATTGCCTCGTAAGTCACGCACGATAGTAACGTGCCCTACGATGCACTGCCCTGCGTCCATCAACTTGAGGCATACAGATGTTAAGCCTCATGTGCCTGTAATATCACCCTCACATACAAATTCAGCCCCCGAATATACAACGTGTAACATAATACCCCTATAACCCCGAAAGCAGGGTATCCTACAGGTCATGGCGAACAACTTTTGTTCTAAGACTTTTGATATTTCGAAGTTTTTTCTTTTTATTTTTCCCGAGTGCCGAATTTAGTAAAATCCTGGTGTTCAGTCTTGACGAAAGATAAAATGCAATAATCACAGGCAATCGCATGCGTCACGTCAGTAAACTGCTACGACATACATGTACGAGCCTCCGATAACTTTTTCTAAGGAACGAAAACTGTGAACGCGAAAAAAAAACAGCTGTTTCATACATTTTAGCCTGGTAGGTATTGAAATTTTGCATGTAACAGCTGCTTTTTTTCGCGTTCACAGTGTTGGTTCCTTAGAAAAAGTTATTCATATTGATGGGTACTTTAGCCCCCTGAAGTTTTAAGTACAAGTACCTTGTGTATAAATAAATAAGTTGCTATTTTGACTCACCGTAATCTGACATGCCGGTACCCAGGCCGCAGACAGTTGAGCGGGATCACTCGTTGTGACAACATGTAGTTTGTATCCGCATCGTAGATCTCGAAGCGAACGAACGCTAGTTCGGGGAAGTTTATCTGTAAACATAATTCAATTAAATTTACAAAATAATAAAATTATAAAACGACAAAATTATAAAAGTCAATAGGTTTATTCAATTGAATCAAAAGGATCACTTTGAAACGTCTTAAAGCTAGATGACTCTAGGTGCCAGTTCCACGCGACCAAAGCTGAGAAGAACAGGCAACAAACTTACGGCTTGGTTCCTACCGCTCTTTTGTATGATCCTCGTTATCCCCACATCCATGATGTACATGTATGTGGGTCCTTTTGATAAGGGGTCATC
The DNA here is from genome assembly GCA_932294275.1 of Chloroclysta siterata. NCBI lineage: Eukaryota > Metazoa > Arthropoda > Insecta > Lepidoptera > Geometridae > Chloroclysta > Chloroclysta siterata. Next base: position 1,833,929 of record OW028595.1, on the reverse strand, counting down.
CATTAGTCACGTGATGACCCCTCCCCCTCCTCTGGTGATATTACGGTGAGGTTTTAGACTCCCCCCCTACCTAAGATCACGTGTATTTTTTGGTACAAAGTATATTGAAATTTTCAGAATATTACCTTAAAATACAGGAATCATCTGATTAAATTTTGGAAAATTTGAACGGTGGGAAGTTGTTGTTGCCACGCGTCGCTGTTTGGTGCTTAGAAATCGTGCGTTCAACGAAAAATAAATACACGTGATCTTATTATATCCCCCCCCCTCCTTGTGATATTTCGTGTTTTTTTCCGAACCGTTCCCTCCCCTTTCTGCCTCACGTTATTATAGACGACCCCCCCCTAACATTAGTCTCTTGAGAGTCTGGGTTTCCCAAAAACGTTGAAATATGCTGTTAAAACGTTAAAAACAAACCTTAAAATTGAAAGTATCATTCCACACAGGATTCAGAGCGTTCCTTCTCGCCACTTTGGTGCGTATCTTCCTACAGTCCGCCGGCACGCCCAATATCTCCACCTCTACGAAAGCGTTGTAAAAGGAATATACGTTCTCGGCGACATATTGTCCCGAGATTACGGCTAGGGTGAGGTGGGATGCGTGGATACCGTCGAACTCTTTGTCCATTGGGTTGAATCTGTAGAAATTAAATAGTTATGAGAATAATCATTTATTTGGCCGCAAACGCACAGAAATACATACAGACAAGATATAAGTAGGGAGTACTCAAGTGTCTTAACTTGTCAAATGTCTCAACCTCTCAAGTGTCTATACTTGTCAAATGTCTAAAAGCTGATTTCATCGCGCTCTGTTAGATTAACAAAGGATTGAAAGGCCGTTTAATATGTCAAAATGTGTGCGTTTGATATCTATGGTTAGATTTAACGGCTTGTTAATCCTTGACTTACAGAGCATGGTGAAATCAGGCCTTAACCTCTCAAGTGTATAAACTTTTTTAAAACGTTTTTAGGCTTTATTTTATCCCTCAAATGTCTTAACAGCTAAGTGTCTTAACATATCAAATGTCTTAACCTCCTAGTTATCCTCTTGTTATTATAACACTCAACTATAATCGATATGTCCCGGGTCCTACATACCCGCAGGTTTCCGCACGTAGCCAGTTCTTTTGCTTTCAAACATAGCTGCGTTAACCGCCATAGCAGTTAAATAACTTGGTAAATTCTCTGGTAAGTTGTAGATTGTAGACGTCTAAGTTATTGACCTCCTCAAACGTCTTAATTTCTTGATTATTCAAGGTTGAGTCTTAATGTATCTTTCATAAGGGCTCTTAAATTTCTACTAATGTTAACCTCTCAAGTGTCTTAACCTGTCAGTCTTAACTTGTCAATTGTCTTACCCCTCAAGTGTCTAACATGTCAAACCTCTCAAGTATATTTAATTGTCAAAAGTCTTAGCCCCCCAAGTGCCCCCTTTCTGATTCCTCCAAGTCTCTATACTCACCTCCTATAAGCGATATGCCCCGGGTCCCACATAACAGCAGGTTTCCGCACGTCGCCAGTACACCCGTTGAGCGGTAACCGTTAAGCGTCTTTATTTTTGAATACTCAAGTCAAAAATCAAAATCAAAATCAAAACGGTCTTTATTCAGTACAATCACAAGGATCACTTTGAAACGTCTTATATACTAGGTGAATCTATCGCCAGTTCCTCGCGACCAAAGCCTAGAAGAACGGGCAAGAAACTAACGGCTTGGTTCCTAGCGTTTTTTTGTATGATCCTTTTTACAATTTTATTAAGGTACCTACTTAATTGTTTAGTGTTTTTAATGAGTTGGAGCATAGATCAGTCCCAAGCTTTTTTGTCATCTATATAATCAGAAATTTTATAGTAAGCTTTTGTACAAAGTTTTCTTTTTATTATGTTTTTGAATTTGTTAATCGACAACTGGTGAATCTCACTTGGGACTTTGTTAAAGAAGCGTACACATTGTCCTGCAAACGATTTGCTTACTTTAGTGAGCCTAGTAGTGGGAACAGCGAGCTTATCTTTATTTCTAGTGTTAACATTATGATGGTCACTCTTTTTGGCATATAAATTAATATTTTTTCTAACATACATTAAATTTTCGTATATGTACTGACAGGGTAAAGTCATTACATTTATTTCTTTAAACTTATTTCGTAACGATTCTCTGGGACCCATGTTATAAATTGCACGAACAGCCCTCTTCTGCAGCACAAATATGGTGTTAATATCTGCAGCACTCCCCCACAACAAAATGCCGTATGACATAATGCTATGAAAGTAGCTGAAATAGACAAGTCTTGCGGTGTCCACGTCTGTAAGAAGGCGGATCTTTTTGACTGCGTATGCTGCAGAGCTAAGTCTCTTCGACAATTTGCCTATGTGTGGGCCCCATTGAAGCTTATTATCTAAGGTTATGCCTAAAAATACGGTGGTATCCACGAGGTCTATTTTTTCATTTTTGATTTTTACATCAGCATTTATTTGTTGGACATTTGGTAGTACAAAGCGAATACATTTTGTTTTATTTTCATTAAGTAACAAGTTGTTTACATTAAACCAGTTTACGACTCTAGAGATTGCATTGTTTACATCGTCATAGTTAGTTTGTCGTCTTTTCAATTTGAATAAAAGTGAAGTGTCATCTGCAAACAGTACAATCTCGTGATCATCTACTACTTGAGGTAGATCATTAATGTAAATTAAAAACAAAAATGGCCCTAATATAGAACCTTGTGGTACACCCATTTTTACCACTGACCCCGGAGAGCGCTTTCCATTCACGTCAACACTTTGTATTCTGCCATTTAAGTAAGAAATGAGTAGGTCTAGAGCAACACCTCTAACACCATAGTGGTTCAGTTTTCTGACCAACGTTTCATGGTGCACACAATCGAATGCCTTGGAAAGGTCACAGAAAATGCCTAAGGCGTCTTGCGACTGTTCCCAGGTCTGAAAAATATATGTTATTAACTCAACACCAGCGTCGGTGGTTGAGCGACCCCTTGTAAATCCAAATTGTTTACTGTCAAGTAAGTTATTTATAGTAAAGTGCCTTTGTAACTGATTGAGTATAAGTTTTTCGAAAATTTTACTAAATGTAGGTAGTACTGATATCGGGCGAAAGTTACTGGGGTCAGAATGACTACCTGATTTAAATAAGGGTGTTATTTTACTATGTTTCATAAGGTCAGGAAAAACGCCACAATCAATACATTGGTTGAATATAAAAGCTAGATCTGGTGCAATAATATCAATCACAGGTTTTACGGCAAAAACAGAAATGCCCCAGAGGTCCGTGGTTTTTTTTATATTTATCATTTTAAAAGCTTTGATGATATCATTAGTATTTGTATGTGTGTATTAGTATTTTGTGTAAGTGCTTTGTGACTTAAAGTATCTTAGTTGGAAAATGTGTTACCCTTTAAAAAATCTTAGTTTTTAAAGTGTCTTATTCTCTCAAGTGTATTAGATTGTTGTGTCTCAAGCCTTATAATGTATTAAGTTGTCAAATATCTTAGCTTTTCACGTGTCTTAACTTTTCAAATGCGATGGCACATGACAAGTTAAATTTGGTGATGACCTCTCAATTGTCTTTACTTGTCAAATGTCTTAATCCTTCAAATGTCTTAACTATTAAAGTGTCTTAACTTGTCAAATGTCTTAATTAACCCCCCCAAGTATCTTTACTTGTCAAATGTCTTAACCTCTTGTTATCATAACACTCACCTCCTATAAGCGATATGCCCCGGGTCCCACATAACAGCAGGTTTCCGTACGTAGCCAGTACATCCGTTACTTTCAAACATGGCTGCGTTGACTGCCATCGCTGCATCTTCTGTCTGGTAGTTCAGCGCCACTAGCTGAACTCCACACGCCCAGAACGCTACTGGGTCGAGGTTTGATGAGTCTATTCGAAGTCTGGGGAAAAGATTGTAAGAATGAAATATACAGAAATAACTTCACGACCTAAGCCAAAGTCAAAGTCAAAAGGAATTTATTCAATAGCATCACAAGGATCACTTTGAAACGTCTTAAAACTAGGTGACTCTAGCAGCCAGTTCCACGCGACCAAAGCCTAGAAGAACAGGCAACAAACTTACGGCTTGGTTCCTACCGTCCCATCTAATGCTAAATGGTAACCATCACCTATAACAAAGCATTGCATCTCGATAGGAACGTGCCCTACGATACTCTGCCCTACGTCCATCAACTTAAGGCATACAGATATTAAGCCGGTGTAATTACAGGCACATGAGTGCCTATAATTACACCGGCAACCACACTCTTCAAACCGAAACACAGCGTTGCTGCTTGGCGGCAGAAAAAGGCGTGGTTGTAGTACTTCCCCGGACGAGCCACACACAAAGAGCTCCACTACTCTTCTTTATGAATGTATCTTTATAAGATAACAATCTAGCCACAATCAGGAAAAAGATATTTTTGCGACAAATTCTCTTAGCCTAATTGACAGAGAAAAATAATTATCAAAGATCCTCACCCGGCCGGATAGGTCCTCGCGAATTGAGTCTAAGCGACTAGGTCCTCACTAAGAGTCTTTGTATGAGCGACTAGCCCCGTGGCGTGCTTGCGGCATATCTTCTTGCCGATAGCCTCATTGACTTAGAAACATCCCAATACCCTCGTTGGCTGAGAAAAAAATAAGAAAGACCCTCACCTGGCAGGATAGGTACTCACGAGCTGAATCTCCGTATGAACGACTAGACCTGTGGCGTGCTTGCGACATAGCTTCTTCCTAATACCCTCAATGACTTAGAAACATGATTAAGATCCTCACCCGGCCGGAAAGGTCCTCACGAGTTGAGTCTCCGTATGAGCGACTAGGCCTGTGGCGCGCTTGCGACATCTTGTTCCTAATACCCTCAATGACTTAGAAACATGATTAAGATCCTCACCCGGCAGGATAGGTCCTCACGAGTTGAGTCTCCGTATGAGTGACTAGGCCTGTGGCGTGCTTGCGACATACCTTCTTCCTAATACCCTCAATGACTTAGAAACATCCCAATACCCTCATTGGCTGAGAAATAATTAAGAAAGACCCTCACCCGGCCGGATAGGTCCTCACGAATTGAGTCGCTGTATGAGCGACTAGTCCTGTGGCGCGCTTGCGACATACCTTCCTCCCAATCCCCTCAATGACTTAGAAACATGATTAAGATCCTCACCCGGCCGGATAGGTCCTCACGAGTTGAGTCTCCGTATGAGCGACTAGGCCTGTGGCGTGCTTGCGACATATCTTCTTGCCGATAGCCTCATTGACTGAGGAGCAGCGGTAGCAGGGGTGATGCACTGCAGGGGAGTTGAGGCAGCGGCCACGGGTTTGGGTTGACGATGCCTGGATTAGCTGAGGATTAAAAACAATGTTTGTAAGGAAAGCCTTGGGTACCTTTAGAATCATTTGAAGTAATTAAGGCCAGGCAATCCCATGACTTTAACGAAATACTTAAAACGGTGTCGGGAATCCTCGTCTTAAGAAAATTCCATACTATTTTTATTTTTTATACCACTAGTTGATGGAACAAGCAGATGGCCCACCTGATGTTAAGTGGTAACCGTCACCTATAACAAAGCATTGCCTCGTAAGTCAAGCACGATAGGAACTTGCCCTACGATGCACTGCCCTGCGTCCATCAACTTGAGGCATACAGATGTTAAGCCTCATGTGCCTGTAATTACACCGGCAACCACACTCTTCAAACGGAAACACAGCGTTGCTGCTTGGCGGCAGAAAAAGGCGTGGTGGTAGTACTTCCCCGGACGAGACACACACAAAGAGCTCTACTACTCTTAAATCCTGATGAATACTTTTAAGGTTAATTGCCAAACTAATAAAACAAAACATACTATGACATAAATGAATATTTGCAATAATTCAATAAATAATTATAATTTAAACTTGACACTGATATTACCTAGATTTAACTTTGACATTTATTTTTATTTAACATTCGGCTATACACACTTTGACCTAAATATTGACTATTTTTAATTAAATATTTCATTAACTTTGACATACATTCCCAATACCTTGTTTATTTAGAATACCTAGTTCTTCTTTTTCGTGCCTTGTATAACAGATAACACCTACTTTTTTACTGTAACATACCTGTCTACCGACTATACGTATTATAATTTAAAACCTCGGCCTGCCTCCATGTTGCCATACCCTATGCGGGGTCCATGTGATACTTACTAACAACTAACAACAATGTATGTACCTAAACTAAACCATGTGTAAGCAATAAACGTATTGAGTATTGAACTAGAGTGGTACAGTTTTTTCGGTACTTTTAAAGTTGGGCGAGCTATTAATTTTGAATACTTACTTATTTTGAATCCAATTTTGAATACTAAGGGGCATCCATTGCTCACGTGAGGTGATTTTGGCGATTTTACGACCCTCACCACTTTTTTTATTTCAGACATATAGGTCTATAGAGAAACACTAATGACCAGGGGTCGGAATAGGTAGAGTTTTTAAGTACCAAATGACGTAAAACTACCTACGCAATCTTAACATGGATATGCCTTTTAAACCCAGAATTGGGAATTAATAAAAATTGATTTCTAAAAGTTATGGGTTTTTTATATACAACTAGCCGATGGAACCCGGAGATGGCCCACCTGATGTTAAGATTGATATTATTGTCTTCTAAAACTTTTTTTCCTATGTTAATCACAAACTCTGTACCTTTACACTTACAACAGGGCTATTTTCAAACATTCGGAAAGGTTTCCAATTGGAAACGTCAGTTTTTAACACATTTTGATTTCTAACCCGAATCGTTTTCGACACGGGGATTGAAAAAGGCATATCCATATTTAGATTTCGTAGTAGCGTATTTGACGTCATTTGGTACTTAAAAACTCTACCTATTCCGACCCCTGCTAATGACAAATTAAAATAAAAAATACGAAAGAATATGGCACATAAGACATAACTATTATATTACCGTTATATTATATTATATATTATTATTATACAAGGTGTTCCATAAGTTGTGTATATAAACTTCAGGGGGCTAAAGTACCCATCAATATGAACAACTTTTTCTAAGGAACCAACACTGTGAACGCGAAAAAAAAACAGCTGTTTCATACAAAAGTTCAATACCTACCAGGCTAAAATGTATGAAACAGCTGTTTTTTTTCGCGTTCACAGTGTTGGTTCCTTAGAAAAAGTTGTTCATATTGATGGGTACTTTAGCCCCCTGAAGTTTATATACACAACTTATGGAACACCTTGTATTATTATATATTACTAGCGGCCTGTCCCAGCTTCGCATGGGTGGTCATAAATTTTTTGAACATTTTATGACAAACTTAGACAGTGGGTTCGAGCCGCACGTCTACTAATTTCATACATTTGCACGTCCTTCTCCTTGAGTGAGTGAAATCGCACCCCGAGCGTGACCCGTGGACCCGTTAACATTTTTAATTTCGTCATATCTTTTGAATGGAATGTGTTTAAGAAGTAATCTATAGGTATTGAAACCGTCTTAATTATGAAATGATTTATTTGGATAAGGATAAAAATACCAAGGTAAAAATAAACACCCTTTTCTAGCGGCGGCATTTCAATTAATTTTTTATAATAAAAGAACACTTATTGTGACATAACTGTAATAGTTAGACATATGCTGTCGCGAAATTTTTTGTAGATGATGACGTATTCTACAAAATCGTAGTACATTGTTTTGTTCTATCATCAATAGTTTTCGCAGCGCACGCGATGTAAGGTTTTTGTTTTCCACCTTGGGTTACACTATTGGAGTTTTAGTAAGAATCCCTGATTTTTTTGAAAATATAATATAGCCTATGTTACTCAGGGATAATGTAGCATTCTAATGGTGAAAGAATTTTTGAAATCGGACCAGTAGTTTTTGAGCCTATTCGTTACATACAAAAATACAAAAATACAAATGTTTCCTCTTTATAATATTAGTGTAGATTATTATATTACCGTGCCAGTACTATCGCTGCTCTCCGAAGATTCGAAGCTGCTGCACGGCGCGCTAGCATCGCTGTGCTGCGCTTTAGCTGCAGTTGGCTGCTTCATTGAGCTTCGCGGGGAGAGGGGGTTTAGGCCGCGGAATTTTATAGCCTGTAGACAAAAATAAATAATAAATAAATATTGGTGGACACTCCACACAGCACTATCTCGCCCCAAACTAAGCCAAAGTTTGTAATATGGGAACCAGATAGCTGATATACTACTTATATGCTTTTTTTTTGTAAATACATACTTATACTAGTAGTTCGCCCCGAACTGAGATCTCGTGATGCGACCCAACGAACGCATCAAAACTTTGAGTAGGTGGTAGTCGGAGGCAAGTCCAAACGTTATGTTTGGACTTTTTTCTGACAACCGCCTACTAACTGGTACGGTAACCAAGTTTCAACTCTATTGACCTATTTATTGAAGAGTTCCGTTGAACAGACCTTGGCTCCATCATCAGACCTGGTCGTTGTCACCATTTTATGAGAGCTGAGTACCTCCTTAATTTATTTCAAGAAAAAGAATAAGAAAAAGCAAAGGAACTGGCCGACCAGTAGAAAAACCTTGATGTCAACGAAACTCCTAGAGATGGGAGCTCTTGGATCGCTGGTTTTTACTTAATTTAACTTTTTTGTTGTATATCAAAAACCGAACGTCCCAAAAAAAAAGTAAAAATTGTTTTGGAATGTCCAAACAAAGCCCTTTCATATACAGGGTGTAAAGTCATGTACGACATTAAATTGAAACACGTATTCCTATTAACATTTTTATATTTTAGGCGTTGGTTTTATCAAAAAAGCCTGAATATTTATAGAGATATCGATACTTTTCCAATAAATACGTTTTATACAACCTGTATCTCTAACCGCCGGTGCTGAGGTCAAATTTCCGGGGTCATGAAGTCATATGTCTCATCAATGAAACGAAAAAAAAGGAGAGAGTTACCATATTAATACGCGTTAGAGCGTATACAAATCATATCTGTACGCTAAGTCGCTCACGTTGTCAAATTTCGCTTTGCGACAAGGACAGATATCATTCCGCGTACGAGTGTGATAGAGACAGATAGGTACGCAGCGATCCCACTCTGGCCGGCGCCTCGGCCGAGAAACAATATTTTTATTTCAGTCAGTAAGCGTCTTGGTAGCAACCTTGACCTATCTAATTTTGAAAATTGTACATTCGTCTTATTACTAGTGACTAGTGTCTAGATTTGGTACCGCGAAATAGACTCTTTTTGTGAGTGTGTGTGTCTTGTTAATGTCATCAAAATGCAGAACTTATTGAGAAAGTTATTAGTGAAATTAGGCATTGTCCTACCAAACCCTAGAACAGTTGTAGGAGCTCTTCAACGCATTAATTTGTGTGTGTAACGTGGGAATCCATGTAAGGCACACTTGGCATATTGGAAACCTACGGATTTGAGGTAACTAGTTTTATATTTTCCACATGCCGCGCTATCGGCAAATCAAAGACGCCGGCCGCCCGCCGCGCGCATGCGCCGGCGCGGCGCTGCAAGGCCAGCGTAAACGTAGGCATTCGTAGTATGTATGTATGTGTGTGTGCGGTTTCTACGCGCGGCATAGAATGAGCGTACGTTGCTTTGTTTGTGTGTTTATACAGAATGCTTAATAATTTTATGCATAATCTGATATTTAGTTTGTTTGAAAATAAAAAAATCTTAATTATGTATGAATGTAAATAAAACCTTTTTTAAATCAATACTAGATAGTAGTACTACACGTGTATTCATTTAATGTCGTACAGTCGTTTACACGTTGTATGACATGTAACTTGATTTTTTTATGTCACTTTTTTTATTTTTGCCCTTTTCAAAAACCCCATATCTCAAAAACCCTTAATCCGATTTTACTCATATACTTACCAGTAAATTTCTCAAGAACAAGCTATCGACATATCAAATTTCATGCAGATTGGATCAACGGTTCTAAAGTTATCGCCAGACAAACATACATACATACATACATAAAATGCCAAATCGCCCAAGTTGAAACTAAGATCTTCGTTCGCTTCGCTCACTCGATCTAATATTATTTAACACCCAGACAGAGAACAAACATCTATGTTTGTTTTGTGTGGGGATCGAACCCACGGCCTACGGCGCATAAGGCAGAGCTACCACCAACTGAGCTGCGAAGGCTGTCTTAAAAATAAATATAGGTGGTGTATCGTATTTTTTTTATTAAAATACATTAAACATCGGTAGAGTTATCTATCTATAAAATATACAGAAAAAGTAGGAAAATAAACTATTTATTAGATAAAAACACCACAATAATTACTATTTTTTCTTTTCTTTTCTTTCTATAAAAAAATAAATAAATATTGGTGGATTTTCAAGAGTAGTTAGAGCTCTTTGTGTGTGGCTCGTCCGGGGAAGTACAAAAAATAAACAAGATGGCGTTGTTACTATAGACCTTACGTACCTGTACATAAGTTACAATATCGCTCAACATAACTTCCACTTTCAAATTTATTCGTAGTTCCAAAAGCTACACAAGATGACGTGGTAATATAAACCTTACAAACCTGTACATAAGTCACAATATCGCTCAACATACCTTCCACTTTCAAATCTGCACTCAGTTCCAAAAGCTAAACCAGATGGCGTGGTAATATAAACCTTACGTACCTGTACATAAGTCACAATATCGCTCAGCTCCCGCGCTATCTGCTGGGTACTTCGTCCCCGTCTGCACTCCCCCGCACCTTCCCCTCTGCGGATCCTGGCATACATTGATGCAGACGCACATATCCATTTGTCTTCGGCTGAGTTCAGCATTTTGTGGAGCTCTTTTTCTGAAAGAAACACAAAAAAGATCTGTTTAGCATATAATAGCTCTTTTTAAATGAAATTAAAAACATGATAATTCGGAATAACATTTAACATGAACGGATTTATTTACAAAGAATTATGCTATAGACTGCTACTATGCTCATGTAGGTAACAAACTATATTTTGTACTAGCGGCCTGTCCTAGCTTCGCATGGGTGGATATAATTTTTTTAACGTTTCAGGATAAACTTAGACCGTAGGTTCGAGTCTCGCGTCTACTTATTTCATACATTTGCACGCCCTTCTCCCTGAGTGAGTGAGAACGCGCCCCGTGGCCCCGCGCGTTCCATAATATTTTTGAAGCGAACTAAAATTTTTAAATTTGTAATATCTTTTGAATGGAATGTCCGATTTCAATAATTCAAAAAGTAATCTACAGGTATTGAAACAATCTTCAATATAAAATTATTTATTTGGATGAGGACCAAGGTACGAATAAAGAGCCTTTTCTAGTGGCGGCATTTCAATTATTTTTTTTATAATAAAAGAACACTTATTGTGACATAACTATAATAGTTAGACATATGCTGTCTCGACATTTTTTGTAGATGATGACGTGTTCTACAAAATCGTAGTACATTATTTTATTCTATCATCAATAGTTTTCGCAGCCCACGCGATGTAAGGATGATTTTTTTCACCTTTGGTTACATTATTGGAGTTTTAGTAAGGATCCCTGACTTTTTTGAAAATATTATATAGCTTATGTTACTCAGGGATAATGTAGCATTCTAATGGTGAAAGAATTTTTGAAATCGGACCAGTAGTTTTTGAGCCTATTCGTTACATACAAAACAACAAAAATACAAATCTTTCCTCTTTATAATATTAGTGTAGATTAATTTTCATCCCCTTTGGTGCAGTGGGTAAGTCACACCATTGCCTTTGGTGACTAGGCATTGTATGTTTGTCTGGGCATAGCTTCGATCAACAATCAACCTAGATTACGTGTGACGGGCTCAAAAACGGCCCGAGAAATAAGAGCACAAATAAATTTGTGTTCTTATTTGAGTTTAGTATGCTCCAACCACAGCCAACGTGCGGACGTGCTAAAATGCCTCAGTGTGCTTTAAAACTGCGAAAATAACCCCTAAAACAGTAAGGTTTCAGAAGGAATGCCCTTTTTTCGGTAATTACATGTCAGTTTCCGTTTTGCGACGCTTAAATCATTGTTAACAATTAGAAACAAATATTTTGTCGTTTATTCAAAGTCCGCCATCGAGTAGTGTGTGTGAGGAGTAGTAAAATACAAAGAAGCAAACAGAAACAAAACGAAACGAAAGTAATAATGTAACTCACAAAGTAATAATGGAGAAAAGTACTTTATTAGTTGCAACATAAGGTTGATTACACAATAAATTTTATTTAACCTATGTCTTTTAATTTCAAGGTGACGGCTGTAATTGACGAATGATCATAAGTGTAAGATAGTATTTTGAAGATTTGTGACTTTATTACAAGGGTTTATGGTTGTAATTAGGTTGAACTTGAAACTGTTTAAAAACCTTTGAATCAGTTCGATGTAGCTGTTTATGTGTGTGTAAGTAGATGTTCAAGCGGACAGTTTTTAGCTTTGATTTTGTATGTGACACGCAATCTAGTTGATTGTTGATCGAAGGGGCATAGCTTTAGAACCGTTTTGATCACATCTGCATGGAACTTAGTAAGTCGACAGATTGTAGTTTACTGGTAAGTCTACAAGTTAAATGGACAAGGGGTGATTACTAAAGATCGGATATTCGGATGCATATTTACCTAAAGTTGAGATGTTGGCTATTATGGAAAGCACTTTTTATCGAAAAATCCCGAGGTCTCGGGAAATTAAAATTTTGATTTTGTCTTAAAATCCCGGGATCCCAGGAAATTCAATTTTAAAAGACACGAATGACAATAATTGTCATTCATGTAATTGTAGTTCAGGGCAATTATTGCCCTGTTACAACGTAATATGCCCCTCGGGGCCCAGAATCCGCTTACAATGAAACGTGGCAACCTGTATACATCCGATTATTTATGCAATCCCGAGATTTTAATTTCAATAAAAGTATCCTAAGAAGCCGCTTCCATAATTTGTGAGCGAAAAATTAACTTTAGGTAAATATGCATCCGATTATCCGATCTCTAGTGATTACAAATGGGCGTTCATAAGGGGTGGCAAAAAATTTTAGTTGCCATATGAAAGGGCATTATTTTTACATTCCCAAACAATTTTTATTATTACTATGTGTTTTTTTTTTTATACAACCAGCTGATGGAACAAGCAGATGGCCCACCTGATGATAAATGGTAACCATCACCTATAACAAAGCATTGACTCGTAAGTCACGCACGATAGGAACGTGCCCTGCCTTGTGTCCACCAGCTTGAGGCATACAGACGTTAAGCCTCATGTGCCTGTAATTACACCGGCACCACACAACAACACAAAAACTGTTCTTCAATCCGAAACACAGCGTTGCTGCTTGGCGGCAGAAAAAGGCGTGGTGGTAGTACTTCCCCGGACGAGCCACACACAAAGAGCTCTACTACTCTTAATCGGATTTAAAAATAAACTACATTTTAACATGTTACAGACCAATTTGATTTATTATAATATAACTCACCGTCCATCTCATCATCATCCTCGTCATAGTCCTCGTCGGAGAAGTATTCTGTGAGAGAGCTGCCGGCAGACGCTGACTGAGCAGACATTATGGAGTTGGTTCGCCCTTGCTCTGGGAGTGATGTGCTGGTGTGACGTATGCCGTTTGATCTAGGGAATAAGGTTCAATTTTGAACGTTTGGGTTCGTTGTTTCATCAATATATGGAGCCGGGGTCTGGTCTATGTACATTATAATATATAATTATCACTTAGTAATAAAGTAACTGTTCTAAGTGCTTATTTGCCTCATTTTACATGCGTGAACGTCATTTTGACAACTGTTGTTTAAGTCAAGCTTGAGAGTGAAAGTCATTACCGTCAAAAAAAAGCAACAAAACTGACAAAAATTATAAAATGCAATGCAGACTGTCATGGCGGCTCTAGAAGTGTGCACATAGTAAGAAATTCGAACAGTTCAACATTTAGTGATAACAACTATATTATCCTACATATTAATTAAATTGCATTTGAATGGTTATCTTCAATTTTTTTCATTATTTTCTATGTGCGGTACATAGACCAGACCTAGAATAAACCTGTTCTTTAGTATTCATCTTGTCATTGGTTCGTCCTTGTTCTAGGAGTAATGTGCGTGTGCCGTCCGTATGTCTTTAATTTTTTTTATATAGAACTAGCTGATGGAACAAGCAGATGGCCCACTTGATGTTTAGTGGTAATCATCACCTATAACAAAGCATTGCCTCGAAAGTCACGCACGATAGGAACGTGCCTTGCGTCCATCAACTTGAGGCATACAGATGTTAAGCCTCATGTGCTTGTAATTACACCGGCAACCACACTCTTCAAACCGAAACACAACGTTGCTGCTTGGCGGCAGAAAAAGGCGTGGTGGTAGTACTTCCCCGGACGAACCACACACAAAGAGCTCTACTACTTACATGGGTTTAATTAGTGTGTGCCTTGTTTTTTTTTAAATAGACTAATGTGAGCACTTAGATATACCTGCAAAGGTTTATTGGAACAACATCTTAATATGTGTTTAATAATTATTATAGTCTTAATAAAATAATAAATATTGGTGGCATTTCCACACAGCACTATCTAGCCCCAAAATAAGCCAAAGCTTGTAATATGGAATAGAATAGAATAGAAAATATTTATTTTACGACACAAAATACAATGATAAAATTAAAAATAAAAAGATACACAACAAGACATATTAAAAAACATTATAAATATAGTGTCGTAAAAAAGGCTTCCACTCAGCATTTGCCATATGAGCCTAGTGGCTTGTATGGCGCTGGTTTTCAGTGACGCCGAAAGTATACGGCGCAGCAACGTCTGGACACGGAAACCAAGTAGCTCATATAATACATGTATACTTTTTTTTTGTAAATACATACTTAATATATAATAACACCCAGACAGAGAACAAACATCTATGTTCATCCCACAAATGTTCTGTGTAGGGATCGCACCCACGGCCTACGGCGCCGAAGGCAGAGCTACCACCAACTGAGCTGTGAAGGCTGTCAATAAATACATGTAAAAAAAGTGTCTTTTTTCCAAAAACTTAAATTATTTGATTCCAGTCTTACCTAAAAGCGTTGGATAGCACACCGCCGTATCCCGCGGAGCTCGCACCACTCAGTCCCACAGTTGGGCTCGCTTCTACAGGGGGTAACTTCTTGTTCTTTATCAGCACCTGCAAATATTAGTTAGCCTTCTTCTTGTCGTGTCACTAGTTTATTTCGAAACAGTGTGGTGAAAGGATTTTAAGTGCGCCTCAAGAGGCACCTTTCGCGCACTTGACACATGTTATAAAACTTTTTAGGTTCTATGGCATGCCGGTTTCCTCACGATGTTTTCCTTCGCCGTTTGAGAGTACTGGCACTGTGCACATACATTTTTGAACAGAAAAACTCATTGGTGCACGATCGGTTTCGAGCCCACGACCTTAGGATCGGAAGGCGGGGCCGCCACCACTAGACCACCAGTGCATTAGTTAGTGAGTGCACTACACACATTCATGAGCCGGAAACTGTCTAAAAAGACACGACTGGCTGTATTTATTCAATAAAATCACAAGGATCACTTTGAAACGTCTTAAAGCTAGGTGACTCTAGGTGCCAGTTCCACGCGACCAAAGCCTAGAAGAACAGCCAACAAACTTACGGCTTGGTTCCTACCGTTCTTTTGTATGATCCTTGTTACAATGTAATTTTTTTTTTTTTTTTTTTTTTATCTTGCGAACTGCCCATTGGGCATTGAGCGAGAAATTCGAGGTTACACGACGCCAGGCATGAGTGGTATGCGTCCAGTGACACATCCAACTATGGTCTCTTAGTCCTTGAGTAAGTCTTGAGGAGCTCTTCTCCTATTCTTGTGAAAGTTATGACGGCAGGGTTCATTAGGTCACAGGCTAGTTCGTTCGGATGGCGGTCCATGCGTTTGGAGTAAGATTTTAGCTTGGTTTTAACGTCTTCTCTAACGGTTGGGATGTATTACATTACAATGTAATGTAATACAATATTGAAGCTCCAGTGTGGTGCCAATCAAATTTAGTGAGGCGTAGGCATATCAGAACAACTGTTTTATGAATTACAAGCTGGTGCCCGCGATTTCGTCTGCGGAGGATTATTCTGATGTATAAGCTGGGTATATTATTGTAAAGTTTCATTAAAATCTATTCAGTAGTTTTTACGTGAAAGAGTAACAATCATCCACCCATACTTACAAACTTTCGCGTTTATAATATTAGTAGGATCTTATGTATAATCCACTACCATCACACTGTCTTAAGAATTTAAATCATAAAATTTACATAAAAAAAAGCTTATCCTCTACAATCAAACCTACGGCCTATAGAGCTGAAGGCAAAGCTACTACTAACCGAGCTGTGAGAGCTGTCAATTACCTTATATTTGAGCTGTTCCGGGCTGGGCAGCCTGGGGTCGTCGGTGTAGTCTGCCTCGAACAGGAATGATGTCACCAGCTTCTCTCCGAACACTGCCTGGATGGAGACGCACTTACTATACATTCTATGAATACTTTCTCAGTAGGTATGTAATACCTACCCTACAAAATAAAATAGGTAGGTAGGTATTACATACCCACCTATTTTATATTCATATTTTGTGTGCTATGCTTAAATAAAATAAATAAAAATAAAAATCGTTTATTTCAGACCACTGAGTCCATATGGTACCTACACTAATTTACACAGTTTTTTAAAAACACTTAATCCTAACTAGGCTAACAAATAGGCATGACGTTGTGAAACTCTGAGGACGATCAATGGGAGAAGTATATTCCACCATTGATCGTTCTCAGCACAAGACATTTCCATAATGGCGACATCATGTTATCAGCAACAGTCCTCAGGATGCTGTTGGGACTTCCCCGCACTCTGCTTATCAGTGACGCAGTTTTCTTGCGCAGCAGGGCGTGAAAGCCATCTGAGTGGTAATGCGCAAACATCCCTGATGCACTGCAGAAACGCGGCAGTCCCAGCATCATCAGGTAGATGTTGTTATATTGGATACGTAGAACGTCCAGCGATTTGTTGGTATGCCTGACCCACAGACTTCCCGTGTAAAAGCTCTGACAATAAGTTTTAAAGAGCGTGATTTTAACTTGGTCAGTACAACGGGAGAATCTGCGGGCAATCATGTTACCTCTAACCGCTAGCGCTCTACGGTAGCTTAGGGGCTATCCATAAATTACGTAATTTTTTGACCCCTCCCCTCCTATTAGCAAATAAATTATTGTGCATGTCTATTGTTACTTTCATTCATTCATTTGCATGAGCTAAGCCAACCTAAATCACCACCGGGGATGTTTGAACATTGCCGCCACCAACCCAAGGTCCTTCTCTGCTACTTTAAGGAGCTGGACTGGCTGGGGTGAGGTTAGCAGGGGGATAATGCACAATACACCCTATTGCGGGAAGTCCGTGCAGATTCCATTCCCCCACCATGAATTAGAAGTGTTTATTCAGGAGACTACTGAAATAAGAACCTGACCTCAAATGTGCTCGCCATGACTTGCTGCTGAGGCAGGGTGCAGTGGTTCTCGATACTCAGGATCAACGGGTATGGAGATGTGACGAAGGCACTTCTGAAATAACAAATGAATTGAGCTCAATTATGATATTATTATGTCCAAAGAAACACCATTTTTTGGTAAATAGGTTTATTGAGCTGTGTAGCAGAACACATGTAAATAACAAGTGAAAGTAAAATATATCTACCCACTACTTAGACAATCTTATTATTTTAACAAAGTTGACAATTACCCACATTACATACACAACAATATCCTAGTCCCCAGACCTCTGTTATGACTGTTATCCAATCTCTGGTTATGACACAACTAAAGCTCGGACTGACAGCTTCACAGATTCTTCAAAAAACTTTATAGTGGAAGGTAGCAAGTTTGTACCCAGTGTTGCGACAAGTCAAATATAAACTATTACTATTTATAGTTTTTTAAGTCATCTTTAATTTCTTATAGAGCCCCAAGGCCCCAGGGCATAGAAGAGTCGTTATTGTGACAAGATGAGATGGGTAGACAATGTGACAAACATTGTGGGCAAGACCTGGAAGAGACTAGCACAGGACCGTCAACAGTCGCAAATGTAAAGAGAGGCCTATACCCAGCATTGGGTGAAGTCGGGCTGTTGATCATAATCCCTTATTGTTGACTAATCATAAGTGGGTACTTGCCAAGTACCCACTCAAGCAACTTAAGTAGTACTTCGTGTAAAATATCTTCACGGCTACTTGAGAACGTTCGTAAAGCCTTTTCCTGTCGGAATCAGAAAGTTCCGAAGAGCGCTATTCTGTTATGGGATGTCTGCCGTGGCTGGGGATAAAAGTCGTAAGGTTATGTTTTTTTGTTCGTTTCTGTTTCGGATATTTTTTATCCGTTTCTCTTTCTGACTTAGATAATAATAGCTATAGTGTAGTATAGTTTATAATAGTACCAACCTAGTTATAGCATACCTGGCTATAGTTTCGACGACTCTCCGAAATGGTATTTTCGTAGTAAATGTGTGTCCGTGATAGATGACAGGGCTTCCATCGTCCCCGTCCCAGCAGTCTAGCTCGACGCAGCGACATCCTGTCAGTAGCACCTGATGGACAATGAAGAAAACACTACTCAAACTCTGAGCTCACTGCCAGTCACTACTTTCTCAAGCGCTCACAGGTGTTCTGTCTGTCTTATGTGTATAGACTGGTATAGAGAGTACCTACAATATGACAGGAGTATTATTGCTTTGTGAGGTAGTAGAATATTCAGGATATTCTATGTTTTATTGATTAAATACATTTTTTTTGTAAGCAACCGGGCGGCTCAGCTGGATGGCAGGTTTGTTTACAAGCAATTCTTTTTTTTATTTTAATTCTGGCGTTGAATACTTGTCCATGTGCCAAGTTCTACTTTACAAGTCAAAACTCAGTGTTGCCAGATTTTTAAAAAATCCGTATTGAATTGAGCAACTCTACGAATCCGTAGAATTGCCTTTTTTTATAGCACATGCATGACACCTTAGACTATACATACTATACATGACACAATAATTACAAAACCTTACCACGCCTTGACTGCAGAAATGTATATAGTACCTCCATGGCAGAAATAGGCATGATCTCCAAGGGCTTATTCCTTAGACTTAAGTATACCTTCATGGCCGATTGTCGATGGACTTTTTTTTAAGTTAGGCGTATTTTTTTTTATAATCATGGGAGTGGCCCAAAGAGGTAAGAAACCCATCTAAACAGCAAAGGTGTTTCCTAAGTCTATGGAGTAGCCGGCCACGCGTCCGATCCGGCCGCGCACCCCGCATTTGTCTAGCTTTCTGCGCATGTCTCACGACTATCGATTCGTCTGCGACACGAACGTTTTTCATTATCTTTAGTCATAGTTTGACCTAGAGCTTGATTGTGAGTAGGCCAACAGCGTAAACGTGACCACTTATAGTATTTTGGACGTTTGTAATCATCAAAGATTAAAACTTACGTAAAACATTTTATAGTCTGCTCTCGTTCTGCCGTCGTATTGTCTTGTCTGTCACACTATTTTATGTCTGGTCATGTCAAAGTACCGTCAAGTGAATTTACCAACAAACAATTTTTGTGCCCGGCCCGGCGTTATTTCGTGAATAATTTGTTGATTTCAGTGTCGTGAAAGCATTTTCAAACAAAATGAAAGAAAACAACGGAGGAGAAGTTGATGCCAGGAATGTTGTGAAGAACAGAGAGTTGCTCTATCGGATGATTATCAGGTAAATTTCGAAATAATGATAACCTCGTAACACAGTCTCTTCGCTTTTCGTTTGTAATTGAAAACACATTGTACATTTTCCCCGTCTTTAAAAACGACGCTTTATTACTTACAAAATGTATATAATCCTCAAAATTCTGCTTCATTTTAACGAATTTTAATATAGAAAGTAATTATTTGAGGTTATTTTTCATTGTTGATATCTAAGATGTACTCATATTGTATCGACAGCCAGCTCTTTTACGATGGATTCCAGCCCATAGCAGCAACACTAGCCTCTGCTGTACACGCTGATCCCCCTTGCCCGCCAAGTGACAGGTAAGAGAAGGACCAATTGAAAATCCAACCTCTATAGAATGTACCTATTCGACAAGCAGATTTTTCTGTATTTCACAATAAGTTTTTGTGCCCTATAATACTTATATCTTGCTCAATTGCCTTACATCTACCCCATCCCACAAAAGGCCACTAAAGTGCCGAGACATAAAGTCAAGACAACAAATATGAAATTGTGATGATGTTTATACTATATAGACTCGATAGAGACCTAGTGTGGGCAACAAAACTTAACAAGGTAGGTACTAGAATGCTTTGATAAGTAAAACAACTATTGTTTAAATATACCTAAGTGAAACTGTTTTTGTATTATAACAACTATGTTACTACCCCTGTACACTATTCTGTTTTTTATGTGAAATAAATGTTCAAATGTTTTTTAAAAATGTAATTTGATTTCAGGCTCTTAAACTTGATGATGGTGGGGCTCCAACACGAGCCTGACCGTAAAGACAGACTGGCGGCGTCCAGTGGAGCTGAGCATCTGCTGGGAACCACTGGTTTTGGTATGTACCGCTAGGATACAGAGTTGGGGGTGAATGAACAGTCCCCTTTAAATGTAGAATTTACTGGGGTAGTCCGAATTATATAATTCAGCTAATAATTGACATGATTGTCAGGTATCATAGCTCAGGTTGTAGTAGCTCTACCTTCTGCCCTGTAAGCTGTGGGTTCAATCCCCACTTAGAACAAATATTTGTGTTATAAACATTGGTGTTTGTTGAGCATTGCCAGAAATATATTATTTACAAAAAAAGTATTTCAGTATTCTTTCAGTTAACTAGTTTCAATAGAGAAGCTTTTTAGTTTGAGACTAGATAGCATTGTGATTTGACCACAATTATTTATTTCAATAATGATTTTGTTGACCACTTCTTTGTTGATCATTTCTTGATTTCTGGATCATACAAAAGAACAGCAGGAACCAAGCCGTAAGCTTGTTGCCTGTTCTTCTAGGCTTTAGTCACGTGGAACTGGCACCTAGAGACACCTTTAAGATGTTTAAAAGTAATGTGATTTGATTAACTTTGACTTTGATGATGAACCACTCATGAAAACTAATAAAGCATAGATTTTAGTCTGAAATCTTTGGATTTTTTGGACCAAGATGATTTTTTAGATGAACTGTGTGCAATGTGATTGCACACAACTTCTTTGATTGAGTTTTTTCATAAATAAGTTCACGGATTTTATATCTTTTGAAATGTGCGAGCGAGAGGTACATTAGCAGTAGAGAGCACTGGTGGTCTAGTGGTAGCGGCCCTGCCTTCCGATCCTAAGGTCGTGGGCTCGAAACCGGTCGTGCACCAATGAGTTTTTCTGTTCAAAAATGTATGTGCACAATGCCAGTACTCTCAAATGGTGAAAGAAAACATCGCGAGGAAGCCGGCATGTCGTAGAACCTAAAAAGTTCTATAACATGTGTCAAGTGCTCGAAACGAGCCTCTTGAGGCGCACTTAAGATCCTTTCACCACACTGTTCGAAAGAAACTAATGACACGACAAGAGAAAGTAGTCTTCGTCTCTATTGTAAGTTTATAATAATACAAATTCTTTTATATACCAAAAAGGAATGCTTATAAGGGTTACTGATGCCCCTGCACTAGGACAAACATGTATCGCGGGAGGCCAGAGTACATAATACACTATTTATATTAATAACTAAATAGTAAAGAGCAAATCGTGAGTACTTGTTGTTCCTGTTAAGTTTCAAGAAATAGAAAGAGATAAATTTAAGAGCTCTTCTTCTTAAATTTAAGAGCTGAGCTCTTGTCGGGTTGAACAACAGCAGATAACACAGAAACAAGGTAAGACACGAGAAAGAACAATAATTTTGAATAAATATTTTGTTGAAAAGATCTGGAGTTCGAGATGGACGCTCCATCGTTAGCCCCCGAGCCCGCGACGTACGAGACTGCGTACGTGACGTCACACAAGATGGCGTGTCGCGCCGGCGCATTCAGCTCTTGCGGACAGCTGCTAGCCACTGGCAGTGTGGATGCTAGTATTAAGGTATATTCCCTCATTAATATACTTAAGATAGCTATATCTATACTAATATATATATATGTATATATATACACATAATATAATATATAATATAATAATAATATTATAAAGAGGAAAGATTGGGCGGGGCGCGTTCTCACTCACTCAGGGAGAAAGACGTGCAAATGTATGAAAGAAGTAAACGCGAGACTCTAAAGTTTAGTCTAAGTTTATCCTAAAATGTTCAAAAAATGTATATCCACCCATGAGAAGCTGGGACAGGCCGCTAGTTAATGATAAAAGTGCGTGGCCCGACAGCAGCTGACATGTCAAAATAAACAAAATTCTCCACCAAGATCATTACCTTACTCTTTTTTTACTCGTTTCTTAGTTGTTTTTAAACATTATGTAATTGGAACATTCTGTATAAAAATTGATACTTCCAGATCCTGGATGTGGAGAGGATGCTGGCTAAATCAGCTCCGGAGGACGTGGACCCTGGCCGGGAGCAACAAGGCCACCCCGTCATCAGGACTTTGTAAGAACATTTACACCATTTGAAATGAGAGATAAGAGATATAATGAAGTCGTCGTAAGAGAGCTTTATAGGATGTCTACCGTGCCTGGAGATCAAAGTCATGAAGCTGTTGGTTTTTAGAGTTCCGTACCCAAAGGGTAAAACGGGATCCTATTACTTAGACTCCACTGTCTGTCCGTCTGTCACAAGGCTGTATCTCATGATCCGTGATAGTTAGACAGTTGGAATTTTCACAGATGATGTATTTCTGTTGCCGCTATAACAACAAATACTAAAAAACAGAATAAAACAGACATTTAAGGGGACTCCCATACAACAAACGTGTTTTTTTGCAGTTTTTATAGATAATGGTACGGAACCCTACGTGCGCGAGTCCGACTCGCACTTGGCCTTGGTTTTATTTCTATAGTACTTGTGGATTAAATAAGCCGATGGCCCATCAGATGTGAAGTGGTAACCATCACCTATGACAATGCATTGCCTCGTAAGTCACGCACGATAGGAACGTACCCTACGATGCACTGCCCTGCGTCCATCAACTTGAGGCATACAGATGTTAAGCCTCATGTGCCTGTAATTACACCGGCAACCACACTCTTCAAACGGAAACACAGCGTTGCTGCTTGGCGGCAGAGAAAGGCGTGGTGGTAGTACTTCCCCGGACGAGCCACACACAAAGAGAATGTTTTTAATGTTTTGAAAATGAATTTGTTATAGGTGATGGATACCACTTAACATCAGGTGGGCCATCTGCTTGTTCCATCAGCTAGTTGTATAAAAAAAACCTATTTCTTCCAGATACGACCACACAGATGAGATCACCGCCCTGGACTTCCACCCTCGGGAACAGATCCTGGTCTCCGCCTCCAGGGATTGCTCCGTCAAACTCTTCGATATTACCAAGGCGTCGGCTAAGAAGGCTTTCAAATCTATCACGGTAAGTTATTTTGTACCAATTTCGTAATTTATTTGCAGGAATTTAGGTTCAATCCTACTAATATTATAAACGCGAAAGTTTGTAAGTATGGATGGATGGATGGATGTTTGTTACTCTCTCACGTAAAAACTACTGAATGGATTTTAATGAAACTTTACAATAATGTAGCTTATGCATCAGAATAACACATAGGCTACAATTTATAAAGATATTGTGTGACTAATCCTGTGCAGAAGAAGTCGCGGGCACCAGCTTGTAGTTGATAATTACAAATTAAATGGTTGAAGCCCGTTAAATTCTGCCTCGTCAAGACACGCAATTTTACTAACGAAAAAATAATTAATAATTTAGAAAATAAAATTAAATAATAATATAGAATAAAGCAATATAAATTAAAAAAAAACACCTAAAAAACAAATGAAATGTCAAAAAAGTGTACGTGTGGAATATTTGGACGAACCTCTGACTACTCTCGTTTTTTTAACAGGATTCAGAACCGGTTCTCTGCGTGGCTTTCCACCCCCTGGGCGACCACATAATAGCGTCCACCAGCCACCCCGTGATCCGTCTGTATGACGTCACCACCAGCCAATGCTTCGTGTGCCCCATACCCTCGCACCACCATCGGAGGAAGGTGAACGCTATCACGTGAGTTTGGTGACCCCGACATTTAAATATTGGGTGACCCCAAATGTTACTGGGGTTAATGGGGTCACCAAATGTTCGCCAATATTAAAGATTTTTTTTTGGTGGCCCCAATAGCTTTAAGTTTGGTGACCCCGACATCTATTCGTTTCGTGACCCCGATAGGTTCAAGTTTGGTGACCTCGATATCCAAGCGACAACAAAAAATATACATTTAAATAATTATCATTCTCCACAGGTTTTCTCCAAACGGGAAGTACTTTGCGAGCGGCAGTGCGGACGGATGCGTGAAGCTATGGGACACGGTCTCTAACCGATGCTTCAATACTTTCGTGAACGCCCACGACGGATCTGAAGTGTGCTCTGTGGCTTTCACCAGGAACAGCAAGGTATGAGACAGACACGGTTGATATACCATCAGGCCTCTTAGTAACTTGTTAGAAGAGTAGTAAAAATAATACATATATACCATTCCCCCTCTAAAAAGCTTATTTTATTCACTGAATACACACAAATAAAAATCAAAAGCTTTTAATAACTTTTTTGGTGTTTGAATTTAGAACACACCAATATGTGAATACATTCGACCTCCATCTCAATGCTATACAACCTTCTTGCGCAAAAAATACTCGACATACAAACTCCGTGTGCAAATAACTCCTCGAAATTTGATTGGTCGACATTAGAATAAAAACTGTTTTGTGTTGTATTTTCATTAATATAACCTTCTTTTTCTTCATTAAATGTCTATTTTCGCTTAAATCTTTCTTTTTCTCGTAATCATGGTATAAAGTATAGTATGCAACTTTTAAATAAAACGGATTTATATCGAGGGTCATTTTTTTTTTAATTCAATATAATTAGAACGGCTAATACGGCCAATTGCACTAATTATACTAAGTTACAAAGATTGAAATAAAAAAAATAATAATAATAAGAAATAATAAGTCATGAATCACTCTAGTCGCTCAAGATTCTACACTTGAATCACTCGCTACGCTCGTGGTTCAACCATCATGAAACTAAAAATCATCGTTAGAATTCTACTAGCCCGACTATTTTTGTTACTTTAAAATTGTTTTCTCATATAAGTGAATTGTATTCTTTTTGAGAAATAAATAATCTTAAACCCGAGAATCCCTCACTTGCTCGTGATTCATCTATGGCCCTCGCTTTAGAAGGACGGATTCCTTTATTCACTAATTGCATAATATACTATTCTAAAGTGTTATGTGTGGTTTTGTTCCAGTATCTCCTAACTTCGGGAATGGATTCGTCCATCAAACTCTGGGAGCTGTCCAGCAGTAGATGCCTGATACAGTATACAGGAGCCGGTACCACGGGGAAAGGTATTTCAATTATTATATTTGATCGAGTGAGCGAAGCGAACGAAGATCTTAGTTTCAACTTGGGCGATTTGGCATTATAATGTATGTATGTATATATGTATGTATGTATGTATGTATGTTTGTCTTGCCATAACTTTCGAACCGTTGATCCGATCTGCATGAAATTTGATAAGTCGACAGCTTGTACTTGAGAAATTTACTGGTAAGTATATGAGTAAAATCGGATGAAGGGTTATTATGATATGGGGTTTTTTAAGGGGGCAAAAATAAAAAAAATGACATAAAAAAATCAAGTTACATGTCATATGAAAAGGCTTTGTTTGGACATTCCAAAACAATTTTACCTTTTTCTCTGAGACGCTCGGTTTTTGAGATACAACAGAAAGGTTAAATTAAGATAACCAGCGATCCAAGAGCTCCCATCTCTAAGAGTTTCGGATGGATTGTTGGTATGTAAATCTAAATTCTTCGTTGTATCTTAAAAACCGGGCTTCCTAGAAGCCGTAATTATGGCTGGAGTAGAGAGTCCCCCTACTATTATTGTGCCTTTTTTAGACTGTATTTTTTGTGTATCATATTTTTGTGTCAAATAAATAAATTAAATTGAAAAAAAAAAAATGAGTGACGACCGAATTTATTGTCCTAACCAATATTGTTCTTTATATTATTTTTATGTGATACAAAATTACGTAAAAACAAATGTATGACGAACTTAAAATAAAATACCACAGTACCATCAATGGTACCACGGCAAAAAAAGAAATCCGTAGTACCATTAATGGTTCAACGGCAAATAAAAATTGCTACAGTACCAATGATGGTACTATCTCGTGTTTTTTTAAGAGTAGTAGAGCTCTTTGTGAAGGGCTCGTCCGGGGAAGTACTACCACCACACCTTTTTCTGCCGCCAAGCAGCAATACTGTGTTTCGGTTTGAAGAGTGTGGTTGCCGGTGTATTTACAGGCACATGAGGCTTAACATCTGTCTCAAGCTGATGGACGCAGGGCAGTGCATCGTAGGGCACGTTCCTATCGTGCGTGACTTACGAGGCAATGCTTTGTTATAGGTGATGGTTAACACTTAACATCATTGGGCCATCTGCTTGTTCCATCAGCTGGTTGTATAAAAAAAAAAAAAACTAATGGTACCACGGTAAAAAAATGTTTTTTTAAATTTATTTTTGATATAGAACTAATAGAAATGCGTTGAACAGGTCGGCAAGAACACGTAGCGCAGGCTATATTCAACCACACAGAAGACTACGTTATGTTCCCGGACGAAGCGACCACTTCTCTATGCACGTGGCATTCGCGCTCCGCCAGCCGCTGCCAGCTCATGTCGCTGGGACATAATGGCGCTGTGAGGTGAGATATATCACTAATAATAAATAAATAAGATATAAATAAATAAATATTGGTGGACATTCCACACAGCACTATCTCGCCCCAAACTAAGCCAAAGCTTGTGATATGGGAACCAGATAGCTGATATACTACTTATATACTTTTTTTTTTGTAATTACATATTTATAATATTATATAACACCCAGACAGAGAACAAACATCTATGTTCATCACACAAATGTTTGTTCTCGGTGGGGATCGAACCCACGGCCTACGGCGCAGAAGGCAGAGCTACTACCAACTGAGCTGTGAAGGCTGTCACTACATAGTATAAAACAAAGTCGCTTTCTCTGTCCCTATATCCCTATGTAAGCTTATGGGCCGGTTTCACCATGCTCTGTTAGATTAACAAAGGATTAAAGGGCCGTTAAATATTTTTATACTACTAGCTGATGGAACAAGCAAATGGCCCACCTGATGTTAAGTGGTAACCATCACCTATAACAAAGCATTTCCTCGTAAGTCACGCACGATAGGAACGTGCCCCACGATGCACTGCCCTGCGTTCATCAACTTGAGGCATACAGATATTAAGCCTCATGTGCCTGTAATTACACCGGCAACCACACTCTTCAAACCGAAACACAGCGTTGCTGCTTGGCGGCAGAAAAAGGCGTGGTGGTAGTACTTCCCCGGACGAATCCTTCACAAAGAGCTCTACTGCTCTAAGATAATAACCTACTATTGTGTGTTTTTTTTATTTTTCTCTGATTTAATAGATTGTATTTATGCATTAGGTATTATTAGTTTGAGGCGTAGCGTGTGCTGTCTTATAAATTTGATTATGTTTACCTTTTTCTGTATGCCTACGCCTCACTAAACTTCAATAACATATTATATTATTACATTGTAAAAGGATCATACAAAAGAACGGTAGGAACCAAGCCGTAAGTTTGTTGCCTGTTCTTCTAGGCTTTGGTCGCGTGGAACTGGCACCTAGAGTCACCTAGCTTTAAGACGTTTCAAAGTGATCCTTGTGAATTTATTGAATAAATACATTTTGACTTTGACTTTGACTTTAATATACAGGGTGTCCCAGAAATCAACGTCAAGCCGAAAACGGGCGATGGGCCAAGTCATGACAGTTATGAGAAAAATATAAAAAAAAATATTTGTCATGTACTTTTCGAATTATGAGTATTTAAAAAAAATACAGAAAAACTGACACCCTGTGATGATCTTTTAAGTCCTGTGACTACAAATATTAACTATTCGTGAAACTTTTTTCTGTAATGTAACCATGAATAACCCTTCTGTAAAATACAATTCAAAATTAAATCATAACTGCCTCAGTTTTAGATAAAATGTTGATTTTTGGCCAACATTTAATTTAAAATAATTACATCACCCAACTCTAACCGACTGTACCGTAAAAAAAATGTACTAAACTATTTTGGCAAGTAACTTTAAAAGATGGCGCATTTAGTCAGGATTCCAAAATAGTATAGCACTTGCTAGAGTACTCTTTAATTTTGGAAAAAAAAACTGGTTTTCTTAACTAAGCCGGATTTCATGACAATTTTATTTAAAAAGATAAAATGTTTATAACCTTTAAATTATGGACTTAAAAATGCCTATGCTGCGTTTTTAAGTCGCTCACAATTCACAGGTACAAGTACATACCATTTTGACAATGTAAGTGAAACAGATAGAGCAACCATCTTGTCTAAAGAGTAATAACCATGGGTTATCAAGTAATTTGTTAGTTGATTGATTTTAATTTTATTACATCAAGGATTTACAGCAAATGTTCAAACTGTTTGCCTTCAGCTTTACTGCAAGCTCTAAATTAACTCGAGAAGATACGCCCGTCTTATTACACGGTCATTTTTAAGGAGCTGTAGAGCTTGCATTACAGCTGAAGATAAACAGGTTGAACATTTGCTGTAAATCCTTGATGTAATTAAATTAAAATCATGACTGAAGAAATCCAATGACTGAATTTTATTTCAAACTTGCTCCTAAAACTAACAAATGGTTATTACTCTTTCGACAAGGTGGCGGCTCTATTTGTTTCACTTACATTGTTGAAATGGTATGTACTTGTACCTGTGAATTGTGAGCGACTTAAAAACGCAGCGTAGGCATTTTTAAGTCCATAATTTAAAGGTTACAAACATTTTATCTAATTAAATAAAATTGTCAAGAAATCGGGTTTAGTTAAGATAACAATTTTTTTTTCCAAAATTATGGAGTACTCTAGCAAGTATCATACCATTTTGGAATCCTGACTAAATGCGCCATCTTTTAAAGTTACTTGCCAAAGTAGTGTAGTACATTTTTTTTACGGTACAGTCGGTTAAAGTTGGGTGATGTTATTATTTTAAATTAAATGTTGTCCAAAAATCAACATTTTATTTAAAACTGAGGCAGTTATGATTTAATTTTGAATTGTATTTTACAGAAGGGTTATTTATGGTTACATTACAGAAAAAAGTTTCACGAATAGTTAATATTTGTAGTCACAGGACTTAAAAGATCATCACAGGGTGTCAGTTTTTCTGTATTTTTTGTAATACCTATAATTCGAAAAGTACATGACAAATATTTTTTTTTATATTTTTCTCATAACTGTCATGACTTGGCCCATCGCCCGTTTTCGGCTTGACGTTGATTTCTGGGACACCCTGTATGTGGGAAAAAGTACTGGGGCATTAGTCTCTATGACATAGGAGATTCCGTGCCATAACCGTGTGACGTCACAGCGTGGTCTAAACGCAAACGCGATTCATAAAAAAAAATGAACTAAGAATGACAACTAGGAATGACAACTAAGTCATAGGGAATACGGTTTTGTCCGATTTCCCGCCGCTGTCTAGTCGTATCTGTGTAACGCGATTGCATTGGCAATGGAGAATAATGCCTCTTGGCCACAATAGTAGATCGTTTATCAAGGGAGCAAACAACTATTTGAATGGCGAGAGTGTTTTTTGAATCCAGAGCGGAGCGAAGGATTCCATATTAGAATCCCTCGCTACGCTTAAGATTCTAATATAGAACCCTAAGCTTAGCGAGGGATTCATAGTGCTAAAAATAGTGCTCGAGCTTAAAATAGTGTTGCTCCCGAGGTGGACACTACTTTTTATCACCCTCTATGAGTAAATAACCTTTAGGAACAGAATGTTGAATTGTCATAATGTTGAAAGCGCATAATGTATAATTTCCCAAAATGTTGTTTTTTTTTTCGTTTCGCAAAATGGTGAAGTCTCGTAATGTTGAAATCCCAATATGTATTATTTCCCAGAACGTTGTTGTTTTTTGTTTCGCAAAATGTTGAATTCTTAGAATGTCGAATGAAAATAAGTAGGTGCAACTTATAAATAATCATAGTCACATAGTCACATAGTCACGAAATCACCTAGTCACCTAGTCACCAAGTCACGAAGTCACATAGTCATAATCATGTATTAATTGTTCTTTTATTTATTGTCATAAAACTAAGGAAAATCTGAATTTGAGTAAGCAATTATGAACAAAGGTGGAATGCTCGTTTCGGGTGTTTTTTTTTTATTTAGTTCAGCCGTTTTTTTATCATAAAGCCTGCTTGTTCATACTATGTTCGTGATCTCTTTTGTGATTGTAACTTTTACTCGTCATGCACATTCCAAATTCAAATCACTTTTCCTCCCTAGGGTGGAAAAGTGATTGAAGTGAGCGAAATGCTATTTTGTTCCGTGTTTACGAAGAGCAAACTATCTATTTTCGAATTGATGTTATAAATAAATCCTTTAATTTATTGATTTTTGACTATTTTCTTTTTTTTTCAGACATATTGTCCATTCGAGCACTGCGCCGGCGTTCTTGACCTGCAGTGATGACTACCGTGCGAGATTTTGGTACAGAAGAAACATGAACTAGAATAATTAATAATAGCTTTACGACTTCAATCCTCAGGCACGGTAGATATCCTGGATGTTACTTTTGGTATAATGGTCGCATTAAAACGGAAAACCATTAGAATTTATTTAAAAATTGATTTTAGCACACGTGGTTTGGACGTCTCTCTGACTACCACACATCCGTAAGGATCTTGAGTATGAAAGGATGTCTACTGTGCCTGGGAGAACATGTTTTACCAACTATGCTAGTTCGATAGCAAATCTTTGTGCTAAATATTCCATTAGTTAATTTTGAGCCGAATATCGTCAGAATGCATTTTTTGGTTTTGTTAGCGGAATATCGTTAGTTTTAAGTTCTATGTAAGTTATTTCAATATAGTTTGATTGCTGATGGAACAAGCAGATGGCCCACCCGATTTTAAGTGGTAACCATCACCTATAACAAAGCATTGCTCGCAAGTCACGCGCGGTATGTTCGCGCCTTACGATGCACTGCCTGCGTCCATTAACTTGAGGCATACAGATGTTAAGCCTCATGTGCCTGTAATTTTTAAGGCAACTACACTCTTCAAACCGAAACACAGCGTTGCTGCTTGGCGGCAGAAATAGGCGTAGTGGTAGTACCCCGGACGAGCCACACACAAAGAGCTCTACTACTCTTAAATTCCAGGAAGATCTTTTTTGAGCCCTTTTCATCCACAGTCGTCTGTCCATCAGGTATATTGGAGAGAGATATTTTCTCTTTCCTGCATTAAATGAAACTGATAAAGAGTTTTGATTTTTGTGTGTGTAAGATTGTTTGTTTTATCTCAAATTATTAGTTCTTAAGAAAATTCAATAAAATCTAGTATTTTTCGTGATATTGTAGTTTTTTTTCTTCAAGCTCACTCGCGCCTCAACTAACCTAAATAGCTACTGAGCACAAATTAGTTCCTACTTACTTAGTCCATTAGAATAAGAGCTAATTTCCCCATGCTCTGTTAGTTACTAATCAAGGATTAACAGGCCGTTAAATCTAACCTTAGATGTCAAACGCGTACATTTTGACATATTTAACGGCCCTTTAATCCTTTGTTAATCTAACAGAGCATGGTGAAATCAGATCTAAGAATAACAATCTACACTAATAATATTATAAAGAGGAAAGATTTGTATTTTTTTTGTTTTGTATGTAACGAATAGGCTCAAAAACTACTGGTCCGATTTCAAAATTTCTTTCACCATTAGAATGCTACATTATCCCTGAGTAACATAGGCTATATAATATTTTCAAAAAAGTCAGGGGTCCTTACTAAAACTCCAATAATGTAACCCAAGGTGGAAAAATTAATCCTTACATCGCGTGCCCTGCGAAAACTATTGATGATAGAACAAAATAATGTACCTACTACGACTTGACAGAACACGTCATCATCTAAAAAAAATGTCGCGACAGCATATGTCTAACTATTATAGTTATGTCACAATAAGTGTTATTTTATTATAAAAAATTAATTGAAATGCTGCCGCTAGAAAAGGGTCTTTATTTGTACCTTGATATGAATCCTTATCCAAATAAATCATTTTATATTCAAGACGGTTTCAATACCTATAGATTACTTCTTGGATTTTTCAAATCGGACATTCCATTCAAAAGATATGACGAAATTAAAATGTTAACGGGTCCACGGGTCACGCACGGGCTGCGATTTCACTCACTCAGGGAGAAGGGCGTGCAAATGTATGAAATAAGTAGACGCGAGGCTCGAACCCACGGTCTAAGTTTATAGTAAAATGTTCAAAAAATGTATGACCACCCATGCGAAGCTGGGACAGGCCGCTAGTTAGTTATATTATTATGTCGTTAACTTTTAAACTTTTGAAAGACTTTTGACCTTTCAAAAACACAGGCAGAGGGAAGGGCCACCTGTTGCCTAGTAAGAGTGACTCCGCGTTCTGATCGTAAGGTCATGAGATCGAATCCGGTCGTGGATGGATTGGATTACTGGACTAATGGATTTTGTCTTCGAAATATTTATTAGCGCAATGCCAGTACTCTCAATGAAGGAAAACATCGTGAGTAAACCACAACACGTATGGAACACCTACTAACTACTGCTAAATGTGGGTGTTTGTTAAATGTATTGTACGTACCTCTGAGACATCCTCAAAGAATCTCAAGAAATCTGAGTAAAAAGGCACTTTAAATTGTTGATTTTAGAAATTGTAGCAATTTGTTTTTTTTTTAAACAAGGTACCTACTCCAGTTTTTATATTTATTGAACTTAGATTTTTTTTATTTTTATCTTGTTACATGACTGTTCATTTACTTATACACTATTTCCCCATAGCATCACTCCATACCTAAGCCATGAGTACCTATGCATAACCATAATATGCCGAATTATGAATTTTGGTAGCAATTAGAATGTTTTGAAACGGTATTGCAAGTATCTTTATATTTGAACTAGATTCTTCCTTTTCTTTTATTACATGACTAGTTCATTTACATACACATGTATTCCCCATAGCATCACTCCATACCTAATTCATGAGTACGCATAACCATAGAATACCGAATTGTGGATTTTGGTAGTAATTTGATATTTTGAAACTGTATTGCAGGTTTTTTTTGTTTGAACTAAGATTTTTACACATTTCTTTTGTTACATGACTTGTTCATTTATATATACACGTTTTCCCCATAGGATTACTCCATACCTAAGCCATGCGTATGAACAACCATAATATGTCGAATTGTGAATTTTGGTAGTAATTAGATTTTTTTGAAACGGTATTGCAGGTTTTTTTTTGAGCTAAGGTTTTTATACTTTTCTTTTGTTACATGACTATTTCATTTACATATACACTTTTTCCCCATAGCATCACTCCATACCTAAGCTATGAGTCTGCATAACCATAATATGCCACTGGTAAACCACTTACTTGACTGTACAGCTCCACCGACGACTCTCCTTTCAGCTGGTGTCCAGTGAGGTAGGTGTTGTGGCTGCTAGCTATGTAGTACTGGCTCAGCGGTCCCGTCATATCTTTGGATATCGTTTCCACTTCCGCCGCTTGTTTGCTGTAGACAATGAATGGTATTGGCGATATTGAGACGTAATATTAAGGCAAAGACAAGAGCTAATGTACTTCTTGCTCGCACGTTTCGACATGTTGAAAAATATAAAATCACTAAACCCATTTTCGAAAAATCGCAATCAACCATTTTGTGTGCAAGCACATTGCAAACAGTTTAGGAAAAAAAACATTTTCTTCGATACAAGTTTTCCTACTGGGTTAAGTGATTTTATATATTCAAACATATCGAAACGTGCGAGCGAGAGGTACATTAGGTCTTGTCCTCTCCTTAAGGGGCTGATATGACAACCGTCCAACTGTCAAACAACTTCACGCTTACGCTTTTCAAAATGTTGCAAGTTAATATTATGGAGGATGAGAAAAATATGAATTGTAGGTACAGTCAAGAGCATGAAGCTATACAACTTGTTGGCGACGCCCTTGAATGGATGTCTCGTTTCCGTACGTCTGGTGGTCCGATAGTAGAACGGCGATGGGGGAGCCAAGTTGTGGAGTTCCATCGCACACTCTCCAGTCTCAGGAGGAGGAGTAGATTTCTCACCTAACAAAGTTGGCTCGCCTCTGTTCTGGCACGAAGGCGTAGTTGTCCTTATCCGCCAGGAACCGCACGAAGCCTTCGAATGAGAGGCAGCTCTCCAATCTCAGGTAAGGGTCTGGTTCGTGTCTC
Source organism: Chloroclysta siterata (assembly GCA_932294275.1). Taxonomy (NCBI): domain Eukaryota; kingdom Metazoa; phylum Arthropoda; class Insecta; order Lepidoptera; family Geometridae; genus Chloroclysta; species Chloroclysta siterata. The sequence continues at coordinate 1,799,392 of OW028595.1, read as the reverse complement.
TGTAAGGAAAATAATATATGTTCTACTACCTTTCGTTCTGCGGTCTACGGTCTTATGCTAAACCCTATGTTACTCCCTATTTACTCCCTATGTAAGTCCCAATGTTAATCCCTGTGTCAGCCTATATTTCTAATTTTTAATTTAATGCTGTTTTAGTTCTAGATTGTAACGTATTAGATAAGTATCTGTAAAGTTATAACTAGGTGTAAGTTAATAATAAATAAATAAATAATAATAAATAAATAAATATATTTCAATTTCAATTTATTTTATTCACAAAAAAAATCACAATCGTATTTGAATGTCAACTTATAACTTATTAATGAATACAATAAACAATACATAATCTAACACAATAAAAATAATATATTACCTAATTAATTAGAAATAGAAAATATTTATTTTACGACACAAAATACAATGATAAAATAAAAAAAACAGAGATACACAAGAAGACATTAAAAAAAATTATAAATATAGTGTCGTAAAAAAGGCTTCCACTCAGCATTTGCCATATGAGCCTAGTGGCTTGGATGGCGCTGGTTTTCAGTGTTTTAAATTAATTGAATAAAGTGAATTTAAATAACGAATACCACAAAATAAACAAATGTATATATGTTAGTCTCTGTCTATACAAGGACTAACATAGAGGCTAACATAGTCCACATAGTCACTAAACTTCAATAATATATTATAAATATTACTAGCGGCCTGTCCCAGCTTCGCATGGGTAGTCATAAATTTTTTGAACATTTTAGGATAAACTTAGACCGTGGGTTCGAGCCTCGCGTCTACTAATTTCATACATTTGCACGTCCTTCTCCTTGAGTGAGTGAAATCGCACCCCGAGCGTGACCCGTGGACCCGTTAACATTTTTAATTTCGTCATATCTTTTGAATGGAATGTCCGATTTGAAAAATTTAAGAAGTAATCTATAGGTATTGAAACCGTCTTAATTATGAAATGATTTGAATAATTATGAATAATTATGAATAATTATGAATTTATTTGGATAAGGATTAATACCAAGGTACAAATAAACACCCTTTTCTAGCGGCGGCATTTCAATTAATTTTTTATAATAAAAGAACACTTATTGTGACATAACTATAATAGTTAGACATATGCTGTCGCGACATTTTTTGTAGATAATGATGTGTTCTGCAAAGTTGTAGTACATTATTTTGTTCTATCATCAATAGTTTTCGCAGCGCACGCGATGTAAGGTTTTCTTTTTCCACCTTGGGTTACATTATTGGAGTTTTAGTAAGGATCCCTGATTTTTTTGAAAATATAATATAGCCTATGTTACTCAGGGATAATGTAGCATTCTAATGGTGAAAGAATTTTTGAAATCAGACCTGTAGTTTTTGAGCCTATTCGTTACATACAAAACAACAAAACAACAAAACAACAAAAATACAAATCTTTTCTCTTTATAATATTAGTGTAGATTACATTGTAAAAGGATGATACAAAAGAGCGGTAGGAACCAAGCCGTAAGTTTGTTGCCTGTTCTTCTAGACTTTGGTCGCGTGGAACTGGCACCTAGAGTCACCTAGCTTTAAGACGTTTCAAAGTGATCCTTGTGATTTTATTGAATAAATGCCTTTTGACTTTGACTTCCCTATGTTAGTACCGGTTTTAGTACCTGCGTTAGTTTGGGTGTTAGTCCCTATGTCAGCCTATAAGTTAGTCCCTATGTTAGTCCATATGTTAGTCCCTATGTTAGTTCCTATGTTACTACCAATGTAGGTTAATTTTAAGTTAGTTAGTTCGTTAATTTTAAGCATTTCAGAAAGCCAAATAAAAAAAAACTTGGTCCAATGTAGGTCCCTGTGTAAGCCCTTGTTAGTCCTTATGTTAATCCCTTTGTTAGTACCTGTGTTAGTCTCTATGTTAGTCTCTATGTTAGTCTCTATGTTAGTCTCTATGTTAGTCTCTATGTTAGAGCTGATTTCACCATGCGCTGTTAGTTACTAATCAAGCATTAACAGGCTGTTTAATCTAACCTTAGATGTCAAACGCGTACATTTTGACATATTTAACGGCCCTTTAATCCTTTGTTAATTTAACAGAGCATGGTGAAATCAGACTTTGTCTTAATGTTAGCCTCTTTTTTTTTTTTTTTTTTTTTATACTACCGAGTAAGCAAACAAGCGTACGGCCCACCTGATGGGAAGCGGTTACCGTAGCCTATGGACGTTTGTAACACCAGAAGTGTCACACTCGCGTTGCCGACCCTTTAAATATTTTAGAACGCCTTTTTTGAAGAACCCCATGCTGTATTCTCCAGGGAAAACATCCGCAGGGAGCGCATTCCACAACCTTAGAGTGCGCGGAAGGAAGTGCCTCTGAAACCGAACGGTGCGGGACCATCCTGGTTCCAAGGTGTGTGGATGAGCTCTCTGCCTATGGCGAGCAGTGCGATGATAAAATGAAGCTGTGGGCATCATATCAAACAATTCTTCAGAACACAACCCATTATACAAGCGGTAGAATACACACAGAGAGGAGAAGTCTCTCCTCAAACTTAATGGTTCAATACCGCTTGTGAGCTTGGGATCATCAACGATTCTCACAGCTCGTCTTTGGACCGAGTCAAAAGGACCAAGCTGGTACCCAGGTGCTCCTGGCCAGAGATGACAGCAGTACTCCATATGGGGTCGGACTTGCGACTTATAGAGAAGTAGTCGCTGTCCCCCATTGAAGTACAACTTCGCTCTGTTCAGCACACCGAGCTTCTTGGATGCCAGCTTTACCTTGTCTTCTAAATGAGTACGGAATTGTACGTCGCTGGAGATGTTGATACCTAGGATCCCAATGCTCTTGGAGATGGATAGGGTCATGTTCTGGAACTGAGGTGCCACAGTAAATGGGGTTTTTTTAGCCGTGAACGCGCAAACTTGTGTCTTGGTAGGGTTGAACTGAACCAGGTTTTGATCTCCCCAATCGGAAACTCTGGTTAATGTGCCCTCTATCTCAGACACAAGTTGTTTTCGGCTTTCTTCCACCATGTATCGAGGGATGCTAGCACGGCCCTTATAGAACGAGTCCCCAGTACTATCGTCCGCATAGCAATGAATGCTGTCAATGGACAACATATCATTTATATGCAGCAGAAATAGCGTTGGGGTCAATACAGAGCCTTGCGGGACACCAGCGTTGATGTCCATGCGATCGGAGCTACCGCCGTCAACTACAGCTCGTATGCTTCTGCCGGACAAAAAGCTGGCAACCCATTTGCACAAACCCTCGGGCAGTCCATAAGATGGCAACTTCGATAAAAGACTGCGGTGCCAGACCCGATCAAAGGCCTTCGCGATATCCAGGCTGACAGCCAATGCCTCACCTTGACTCTCAATGGCCTGAGCCCAACGATGTGTAAGATACACTAGAACGTCACCAGTCGAGCGACTATGGCGGAAGCCGTATTGGCGGTCGCTGATCAAGTCGTGTCCTTCTAGGTATCTGAGGAGTTGTTTGTTAAGCACACGCTCCATGACCTTAGAGAGAAGGGACGTTATAGCGATTGGCCTGTAATTTGATGGGTCTGATCTGTCGCCCTTTTTGGGAACTGGGTGGACATGAGCAGTCTTCCATGAAGATGGGACCCGCCTTGTGGAGTATGAAAGCTCGAAAAGGCGCGACAAAACCGGACACAATTCGGGAGCACACCGCTTGAGTACGACTGCCGGTATACCATCTGGCCCGCTCGACTTATGAATATCCAGGGTAAGCATCTCCCGCCGGACCTCCCGTTGTGTTATGGATATTTCTGGCATAGAAATACCACACCACGGTATGGAAGTTGGCACAGCTCCTCCGTCATCCAAAGTCGAGTTTGAGGCAAAGAGATTCCCTAGAAGATCGGCTTTCTCTTTAGCACTATGGGCCAGATTTCCGTCGGCTTTCCGAAGTGGTGGCAAAGACGCTTGACAAAAATTTCCCTCGGCAGCTTTAGCTAGCGACCAGAATGCACGAGTCCCAGACGGGTAACGTGCTAGCCGCTCACCAATTCTGCCGATAAAATCGAATTTCGCCTTGGCAGTCACTCTTTTGTTGGACCTCGAAGCAGCATTGAGTTTTCGCTTCACGTCAGATACATCAAGAGACTCACTGGATCGAGCCGTGGTCCAGGCCCGGTATGCAGATTGCTTGCACAATCTAGCTTCTTTGCAAGACTTATTGAACCACGGTCGCCGTTTTACTCCTGCAGCAACAACCGGATTGGGAATAAAGCATTCCATACCCGCCAGGATAGTTTCAGTAACGGCATTTGCGCAAGTATCGATGTTTTCTGACGTGAAGCAAAGCTGCTTCCATGGGTATGACGCGTAGAATTCACGCAATCCATCCCAATCTGCTGATTTGTAGTGCCACATTCGACGCCATTGTGTTGGCCGAGGTGGAACGGGAAGAGCACAAGGCACTTTTGTCCGGACGAGACAGTGGTCCGACGAACCAAGTGGTGCATCTACCGAGATGGAGTAACCATCCGGACGCGTTGTCAGCAGAAGGTCCAACAAGGAGCTTGTGTGACTCTCAATATCTGGGATTCTCGTTGGAGAACTTACCAGTTGAGAGAAGCCATACGCCAAGGCAAATTCATAGGCAGACCTTCCCGCAAAATCAGTGGACCGAGAATTAAGCCATTCAACATGGTGGGCATTAAAATCCCCTAAAATCACTAATTCCGCAGAAGGATACTGCTCACTAACTTTGTCAACCGTCAATTGCAGGTGCTCATAGAGTCGACTTGTGTCCAGATCCCCGCTGTGAGACCTGTAAAGACACGCATAAATGCGGGTGTAGCCACCGTGATCTAGACGTACCCATAAAGTCGACAGATCTCTGTCTTCAAGGCCATGAAGACGGCGAAAACAAACATCCTCCCGAACGTACATACACACCCCAGCACGAGGCACAAAGTTGTGCTCCAGCTTATACCCAGGGTAATGCAGATAAGACGTATCTGCTGGGCTAGATATTTGGGTCTCCGTCAGAAAAAGAAGGGTCGGCTGCGCAGTCTCAAGATGCTGGTGAACTGCGTTGAGATTTGCGTGAAGCCCTCTGATGTTACAAAAGTCCATATTCATTGTGGACGAGGATGCCGCTGAAAGACAACTTTTATTTTTTTTACGTGGCATTCATGAGATAAATTGGGGGTTTTTTAAAGCGGCGATGTGGAAACGCTGTGCTGACAGTACATTGAACAATATACGCAGTAACATTTCGAAAAAGGTTGGCATAGGTTATGCAGTTTGCTAGCGCGGCGGGCGGAAGGGCCCCCGGTCCCCACCTGAAAATAATGGCCGGGTCCACTCCGGTCTCCTTCTCCGGCACGACCATTAATCCAGGGACTTTACACATGCTGGCGATTCAGCCTCCCAGGGCGGAGGTTAGAGTATTCCCTGGGTTCGGGAACCCGTTCAGCCTGCGGGCGGCCAGCGGTCAGCCGTTTCACCGGGTCTCCCTGACCGCCGCGCTAACATGCCGCGCCTACACACAACCAATGACGGTTATGTCACCACTGGTCCCCCAGCTGTCAGCACAACACTTCCCTAAAAGAGCTCTGGCAACCTTACTCACTACAGGAACACAACACTAAATAAATTAGTGTTATTTCGCTGCAGTTTTCTGTAAGGCCTCTATGTCAGTCCCTATATTAGTTCCTGTGTTAGCCCCTCTGTTAGTACCTATGATAGTCCATATCGTTGGCCTAATTATAAGAATGCGTAACTCCAAAAAAATTTTAATTTATGTTTTAATGCCATCTATCGGTTAATTTTATAACGAATCTGATAATCTAAAAAATACGAAGTATACCCGTATTTTTTATTATGAATCTACACTCATTTTAAACTCTTTTTAAAGTAACAGAGACTATAAAAATCTCTCAATATAAAAATAAAAAGCGGTTTTTTGTTGCTCCTGTAAAATTATCTCATTAGGACTTGCGAATTTTGGATAATTTAGGTCGACGATATGTGAGGCCCTATGTTAGTGCTTACATAAGTCCCTGTATTAGTCTCAACATTAGATGTAAAAGTGTAAAGGGTTAACTGAGGCACGGTAGACATACCTGTATAATATCTCTAAGTTGGGGCTCTGTTTTAGGCTCGTGTTGTCTCGTCTCGCAAAACTTGCCAAGCGTAGGTAGTGACAGCACTCGGCCGCTGACATCGGGGTTGGCACCTGTATGAAGAATACCTATATTATTATTTTTTTATTAGGTAAGTATAGCAAAACTGTGACAGCTGCTAACATTTTCTTTTTGCTATTTTATTTATATACATATTTCCGTCAACAACAAGTCTGATAATTAGATTTGCTTCTTATTACGTGCTGTGATGTAATCTCCACAGTACACAAAGATACCGTCTGGGATGGGGGGCACGTGCCCCCGTGCCCTACCTTAAATCCGCCCTTGGTTCCATTCTCGCTTTTGTGGCGTGGAACGTCAATTAAACGTCAGTTAGTGTCAACCAAGATTCACCTAGCTTTATGACGTTTCAAAGTGATCCTTGTGATTCAATTGAATAAATACCTTTTGAATTTGACTTTGACTTTGACATACGTGACAGGTTGCAATCCTATCGCCGCTAAAATGTAATTTTATTACGCCATGATTCTCCTAGCTATAATACGTTTCAAAGTGATTCAAAGCGTATGCTGTCTTATAAATTTGATTATGTTTACCTTTTTCTGTATGCCTACGCCTCACTTAACTTCAATAATATATTATATTACATTGTAAAAGGATCATACAAAAGAACGGTAGGAACCAAGCCGTAAGTTTGTTGCCTGTTCTTCTAGGCTTTGGTCGCGTGGAACTGGCACCTAGAGTCACCTAGCTATAAGACGTTTCAAAGTGATCCTTGTGATTTTATTGAATAAATACCTTTTGACTTTGACTTTGATTCCTTGTGATTTAATTAAACTAATAACTATTGCATTTGACATTGACTTTGACATTACGTGACAGATTGCAAGCTCATCGCTTATAAAACATGGAGGTAAAATACTTCGTTTTGCTATAAAATGTAAATATAATTACCTGGTAACGCAGCCGCAGCTAAAAGGTCGAATGCTTTTTTTCTGCTCGCTTTGTCTGTAGGGGGCTCCAAGTCCAAGGATCCATTTCTCGTTAGTAGGCCTAGGTACAATAAAAAAAGTTGTAACTTATGTACCTACACTATAAGAGTAGTAGAGCTCTTTGTGTGTGGCTCGTCCGGGGAAGTACCTACTACCACCACGCTTTTTTCTGCCGCCAAGCAGCAACGCTGTGTTTCGGTTTGAAGAGTGTGGTTGCCGGTGTAATTACAGGCACATGAGGCTTAACATCTGTATGCCTCAAGTTGATAGACGCAGGGCAGTGCATCGTAGGGCACGTTCCTATTGTGCGTGACTTACGAGGCAATGCTTTGTTATATGTGATGGTTATCAGGTGAGCCATCTACTTGTTCCATCAGCTTTTTGTTCAAAAAAAAATACACTCAAGTACTTTAGAGCACTGGTGGTCTAGGGGTAGCCTTCTGATACAAAAGTCGTGGGTTCAAAACTTGTTGTGCAAAATATTTATCTTTTCAAAAATGTATGTGCACAGTGCCAGTACTCTCAAACGGTGTAGGAAAACATCGTGAGGAAACCGGCATCTCGTAGAACCTAAAAAGTTCTAAAACATGTGTCAAGTGCTCGAAAGGAGCCTCTTTGAGACTTAAAATCCTTTCACCACACTGTATTAGGTACAGGTTTTTTTTAAACCTGTCTCAGCCACTATCTCGAAAAAAAGGTTTAATTGTACCTGTTAATAATAGGTCATGGTCAATGGCCTTTTGCGCAGAGAAAATAAATAAATTATCCCAATTAATTTCACCACACTGTTTCGAAAGAAGACATAAAGAGCTCTACCACAAAAAAAACTAGTTATGGACTGTTATTTTAAGGCAATTTGGTTCATCCATCCCAACCAATGTTACTTTAGAAGGCTCACCTTAAATTTAAACTTGAAACTAGAAAAAAATTCAAGAATAACTACCTACTTCATATTTTTTTTATTTTATTTTTGTTTTGTATACTCAGGGCGGCAAAATCCTCCGACAAGAAACGGTAGGGTAATTCGGGTTAAAAGCGTTCACCTGTCCTAAATGAAGCTCTCGTTCGATAAAGTTCGGGCGAGCTTCGGCTCTTCTCGGCTCCGAGGAGCGGAGACCTGTTGCGAGGCACGGCCAACTGCTCGAAAATATCTCTCAGTTCTGAACGCATTACTAAACTGCGGACAAAAAAATATAACAATATTTGATTATAATCAAAACAGTTAACAGTTAAATATGAATAAGTCAAGAGTGCAAAATTATTTCTGGAATTGTAACGCGTGGCGCAAAAGTAATGGCACTATAGATATTCCTTTTTTTAATATATATGACATCTCTTGTCATTCTGATATTGAAAATTGTGTAGTAAACAAATGTTACATTCACAAAAAATTTACATATACCGTTTTACTCCCTAAGAACGTGAAATAATCGTGAACTAATATTTAAATTAAAATATTTAAACAAAATCAAATCAATTTTTAAATTAAAATATTATTAAGGAAGATCAATGTTGCGGGACATACGGAAGACTAGATAGAGTTCTTAAGGTTTATGATGACTAAAACTTACCTAAAACTCCTGAATAAGGCGACGAAGTCCATAAAGTCCAGTTGCGTGTCATACCCCACGGAACCCGTTCTTAAATGCTTCAGGTTTTCCCAAAATCTTTCGCTAGTTTCTAATCTTCTCAAACTGTAAAAAAAAAATATTTTCATTATGCATAGGTACTCGGAAAGTAGGTCTGAAGTTGCCTGAGGAGCGGGTTGAAAGTAATACTTTCAGCCCTAGGGAGAATCGTTTTCAACTGACAGCTGTCAAATTATAAAAAAATTGTAGATCTATTTTCACATTTCCTAGGAAAATAAACAAACCTCTTTGGTTTACGAATGTCAACAGTATGACTGTTGACCTTCTGTTGACATTCGTAAATCAAAGAGGTCTATTACCAAAAGAGGTAGGTACCTACTTATTCAGCCAAGTTAGTGAAAACTGTAATGGATTTTATTTTTTCTTTCCTTGTATTCGTAATGAAAAGCAAAGTGTTTACCTGGGGTAAAGACTTATTTAAGTCCCTAGAACTATTAGCGTCTCGGGAGTTCGGGACTAAATAACTTACTTTCACCCCTAGGGTAACAATGTACTATTACGGGCCTTGAGGTACACAAACCTCACTACCTACTTGACAATAGAAGCTAATTAAAAACCGACCAAAGGTCAAGGTCAAGGTCAACAGGTCAGTGTCTAAATAGGTCAAGGTCATTCAGGTATTTTAATAAATATCTAGTACCTTGGAGAGGATAATAATCTGAATTTGCTGAGGTAGGTACCTACTTTTCTATATCTTTTTAAAATAACATATTTTTATTTAAAAAAGAAAACCGACATCATTTTAAGAATGTAATAAAAAAAAACAAATCTTATCTTTTTTTATACTACTAGCTGATGGAACAAGCAGATGGCCCACCTTATGTTAAGTGGTAACCTATATAACAAAGTATCGCCTCGTAAGTCACGCACGATAGGAACGTGCCCTACGATGCACTGCCCTGCGTCCATCACCTTGAGACATATACCTACATATGTTAAGCCTCATGTGCCTGTAATGACACCGGCAACCACACTCTTCAAACCGAAACACAGCGTTGTTGCTTGGCGGCAGAAAAAGGCGTGGTAAAAGAAAAAGGTTCTTTTAATGTCTATTCATGTATTTTTTATCAAATATGTGCCAAATTTAATGTTTGGACGTACCTATAATTACAGGCACATGAGGCTTAACATCTGTATGCCTCAAGTTGATGGATGCATGGCAGTGCATCGTAGGGCACGTTCCTATCGTGCGTGACTTACGAGGCGATGCTTTGTTATATAGGTGATGGTTACCACTTAACTAATGGTCTTAAAATACCACTTCCGAAAACTCCATGGGGCTAAAGTACCCATCAATATGAATAACTTTTTCTAAGGAACCAACACTGTGAACGCGAAAATAACAGCTGTTTCATACATTTTAGCCAGGTATTGAACTTTTGCATGAAACAGCTGTTTTTTACGCGTTCACAGTGTTGGTTCCCTAGAAAAAGTTATTCATATTGATGGGTACTTTAGGCCCCGGCTTTAAGGAGTGGTATTTTTACACCTTGTATTTACGTGTGGCATAAGTACTAACTCCAGATTCTTTTGAGGATGTCTAAGGGGGGTAGCCAGAGGTACGTCCAAACATTAAATTTTGGCACATACCCACATTTTGCAGTAGTTGGTATTCCATACGTGACAGGTTGCAAGCCCATCGCCGCTGTTAGAGTACTAGGTTTTCTCATGATGCTTTCCTTCACCGTTTAAGAGCAATGGCATTGCGCACATAAATTTTTCGATAGGAAAAATCCATTGGTGCACGACCGGATTCGATCCTGCGACCTTACGATCGGAAGGCGGGGTCACTCCCACTAGACCACCGGTGCTCTTCAACTCTTTGAAAAGAGAACAAGTATTTAGATAATTTAGTATTAAGTTTTTTTTTAAATAAAAGCTTTTTTTTTAAATTTGTATTGTTTTTGACACTCACCTGCTCCTGTTTGGAGAACCAGCCATTATGCTGGTAGCAGCTGCAGTCAGACTGCTGTGTCTCGGCGCACACGGATGGTACTGACTCATTGTAGCCGAATACGAACTGTAAACGTAAGAAACAATACTACTACTTGTCGTGTTTTTTTTACAACTTATAGGTAAAACGTTTGACCGCAATCTCACCTGATGTTAAGTGTTAAGTGTTAAGACGGTCGACGATGTGGCAAGTTTACCTAGAAAATACCTATTCACTCTTCTCTTGGAAACACCCAATTTTATGGGCATTTGGAAAAACAGACGCCAGTAAGGAATTCCATTCTTTGGTCGTGTCACTAGTTCTTTCGAAACAGTGTGGTGAAAGGACTTTAGGTGCGCCTCAAAGAGGCCCGTTCGAGCACGTGTGTAGGAAACTCATTGGTGCACGACCGGTTTTGAACCCACGATCTTAGGGTGCGGCCGCTACCTCAACAATGAAATCATACATGACAACTTTAGGGTAGAAATGGGCACAGAGGAATGATTCTGGTGTTGTAAAAAGTTTACCCATGTGTGAAAACTAGTAAAGCAAACTTTTTGGTATGAAAAATTGTTTAAATAAAAATTATATTTTTGCTGAACTGTGTTCAATGTGACTGCAGTCTTTGATGATTGCACACAACTTAGTTGATTGCATTTTTTGAGTCCGGTTATTGTACGACATGATAATGTACAGCACGATAATGTACAGCATGATATTTGGAATCCACTTTAGTACCTTTTTGGATTCGTTTTATCTCGGTGTACATTATCGGGGTGTGCATTATCTGGATGTGCAATATTGTCACGTCTAGTTAATGTGCAGTCAGATAATACACAGCATGGTAATGTACAGCACGTTAATGTACAGCATGATAATTGGAAGCCACTTTGGTACCGTAAAAATTAATTTCTGGTAATTTATATGTTTCAACATAACCTAACCAATCCGACTCTACGGTACTAAAGTGGCTTCCAATTATCATGCTGTACATTATCTGGGTGTACATTATCAACACGTGACGATATTGCACAGCATGTTATTGTACGGGATAATGATGTACACCCAATAATTCAAACCAGTGGACACGGATTATCTGGGTGTGCATTATCGTGCTGTGCAATATCATGCTGTACATTATTTGGCCGTACATTATTGGCTCCCCATTTTTTCACGGCCTTTGGATGGCCTATGGATGGATGGATGTTTGTTACTCTTTCACGTAAAAAGTACTGAATGGATTTTAATGAAACTTTACAATAATATAGCTTATACATCAGAATAACGCTTATAATCAGAATGGTCGCGTGGAACTGGCACCTAGAGTCACCTAGCTTTAAGACGTTTCAAAGTGATCCGTGTGATTTTATTGAATTTTGACTTTGACTTAACTTTGACTTAATTTTTGACTTTGACTTTGACTTAACACATAGGCTAAAATTTATAAAGATATTGTGTGAATTGTCCAAAATATGACGATAATGAGTGAGCTGCCAAAACCGCTAGAGTTACACATATGTACTACGCCACGCTAATATAAGCTACTCGAAATACTAATCCTGCGCAGACGAAGTCGCGGGCACCAGCTAGCAAATAATATAGAAACAGAAACAGAAACAGCTTCACGACTTTAATCCCCAGGCACGGTAGATATCCCCTCAGATCTCTTCTCCAGATTCTTTTTTTGAGGATGTCTAAGGGGGGTAGTCAGAGGTACGTCTAAACATTAAATTTGGCACATACCCACATTTTGCAGTAGTTGGTATTCCATACGTGACAGGTTGCAAGCCCATCGCCGCTGTTAGAGTACTAACTGGTTACTACTAGCAAATAATATAATTGGGAATATTGGCAGTACCTGTGTCTCGGTGACCCCTGAACCACCTCGTCCTCACTCCTGGTCCCTGAAGTGTGTGAGGAACCGTAGCTCTTCGGAGAACTCTTCAACTCTGAAGTTGACTTATTTTTCTGAAAATACATAAGCAATTCAAATACTTGAATTTTTTTCCACAATACTTATGGGCGACGCAACGGTGCTGAAAGTCCTAAGCTTTAAAAAAACCGGCCAAGTGCGAGTCGGACTCGCGCACTAAGAGTTTCGTAACATTATCTATAAAAACGGCAAAAAGATCACGTTTGTTGTATGGGAGCGCCACTTAAATATTTGTTTTATTTTAATTTAATTATTTATTTTTAAAGTGAATATATAACTAAATATTCTGTGAATATTTCAAGCTTCTACTTGTAGCCGTTATCAATATCGAGCAAAAACGAGCGAAAACGAGCAAAAAAATCACGTTTGTTGTATGGGAGCCCTTAGGTATCACCCTTAAATATTTATTTTATTCTGTTTTTTAGTTGTAACTTGTTGTTATAGCGGCAACAGAAATACATCATCTGGGAAATTTCAACTGTCTAACTATCACGGTTCATGAGATACAGCCTGGTGATGGACGGACGGACAGCGGAGTCTTAGTAATAGGGTCCCTTTTTACCCTTTGGGTACGGAACCCTAAAAATGTAGCCCAAAGATTTATTAAAAATCATTGCCTCGCACAGAGAGGATAACCATTAAGTGGTAACCATTACCTATAACAAAGCATTGCCTCGTAAGCCACGCACGATAGGAACGTGCCCTACGATGCACTGCCCTGTGTCCATCAACTGCCTCATGTGCCTGTAATTGCATCGTCAACCACACTCTCATTGTGTTCTGCATTTGAATATAATTAGCCCACGTAGTATAAATAAAATCTCTCTTTTTTGGGTTTGTTTTTGTTCTTCTACTGTATATATTTTTTTGTGGTTCATAATTTGTAATCGTTATTATATTGTATTCGGCCTCCCGCGACACAGGCTTGACCTAGTGCGGGGACCAATGGTAACCGATGTATAATCGCTTAGGTAAGTTTATTTGGTAAATAAATGAATTTGTATTTATATACTCTCCAAACCGAAACACAGCGATGCCGCTTGGCGGCAGAATAAGGCGTGGTGGTAGCACTTCCCCGGACGAGCCCACAAAGAGCTCTACTACTCTAAAAATGTATTCACCCAAACCCTTCAACTAGAAACAGAGCAACGCTATTTGACGGCGGAATAAGGCATGCTGGTAGTACTTTCCTGGACATAAAGAGCTCTACTCCAAAAAAACTAGTTTTGGACTGCTATTTTAAGGCAATTTGGTTCATCCATCAAAACCAATGTTACTTTAGAAGGCTCACCTTAAATTTAATCCCAGTGCTTCGTATGGAGTCTGAATGCGAGTCCGTGAAGGTTCCCTTCACCGGCGTGGAGTGCGACGAGCTGCTGCAGATAAACTCCCGACCTCCGAACACCTAGAAAGTTAAGATATGATAAGTCGATGAGTTTTGGCGGACTAGATACGAAGGGAGATCCAAAAGTCCGCGAAATGGAAGGGTTGGAAAGAGGCCGGGATATTTTTTTTGCCTGGTACTCTACAGATAGGTACAGGTAAAAATCATAATTCGTTTAATTTAGCCCCCTTTCCTTGCCATTTCGTGGACTCTTTGACCTCCCCTCATATATGCTGGTAGACCGAGAACATTGATAAGTTTAAAAAAAAGTTATTTATTTATTTATTTATTTATTTATTTATTTATATCAACAATAATAACATAACATTACAGTAAAAAAACCAATGCGCTATGATATACAAATTAATTTAACAACAAATCACGAATTAAAATAGAAAAAGAAGATCACATAAATTAACACTAACTAATCGAACTAATGTTAACACTATCAATCAACTCACAATATCTCATACATTCTCTACATACATTCATCCATCGACCAGAAAACAGATCACACGATGGTGTTGATGCCAGAAGCGCATTTAATAAGGTCAAAGCTCGAACAAGAGGCGAATTACCGTGAGCAACAGTGCGCGTCCTCGGTACTGCGAGTAGGGCGTGTCTACGGGGCCTGAACGAGTATTTGGGTATTTCAGGAACAGCTAGCCTTACAACTCTAGCTACTAATTCCGGGCAGTCCGAAATACCGCGTAGTACCTGACAAACTGTGATCAGTAGATTGTAGTTACGTCTTGCCTCTAGTTATGGTAAAAAGACTCCTTCAATTCAACTCTTAATAATACCGATAATGGTGCAATACGCATGTTTATGAGCAACCGGAAACTGTCTAAAAAGGCACGACTGGCTGCACATAGTGGGCTGTTAGTGCCGACATTAATGTATGGTAGTGTAAGTTGGGTATGGCAGAATAATCCTCAGAGTAGAGTGAATTCAGTAGAAATGAGAGCGTTACGTAGTATGTGTGGTGTGAATTTGGGTGACAGAGTGAAGAACCGTGTGATTAGAGAGAAATGTGGAGTGAAAGAAGACGTAGTGATGAGGGTAGAGAAAGGTATGTTAAGATGGTTTGGGCATGTGGAGAGGATGGATGAAAGGAGATTAACGAAACATGTACATCAGGCGAGTGTAAATGGGACTGTTGGGAAGAGCAGACCTCGACGGACGTATCTCGATCAGATAGCAGACGTTCTAGAGAAAGGCCAGGTCAAGAGTACCCTAAACCGACGAGAATATATGAAGAATGTTATGAGAGTAATGAAGCGAAAGAGGTATGTAAGGACCGTAGCAAGTGGAAATCCGTGGGAAACAGGCCTACCCCTATGGGAAACAGGCGTGATTTTATATGTATGTATAAAATACCGTTAAAATGGCAACTTGGCAGCTTTATATTTGCGTTTACTTACCCGTATAGCGTCGGAGACCAGAGGTTCACAGCAGCACCCGTCCTCGTAGTACAGACCGATGTACTTGTTTTTGAGCCAGGCCAGACTCCGGTCTGCCAACTTGGCCTGGCTCATCAGCGCCCTGATGACAGAGTGGAGTCCTACCGCCCATACCCTAGGAAAGGTATAGACATTTGTATGTTTTGCAATAAGGATTATATCTACTTATTTATAATCATACAAAGTGTAACATTAGCCCAAAGATCAAGTGATCAGACCAAGCACTGGAATACTTTGACGTGTGCAAAGTTTGAATACTTCGTTTTCGAAATTCCCATACAAAAGTTAAGTTATTATTGTCTCGGATATTTGCAACAACCCTGATAATGGTGGACCTTCCACACGCAGCACTATCTAGCCCCAAACTAAGCCAAAGCTTGACATATGGGAATCAGATAGCTGACATAATACTTAAATGTTTATAATGTAATGTATGTTTTAAATAAATACAAAAAATAAATACAAATACCTACTTTTTTTTGTAAATAGTAAAATATATAATTACAGCTACATAGAGAACAAACATCTATTTTTTCTGCTTACCTGAAGGTATTAGAAGGCAGAATGAGATGCACAGTTCTGTTATCGCTGAGCGTCCGTCCGTACACTATGGAGATCATGTTGTACGGAGTCTTGGAGCAGTGCAGGCCGTACCTTCGCGCGCAGGAGACCAGCTCAGCTATCTCCCGCTGTTCTACCAGCGCGCCGCCGATGCGCATGTCTTTCACGCATTGGAGGTCGATGAAGCTGGGAAAGAGAAATATGGTTTATGATTTATGATTTATGATTTATGATTTATGATTTATGATTTATGATTTATGATTTATGATTTATGATTTATGATTTATGATTTATGATTTATGATTTATGATTTATGATTTATGATTTATGATTTATGATTTATGATTTATGATTTATGATTTATGATTTATGATTTATGATTTATGATTTATGATTTATGATTTATGATTTATGATTTATGATTTATGATTTATGCTTTATGATTTATGATTTATGATTTATGATTTATGATTTATGATTTATGATTTATGATTTATGATTTATGATTTATGATTTATGATTTATGATTTATGATTTATGATTTATGATTTATGATTTATGATTTATGATTTATGATTTATGATTTATGATTTATGATTTATGATTTATGATTTATGATTTATGATTTATGATTTATGATTTATGATTTATGATTTATGATTTATGATTTATGATTTATGATTTATGATTTATGATTTATGATTTATGATTTATGATTTATGATTTATGATTTATGATTTATGATTTATGATTTATGATTTATGATTTATGATTTATGATTTATGATTTATTATTTATAACACTCACCCCTCATCCCCTACGATCCCTGCGTCGTTATCGTGCGTCAGATGCGCCGTGTACTTGAGAGGGATGACTTCCTCAGGGTTGTACGAGAGGCTTACTTCCGGCTGCTGGACGCTTTCTGATGGGGTTTCTCCTGGAAAATAACTGGATCGCTTAATTTGATGGCTTAAAGTAGTAGTAGTAGAGCTCTCTGTGTGTGGCTCAAAGTCAAAGTCAATAAAATCACAAGGATCACTTTGAAACGTCTTAAAACAAGGTGAATCTAGGTGCCAGTTCCACGCAACCAAAGCCTAGAAGACCAAAGCCCGTCAGGGGAAGTATCAACATGCCTATTTCCGCCGTCAAGCAGCATTGCTGTATTTTCGTTTGGGGGGTGTGGGTTAGTACAACAGGCACATGAGGCTTAACATCTGTATGCCACAAGTTGATGGAGTCAGGGAGCGCATTGTAACGCACATTCATATTGTGCGTGGCTTGCGCACTATGCTTGCGGGCTATGCTAGTCGTGGGTACTTAAGGGATATTATAAAAAAAAAAGTGTCCAATAAAGTAGAATGTCATGTCATGTTATGAAGACAGCTACTTAGTCAAAACCGTTCTCACTATCCCGACGAAGCCCCCTGGTAGAGGTAGACCACCGTCTACGTGGTGGTCCAATGTCGAGAGAGAAGACAAGGCCCTTAAGGGGCTGACAACTATCAAACAACTTCTCGCTCGCACGTTTCGACATGTTGAAAGATATAAAATCACTAAACTCATTTTCGAAAAATCGCAATCAACCATTTTGTGTCCAATCACATTGCACACAGTTTAGTAAAAAAATCATTTTGATCGATACATGTTTTCGTACTCAAAAGTTTGCTTTATTAGTTTTCGTACAAAAGCAAACTTTTAAATAGGAAAACATGTATCGATCAAAACGAAATTTTTACTAAACTGTGTGCAATGTGATTGCACACAAAATGGTTGATTGCGATTTTTCGAAAATGAGTTTAGTGATTTTATATCTTTCAACATGTCGAAACGTGCGAGCGAGAGTCACATTAGCTCTTGTCTACGCCTTAACATCGCATCCATAACAACTCAGGATAGATAGCCAGCCAAAAATAAAATGCCTTAGCCCCGATAAAATGGGATAAAGAGCAGGGAGAAAAAGACTGTCCAATAACGTTGTTAGATCTACGTACCGTGTTGCGGATGCGGCAGATGCGCCGTGTTGGTCCACGCGAGCAGCGCGCAGCCTCGCTCGAGCCGCAGCTGCGCCAGCGTGCCGGCCCACTCCGGCTCGCCAGACCCTATGATGCAGGCGGTACCATGATGCATTATCTGGAAGAAGAACGGGATTATGATAGTTTTTTCCAAAACCATCTTAAAACAGGGATTTCAGGCTTTCAGGGTACCGACCGGCACCTCTTATAGCAGTATTAAAATAATATTACTAGTAGTTCGCCCCGAACTGAGATCTCGTGATGCGACCCGACGAACCCATCAAAACTTTGAGTACGTAGTAGTCAGAGGCAAGTCCAAACATTATCTTTGGACTTTTTTCTGACTACCGCTTACTAACTTGGTATGGTTACCAAGTTTCAACTCTATTGGCCTATTTATTGAAGAGTTCCGTTGAACAGACCTTGGCTCCATCATCAGACCTGGTCGTCGTTACCATTTTATGAGAACTGAGTATCTCCTTAATTTATTTCAAGAAAAAAAATTAAGAAAAAGCAAAGGAACTGACCGACCAGTAGAAAAACCTTGATGTCAACGAAACACTTAGAGATGGGAGCTCTTGGATCGCTGGTTATCTTAATTTAACTTTTATTATTTTATCTCAAAAACCGGGCGTCCCAAAAAAAAAGTAAAAATTGTTTTGGGATGTCCAAACAAAGCCCTTTCATATGACATGTAACTTGATTTTTTTCTGTAACTTTTTTTATTTTTGCCCCCTTAAAAAACCCCATATCTCAAAAAC
This sequence comes from Chloroclysta siterata, assembly GCA_932294275.1. Classification (NCBI taxonomy): domain Eukaryota; kingdom Metazoa; phylum Arthropoda; class Insecta; order Lepidoptera; family Geometridae; genus Chloroclysta; species Chloroclysta siterata. The sequence continues at coordinate 1,780,597 of OW028595.1, read as the reverse complement.
CCTTCATCCGATTTTACTCATACACTTACCAGTAAATTTCTCAAGTACAAGCTATCGACATATCAAATTTCATGCAGATCGGATCAACGGTTCTAAAGTTATCGCCAGACAAACATACATACATACATACATACATAAAATGCCAAATCGCCCAAGTTGAAACTAAGATCTTCGTTCGCTTCGCTCACTCGATCAATGAACTGTCAATTATAGCAGTTGTAAAACAATCTTGAAAACAGTTCTAGCTTCTATAAGTTGAAACGTCATCTAGTACGAAAATACTTGTCAGCTATTCTTTTTCATCTGGTTGTAGTTGAACAGACTTGATGACGTATATAATATGGTACAAAATTTCAGTGTAATATTATTTTAATACTGCTATAAGAGGTGCCGGTCGGCCCCGGTCATTCTTTGTCATTAACACCCGGGAAAGTACTATCACCATGTCTATTTCCGCTATCAGCTGCGTTGCTGTTTCTCAAAGCCAAAGTCTTAAGGTATTTATTCAATAATATCAAAAGGAACACTTTGAAACGTCTTAGAGCTTCGTGATTCTAGGTGCTAGTTCCTCACGACCAAGTCTAAAAGAATAAATAACAAGATTCTTGCTACTAAAACTACCCAGAACTCACCTGCAGTATATGCCTATCCATCCTCTCCCCACCCCCCGGTGCGAGAGGAAACATGGAGACTCCATGGTCATGAGGCAGTGGCTGTACTGGACAGTAGCCTCCACCCTCGAGCTCGTACAACGCCTCGTCTTCGAAGCAGCCGCTGGTCTTCTGCGTGGAGTGCGCGAAGACCGGCTCGTCACATGCCGCCATTGCTGCTCTGCGGGCGGGGGATTTGGTAAGTTTAACATTTTTGAGCAGATAGAGCTCTTTTGAAAGAGTTCGTTTGGGTTCTAGTGGTTCCTTACCTACACACGGATACAGCAACGCAAAAGCTAAAGTAAAAAGACGCTTACTACAAGTACATAAGAGCGAGCAGTGTATCTGCCACGTTTGGCGATGTGGTCCATTGTGTAACACCTCATCCAGGTTCACCATGTCTTCGGGACCCACACGCTTCCATCCAGGGGACTGAAGCTGTTTCGTTTCGTAAGGTACAAAGACGAGCAAAGCAAGCCACCCACCTCAAGTACTCGTGGAACACCGGCAGCTGGCTCCGGGCCAGGGTGTGGTGATGCTGGTGGAAGCTGGCGATGTGGTCCATCACCGCCTGCGTCCGATACACCTTCTCCAGGTTCACCATGCCTTCGGGGCCCACGCGCTTCCAGCCCGGGGACTGCTCGCCTTCCTCGTCGAAGGATGCTATGTACTGGAATAAGGTTAAATTGGTTTAATCATAATCATAATTATTTTTAGGGTTCCGTACCCAAAGGTCAAAACGGGACCCTATTACTTAGACTCCGCTGTCCTTCCGTATGAACCGTGATAGTTAGACAATTGAAATTTTCGTAGATGATGTATTTCTGTTGCTGCTATAACAACAAATACTAAAAACCAGAATAAAATAAATATTTAAGGGGGCACAACAAACGTGATTTTTTTGCCGTTTTTATAGATAATAGTACGCTCTTTGTGCGTGAGTCAAACTCGCACTTGGCCGGTTTTATTATACCATTTAAATAGAAAGTAATAACAGTAATAAGATAGAGAACAAACATTCTTGTTCATCACTGAAATGTTTGTTCTCGGTGGGGATCGAACCCACGGCCTACGGCGTAGAAGGCAGAGCTCCTACCAACTGAGCTGTGAGGGTTGTCTGTGAAGGCTGCTATAAACTGAGTAAGTAGTTAAGAGTAGTAAAGCTCTTTGTGAAGGGATTGTCCGGGGAAGTACTACCACCACGCCTTTTTCTGCCGACAAGCAGCAACGCTGTGTTTCGGTTTGAAGAGTGTGGTTGCTGGTGTAATTACAGGCACATGAGGCTTAACATCTGTATGCCTCAAGTTGATGATCGCAGGGCAGTGCATCGTAGGGCACGTTCCTATCGTGCGTGACTTACGAGGCAATGCTTTGTTATAGGTGATGGTTGCCACTTAACATCAGGTTGGCCATCTGCTTGTTCCATCAGGAAGTTGTATAAAAAAAACTGAGACAACAAGGACGGCAATAGCTTTGTCCCTGTCTTATTAAGGCAACAACTGAGCCGGCAACATTATCTTACCACTTGCTTGCTAGTCTCTGGCAGCCTTGTATCTCGCTTACAGCTGTCCCTGAGTGGACTAGTGGTTGTACTCTGGTCCATTCGCTTTCCACTCTCTCTTCTCGTGTCCCTTTTAAGGGATCCTCTGCGAAATAAATCAGCATTATGATAGTGGACTGTATTGATAAATCTCTCTCTTCACTAGTCGTGTCACTATTTTCTTTTCGAAACAGTGTGGTGAAAGGATTTTGAGTGCGCCTCAAGAGGCTCCTTTCGAGCACTTGACACATGTTATAGAACTTTTTAGGTTCTACGACATGCCGGTTTCCTCACTATGTTTTCCTTCACCGTTTGAGAGTACTGGCATTGTGCACATAACTTTTTGAACGAAAAACTCATATAAATAATAAATATTTGTGGACTTTCCACATCGCACTATTTAGCCCCAAAGGTAGGTACTTAAAAACTCTGCCTATTCTGATTATGACCCCTGCTTATAATACACGTTCTCACCCAGACAGAGAACAAACATCTATGTTCATCACACAAATGTTTGTTCTCGGTGGGGATCGAACCCACGGCCTACGGCGCAGAAGGCAGAGCTACTACCAACTGAGCTGTGAAGGCTGTCAAAGATAGATTCAGATATGTTTTATTCTTTATTTTTCCTCTTGTAACTTTGTTGGTAACACTTTATTTCACACTAGCGACCCGCCCCGGCTTCGCACGGTTATTGTGGGTTGTCCCTAAGAGATTATGCTTGTATTATGCATATAAACCTTCCTCTTGAATCACACTTTCTATAAAAAAAAACCGCATCAAAATCCGTTGCGTAAGTTTAAAGATTTAAGCATACATAGGGATATAGGGACCGAGAAAGCGACTTTGTTTTATACTATGTAGTGATAGTGATAATTACTGAATCTCTTTCAGTAAATGCATTTCAGAACGGGTGCAGTAAATAAATTCATATTAGTGGACTTTTGAAGGAGTTGTGGAACTCTCTGTTAAGGGCTCGAGAAGTACCGAAGAGCAGTAGAGTGAAGGGCTCGCCTGGGGAAGTACTACCACCATGCCATTTCTGCCGCGATGCAGCGTCGCTGTGTTTCGTTTTGAAGGGTGTGGTTGCCGGTGAAATTACAGGCACATGAGGCTTGGTGGTGTCCTGTCATCTTACCGATCATCTTTCACAGACTCCCGTTTGAAATCTCTCCGGTGCGTAGGTGTGGCTGCGTGGCTGGTGATGGATGGCGTGGCTGCTAGGATCTCCCTGTTAATTAAACATTTTATTTATTAATTTTCAACCGACTTCATATTTATATATATAAAAATGTTATGTTGGTTTGTGTACGCTTCAAAAACTCAAAAAGCTCACCGATTGAGCTGAAATTTTAGCATGATATATAATCCGCATCAAGGATTGTTTTTATACCGTTCAATCACAATGTGCCACAGCGAAGCGGTATTTTTTTGTATGTTTGTGACGCGATCATTCCGCCAATTATTAATCGATATTGGCGATTCTTTTTTGTTTGGTAGATAATATCTGTCGGGGGACATAGGTCTTTAAGTCAAAATATTTCAGATGTGAGTCCCATATAAATTTTATCGAAATTGATTTCGCGCTTTTTGCGAAAATCAACAAAAAACTAAAATATATCGACCCGACTTCAAATACACTGAAAACATTACCTGGGTAATGTTTTCAGTGTATTATCAAACATTACCCAGGTAATGTTTTCAGTGTATTATAAAACATTACCCAGGTAATGTTTTCAGTGTATTTGAGGGTGGGTTTTTTTACAGAAAATAAACTATTTCAACATCATCCCAATCTTTAACTGGCATGTGCTATCGAGAAAAAAAGCTCACTCCTTTCTTACTCATGTCATCTTTCACACAGTCCATCCTTTTTTTCTTTGGCCTACCTCTACTTATATCCATCCACATTCATCCCTAGCATTCTTCTCGTTACATGACATTCTTCCCTTCGCATAACATGCCCATACCACGCTAACCTATTACTCCTCATCTTTTCAGTCACTGGTGCCACTTTCAAACTGTCCCTAATAAACTCATTCCTTATCTTATCCATTCTCGTCACTCCACACATCCATCTCAACATTCTCATCTCCGCTACATGCACTCTTCTTTCGTCCGTCCCTTTGGTGGCCCAGCACTCAGATCCATACAAAACGACAGGTCGTATGATCGATTTGTACATTTTCCCCTTTAGTTTGAGGTGCATTCGCGGAACGCACGTTTTTTTTTAATACAACTAGTTGACGGAACAAGCAGATGGCCCACCTGATGATAAGTGGTAACCATCACCTATAACAAAGCATTGCCTCTGAAGTCACGCACGATAGGAACGTGCCCTACGATGCACTGCCCTGCGTCCATCAACTTGAGGCATGCAGATACTAAGCCTCATGTGCCTGTAATTACACCGGCAACCGCACTCTTCAAACCGAAACACAGCAACTCTGCTTTGCGGCAGAAAAAGGCGTGGTGGTAGTACTTCCCCGGACGAGTCCTTCACAAAGAGCTCTACTACTCTTGTTGTTACTCTACTACTACGTTGTTCCTGTGACCTGTCTCCATTTCATCCATCCTGCATTTATTCTGTTCTTTACATCCCTATCAATCTCAATCTTGATTAGCAGTTGACTTCGCCTTAAAAAAAACAATGACTTTATTCAAGCCAAAGCTATGAAAGCGCGTTAATTTCAGAAGTAGGTGTAAGCAATGGAGAGGGCGTAATTAAAAAATAACACACGCCGGTATTCAAGTGTGGTGGAAATAATTAATATTTATGTTGAGCTGTTATGACTGTGACTAATAAATAAACAAATATGACATTAAAATAAACAACAAAAACAACTCATGACTCTGATTCCAAGGCACGGTAGATGTCCCCTCAAAGTCAAAAGGTATTCTAAATAAATATAAATAATGAATATTGGTAGACTTTCCACACAGTACTATCTAGCCCCAAATTAAGCCAAAGCTTGTTATTTGGGAACAAGATGGCTGATATAATACACAATAATACTTTTTTTTTATAAATACATGTATACTTATAATAATTATATAACACCCAGACAGAGAACAAACATCAATGTTCATCACACAAATGTTTGTTCTCGGTGGGAATCGAACCCACGGCCTACGACGCAGAAGACAGAGCTACTACCAACTGAGCTGAGAAGGCTGTCATTTATTTAATAAAAACACAAGGATCACTTTGAAATGTCTTTAAACAAGGTGACTCTAACCAGTTCCACGCGACCAAGCCTAGAAGAACGGGCAACAAACTTACGGCTTGGTTCCTACCGTTCTTTTGTATGAACCTTGTTACAATGTCTTCTCGTGTATACAAGGTGTTCCAATACTTGTGTTTATAAACTTATCCACTGAAGTACCCATCAATATGAATAACTTTTTCTAAGGAACCAACACTATAAGAGGGATATCCTCATCCTTATACGTGACAGGTTGCAAGCCCATCGACCGAGTTTTTATAATTTTAGTTAGTTAGCTGTTACAACAGAATGTACCGCCAGAATACCAGTATTCATTGCTTAATTCTTAATCTGAGGGCACATCTACCGTGCCTGGGGATCAAAGTCGTAAAGCTGTTTGAGTTTTTATTCAGTTTTCAGCTTCTTCTTCTTGACGGGTTACTAGTTCTTTCGAATCAGTGTGGTGAAAGGATTTTAAGTGCGCCTCAAGAGGCTCCTTTCGAGCACTTGACACATGTTATAGAACTTTTTTAGGTTCCACGACATGCCGGTTTCCTCACGATGTTTTCCTTCACCGTTCGAGAGTACTGGTATTGTGCACATTACTTTTGAACAGAAAAACTCATAGATGCTATGTTCGGCTAATCGGTACTATCATCTCTAAGTATATCCATTGGCACTCTGCAATCCCCGTCAAGTTCCAACGATTTACAAACGGTTTAACAGCGACACAGCCTTTATTGAGAAATGCTGCTAACGGATTGCAGCTTAGCGATGGAACAACATATGGCCCACCTGATGTTAAGCGGTAACCATCACCAAAGTGGTAAATTCAAGTGGTAGGTAAGTGCTACTACTAAAGAGTGTTAGATACATAAATATAAATATTGGTGGACATTCCACACAACACTATCTAGCTACAAACTAAGCCAAAGCTTGTACGATAACAACCAGAGCTGATACTAAAAAAAAAACCACCAATATTTTTTTTATGATACTTTTTTTGTAAATATCATGCTCATAATATTATAACACCTAGACAGAGAACAAACATCTATGTTCATAACACAAATGTTTGTTCTGTGTGGGGATCGAACCCACGGCCTACTGCGCAGAAGGCAGAGCTACTACCAACTGAGCTGTGAAGGCTGTTAAATACCTAAAATTAACTGACCCGCGGTGCATTTCGTGAAATTCAACGTGGAAACGTATAATATAATATTTCTGATTTGTATCAGTCGAGCTATCTTTAGATGGTTCGCAACGGTCTGCAGATAGCTCAACTGTTTCAAATGTATTTTGTATAGTTTGTGAATACTTGTATTAATTGTAATTTTGGAAATAAAACAAGAAATAAATATCGTTCATAAGTCATATTACGAGAAGAGTGTTGGAAATAAATGTGGATGGTTTTAGAAGGAGAGGCAGGCCAAAGAAAATATGGATGGACTGTGTGAAAGATTTATTTATTTATTTATTTTAATTTAATTAGATCGGTAAATTACGGTAAATGAACGGTAAGATGACATGAGTAAGAAAGGAGTGAGCACCGAGATGACGAATGATAGAGGAGAGTGGAAGAAGAAAACCTGTTGTGCCGACCCCATGCAGCTTGGGATAAGGTCAGGAACATGATGATGAATATGAGTATAATAATAATAATCTTCATTTCAGACACAAGTACCATAGTTTACTTAAAACTAACTCATAAAACAAAAATAACATACATAACCTACACAATCAAAAAGCTAAAATGGCCTGGCCATCTTATTAGGACAAAACAGGAAAAGTGGGCAAAAGACGTTACAGAATGGTACCCTAGAGAAGGGAAAAGAGTGAGAGGAAGACCATTCCGAAGATGGGAAGACGAAAGAAGCAGCTGGTGCACTTTGGAGAAGGAAAGCTCGCGATCGCGAGCATAGCCCCCCCCCAAGTTGGGGGGGGGGGCTATGCTGAAAAGCAAAACAACCAAAACTACCAAAATACTACCGTTGTCATATAACAATATTAGACTAGATAAGTTAAATACCTCTAATAGTATTAGATTATACCTATAGTAGGTATACTTAAGATTAGAAAAAACTTTTTGTCAAAGTCAAAGTCAAAGTCAAAGTCAAAATGTATTTATTCAATAAAATCACAAGTATCACTTTGAAACGTCTTAAAGCTAAGTGACTCTAGGTGCCAGTTCCACGCGACCCAAGCCTAGAAGAACAGGCAACAAACTTACGGCTTGGTTCCTACCGTTCTTTTGTATGATCCTTTTACAATGTAATAATCTACACTAATATTATAAAGAGGAAACCTTTGTATTTTTGTATGTAACGAATAGGCTCAAAAACTACTGGTCCGATTTCAAAAATTCTTTCACCATTAGAATGCTACATTATCCCTGAGTAACATAGGCTATATTATATTTTCAAAAAAATCAGGGATCCTTACTAAGACTTCAATAATGTAACCCAAGGTGGAAAACAAAAACCTTACATCGCGTGCGCTGCGAAAACTATTGATGATAGAACAAAATAATGTACTACGATTTTGTAGAACACGTCATCATCTACAAAAAATGTCGCGACAGCATATGTCTAACTATTATAGTTATGTCACAATAAGTGTTCTTTTATTATAAAAAAATAATTGAAATGCCGCCGCCAGAAAAGGGTCTTTATTTGTACCTTGGTATTAATCCTTATCCAAATAAATCATTTCATAATTAAGACGGTTTCAATACCTATAGATTACTTCTTAAATTTTTCAAATCGGACATTCCATTCAAAAGATATGACGAAATTAAAAATGTTAACGGGTCCACGGGTCACGCTCGGGGTGCGATTTCACTCACTCAAGGAGAAGCGCGTGCAAATGTATGAAATAAGTAGACGCGAGGCTCGAACCCACGGTCTAAGTTTATCTTAAAATGTTCAAAAAATGTATGACCACCCATGCGAAGCTGGGACAGGCCGTATAATATATTATTGAAGTTTAGTGAGGCGTTGGCATACAGAAAAAGGTAAACATAATCAAATTTATAAGACAGCACACGCTACGCCTCAAACTAATAATACCTAATGCATAAATACAATCTATTAAATCAGAGATAAATAAAAACAACAAGTAGTATTAAGTTGTTTAATAAAGGCTATTGAAATTGAAATTGAACTCATAAAACACAGACTTGTATTTCTACTGTTTGCCTTAAATAACATAACTATTGTTAATTACTACTCTATTGTAGGTCTAACCTGAATTGATAGATGTAATGATTGAAATAAATACAAATAAATACAAATTTCTGAAGCGCTACAGAAGCGCTTCAGGCCCATCGGGTGCGTAAAGGTATTGTTATTGTACTTTTAATTATTCTACAATTTGATTATAGGTACTATTGCTAATTTTAAATTTGTATAATATTATTTATTAGTCACTGACAATGTGTAATTGCATCATTTATTTAATTTTGAATGTTGTATAGTAATTAGTGTAAATGGTTTTAAGCCGTGCTAATTATTATTAAATAAATAAATAAATTGTTGTAGGCAACGTATTCTAACGTGCGTCTTTTTAGTATTAATCATACCTTATCATACCTCAGTCGAGTTAGCGGGCAAAGAATGGGCGAAGAAAGCGAAGGAAAGGAAAGATTGGAAGCTGTTGGAGGAGGCCTATACCCGACAAGGGGTTCTTAGTTAATTAGATTTAAGTGTTACTGTTAAAAAATTGAAAAAAGAACAATAAAAACTTTTTTAAATGTATTTTTATTTTTAATTTAATTTATTTTATTATCATACCTCAGTTCCCTTAAAAAGGCCCCGAAGAAGGGTATAAGCCGGCACTCTGGCATCGCTAGTGCCCGGCCCAGGGCCCGCTCGTACTCCGCCGACAGCAGAGCGGCCGAGAGGAAGTCCAGGGTCGGCAGCGGCTCATCAGATATGCTGCACCAGAAGGCTTTCAGCTTGTGTGATCTGCGGGCAAGGGATGTAAAGAGATAGTGTTTTTACATATCTTTTGTAATCGCAATTTTCTCTCGGAAGACCTCGGCGAACGTATCTGGATCAGATAACGGACATTTTAGAGGAAGGCCAGGTCAAGAGTACCCTAAACCAACGAGCATGTATGAAGAATGATATGAGAGTGAATGAAGCGAAAGAGGTATGTCAGGATCGTAGCAAGTGGAAATCCGTGGTCTCTGCCTACCCCTATGGGAAACAGGCGTGATTTTATGTATGTATGTATATACAATTTTGGTTTTTTTATTTTTATTATATAACTAGCTGACGGAACAAGCAGATGGCCCTCATCATTTTAAGTGTCAACCATCACCTATAACAAAGCATTACCTCGTAAGTCACGCATGATAGGAACGTGTCCTACGATGCACTGCTCTGCGTCCATCAACTTGAGGCATACAGATGCACTCCTTTCGAGCACTTGACACATGTTATAGAACTTTTTAGTTTCTACAACATGCCGGTTTCCTCACGATGTTTTCCTTCACCGTTTGAGAGTACTGGTATTGTGCACACGATCGGTTTCGAACCCACGACCTTAGGATCGGAAGGCGGGGCCGCTACCACTAGACCACCAGTGCTCTTTATGTTTGAGACCTACTACCTATTTCTGCCGTCAAACAGCGTTGCTGTGTTGGGTTTGAAATGTGTGGCTGCCTCCGACTACCCCTTTAACCTCATATAATATTAAGATAAAACTTGGTTTTAATATATCTGAGGGTATACCTACCGTGCCTGAGGATCTTAAGTCAAGAAGCGGTTTCTGTTTGTATTCACTATAATTGAATAAATAATATTTCTTTCTTTTGGTCGTACGTTCTTTCGTTCTTACGTTCTTTCTTTCTTTCTTTCTTTCTTCTAATTGTATTTACCTTGTCAATAAATGCTATTCTTCTAAAGTCATTGCCAGCTATCTAGATTTATTGTTCACATGTGAGAATTCTGTTAGAATGCCCGTGTGGAATCTGCTACGCGAACACGCTCGTAGCAATGCTACGCCTCTACGGCATTCTCGTAGCAATCTGCTACGGATCGTTTGTGTACTGATAGAACAGCGCTGGGCTAGCATTTTGCTATATGCCTTAAACTCTCGCTGCACTAGCTGATGGAACAAGCAGATGGCCCACCTGATGTTAAGTGGCAACCATCACTTACAAAGCATTGCCTCGTAAGTCACGCACGATAGGAACGTATTAGTGATTGTGACCTGTGATTATTTTAAACCCGGTCTCCACCGCGAGCGGAGCGGAGCCATTAAGGACTCCGTTTAACTCGCAAGAATAAACTGCATACTTGCATTTCCACCAACAAATAGTCAAGCGGAAAGGACTGAGCGAGCAGAAAGTGTTGAAATGAACTCGCTCAGCACTTTTTCCTTTTGCAGTGGAAATCAAAAGATAAAACTCTTTGTTGGTGGAAATGTAAACCTATTTCATTAAAAAGGAGTCCGTTCCGCTAACCATTTCTCGCTCATTACCCTTTCGCTGTGGAGATCGGGCTTTAAGTGTAGTAAACACTATAAAAGAAATAAAAAAAAATCTACGCTGTTTTTAAAAATAGAACAATGTTTCTTCTGTTCTATATTTAAAACATATTTGTATAAAAATCCATTTCAAATCAGTTTCACATTTTCGTTCGAAAAAAGTATCCTTTATTTGACCAACAAAAAAACTACACACAAAAAGTTTTGCATAGGTGTTTGGAAATCAAATGCATTCGTTCAAAAAGATTTGCAAATAGAACAGCGTTTCGCGCGTAGACGTTCGTTTTCTGACATTTGGGAAGCAACATAGCTTTTTCATTTGAATTGTTTTTCTAGTGTTACTTTGAGCTGTGTTGTGTAATTTCGGTGACATTTTAACCAACATTACTCGAGGTCTTAGCACAAAGTGTAAGCATTTGGAATGAAAGTGCATTATGTGATATCCTGTACCCCAAATATGAGTTTTGTTTACCTTATTTGTTTTTTAGTTTTTCGTTTATGTTCCGTGTTCATTGCGGGTAAGACGCGATAGAGATACCGATACGGAACTATTATGTTCTACTACTAATTTTCATCATACTTGCAACATAAATTTCTGTATCGGTATCTCTATCGCGTCTTCATACAAAACCTACAATGAACACGGAACAAGAACGAAAAACGAAAAACCAAATATGGTAAACACAACTCATACTTGGGGTACTGATTTGACCGAAAATGTGTCGAATGTTTTGAAGAAAACCACCGCCATTTTCTTCAAAACAAATGACGGCCTTAAATCTGTGGCCTACCATTACAGATAAACAGGGGTATATATGTTGGAAGAAAATACTGTTAAGGGGCCGACAACCGTCAAACAACTTCTCGAAATTTATTTTGATCCAAACTAGTTTACTCCTGAAACTATGTACTTACCTACACTTGACAAAACTTTCAGATAGAATCTTTTTGATGAATCAAGATAATAGTTTAACCTTTATAATGCTATTTTCTGAAGAACGGTATTAAATTTTTCATAACTAGCTTCAATAATTTTATAAATCTTAATCTTTTATAATCTTAAAAAATGTTGAAATGTGCGCGAGAATTATGTTATGTTATGTTTTTTTATTTTTTTGTTATAAACCCGTATTTGTGAGTAAAAAAAAGCTATTCAGATATACAGAACTGATCGGCACCATGCACGCTATAGGGGACGGAGGTTGAACGTAGGTTCAGGGGTACGATTCTCTAAACAACAAATCACGAGGAGTTTCACCCAGTGGATTCGTTCTCACTTAGATCACGAGCTTCGCATCACGCACGTTAAAATTTCCACCCGCTAAACTCACGCTGGTGACTTCAAACTTTCAAATTATTGTGTACAATGTTAGTTAGGAATAAAAAGGCTTTTTTATTTTTATTTATTTTATTTTATAAACTCACGCTGGTGGCGCTTCCTCTTCTTGTTGTGCCACTAGTTTTTATCGAAACAGTGTGGTGAAAAGATTCTAAGTGCGCTTCAAAAAGGCTCCTTTCGAGCATTTGACACATGTTTAAGAATTCTTTAGGTTTAATGGCGGGTGGCGCTAATGATTGGGTATTACAGAAAGCAAATAAAAAAAAATGAAGGAACCAAGCCGTAAGTTTGTTGCCTGTTCATCTAGGCTTGGTCGCGTGGAACTGGCACCTAGAGTCACCTAGCTTTAAGACGTTTCAGAGTGATCCTAGTTTAAGAGTAGTAGAGTTCTTGGTCTGTGGCTTGCCGGGGAAGTACTACCACCGCGCCTTTTTCTGCCGCCAAGCAGCAACGCTGTGTTTCGGTTTGAAGAGTGTGGTTGCCGGTGTAATTACATGCACATGAGGCTTGACATCTGCATGCCTCAAGTTGATGGACGCAGGGCAGTGCATCGTAGGGCGCGTTCCTATCGTGCGTGACTTAAGAGATAAAGCTTTGTTAAAGGTTATGGTTATCACTTAACATCAAGTGGGCCATCTGCTTGTTCCAACAGCTAGTTGTATTAAAAAAAACAGTGAAACAACTGAATATACCTTTTGACTTTGACTTTGAAAACTGCGGAGTCCGCGGTCACTTGAGTGAATGTTGTTGTTTACAGAATATCACTACACTTATTGCTTTACAAAATTAAAATATGAGAGTCACACGTTATAAACCTACCGTACCTTCATTTGAATAAGGCGAGCATTGCAAATATGCGATAGCGTTCACAGTCACGCTACTGTTGCGTAGACTAATAAAACGAGAAATACGGCCCTGCAGAGCAAAACACTGAAATACACTTTTGCATAGGGTGTGAAAGAGTAGTAGAGCTCTTTGTGTGTGGCTCGTCCGGGGAACCACCACACCTTTTTCTGCCGCCAAGCAGCAACGCTGTGTTTCCGTTTGTAGAGTGTGGTTGCCGGTGTAATTACAGGCACATGAGGCTTAATAACATCTGTATGTCTCAAGGTGATGGACGCAGGGCAGTGATTCGTAAGGAACGTTCCCATTGTGCGTGACTTACGAGGCAATGCTTTGTTATAGGTGATGGTTACCACTTAACATCAGGTGGGCCATCTGCTTGTTCCATCAGCTAGGTGAATAAAAAAAAAAGTCTCTACAACTACTGCGCCCTTGGACGAAATATTACAATTTCCTTTAAGACTGCCCCGCAAAAGGTTTATGGCACCTGTCCGTCATTCGACAGACAATTTGCCAGTGTCAAGTGATATAGATAAAATACTTTAATAAGTTCAGGGATTCATTTTCTGACATTTTTGGAAGCAACATAGCTTTTTCATTTTATTTGTTTTTCTAGTGTTATTTTGAGTTGTGTTGTGTAATTTCGGTGGTATTTTAACCAACATTACTTGAGGTTTTAGCACAAAGTGTAAACATTTGGAATGAAAGTGTATTGTGATATCCTGATTTGACCGAAAATGTTTCCAATGTTTTGAAGAAAAGCGCCACCATTTTCTTCAAAACAAATGACGGCCGACTTGACTGTGGACTGACTTGATTAAAAAGTATTCAATACAAATCACTTGACACTGGCAAGATTGTCTGTCGAATGACAGACAGGAGCCATAAATTGAGAGAAGAAGAAGTTAATAAGTTCAAAATAAAACTGTACACATTGTTAGTCGATAAGTGTTTTTATAGGGTCAATGATTTATTTTTATGAAAATTGAATTATAATATAAATATGTTTAATTTTAAAATTCGTATTTAATTTTATTATACTTATTAATTTACAAAAACGAATTATTTATAAATTTTATCAATCAATATAACAACATCTTTAGGATGCTGTTGCGGTTGCCTCGCTTCTGCAGTGCCTCGGGGATGTTTGCGGAGGCAGGAGTAGATGGGTACCACGCGTGCGTACGAAAGAAGGTAGCCTCCCTGCGTCAGCGTACTCGAGACAGTGGCAACGGCATCCTGCAGATGATTGTTTCCCGCCTGGATTGTCCCATTCAGGATAGGTGGATGAAAGTCACGATGGGCTTAGATTTAATTGGATAGACAATTTTAATTTCATTCTTTATTTAATATATATTTCATTGTTATTTCCATCATGTATGACTTTTATTTTTATCTAATCTTAATTGAACTGTAAATTCTAATTGTGTGTTTGTGTTGTAAATTGTAATGTTATTTAATTCTAATTATAATTTAATTTAAGTATGGATTGATTATCTGAAATAAATGAATAATAATAAATAATAGTATCTCTAATATCTTAATAATGTACCATACTTCACGCAAATAAATAATTTCATTTCATTTCATTTATAGTCAAGTCAGTCCATAGTCAAGTCGGCCGTCATTTGTTTCGAAAAAAATGGTGGCGGTTTTCTTCAAAACATTTTCAATCAAATCACATAATACACTTTAATTCCAAATGTTTACACTTTGTGCTAATACCTCAAGTAATGTTGGTTAAAATTCCACCGAGATTACACAATACAACTCAAAATGACGTGTGAATATTTTCAGTTACATTTGCACACACTGTACTAAAAATTTTACGTTAAATGTTTTCAGTGCTAAAAACTTTCATCCATTTCAACGCAGGTAGTCAAAACTAACAACGCTGAATTTTAATAAAAGTCTATGTGGGGACACGTTTCAGTGATTTACGTCGTGTGTTCGTCCGTTTATTGATGTCGCTGGTCAACTAGATTTCAGACAATTTTCGCTTTGCCTGGCATGAAAAAACCTGCAAAATATGTTTACATCTCTCATGTTCGGTAAGTAGGTTCTTATTACCTCCAAATGGGGCTTGTAGGTGACTAATTAGCGCTCTAGGTTAATAATGTAGCCAGAAAAGCCCTAGGGCGGTAAGTAATTACTAAAAAACACTTCTTTCTTTCAAAAAGTTCGCGTACATCTAACCATCATACTGGCAATAGACATCATGCATTCAGCCCAATGACCAAAGAGGTCGCTTTGCTATTCAGCCTTGTCTTCGTGTGAGTATAATAGTCATCAATTTTAAATGTCGAACGGCGAAGCTCAATTTCGATCTTGAAAAAAAAATTAAAAAGTTCTTTACTTGATTCTTTTTAATGAAAAAAGGCGGGAATAGAAAACATTTACTTTAAATATTGTTTATTCTTGTAATGCCGGTTTTTTTCTACTTACCTCACAAACGAGATGTAAAGCAGAATAGTTAGCTCGGGTGTAAGCACCAATTGCACCCTCGAACTTATATCTCGGGCTGCAATTGATGCCTTACAGCCCTTGGCTACTAATCTACTATTATTGTATTTCATGCACCTTGCTGATGGAACAAGCAGATGGCCCGCTTGATGTGGTAACCATCACATATAACAAAGCATTGTCTTAAAAGTCACGCACTATAGGAACGTGTCCTACGATGCACTGCCCTGCGTCCATCAACTTTGTTTTCATGTGTAGGTATTTTGTACATTTTGGAAAAATTACAATAAATACATCATTGTTATTTTCCGCGTACCTGTCATTATGTAAAGTATCCTTTTTCTTTTGTTTTTTTAATACAACTAGCTGATGGAACAAGCAGATGGCCCGCTTGATGATATATGGTAACCATCACCTATAACAAAGCATTGTCTTAAAAGTCACGCACTATAGGAACGGGCCCTACGATGCACTGCCCTGCGTCCATCAACTTGAGGCATACAGATGTTAAGCCTCAAGTGCCTGTAATTACACCGGCAACCACACTCTTCAAACGGAAACACAGCGTTGCTGCTTGGCGGCAGAAAAAGGCGTGGTGGTACTTCCCCGGACGAGACACACACAAAAAGCTCTACTACTCTTATCTAGAATGAAAGAAAGTTTTTTATGAGTACAATTTTCTAATAATTTTTAATTTTTAATAACCCTTATATTAATAACCCTTCATCCGATTTTACTCATATACTTATCAGTTCATTTCTCAAGTACAAGCTATCGACTTAACAAATTTCATGCAGATCGCATCAACGGTTCGAAAGTTATGGCCAGACAAACATACATACATACATATAATGCCAAATCGCTCAAGTTGAAACGAAGATATTCGTTCGCTTCGCTCACTCGATCAATTATCTACTGCCTGTACCCCAAGTATGAGTTTTGCTTACGATATTTCGTTTTTCGTTTTACGTTTTTGTTCCGTGTTCATTGCAGGTTTTGTATGAAGACGCGATAGGGATACCGATATGGAACTTTACAAAACCCGCAATGAACACGAAGCAAAAACGATTCGTTTTTGTTCCGTGTTCATTGCGGGTTCCGTATCGTACTACGTACCAAAACTCATACTTGGGGTACTGATAATTTATGTAATGTATTTAATAAGTAAGTTATAATAAGACACACGTGGCATAGCAATAATTATGAAATAGGCCCAATTTCTTAATGTTTTTGTGTCCGTACTTTCTTTATAATTCAAATTACTAATACAAATATATTTATAAGGGTTGCTGAAAATCCATTTTATTAAACAAATACTTGACTTGACAAAGTCAAAAGGCATTTATTTATTCAGATAAATCACAAGGATCACTTTGAAACGTCTTAAAATTATATGAATCTAGGTGCCTGTTCCACGCGACCAAGCCTAGAAGAACAGCCAACTTACGGCTTGGTTCGTATCGTTCTTTTGTATGATCCTAGGTACAATATAAGTTCGAAGTAAAAAGCTTTCATTCAGCTATGAACTTTGAAAGTCTTAAAACAAAGCGCCAGTTCTACACGACTAAGCATAAAGGCAAGACCGTTCCAAGTTTAGCCTAAAGCGTACCACAGACGACGAAGATGCTATAATATTTCATTTTAAGATACCTTACGATAAAATATTAAAGCATCTTAAGGTACGAGTATCACACACTGTTAAGATACGACAATATACAAGGTATTCCAATACTTGTACTGAAAACTTCAGGGGGCTAAAGTACCCATCAATATGAATAACTTTTTCTAAGGAACCTACACTGTGAACTCGAAAAAAAGCAGCTGTTTCATACAAAAGTTTGGAACCTATCTGGCTAAAATGTGTGAAAAAGCTGTTTTTTTCTAGTTTACAGTGTTGTTTCCTTAGAAAAAGTTATTCATATTGATGGGTACTTTAGCCCCCTGAAGTTTTCAGTACATGTATTGGAACACCTTGTATATTATGGTCTCATTCTCTTGGAAATGTTAACATATATTTGCATAGCAAGGCATCTTAAGATGAAGTCGCCCTATCGCTCAGTATCTTAAGATTTCGTAATATGAAAATATATATATCAAGATGGTGCCCACGACTTCGTCTGCGCAGGATTAGACACACAATATCTTTATAAATTGTAGCCTTTGTGTTATTCTGATGTTTTTTTTTATACTACTAGCTGATGGAACAAGCAGATGGCCCACCTGATGTTAAGTGGCAACCATCAGCTATAACAAAGCATTGCCTTGTAAGTCACGCACGATAGGAACGCGCCCTACTATGCACCGCCCTGCGTCCATCAACCCGAGGCATACAGATGTTAAGCCTCATATGCCTGTAAATACACCGGCAACCACACTCTTCAAACCGAAACACAGCAACGCTGCTTGGCGGCAGAAAAAGGCGTGGTGGTAGTACTTCCCCGGACGAGCCCTTCACAAAGAGCTCTACTACTCTTAAAATAAGATATATATAAGCTTTATCATTGTAAAGTTTCATTAAAATCCATTCAGTAGTTTTTGCATGAAAGAGTAACAAACATCCATCCATCCATCCATACTTATAAACTTTCTCGTTTATTATATTAGTAGGATATTGTGTATCACTGATGGATCATCGTGATTGTATCGCCGATATTTTATCTTATGATGAAATATCATTCCATCTTCGTCGTCTGTGGTACGCTTAAAAGGCAAAAAACTTACAGCTAGGTTCCGCTTTTACCCGTTTCGGCCGTAACATTGAAATAGTGGTTTCTAGGTCGAGGGGGCACTCAAAAGTTAGCGTCTCAGCGAAATTGTAGGTGTCGCTGGTGGAACTGAAGGGTCACGTGACAGCGGAATTACATGCTCTTAGACTGGTCAGCGGCGGCCAAAGTGGATTACTAATTTATTCCGACTAATTTATTAGACAGCCTTCACAGCTCAGTTGGTAGTAGCTCTGCCTTCTGCGCCGTAGGCCGTGGGTTCGATCCCCACCGAGAACAAACATTTGTGTGATGAACATAGATGTTTTTTCTCTGTCTGAGTGTTATATAATATATAAGTATGTGTTTACCAAAAAAAGTTTTGATGTATTATATCAGCTATCTGGTTCCCATATAACAAGCTCTGCTTAGTTTGGGGCTAGATAGTGCCGTGTGGAAGTCCAATATTTTTTTTATTTTTTTTTATTTTATTCAATGCTCTATTTTTCTGGAGGTATCTATTTGATGAGGTTTCTCTAAAAGCCTAGTATAGGAAAACTGTAAAAACTGAAACAGCTTCGCGACTTTGATCCCCAGGCTCGGTAGATATCCCCAGATCTCTTCGTACCAAGCACGACTTTCAGATTCTTTGAGGACGTCTAAGAGGTAGTCAGAAGTACGCCCGAAGATTACATTTGGCTCATACCTACATTTTGCAGTAGTTGGTATTCCATACGTGACATAATTTAAATTTAGTAAATCTCTATATATATATACAAGGTGTTCCTTAAGTCGTGTATATAAACTTCAGGGGGCTAAAGTACCCATCAATATGAACAACTTTTTCTAAGGAACCAACACTGTGAACGCGAAAAAAAAAACAGCTGTTTCATACAAAAGTTCAATACCTACCAGGCTAAAATGTATGAAACAGCTGTTTTTTTTTTTCGCGTTAACAGTGTTTGTTCCTTAGAAAAAGTTGTTCATATTGATGGGTACTTTAGCCCCCTGAAGTTTATATACACAACTTAAGGAACACCTTGTATATATAAAAATCTATTGCTGTTCGTTTAGTCTCGCTAAAACTCGAGAACGGCTGGGCCGATTTAGTTGATTTTGGTTTTGAAATGTTGGTCGTTAAATTAAAATAACCAGCGATCCAAGAGCTCCCATCCCTAAGAGTTCCGTTGAGAGCAAGGTTTTTCTACTGGTCGACCAGTTCCTTTGCTTTTTCTTATTTTTTTTCTTGAAATAAATTAGGAAGGTACTCAGTTCTCATAAAATGGTGACATCGACCAGGTCTGATGATGGAGCCAAGGTCTGTTCAACGGAACTCTTCAATAAATAGGCCAATAGAGGCCAGGTGGTAGTCAGAGGCAAGTCCAAACATTATGTTTGGACTTGCCTCTGATCAAAGTTTTGGTGCGTTCGTCGAGTCGCATCACGAGATCTCAGTTCGTTTTTCGTTCGTTCGTTTTTTAGTTTAGTAATTCATAACAGGGACAGCGCATTTGTGTTCCGTCCAATAAGAGCCAGCTGCAAGACCTGGTTTATTTATTGCCAATTAACTTAGCTTATAATTTTACCTTCATCTTGGAAAATATTTTTCTAGCTAAAGCGGTTAGATTTTCAGCTATTTTTTAATTTTACTACATCGGTGGTCATTTTAATTTGTGGCCTTATACCGCCGAAACGCGTAGGAGTAGTTCTACTGTTAAATGTGGGTATGTGCTAAATGTAATGTTTGGACGTACCTCCGACTACTCCACTTAGACGTCCTGAAAGGTTTTTTTTTAATACTACTAGCGGATGGAACAAGCAGCCCACCTGATGTTAAGTGGTAACCTATAACAAAACATTACCTTGAGATATCTGAGATTATCTGGAGTTAGTACTTGGTACTAAGTGATCTGGATCAGGCACGGTAGATATCCCCTACAGATCACATGAGGCTTAGCATCTTTATGCCTAAAGTGACGCAGAGCAAAGCATCGTAGGGCACGTTCATATCGTGTGTGACTTGCGAGGCTATACTTTGTTAAAGGTGATGGTTACCACTTAACATCAGGTGGACCATATGCTAGTTCTATCAGAAAGTAGAATAAAAAAACTAGAATCGATTTTTGAAATCTATACATATGTATAGTGGGAACCTGTGAGAACCCTCAAAAAGTGTCTGTACAAAGTGTCTGTACTAAGGGGCCGTTTTTTTTGCATTTTTAACCCCCCTCTCCCTTGGTTTGTGAGGTTTAAGACTAAACCCCCGCCCCCACCCAAAATCACGTGTAATTTTTAGTACAAAGAATCTTAAAAATTGTAGAATATTATCTAAAGACAGGTATAAAGTATAATCGAATTTTATTCTGAAATTAAGGACCACGACAAAAATGTCTAGACAGAAAGCCACTTTTCGGCTTAGAAATCGTGCGTTTGACGAATAAATATACACGTGAAGTCAAAGTCAAAGTCAAAAGGTATTTATTCAATAAAATCATAAGGATCACTTTGAAACGTCTTAAAGCTAGGCGATTCTAGGTGCCAGTTCCACGAGACCAAAGCCTAGAAGATATCTTTCAACACCCCTCTACCCCTTGTGATATTTCGTGATTTTAGCTAAACCCCCTAAAAGGGGGGAGCCCCTTTCAACCCTCATGTGATTAATGAACGATCCATAAACTGAAGTTTCGGAGATTTTATGAATGAATTTTCTTATCCATTCATTCACCAGAATTAGCCAATATTCCATATAACTCACTCACCTATTTATACTACTGTCGCGCTAGAATCTTAATAAAATATAATGTGTATGCATAAGGGTAGTGGATGAAAAGCGACTTTGATGAGGGTAGGGAGGATGAGGGTCCGATAATAGCGGCCAGTCGGTCCGAGTGCTGGCGGAACGCCAGTGGGCTGATCACGAATGATTTTTTATATTTGTGGCGAGGCCTTATCACGAAGGAATTTGACGTTAGTAGCGTAGGTGAACGTATATGTTTACCTACGCTACTTAGCGGCAACAGAAATACATCATCTGTGAAAATTTCAACTTTCTAACTATCACGGTCCGTGAGATACAGCCTGGTGACAGACGGACAGACAGACAGATGGACGGACAGCGGAGTCTTAGTAATAGGGTCCCGTTTTACCCTTTGGGTACGAAATTCTAAAAACATAGTCTAAGTCATAAATAAAACCAATTTTAAACCTTATCCAAGATTTTAACATTTTAACGTAGCCTTGGCCCTACCTTCATCTGATAATTACACAAACGTTTGTTTTGGCGGGGATCGAACCCAAGGCCTACGGCGCAGAAGGCAGAGCTACTACCAACTGAAATGTGAGGGCTGTAAATACAAAAGTAGTACCATCATTTTGAAAATTATAAGTAGTACGGAACACATTACACAGATGAGTTCGGAAACTCGGAAACTCCGATTCCAGATACTACCAACTAAGCCAACCAACCAACTAAGCTGTGAGGATCTATTGATGATTGTTCTTCGTTGATCTTCTTTCTTCACAATGATGTATCAGGTACAGTCAGCAAGTAGTTTCCGCCGGCCTACAGTCTCTTAACAGCTGAAGGCCGAAAGAAACCCCTGCTGACTGTACCAAGTGTCTTCTTTCTTCTAATATTCTCTCTTCTTTTCGGTCTCTTGTTTTGTTTTTCTGATTTCCATTGAGTGAGTAAATTATAATAATAATTGCAAACACCTGTAGGACGGTTCGAAAGTTCTTGCAGGACGACTCGAACCCAACATAAAATGATAGTGGTGCTCACTTGGCTTAGGCCCGTGCGCCCTATCGCATCCCTCGGTGTGGTAGGGTGTCTGTGTGCAGATTTCCTCCCCGTTAACAAAAAAAAAAAAGGCCCGTGCGCTCTACTTATACCGAAATGTCATATTTCGAGAATAAAAAACTTTGTACAAACTAGTAGTTCGCCCCGAACTGAGATCTCGTGATGCGACCCGACGAACGCATCAAAACTTTGAGTACGTAGTAGTCAGAGGCAAGTCCAAACATTATCTTTGGATTTTTTTCTGACTACCGCCTACTAACTTGGTATGGTTACCAAGTTTCAACTCTATTGGCCTATTTATTGAAGAGTTCCGTTGAACAGACCTTGGCTCCATCATCAGACCTGGTCGTCGTCACCATTTTATGAGAACTGAGTACCTCCTTAATTGATTTCAAGAAAAAAAATTAAGAAAAAGCAAAGGAACTGGCCGACCAGTAGAAAAACCTTGATGTCAACGAAACTCTTAGAGATGGGAGCTCTTGGATCGCTGGTTATCTTAATTTAACTTTTATTATTTTATCTCAAAAACCGAGCGTCACAAAAAAAAAGTAAAAATTGTTTTGGGATGTCCAAAAATAGGCCTTTCATATGACATGTAACTTGATTTTTTTATGTAACTTTTTTTATTTTTGACCCCCTTAAAAAACCCCATATCTCAAAAACCCTTCATCCGATTTTACTCATATACTTACCAGTAAATTTCTCAAGTACAAGCTATCGATATATCAAATTTCATGCAGATCGGATCAACGGTTCTAAAGTTATCGCCAGACAAACATACATACATACATACATACATACATACATACATACATAAAATGCCAAATCGCCCAAGTTGAAACTAAGATCTTCGTTCGCTTCGCTCACTCGATCAATAAGATCTTCGTTCGCTTCGCTCACTCGATCAATAATAACTTTATTGAGGACAGAATGGAAAAAGTTATAAACGTAAATGTACATTGAATTTGTCCTACAATCGGCGGTCTTATCGCAAGTAGCGATCTCTTCCAGACAACCGTTATTTTAATCTAAACTTAGGACTAATTCGCCGTCAACGATGACGGCGTAGTTGAGCTGAATTGAAAGAAGATTTAACAATAAACAAATTGGCGTTGTACGAGTATGTATGTTTTTCTAAGCGTTAGGTTAAATTTATTTTGAGGTAAAACAATATAAGTAACATTTGGAAAAACATACAGGCATACATATGTCAAGCCTCATGTGTAATTACACCAGTAACCACACCGGAAATACAGCAACGCTGCTTGGCGGCAGAAAAAGGCATGGTAGTACTTCCCCAGACGAGACCTTCACAAGGAGCTTTACTACTCAGACTGATGATGACTTACTTGAGCCCTGCCACGATCTCCATAGCAGTATTGAAGTTGCCGATATGCCAGCAGGTGAGGGCCACTCGCAGCACACACGCCAACGCTGCCTTCCGCTCCTCGGCTGTCACGTGAGATATTATCAGCTCTGTGATCCAAGCTGAGACCTGGAACAATGGATATTAAAGTGAAGTGAGGCTCAAGGTTTTAATAAAAGATCTTAGTTTCAACTTGGGCGATTTGGCATTCTAGTTTCAAATTGGGCGATTCGGCATTTTCGACAGCCTTCACAGCTCAGTTGGTAGTAGCTCTGCCTTCTGCGCCGTAGGCCGTGGGTTCGATGTTGATGATGTGTTTGGACTTGCCTCTGACTACTACCTACTCTAAGTTTTGGTGCGTTCGTCGGGTCGCATCACGAGATCTCAGTTCGGGGCGAACTACTAGTATAACTACTGTTAAAATTGCATGATGTTGATTATGTTGTTCTTCACCTGTCAAGGTTGGCTGGTAGAAATTGCTGTCTAGCAATAAGCTCTCCTTTTGTACACACTTTGTTTGGTGCAATAAAGAATTAAATCAACGAATAAATATGCAGGCACAAGGCCCGGAGAGAGCGTTTTAAAGAGGAGGCATATACAGTGGGTGCATACAGGCTGAATAAATAAATAGACAGAAGCTGATTATCGCTTCTTCTTAAATTTAAGTAACAAGGATCATACAAAAGAACGGTAGGAACCAAGCCGTAAGTTTGTTGCCTGTTCTTCTAGGCATTGGTCGCGTGGAACTGGCACCTACAGTCACCTAGCTTTAAGACGTTTCATAGCGAACCTTGTGAAACCGCTAAGCAGCATTGCTGCTTGGCGGTTTGAGAGGTGAGTTTTAGAGTATTTAACTCGAGTTAAACACTCGCCTTATCTGGCCACACCCTTTTTATGAGTAAACCACAGATACGGAAACCTAGTACTGTCCAGACATATTTATGGGTAAACTTGAAATGGGATATTTGAACCCGAATTAGGAAATGTCAGGGACATTATTTAAAACTAAAGTTGACCTGTAGTTTGTGTTGTTATAAAAAATAACTTGTTTTTATAAGTGTGTCTCTTCCCAATAAATGTATTTAATTCATTATGAAATACAGAGGGCAAGAATGGTAAGATAAGGAATGACTTTATTAGAGGCAGTTTGAAAGTGGCTGAAAAAATTAGAAGCAATAGGTTAGCGTGGTATGGGCATGTTATGAGAAGGGATGAATGTCATGTTACGAAAAGAGTGTTAGGTATGAATGTGGATGGATTAAGGAGTAGAGGTAGGCCAAAGAAAAGATGGATGGATTGTGTGAAAGATGACATGGGAAAGAAAGGAGTGACTAATGAGATGACGGATGATAGAGCAAAGTGGAGAGAAAAAACCTGTTGTGCCGACCCCACATAAAGTGGGACAATGGCAGGAAGATGATGATGATGATGAAATACGGAGGGCACCGGTGGTAGGAAATGTATGTTTTTTTCAAATAAATGTATTCCTAAGAATATAATAACCTATAAAATGTATTCAAAATTCTCAAATTATATCATCTAAATACCACATTAAGAAGCTGAAATAAATGCACATTCTAGTTGGAATATAATTTAAAAGTTACATCATACTATTTTATCGTCAATACGCCATTTTATACCATTACGCCATTTATGCCAGTACTCTCAAATGGTGAAGGAAAACACCTTGAGGAAACCGGCATGTAGTAGAACCTAAAACAGTTCTATAACATGTGTCAAGTGCTCGAAAGGAGCCTCTTGAGGCGCACTTACAATCCTTTCACCACACTGTTCCTAAAGAAACTAGTGACACGACAAGAGAGAGAGCGTCAATACGTTAAGATTATCAGCATAAAAACTTACTTTTCAATGTGGATTTTTTCGGTTAGCTACTGCTCCGCCATTACATTATCAATGTTGCCAAACGAAAAACAATAATCTTCCTCTCAGGGCGTATGGTCTCTTTGATGCCCACCTTCCCTACTGCGTGGGCCGTTAAATGCCCGGATGATATCGTTACGCCCTATCTCGGCCTTCGGTTATCAGACAACTTCAGACAAAGATGTCAATTCGAGATCTGAAGACGAGCTTTCGTAGCACCGTATAATTAAATTAAAATACTCACGATAATAATTGTAATACGCTTTCGACGTTCATTTATTTTACTAGCTGGTGCCCGTGACTTCGTCTGCGCAGGATTAATATTTCGAGTAGCTTATATTAGCGTGTCATAGTACATATGTGTAACTCTAGCGGTTTTGGCAGCGCACGCCAGAATAGCTCGCAGATGGTAGATTTTTTCCTACTTACTTGACACTTATCGTCATATTTTGGACAATTCGCAAAATATTGTTATAAATTGTAGGCTATGTGTTATTTTGTATACGCTATATTATTGTACAGTTTCATTAAAATCCATTCAGTAGTTTTACGTGAAAGAGTAACAAACATCCATCCATCCATACTTACAAACTTTCGCGTTTTAATATTAATAGGATTTTCTAGTTGCCGCTAGCGGCTTTGCTTGAATAGTATAGTATTAATTATTGCTAATATTTATGGTATTTTCTCCAGAGTTTTTTGTGAAGGGCTCATCCGAGGCAGAACTACCACCACGCCTTTTTCTGCCGCCAAGCAGCATTGCTGTTTCGGTTTGAAGAGTGTGGTTGCCGGTGTAATTACAGGCACATATGTGTGCCTCAAGTTGATAGACGCAGGGCAGTGCATCAAAGGCACGTTCCTATCATGCCTGACTTACAAGGCTGTTAAACGGTGAAGGAAAACATCGAGAGGAAACAGGTAAGTTTTCTAACAGCGGCGATGGTCTTGCAACCTGTCACGTTTGGAATATAAACTATACTGAAAATGTGGGTATGTACCAAATGTAATATTTGGACATACCTCTGCCTACCCCCCTTAGACATCCTTAAAGAATCTGGAGTTAGTACTTGGTTCTAAGAGATCTGAGGGGATATCTACCGTGCCTGGGGATCAAAGTCGTGAAGCTATTTCAGTTTCAGTTAACTGTAAGTGAGGAAACAAAATATATTTTTTTGACAGCCTTCATAGCTCTGTTGGTAGTAGCTCTGCCTTCTGCGCCGTGGCCGTGGGTTCGATCTCCACACAGAACAAACATTTGTGTGATGAACATAGATTTTTGTTCGCTGTCTGGGTGTTATATAACAATATAAATATGTATTTACAAAAAAAGTATTATGTATTATATCAGCTATCTGATTCCCATATTACAAGCTTTGGCTTAGTTTGGTGCTAGATAGTGCTGTGTTGAAAGTCCACCAATATTTATTTATTTATTTATTTAGAATGGCTGCAAACTAAATGTTTTTATTTATTTATTATTTTCAGCCTGCATCGTCCCACTGCAAGGCAACCCCCTCACCCCCACCACTTTTTTTGCCCTGAAAAAATAAAACAACAAAAACGGTGTCCAATTGAAACCGTCTACAGTTTACGTAGCTTTAATGCGTATTTTTCACGGAATTCAGCGAAAAAATATCGAGTTACGAACACCTCTAATGAATAGGGGAGGAATGATCGCAGCTGTCGATAATTACACTTAAATGGACTCTTATTTGTTGCCTGCTAGGGATGGGACAATGTCGATGAAATTCAATTCGATTGGCACCACACTGGAGCTTGAAACAGAAACCGCTTCATGACTTTGATCCCCAGGCACGGTTACCGTGCCTGGGGATCAAAGTCATGAAGTCTTGACTAAGAGATTTGAGGGGATATCTATAGATATCCCCTCAAATCTCTTAGTCAAGTACGAACTCAAGATTCTTGGAAGATGTCTAAGGGGGGTAGGCATAGATACGTCCAAACATTACATTTGGTACAAATATTATACTTTGCAATAGTTGGTTTGTTATATGTAAAGAATTGTAAGCCCATCGTCGTCACTAATAGAATTATAACTGGTTCCCGGTGTTTTCCTTCACCTAATAATAAAATCGCAATCATCCATTTTGTGTGCAATCACATTGCAAACAGATTATTAAAAATTTCATTTTGTTCGATACATGTTTTCCTATTTGATTGCGATCCCATTAGCTCTTGTATTCGCCTTGTTTTTGTTTATAAAAGTTCTTTATAATATAATAACTATAATAATTCAAAAACACTTAAAACTTAACACTGTTTAGCTAAGTTTAATACTCTTAACTACAACTTAACAGGCTAAGGCGCCTCAGAAAAAGTTTTTTGTCAAAATTATTATATAAAGGACATGCACACTATAAAAATCCTAACTTAGCTTAATTTTTTATTTATATTTCAATCTACATTATTTTTTATTCATGAGCTCTTGTATAAAAGGTAATTTTTATAGTATATATATATATATTTTATTTGTATTCGCCTTAAGTGTAAGTAAACACTATAAAACATAGAACATAAGATCTAACCGACGACTTAGCTCGAGCATCTAAGCAACGTCACGGCTTGCCGTCCCAATATCGACTTAATCCCCTCCCCATAAGACAGCAAACAGATTATCCGAGGCCCTCAGAATTAATAAACCTTTTAGGCAACGTTCGTACTTTATCGATACATCATTAAATCGAACGTTTTATGTTTTACTTTCGTACTAGGTACTTGAGGATCGAAGAGGAACTGGCACCTAGAGTCACCTAGCTAGACGTTTCAAAGTGATCCTTGTGATTTTATTGAAAATTTTATTAAAACCTTTTGACTTTGACTTTGACTTAGGTAGAAGTAACCACGACGTAAAAAGCATTGTCTCGCAAGTCACGCATTATAGCAACGTGCCCTACGATGCACTGCCCTGCGTTCATCAACTTGAGGCATACAGATATTAAGTCACATCATCATCATCATCATCAGCCTAAAGAAGTCCACTGCTGGACATAGACCTCCCATATACATTTCGAGGAAGAACGATTCCGAGCCCTCTCCATCCACCGACTACCCGCGATCCTGACAATGTCGTCAGTCCATCGGGTGCGGGCGTCCCACGCTTCGTTTTCCTGTTCCTGGTCGCCATTCGAGAACCTTTATTCCCCAACGGTTATCAGTCCTTCGAGCTATATGACCTGCCCATTGCCACTTCAACTTGCTGATTCTGTGAGCTATGTCGGCTACCCTGGTTCTCCTACGGATAAGTCACATGTGCCTGTATTAACCCGCATCCATCAAACGGTGAAGAGCACCGGTGGTCAAGTGAGAGTGACCCCGCCTTCCCATAGTAAGGTCGTAGGTTCGAATCCGGTCGTGCACCAATGGATTTTTCTATCGAAAAATTTATGTGCACAATGCCAGTACTCTTAAACGGTGAAGGAAAACAAAAGACATGTCATAGAAATGTGTCAAGTGCTCGAAAGGAGCCGCTTGAGGCGCGCTTAAAAACCTTTCACCACACTGATTCGAAAGAAACTAGTGACACGACAAGAGAGAAGAGAGTGTATTTGAAGTCAGTTTGTTTTTTGCAGAACGATTATTGCTTGTACAGTTTAAAAGATGGGAGGATGAGATAAATATGTTTATTGTGCTTAGTATTGTTAATATATTTTACTTTTCAAGTCGTTAATGTTTGCTTTTTGATATTATGTTTTATTGTAACTATAGTTTTAAATTAGGATAATATTATTATTTAATGTAAGTCCCTAAACTGTAACGATGACATGGGTGTCGCAGTTGCTGCGTTGTCGCGTACTGGTGTCGCGGAAGACCAGCGTTATAGTAGCGTATGCTGCTATAGCATATAAGCTGAGTGACGGCCAATTTATGTCACTTACTTACTTTTAATTCCTGTATTTTTTATAAACTGTGTATGTGTGGCATGAATAAATTATTTTGTATTGTATTGTATTGTATAAAACATACTGCAGGGAAAACATGGACAACGAGAGATAGGTAAGAGTGGAAGAGCTTGGAGGAGGCCTTTGCCAAAAAAGGAAGACAGATAGTATCGATGTCGTAGTGTAAAATAACCTAATACTAATACCACCCAGAACAAACTATGGAAAGAAAAACATAACCTATGTAGGAGAACAACTGTTTAATAAATTACCAAGTAGCATTAAACAAGCCACAAGTCTATTTTAATTCAAAAAGAAATTAAAGGAACATGTTTTGAAAAATATTGCCATAATAAATAAAATAAATAAATAAATATTGGTGGACATTCCACACAGCACTATCTCGCCCCAAACTAAGCCAAAGCTTGTGATATGGGAACCAGATAGCTGATATACTACTTATATACCTTTTTTTTGTAAATACATACTTATAATATTATATAACACCCAGACAGAGAACAAACATCTATGTTCATCACACAAATGTTAGTTCTGTGTGGGAATCGAACCCACGGCCTACGGCGCAGAAGGCAGAGCTACTACCAACTAAGCTGTGAAGGTTGTCTATAATGTAAGCATACTGTCAATTACCTACTTATATTTCAATAGTTACTTTTATGTATATCACTGTTACGTGACTGGACTTAAACCAGTACACTGTGTACACACATTCTGTAATATGTATACTTTTTTTTTTATACAACCAGCTGATGGAACAAGCAGATGGCCCACCTGATGATAAATAGTAACCATCACATATAACAAAGCATTGACTCGTAAGTCACGCACGATAGGAACGTGACCTACGATGCACCGCCCTGCGTCCATCAGCTTGAGGCATACAGATGTTAAGCCTCATGTGCCTGTAATTACACCGGCAACCACACTCTTCAAACCGAAACACAGCGTTGCTGCTTGGCGGCAGAAAAAGGCGTGGTGGTAGTAATTCCCCGGACGAGCCCTTCACAAAGAGCTCTACTACTCTTAAATGTATCTTAAAAGGCTTATAATAAAATAATATTGCTTGTTATTATCAGAATTTATCCAAGTTCTTTCCTTAGCCGCTGTTTTTTCTTCTTAGAACTAGATAAATTAATCTTTCGTTCTCAGAATATATTATTGTAAATTCTTAACGGCTTAACATTGTAACGGCTTAACATCTACAACGTGTAATAAACAAGGTGTTCCAATAATTGGGTTTAAAACTTCAGGGGGCTAAAGTACCCATCAATATGAATAACTTTTTCTAAGGAACCAACACTGTGAACGCGAAAAAAATACAGCTGTTTCATACAAAAGTTCAATACATAACTGGCTAAAATGTATGTAAAATGTACAGCTGTATTTTTTTTTAATTTAAATTTATTGAAACATAACACAGTAATTCCTTGAAATTAAAACAATAATATAGATATGTTTTTCGGTATCTTAAACAACGTTTATAAGCATGCATTAAAGTGATGGCAGCCATTAAAATGTCGCTGTTAATTTACTCATGTAATTTAAACTCGAAGTATTAAAGAATAAAATACGCGGTAAAATTTGCAACAGACACAATACAGCACTCGGAAGTGATATTCTGACAACAGCACTCACCTAAGTGACCGCTTATTTAATTTAATTTTATCAAACATCTTTTTTTGTAATTATATGAAATGAAATGAAATATTTATTGTTCTGTTTATTATTGTTTATTATTGAAGTTCCAAGTGAATGTAATTTGAACTGTAAGTTCAGATTACATTCAGATTACAGTCGGAACCAGTCGGTTGGAACTAAACCTGTGTTTAACACAGGTTTAGTTCCAACCGACTGGTCTTTACCTGTGTTAAACACAGGTAAAGACAGAGGTGGAATAAGAAATAATAAAATAAAAATAAATAATAAATAAATATGAATACGTAAATATCTTATACCACGTTTACATTTAGACATTCGCGATGCC
Source organism: Chloroclysta siterata (assembly GCA_932294275.1). NCBI lineage: Eukaryota > Metazoa > Arthropoda > Insecta > Lepidoptera > Geometridae > Chloroclysta > Chloroclysta siterata. Next base: position 1,749,411 of record OW028595.1, on the reverse strand, counting down.
ATTCGCGTGGACGGAAATGTGGCCGGCCATATGTCCGCGGCAGCGTTACCGGCAACGTGTGTTCACATTTAGCCCGGACACTAATTAATATAAGGGAGGGCGGAGTAACGCGAACATCAACGCGAGCGGACATGGATGTGGTCTGTTTACATTCTCGCATTGCCCATGACCCTGCACATTCCCACGGACATGAGCTGTGTGTACACGCGGTATTAGGTTTTACAAACAACCAGTTAAAATGTAATCCTAGAACGTAACAATCGAATAGCTTATAGAACTTATAACTGACTAGCAGCTTCACGCGGTTTCACACGCGTTAAAGTGGTGAGCCGCGAGCCGTCTTTTGCACCCTTTGCAGGGGTAGTTTTCAAACACGTGATTCTAATTTATTTATTATGGGGTATATTTACTTCAAGTTTGAAATCAATCGCACTATACGTAAAAAATCTCCCATACCTTTACAAACTATTAAAATTTGCACCCTTTGGGGTAGTTATTAAAAATTCAAAGTGTCATTTTTAATTATTTATTCCATAGTATATTTACCCCAAGTTTTCAGTTAATCGCACCACGCGTCAAAAAACTCCCATACAAACTTAGACATCTCTTTGCACCCTTATAAGGGTAGTTAGACAGCCTTCGCAGCTCAGTTGGTAGTAGCTCTGCCTTCTGTTCCGTAGGCCGTGGGTTCGATCCCCACCGAGAACAAACATTTGTGTGATGAACATCGATGTTTGTTCTTTGTCTGGGTGTTATATAATATTGTAAGTATGTATTTACAAAAAAAAAGTATATAAGTAGTATATCAGCTATCTGGTTCCTATATCATAAGCTTTGGTTTAGTTTGGGGCTAGATAGTGCCAATGTCCACCGATATTATTATTATTAGTTTGAAAAACTAAAGTTCCGTTCCTATTTTTTAGCCTTGGAGTAGGTACATGTACTCTAAGTTTCAAGTTTGTAGGTTCAAGGAATACAATTTTTCATACAAACGTTTTCAACCTTTTTTACACCCATTTTTTTATGACGTAGAGTTTTAACCCCTAAGGTTAAAACTCTCGCCTTTAAGACTCTACGCCTTAAGACCTATGTACTCTTCAAATTTCAAGTCTCTAGGACCAGCGGTTTCGGCTGTGCGTTGTCTATATGTCAGTCAGTCAGTCAGTCAGGACTTTGATTCTTATAGTATTAGAGATAGAAACTAAAGGTACTTATTATAGACCTTAAAACCTGAGTTTGTGGATAACGATAATACTTAAATGCAAGCTTTAGTTGAGCGTTACATAGCATACCTACTTAGCAATAACGATTAGATGGCACGATATCGCCTGCAGTTTTTAGCAATTATATATTACTTATAGAAGTGATTTAATTACCAAAAACCGCAAGTTAGCAATAAAGCGGGTAAATCTTAAAAAAATACTAGTTAAAGTTGACAAATTGAGTTATCAATTGGTCATTCTGTCATACATTCACCCACCACTAGCGCGTTTTGGCAATGGAAATGCAGATTCTTTTCTGGCATTTTGGGAAGTAACATAGCTTTTTCATTTTATTTGTTTTTCTAGTGTTATTTTGAGTTGTGTTGTGTAATTTCGGTGGTATTTTAACCAATATTACTTGAGGTCTTAGCACAAAGTGTAAACATTTGAAATGAAAGTGTATTTGTGATATCCTGATTTGACCGAAAATGTTTCCAATGTTTTGAAGAAAACCGCCACCATTTTCTTTAAAACAAAATGACGGCCGACTTGACTATGGACTGACTTGACTAAAAAGTATTCATTCAATACAAATCAATTGACACTGGCAAGATTGTCTGTCGAATGACGGACAGGAGCCATAAATTGAGAGAAGAAGTGGGATTCGTTTTCTGTCATTTTAGGAAGCAACATAGCTTTTTCATTTTAATTGTTTTTCTTGTGTTATTTTGAGTTGTGTTGTGTAATTTCGGTGGTATTTTAACCAACATTACTTGAGGTCTTAGCACAAAGTGTAAGCATTTGGAATGAAAGTGTATTATGTGATATCCTGATTTGACTGAAAATGTTTCGAATGTTTTGAAGAAAACCGCCACCATTTTCTTCAAGACAAATGACGGCCGACTTGACTATGGACTGACTTGACTAAAAAGTATTCATTCAATACAAATCACTTGATACTGGCAAGATTGTCTGTCGAATGACAGACAGGAGCCATAAACGGAAAGAAGAAGAGAGAAGAAGTGTTCTAAGTGAGCGCGGATCCACTGCGTGAAACTCGTGTTTTTGTTGTTTACGGAATAGCGCAGTGCTGTGACTCAGTAATTAACTAAGTAGAAGATAATGAAGGTAGTCGTCGAGGGAATGAAACTTGACTCTTAGTTATACTAGTGGTTACTCGCGACTTTGTCTATATTTTTTTTACAATACGTAAAAATTTGACCGAAATCTCACCAGTGCCCCAAGTCCGAGTTTTATTTTCGTATTTAGTTTTTGATTATGACCTTTTGTGTATGGATATTGGATAAGCGCCTTTTTTCTTTTTTTTTATACAACTAGCTGATGGAACAAGCAGATGGCCCACCTAATGTTAAGTGGTAACCATCACAAATCATTGCCTCGTAAGTCACGTACGATAGCAAATTGCCCTGCGAAGCACTGCCCTGCGTCCATCAACTTGAGGTATACAGATGTTAAGCCTCATGTGCCTGTAATTACACCGGCAATCACACTCTTCAAGTATATAATATATCGATATCTATTCACTCTTGAAAACTTCGACCTGCGACAGCCTTCACAGCTCGGTGGCTCTGCCTTCTGCGCCGTAGGCCGTGGGTTCGATTCCCACCGAGAACAAACATTTGTGTGATGATCATTGGTGTTTGTGGTGTTATGTAGAGGTATATTAAGTACTTATGTATTTACAAAAAAAAAGAATCTATGTATTATATCAGCTATCTGGTTCCCATATTACAAGCTTTGGCTTAGTTTGGGGCTAGATAGCGCTGTGTGGAACAGCGGAGTTTTATTAATAGGGTGCTGGTTTACCCTTTGGGTACGGAACCCTTAAAATCATTTGGAGCTATCAGATGAGCGAGTCAGTAAGTTATTAGACTTCTTTTTAATCATATACATTTTACCGGCGAATGTTTTACGTAGAATACAAGATTATTTATTAAGGTTTGCTAAAAGCTATAGAATTAACTCATTAATGCCGTCTGTTTTTTGTTGATTACAACAATATGGATCGTATCAACAGAAGTATAGCTCTTTGTGTGTGGCTCGTCCGGGGAAATACTACCACCACGCCTTTTTCTGCCGCCAAGCAGCGACGCTGTGTTTCGGCTTGAAGAGTGTGGTTGCCGGTGTAATTACAGGCACATGAGGCTTAACATCTGTAAGCATCAAGTTGATGGACGCAGTGCATCGTTGGGCACGTTCTATCGTGCGTGACTTGCGGGGTAATCTTTTGATATAGGTGATGGTAACCACTTAACATCAGGTGGATCATCTGCTTGTGCATGTGTGATATTATAAATGTTATACAAAAAATGTATAGAAGTATTATATCTTCGTTTCGAGCTTAGCTTAGTTTGGGGCTAAGATAGTGCTTCGTGGAAAGTCCACCTCTCTTCCCCTCTTGTCGTGTCACTAGTTTCTTTCGAAACAGTGTGGTGAAAGGATTTTAAGTGCGTCTCAAGAGGCTCCTTTCGAGCACTTGACACATGTTATAGAACTTTTTAGGTTCTACGTACAACATGCCATTTTCCTCACCATGTTTTCATTCACCGTTTGAAATTGTGCACAAAAGTTTTGAACAGAAAAACTCATTGGTGCACGACCGGTTTCGAACCCACGACCTTAGTATCGAAAGGTGGGGCCGCTACCACTAGACCACCAGTGCTCTCATTACGAATAAATAAATATTGGAAAGTCCACCAATATTATTTATTAATAACTAGCGACCCGCCCCGGCTTCGCACGGTTATTGTGGGTTATCCCTAAGAGATTATGCTTGTATTATGCATATAAACCTTCCTCTTGAATCACTCTTTCTATAAAAAAAACCGCATCAAAATCCGTTGCGTAGTTTTAAAGATTTAAGCATACATAGGGATATAGGTACAGAGAAAGCGACTTTGTTTTATACTATGTAGTGATATGACAGGGAAAATGAAGACATACCTCGTTGAACCTCCGGATAAGGGCTCGTACCGAGCTCCTCTGTGGCGCCGGCTGCGTGGACCGCCTGATCATGTGACGGTCTGTGACTGCCAGCACACCTTCCCCGCCGAGGTCCAGCGTCACTTGGCGGAGGTAGTCGATCGGGGGGACCTGGAGACGAGAGTAACGTGAGTTGATGATGGTAAAGCACTTAGCCTAATGAACCTGTGTTTTTACTAGCTTTTATTTAACATACAATGTATGCCTTTTTTTTAGACAGCACTATCTAGCCCCATACTAAGCCAGAGCTTGTAATATGGGAACCAGACAGCTGATATAATACATAAATACTTTTTTTTTGTAAATACATACTTATACATACATCTAAATATGTTCATCACACAAATGCTTGTTCACGGTGGGGATCGATCGAACCCAGGGCCTATGGCGCAGAAGGCAGAGCTACTACCAACTGAGCCGTAAAGGCTGTCTGTTTTGTGGCCTGTTCTTCTAGCTTTGGTCGCGTGGAACTGGCACCTAGATTCACCTATTTTTAAGACGTTTCCAAGTGATCCTTTGAGTTTATTGAATAAATGCCTTTTGACTTTGACTTTTACGTTTTTAGGGTTCCTTTTACTAAGACTCCGCTGTCCGTCCGCTTGTCTGTGTCTCTGTCTGTCACTAGGCTGTATTTCATGAACCGTAGTAAGACAGTTGAAATTTTCATAGATGATGTATTTCTGTTGCCGCTATAACAAATAAAACTAAAAAACAGAATAAAATAAATATTTAAGGGGGCTCCCATACAACAAACGTGTTTTTTTGCTGTTTTTATAGATAACTAGTAAACTTAGGGTTCTTCAAGGATGTGGATGTGAGGATGTGAGCATGTGAGCATGTGAGCATGTGAGCATGTGAGCATGTGAGCATGTGAGCATGTGAGCATGTGAGCATGTGAGCATGTGAGCATGTGAGCATGTGTGCATGTGAGCATGTGAGCAAGTGAGCAAGTGAGCATGTGAGCAGGTGAGCAGGTGAGCATGTGATCATGTGAGGATGTGAGCATGTGAACATGTGAGTATGTGAGCATGTGAGCATGTGAGCATGTGAGCATGTGAGCATGTGAGCATGTGAGCATGTGAGCATGTGAGCATGTGAGCATGTGAGCATGTGAGCAGGTGAGCATGTGATCATGTGAGCATATGATCATGTGAGGATGTGAGCATGTGAGCATGTGAGTATGTGAGCATGTGAGCATGTGAGCATGTGAGCATGTGGAGCATGTGAGCATGTGAGCATGTGAGCATGTGAGCATGTGAGCATGTGAGCATGTGAGCATGTGAGGATGAGAGCATGTGAGCATGTGAGCATGTGAGCATGTGAGTATGTGAGCATGTGAGCATGTGACATGTGAGCATGTGAGCATTTGAGCATGTGAGCATGTGAGGATGTGAGCATGTGAGCATGTGAGCATGTGACATGTGAGCATGTGAGCATGTGAGCATGTGAGCATGTGAGCATGTGAGCATATGAGCATGTGAGCATGTGAGCATGTGAGGATGAGAGCATGTGAGCATGTGAGCATGTGAGCATGTGAGCATGTGAGCATGTGAGCATGTGAGCATGTGAGCATGTGAGCATGTGAGCATGTGAGCATGTGACATGTGAGCATGTAAGCATGTGAGCATGTGAGCATGTGAGGATGTGAAGATGTCTCGAAGGTACGTCCATTTACCCACATTTTTCAGTATCATAACACACTAAAGAGGATTTAATTTACAAACTTCATTGATTAATTTAAATTAAAGTGGATTTATTCATGAACTGCAAATCGTACAGCTATTAAATGTATCCTTTTTTTTACAAATTAATGATCTGCTTTAAAAATAATTCCCTTATACTATACCACTTAAATTAAAAGATCAACGGATTGTTACCCTGGCTTAAATTTAAAGGATGTCTTTCATGCATAAAATATGTATATGTATTACTTGTGGCTTCCCGCGGCTTCGCACGCGTTGAAGTGGTGCCGTGATTGAGCCACAAACATCCAAACATCGTAACTTTCACATTGATTTGTATATTATTAGGGTAGGATTTTAAATACCTACGTAGGTATAAGAGATACCTATAAACGGCCATTACCTATATTAGGTAGGTAGGTATAGGTACTGAGAGTCTCAAAAACATGCCAAATACAACAAAGACAACCTTACACGGAAAATATGTACTTATTTGTTCAGGAGGTAGTTTTACTTTGCAGGGGTAGTTTTAAAATATTGAAAACGTGATTTTAAATAATTTATTGTGGTTTATATTTACTTCAAGATTGAAATCTATCGCACTATACTAAAAATCTCTCATACTAACTTTTACAGTCATTTGCACCCTTTGCAGGGGTAATTATCAAAAGTTGAAAGCGTCATTTTTAATTAATTATTTTTTAGTATATTTACCTCAAGTTTTAAGTCAATCGCACCACGCGTTAAAAAACTCCCATGCAAACTTTGACATCCCTTTGCACTTTTATTAAGGGTAGTTTTAAAAAACTAAAAAGGTTTTTCCTATTTTTTAGCCTTGGAGTACATCTACTTCAAGTTTCAAGTTTGTAGGTGCAACTAGGAATACAATTTTTCATACCAACGTTTTCAACCCTTTTTACACCCTTAGGGGTTCAATTTCCGAAAATCCCTTCTTAGTAAACCTCTACGCCATAAGACCTATGTACTCTTTAAATTTCAAGTCTATAGGACCAGCGGTCAAAAATCTCCCATACAAACTTTTTAACCCTTTGCACACTTATTAAGGGTAGTTTTAAAAAACTAAAAATGCCTTTCCTATTTTTTTGCCTTGAAGTATATCTACTTCAAGTTTCAAGTTTGTAGGTTCAAGGAATACAATTTTTCATACAATCGTTTTCATCCCTTTTTACACCCTTAGGGGTTGAATTTCCAAAAATCCCTTCTTAGTACACCTCTACGCCATAAGACCTACGTACTCCTCAAATTTCAAGTTTCTAGGACCAGTGGTTCAGGCTGTGCGTTGTCTATATGTCAGTCAGTCAGTCAGTCAGTCAGTCAGGACTTTGATTCTTATAGTATTAGAGATAGAGATTAGAGAAGAGATGGTACGGACACTTCGTAAGTGAGTCCGACTCGGACTTAGCCGGTTTTCTTTTCTGACTTATTTGATTATAATTTTCATTTAAAACGGGATATTTACCATGATTTGTGAGTTTGATTGATTCCCGATATTTCGGCACAGTTGCATGCGCCATGATCACGGGTCGAACTAAAGTCAAAACGAGCAAGAGTCAATTGTTATTGGCAGACAAAACGGTCTACCCTCTTTCGCACTCTTTTATTGGAAACGACACTACTACTAGTCTAATTACTAATAAATTACTAATCGAGCATTTGACCTGTGTGATGAGAAACATCTACAGGGTGAACTAGCTCATGTACAGCATGTGCTGCGAAGGAATGGATACAAGCTGCGCCTCTTTCCATCTCCACCTCGAGCCAGAACCCACAGATACAGAGTAGAACGAAAACCAGCATTTTTGCCATATATTAAGGGTGTAACAGACAAAATTGCTAAGACCCTAATAAAGTTTTCAATTAATACCATCTTCACTCCATTAAAAAAGATCTCACACTACCTACGTTCACCAAAAGATAGTTTCCCGTTGGAAAAACCAGGAGTGTATAAGATTGACTGCAGCTGTGGGAGCTCATATATTGGCCAAACCAAGCGTACGATCGCCTGTCGGGTGAAGGAACATATTAGGGCGGTCAAAAACATTGATATCCATAAGTCGGCTATAGCAGAATATCTTCTGGAGTCTGGATCAAACCATTGGATCGAGTTGCACAATCCGCAAGTTATCTCAACCGAGTGCCACTACATACCAAGATTGGTTCAAGAGGCGATTGAGATAACCAAACACAGGACTTTTAACCGAGAAGATGGTTTCCAATTATCTGGAGTCTGGAAACCGGTTATACGATGTTGTAAACACCATAAAAATGTAGTGCCAGTGAAACGTCCGAATACCGTCAGTGTTGTGTGTCGGAAACGAAATCGAGTTGAAAGTGACAATGAAACTAGTAGTAGTGTCGTTTCCAATAAAAGAGTGCGAAAGAGGGTAGACCGTTTTGTCTGCCAATAACAATTGACTCTTGCTCGTTTTGACTTTAGTTCGACCCGTGATCATGGCGCATGCAACTGTGCCGAAATATCGGGAATCAATCAAACTCACAAATCATGGTAAATATCCCGTTTTAAATGAAAATTATGTTCATAACCATGATAGTTTCAAAAATTATATTTGATTATAGTATAGCATTTAAACTAATACCTAACCTGTGAAATAATAATAATTCAGTCAGCGCGGCAATAGATAGATAGATAGAAAACTCTTTATTGTACACCACAATAAAATAACATAGCACTTTAGAATTAATTTAAAATACAGCGAAGTACAATGGGCGGTCTTATCGCTATGAGCGATCTCTTCCAGACAACCTTGACAACCTTTGGATGGACAGGATTTTATTAATGTCAAATGGCGGTGTGTCACAAAGGACTTCTACACTAATTTTATTCCAAAAATATATTAATAAATAAAAAACTAATTATTGTGGGAATGAATGAACTACTTAGAATACTATATAAACATACATATAAAACATGCCAGTGTCTTGGGGACGCTTCCGATTGTCACCGATTTGGATCAGTTGAGCTATCTCTAGATCGTTTACAACGGTCTGCAGAAAGCTCAACTGTTACATATATTTGGAACATTTTGTAAATTTGTATTCTCAATTTAAAAACATTGTTGTATTCTCAATAATTTACTTTGTAAATGAATGATTTGTGTACTAATAAAACTGGCTTCGTAAACTAAATTTAATGAGTTTAATCACCTAGGTGCGTTGACAAATAAAAAAAAAAATCCTTTGGGGGAATAAGATCTGCACTGACGTCCCTCAGTGGGGTGTATTGTGCATTATCCCCTTGCTAGCCTCACCCCAGCCAGCCCAACTCCTTATATACTTTACCTTACTTTACCTTATAGCTTTATTTAAAAAAAAACGGGGCTACGTCACTCTCTATAAATAAATTACATAGTGATTCGTCTCTAAACAGTTTATCAAAAGCTTTAATAAGCATTAAACCCTCCATTGTCAACGGGCCACAAATCAATTAAGTTAAATTTATTTGTCTATGGCCAGTGGTGATGACAGGTCAGCCATCCAGATATTACGCGCTGGAACCCAGGGTTGTCAAAGTCAAAAGGTATTTATTCAATAAAATCATAAGGATCACTTTGGGATTCGTTTTCGGACATTTTGGGAAGCAACATAGCTTTTTTATTTTAATTGTTTTTCTTGTGTTATTTTGAGTTGTGTTGTGTAATTTCGGTGGTATTTTAACCAACATTACTTGAGGTCTTAGCACAAAGTGTAAGCATTTGGAATGAAAGTGTAATATGTGATATCCTGATTTGACTGAAAATGTTTCGAATGTTTTGAATAGAACCGCCACCATTTTCTTCAAAACAAATGACGGCCGACTTGACTATGGACTGACTTGACTAAAAAGTATTCATTCAATTCAAATCACTTGACACTGGCAAGATCGTCTGTCGTCGAATGACAGACAGGAGCCATAAACGGAGAGAAGAAGAAGGATCACTTTGAAACGTCTTAAAGCTAGGTGACTCTAGGTGCCAGTTCCACGCGACCAAAGCCTAGAAGAACAGCCAATAAACTTACGGCTTGGTTCCTACCGCTCTTATGTATGATCCTTGTTACAATGTAGGTATTATAATACAATATTGAAGCTCCAGAATGGTGCCAATCGAATTTAGTGAAGCGTAGGTTGCCATTAATAAATACTGGCATTTAGCTTTATGAGTATGTTTTTTAGACGATATTAGATTAGATTCACTTTGATCTCCAGGCACGGTAGATATCCCCTCAGATATCTTAGTACCAAGTTCTAACCCCAGATTCTTTGAGGACGTCTGAGGGTAGTCAGAGGTTCGTCCAAAAATTACATTTGGCACATACCCACATTTAACAGTAGTTGGTATTCGCCTTTGACTAAATCGGCAAGCGATAACTCTTAAGGCATGGGTTCCACATGCTATTTTATTTACACCTGTACTTCTGTCGAGTAGCGAATATGCCGAATTACGAATCTGTCCAATCCAGAATCTGTCGAGTACAGAATCTGCCGAATAACGAATCTGGCCAATCCAGAATCTGTCCAACAGCGAACATAGGTCAAATAACAAAATTGTAATATCTTGTCAAAATTGTTTTTTTTTAACTATTTGTATGGCTTTAGAGAAGGTTTTATGATATATTTTAGAATCACTCATGGCCGACGTCGCTAAAGTGACATAACGAATTTTGCATTATGGTTTAGTCTTTGATTCATTTTCTGACATTTTAGGAAGCAACATAGCTTTTTCATTTTATTTGTTTTTCTAGTGTTATTTTGAGTTGTGTTGTGTAATTTCGGTGGTATTTTAACCAACATTACTTGAGGTTTTAGCACAAAGTGTAAACATTTGGAATGAAAGTGTATTGTGATATCCTGATTTGACCGAAAATGTTTCCAATGTTTTGAAGAAAATCGCCACCATTTTCTTCAATACAAATGACGGCCGACTTGACTATGGACTAACTTGACAAAAAAGTATTTATTCAATACAAATCACTTGACACTGGCAAGATTGTCTGTCGAATGACAGACAGGAGCCATAAATGGAGAGAAGAAGAAGAAGTTTAGTCTTTGAGAATTTAACTTAAATGAAAAACAAATATATTATTTGAATTAACTCTATTACTCTCTTGATTTTGATACCCATATTGCTATGATTGTGTAAAGTTTTTCTTTCATGTGTGAGAATATTGTTCCTGCTTTCGTGCTCACCTAATTTTTTGAATCTTTTTGTATCCTAGGACGCTCGGGCAGTTGAGACAGATCTTTTGATACCTCAATCATCAAAATCCACCCAGCCGTTTGGGTGCTACGTGGTAATAAAGAAAATATCGAAGGATAGATACATACACGCCAAACACATAATCAAATCAAATCAAAAGTTTTTTATTAAGACAACTAACAAGTCCACATTGTTAGTAAAAACTTAAGTATAGGGGTTAGTACTTAATAACTAAAACAGATTTCGTCCTCTGGGAGAGCTTCCACACCAGGGGACACGCATAATTGTGTGCAATTTCCTTTAGGATGCTGTTGCTGCTCGAGCGCACTCTGCTCAGTAGTGATGCCGTCTTTTTCCGCCAGATGGCGTCAAATGTGTCAGTGCGCGCATCGGCGAACATGCCTGACGCACTACAGAAGCGCGGGAGTCGCAACAGCGTCCTAAAAGCATTATTAAATTGGACTCGCAGAGCATTGTAAGCCTTTTGAGTATGCTGAAACCACAGGCTCGCAGAGTACATGGATGTACAGTACGCTTTAAATAGAGTTATTTTAACGGCGTCTGTACATCGCGCGAACCTGCGGGCCAGCATATTGGCCCTGACTGACAATGCTCTGCGTTCCCGCTCCATGTCAGCTTCGTCTTGCAATTTGTCGGTTACCAAATGTCCTAGGTATTTAAATTGAGAGACCCTCTTAAGTGGACTACCGTAGATGGTGATAGGAGGAACAAAACTAGGACATTTAGTACCCGCCCTGAAGACCATAAACTCTGACTTTTTTACATTATAAATAAGCCCATGCGAGGCCACATACGACTCGCATACGGCAAGTAGTTTCCGGAGTGCACTAACTGAGGGAGCCAGCAGCACCATGTCATCAGCATAGCTCAGGTTGTTCATGCATACGCCTCCGACATGACAGCCTACTGGCATGCTGCTGAGTCTCTCAATCAGCGCGTTCACATACAGATTGAAAATTGATGGTGAGCTTAACCCCCCCTGCCGCACCCCGCATTCCAACCTGTATGCGTCCGAGAACTCGCCCGCCCACCTAACTCGGTTTTCTTGATTTAAATACCAATATCGAAAGGTCGATATCAGCTCTGGCGGCAACCCTGCTTCCTCTAGCTTCTTCCATAAGATATCATATGAAACCATATCAAAAGCCTTAGATAGGTCTAGAAAGCAGGCATAGACTGGAGTCCGTCTGTCCGTGTAATACTTGACAGCATGCTTCAAGCTTAGAATGGCCGACTCAGTAGACAGTTCAGGCCGAAACCCGAACTGAGCGTCATGTATTTTGATATGCCTATTCAAGCAAGAATTAAGTACGCTGTCAAGCACTTTCGCGACTATAGTAGCTAAAGAAATGGGTCGGTAGTTATTCTTGTCAGACACATCTCCAGTCCTGCTCTTGACAATAGGTACCACCAGAGTCCGCATCAACTCCGGAGGTAGGTAAGAGTGGCTTAGACAGAAGCTGTACAACATAGCCAGTAACCGAGGCAGGTGGACGCCCGCATGCTTTAAATGTTCGATGCTGAGCCCATCATGACCAGGTGACTTCCCTGCTGTCATTTTACTAATCACGGCACGTATGTCTTTTGCCACAATTATAGTGGAAATACCGGAATTCCGGGTCTCAGCATCGACACTCCGACATGGCGACCCTAAAGGCGATTGCACAGAAAAGTGGTGTTTAAAAACATTGGCAATCTCCTTAGAGTTTGATATGCCGTCAACACTTACTGGCATGCTTGGCCGAACATTGAGTTTGTTTGTGCATTTCCAAAAATTTTTGAAATCTGAGTTATAATGGTGTTTTGCCATCAAGTCCATTTTTATCTGTTCTTGATGGTTTTGACACCACTTTAACTTTCCCTTAAATACTTTTCGCGCCTGAACCATAGATTCAAAAATGGGACCACATCTGGGCTTCCCATATAACACCCATGCCTCAAACTTCTGCCTCGCATTCAGGTAAGAGTCGCTCACATGATGGTTCCACCCTGCAACTACTTTCTTGTTCTTTCTCTTTCTTACTTTTACAATTTTCGTCGAGATAGCTGCACTACACAAAATATTAATTATATTGCTATACAATTTATCAATTATATGTTTATGACTCGCATCAACACAGTGTCTGCCACAACAATTTCGTAACTCATCGGGAAAGTCAATACTCCTTAACTGAGAATTACAGAGGTACTTGTACTCATTAATTTGGTTTTCACTTCTCTCCCCCCACTGAATGTTATTGTTTGTCGGAGTACTCGACATAGTCTTTTGCCTAATGAGATCTAAGTTACACTTAACAACCAGTGGATAATGGTCAGACCAGAAAACATCATACTGTACATAAGTATCTAAAACACATTGCCACGCAGCATCAGTAACAAGACAATGGTCTAACCATCGCGAACATCCATGAGCTTCGCTTATAAAGGTGAAAGTATTTGATAGCAAGGTTAGCTTACTGATATCAGCGCAGGTCCAGTCTTGTTCAGCCGAAAAATCCATTAACTCACTATAAAACCTTTCACCAGGATAGGCATTAAAATCGCCGAGAATAAAAACAGATTCGACACTATTCTCTTCTATTATTGCACTTATAGCACTAAGACAGTCCGTAAACAAAGGCAGGTTCTCGATACAGTCAGTCGGCATATATATACAGATAACGAGCACAGGTCGGTCGTTGGTTGTTATCCGAATAGCCGTTATTCGCGGATTCGCACACGGTACCACTGACACACACGGGAACACTGACTTACGCCAAAGCAGCGCGACACCGCCAAAAGGTCTTCCCCTCAGGATTCCAGCTTCGACATTCACCGCGGACGTGCCTGTAGCCCCGAAGCACTCGTCGATGCCCGTCAGGTAAGGCAGCTCGTTCGGCAGCAACCAAGTCTCCTGTAGCGCTATTATATCTGCATAGCTACATAGTTGTTTCACAGCTTCCACTGAGCGTTTTACATTTTTGCAGTTATAAGTTACTAGTGTTGTACAATCCATTATTAGATGTAAGTATGTCTTGATCTTGTAGTCGATTTATGTACGGCATAAAGCGACGGCATGTTACACCAGTAGGCCAAATCTCGTCATTCAGGTATAAATCTAATTTATGCCGTACTACCATCATTTTATACGCATTATAGTCTCGCTCAGTCTTCATTTTAATTTTTTGTAATAAAACATTTTCATTTGTTTTTGAATGTATGTACTTCACTATGTCCTTTTCGGATGTATCTTTGTGAACATTCGAGATAAATAACGGGATTTTTACATCAGCTGGCTTAAATTTATCATTAGGATTTATTACAGCTTTGCCAGTTATCCCCTCTGTCTTATTTTTGTGTCTTTTCCTCTGTACCTCAATCCACTTCTGGCTCGTTTGTTCCGGTTTCCATTCCTTATCGGTCTGAAGTAATTCCGCCATGGTTTTGTTCTTGTCCGTGCTAGCACATGAAACCGTATTCGTTGCGGAGCCATCGTCGGCCACTGTCAGCTGACTCGTAGTAGATGGCTCCGGGCAGATAGTAGGTATCGAGGTACAATTTGCGGAATGCGCACTAGAGCGTTTTGTATGACTTTGTTGAGCTATGGCCGCCGGGACAAATGACACACGGTTAGTTGTAACTTGAAAGTTACTTGTTTGCTGCGAAAACGGCGGAGATTCCGAGCACAAAACATCGAGTTTTTTTTGGTTGATTGGCTCGCATTCGGGTGTACTGTTTATGGACGTGGGGGTACTTGAGAGGTTCAAAAAACCTGTGGGTCCACTATCCAGCACGTTAAATGCGCCTCGTTTTTTATTTACGTTGTCATCACAATTAACTAATGATGCGTATTTCATATTCTCTAACTCCGCCCTTATATGACACAGCTGATCATTGGTAGCATATGTTTCTTTTATGCATTTAATCTCACTCTGTAACAGCACAATATCTTTAAGAAGACGAGTTGTATCCAGGTGATTAAATGTGACGGGGGGCAGTTTATGGAGTTCTCTGGCTACAAAAATCGGCGTCTTATCAGGGTCTGTATTCTTGAAAGCAGTTATAATATCTTCCAAAATTTTTTGTTCCTTGTTTTTTCGTCGCGCAACGTTTCTGACGGTAGTTGATATCGACGCAAACAGCAAATTCTTCGATATTTCAATTTCGGAAGCAGTGAAAGCACTCGTACAAAGGCCAACTAAGCTTTCTTCATCCAAGACATCGATTTTATTTTGAATAAAACACAATAACTCGTTTATAACGATATTGCACTGTACACATTTTAATGTCGCGGTAGACATGTTGATTTCTACACCCATTCGCTAACGCGTACGCGCGGAGACTGCGATAACCCGGCGTGCCTTCAGCACTCGGGTAAAAAAAAAAGGTTGTACTGATGGGTCATAATATTTAATTTTTATTTGTTTTATAGTGTTTACCTACACTTAAGGAAAATCACAAAGATTTAATATAGTCCCAAAAGTTATAACCCGAGTGGGATTAGAACCCACGACCTTCCCCTTGATACGGGGCCGCGCTAACCAACTGCACCATCGGATTCTAATCACACTCGACGAATAACTCAGCGACATGCTACTACGGTACTTATGCGACCGTGGTTCCATCTACAGGTCTGACATATAACTATCAAGAGTCCTGCTCGATAACGCAGACGTTGGTTAGCGCGGCCCCGTATCAAGGGGAAGGTCGTGGGTTCAAATCCCACTCGGGTAATAACTTTTGGGACTATATTAAATCTTTGGGGTCATAATATTGTTGGTGTTTATCTGCAAGAGTGGTGCGCATAATTTGTCTTCATAGTCTGCTGTTTAAATTAAGAACCGCTTCTGATTGGCAATTGTGCGATGCAGCATCGCATAGCCATATCAGCCAGTCACCAAGTAATACATTTTACATGGAACCTTATTACAAACCTTATTATAATAGGTATTGTGAGAATAGGAGACGAGAGCAACGCCCTGAGGATTACCTCAGACTGATTTAACTTTTTAATGTGGTAACATCGTAAGCATTTTGCTTATAAATTGTTTTATACAACGTGTAACATGTGTAACATAATACCCCTATAACCCCTGAAGCAGGGTATTCTACAGGTCATAGCGAACACCTTTTGTTTTATGACTTTTGAAATTTCGTAGTTTTTCATTCATGAAATGCCGCTTAAACTTCTCCTCCGAAATGAAACTAACACAATATGACACAGCCCTATTTACTGTTGAAGGCTTTGGTCGCGTGGAACTGGCGCCTAGAGCCACCTAGCTTTAAGGCGAAGACAAGAGCTAATGTGGCTCTCGCTCGCACGTTTCAACGTGTTGAAAAATATAAAATCACTAAACTCATTTTCGAAAAATCGCAAATAACCATCTCGTGTTCACACATCACAAGCACACAGTTTAGTAAAAATTTCATTTTGATCGATACATGTTTTCCTACTCAAAAGTTTGCTTTACTAGTTTTCGAACATAGGCAAACTTTTAAGTAGGAAAACTTGTATCGATCAAAATGAAATTTTATTTAACTGTGTGCAATGTGATTGCACACAAAATGGTTGATTGCGATTTTTCGAAAATGAGTTAAGTGATTTTATATTTTTCAACATGTCGAATCGTGCGAGCGAGAAGTTGTTTGATAGTTTTCAGCCCCATAAGACGTTTCAAAGTGATCCTTGTGATTTTATTGAATAAATACCTTTTGACTTTGACTTTGACAAACATTCAAACAAAAAGCTCGACTATTATTAATTTTCTAACTATCTACTTTCGCGACAACCCTACCGTCGGTAACCGAGTTATCCCGACCGAAGTGATCAGTTATCTGTCGTAACCTAATAATACTCAATGCCGAGTCACTGCCCTTAGGGGTGGGACAGACCGATCGAATGCAGGTGTCAAAGTCATCATTATTAATCTGAGTTGCCACCATTTTCTTCAAAAATGATGGCTGACCTAATTTATTTTTTACTAGCGGCCTATCCCAGCTTCGCACGGGTGGGCATTTATTTTTTAACTCTTTGGGATATACGTAGACCTATCTACCTCATACCTACCCACCAATTTCCTAGATTTGTAGGCCTCTCTTCCACTCTGGTGCCCCCTCCCTCGCCGCGTTGCTCGCAACTACGGCGCGACGGCCTTTTCTGTTAGTATTTTGTTTAGATTGACATTTTTTTAATTCTAATATCTTTTGAATGGAATGTCCAATTTCAATAATTAAAAAAGTGATCTACAGGTATTGAATCAATATTGAATATGAAATTATTTATTTGGATACGGATTAATACCAAGGTACAAAAAAAGACCCTTTTCTAGCGGCGACATTTCAATTATTTTTTTATAATAAAATAACACTTATTGTGCCATAACTACCTTATAATAGTTAGACATATGCTGTTGCGACATTTTTTGTAGATAATAACGTGTTCTGCAAAGTCGTAGTACATTATTTTGTTCAATAGTTTTCGCAGCGCACGCGATGTAAGGATATTTTTTTTTCCACCTTGGGTTACTTTATTGGAGTTTTAGTAAGGATCCCTGATTTTTTTTAAATATAATATAGCCTATGTTACTCAAAAATAATGTAGCATTCTAATGGTGAAAGAATTTTTGAAATCGGACCAGTAGTTTTTGAGCCTATTCGTTACATACAAAACAACAAAAATACAAATCTTTCCTCTTTTTATTATTAGTGTAGATGTAGATAGTGTAGATGTAGATATGCTATATGCTGCTGGAACGAACAGATGTCCCACCTGATGTTAGGTGGTATCATCACCTAAAACAAAGCATTGCCTCGTAAGTCATCACGATAGGAACGCCCTACGATGCACTGCCGTCTGTCCATCAACTTGAGGCATATGTATGAAAAGAGTTCGAAATTGAAATCATAATATGATTTCAAAAAAGATGTTTCTTCATGCGATCAAGTTGGTGCATCGTAGGGCACGTTCCAATCGTGACTTACGACTACTTACTTTTTTATAGGTGACAATCTGGTGCCCGCGACTTCGCTTGCGCAGGATTAGTATTTCGAGTGGCTTATATTAGCGTGGCGTAGTACATATGAGCGGTTTTGGCAGCGCACGCCAGAATAACTCGCAGATGGTAGATTTTTTCCTACTTACTTGTCACGTCATATTTTGAACAATTCACACAATATCTTTATAAATTGTAGCCTATGTGTTATTCTGATGTATAAGCTATATTATTGTACAGTTTCATTAAAATCCATTCAGTAGTTTTTACGTGAAAGAGTAACAAACATCCATCCATCCATACTTACAAACTTTTTTTTTTTTATACAATTAGTTGACGGAACATGCAGATGGCCCACCTGATGTTAAGTGGTAACCATCACCTATAACAAAGCACTGCCTCGTAAGTTACGCACGATAGGTACGTGCCCTACGATGCACTGCCCTGCGTCCATCAACTTGAGGCATACAGATGTTAAGCCTCATGTGCCTGTAATTACACCGGCAACCACACTCTTCAAACCGAAACACAGCAACGCTGCTTGGCGGCAGAAAAAGGCGTGGTGGTAGTACTTATAATATTAGTAGGATAGGATGGTTACCACTTAACGTCACCGGGTCATCTGCTCAAAATAGAAGGCAGAGCTACTACCAGAGCTGTGCAGCCAGTGTTAGTAATATAACTTCAACTTTAATTAGTTTCTTGGGTTACTTCGAAACTTACGGTAAATATTGGCTAAGTAGACTTCTCGTATATCTTTTGAATGAAATAGGAGTGTTTATTAGCTTGAAAACTCTCAGCTTAGTTGTTAGCAGTCAAAGTCAAAGTCAAAAGGTATTTATTTAGTTGAATCTCAAGGACCACTTTTGATGGATTTATTTCTGACATTTTGGGAAGCAACATAGCATTTTCATTTCAATTCGACAGCCTTCACAGCTCAGTTGGTAGTAGCTCTGCCTTCTGTGTCGTAGGCCGTGGGTTCAATCCCCACCGAGAACAAACATTTGTGTGATGAACATAGATGTTCGTTCTCTGTCTATATTATATTTTAAGTATGTATTTACAAAAAATGGTTCCCATTCAAGCTTAGCTAATTTTGGGCTGTGTGGCAAGTCTATAAATATTTGTGTGCGTCAACAACCTCTGAATAAAATCAAAAAAATACTAGTCATTTAGTTAAAGTCTGTTTTTTTTTCAGAGGGTTTCACTCAATGCACACCGCACTAAATATTTATATATCTTATCGATAATGAAGAGTATGCTCCAGCACTAGTGTCCCATCACTAGTCACGTCCCATCACTATTAGCAACAAAGCGATAGCCACGATGGTTGACCTTCGCTGGATGTAGGAAATATTACATTACGTACTGCCCCACAGTGGCGGTTAGAGGCAGAAGATAAAGTTTAAATTGAAAATTAAACTAAAATACTGATTCAAGACTGATACCCTAATGTCTGTGCATTAGGGTATCAAAGTCTTATTATATTAAAGATTTATAATATACCTAATACAGTGGTCGATATCCCCTCAGACAAGATTTACAACTTTGATCCCTAGGCATGGTCGATATCCCCTCAGACTTATGTACCAGCACGCATGGAACATTCAACAGTTTTAATTGTTTTGTATTAATTCGTACAAAAATATTTTTGATTTTTGAACATTGCCACATGCTGATTGAACAAGCAGATGGCTCATCTGATGTTAAGTGGTAACCATCACCTATAACAAAACATTGTCTCGTAAGTCACGCGCGATAGCAACGTGCCCTACGATGCACTGCCCATTATCTTTACTTTTTTCTGTTATGCTACGCCTCACTAAATTCGATTGGCACCACACTGGAGCTTCAATATTGTATTATATTACATTGTAACAAGGATCATACAAAAAAACGGTAGGAACCAAGCCGTAAGTTTGTTGGCTGTTCTTCTAGGCTTTGGTCGCGTGGAACTGGCACCTAGAGTCACCTAGCTTTAAGACGTTTCAAAGTGATCCTTGTGATTTTATTGAATAAATACCTTTTGACTTTGACTTTGCCCTGCGTCCATCAACTTGAGGCATACAGATGTTAAGCCTCATGTGCCTGTAATTACACCAGCAACCACACTCTTCAAACCGAAACACAGCAACGTTGCTTAGCGGCAGAGTATGCACACACCAAGAGCTCTACTTTTCTTGATAAAAATTGTTTTTTTTACTGAGTTCATTTACTTATTGAGAAAACTGGCGGTCTAGTGGTAGCGGCCACGCCTTCCGATCCTAAGCTCGTGGGTTCAAAACCGGTCGTGCACCAATGAGTTTTTCTGTTCAAATATTATGTGCATAATGCCAGTATTCTGAAACTGTGAAGGAAAACATCGTGAGGAAACTGGCATGTCGTAGAACCTGAAAAGTTCTATAACATGTGTCAAGTGCTCGAAAGGTTCCTCTCGAGGTGCACTTAAAATCCTTTCACCACACTGTTGTAAGAAACTAGTGACACGATAAAAAAGTTAACTTATTTATAGCAAGCATCTGTCTATACGCACCTTTATATTACCGTCTGAAACTGGCTTTAGTTGCCGTAAGTATTCATGTTCAAATTATATGCGAAAATTTGGGGTATTTCTGGAAGGGTTTGAATTTAATTAAACTACCCCGAAGGCCACTACAGCCTTCATCATTATCACCATCATCCTCAGCAAATATTAAAATAATAATTAAATCAAAAGAACGTCACGCACGTCATTCTAGGTTTATATACCTCTACTTAGGGGGGTTGGTAGAAAATGCTTGTGCATTAAGCCCTCCTTTTGTGCTACTAGTAGTTCGCCCCGAACTGAGATCTCGTGATGCGAACCGACGAACGCACCAAAACTTTAAGCAGGTGGTAGTCAGAGGCAAGTTCAAACATTGTGTTTGGACTTTTTTCTGACTACCGCCTACTAACTTGGTACGGTAACCAAGTTTCAACTCTATTGGCTTATTTATTGAAGAGTTCCGTTGAACAGACCTTGGCTCCATCATCAGACCTGGTCGTTGTCACCATTTTATGAGAACTGAGTACCTCCTTAATTTATTTCAAAAAAAAGAAATAAGAAAAAGCAAAGGAACTGACCGACCAGTAGAAAAACCTTGATTTCAACGAAACTCTTAGAGATGGGAGCTCTTGGATCGTTGGTTATTTTAATTTTACTTTTTTGTTGTATCTCAAAAACTCTCACTCGATCAATAACATTGTGTTTTGTGCAATAAATGATAAATAAATAAATAAATAAAAGAAAACAGGTGGTCAAGTGGGAGTGTACAAGCTTCCGATCGTAAGGTTGTACGTTCGAATCCGGTCGTGCACCAATGGATTTTTCTATCGAGAAATTTATGTGCACAATGCCAGTACTTTTAAACATTGAAGGAAAACATCGTGAGGAAACCAGTTAGTATTCTAACAGCGGCGATGGGCTTGCAACATGTCACGTATGGAATACCAACAACAAAATGTGGGTATGTGCCAAATGCAATGTTAAGACGTACCTCTGACTACCCCCCTTAGTCGTCCTCAAATAATCTGGAGTTAGTTCTTGGTACTAAGAGATTTGAGAGGATATCTACCGTGCCTTGGGCTCAAAGTCGTGAAGCTGTTTTTTTTTAAAGAAAACCAACAATACGGATTTTATTCAGTTTAATCACAAGAATAATTATAAAACGTCTAAACGTATAAAAAAACGTATAAACTAGATGACTCTAGGTGCCAGTTCCACGCGACCAAAGCCTAGAAGAACAGCCAACAAACTTACGGCTTGGTTCCTACCGCTCTTTTGTATGATCGTTTTACTTCATATAATGAGAGCACTAGTGGTCTAGTGGTCCGTGGATTCAAAACTAATCGTGCACCAATAAGTTTTCTGTTCAAAAAGGTTTCATTTTTATTTTTATACAACTATCTAATGGAACAAGCAGATGTTGAATCTGTCCTACACCGAACAAAGGGTTAAGTGGTAACCATCACCAATTGCAAGCATTGCCTCATAAGTCACGCACGATAGGAACGTGCCCTACGATGCACTGCCCTGCGTCCATCAACTTGAGGCATACAGATGTTAAGCCTCATGTGCCTGTAATTACACCGGCAACCACACTATTTAAACCGAAACACAGCGTTGCTGCTTGGCGGCAGAAAAAGGTGTGGTGGTAGTACTTCCCCGGACGAGCCACACACAAAGAGCTACTCTAAAACTATTCTTAAAATGTATGTGCACAGTGCCATCAGTACTCTCAAACGGACAAGGAAAACATCGTGAGGAAACCGGAATATCGTAGAACCTAAAGTTCTAAAACATGTGTCAAGTGCTCGAAATGAGCCTCTTTGAGGCGCACTTATAATCATTTCACCACACTGTTGCGAAAGAACTACTATTTCGACACAAGAAATACTAGTAGTTCGCCCCGAACTGAGATCTCGTGATGCGACCCGACGAACACTCCTAAACTCCTTTGAGTAGGTGGTAGTCAGAGGCAAGTCCAAACATTATGCTTGGACTTTTTTCTGACTACCGCCTACTAACTTGGTACGGTAACCAAGTTTCAACTCTATTGGCCTATTTATTGAAGAGTTCCGTTGAACAGACCTTGGCTCCATCATCAGACCTGGTCGTTGTCTCCATTTTATGAGAACTGAGTACCTACTTAATATATTTCAAGAAAAAAAAATAAGTAAAAGCAAAGTAACTGCCGAACAGTAGAAAAACCTTGATGCCAACGAACCTCTTAGAGATGGGAGCTCTTGGATCGCTGGTTATCTTAATTTAACTTTTTTATTGTCTCTCAAAAACCGAGCGTCCCAGAAAAAATGTAAAAATTGTTTTGGAATGTCCAAACAAAGCCTTTTCATATGACATGTAACTTGATTTTTTTATGTAACTTTTTTTATTTTTGGCCCCTTAAAAAACCCCATATCTTAATAACCCTTCATCCGATTTTACTCATATACTTACCAGTAACTTTCTCAAGTACAAGCTATCGACTTATCAAATTTCATGCAGATCGGATCAACGGTTCGAAAGTTATGGCCAGACAAACATACATACGTACATACATACATACACACATACATACATACATAAAATGCCAAATCGCCCAAGTTGAAACTAAAGATCTTCGTTCGCTTCGCTCACTCGATCAAAACTAATAATGAACTCATTACCGTCGTCTGTTTTTCCTGAACATTACAATCCAAATCTCTTCAAGGCAAGAGTGAATAGGTGTCTTCTAGACCGTTCTGCTCCAACGTCGACTACATCGTCGCTTACCATCAGGTGAGATTGTAGTCAAAGCACGGTTTATTCATTATAAAAAAAAAAATGAAGCTCCAGTCTGGTGCCAATCGAACTTAGCAAAAAAATACGTTTAGGTCATTGACATTGTAGATTTTCTCAGAAAAATAAAACTGCAAGTAAAATAAAAAGCATTTTACATTTTTCTTGTTGAATACATCCATTGAATGTAATTTAAAGGTGAATTTTATCAAATTCAATAGGTATTGGAAAAATCCCTACAAATCAGTGTAACGAGCTACGAGATGCTACGGCGTAGCGCTACGAGTCTACGACGTAGCAGGTCAACGACTTTCGAGAAAATTCGATTACCTGATATTATTTTACACCTGCATTTTGGGAGTCAACGCTGCTGTCATAATTCGTACTAGCATACACCTTCTTATTGTGGTGTCACTAGAGCTTTCAGAGCTAGAGGAGTATTTTGATCTCATCTAGTGCCTCAGATTTATTGTGATCTCAGTTTTGTTAAGTTTTGTCTTTGTTACCTTAAATTTGAATAGCAGGTAATTTATAGAAATATTGTACGTCCGAAAGGATAAACTGTTGATTCTTGTATTATTTTTATAACACCTTTATGTACACAGTTATACAATAAAATATTCTTATTCTTATTCTTATTCAAAACAGTGTGGTGAAAGGATTTAGTGAACAACTTAGGAGACCAATCGTAATATACTCGTATGTAGAATGAAAAGAAAAAAATGCAAAAAAATGGCCCACCTGATGTTAAGTGGTAACCATCACCTATAACAAAGCATTGCCTCGTAAGTCACGCACGAAAGGAACGTGCCCTACAATGCACTGCCCTGCATTGTAGGGCACGTTACATATATACATATAATACATACATTTTAGCCAGGTAGGTATTGAACTTTTGTATGAAACAGCTGTTTTTTTTTCGCGTTCACAGTGTTTGTTCCATAGAAAAAGTAATTCATATTGATGGGTACTTTAGCCCCCTGAAGTTTATATACACAGGTATTGGAACACCTTGTATAATTATACTTTAGAAACATGTTTGGAATGTTCTGATTAAATTCCCGTGTTTTTTACCTCCAGCTAAAGATATCTAGGCCACGACCTACGCCCTTATTCACAAACGCTTGCCTCTAAAACAGTGCGGGAGAACATCGTTTGTGACAGCCTTCACAGCTCAGTTGGTAGTAGCTCTGCCTTCTGCGCCGTAGGCCGTGGGTTCGATCCCCATCGAGAACAAACATTTGTGTGATGAACATAGATGTTTGTTCTCTGTCTGGGTGTTATATAATATTATAAGTATGTATTTACAAAAAAAAAGTATATTAAGTAGTATATCAGCTATCTGGTTCGCATATCACAAGCTTTGGCTTAGTTTGGGGCGAGATAGTGCTGTGTGGAATGTCCACCAATATTTATTTATTTATTATATTCATCGTTAGAGAAATGAGTCAAAGTCGAAAGAAACAAGATCATTTGCCCATAAACTGAGGAATGAGCTACCATCAGAGGTTTTTCCGCCAAGATACAACATGAACAGCTTCAAGAAAAGTGTTAATAATAAAGTCCTTCAGGGTAGGCAACGCAACGACAACGCCCCTGGTGTTGTTGGTACCTATATGTGACGGTGACCGCTTACCATCAGGTGGGCCATAAGCCGTTTGTCTATCTTTAACATAAGAAAAACACATTAGAATCAAATCCCACTTGATTCATTGTTTTGGGACATTCAAAAAACTTATTGACTTAGTAAAAGCTCGTTGTGTGTGGCTCGTCCGGGTGCGTATTACGCCTTTTTCTGCCGCCAAGCAGCAACGCTGTTTTTCCGTTTGAAGAGTGTGGTTGCCGGTGTAATTACAGGCACATGAGGCTTAACATCTGCACATGAGGCTTAACATTATCATTATTATAATTTGTGTAATTATAATTCAAAAACCAAACCCTTAATTCAATACAATGTTTTCGTAGTGCTAATTTTACAGCCAAGTACGGATAAACTTTTTTAGAATAATGGGTTACTACTTAACATCAGGTGGGCCATCTGCTTGTTCCATTAGCAAGAAGTATAACAGTAGTTTGTCTGTCTTACGGCCGGTTTCTGAAAGCTCGATCAAACCTAATCGGATGTCAAATCACTTGCTCTCTCAGCTATTACATCGAATTAGATAGATATAGCAAGTGACTTCACATGCGTTTCGTTTTGATCGAGCTTTCAGAAACGACCTTTGTGAATAAGGAGAGCACGTCTTGACTTGTTTGTAAGATAGTATTTCCACCCGTAGCACCTGCATCAGAATTCTGTCTCCCACGGGAACTTACTGATGGAATACCAAGTGGACTGTCTTCGAGAACTATTACATAATTATGTTAAACTCTCTTCTTGTCGTGGGTCTTGTTTCTTTCGAAACAGTGTGGTGAAAGGATTTTAAGTGCGCCTCAAGAGGCTCCTTTCGAGCACTTGACACATGATAAAGAACTTTTTAGGTTACGACATGCCGGTTTTCTCACGATGTTTTCCTTCACCGTTTGAGAGCACTGGCATTGTGCACGTAAATTTTTGAACAGAAAACTCATTGGTACACGACTGGTTTCGAACACTCGCAAAAATCGCAATCTACAAACTAAATTTTTAAACAGTTTAGTAAAAATTTAGTTTTTATCAATACATGTTTTCCTACTCAAAAGTTTGCTTTACTAGTTTTCGTACATAAGCAAACTTTTAATTAGGAAAACTTGTATCTATCAAAATTAAATTATTACTAAACTGTGTGCAACGTGATTGTAAACAAAATGGTTGATTGCGATTTTTCGATAATGAGTTTATTGATTTTATATCTTTCAACATGTCGAAACGTGCAAGCGAGAGTCACATTAGCTCTTGTACTCGCCTTAAGGGGATTGTTTTAAAACTATCTGAGCAAACTTTTGGGTAGAAATGTTTGTTTGAATCAAAATTGATTTTTTACAGTCCAAGGCTAATCTCTATAATAGGCATCTTGCTACTAAATCTCTTTGTAATGCCTCCGAAATTTGGTTATTTGCGGCACCCGCAGTAATTTCGGTAAATCATCGTAAATGTTAAAATGTGCGAGCGAGAGGCACATTAGCGGTAGTCTGCGTCTCATGTATTTCTATTTAGATCAATAAATAATTGCTCAAGTCTCATTCTGTTCAAGTTGCCGACGAAGAATAAGTGATTGGTATTGATTTTAGACTAATTTTGTCATCAGTTATGTATAGAAGATGTGTAAAGTGCTCGAGTGCTTTGGGGCGCACTTAAAATCCTTTTACCACACTATTTCAAAAGACCTAGTGGCACGGCTAGAAGAAAAAGCTGCCCTGGGTCTACTGCCTGTAATTACACCGGCAACCTCACTCTTCAAACCGAAACACAGCGTTGCTGCTTGGCGGCAGAAATAGGCATAGTAGTACTTCCCCGGACGAGATCATTGACCCGCCTAATAGGCGGACACATCTTCTAACAGCGGCGATAGGCTTGCAACCTTTCACGTATGGAATACAAACTATTGAAAGGTGTGAGTATGTGCTAATTGTAACGTACCTTTGACTACCCCTCTTAGGCACGGATCCAGCCTACAAAAAAGGTTGCGATCACAGTCACGCGAAATCGGCCAAGTGCGTGTAGGAGTGTACTCGCTCTTGATCGATATAGTGCATTCTACAAAAGAAATGATTACAAAATATACGCCCTGACCAAAATGTTGTACAGTGTGAGTTCCACGTGGGCAAAGCCATGGGGTGAACACTGCGAGTGACGTCACAATTCTATTAGGGTTGTGGGCATGCCCATCGTGCCCTCAACGGTAGATCCGCGCTTGACCCCCCCTAGAGAGCTACCATTATAGCAGTTTACTTGTGGCTAGTAGATAAATGTTTTTATTGTAAGTATTAAAAATGTTCAATTATGAATTAAAATAATTTAATTGAAATAGACTGAAGCAGATGAACACTTTTAACACCTCTTATTTATTCGTAGAACACAGGTAAAACAATTTTACTTTTATTCTTCGCACTTGTTACAAATGACAGTATGTTAGCCAGTCAAGTTTACTCCACCAAGTCTCTTTCCAGAATGCCATATTTTTTCAATCTTCTCCTTTCCCCCTTTTTACAGTTCGGCAACCTACCAACGTTAACAATCCTACCAACCTTACCGACCAAAGCTACGACTTGGCGGTCAATTGACTGACTAAAAGACAGGAAGATATAAAATTAATTATACTACTTCAATTTTAATCTAAAAAAACAAGCTTAATATTTACAAAATGAATTATAAAATTCGAGAAATCATTACATTCGGCCATCCGCCATCATGCGATCTCCTGACGCATGATCAAATAAATAAACTGAACGTACTAATCAATTAAGAATATTTATATTATTTTAATTTTAAAGAAGAACAAAAAAAAAATCTTTTTCTTTTATTGTAATAGCTTACATACAAATTCATTTTATTATTTCAGTCCTTATCAACTTCAATTTCTTATTAAAATTTATTTTATTAAATAATTATAGAAAATACTCAAATAAATTGAATTTACGATTTTAACACAATTACATTTTCAGTAATTATAAAAACAACATGTGAATAACAAAAAAAACAATAACTCCCAGTGTTTCGCTACATTATTATACTAACAATAATACTTTAAATTATTAATCATTACATTTGGCATATAATTAGTATCAGATCTGACTGTATTATTTTGTTGCCGACCTTTTGTAGGCATATTTTCGTCATCATTATCCTCGCTTTCGGATGAAGTATTACTTTTGTTAGATATTAGCATCGTTGTTATGAGAAAGGTTAACATTGATCCAAGGTCGAATCCGATCAAAAGCAACTTCGCTATCGTATTTACTTTTAAGAGTACTAAATCCAGTAAGTTCAAAAATTTTATATCGATCATTATATTATATACTTCCGTGATTTTAAAGAAGCCTATAAATTTTTATAAGAGCTTAGTACTATTGTCTTTATTGTTAAAATTGGTTCTCGGTTTTTTTTATTAGAAATAAATTAGAATGTTATTATTATTTACTGTAACTGTAACGATGACATGGGTGTCGGAAGACCAGCGTTATAATAGCGTATGCTGCTATAGCATTAATGCCGAGTGACTGCCAATTTATATCACTTGCCTACTTACTTGTATTGTCTTTTCTTGTATTTTTATTTTTATAAACTGCATTTACGTGTGGCATAAATAAATGATTCTGTTTTGTATTGTATTGTATTGTAAGATGACATTTTCCATTAACTACGTGATAAGTACCTTGGTGCAATTTTGATCGATTGATTTTCTTTACCCGGTTCAATACTACTGTAACTTTCCACATACACATCCCCTGAAAAGTTAGATCCCTACGCTATAACTTCAACTAACCCTGAAAAAGGAACTTGGGTAGAATTTAATGTAGTCAAGTTTGCGTTAAGAGCAGGACTTTTGTAGAAGAATAGTTTGCAATTCTCTTTGAACACAGACACAGAAGAAAACTCTATAAAGTTTTGCCCTATAAGCAATGCTGTTGTCACAAACTCATCAGTAACTACAAGATCTTCGATCGTCGCCTCAACATCATCGATTTCAATGTTCACAAAGCTCCTATAGACAGGTGTAACTACAGAATTACCGAAACCTTTGATGATAGGCAATTGTGTGTATCTTTTTAAGAAGTTTAGGTCTTGAGCATCATCTTCACGAACTTCGATTTATTTGAAAAAAATACTGTTAGTATCACCAGTCGTGGAAATAGTCAAAGTTTTCCGTTCTTCAACGTCCGTACGCGAAACGCGGTATCATTGGTAGAAGTTTACAGTTTTCATTGTCGTGATCAACCCTTTGGACACTTTTGGCATTTTACTAACGGCTTAGGGCATTTAAAGTAAGAGTGACCTTTTGCGCGACATTTAAAAATAAGTCGCTAAACCATGGAGGTAATATCATAATGGAGAGTGCGATAAGATCCACAACCTTTTACAACTTCGTATCAAACAGTGATCATCTATCTTTGTTCCTCCCACGCAGCCTAGATACAAGTAAAAGAAAAGAAGATGTTAGTTCACTCACTCCAACTCACTCACTGTCTGTGTAAATAGTGTCCGTCAGTTGATGCAATGCTTTGATGTTCTAGTTGGAGTTGGTTGAAATATGCGGTGATATGCGAAATAAATAGTGAAAAATCAAAAGAATCATTATTATTTAAGCAAAATATATTTGAAAAGGCGAAAGTATATCCCGTGCAGCTGTGTCTTGTGCATCAAGAAAAACAAAAGGAAACAAAACAAAAGGAGGTTAAAGATCCGGAATTGTCATTTGATACGTAATATTCTTTTTCAATTTACAGACTGTAATTACATTTTATTAGTACTAGTCATAGTTTCCAATATGAAAACGATGTAAACCCATTAATTATTGTAAAATAAAATTTATTGTTTTAGTCATCTGTTCTAGTGATGTACATATATGTTACATACACAGATTAATTTAGCTTTATATTTCACACCTTCTAGGCGTCTCGCGCCGGCTCAAATTTCGTTAAATTTTACATTATTATTATTTTTTTAGGTTCCCGAAATGCCCAGAATGAAGATGGGTGTGGATAAAAGATGTTAGGCGTAAAAACTAGGAGTCCACAAAATTTTCCTATGCATGGACGAAATGGCCCTAAGAAAGTATCGAGTGGGATGGACATCGCTATCACGGCCAGGTCAACATGGGAAATAATATTGACGATAATAGTGTTCCAGTATCTATATTGGTTTTGTGTTGTCGCAATAAAAGTCAGCAACCAGTTAAAATTAAAAAGTTGATTTCCAATTAAAACGCCTATTTCATCCATCTCTTATTCTATCGATAGGTTAGTCAATGTAGTCCCTTCTCTAGTAACTCACACGAATACAATATCGACAACTGCACACTAACAAAAAACGGACACGCCAAAAACCGAAAGGCTCCGTCCAGTATGATACTTCGTCCAAGCGCTAAACTGTTGTTTGAAGTTGACGCCAAATCTCCTGCAGATGTCTTCGAAGACTTTCGCTTTCGTTTAGAATGAGTGTGTGTAACAGGAGGATCCTCCTCAGGAGTCATCGCACCGTCGGAGTTCATAGAAAGAGAAAAAAATACTGTAGTTATCATATTCACCAGATAAAACTTATTTCTTAGTTTCAAACTTTTTTTTTTTTTAATTTATATTCATGTTTTATTTATTTTTAAATTTTTCATATGGTTTACTTGGCTTAGCATAACAGCTGTTCAT
Organism: Chloroclysta siterata; assembly: GCA_932294275.1. Classification (NCBI taxonomy): domain Eukaryota; kingdom Metazoa; phylum Arthropoda; class Insecta; order Lepidoptera; family Geometridae; genus Chloroclysta; species Chloroclysta siterata. The sequence continues at coordinate 1,718,739 of OW028595.1, read as the reverse complement.
GTAATTTTGCGACGTACTTAGCCACTTACAGGTCCAGTGCTTAAATGCTTATATATATATTTTTTTTTTGCACAATTGTACTAATTATTTTGTTAGTTTTGAACTTACAGGTATACATACCCCATTTTTCACTAAGAAATTCACTAATAGCGCACCTGGCTAAGCTCTGGCATACATAGCCTGCTAATAGCGCACATGGCTAAACTCTGGCATACATAGCCTATACCTGCATACATAGCATGTACCTACTACCTACCTATAAATATATCTATAAATTTTTACTTTATACCTCTAGATATTTAATTTAGTACACTTTGCTTCAGAGTCTCGCATCAGAGGGTAGGCTTGTTCATCGATATTTATAATTTTACGACAGTTTATCAGGTGACAACAATAGTATAGTTAATTTCTGCTTGATATAGGTAAGACAATTTTTATTGCTATTGGAATATTGATAGTAGCAGTAATGTGAAATGGAATAAAAATATATAAATGATAGGTAGGTAATCCACGAATTGAAAGGTGCTAACACTATCGGATAGTCTCTGTTCAGTACAGACCAGTTCGTGTGAGGAACAATTCAAAATGCGAATATAAAATAAGATAAAAAAATAAAATAACCTACCCTTCAATGTTAAAATTATCGGATAATATTAAAATTTGTAAGATTTCACCTACTTTATTCTAGAAAAATTTGCTCGATATGTATTCAACTTGAATGTTCATGGGTAATAGTATAGGCCCTGACAATTTAAAAAAAAATGAATAGTGCTGGTACGGCCAGATAGTCTCGGGGCAATAAGTCGAATTTAATAACCTTTGACTCGAAATAAAAATATCCTAATGTGTCTGAAATAAATTTTAATCACAGCTACAGTTACCAAGTAGGTAATTATTTGGCAAATATCAGTGCATTGTGTACGTAGCAAAATTGTTAGCATTATCTAAATAAATTTTATGGCATACATAGCCCCCTGAACTCACTTGGTCCATCACAGCATACCTTGCTTATATAAAAAAAAAATGTTATGGCATACATAGCCCCCTGAACTCACTTGGTCCATCACAGCATACCCTACTTATTGTTATGGCATACATAGCCCCCTGAACTCACTTGGTTCATCACAGCATACCCTACTTATTGTTATGGCTTATATAACCTCCAAAACTCACTTGGTTCTCTACATCACTATATTTAAATATATTTTTTTTATGTAGGTAGACTTTTTATCGTAAAATATTCTTTCAATTAGCAACATGCCATGGTGGCAAAAAGTTTCACCAGTAATAATTTTATCAAGTAACTGCGGTAAAAATTTGATGAAAGACATCAATAAGTTTCAAACTTAATACTTCGAGTGAAACAGCATGAATTTTATTCCTAGTATTCGTATTTTATTCCTAGACTCCACATTGTTAAAAAATATAATTTTAGCAAAAATTGTTATGACAAAAACTTTTGTGACGGTATTAACAAAAAATATTTTCATAGATATGGTACAGAAAAGCAACTCATGATCACACACAGTCACTTGCACGTTTAGTAGATTGGTATTCTTTGTCGATTTATATCAGCTTTTTCAAGAAAATCTATCCAGACTTTGTAAATTTTATGTTTAATGGGTAGGCACAAGTACCAACAGCTCCATAAACCAAATAGTGCTAGCATGACCAGATAGTCTCGGGGCAATCCCGACTGGACCACGCCAACAAAGATTCAGTAGAAATAAAGCCGCTAAGTACCTATGCTTTCAACTGAACAAAACTAGCACGCTCGGATAGTCTCGGGTCAATCCCGACCGATACATGCTAGTGAAATCTGCATCTCCATTATACTTAAATGGAATAAAATATTGTACCAATCTTCCAAGCGGCAATAAAATAATATCATGTGGGCAGAATAGGTAACATCTTACATACCTTGGTTCAATCCAACTTCTGAGATGAAATAGACTGAAGCAGATGAACACTTTTAACACCTCTTATTTATTCGTAGAACACAGGTAAAACAATTTTACTTTTATTCTTCGCACTTGTTACAAATGACAGTATGTTAGCCAGTCAAGTTTACTCCACCAAGTCTCTTTCCAGAATGCCATATTTTTTCAATCTTCTCCTTTCCCCCTTTTTACAGTTCGGCAACCTACCAACGTTAACAATCCTACCAACCTTACCGACCAAAGCTACGACTTGGCGGTCAATTGACTGACTAAAAGACAGGAAGATATAAAATTAATTATACTACTTCAATTTTAATCTAAAAAAACAAGCTTAATATTTACAAAATGAATTATAAAATTCGAGAAATCATTACATAATGATATTTATTATTTTCTTAAATTTATTTTGACATTTGTATTTTATTCTTTTAATCTGTAATGTTTCTCTTATTTCTTTACCTACATTATTATAATTATAAGTTAATATTAAACATTTTGCATGTCGGTCTCCGATAAAGTATGTGACACTCAAAATATAGCAAAATTATTAAGAACAATGTAATCAAACCATACTTCTCGCGAATAAATACATTTTATTTCATTTAGACGTAATCAAAAAATCTGGAGTCAGTAAACCTACTGAGGGGTCTACCGTGCCTGGGTATCAAAGCTCTTTCAGTTTTCAGTTTCAGCAATCACTCCTGAACGCGAGTAAATCCGCGGGCGTCAGCCAGTATTTCATAAATCAAAATCTCTTGGCAAATTATGAATTGCAAATCCAACATTTTTATTTAAATTTACGGCATTTGCGAATAAATATTTTCGTAACTTTTTCGCCGGCGAATATTTGCGAAGTTTTTTCTTACGTTTGAAAATATATGCTGAATGAATTGAGAGTACTTTTAGTCGATGGAGCGGGCAGATAAATTCAACTACAAAATACCTATCCAGTGGAGTAGAATAATAATTTTTACTATATTTTTCTGTTTAAGCCATAAAAGTTGCAATAAGAACCTACAACCTCTTCATTGGTTTTCCTTTGCGTTATTTTCAGGGCTTCATTTTGTTCCGTACCCAAAGGGTAAAACGGACCCTATTACTTGGACTCCGCTGTCCGTCCGTCTGTCTGTCTGTGCGTCTGTCACCAGGCTGTATCTCATGAACCGTGATAGTTAGACAGTAGAAATTTTCACAGATTATGTATTTCTGTTGCCGCTATAACAACAAATACTAAAAAACAGAATAAACTAAATATTTAAGAGGGCTACCATACAACTAGGGTTGCCAGATGGCCGGGATTTCCGGGAAAGCCCCGGAATTTTACGTGTGGTCCCGTGTCCAGTAATTACAGTTTACTGTCCCGGAATTCATGATCACTAGTTTTTTTCCACAAAGTAACGACACCAAGGAGCGGCACGCATACTCGTACCTCTGACGAGCCGAGACGATTTTTATTTAAAGAGTAGCTTAATTTTTATTTGGAACTAAAAATTCTAATATGTGATTTTGTATGGTATGAATAAAAATTACCTATAGATTTTATAAAAAATAAATATGTTTTTAAAGTCATTTGTTTTTTCTTTTAAAATAAGTACCTAACTAGCATTTTTGTTATATTTTTTGTAATGCCGGTTCAACAGCAAACATTTGTAGTTGCATTTGGACTCTAAAAACTCCAACTCCGTTTGTAACCCCAGAAATTTCCAGGAAATAATAAGCCAGTATCTGGCAACCCTACATACAACAGACGTGATTTTTTTGCCGTTTTTATAGATAATGGTACGGAACCCTTCGTGCGCGAGTCCGACTCGCACTTGGCTGGTTTTGTTTTAAAGTACTTTTACACAGCATAGAAAAGACTACAATTATGTCATTGTGATTACTTATAGAATTACTAGCTAAATTGATATACATCGTTATTTGGTATCTTATAAAAATTAGCGTAGTAGCGCGTATAAAAAGTAGCGTCCAACCCCCCCCCAAACATGAATAGTAAAAATGGGGAGACCTTTGCCCAGCAGTGGGACAGTATAGGTAAAGAAAAAAAAGCAGTAAATACCTGATAGAAGAGCTGGTACTCCGTGTCTGTCAGCCTCAGGGCCACCTCCTCGGGGAAGTGGAGGATGCTCCTCAATGCCAGCAGCTCCTCACAGCTGCTCTCATCTGGTAGCGAGCCTGAAATGAGGATAGGTTAATATCTAACAAATCAATTTAGATGTTGTATCTAAAATGATATTAAATTATGGGAGCCCCCATAATTTAATATCATTTTAGAGAAAGGCCAGGCCAAGAGTACCCTAAACCGACGAGCATGTATGAAGAATGTTATGAGAGTGAATGAAGCAAAAGAGGTAGGTCAAAATCGTAGCAAGTGGAAGTCCGTGGTCTCTGCCTACCCTTATAGGAAACAGGCGTGATTTTATGTATCTAACAAAGAAGAAAAACGCAAGCGCAAATTGGCTTGATCTCTGTGCCAGGACAGCTGGAAAAATCTGAAGGATTCCTATACCCAAGAGGGGTCCTAACAAAATTATAATTTAATATTAAATACATAAGTTACAGTCCTAGCGCGCAAACATTTTTGAACTTAAAATTAATGAATAATAATTTAATTTAACTAGTAGTTTGCCCCGAACTGAGATCTCGTGATGCGACCCGACGAACGCATCAAAACTTTGAGTAGGTAGTAGTCAGAGGCAAGTCCAAACATTATCTTTGGACTTTTTTCTGACTACCGCCTAGTAACATTTATTGAAGAGTTCCGTTGAACAGACCTTGGCTCCATCGTCAGACCAGGTCGCTATCACCATTTTGTGAGAACTTAGTACCTTCTTAATTTAATTCAAGAAAAAAAAATAAGAAAAAGCAAAATAACTGGGCGACCAGTAGACAAACCTTGATGTCAACGAAATTCCTAGAGATGGGAGCTCTTGGATCGTTGGTTATCTTAATTTAACTTTTTTGTTGTATCTCGAAAACGGAGCGTCCCAGAAAAAAAGTAAAAATTGTTTGGGAATGTTCAAATGAAGCCCTTTCATATGACATGTATCTTAATTTTTTTATGTAACTTTTTTTATTTTTTCCCCCTTAAAAAACCCCATAACTGAATAACCCTTCATCCGATTTTACTCATATACTTACCAATAAATTTCTCAAGTACAAGCTATCGACATATCAAATATTCATGCAGATCGGATCAACGGTTCTAAAGTTATCGCCAGACAAACATACATACATAAAATGCCAAATCGCCCAAGTTGAAACTAAAATCTTCGTTCGCTTCGCTCACTCGATCAATTAAAACGGGTCCATACACAGCACCAAATTAATAAAATATTTATTGAGGTTGCGACACGCTATAATGAAATGGTTTATTATGCAGTAAATTTATGCCTTAGTTTTTTTGGTCATCATAGTTATTAAATAATATCAAAAACTCTACTACTTAATTCATATTGATGGGTACTTTAGCCCCCTGAAGTTCTTAAATAAAAGTCTTAAATTGGAACACCTTGTATATTATTGACACATGAGGCTTAGCATCTGTATGCCTCAAGTTGATGGACGCAGGGCAGTGCATCGTAGGGCACGTTCCTATTGTGTGTGACTTACGAGGCAATGCTTTGTTATAGGTGATGGTTACCACTTAAGATCAGGTGGGCCATCTGCTTGTTTCTTATGCTAGTTGAATGAATAAAGAAATATATATATTTATCATACAAAATAAAACCAGCCAAGTGCGAGTCGGACTCGCGCACTAAGGGTTCCGTAACATCTATAAAAACGTCAAAAAAATCACGTTTGTTGCATGGGAGCCCCCTTTAATATTTTTTTTATTCTGTTTTATAGTATTTTTATTATAGCGGCAACAGAAATACATCATTTGTGGAAATGTCAACTGTCTTACTATCACGGTTCATGAGATACAGCCTGGTGACAGACGGACAGCGGAATCTTAGTAATAGGGTCCCGTTTTACCATTTGGGCACGGAACCCTAAAAACGGTAGGAACCAAGCCGTAAGTTTGTTGCCTTATGCTCACTTCAAGCGAGATTATCTCACGGTGGAGATGACGTCATATCTCGTTCAATAGCTCGTTGACCTTGCGTCTCGCATGAACTTTGAATGAGAAAATTGGGGAGTTAGATGGTGAGAATGGGGATAAATAGTTATCGAACGAGATATGACGTCATCTCTACCGTGAGATAATCTCGCTCGAACTGGGGCATTATTCTCTATGACATAGGAGATTCCGTGCCATAACCGTGTGACGTCACAGCGTGGTCTAAACGCACACGCGATTCATAAACCAAAAAATGAACTAAGAATGACAACTAGGAATGACAACTAATTCATAGGGAATACGGTTTTGTTCGATTTCCCGCCGCTGTCTAGTCGTATCTGTGTAACGCGATTGCATTGGCAATAGAGAATAATGCCCTTGAGCATAAGGCCCCTGTTCTTCTAGGCTTGGTCGCCACCTAGCGACCTAGCTATAAGACGCTTCAAAGCGATCAATTGAATTAGAATAATTTACCTTTTGAGTTTTACTTTACGTAAAAAACCCTCAGGGCACGACTTTCGCTCACAAAGTAAATAAAAAGAAAGCATTTTATTAATTCTGTAGAACTTATTTATGAAACTAAACTAGAACGAAGTTTTTTGTATTAATTTTAAATATACAAAATCTACTTAGCTTCAGTATTTTCACGTAAATCTTTGAAAGTTAAGCGGAAACTTTCCACCAAGTTTCCAGAGGTTAACTTATGCTTGCCCTCAATATAACTCACACAGTTCACGGCCCAGTCGGTCGATTCTCAAACATTAAACTCACGGGGAGTTACACCTAGTGAATCTGCGCTCACTTCGATTAGTTTCACCTCACTCACGTTGACATTCACTTGTCAAAACACTCGAGTGGCGCTAGTGATAAGTAGAATTAGTTTTAATATTAAGAGTAGTAGAGCTCTTTGTGTGTGGCTCGTCCGGGGAAGTACTACCACCACGCCTTTTTCTGCCGCCAAGCAGCGACGCTGTGTTTCGGTTTGAAGAGTGTGGTAGCCGGTGTAGTTACAGGCACATGAGGCTTTACATCTGTATGCCTCAAGTTGATGGACGCAGGGCAGTGCATCGTAGGGCATGTTCCTATCGTGCATGAATTACGAGGCAATGCTTTGTCATCGGTAATGGTTACCACTTTGAACGGTGGACCATCTGCTTGTTCCATCAGCTAGTTGTATAAAAAAAAACAAGAATCTTACCATCATCATCAAAGTCTTGCCCCGGATTGGCACCACTAGGGCCAGGTTTTGACCCGTCTCGCATTTCAAGCACTTAAATAAAAAATCATAATAAATAAAATAAAAAAAACACTTCACTTGTCGCACTAAACTTAGAACAGTGCCATCTAGCGGTTCACTTCACTATTTAGCTAAATTGAAAACAGCGCCATCTATCGGGTTGTTTCATAACATGATCTGCTAGCTAAGAGCGAAGAGGTCTAGGACTGGTGGCATTGCGCTGTTTTTGAGGTTATCTGAAAAGAAAGAAAAACATTTTATTTTTTAAATCATTTTTAGATAACTTCAAATCTATGACGTCTTTGTTTGTTATTCTAGGCTTTGGTCGCAAGGCGTGGTCGCAGCCTGAAATTATGAGGGGGTCACTAATAATAATACAATATGTGCAGTAAATTATACTTCGTTTTCGAAATTCCATACAAAAGTAAAATAATATTGTCTCAGAAATTTGCAACAACCCTGATAATGTGAACGTGACCTTGGTACATAGGTACACTTTTTGCGTTTACTTATTGGTGGCAGTTCTGTTACCTATTTTATCTAGAGTTCACAATGAAAGGTCAAAAAACAGGTGTAAACAACGTCATGTTGTGTTAGTTTCATTTTGGAGTAAAGTTTAAGAGGCATTTCATGAATGAAAAGCTTCGAAATTTCAAAAGTCGTAGAACAAAAGTTGTTCGCCATGACCTGTAGAATACCCTGCTTCCGGGGTTATAGGGGTAATATATTACACGTATATTGTATAAACTGGGTAAGTAGGTATCTTAGGTATAATTACACGCTCCTTACTGCCTATTTGCTCAACCAAAATGTGATCGAGATGGTTCTATATGTGTTGAGAACGCAAACTTTTAGGGTTAAAGTTAACTCGAATGTAGCAGAGTAGGTACCGTGCGCAGAAAACGGATTATAAATCACTGATTATTATCATAATCATTATCAAAGGTCCATTACCCCTTGAACCCCGAGGTCGTGGAATACCTTTTTTTTTTTTATATAACACGCTAATGGAACAAGCAGATGGCTCACCTGACGTTAAGTGGTAACCATTACCTATATCAAAGCATTGCTTCGTAATTCACGCACGATAGGAACGTGCCCTACGATGCACTGCAGGGACATTATTCTCTATGACATAGGAGATTCCGTGCCATAACCGTGTGACGTCACAGCGTGGTCTAAACGCAAACGCGATTCATAAACCAAAAATGAACTAAGAATGACAACTAGGAATGACAACTAAGTCATAGGGAATACGGTTTTGTCCGATTTCCCGCCGCTGTCTAGTCGTATCTGTGTAACGCGATTGCATTGGCAATAGAGAATAATGCCCCAGATACAGATGTTAAAACGCATGTGCCTGTAATTCCACCGGTAACCACACTCTTCAAACCGAAACACAGCGTTGCTGCTTGGCGGCAGAAAAAGGCGTGGTGGTAGTACTTCCCCGGACGAGCCACACACAAAGAGCTCTACTACTCTTATTTTTTATGCCTGCCTGCCTTCCGCGCTGTAGGCCGTGGGTTCGATCCCCACCGAGAACAAACATTTGTGTGATGAACATAGACGTTTGTTCTCTGTCTGGGTGTTATATAATATTATACATGTATAATATGTAAGTATGTATTTACAAAAAAAAAGTATAATAGTAATATATCTGGTTCCCATATTACAAGCTTTAGCTTAGTTTAGGGCGAGATAGTGCTGTGTGGAATGTCCACCAATATTTATTTATTTTGTGTCGTGATGTGATTCTGCCATCGGTAGTCATACATCATTCCCAGGCAGCTTAATAAATTACTTTTTGTTTTGACAGACCGCTCACTTAATTAACATTATGTTATATGCGCCATATTGTTGTAACGTTGTGATGTGTGATGCAAACTTTTTAACCGCGTTGATAATTTTTTTTATGCTATGGCGATGCATATAATTATTTTTGATTGAAACAAGTTGACAGCCTTCACAGCTCAGATAGTAGCTCTGCCTTCTGCGCCGTAGGCCGTGGGTTCGATCCCCACCGAGAACAAGCATTTGTGTGATGAACATAGATGTTTGTTCTCTGTCTGGGTGTTATACATATAGGTAAGTAATAAGTATGTAGGTATTTACAAAAAAAAGTATATATGTATTATATCAGCTATCTGGTTCCCATATTACAAGCTTTGGCTTAGTTTGGGGATAGATAGTGCTGTGTGGAAAGTCCACTAGTAGGTATTTAGTATTTATTTTCATTCTAAAAAGTTTGCATTCGAAAACTAGTAAAGAAAACTGAAAAAAACAGCTTCACGACTTAGATCCCCAAGCACGGTAGATACCCTCTCAGATATCATGGTACCAAGTACGACTTCCAGATTCTTTGGTGACGACATTAGTATGATATTAGATAGAAAAAGACTGACCATAACTTGTCAGAGGGCAACTAGTACAGTTTCGAGACGAAAAAAAAAACCGGCCAAGTGCGAGTCGGACTCGCGCACTAAGGGTTCCGTACGATTATCTATAAAAACGGCAAAGAAATCACGATTGTTGTATGAGAGAGAGATTAAATATTTATTTTATTCTATTTTTTTTTAAATTTGTTGTTATAGCGGCAACAGAAATACATAATCTGTGAAAATTTCAACTGTCTAACTATATCGGTTCATGAGATACAGACGGATAGACAGACAGACAGCGGAGTCTTAGTAACAGGATAAGACCGCCCATTGTACTACTTCATTTTATATTTTAAGTGTTTTTTTTTTAGTTCAGTTTGGTGTACAATAAAGTATTTTTTATTCATTCATTCATTTCATTCAGGGTCCCGTTTTACCCTTTGGGTACGGAACCCTAAAAGACTAAGTAATGCGAGAAACTTTATCTTCTTCATTTAATTTCGTAAGCAACACAAATCTAGGGGTCCCGTGGGAGCGATCGAGGTACTTAACTTATGGCTACCACTCCACATCACTTACCAAGGTAAAAGGGAATATATGTACCTATAATCTGGGCATTTACTTGCGTGCCAGGCGATGCGTACTTTTTTATACAACTAGCCGATGGAACAAGTAGATGGCCCACCTGATGTTAAGTGGTAACCACACCTATATGTATACCTAAATTTCGACTTCAAAAGGTAAATGGCTCGTTTATGGGGAACGGTATTCGCTTCTATAATAAACTTCCAGAAAGTGCCACTGGGCTTCCTATTAGAAAATTTAAAGTGTACATTAAGAATAATCTAATAAGGAAAGCTTATTATACTTTAGATAGCTATATTGTTGATAAAAATGCGTGGCCCGATGTCCCGGTCGCTCTGCCCATCGGCAGCTAACATGTCTGCAATGTCTGTACTGTACCTACTATTGTGTGTTTTTTTTTTTTTTTCTCTGATTTAATAGATTGTATTTATGCATTAGGTATTATTAGTTTGATGCGTAGCGTGTGCTGTCTTATAAATTTGATTATGTTTACCTTTTTCTGTATGCCTACGCCTCACTAAACTTCAATAATATATTATATTATTACATTGTAAAAGGATCATACAAAAGAACGGTAGGAACCAAGCCGTAAGTTTGTTGCCTGTTCTTCTAGGCTTTGGTCGCGTGGAACTGGCACCTAGAGTCACCTAACTTTAAGACGTTTCAAAGTGATCCTTGTGATTTTATTGAATAAATACATTTTGACTTTGACTTTGACTATAACAAAGCATTGCCTCGTAAGTCACGCACGATGGGAACGTGCCCTACGATGCACTGCCCTACGTTCATCAACGTACCTACCCAAGTCTGAGTTTCGTCAGGCCTTTTTCAACCGACTTCAAAAAAGGAGGTTCTCAATTCGACTGCATACAAGGTGTTCCAATACTTGTACTTAAAACTTCAGGGGGCTAAAGTACCCATCAATATGAATAACTATTTCTAAGGAACCAACACTGTGAACGCGAAAAAAAAACAACAGCCCGGTAGGTATTGAACTTTTGTATGAAACACCTTTTTTTATTTTCGCGTTTACAGTGTTGGTTCCTCAGAAAAAGTTATTCATATTGATGGGTACTTAAGCCCCCTGGAATTTTTAAACTCAAGTATTTTAACACCTTGTATATGTTACGCGCATTCCGACAATAATGAATCTATTTTGATGATTCTTTTTTGTTTGGTAGATCGTACTTCACAGGTGGGCCCCTGGCTAAAATGTATGAAACAGTTGTTTTTTTTTCGCGTTCAGTGTTGGTTCCTAAGAAAAAATTATTTATATTGGTGGGTACTTTAGCCTAGTATTGGAACAACTTGCATACAGACGAATTGAGAACCTCCTTTTTGAAGTCGGTTGAAAAATGCCTGACGTTACGAAAAAAACTCAGACTTAGGGCATTTTTTGATTACGTATCTCGCGACACGTCTATGGCGAACGTAAATACAATTCCCAGCAAAGAAAAACATTTTGTAACAAGCAGCGTTGCTGTGTTTACGTTTGAAGAGTGTGGTTACCAGTGACATTAACAGGTACCTATATGAGGCTCAACATTTGTATCTTCAGTTGATGGACAAGGCAGTGTATCGTAGGTAAAATTACAGGCACATGAGGCTTAACTTCTGTACCTACTTATGTCTCAAGTTGATGGACGCAGGGCAGTGCAGTGCAATGCCATACTCTCAAACGGTGAAGGAAATCATCGTGAGGAAACCGGCATGTCGTAGAACCTAAAAAGTTCTTTAACATGTGTCAAGTGCTCGAAAGGAGCCTCTTGAGGCGCACTTAAAATCCTTTCACCGCACTGTTTCGAAAGAAACTAGTGACACAAGAGAGAGAGTGCATCGTAGGACACGTTCCTATCCTGCGTGACGAGGAAATGCTTCAGTGATGGTTACCACTTAACATCAGGTCATCTTCTTGTTTTATCAGCTAGTAGAATAAAAAACACAGTAGGTACCTACAAGAACTTTCATATTTTGTATTGCAAAAAGCTCTGTGTTGAACGTGGATTTGTTAGATGAATTGATCAACCAAGTAACACGCTTCTGTTCAAGTTGAAATACTGTTAGGTAACCGGCAAATAAAGCGAACGAACCTACAATTTTGGGGCTCGTTAAAGCGATTTCAGACGATGCGTTGTGTAACCGCGATTTAAGCGCCAATCGAGGCGGCGGCACCTTAAGTTCACTCTCCCTCGACTGTCACTGTCATTTGTCATGTCAAAAATACCTACTACTCGTTAGAAGACTCGTTTTCTGACATTTTGGTAAGCAACATTACCTCGCAGTCACGCACGATAGGAACGTGCCCTATGATGCACTGCTCTGCGTTCATCAACTTGAGGAATACAGATGTTAAGCCTCATGTGCCTGTAATTACACCGGCAACCACACTCTTCAAACCGAAACACAGCGTTGCTGTTTGGCGGCAGAAAAAGTCGTGGTGGTAGAAATTCCCCGGACGAGTCGCACACAAAGAGCTCTACTACACTTAAATATTGTTCTGTTTGATATAATACCTTGCTCACTCTTTTGAAAAACGCAGCCGCACCGTGTGTAATCACCCTTATCAGAGAAATAAGTAAGCCGCCGGTTCTCCTAACTAGTTCGTGTATAATTCAATCAGGCCGCTAATCCGGACCCCAAACTTTTAATCAGTTTAGTAAGCTTTATGAAACAAGGGACGTTATAAAACTGTTGAAAACGGCGCTGTCCGGGTGAAATTGGTAATAGTAGAGCTCTTTGTGGGCTCGTCCGGAGAAGTACTACCGTGCCTTTTTCTGCCGCCAAGCAGCAAGGCTGTGCTTCGGTTCGAAGAGTGTAGAGCGAGTTGAAGACCTTTACCAAAAAAGGGCAAACAGATAGTGTGAATAAATATATCTGGACTTTCCACACTATCTAGCGACAGCCTTCACAGCTCAGTTGGTAGTAGTTCTGCCTTCTGCGCCGTAGGCTGTGGGTTCGATCCCCACCGAGAACAAACATTTGTGTGATGAACATTGATGTTTGTTCTCTGTCTGGGTGTTATAAGTATGTATTTACAAAAAAAAGTATATATGTATTATATCAGCTATCTGGTTCCCATATTACAAGCTTTGGCTTAGTTTAGGGCTAGATAGTGCTGTGTAGAAAGTCCACCAATATTTATTTATTTATTTATTTATTTAAACTAAGCCAAAGCTTGTAATATGGGAACCAGATAGCTGTTATACCTAATACATTTTTGTTTGTAAATACATACTTATATTTAAAAAAATGTATCTGTAATAAAAGTCTTAAAATAAATAAATCGTCTTTTTTATCAACAAGTAAACAGGCTGAAAAATATGGTGGTAGTACTTCCCCGGACGAGCACACACAAAAAGCTCTTTACTAAAGTTTTTTCATTAACTATACAAAAAATACCTAAGGCCCGTACTTATATTTCGATCTACATAAAACGATAGAAGAAGAGGCACCGAAATTCTCCAGAACAACCCGATAAAAACAAGGAATTTTCTTTAAGGTCTTTTTACTTGTTAGTAAGAAAACGAAGTTCGTAAGTTGTTAGACTTTGTAGCGAAACTGTGTCGATTCAAGTGTTTTTTTTTAATACAACTAGCTGATGGAACAAGCATAAGGCCTGATGCTAAGTGGTAACCATCACCTATAGCAAAGCATTGCCTCGTAAGTCATGCATGATAGGAACGCGCCCTACGATGCACTGTCCTGCGTCCATCAACTTGAGGCATGCAGATGTTAAGCCTCATGTGCCTGTAATTACACCGGCAATCATACTCTTCAAACCGAAACACAGCGTTGCTGCTTGGCGGCAGAAAAAGGCTTTAAAGAGTGATGTAAAATTTGAACGGTCAGGTTTAGATACAACTAAAAATACAAAAAAAAAAAAAAAAAAAAAAATTGGTGGACATTCCACACAGCACTATCTCGCCCCAAACTAAGCAAAGGCTGTGATATGGGAACCAGATAGCTGATATACTACTTATATACTTTTTTTTTGTAAATACATACTTATAATATTATATAACACCCAGACAGAGAACAAACATCTATCTTCATCACTCAAATGTTTATTCTGTGTGGCGATCGAACCCACGGCGCAGAAGGCAGAGCTACTACCAACTGAGCTGTGTAGGCTGTCAAAATGTTAAATGTGCAAGTGATAGGTACATTAGCAGTTTTTTTCACCTCAACGTTTATTTATTTGTGACTTTGTTTGCGATTTTACATAACATATTGACGTGCAGATGTCAGCGCCTTAACTAATATGGGCTACATATTTCAAGAGCCTCCCTTCCCTCGTAAAGGGATCCGTAGCCCGACATTAGAATTCAAGTGTAGACTTGCCGGAAAGTTTCCGCCTTTGAAAGCTTATACGCAAAGTTGTTAAGGATCAGTAGAATACGTGCGTCCGGAATAAAAACCGGTCACGAACGAAAACAAATAGGCAGGGTTCTTTGACCTAAGGACGGCAATTTTTTAGGGTTCCGTACCCAAAGGGTAAAACGGGAACCTATTACTAAGACTCCGCTGTCCCATTGTCCGTCTGCCACCAGGCTGTATCTCATGAACCGTTATAGTTAGACAGTTGAAATTTTCACAGATGATGTATTTCTGTTGCCGCTATAACAAAAAATACTTAAAATCAATAAAATCAATATTTAAGGGTGCTCCCATACAACAAACGTGATTTGATTGCCGTTTTTATAGATAATGGTATGAAACCCTTCGTGCAAGACTCCGACTCGCACTTGGCCGGTTTTTTTTACCGATTTTTCGAATTGACACATACCACACACTATCTTGGTTGGGTGCAGCATTACGCATTACCATTTTACCATTTTGCCCCACAGAAGTACCTAGTTTAAGAGTAGTGGAGCTCTTTGTGTGTGGCTCGTCCGGGGAAGTACTACCACCACGCCTTTTTCTGCCGCCAAGCAGCAACGCTGTGTTTCGTCACCCCCCTCCTTCGGACCGCGGCTGGTATTAGCGTTAACTTTGCTCCTACCCACTGATATTTTTGTTGTTGGTCAAATAAATATATTTCCTTTCTATAAAGTTATCCTCGCATGACATGCCCACATGTACCTATGCTAACATCTCGCACTTAACCGAAAGCCCAAGTCTCTGGAGACAAAATAAGAGCTTGACAAAAACTCCACTTTGCAATTGACTTTGCCCCTCGCCCTAGCTTTTACACCCCGTAATCGTATCTTGCCTTTCGGCTAAGGCTTATTCACACGAAGGTGGGTGATAAAATATACAACGCGTAACATAATACCCCTATATGGCCAAATACCAAGAGATCAGACCAAGCACTGGAATACTATGACGTGTGCAGAATTCGTAAACTTCGTTATAAAAATTCGCATACAAAAGAAAAATTAATATTGTCTCAGAAATTTGCAACAACCCTGATAATGTACGTGACCTTGGTACATACGCTATTTGCGTTTCCTAATTGGCTGCAGTTCTGTTACCTATTTTATCTACAGTTCACAATAATTAAAGGTCAAAAATCAGCTGCGTCATGTTGTGCTAGTAATGAAATACTTCGAAATTTCAAAAGTCTTTTAACAACAGTTGTTCGCCATGACCTGTAGAATATCCTGCTTCCGGGGTTATATGGGTATTATGTTACACGTTGTACAGTCAACTCAAGTATTTATTCAAGTGAATCGCAAGTATTTGATACGCCTTAAAGCTAGGTAAACCAATATTTATTTATTCAATTTTATATACACTTATGGAAATTACAAAGATTTTTATATCGTCCCAAAAGTTATTATCTGGAATTTGAACCCACGTCTTTCTCCTTGATACAGGGCCACGCTAACCAATTGGCATTTATTATGGGACATTATAAAATTTTTTAGGAGAACCTAGGTGCCAGTTCCACGTTATTAAGCCTAGAAGAACAGGAAAAAAAGGTCTTTCGGTGATTTAGCTCGGAAAGAGCGATCTAGCCCTTTTTTTGCTGAACGGAACTTCGCACCACGTTTACCAAGTTATTATAGCGAAGACATCTGCTACTCAAAAGTTTGCTTTAATAGTTTTCGTACTTATGCAAACTTTTGAGTAATAAAACCAGCTTGGGTATTTCTTTTTATACAACTAGCTGATGGAACAAGCAGATGACCTGATGTTTAGTGGTAACCATCACCTATAACAAAGCATTGCCTCGTAAGTCACGCACGATAGGAACGTCTATCAAATTGAGACTTACAGATGTTAAGCCTCATGTGCCTGTAATTACACCGGCAACCTTCAAACCGAAACACAGTAACGCTGCTTGGCGGCAGAAAAAGGGCAAGTACTATGGTACTTGCCAGGATGAGCCACACACAAAGAGCTCTACTACATAACTTACCTCTGTACACCAAGTCTGAGTTTTATTTATCATTTTTCGTATTTCGAATTTCCATACAAAAAAGGCCTGACGTTACGAAAAATTAAATTCTAAAAATGGTAAACAAAACTCAGACTTGGGGTAAAGTCAAAAGGTATTCATTCAATAAAACCACAATGATCACTTTGAAACGTCTTAAAGCTAGGTGACTCTAGGTGCCAGTTCCACGCGACCAAAGCCTAGAAGAACAGGCAACAAACTTACGGCTTGGTTCCTACCGTTCTTTTGTGTGATCCTTGTTACAATCACTATCACTACATAGTATAAAACAAAGTCGCTTTCTCTGTCCCTATATCCCTATGTATGCTTAAATCTTTAAAACTACGCAACGGATTTTGATGCGGTTTTTTTTATAGAAAGAGTGATTCAAGAGGAAGGTTTATATGCATAATACAAGCATAATCTCTTAGGGATAACCTACAATAACCGTGCGAAGCCGGGGCGGGTCGCTAGTGTAATATAATACAATATTGTACTACTATCCTGTACTGGTGTAGACGAGCCTTTACAATCGGTAATCGTATCAATTACCTAGAATCGAAGACTTATCGATCGGCCGAAGTGTTTTTATTGTAAATTCTGGAGCAAAAATTGAGTTTCATCATATGAATTCATTCCAAGCTTTTGATATACGTTTATTAAGTTGTAGCTCTCGAATCTTGAAGAGTCTTACGGCTTTTAATATCAGTGAAATATATACGTGTAATATAATCCTACTTATATTATAAACGCGAAAGTTTGTAAGTATGGATGGATGTTTGTTACTCTTTCACGTAAAAACTACTGAATGGATTTTAATGACACTTTACAATAATATAGCTTATATACATCAGAATAACACATAGGCTACAATTTATAAAGATATTGTGTGACTAATCCTGCGCAAATAAGATCAAAGACCAAGTGATCAGACCAAGCACTGGAGTACTTTAAGGTGTGCAAAGTTAGAATACTTCGTTTTCGAAAGTCCCATACAAAAGTTAAATTCATATTGTCTCAGAAATTTGCAACAACCCTAATAATGTGTACGTGACCTTGGTACATACGCTATTTGCGGTTACTAATTGGTGGCAGTTCTGTTTCCTATTTTATCTACAGTTCACGATTAAAGGTCAAAAAACAGCTGTAAATAGGGCTGCTTCATGTTGTGTTACTTTGTGTACTTCAAAGTGTATTATCTGCCCCATTCTGTGAGGCAGCTAGGGCACTTTTCACTTCAGTTAATAATATTATTATGTCGTAGACAGTTAATTGCAAGCTGTAACAGGGCTGACATAGTCGCTCAGCGACTCAAAGTCCTTTAAAAATGTCAGAATAAAATAAATAAATAATACTTTTTGTAGTAGTTTGCAAGCCCATCGCCGCTGTTAGAATTTCCAGCAATTTACATAAAAAAATGTCTTGCAACCTACATTGGCTTCGTCACGTACGATTTAATAATGTAAAGGTGGGTCGAGCTATTTGTACCACTATTAGATCCATTATCGACCAGCCATCGCTGGGGTCGGCCAGCGTTGCCACTTTAGCCCTTTTTTGGCCAGATCTAGCACTGTTTACTGTATCTGAACTCATGTCAAAGTCAAAGTTATAAGGTTTTTTTTTTATACAACTAGCTGACGGATCAAGCAGATGGCCCACCTGATTTTAAGTGGTAACCATCACCTACACAAAGCATCGCCTCGTAAGTCACGCACGATAGGAACGTGCCCTACAATGCACTGCCCTGCGTCCGTCAACTTGAGGCATACAGATTTTAAGCCTCATGTGCCTGTAATTACACCGGCAACCACACTCTTCAAACCGAAACACAGCAACGCTGCTTGGCGGCAGAAAAAGGCGTGATCGTAGTACTTCCCCGGACGAGCCACACACAAAGAGCTCTACTACTCTTATGTTCGAAAGGAGCCTCTTTGAGACGCACTAAAAATCCTTTCACCACACCGTTTTGAAATAAACTAGTGACATAACAAGAAGAAGATTGAATCACAAATCTTTTGTTTAATTTACTTTGGGTTTCATATTTAATTTTGATTTGATGTTAGTTGTAGAATATACAAGGTGTTCCATAAGTTGTGTATATAAACTTCAGGGGGCTAAAGTACCCATCAATATGAACAACTTTTTCTAAGGAACCAACACTGTGAACGCGAAAAAAAAACAGCTGTTTCATACAAAAGTTCAATACCTACCAGGCTAAAATGTATATGGAATACCTTGTATATTTTTAAGCATAATCTATGACAAATATTGCTCTATCTAGCGTGTCCAACTGCCCCTTTTCGAAAATTTCAAGCTGGCAACACTGGGTCAGCCTTTTCATTTAAAAGGTTTCGATTTGCTCCCGTTTATTTTGGAAACAGTGAAATTTGGCGCTATTTTCTGTTGATTATTTTTGGGCCTTCAATAAAGCTTTTATAAGCCAATAAAGAAACAAATTTGATCAAAAGCATCGCTTTATTTTTACTCTTAACTAGTAACAATCAAGTGAGATATTTGTTGACGGTTGTCTGCGTCTTTAGAGGCTATTTTGTTAACAACTACACGCACATTTCCACGTTTTGGAAGGTATAAAATTACTGAAGGTAGGTAATTATGATAAACCGTAAACATGAACCGTATATTTAGAGAATAACATAACAAAGTATTTTTTAAACTTTCGCGACCATGACACATTGAATATTACACGGATATTACGCGATAAATACACCCGTGTAAAGCGGGTTGCAGACTACGCTATAATATAGTAGCATATAGTATATAGCACGACAATATCGCGCACCATACATTGTTATGTCAAAGTCAAAATGTATTTAATGAATAAAATCACAAGGATCACTTTGAAACGTCTTAAAGCTAGGTGACTCTAGGTGCCAGTTCCACGCGACCAAAGCCTAGAAGAACAGGCAACAAACTTACGGCTTGGTTCCTACCGTTCTTTTGTATTATCCTTTTACAATGTAATATAATATATTGAAGTTAAGTGAGGCGTAGGCATACAGAAAATGGACACGTTCACACTGTACTATATATTATTGGCTAACTATACTATAAAATTGTGCGATGCGCTGAGTTCATTTTGTGCTATATCACGCGCCGCCCTCTTCCTCCTCCCTCACCCCCGGCCGTCCCACAAGATCGCAGTCAACTTAGCTTGCTATCACTATCACTACATAATATAAAACAAAGTCGCTTTCTCTGTCCCTATATCCCTATGTATGCTTAAATCTTTAAAACTACGCAACGGATTTTGATGCGGTTTTTTTTTATAGAAAGAGTGATTCAAATGGA
Source organism: Chloroclysta siterata (assembly GCA_932294275.1). NCBI lineage: Eukaryota > Metazoa > Arthropoda > Insecta > Lepidoptera > Geometridae > Chloroclysta > Chloroclysta siterata. The sequence goes on along the minus strand of OW028595.1, from coordinate 1,698,845 downwards.
AGGTTTATATGCGTAATACAACCCACAAAAACCGTGCAAAGCCGGGGCGGGTCGCTAGTATACTATAAATGCTTGCGATAATATCGCCATGCCATTTATAGCATGCTATAAGTACTATAGTATAGCATTAGTTCCTTATTTGCTATACTATATAGCACAATGGTATAGCGTAGTCTAAAAGCCGCTTAATATTCAGTAAACATAACGTCCGAACAAGTTTTCTTACCAAAAAGATTGATAGGAAAAACTAAAAAAACGAAACTAGCGATAACTAACGAAAACTAAAAAAAACTTTTTGGTAAGAAAATAGGTTTAGATTAAAATTACATTTCATCCTTGCGATTTTGCGAGTTGAAATGAGTACCTACCTACCTATATAGGTTGTTAAAACACCACTACCGAAAACTTCAGGGGGCTAAAGTACCCATCAATATGAATAACTTTTTCTAAGGAACCAACACTGTGAACGCGAATAAATTGAACTCTTGCATGAAACAGCTGTTTTTTTTCGCGTTCACAGTGTTGGTTCCTCAGAAAAAGTTATTCATATTGATGGGTAATAGCCCCCTGAAGTTTTCGGGAGTGGTATTTTAACACACTGTATATACCTACAATTTTTTTTACCCTAGTATACATTCCTTTTTTTTTTTAATACAACTAGCTGATGGAACAAGCATATGGCCCACCTGGTATGTTAAGTGGTAACCATCACCTATAACAAAGCATTGCCTCGCAAGTCACGCACGATAGGAACGTGCCCTATGATGCACTGCCCTGCGTCCATCAACTTGAGGCATACAGATGTTAAGCCTCATGTGCCTGTAATTACACCGGCAACCACACTCTTCAAACCGAAACACAGCGTTGCTGCTTGGCGGCAGAAAAAGCCGTGGTGGTAGTACTTCCCAGGACGAGCCACACACAAAGAGCTGTACTACTCTTATAATGAAATCGGTTAATTTGACACTGACATACAAACTGGCTTACAAAGTCCGTTTATAAACAGAACCCAAGAAAATAGACTACTCAGGGGCAGAATCAATATTAAGACATCAAATTTTGTATCGTTCTTTTGTTATAACTCATATCGAACCTAAAATCAACGAGTCAAAGTTCATTTTACACTGAACATTGTTGTAAAGTAAATGAGGGCCAAAGTACACACAAGACATCAAATTTAGACTCGTCCCTTTGTTTATCTCGCATATTGAACCTAAAGCTAAAGAGTCAAAGTTCATTTTAGACTGAGCAGTGTTGTAAAGTATATTCTGAGGCCTGGCATACAGTCTTTTCAGCCACAGACCGTGGACCTGAGGGCGTTTGAATCCTTTGTGGTATTACCCTAAAATTCTTCTCTAATATATTATTTAAGGCCTAAATAATATATTAGGCAAGTTTTTTAGGTGTAGTGAACGACATAAGAAGACCGTTTTCTTGTCGTGTCACTTGTTTCTTTCGAAACAGTTGGTGAAAGAATTTGAGTGCGCCTCAAAGAGGCTCTTTTCGAGTACTGAGGTATGTACCTAGTAGGTACTTTAGCTATAAATTTTTCCACTTAAATGTAAATGAAAATGTAAATGTATTATATTTTCTATTTTAGTTATTTTTTTCAAGTATTCTATAATATTCAATTGGTCTGAAAATTAAGTCGAGCACGATAGAACGTGCCATACGATGCCGTGCGTCCATCAACTTGAGGCATACATATGTTAAGCCTCATGTGCCTGTAATTACACCGGCAACCACACTCTTCACTTCAAACTGAAACACAGCAACGCTGCTTAGAGAAATAGGCATGAATAGAAATAGTGGTAGTTTTTGGACGAGTGGACGAGCCCTTCACAAAGAGCTCTACTACTCTTAGTTGTGGGAAATATTCGAGTAAACCTAACTTTTGTTATACCGTAGTACATACCAGGCCTTTTATATTCATGTAGTAAGCGGCGATGGGCTTGCAACCTGTCATATATGGAAACTGCTACGGCAAAAAGATTCAAAAACAACACTTGGTGCATAGGTGGGTACCTATGCCAAATGTAATGTTTGGACGTACCTCTGGCTACCCCTCTTTGACGTCCTCAAAGAACCTGGAGTTCTTACTTGGTATTGAGAGATCTGAGGGGATATCTACCGTGCCTAGGGATCAAAGTCGTGAAGATGTTTCAGTTAGCTTCAATCTGCTTTAGCTTCGTGGCTTTGTGTAGCTTGATATGTATCCGTGTGTACCTAATATTATTTACTCTGTGGTTATACTTAGCTCGTCGTAATAATAATGAAATCTTTATTTCAGGCTTTGGACAAAATGTACCTCATGACATCGTCCCTTATTTATAAATTAGACTTACAGTTCACATACAAGGTGTTCCAATAATTGGGCTTAAAACTTCAGGGGGCTAAAGTACCCATCAATATGAATAACTTTTTCTAAGGAACCAACAATTTTAGCCAGGTAGGTATTGAACTTTTGTATGAAACAGCTGTTTTTTAATAAGCGTTTACAGTGTTGGTTCCTTAGAAGAAGTTATTCATATTGATGGGTACTTTAGCCCCCTTAAACCCAATTATTGGAACAACTTGTATAAATGCGAAAGTAACGATGTTAGTGGCATTGCAAAATAGGAACGTGCCCTACGATGCACTGCCCTGCGTCCATCAACTTGAGGAATACAGATGTTAAGCCTCATGTGCCTGTAATTTCACCGGCAACCACACCCTTCTAACTGAAACACAGCAACGCTGGCCGATTTTCAACGTTTTTACGAAGCACGTTAATTGGTGCTTCCTAAATTTGACGTAAATACTAATTTTAAAAATGTCAGTCTGAGGTGGTATGCTAATTCGGACTTTAGCACTCATTTACCTCTAAATCGTCATTAATATCAAGAATATATGAGTCATCTAGTTTCAAATGCGTGCTTTTTGTCCAAAATGACTTTTTTTGGGATCAAATCCGGCGATCTATAATACTTTTAATTCAAACGCGGCAATTTTTTTTTTAATTTACCAACATTTTTGCTAAAGTTAGATTACCGGTTTTGAAAATAGTCGACTCATATCTTTACTGTTCCTAGATAAACAAATTCTTGAGATAATTCGTCTTAGACAATTTCATTTCCAAAAACGATGTATTTTTTGTCACACACGAATAAAAAACAGCTGCAACAATAAAACTATTCTACCAACGCTTCAACATAGACACTGGTACCAACGTTTGACTGAGCATTCCAATATGCAATCTCAAAATGAAATTTGAATCGAAAATGAAATAAGTTACTAGGCGACTGCATGCTGCTTCGTTCGCGTATATTAATATGAAAAGTTTTATTTTCCCAAGAAACCAGCATAACGTAAACCATTTTTTTTAAATAAGTAACTTACTCGGAAGTAATGCAACTGAATAGTAACGCTTGTAATGCAACTGAATACCTATAATGTAACCTTTTGACTTTACTTATAAGAACCTATATATTAGGTAAAAGTTTTAAAGAGTTTTAATGAAGTTTTCATCATTATAAACATCTCTAAATGTATCGACTTAGGAAGTAAGGTTTGAAACTGGACTAAAGACTAGCAACGTGTAAACGAGCCTTAAAGCTAATTATATTGTAAGTTCAATCTAAGTTAGCAAGTGACCGCGGCCAACTAAGGACGAAGTTATTGTATCCTCACTCCCTAACCTCCTTACTAAGAACCTTCGTGGCTTATACTTCGTCGTTCCTTACTGAAGTGGTATTCTGACAGTAACACTCGCCCATGTGACCGCAAAATCAGCTGTGAGTTTTCAATCACTTGGAGATTCGTTTTCTGACATTTTGGGAAGCACCATAGCTTTTTCATTTTAATTGTTTTTCTAGTGTTATTTTGAAATGTGTTGTGTAATTTCGGTGGAATTTTAACCGACATTACTTGAGGTCTTAGCACAAAGTGTAGGCATTTGGAATGTGTATGTGATATCCTGATTTGTCCGAAAAATTTTCGAATGTTTTGAAGAAAACCGCCACCATTTTCTTCGAAACAAATGACGACCGACTTGACTATGGACTGACTTGACTAAAAAGTATTAAATACAAATCACTTGACACTGGCAAGATTGTCTCTCGAATGACGGACAGGAGCCATAAATGGAGAGAAGAAAGAAAAGAAAGAAGAATCATTTGGAATGAAAGTGTAATAAGATGTGATATGTTTCGTCTTTCTTTCTTTCCTTTGTTTATGGCACCTGTTCGTAAAGGTGAACGCTGACTTGGTGGCACCGCACGTGCCGCAGTAATCGCTTCTGTTATTGACCTCGCACACCTGTCGGCGCCGCAGTCATACACGTCGCCGTACGCATCGCACTGGATTTCTTTCTTTAAAGTGCGTACGCAGAACCGGTATGACCGATCGTTGAATGCGAATGCAACACCAGCACGTCATCAGCTGCGGCTCTAGGAATTCGGCCGCTTCAGGTATTGCAGCGACTGCGGCGCGGGTAGGTATGCGAGGTTGCATAGAACTTCATATTAAGAATTCGAATGCGGCGACTGCGGCGCGTGCGATGCGGCCCAAATTTGCGTTCACCTTTATTCGACAGACAATTTTGCCAGTGTCAAGTGATATAGATAAAATACTTTATAGTCAAGTCGGCAGTTATTTGTTTTGAAGAATATGGTGGCGGATTTCTTCAGAAAATTTGAAACATTTTCGGTTAAATGAGGATATCACGTAATACACTTTCATTTCAAATGTTTTCACTTTGTGCTAAGACCTCAAGTAATGTTGGTTTAAATACCACCGAAATTACACAACACAACTCAAAATAACACTAGAAAAACTATTAAAATGAAAAAGCTATGTTGCTTTCCAAAATGTCAGAAAACACACTCAATGTGATATCGAAAATGTTTTTGTAAAGTTTAGAAAGAAACCGCCACCATTTTTAAAACAAATGACGGTTGACTTGACTATGGACCAACTTGACCATAAAGTATGTACTTAATCTACTTTACTTGATACTGGAAAGATTATCTGTCGAATGAAGGAAAGGCACCTTCTACAGAGAAAAGAAGAATTTGGCGTTCTGTATATTTATTGGTACTTATACAATAATTAAAAATAAATAAATAAGAAATATTGGTGGACTTTACAGACGGCACTATCTAGCCCCAAACTAAGCCAAAGCTTGTAATATGGGAACCAGATAGCTGATATAATAAATATAATTTTTTTTGTAAATCCATACCTACATATAATATTATATAACACCCAGACAGAGAACAAACATCTATGTTCATCACACAAATGTTTGTTCTCGGTGGGGATCGAACCCACGGCCTACGGCACAGAAGGCAGAGCTACTACCAACTGAGCTGTGAAGGCTGTCTATACAATAATAGCACTACTGATCGACTGATTTAGGTATTATGAAAAATCACATAAATTCATCGGAGTTCAATAAACTAAGAGTAGTCGAGCTCTTTGTGTGCGGCTCGTCCGGGGAAGTACTACCACCACGCCTTTTTCTGCCGCCAAGCAGCAACGCTGTGTTTCGGTTTGAAGAGTGTGGTTGCCGTTGTAATTACAGGCACATGAGGCTTAATATGTATATGCCTCAAGTTGATGGCCGCAGGCAATGAATGTATCGCAGGGCAGATTCACCTTGCATATAAGACCGTTTTTATTTTGCACGTTTCTATCGTGCGTGACTGAGGTAATACTTTGTTTTAGGATATGGTTACCACTTCACATCAGGTACCTAGGTCTTTTGATTTTTTATTAAAAACACCACAAACAAATCCTAGGAACCAAGGGAAAAGGTAATTTCTAATTCCAGTTCAACTTTTTCATCAGTTGTATGAAATAAAAGTAAAAAGTTCACAGTATACGCACGAGAAAATGATTGCTTCGGTCTGTTGGGACAGTCCTATATTCAAGTCGAAAGGCGGCCATGAAATCGGTCAGATAGTGGCACTGTCGGGGACCTTATGCTCACTTCGAGCGAGATTCTCTCACGGTGGAGATGACGTCATATATCGTTCAATAACTCGTTGACGTTGCGTCTCGCATGAACTTTTTTCATTTTTTTTCATGCGTTTTTGTTCATTTTTGTACCTACCTACATTACCCTAATTATATGTTGTGTGTTCTTGTGGCCAATAAATAACTGTCTATGTCTATGTCTATGTCTATGTCTAACTTTTAATGAGAAAATTGGGGATTCACTCCCCAATTTTGGTGAGAATTGGGATAAATAAATAAATAAATATTTATAAATATTGGGGGATATTCCACACAGCACTATCTCGCCCCAAACTAAGCCAAAGATTGTGATATGGGAACCAGATAGCTGATATGCTACTTAGATACTTTTTTTGTAAATATATGTATACTTATAATATTATACAACGTGTTCCATTAATTGTGTATATAAACTTCAGGGGGCTAAAGTACCCATCAATATGAATAACTTTTTTTAAGGAACAAACACTGTGAACGCGAAAAAAAAAACAGATGTTTCTTACAAAAGTTCAATACCTACCTGGCTAAAATGTATGAAACAGCTGTTTTTTTTTCGCGTTCACAATGTTGGTTCCTTAGAAAAAGTTATTCATATTGATGGGTACTTTAGCCCCCTGAAGTTTATATACACAATTAATGGAACACGTTGTATAACACCCAGACAGAGAACAAACATCTATGTTCTGCACACAAATATTTGTTCTCGGTGGGGATCGAACCCACGGCCTACGGCACAGAAGGCAGAGCTACTACCAACTGAGCTGTGAAGGTTGTCAAAAATACCGTCATAAATAGTTATCGAATGAGATATGACGTCATCTCCACCGTGAGATAATCTCGCTCGAAGTAAGCTTATGGCCCCTGATTATTACAATAACACTATCACTTTATAGACTGACATGTTGGATTAGTTTTATGATATTTTGGGAAGAAACATAGGTTTTTCATTTTAAACAAAATCAAAATCAAAACGGTCTTTATTCAGTACAATCAATATACAAGGATCAGTTTGAAACGTCTTATATACTAGGTGAATCTATCGCCAGTTCCTCGCGACCAAAGCCTAGAAGAACGGGCAAGAAACTTACGGCTTGGTTTCTAGCGTTTTTTTGTATGATCTTTGTACAATTTTATTATGGTACCTACTTAATTGCTTAGCGTTTATATTAGTTGGGGCATAGTTTAGTCCCAAGCTTTTTTGTCATCTATTTAATCAGATATTTTATAGCTTTTGTAAAAAGTTTTCTTTTTATTATGTTTTTGAATTTGCTAATCGACAACTGATTAATCTCGCTTGGGACTTTGTTATTTAATTATTTTCCTAGTATTATTTTGAGTTGTGTTGTGGTAATTTCGGTGGCATTTAACCAACATTACTTGAGGTCTTAGCACAAAGTGTAAGCATTTGGAATGAAAGTGTATTGTGATATCCTGATTTGACCGAAAATGTTTCGAATGTTTTGAAGAAAACCGCCACCATTTTCTTCAAATTCGGCCGACTTGACTATGGACTGACTTGATTATAAAGTATTAAATACAATTCACTTGACACTGGCAAGATTGTCTGTCGAATGATGGAAAGGAGCCATAAACGGAAAAAAAGAAGAAGACTGACATGGAATAATAGAATAAAAAAGAGTAATTTAAGAGTAGTAGAGCTCTTTGTGTGTGGCTCGTCCGGGGAAGTACTACCACCACACCTTTTTCTGCCGCCAAACGCATTTTTTTTTTAATCTGTATGCCTCTACTTGATGGACGCAGGGCAGTGCATCGTGGGACACGTTCCTATCGTGCGTGACTTGCGAGGCAATGCTTTGTTATGGTGATGGTTACTACTTAACATCAGGTGGGCCATCTGCTTGTTCCATCAACTAGTTGTATAAAAAAAAGTACCTACACACTTATACAGATTAAGCTAAAGAAAAGCCAAAGAAAACAGTTTCTTAAGAAATTTTTGGGTAAAAAAAGATATTTTGCTGAATCTTTGTAATGTTATTCTTCGAAACTTTGATGTTTTTTATTTATTTTGTTTCTATAACCATATCCAGTGATATTATTTTATCAATGTAACCGGCCTAGTGTGACTCGGACTCGCCACGAAGGGTTCCGTACCATTATCTATAAAAACGGCAAAAAAACAAGTTTGTTGTATGGGAGCCCGCTTATATTATGTATTTTATTCTGTTTTTTTAGTACTTATTTGTTGTTATAGCGTCAACATAACTATATCATCTGTAAAAAAAATTCAACTGTCTAACTATCACGTTTCATGAGATACAGCCTGGTGACAGACGGGCAGACAGACAGACAGACGGACCGCGGAGTCTTAGTAATAGGGTCCCGTATTACCCTTTGGGTACGGAACCCTAAAAATTTAGAAATGTGCGAGCGAGAATTACATACATTTTCGGTGTCTCATCTAAATACAAAATTAAAAAAAAAAATTAAGGTTTACTTTCAATGCCATTCATTAGGCATTATTATTTTCTAAAAAGGAACAAAAAACACGCGCCAAACTAAAAACCATTTTTCGCTCGCTCTCCCAGGCTTGGTCGCATGGAACTGGCACCTAGATTCACCATGTTTATAAGACGATTCTACACTCATGATTTTAATAAATACCTTTTGACTTTACCCAGCCACTACCCACGTATTAAAAAAAAATAAGTCTTTGCAACAAAGCTTGGTAGAATGTAAGAGCGCCTTTAACCTTTTAACCAGCTGTTTAAAAAAAACCAGCACATCATGCTAAAAGCTAAGAGCCACGATTTTAATAAATACCTTTTGACTTTACCCAGCATGTTATGTTATACATGTTTTAAGCTTTTGCAACCAAGCTCGGTAGAATGTAAAAGCGACTTTAACCTTTTAGCCAGCTGCTTAAAAAAAAACCAGCACATCATGCTAAAAGCTAGAGCCACAGATAAAATAATAATGCTTTCACTCAGCTCACATTCACATTTATTTAACTGCTGCTTGGAAAGTCTAGTTACTGACCTAATTTGACATGCGGGTGTTTCGCCTAGGACCTAGGCGACCCATACATTTACAAGACCTAGGGCCTAGGTCGTCGGAAATGTATGGGAAGGGAAGTGACTTTGTCGAAATATGTTGTTTCAGAAAGGTGTTGTTTCATCAATATATGGAGCCGGGGTCGGGTCTGTGTACAGTTTATATAATTATCGCTTAGCAATTTAGTAACTGTTTTAAGTGTTATAATATGCTTTATTTTTGCTTCGTTTTCTTGCTCACCAAGATTTTATTAGTCAAGGAGAGCAACACAATGCACTAAAAATATGGCGGACTGACATGCGTGAATGTCATTTTGACAACTGTTGTATAAGTCAAGCTTGAGAGTGAAAGTCATTACCGTCAAAAAAAGCAACAAATCTGTCAAAAAATTAAAAAATGCAAGGCGTCATATCAAACCTCAATTACAGACTGTCATGGCGGCTCTAAAAATGTGCACGTAGTAAGTTTTTCATTCGAACAGATCAAAATTTAGTGCTGAACACTTTATTAACCTACATTTTTAATGAAATTGCATTTGAATGGTAACCTTCAATTTTTTTCATATTTTTCTATGTGCGGTACATAGACCAGACCCAGAATAAACCTTTCCTTTGCAACAACCCTGATAATGTGTACGTTACTATTTTGTCTTCAGTTCAGTACAGCTTTAAACACCTAAGTGTTTAAAGCTGTACTGAACTGAAGTGTAGTGAACTGTACTGAGCTGCGTCATGTTGTGTTAATTTTATAACGGAAGAAAGTTTAAGAGGCATTTCATGAATGAACCACTTCGAAATTTCAATATTCTCACAACTACAGTTGTTCGCCATTACGTTTAGAATACCCTGCTTCCGGGGTTATAGGGGTATTATATTACACGTTGTATACAAAAGCTACTTTAAAAAATGCTTATACTTGTAAAAATATATTATGATAAAAAAATGTTTTTTATAAGTTTAAAAACTGATAGAAGTGACAGAGACTGATAAAGGTAGCGTCCGGTCGTCCGGCAGCCGGAAACGGGTCAGTTCCGGCTCCGTCCGGACCGGACGTGGCCTGATTGGGCAACATGAGACGTTGAGGGTTTTCAGTACCCCAAGTCTGAATTTAGTTTTTAGTTATTAGTGACGGCGCCTGTACGTCTTACTTTTACATTAATATTAATATTAATAATAGGTAATTGTAATAACAGGCACTTGAGGCTTAACATCTGTATGCCTCAAGTTGATGGACGCAGGGTAGTGCATCGTAGGGCACGTTCCTATTGTGCGTGACTTACGAGGCAATGCTTTGCTATAGGTGATGGTTACCACTTAACATCAGGTGGGCCATCTGCTTGTCCCATCAGCTAGTTGTAAAAAAAAATTGGTGGTACACAACACTATCTAGCCCCAAACTAAGCCAAAGCTTGTATTATGGGAACCAGATATCTGATATAATACATATAATATACTTAATTTTGGAAATACATAGGTACTTGTAATATATAATAACACCCAGACAGAGAACAAACATCAATGTTCATCACACAAATGTTTGTTCTCGGCGGGCATCGAACCCACGGCCTACGGCGCAGAAAGCAGAGCTACACCAACTGAGCGGTGAAGGCTGTCAAATGTAAAATGTGTCTGTAAAATGTATGAAACAGCGGTTTTCTTTTTCGCGTTCACAGTGTTGGTTCCTTAGAAAAAGTTATTCATATTGATGGGTACTTTAGCCCCCTGAAGTTTTTAAACACAAGTATTAGAACACTTTGTACAATATATAGCAGGTATTATAGCCCGTATGTAGGTGCTAGATTCTAATAAGCAAAACCACATCTGCTTGAAACACGTGTAGGTAGGTAATTGGATTATAACTCACTCAAACGATGGTAGAGGGGGCTAGTGGTCCTAATGGATACAGGGTACAGTTAAGGAGCCGAAAGCCGTCGAACAACTTCTCACTACGGAGTATATAGAGTAGTAGAGCTCTTTGTGTGTGGCTCGTCCGGGGAAGTACTACCACCGCGCATTTTACTGTCACCAAGCAGCAACGCTGTGTTTCGGTTTGAATTGCCGGTGCCGGTGTAATTACAGGCACATGAGGCTTAACATCTGTAGGTATGCCTCAAGTTGATGGACGCAGGGCAGTGCACGTTCCTATCATGCGCGACTTGCGAGGCAATGCTTTGTTATAGGTGATAGTTACCAAAGCCATCTGCTGGTTCCATCAGCTAGTTGTATAAAAAAAATATCATTTTTGAAGATATAAAATTACTTTAGGTATTTCTGAAAAATCGCAAGCAGTATCTCTTAGTGCCAACTTAAGATTCTTGAAGACGTCTAAAAGGGGTAGTCAGAGGAACCTACGTCCAAACACATTTAGGCATATACCTTACCCCACGACCTTACGATTTAGAAGCGAGATGCCTACTATCGGACTCATTTTTACCTGCCGTACTTGTTTTTACAACGAGTTTTTTTCGAATTTCGTAATCGATAATTCCCTGCGGTTGGTAAAGGTATTTATTCAATAAAATCACAAGGATCACTTTGAAACGTCTTAAAGCTAGGTGACTCTAGGTGTCAGTTCCACGCGACAAAGCCTAGAAGAACTGAGGGCTTATTACGAGTTTAGTGCCGATTGTCGATCGTTACGAAACACCGAATTTTCTATGAAAATAAATCAACGGCATCTAGCGTATTCTTTGAGAACCTGTTTTTTTTTCATAGAAAATTCGGTGTATCGTAATGATCGACGATGGGCAATCGATCGGCACTAAACTCGTAATAAGCCCTCAGGCAACAAACTTACGGCTTGGTTCCTACCGTTCTATTGAATGATCCTTTTACAATGTAATATATTATATTAAATATATTAAAAGGATTAATCTGCCCCATTAATGATGCAAACGTAACTGGTTAGTTATTTTTTGCACCATTGATTGATAGGGAAAAGAAAATAAAGACAAACAGACCGTATTAAAAAAATTGAAGTATGTACGAGTATCTAGTGTTAAAACTCCTTCAGATAGCAACTATTAGCCACTTGAAAATTAAGTTATTTTTCCTCTTTGCATGTTATATGTATAAAATATATTATATTTAATTGTTTGACAAGGTAACTCTTTTTTTTCTGTCATTTTATATCAATCATTGTAAAATTGCAAATAACTGGATTCATATTCGTCCACCGCATGAGCCAAATAACTTTAATACGACAAAGTAGAGGAAGACTTTTGTTATCAGTACAATTTTAAACTGAAACTGAAACAGCTTCACGTCTTTAATCCCCAGGCACGGTAGATATCCCCTCAGATCTCTTAGTACCAAGTACTAACTCCAGATACTTTTGAGGATGTCTAGGGTAAGTCAGAGGTACGTCCAAACATTAATTTGGCACATACCCACATTTTGCAGTAGTTGGTAGGTATTCCATACGTGACAGGTTGCAAGCCCATCGCCGCTGTTAGAGTACTAACTGGTTTCCTCACGATGTTTTCCTTCACCGTTTAAGAGCACTGGCATTGCGCACAATACCAGTAAGTACAATTTTCATACAAAATATAAAAATTTAAATAGTCTATGGAGGGGATTTTGTGTTCCAGCTGGTTTTGTCTTTTGTGTGTCGGTAATTTGAAATTCGAACGAACTAGCTGTCAAACTCGGAAAATACGTTACTGCTCTACCAACAGTATAAAAAACCTAAAGCTAGTCGACGGGCTGTGCTAACGAGGTAGTGGATTTGCGGGCAGTCGCTGATATAGATTCATAAAAGAGCAAAAACTTCCATCTCTGGTCTAAACCGGATTCCTTTCAGTATTTTACAATGCAAATGGACTTCGTTTGATTAATTCCTACTACCTACTCAATACTTGACAGCCTTCACAGCTCAGTTGGTAGTTGCTTTGCCTTCTGCGCCGTAGGACGTGGGTTCGATCCCCACCGAGAACAAACATTTGTGTGATGAACATAGATGTTTGTTCTCTGTCTGGGTGTTATATAATATTATAAGTTATTATGTATTTACAAAGCCTAAGAGATTATGCTTGTATAATGCATATAAACTTTCCTCTTGAATCACTCTTTCTATAAAAAAAACCGCATTAAAATCCGTTGCGTAGTTAGATTTATGTATACATAGGGATATAGGGACAGAAAAAGCGACTTTGTTTTATACTATGTAGTGATGGCAGAGCTGTTACAGAAAGGATTGGAACCGCATTGGAGCCTTATTATATTATTTTGTAAAAATCATACCAAAGAACGGTAGGAACCAAGCCGTAAGTTTGTTGTCAGTGGCGGATTTACCAGCAGGCTGAGTAGGCCTAGGGCGGCAGATTTTAGGGACGGCAAATTAGGCCCAATTTTTTTCTTATATAACTGTATCTTGTTTTAGGGTATATTTCTAAGCTAAGAAAAGCTCAATCATATACATTCTATTTAATATAAGATGGAGCTTTTAGAAGCAAGAGCTTCATTTCTTCTTCTTCTCTCCATTTATGGCTCCTGTCCGTCATTCGACAGACAATCTTGCCAATGTCAAGTGATTTGTATTGAATACTTTTAGTCAAGTCAGTCCATAGTCAAGTCGGCGGTCATTTGTTTTGAAGAAATGGTGGCGGTTTTCTTCAAAACATTCGAAACATTTTCGGTCAAATCAGGATATCACATAATACACTTTCATTCCAAATGCTTACACGTTGTGCTAAGACCTCAAGTAATGTTGGTTAAAATGCCACCGAAATTACACAACACAACTCAAAATAACACTAGAAAAACAATTAAAATGAAAAAGCTATGTTGCTTCCTAAAATGACAGAAAACGAATCCAAGAGCTTCATTTGTACTTATCTATAAAATTATATAATAAAATACCTATTGACATTAGAAATAAACCTGACATTGAATTTTTCAGATATGTAATGAAACATTTAACCAATGCCTGTAAATTCACTAGTTTTAATATACATTTTATTTTTATTTTTAGCATTATTATGATTTTAATTGTACCTTCATGTTTATTCATTTTAACAACTCTTGAATGGTGCAACTCATTTTTAGCAAAACCTCTGATTCAACCAACGATTTGACGTTAACGTTAAGATGTTGCAACTCACCCGTTTTATGCTTGCTCTTATATAAAAGTCTCGTTTTTTTGTCTCTGGCTACTGTGTCTATTGTCTCTTCAAGGCGGGAACGCGTTTCGCGTTTCCCGCCTCAGAGTGACATTGACTTTGACAGATTATTAGGGCGACAGTGACATTTAGATAAGTTGAAAGGCAGTAAAAAATCGGCCATGATTCCAATTTATTCGAAACTCGGTAAGTACTTTTGAAAAAAGAACTGTTCTGAGACAAAATGGCTTCTTCCCTGAAGATTTACAAATTGTTGCCTCTTTCAATATATATTCTGGAGCATGAAAATTGTTATGTACAGTCAGAAAAGGAAGTGATTAACATTAGATGATTAAAATCTTGTATAAATTCTGAACTCTCATGGTTTTGCCTTAGAAATGAGTCCGATATATCAAAACGTAAGTAATATCGGATATGGGTTAGATATCATACCATATCGATATTTATATCAACTTATCCGATATCCTATAAAAACTTTATAAAAAATCAAAACCTCAACTGTTACATTCGATCAACAATCAACGTTACTAAAGACATGGGCGACAATAGAAAGTAAATATTGCTAGCTTCATTGATCGAGTGAGCGAAGCGAACAAAGATCTTTAGTTTCAACTTGGGCGATTTGGCATTTTATTGATCGAGTGAGCGAAGCGAACGAAGATCTTAGTTTCAACTTGGGCGATTTGGCATTTTATGTATGTATGTATGTATGTATGTTTGTCTGGCCATAACTTTCGAACCGTTGATCCGATCTGCATGAAATTTGAAAAGTCGATAGCTTGTACTTGAGAAATTTACTGGTAAGTATATGAGTAAAATCGGATGAAGGGTTTTTGAGATATGGGGTTTTTTAAGAGGGCAAAAATAAAAAAAGTTACATAAAAAAATCAAGTTACATGTCATATGAAAGGGCTTTGTTTGGACATTCCAAAACAATTTTTACTTTTTTTTAGGGACGCTCGGTTTTCGAGATAAAATTTAAAAAGTTAAATTAAGATAACCAGCGATCCAAGAGCTCCTATCTCTAAGAGTTTCGTTGACATCAAGGTTTTTCTACTGGTCGGCCAGTTCTTTTGATTTTTCTTATTTTTTTTTCTTGAAATAAATTAAGGAGGTACTCAGTTCTCATAAAATGGTGACGACGACCAGGTCTGATGATGAAGCCAAGGTCTGTTCAACGGAACTCTTCAATAAATAGGCCAATAGAGGTGAAACTTGGTAACCATACCAAGTTAGTAGGCGGTTGTCAGAAAAAAGTCCAAAGATAATGTTTGGACTTGCCTCTGACTACTACCGACTCAAAGTTTTGATGCGTTCGTCGGGTCGCATCACGAGATCTCAGTTCGGGGCGAACTACTAGTATATGTATGTATGTTTGTCTGGCCATAACTTTCGAACTGTTGATCCGATCTGCATGAAATTTGAAAAGTCGATAGCTTGTACTTGAGAAATTTACTGGTAAGTATATGAGTAAAATCGGATGAAGGGTTATTAAGATATGGGGTTTTTTAAGGGCCCAAAAATAAAAAAAGTTACATAAAAAATCAAGTTACATGTCATACGAAAGGGCTTTCTTTGGACATTTCAAAACAATTTTTACTTTTTTTCTGGGACGCTCTGTTTTTGAGATACAACAAAAAAGTTAAATTAATATAACCAACGATCCAAGAGCTCCCATCTCTAAGAGTTTCGTTGGTATCAAGGTTTTTCTACTGGTTGGCCAGTTCCTTTGCTTTTTCTTATTTTTTTTTTCTTGAAATAAATAAAGGAGGTACTCAGTTCTCATAAAATGGTGACAACGATCAGGTCTGATGATGGAGCCAAGGTCTGTTCAACAGAACTCTTCAATAAATAGGCCAATAGAGCTGAAACTTGGTTACCGTACCAAGTTAGTCGGAGGTAGTCTGAAAAAAGTCCAAACATAATGTTTGGACTTGCCTCTGACTACCACCTACTCAAAGTTTTAGTTCGTTCGTCGGGTCACATCACGAGATCTCAGTTCGGGGCGAACCACTAGTAATATATATTTTTACACACGCCATCATCTTGCAAATATGGCTATAGCTACGTCATATTCGCTTCATCTCTTTTTTACCAGTAAAACACTTCATACTTAGAAAGAGAGGTAGCGAATATCAATTAGTGTTTGTTTCATATCGTTTGGTTTGTAAAGTTTTCGTTTTTAGTTTGCTTATCTAAAAACATGCGAAAACCGTTTTTCGATATGCAAACTGTATAACTGTAAACGCCCATCTCTTTTTTGCCTAATAGTTGACGAATTGACTTGCCCATAACAATTTTCTAGGCACAGTTGCCATATCTTTAAAATCCGAAGAAAGTCTTATAAAACTCCAACTGTTTTTAACTTTGCTGACTGTACGAAGGACATTTTGACCCCAATACATACAAATTGAACCGAAAGGTTGCTTCATTTTGAAACCGACATTTTGTAAAATAATGGCATTTTGTCGTAATTTTCGTTGATAATGAACCGTGTAGGTATTTACCTCAGTCTCTCTCTCTTGTCGTGTCATAAGTTTATTTCGAAACAGTGTGGTGAAAGGATTTTAAGTGCGCCTCAAGAGGCTCTTTTATTCGAGCACTTGACACATGTTATAGAACTATTTAGGTTTCCTCACGATGTTGTTCTTCACCGTTTAAGTGTACTGGCATTGTGCACATACGTTTTTGAACAGAAAAACTCATTGGCGCACGACCGGGTTCGAACCCACGACCTTAGGATCGGAAGGCGGGGCCGCTACCACTAGACCACCAGTGCTCTCAAAAAGTCTGTCTATAAAACATCGTTGTGAAATATTCAAGTAAAATCCTGTCCATCCATAGATTGTCTGAAAGAGATCGCTCTTAGCGATAAGACCACCCTTTATACTTTACTATAACTATTGAAATTGTTTGTTTTTAATTTGTTAGATCTCTTTGTGGTGTGCAGTGCAATAAAAAAAAACTATCTACATATCTATCTCATTCAATGTAATTATAAAAGTATGATGTATACCAGTGGCGTAGCTATCGTAGGTCCAGGTGGTGCAGTACACCAGGGCTCCGGAGCTCAGCGGGCCCTCTAACCTAAGCTTTGAAAAGAGACGGTCAGCCAGCTCCCGAAGCTAGAAAACCTTGAGCATGCTCACAAAATTATTTCTCTATGCCCGATTCTTTCTCTATGCACCGAGGCCCTTGTCCTACGCCACTGGTTGTATAAGTAATTAACTTGTCTGCATTTATGAACTTACATAGGGATAGGTACGTGCTTACATTCATTTGCCTAATAATTATAATAATAAAATCACTACATAGTATAAAACAAAGTCGCTTTCTCTGTCCCTATATCCCTATGTATGCTTAAATCTTTAAAACTACGCAACGGATTTTGATGCAGTTTTTTTTTTATAGAAAGAGTGATTCAAGAGGAAGGTTTAAATCTCTAATACTATAAAACTCAAAGTCCTGACTGACTGACTGACTGACTGACTGACTGACTGACTGACTGACATATAGACAACGCACAGCCTAAACCGCTGGTCCTAGAGACTTGAAATTTGAGGAGTACATAGGTCTTATGGCGTAGAGGTGTACTAAGAACGGAATTTTGGAAATTCAACCCCTAAGGGTGTCAAAAGGGATGAAAACGTTTGTATCAAAAATTGTATTTCTTGAGCCTACAAACTTGAAACTTGGAGTACATGTACTTCAAAGCTAAAAAATAGGAATAGCATTTTTAGTTTTTTAAAACTACCCTTAATTAGTGTGCAAAGGGATGTAAAAGTTTGTATGGGAGTTTTTTGACCGCTGGTCCTAGATACTTGAAATTTGAAAAGTACATAGCTCTTATGGTGTAGAGGTGAACTAAGAAGTGATTTTTGGAAATTCAACCCCTAAGGGTGTAAAAAGGGATGAAAACGTTGGTATGAAAAATTGTATTCCTTGAACCTACAAACTTGAAACTTGAAGTAGATGTACTCCAAGGCTAAAAAATATTAAAGACATTTTTAGTTTTTTAAAACTACCCTTAATAAGTGTGCAAAGGGATGTAAAAGTTTGTATGGGGGTTTTTTTGACCGCTGGTCCTAGGACTTGAAATTTGAAAAGTACATAGCTCTTATGGTGTACTAAGAAGGGATTTTTGGAAATTCAACCCCTAAGGGTGTAAAAAGGGATGAAAACGTTGGTATGAAAAATTGTATTCCTTGAACCTACAAACTTGAAACTTGAAGTAGATGTACTCCAAGGCTAAAAAATAGTAAAGGCATTTTTAGTTTTTTAAAACTACCCTTAATAAGTGTGCAAAGGGATGTCAAAGTTTGTATGGGAGTTTTTTAACGCGTGGTGCGATTGACTTAAAACTTGAATTAAATATACCAAGAAAAAAAAAATGAAGAATGATGCTTTTAACTTTTGATAATTACCCCTGCAAAGGGTGCAAATGACTGTAAAAGTTAGTATGGGAGATTTTTTACGCATAGTGCGATTGATTTCAAACTTGAAGTAAATATACTCCACAATAAATCATTTAAAATCACGTTTTCAATATTTTAAAACTACCCCTGCAAAGTGTGTAAAGGGATGTCAAAGTTTCAAGGTTTGTATGGGAGATTTTTAACGCGTAGTGTAATTAACTTCAAACTAAAAGAAAATGTGTTCTAAGGATAAATAACAAAAAGACAGTTTGATTTTCGAAAACAACCCCTAGAACGTTACCCTCCTTCGTTGCGCTCGAGTAAAAAGGATATAACGAGGCGTCAATGTTTGTAAGGGACATTCTAAAAACGGGAATCTTGAGTTGGTACGAAGAGATCTGAGGGTATCTACCGTGCCTGGGGATCAAAGTCGTGAAGCTGTTTCGTTTCGTTTGTTTTTGGGGTAGAAACTAGAAAAAAAATAAGTACATATTTTCCGTTTAAGGTTGTCTTTGTTGTATTTGTCATGTTTGTGCTAAGCTCCGTACCCATACCTATCTACCTAATATAGGTAATGTACGCCTATAGGTATCTCTTATACCTACGTAGGTATTTAAAATCCTACCCTAATAATATACAACTCAATGCGAAAGTTACGATGTTTGGATGTTTGTGGCTCAATCACGGCTCACCACTTCAACGCGTGCGAAGCCGCGGGAAGCCACTAGTGCATAATACAAGCATAATCTCTCAGTGATAGCCCACAATAACCGTGCGAAGCCGGGGCGGGTCGCTAATTAATTTATAATTTTGCAATGTTACTTCATTGTAAAAAATAAAAAAAACACCGGTAAAACAATACAAAAATAAGCAATGGATTTAGTCGCTTATCTTCTTTTATCCGAACATCTACCATCGTCTTCCATTCCATTCACAATCTAATTTAGCAGAACAAACTCTGCCCTGACGTATCTAAACTCTCCAGATGCCATTTGTTAAAAATTACCGCCATTTTTGCGGCGAACGCGTTCCGAGGCAATGCTCAGAAAAAAAAACAGAGCGAAACGAGGTAGGACTTTCGTAAAGTACAAATATAGGTACCTCGTTTCTCTCTGGTATATTTAATTTTGTACTTTACTACAATAGGTATTATAGTAGGTCTATACTATCGTTAGGTATAGAATATCGTATTGTACTACCATATTATTATAGTCGGACTCTTGACTCGGAACTCGTTTTAAATCTAATCTTATCAAAATTTCACGAAAAAGAATGGTATAACTACCTACATTTTTTTAATTCTACTAGCGGATGGAACATGCAGATGGCCCATGTGATGTTAAGTGGTAACCATCACCTATAACAAAGCAATGCCTCGTAAGTCATGCACGAAAGAAACGTGCCCTACGATGCACTGCCCTGCGTCCATCAACTTGAGGCATACAGATGTTAGCATCATGTGCCTGTAATTACACCGGCAACCACACTCTTCAAACCGAAACACAGCGTTGCTGCTTGGCGGCTGAAAACGGCGGGGTGGTTGGACTTCCCCGGACGAGCCACACACAAAGAGTCTTTGTGTCATACAAACGTTGGCGAAATGTAAAAAAAAAGATATTGGTAATACAAAATCGGTCGTCTCCCAGCTTTGTGCTATCAATGCACTACTTTACCGCTGGTCTACTGAGACACCGGATTACAGAGGAAATTATTATGGTTTGAAATGTAAAAACTCCCAACAAAATCGAGATTGGAATTTGAATCGAATATCGAGAGAAGAGATGCCGCGCCGCGCCATACTGACAGGGCAACAAAGTCCAACGATGATTTCCGTTAATTGGGCTTGGCAAAAGGACAACTATTCAGATCCAGCGCCAAAGCAAAAAGTCCGTCTTTTTTTTTCTAGGATCAAAAACAAACGAAGGCGAATGCACTAACTGGTTGAATTTGATTGGTTGTTCTATCCATTTTTTACGGTCTACTGAAGCAAGAATTTCCAATCTCAGTTTGTAAAGTTAACAAAACATTCAGTGCTTTACAATTCTAACAAAGCAAAATTGATCAAGGTAATAGAGATGGGATTTTACGTTTCAGAAATCAGAAATTATATATATTGTACATATAATAGGTGGTACAAAAAAGATCTTAAAGCTATGGTTTAGGCGAATACAAGAGCTAATGTACCTCTCGCTCGCACGTTTCGACATGTTGAAAGATATAAAATCACTAAACCCATTTTCGAAAAATCGCAAACAACCATTTTGTGTGCAATCACATTGCACACAGTTTTACTAAACTGCGTGCAAAATTTCATTTTGATCGATACAATTTTTGCCTACTTATAAGTTTGCTTAGTACGAAAACTAGTAAAGCAAAATAATTGATAACGATTTTTCGTAAATGAGTTTAGTGATTTTATAAATTTTCAAAATGTCAAAACGTGCGAACGAGAGTCACATTAGCTTTTTGTATTCGCCTAATGTAGTTATGGTGCGCAATAAATAGTTTTCTATGAGTTTAAATTATACTTATTTAAATGAATAGAAGAATATTTGTAAAAGAAATATTAGTATGCAATCTAACGTCGAACGTAGCACACCACTACCTGGTTAGGTATTCTAGAAAACCTATTGTTTCTATTGACCTGAGCGTATTGTCTACGACGAGTTGATACGACGGGATAATCTCATTTCTCAATTAAAACTTTATAGGTACTCTTTGATTAGAATCTATTTTTTTTTAATTTTATTAATTCTACATAATCCACTGCTCGTTAGTAATATCAAATTTAACATTACATTATGAGTTTGACAGCCTTCACAGCTCATTTGGTAGTAGCTCTGCCTTCTGCGCCGCGCCGTAGGCCGTGGGTTCGATCCCCACCGAGAACAAACATTTGTGTGATGAACTTAGATGTTTGTTCTCTCTCTGGGTGTTATTATAATAAGTAGGTATGTATTTACAAAAAAAAGTATATATTTATTATATCAGTTATCTGGTATAAATTTATACGTGTGTATGGCAATAATAATATGTAGTGTGTGTGAGCTTATTTTTTTAAATTCTATCGCTTATATTCTACCTTTATCAACCATATTTTGAAGATATTTCCGTTGCCATACCTGCAAAAAAAGAAACATTTTAAATAAAAGGAATCGAAACGTATATAATAAAAAAAATACATATCAGATTAATTTTACAAACATGTCTTATCAAAATTTAATCTACAATTAACCCTAATTCTGCCAACTTATTAAAATGTTGGCTTGACCCGACAAGCCAAGATGCTATTATGATAATACCAACATCCATACATCGCCTTCCAAAAGTTTTTCTCGCACGTTTCTACATGTTGAAAGATATGAAATGACTAAACTCAGTTTCGAAAAATCGCAATCAACCATTTTGTGTGCAATCACATTGCACACAGTTTAGTATAAAATTATTTTTTATCGATACATGTTTTCCTACTTTAAAGTTTGCTTTACTAGTTTTTGTACATAAGCAAACTTTTAAGGAGGAAAACTTGTATCGGTCGAAATTAAATTTTTACTAAACTGTGTGCAATGTGATTGCACACAAAATGGTTGATTGCAATTTTTCGAAAATGAGTTCGGTTTAAAGATCTTTATTATTAAATAACTCATAGAAGGACTTTACAGTCCACTTATAATGAGTCTTAATACAATTTCTAGTAGGTAGTTAAAAGATAAGGTTGGTAGTCAGCTAGTAGGTAGGTGTTTAATGCTAGATACATTTTCTAAGTGTTGTAGGTAGACAATTATTACAGGTTAGGTAAGTTTACATGGGTACCAGTTTGTAACTTTTTGAGTAAGAGTAAACAAAAAAATTATCATGTAGGCAAACACTATAAAACGCATTCAAAACAAACCAAGTCTACATTATAGTTACATAAATAACTAGGCAGAAAAACCTATTATTATTAAAAAGTACCCACTCAATAAATAACCAAAAAGATCGTAGACAAAATGATAATAAAATAAAATATATGTATATGTATCGGCAGAGGTAGATTCTTAGTTAGGTAGTAGTTTAGGTTTGTCCTAGCCACTTTAACTTTCTACGCTCCCAACAGAATTCGTACGTAAGAGGAGGTACGTTCTCAAGTCACCAAGCTAAGTAGGTACAGATAGAAATAAAAATAGAAAAAGAAAAAAAACTTAATTTTGTATACACACTTGTGTATACAAAATTAAAGGTAGTCCACGATAAAAGATGATGACAAAGTGGCAGCGGAATGGTGCCGAGCACGGCCTGTGGTAGGTATACTTCTATAGGAGCGGAGTAAACACTCGCAAATGCCTGCTGCGGTTTTATTATAGTGTAGGTAATAAACCTCATAGATAAACCACTCAGAAAGGTCACATAGCGCCTGGCGCATCGATTGCCTCAGTGAGGAGTTCTGTGTATATAAAACCGAAAATCATGCAACGACTAATACTGAAAATTTTGTAACAGTTAAGGTATGTATTTTTAAATATATTTTTTTATTTATGCGAATGTCCCAACAATTATTTGAAGTAGGTAGGTAAGTGTTCATAATCATTCTATGTTTTCACTAACATATGCTTTAAGTTTTACTTTGAATGCGTGAACTTTAGTAATCTCTTTAATTTCGCTTGGCAGGTTATTAAATATTTTGGACCCGTCGTAAAGGATATTTCTCTTGCCATAATTTGTTCTAGTTGCATGTAGTTTAATTTTGTTTGTATTTCGTAAGCTGTGCGTGTAAGTTCTTTTGGTAAAAGTCGTTTGTGAGTGTAAATGACCAGACATAATTTTTTTAATTAAAATGCATATATTTTGTGTATAAATCTGATTTAGGTTAAGCAAATTTGTTTTTTTGTATAGTGTTGGTGTGTGTGTTAGCTTGTCATAGTGAAATAGTGTTTTTATTATTTTATTTTGGGCTATTTGGAGTGATTTAAGGTTTGTTTTTGCAGCACAACCCCAGATCTCGATCAGGTAGTCTAAGTTGGATTTAACAAGTGCATTGTATATCATTAGTCGAGCTTTATGAGGAACACAATTCGACATTCTACGAACGGCGCCAGTAAGGGAAGTTATCTTATTTTTAACTGAATTTATGTGAGGCTTCCATGTCAACTTGTCATCTAGGAGCAGACCTAGGTATTTTTCCTGGTGCGATCTGAGCAGTATATCGTTGTTTATAATCAGCGGTGGATGATCAGGTAATTTTTTATTTTTTGGTGA
This sequence comes from Chloroclysta siterata, assembly GCA_932294275.1. Classification (NCBI taxonomy): domain Eukaryota; kingdom Metazoa; phylum Arthropoda; class Insecta; order Lepidoptera; family Geometridae; genus Chloroclysta; species Chloroclysta siterata. The sequence goes on along the minus strand of OW028595.1, from coordinate 1,675,067 downwards.
AAATATCATGAAAGATGTTTTTTGGGTATTAATAGTAAGGAGGTTACACTGACACCATGTATTATACTTCGTTAGATCGTTCTGTGCTTCATTTACAATTTTAATAAGATTTTTTCCAAAGTAAAAGAGTTTAGTGATTTTATATCTTTCAACATGTCGAAACGTGCGAGCGAGAGTCACATTAGCTCTTGTCATCGCCTCATGCTATAGGTACCCGTGTTTGTGTGTCAAATAAAAAATATTCTATTCTATATTATAATGCTTAGGTATACATTTTTTTGTATATTCACTAATACACCCGGACACGAATAAACATCTATGTTCATCACTCAAATGTTTGTTCTGTGCGTGGATCGAACCCACGGCCTACGGCGCAGAAGGCAGAGCTACTACCAACTGAGCTGCGAGTGGCCACTCCATCTGCGGTGGGTAAACATTTCCACGTAAATGGATATATTTCACGCAAATATTTAATTCACACGGGCCATTAGCTCCCCCACTTTACCCCCACCCCATCCGTTTCCGCTGGCAGCAAGAAATGTTTCTTTCGAAGAACGTTTTAGACTTGATTAATGATTTTATGTTATTTTAATGCAAATATCGAGTTATGAATGTTGAAATGTCGCTGTCAGTGTAGAAGCTAAAAATTTTAATGGACTTATGGCAACATTCTGCATGGTCACCGCTTTTTTTAAGGCGAAAACAAGAGCTAATGTCATGAGTCCGGTTATTGTACGACATGATAATGTACAGCATGATATTTGGAAACCACTTTGGTACCTTTTGGATTCGTTTTATCTGGGTGTGCATTATCGGGGTATGCATTATCTGGATGTACAATATTGTCACGTGTAGTTAATGTGCAGCCAGTTAATACACAGAATGATAATGTACAGCACGTTAATGTACAGCATGATAATTGGAAGCCACTTTGGTACCGTAAAAATTAATTTCTGGCACTTCGGCGGCCGCTGCCGCGGCACGCTCGCTTTGCTCGCTCGCCTCGTGCGTAATTTATATGTTTCAACGGTACTAAAGTGGCTTCCAATTATCATGCTGTACATTATCTGGGTGTACATTAACAACACGTGACGATATTGCACAGCATGTTATTGTACGGGATGATAATGTACACCCAATAATTCAAACCAGTGGACACGGATTATCTGGGTGTGCATTATCGTGCTGTGCAATATCATGCTGTACATTATTTGGCCGTACATTATTGACTCCCAATGTCATAATCATAATAATTTATTCATTGTCTCATGTTGTATACAGGTTCTTAGGGCATAAAATATGTCCAGGACATGAGCCCCGTTGGGGCATTACAATTATTTTTATGCCCATTTAATGGGTATCTTAAAGTAATTAGGTACCTAATTAAGTTATTTAAATGTAAAAAAACTTCCAATGATAAATATCTCTTTTGCTTATTAAATGTAACTAGGTAATAAAAGTTGGACTAGGTTACAAAAGAACCTGCGGGGAGCTCTCCTCCGAGGCACGAGTGTCATCTGCTATGCAGACGACACTCTTCTCACTGCCCGGGGGAAGAGCTTTAGAGAAGCGGCGGGCTTGGCCTCGGCTGGCGGATCCTTGGTTGCGGGAAGGATCCGCCGGCTTGGATTGAGGGTGGCGCTGCACAAGACCGAGGCCGTGTTCTTCCACGGGCCTCGGCAGCGCATCCCCACTGACGCCCACATTGTTGTGGAGGGCGTCAGGGTCGAGGTGAAGGCCCAGATGAAATATCTGGGCCTTGTACTCGACAGCAGGTGGCGCTTCGGCCCGCATTTCAGCGGGCTGTCGACGCGCCTGCTGAAGGTCGCGGGCGCACTTTCGTGGCTCCTCCCAAATATGAGGGGGCCCAAAGCGCGGTGCAGGCAGCTATATGCCGGCATCCTACGGAGCATGGCCCTTTACGGGGCCCCTATCTGGGCGGACTCCCTTCAAAGAAGGGAGAACGCCGCCGCGATCCGCAGGCCCCAAAGGGCCATCGCACAGCGAGCCGCGAGGGCCTACCGCTCAGTAGGCTTCGCGGCGGCGTGCGCTCTGGCGGGCACCCCTCCTTGGGAGCTCGAGGCATGGGTGCTCGCCAGAGTGTACGAGTGGACGGCGGGGCGTAGGGCGCTCGGAGAGCACCCTGCCCCGGAGGAGCGGGAGGCCGTCCGGCGAGAGGCGAAGGAAGCCATCGTCCAACATTGGACGGTGGACCTCACCTCCGCCGCGTTTGGCCGCCGAACATTGGACGCTCTCGGGCCGGTCCTACAGGACTGGCTCGAAAGGCACCACGACTTCCTCTCGTTCCGTCTGGTGCAGGTGCTATCCGGGCATGGCTGCTTCGGAACGTACCTGCACCGAATCGGAAGGGAGGGAGCCCCGTCGTGCCACCATTGTGGCGCGGCGGAGGACACGGCGCAGCACACCCTCGAGGTGTGCCCGTCGTGGGCAGAGCCGCGCCGCGGCTTGGTGGCGGTAGTGGGGCCAGACCTCTCGCTTCCCAGTGTGGTGAATTCCATGCTGGGGGACGGGAGGGGCTGGGCAGCGGTCGCCTCCTTCTGTGAGGATGTGATGTCCCAGAAGGAGGCAGCGGAGCGCGCGCGGGAGGAGGACCCTCTCGCGCCGCTGCGCAGGCGGAGGAGGGGTAGAAGGAGACGTCTTCTTCCCCCTCAAGGTGGTGAATAGCGAGAGATAGGCGTAGAGGCGCCATCTCTCGCATTGCACTGTTCGCCATCTCCGTCGGGCGGGAACGGCCAAGCACTCGTGGTCGTTCCCGGGCCCCTCCCTGCAGGGGGGGGCGTGAAGGCCCCGCTGTAAAGGCGGGCGGTCGTCGGCAGGGGACTGGAAGAAAAGGCTCTGCCGGTTTCCCAGTTCCCCTCCATAGTAGACGACGCGGGAGTGCCGCTGGGTTATTTAGTGGGTATACCGGCCCTCATGGGCCGGGGAGTCCCACATATCCCCTCCATCCTCTAATGGGGGGGAATGCGTAACGCATTTTTCCCAGCGAAAAAAAAAAAAAAAAAAAAAAAAAAAAAGTTACAAAAGAACGGGGTGCTAGGTCGGGTAACCTCCTCGTGGTGCACCCTGGTGACACCATGAAGCACGCGTGGCTAATAACCCGACACGGTGGGCCTCTCCGCGTGTCCCTCTGTCTAGCAGAGGGCACAGTGTGATGAGGCAGGGTAGACCTACGGGTCTACCCAGGCGGTAGAGAGCGCGCGAGAGACGCGGAACTTCTCGCGCCGCTCATGGTGGTGAATAGCGGGAGAAGACCTGGAGGGGCCTTCTCCCGCATTGCACATATTCACCACCCCGTCGGGCGGGAACGGCCGGGCACTCACGGTCGTTCCCGGGTCCCTCCCTGCAAAGGGGGGGCGTGCGGGCCCCGCCGTAAAGGCGGGGGCGTTGCGGGGGCCCCGCTGTCATGGCGGGCCAATCGCCGGCGGGGGACTGGATGAAAAGGCTCTGCCAGTTTCCCAGTTCCCCTCCATATAGGCGACGCGGGAGTGTCGCTGGGTTGTTTAGTGGGTATACCGGGAGCGGAAAACCGGGGAGTCCCACATATCCCCTCCATCCTCCAATGGGGGGGAATGCGTAACGCATTTTTCCCAGCGTCAAAAAAAAAAAAAAAAAAAAAAAAGGTTACAAAAGAACGGTAGGAACCAAGCCGTAAGTTTGTTGGCTGTTCTTCTAGGCTTTGGTCGCGTGGAACTGGCACCTAGAGTCACCTAGCTTTAAGAAGTTTCAAAGTGATCCTTGTGATTTTGTTGAATAAATACCTATTGACTTTGACTTTGACTTTGGACGGCTTCATTGAGAATAGAGGTAATCAGGGTTGAAAGTTTTGGGGAGTAGGTAAAATTTCGAATGATAATTTGCTTGTGAATTTTATTTAGTCTATTTCTTTAGTTATTATTTCGTATTCGCCTTAGGACTTGCTTGATAGAACAAGCATTGTACAAGCCTTATAGCTGACAGCGATCTCTTCCAGGCAACCTTGAAAGAAGTGAATTTAAATTGACTGCTGAATTGATGTTAGGTGATGGTTACCACTTAACATAGGGTGAGCTATCTGTTCGTTCCCTCAAAAGTATAAAAAAAACCGGCCAAGTGCGAGTCGGACTCGCGCACGGAGGGTTCCGTACCATTATCTATAAAAACGGCAAAAAAATCACGTTTGTTGTATGGGAGCTTTGGTTATGGTATTTGTTGTTATAGCGGCTACAGAAATACATCATCTGTGAAAATTTCAACTGTCTAACTATCACGGTTCATGAGATACAGCCTGTACCCCAAGTATGAGTTGTGTTTACCATATTTGGTTTTTCGTTTTTCGTTTCGTTTTTGTTGAAAAACCAAATATGGTAAACACAACTCATACTTGGGGTACTGGTGACAGACGGACAGTGGAGTCTTAGTAATAGGGTACCGTTTTACCATTTGGGTACGGAACCCTAATAAAGGATCTGTTATTAACAAAAATGGCCACGAATTTGTAACTTCCAAATCGGCGAACTCCAGAGAGTTCTGCGGTTTTTATTCCGTTTGTTAGAAACTTTTTGGTATTCATTCTTGAGAATGGACGCTTTGAAAAAGTTTTTTTAGATTAATAGCGATTTTCACTGTTCGAATTCTTTTTTATATTCTACTTGCTCTTTCTCTTGTCGTATCACTAGTTTCTTTCAAAACAGTGTGGTGAAAGGATTTTAAGTGCGCCTCAAGAGGCTCCTTTCAAGCACTTGGACACATTTTATAGAACTTTTTAGGTTCTACGACATGCCGGTTTACTCATAATGTTTTCCTTCACCGTTTAAGAGCATTGGCATTGTGCACATAAATTTTTGAACAGAATAACTCATTGGTGCAAAACTGGTCGAACCCACGACCTTAGGATCGGAAGGCGGGGCCGCTACCACCAGACCACCAGTTAACAGTTTTATAAACAGCCTTCACAGCTCAGTTGGTAGTAGCTCTGCCTTCTGCGCCGTAGGCCGTGGGTTCGATCCCCACACAGAACAAACATTTGTGTGATGAACATAGATGTTTGTTCTCTGTCTGGGTGTTATTGATCGAGTGAGCGAAGCGAACAAAGATCTTTAGTTTCAACTTGGGCGATTTGGCATTTTATGTATGTATGTATGTATGTATGTATGTTTGTCTGGCCATAACTTTCGAACCGTTGATCCGATCTGCATGAAATTTGATAAGTCGATAGCTTGTACTTGAGAAAGTTACTGGTAAGTATATGAGTAAAATCGGATGAAGGGTTATTAAGATATGGGGTTTTTTAAGGGGCCAAAAATAAAAAAAGTTACATAAAAAAATCAAGTTACATGTCATATTAAAGGACTTTGTTTGGACATCCCAAAACAATTTTTACTTTTTTTCTGGGACGCTCGGTTTTTGAGATACAACAAAAAAGTTAAATTAAGATAACCAGTGACCCAAGAGCTCCCATCTCTAAGAGTTTCGTTGACATCAAGGTTTTTCAACTGGTCGCCCAGTTCCTTTGCTTTTTCTTATTTTTTTTTCTTGAAATAAGGTAAGAAAGTATTCAGTTCTCATAAAATGGTGACATCGACCAGATCTGATGATGGAGTCAAGGTCTGTTCAACGCAACTCTTCAATAAATAGGCCAATAGAGTTGAAACTTGGTTACCATACCAAGTTAACTAGTAGTTCGCCCCGAACTGAGATCTCGTGATGCGACCCGACGAACGCACCAAAACTTTGAGTAGGTGGTAGTCAAAGGCAAGTCCAAACATTATGTTATGACTTTTTTCTGACTACCGCCTACTAACTTGGTACGGTAACCAAGTTTCAACTCTACTATTTATTGAAGAGTTCCGTTGAACAGACCTTGGCTCCATCATCAGACCTGGTCGTTGTCACCATTTTATGAGAACTGAGTACTTCCTTAATTTATTTCCCGAAAAAAAAATAAGAAAAGTCAAAGGAACTGGACGACCAGTAGAAAAACCTTGATGCCAACGAAACTCTTAGAGATGGGAGCTCTTGGGTCGCTGGTTATCTTAATTTAACTTTTTTATTGTATCTCAAAAACCGAGCGTCCCAGAAAAAAAGTAAAAATTGTTTTGGAATGTCCAAGCAAAGCCCTTTCGTATGACATGTAACTTGATTTTTTTAAGTCACTTTTTTTATTTTTGCCCCCTTAAAAACCCCCATATCTTAAAAACCCTTCATCCGATTTTACTCATATACTTACCAGTAAATTTCTCAAGTACAAGCTATCGATATATCAAATTTCATGCAGATCAGATCAACGGTTCTAAAGTTATCGCCAGACAAACATACATACATACATACATACATACATACATACATACATACATAAAATGCCAAATCGCCCAAGTTGAAACTAAGATCTTCGTTCGCTTCGCTCACTCGATCAATAAGCGGTAATCAGAAAAAAGTCCAAACGTAACGTTTGGACTTGCCTCTGACTACCACCTACTCAAAGTTTTGGTGCGTTCGTTGGGTCGCATCACGAGATCTCAGTTCGGGGCGAACCACTAGTTATATATTATAAGTATGTATTTACAAAAAAAATGTATATATGTATTATATCAGCTATCTGGTTCCCATATAACAAGCTTTGGCTTTGTAATAACTTGGCAAGTTTGGGGCCAGATAGTGCTGTGTGGAAAGTCCACCAATATTAAAAAAAAGAGTATTACTGTATTATTATTACTTACTGTTGTATATAACTGACTTCTAATTGAGAATGACAAAGAAAAGCCACGAGCGGTATCAAGTAGGAAATTGAATTCTTCCTGTTAATAAATGAAATAATTTAAATCTCAAAGAATCGAGTTTGAAGACCCACACAAAAGCGGCTATTCAAAGCCTCCCCAGCTCAGGTATACAGGTTGTAACAAAAATACTATCTATAACTAGTGGTTAGCCCCGAACTGGGCAGTGGGTACAATGGGCGGTCTTATCGCTAAAAAGCGATCTCTTCCAGACAACTTTTCGATGGAGAGGAGCCTATATATAAGATGGTAGGTACACCATAAAAATAGCATGATGAAATAATAAAAATTATAAAACAACATACCTAAATAAATAAGCTTTATAGCTGACTAGCTGGTGCCCGCGACTTCGTCTGCGCAGATGGTAGATTTTTTCCTACTAACTTGACACTTATCGTCATATTTTGGACAATTCACACAATATGTTTATAAATTGTAGCCTATGTGTTATTCTGATGTATAAGCTATATTATTGTAAAGTTTCATTAAAATCCATTCAGTAGTTTTTACGTGAAAGAGTAACAAACATCCATCCATCCATCCATACCCACAAACTTTCGCGTTTATTATATTAGTAGGATACTTATCAATAGGTGATATTTACTACTTGAGATCATGTGGGCCATTTGATTGTTCTGTCAGTAAGTTGTATAAAAAAAGTATTATTGCCCTTTTGACAGTGAGCTTTGGACACCCTGTAACAAAATGGCGGACGTTTCCCTGTGTCGAAGTTGGGAGTTCAACTGTAATAGTCAATCGATTGTACAGGTATTGTATCGGGGAATAGGTAACAAAGTCATTGATGTCTGGCTATCGATTCTCTAAACAACAAAATCACGGGGAGTCTCACTCAGCGGATCCACGTTCACTTCGATCAAGACCTTCGTCTCACTTACGTTGACATTTACACTTGCTAAAACCTAATACTGCGTTTACATTTAGGCATTCACGCTGCCATTCGCGTGGACGGAAATGTTGCCGTCCATATGTCTGCGGCAGCGTCGCCGGCAATGTGTGTTCACAACACGGGCAACGCGAGCGGCAACGCGAGTGGACATGGAAGTGGCCTGTACCCCAAGTATGAGTTGTGTTACCATATTTGGTTTTTCGTTTTTCGTTCTTGTACCGTGCTCTTTGCGGGTTTTGTATGAAGACACGATAGAGATACCGATACGGAACTTTATGTTGCAAGTATGATGAAAATTAGTAGTAGAACATAAAGTTCCGTATCGGTATCTCTATCGCGTTTTCATACAAACGCAATGAACACGAAACAAGAATGAAAAACGAAAAAACAACTCATAGTTGGGGTACTGTTTACATTCTCGCATTGCTCAAGTCCCTGTCCATGTCTCTGCACATTTCCACGGACATGAGCTGAGTGTAAACGGGGTATAACGCGGGTGGCGCTAGTGATGGGTGAATGCCAAATCGTAAACTCACTACAAATGTCATAGTCACTTAGGTGAATCGAATAGTCGGCATTCGGCACGTCGGCATTTCCACTTGTCTAAACAAACGTGAGTGGCGCTAGTGATGGGTGACCATGGTACAGAATGTCAGGTCAAAAACTCACTGCGGATTCTGCGGTCATTTGCGTGAATGTTGTTGCCGGAATCTCACTTCGGTGCTTTTAGATCGAGCATTATTCTATTTCCATTGTTGTAAGTTTCCTAAATAAAATCCTAAACGTATATAGGACATATTTTAAAACCTCCTTTTTTAGGGTTCCGTACCCAAAGGGTAAAACGGGACCCTCTTATTAAGACACCGCTGTCCATCTGTCTGTCTGACTGTCCGTCTGTCGCCAGGCTGTATCTCATGAACCGTGACAGTTAGACAGTTGAAATTTTCACAGATAATGTATTTCTGTTGCCGCTATAACAACAAATACTAAAAAACAATAAAATAAATATTTAACAACTAGCGGCCTGTCCCAGCTTCGCATGGGTGTTCATAAATTTTTTGAACATTTTAGGATAAATTTAGACCGTGGGTTCGAGCCTCGCGTCTACTTATTTCATACATTTGCACGCGCTTCTCCTTGAGTGAGTGAAATCGCACCCCGCGCGTGACCCGTGGACCCGTTAACATTTTTAACTTCGTCATATCTTTTGAATGGAATGTCCGATTTGAAAAATTTAAGAAGTAATCTATAGGTATTGAAACCGTCTTAATTATGAAATGATTTATTTGGATAAGGATTAATAGCAAGGTACAAATAAAGACCCTATTCTGGCGGAGGCATTTCAATTAATTTTTTATAATAAAAGAACACCTATTGTGACATAACTATAATAGTTAGACATATGCTGTTGCGACATTTTTTGTAGATGATGACGTGTTCTACAAAATCGTAGTACATTATTTTGTTCTATCTTCAATAGTTTTCGCAGCGCACGCGATGTAAGGTTTTTGTTTTCCACCTTGGGTTACATTATTGAAGTTTTAGTAAGGATCCCTGTTTTTTTGAAAATATAATATAGCCTATGTTACTCAGGGATAATGTAGCATTCTAATGGTGAAAGAATTTTTGAAATCGGACCAGTAGTTTTTGAGCCTATTCGTTACATACAAAAATACAAAAATACAAAAATACAAAGTTTACCTCTTTATAATATTAGTGTAGATAAATACTTAATTATTGTTAAAATGACAGTAAATTCTGATCTTCTGCCTTATTGGGATGTAAAGTAGCAGTTACTTACGTTGAATAGATTCTTCTTACTTCTACCACAGATGAGAGAATCTTCTACACAATAATCCAGAGGAGTGTGCTGTATCCAACACTCAATCTCAATCGGAAAAGCAATATTATTTACAATAAATATCAAGCCTTAGTTCAAAGCATTATCAGCTTATTTGTAGCTATCTTAATGTCTAGGTTATCATGTATTAAATGTAGGTAATAATTATTCGGGCCAAATACTGTGCTATACTGTATAGATAATGGTACGGAACCCTTCGTGCGCGAGTCCGACTCGCACTTTGCTAGTTTTTTATCTTCTCCTGCTTGCTGATATTGCAAAAATTGCAAAAAAATTGCAAAAAAACTGTATATTGCACGTGCCGTGCAATATACAGTTTTTTTCCTAAGATTTATAGAGTTCTTTGTGAAGGGCCCGTCCGGGGAAGTACTGCCTTTAACAGCCGCCAAGCAGGTTTGTTGTATAGTAGCCCCCATAAAAAATATTTTATACTGATTTTAGTATTTGTTATTGCAGCGGCAACAAAAATACATAATCTGTGAAAATTTTCATTTATCACGGTTCATGAGATACAGCCTGGTGACAGACAGACGAGCGGACAGCGGAGTCTTAGTAATAGGGTCCCGTTTTACCGTTAGGGTACGGAACCCTACAACAACTAGATATGAACCCGAGACCGTCGCCTCACTAGACCACCAGTACCGCAAGTATGAGTTGTGTTTACTATGCTTATTTGGTTTTTCGTTTTTCGTTCTTGTTCCGTGTTCATTGCGGGTTTTGTATAAAGACACGATAGAGATACCGATACGGAACTTTATGTTACAAGTATGATGAAAATTAGAAGTAGAACATAATGTTCCGTATCGGTATCTCTATCGCGTCTTCATACAAAACCCGCAATGAACACGGAACAAAAACGAAAAACCAAATATGGTAATGTGTTTACCATATTTGGTTTTTATTTTATTTTACTCATACTTGGGGTACAGAACTTACATTTCATCGTAAGGATGTTATTGATATTAAGTCTCTCAAGTGATACAATCCGCTCCAGTGTTCCCTAACGCTGTTAAAGGGCTTTCAGGAACCGATAACTCGGTTAAACGGTACAGTCAGCTACAGAAGTATACTGTACACATGGATATCGATCGCGCTCAAAGTCAAAGTCAAAGTATATTTATTTGCAGAATTACATGCAATGAGATGATACAAGTTTGTTTGGAGCCAATGTAATTCTACCGTGTAAGGGCATGCAAAGGCACGCTCCACGTAGATAAGGAGAAATAACGACAGCCTTCACAGCTCAGTTGGTAGTAGCTAGTGGTAGTAGAAGAGTGTGGTTGCCGGTGTAATTACAGGCACATGAGGCTTAACATCTGTATGCCTCAAGTTGAGGACGCAGTGCAGTGTATCGTACGGCACGTTCCTATCGTGCGTGACTTACAAGCAATGCTTTGTTATAGCTGATGGGTTACCACTTAACATCAGATGGGCCATCTGCTGTTAACTATCTCGCCCCAAACTAAGCCAAAGCTTGTGATACAGGAACCAGATAGCTGATATACTACTTATATATTTTTTTATTTTAAATACATACTTACAATATTATATAACACCCAGACAGAGAACAAACATCTATGTTCATCACACAAATGTTTGTTCTCGGTGGGGATCGAACCCACGGCCTACGGCACAGAAGGCAGAGCTACTACCAACTGAGCTGTCAAATTTTAAATAATTATTGATGAAACAGCTCCTTTAGAGTTTTAACCGACAAAATAAAGATTTTTCTATTCTATTCTAAAAACGTCAGTGATCGAAATTCAGAACACACAAGGGTACCTACCGTGCCTGGGGATTACAGCCATGGCATTAATTTTCCACGTCACATTAACAAATTGTTTTTTGAAGCGATAGTTAAATAGTAATAGCAGCTTCGAGTACCTACGTCGTAATTTGAGCTGTGTATACTTCTGTCAAAGTAATGAGTATAGGGACAGTCGGCATGAGAAGATACTTTTTTTGTAAGAATTTGGTGAAAGAAGGAATTATTTTTTTTCTTCCATTCTTTTTCTACTCTGCAATATCTTTATCCACTCATCTTGTTTTAAAAAAAAATTACTATCTTTCTGTTGTGTCACCAGTTTCTTTCGAAACAAGTGTGGTGAAAGATTTGAAGTACGCCTCAAAAAGGTCCTTTCGAGCGCTTGACACATGTTATAGAAATTTTTAGTTTCTACGACATGCCGGTTTTCTTACTATATTTTGCCCGTTTGAGAGTACTGGTACATACATTTTTGAACAGAAAAAACTAATTGGTGGCATTGCAATGAAAATTACAATGCATTCAAATATTTAATTCTAATATTTATAATATTGTTTTTTTTAAACTCTTGCGATCATAACACATATTGAAGTATTACAGACTGAAGTCAGTCTGATCGCGACCACGGCTATTGCAACATAGCCGAGACGTCGGGAAAATAATAAAGGTAAACGCGATAAATACCCGTGTAATACTTCAATTTACAAAATGTGTCAAATACACATTAAGTGTTCCCGCACCAGGGCCTACGGCCACAACCACAAAACGCCGCCACTGGCATATATCCTGTAGTTTTCATACATTTTATATGGACTCGCACACGGTTGACGCCGGTAGCCGCCACACGCTACAAATCGTCGCTGCTCGCTTCGTATGAAAACTACAGGAAATATGCCAGTGGCGGCGTTTTGCGGTTGTGGCCGGAGGACCGTGTGCGGGAACACTTAATCGTTGACCTATCTGCAGACCTTTGCAGACGATCTAGTGATGCTTACAATTAAAATCAGCTTAGGTATAACTTAAATTTTCATAAAAAAAAACAATATTGCTATCAATATTGGCAGCTGACAGTACGTTTCAATGGAAAACGAGCCATCTACATACCACGGCCACTCCCCCGATCGATGGTAAAAATTTTATGGGCAAGTCTATCCATAACTTGATTACGAGTGGCTGCGGTCACCATTGGAATAGCTAATGAGTGCCTCGAAACTCTGAAGAAGTCATCAAGCTTAATAGTAGTATAGCTCTTTGTGTGTGGCTCGTCCGGGGAAGTACTACCACCACGCCTTTTTCTGCCGCCAAGCAGCAACGCTGTGTTTCCGTTTGAAGAGTGTGGTTGCCAGTGTAATTACAGGCACATGAGGCTCAACATTGTATGCCTCACGTTGATGGACGCAGGGCAGTGCATCGTAGGGCATGTTCCTATTGTGCGTGACTTACTTACCCTGCGTCTATCGACTTGAGGCATACAGATGTTAAGCCTCATGGGCCTGTAATTTCACCGGTCTTCTAACCCGTTCTGCTCCAACGTCGGCTACATCGCCGCTTACCATCAGGTGAGATTGTGCCTAGGATGGCTTAATCATTATAAAAATAAAAATGGTGAGAGTGCCAGCTTGTCTGTCGACCATTATGGATGCAGAATTGGCCGAAAGGTGTCGTCAACAGACAATGATACTGCGGTATACGGCGCAGATAATTATATAACTTAATTAAATATAAATTGTGGAAGGAATAGTGGTCTTTTTCCTTTTTAGGGTTCCGTACCCAAAGGGTAAAACGAGACCCTATTACTAAGACTCCGCTGTCCGTCCGTTTGTCCGTCTGTCACCAGGCTGTATCTCATAAACCGTGATAGTAAGACAGTTGAAATTTTCACAGATGATGTATTTATGTTGCCGCTATAACAAATAGTAAAAAACAGAATAAAATAAATATTTAAGGGGGCTCACATACAAAAAACGTGATTTTTTTGCCGTTTTTATAGATAACGGAACCCTTGGTGCGCGAGTCCTACTCGCACTTGGCTGATTTTTTTAGCTGGTCTTGTCCAAAATATTTTCCATTATTCAAATTGATTTTCGAATGAGATATTACCTGTTTATTCAGTTTTTTATCTACCCTAAAACATATATTATCGTATGTTTGTTTTGTGTCTGTATTATAAGATTGTATCTACATAACTAATTTATACGGGGTGATTTTAAGTAGAACCTTAGTTTCAAATTTTTTACTTTAAATTGCTGTCGATTTTGAAAATAATTGGACTGTAAATAGGTGAAGCGCACAGCTCTGTCGGAACACCAGGGTCTGAGTACTTTTTGCGACATAAATCTTATTTTTGTAATAAGTTATTTTATCGGTAGGTAGGTTTTTGTGTGAATTAGTTTCCTGTCATTTTGCGAAGCAACATAGCTTTTTCATTTTAAATTATTTAATAGATTGTATTTATGCATTAGGTATAATTAGCTTGAAGCGTAGCGTGTGCTGTCTTATAAACTTGATTATGTTTACCTTTTCCTATGCCTACGCCTCACTAAACTTCAATATTGTATTATGTTACATTGTAAAAGGATCATACAAAAGAACGATAGGAACCAAACCGTAAGTTTGTTGGCTGTACTTCTAGGCTTTGGTCGCGTGGAACTGGCACCTAGAGTCACCTAGCTTTAAGACGTTTCAAAGTGATCCTTGTAATTTTATTGAACCTTTTGACTTTGACTTTGAAATGTTTTATAGTGTCATTTATAACCAGCATCACTTGAGGTCTTAGCACAAAGTGTAATCATTTGGAATGAAAGTGTATTATGTGATATCCTGATTTGAACGAAAATGTTTCCAATGTTTTGAAGAAAACCGCCACCATTTTCTTCAAAACAAATGCCGGTCAACTTGACTTTACTGTATTTAATCTATATCATCAAAAAAAAGAGAGGCAGACCGCGTAAAAGGTGGGATGATGACATCAGACAAGTGGCAGGAGTCATGTGGAACAGAGTAGCACAAGAAAGGAAAGAATGGAAAAGGTTGGAGGAGGCCTTTGCCGAATGGCAAACAGATCTAGGAAAAATAAAAAAACAACAGATATTAATATAAATAGTCTATAAGTCCAGTGTTAGTTTTTAAGTTTAAATTAGTGTAAAGTGATCTGAATAAAGGGCTATATTATTATTATTATTATTATTATTTAATCTATATCATTTGACACTTGCAAGATTGTCTGTCGAATGACAGGCAGGTGTTTTATGGGAAATTATTGTGTCACAACAGGGTGTCTCAACAGACTTGGCACTGGTACTGGAATTGATACTATTGTCAATTGACATTTCACGCATGTCAGTCCGCCATATTTTAAGTGCATTGTGTTGCTCTCCTTGACCAATAAAATCTTGATGAGTAAGAAAACGAAGTAAAAATAAAGCAAATATGCAGTTAAAACAGTTACTATATTGTTAAGCGATAATTATATATCCTGTAGGTACTCAAACCCGACCCCGGCTCAATATATTGATGAAACAGCTCCTTTGAATCTTATAAAAGATCTTGAATGATAAAAAAATGTGGAAGGAGGCACTTTCCAAAAAGTTTCTTGTCTCTCCAAACTTCGTTTTTAAATTAGGTTTTAGATTATAAATCACGGTAAAGCCCCTACACTATGTATCACCCTGTCACTACTAATATCAGATAGGCTATCTGCATTTACATTATCGATTTGGCAAATAATTTTGTCATTCAGCCGAGTTATGACAAGCAAGTATGTTAATGATAAAATGTGAATTTGATTCGTTTTCAAGTAAATTTTGGAAGTAACAGAGCTTCTTGACGCACCTGATTTTGATTGGTAACTATCTTCTATAACAAAGCATTGCCTCGCAAGTCTCGCAGGAACGTACCCTACAATGCCCAGCATCTATCGACTTGAGGCGTACAGATGTTATGCCTCATGTGCCTGTAATGTAATATATAACAAGATCCCACGGTACTTTAGCCTCCCGAAGTTTTAAACCCAATTATGGGAACATCTTGTATATGTTGCACCTACTACATATGTAAAACATTCTGTATGATTTATTCTGAAAATAAATACCTATTATTATATTTATTCCATTTGAAATCGTTAGTATTCTACAATACAATGCCCCGTGTAGCAAGTAAGAGTATTATGCCCGAGTCAAATATTTGCACGTACCAAAGGTCGTAAAAAGAGTCGAACTAAACTGTTCAACGAAGTCTGTTGGCCCGGGGCGAGTCACAGACCAACTAGCTAATGGCTAGAACATGCTGATGGAACAAGCAGATGGCCCACTTGATGTAAAGTAGTAACCACCACCTATAACAAAGCATTGTCTCGTAAGTCACGCACGATAGAAACGTGCCTTAAGATGCACTGCCATGCGTCCATCTTGAGGCATACAGATGTTAAGCCTCATGTGCCTGTAATTACACCGGCAACCACACTCTTCAAACGGAAACACAGCGTTGCTGCTTGGCGGCAGGAAAAGGCGTGGTGGTAGTACTTCCCCGGACGAGCCACACACAAAGAGATCTACTAGGTACTCTTAAAATTATTTACAAAGAGAATTACCGCTTCTTCAAAGTCAAAGTCAAAAGGTATTTGTTCAAAAGAAGCCTCATGAAGCGCACTTAAAATCTTTTCTCCACACTGTTTCAAAAGCAACTAGTGACACGAAAAGAAGAATAAGAAGAATTCACTTAAACCTTCACTCTTGAAATCACTTTGAAACGTCTTAAAACTAAGTGAATCTAGGTGCCAGTTCCACGCGACTTCTTGCCGTGTCACTAGGTTCTTTCGAAACAGTGTGGTGAAAGGATTTTAAGTGCGCCTCAAGAGGCTCCTTTCGAGCACTTGACACGTGTTATAGAACTTTTAAGGTTCTACGACATGCCGGTTTCCTCGCGATGTTTTCCGTTACCGTTGAGAGTACTGGCGTTGTGCACATACATTGCCGCTACCACTAGACCACCAGTGCTCTAAATAGTTCAAAAAAATGTGTCAAGTGCTCGAAAGGAGCCTCTTGGAGCCGCTCTTACAATCCTTTCACCACTTTCCAAAGAATGCCTATGTCCCTACACATTCCCACGAGCATGAGCCTCAGCTCATATTGTGTTTACACTCATGTATCATCTCAAAACTGGGCGTCCTCGAAATAAAGTAAGAAAAAAGAACTGTGACGACACGAAAAAGAGTGTATCAGCTATCTTTGTAATCTGTAAGGTCACCGTGAAATCCTCCACGTTGTTTGTATGTACTATTACACCCAAAGCTAAATTTAATTATGTTTTTGTTTCTTTGTTATCCAAGATATTAGTGAACTAAGAGTAGAGTTTTTAAGAGTAGTAGAGCTCTTTGTGTGTGGCTCGTCCGGGGAAGTAGAATCACCACGACTTTTTTTGCCACCAAGCGATGCTGTGTTTCGGTTTGAAGAGTGTGGTTCCTACCAGAACTTACGAAACACAGCAACGCTGCTTTCCTTTTTATAAAATAATATAATAATGAAGCTCCATTGTGGTGCCAATTCTACTTAGCGAGTGGATAGGTAGTAAGGAGAATACATTGACCTCCTTGTACGCCGTCATGTGTCATCCAATATTGAAGCTTGGTTGGACCCTGGCTTCTGAAATCCGGACTACGGCCGTTAATATAACATGTTTCGACAGTAATATACCGACTGCAATATAACAAGGACACAAGAAAATTATTTTTAGGGTTCGGTACCCAAAGGGTAAAACGGGACGCTATTACTAAGACTACGCTGTCCGTCCGTCTGTCTGTCTGTCTGACACCAGGCTGTATCTCATGAACCGTGATAGTTAGACAGTTGAAATTTTCACAGATTATGTATTTCTGTTGCCGCTATAACAACAAATACTAATAAACAGAATAATATAAATATTTAAGGGGCTCCCATACAACAAAAGTGCTGTTATTGCCGTTTTTATAGATAATGGTACGGAACCTTTCGTGTGCGAGTCCGACTCGCACTTGGCCGGTTTTTTATAAATACCTATATACCTTTTTATTCGTTTTATAGCGTTTACTACACTTCACACAAAGTGAAAGGAAATCACAAAGATACGGTCGCATAGAACCGTACTAAAGTATCCCTAATACCGCGTTATCATTTATCAGTCATCAATATCGCTGACAGCCTTCACAGCTCAGTTGGTAGTAGCTCTGCCTTCTGCGCCGTAGGCCGTGGGTTCGATCCCCACCGAGAACAAACATTTGTGTGATGAACATAGATGTTTGTTCTCTGTCTGGGTGTTATATAACATTATAAGTATGTATTTACAAAAAAAAAGTATATAAGTAGTATATCAGCTATCTGGTTCCCATATTACAAGCTTTGGCTTAGTTTGGGGCGAGATAGTGCTGTGTGGAATGTCTACCAATATTATATTATATTATATTATTATTTAGACATTCGCGCTGCCATTCGCGTGGACGGAAATGTGGCGGGCCATATGTCCGCGGCAGCGTCGCCGGCAATGTGTGTTCACATTTAGCCTGGACACTTAGGTAGCGCGTGCGGACATGGACGTGGCCTGTTTACATTCTCGCATTACCTATGTCCCTGCACATTTCCACGAGCATGAGCCTCAGCTCATGTGTTTACACTCATGTATCATCTCAAAACTGGGCGTCCTCGAAATAAAGTAAAAATGGTATTTGAATGTCCAAACAAAGCCCTTTCATATGACATGTAACTTGATTTTTTAATAACCCTATATCTTAATAACTCGCCATCCGATTTAACTGATATTCTTAGCAGTAAATTTCTCAAGTGCAAGCTATCGACTTACCAAATTTCATAATTTCGACTTACAAAAAAGCAGGGTTCGGTAGGTATTGAATTCTATTAGCTACCCGCTCTCTATCATTATTGAAATAAGAGTACCTACACACATCGCATTTTAGGAACCACAGCTTAATTAAATCAGCTTACAAGGCAAAATGAGCTTTACCGCTCTCAAACAAGATCGAAAATGGATCCTCTAGTCCGTCTAACTCAATATTAGCAGCTGTGGAACCGTAAAGTACATACATACATAGAGTTACCAACCCTCACACTATAAAATGGCGTTTAAATTTAAATAATGCTTCAAATTAGTGCCGTCTCTGTTTGCCATTACGCATTGGTAAGAGATGGCAATAGTTTCAGCATAGTTTATTGTTTGACAGATTTTTTGCAGTAAGGCCGTAAATGTTTTATTCTGTGGTAGAGGATAAAATAAAAAACTAAAATGCTCAACTGGACATTTGCGAATATACAAGATGTTCCAATACTTGTATTTAAAACTTCAGGGGGCTAAAGTACCCATCAATATGAATAACTTTTTCTAAGGAACCAACACTGTGAACGCGAAAAAAAACAGCTGTTTCATGCAAAAGTTCAATACCTACCTGGCTAAAATGTATGAAACAGCTGTTTTTTTTTCGCGTTCACAGTGTTGGTTCCTTAGAAAAGTTATTCATATTGATGGGTACTTTAGCCCCCTGAAGTTTTAAATACAAGTATTGGAACACCTTGTTTATAGAGTGCTATAGAGTCAAAGTCAAAGTCAAAAGGTATTTTTATTAATGTGTCGTGTCTAAAAGTTTTGCTCGTTTGTTGAAATTAAACGGAGGGACGAAATGCTACCAAGAGCTTTTGCTTGCTGACGTCATGGCCGAAATGCACCCAACAAATGACATACTTCAAAAATGCGAGGGACGAATTACCCATATACTGTCCTGTCGTCATTCGAGAATGTCTAACTCTGACAGGTAAATAATTTCCATCGACCAAGAACGTATATAGCGGTACTGTCGGCAAAACAGAGCTCGTCCGGGGAAGTACTACCACCACGCCTTTTTCTGCCGCCAAGCAGCAACGCTCTGTTTCGGTTTGAATAGTGTGGTTGCCGGTGTAATTACAGGCACATGAGGCTTATCATCTGTATGCTAGAAGTTGATGAACGCAGGGCAGTGCATCGTAGGGCGCGTTCCTATCGTGGGTGACTTACGAGGCAATGCTTTGTTATAGGTGATGGTTACCTTATCACGTGGGCCATCTGCCTGTTCCATCAGCGAATTGTATACCTACCTATATACCTTTTTCTGTTATGCCTACGCCTCACTAATTTCGATTGGCACCACACTGGAGCTTCAATATTGTATTATATTACATTGTAACAAGGATCATACAAAAGAACGATGGGAACCAAGCCGTAAGTTTGTTGCCTGTTCTTCTAGGCTTTGGTCGCGTGGAACTGGCACCTAGAGTCACCTAGCTTTAAGACGTTTTAAAGTGATCCTTGTAATTTTATTGAATAAATACCTTTTGATTTTGATTTTGACTTCGACTTTGACTTTGATGGCCCGACTGATGTTAAGTGGTAGCTATCACCTATAACAAAGCAGTGCTTCGTAAGTCGTGCACGTAAGAAACGTGCCCTACGATGAACTGCGTCAATCACATAAAGGCATACAGATGTATGTGTTACGTGAAAGAGTAACAAACATCCATCCATCCTAAGGTAAGAGCTAGTTAGTAAAAAAAATATTTTTAAGTTGAAAAGATAATGTAATGGAATGAATCTGCTGGCTGTGTTGTCACCCGATACTGGAAAGCCCCCACCCAGTCTCAAGTTAAATTACTCCATTAGACAATTCGAAAAGTTTGCCGAATCTTCGGCTTCGGCTCGGGTCGAGTTGCCGAATAGTTTTGGGTAATTTAAGATGTTTTCTCCTTTGTGAACATACATCTTTAGGTGCAGACAGCCGTTAAGGCGAATACAAGAGCTAATGTGACTCTCGCTCGCACGTTTCGACATGTTGAAAGACATAAAATCACTAAACTCATTTTCGATAAATCGCAATGACCCATTTTGTGTGCAATCACATTGCACACAGTTTAGTAAAAATTTCATTTTGATCGATACATGTTTTCCTACTCAAAAGTTTACTTTATTCCTACTTAAAAGTTTGCTTATGTACGAAAACTAGTAAAGCAAACTTTTGAGTAGGAAAACATGTATCGATCAAAATGAAATTTTTACTAAACTGTGTGCTATATGATTGCACACAAAATGGTTGATTGCGATTTTTCTAAATAAGTTTAATGATTTTATATTTTTCAACATGTCGAAACGTGCGAGCGAGAGTCACATTAGCTCTTGTCTTCGCCTTAAACAATTTATCGCTCCCACATTTTAACATCTTTAAACATATGAAACCACTGAATTTTGGTAAGCATAATCGCAAACAACGAAGTTTCGGAGAATAACATTATATGGAAGTATTACATGGGTATTTATCGCGTTTTATCGTATATTGAATATGTATATCGTATATTCGGCTCGACGCAACATAGCCGAAACGTCGGGAAAATAAAGGTAAAACGCGTGTAAACGTGTATAAATACTACTCAAAAGTTTACTTTATTCCTACTTAAAAGTTTGCTTATGTACGAAAACTAGTAAAGCAAACTTTTGAGTAGGAAAACATGTATCGATCAAAATGAAATTTTTACTAAACTGTGTGCTATATGATTGCACACAAAATGGTTGATTGCGATTTTTCTAAATAAGTTTAATGATTTTATATTTTTCAACATGTCGAAACGTGCGAGCGAGAGTCACATTAGCTCTTGTCTTCGCCTTAAACAATTTATCGCTCCCACATTTTAACATCTTTAAACATATGAAACCACTGAATTTTGGTAAGCATAATCGCAAACAACGAAGTTTCGGAGAATAACATTATATGGAAGTATTACATGGGTATTTATCGCGTTTTATCGTATATTGAATATGTATATCGTATATTCGGCTCGACGCAACATAGCCGAAACGTCGGGAAAATAAAGGTAAAACGCGTGTAAACGTGTATAAATACCCGTGTAATACTTCAATATGTGTTATGATCGCGAAAGTTTAAAAAATACTAACATTACTCGTATGCGGGTTTAGAAAAAAAAAGGTTTAACCCAAAAAAATTTTCCTACCAAAAAAATTGTGATATACTTTTGATATAACTTTGACATGATTTCAAGAAAAAATCGATTAGTACTAGGTATTTAGTGTCATCTTTATGACTTTTTTTATCGAGACAATTATTATTATTCACGTTTCTATCTTCACACAGCGCATATGTACTAGTTTTTTTTTTTTTTTTTTTCTTTTAACTTTTACATTTCAGTAATTTTAAAAAGCCTAAAATCCTAAAATGTGGTACCACCCCGCCTTATCTAGCTCTCGTAATAAATCAAACTTTCAAACGTTTTATGCTATTCCTGGTTACGAACTATGTTTATTCTAAGTTCCGTTTTAATCGGTTCAGTAAGGGCGTGATGGAGCGACAAATATCCAAACATTGTAACTTTCATATTTGTTTAATAATAGGATAGGATATGAAATAGCATAGGATTTAAGATGATACTTCCTGATGGTACAAGCAGATGGAGCATTCTGGAGATTCAATATTATATTATATTACATTGTAACAAGGATCATACAAAAGAGCGGTAGGAACGAAACCGTAAGTTTGTTGGCTGTTCTTCTAGGCTTTGGTCGCGTGGAACTGGCACCTAGAGTCACCTAGCTTTAAGACGTTTCAAAGTGATCCTTGTGATTTTATTGAATAAATACCTATTGACTTTGACTTTGACTTAAAGCCTCATGTGCCTGTAACTACACCGGCAACCACACTCTTCCAATCGAAACACAGCGTTGCTGCTTGGCGGCAGTAAAACGCATAGTGGTATTACTTCCCCGGACGAGCCCTTCACAAAGAGCTATACTACTCTTAATAATGATGTCAAATGAAGAATTTTTCCTTTCCATCATGTCGAAGGAGTGTATAAAATAACGTATCTGCGAGTAAGTATATCAAAGTGTATTGTTCGGTTAAGGAATATTAAAGGTGGGAGGAGGTGGGCGTAATCCCCGTTCGCGGGAATATTATTATGTGATAGCAAGATATTTTAGGAAGAAGGCGCAAATTTACCAATAATCGTGTCGCCTTATTTAATACTGTTATGATAGAGCTATGTTATTAAGGCGAAGGCAAGAGCTATCTATCGATACATGTTTTCCTACTCAAAAGTTTGCTTTACTAGTTTTCGTACATAAGCAAACTTTTAAGTAGGAAAACTTGTATCGATCAAAATGAAATTTTTACTAAACTGTGTGCAATGTGATTGCACACAAGTTGGTTGATTGCGATTTTTCGAAAATGAGTTTAGTGATTTTATATCTTTCAAAATGTCGAAACGTGCGAGCGAGAAGTGGTTTGATAGTTGTCAGCCCCTTAAGTGCCTAGAAAGGAGCATTTTTAAGGCTCACTTAAAATTCTTTCATACTTCTTTCACACTTAAAATTCTTTCATAATTCTTTCACACTGTTTTCGAAAGAAACTGTGATACGACATTTAAGAGTATTAGAGATCTTTCGGAAGGGCTCGTCCGGGAAAGTAATACCAACATGCTTTTTCCTGCCTTGTTCTATCTACTAGTTATATAAAAAAGAAGTTGTTAGACTTTGATGAAGATGATAAAAACGATGTGCAATTTTTTTTAATACAACTTGCTGCTGTGTTGTGCCGACCCCACATGAAGTGGGATAAGGGCAAGAAGATGATGATGATGATGATGACAACTTGCTGCTGTGACTGGCCGATGGCCTGATGTTAAGTGGTAACCATCACCTATAACAAAGCACTGCGTCGTTTGAATCAGACCAGAACCTAGACCAACAGGTTTTATAAGTTCACTAACGCAACTATAAAGATGCAATTTTACACATATTAACGGATATGCCTACGCCTCACTAAACTTCAATAATATATTATATTATTACATTGTAAAAGGATCATACTTGTGATTTTATTGAATAAATACATTTTGACTTTGACTTTGACTTTGGATTAACGATTAACGTTAACTTGCGTTAATTCTTCTGAAATGTAACGCTTTAACGTTTAACGAAGCTAACTTTTTTTGTTGCGGATTAACGATTACGAAGTTAACTATTTGATTAACGGTGCCCGGCTATGATTATAACTAAGATGAGGCTTAGATGTTGTAAGTTCTACAAGTGTGACGTCACATTTTCCAACGGTTAGAATTCCCCCCCGTACTAAAACTGAATGAGCGTAATAATGAGCTTCTAATAGCAAAAAGTCTTACAAAGCTATAAAAGCTATATACCTACCTTTTTACGATCACGATCGCGTATAAACCAATGAAAGAAGAAAGAAGAAAGATAATACATTCATTCAACTACACAGACGTTATTGATAATAATTATATAAAAAAGATGCAACAACTAAACATAAATAAGTACAAATAAGATAAAATTAAACATAAACAATTTACGAACTCTGTATAGTCGAAAAGCCAAGACTCAGCTTCTATGCCTAGTCCGAAGACGCTGTTTTCCAGTCTTGCCTAAGGGGGTTGGATGGAATGTTAAAATTAAATGTTAAAGTCAAAATTGTGCGATAACAGATAGTCATGTGAGTAGGTGGTGTTTGTAAGTATGAAAATTGTGTGAGTTTGCGGGCCCTCCTGCTACTACCAGTCTCGTAAGAGTCTGGGTATCACAGGATAGACCCACGTGTGTATGGGGGTGAGTTCAGGGTGTTTGTGTGGTGTGTGCGTGTGAGAGTGTATGGTGTGCATTGCAAGCACAAACATACTCGAGAGCAAAAGACGAATAGTGTGCATGAGAATCGGTTGGAAGTTCTTGAAAGGTTTGTGGGCCCTCCTGCTACTACCAGTCTCGTAAGAGTGATTATAATTATGTTCTTTTTAGCGGCATATACCGCACGTAATATATAAGACGTTTCAAAGAGATGTAATTGTGATTGTAAATATAGACCGCTTTGATTTCCTTATCTAATTACTTATTCTAATTCTAATAATGTTCATTCAAATGTTGCCTTTTTTATATTACTTGCTGATGGCACAAGCAGATGGCCCACCTGGTTAAGTGGTAACCATCACAAATAATCAAGCAATATAAATTAACTAGCTGGTGCCCGCGACTTCGTCTGCGCAGGATTAGTATTTCGAGTAGCTTGTATTAGCGTGGCGTAGTACATATGTGTAACTCTAGCGGTTTTGGCAGCGCACGCAAAAATAGCACGCAGATGGTAGATTTTTTCCTACTTACTTGACACTTATCGTCATATTTTGGACAATTTACACAATATCTTTATAAATTGTGGCCTATTTGTTATTCTGATGTATAAGCTATATAATTGTAAAGTTACATTAAAATCCATTCAGTATCCATCCATCCATCCATCCATACTTACAAACTTTCGCGTTTATAATATTAGTAGGATTGAAACGGTTCTTCAATACCCTGGTCACTGATTTTACTGTGCTTGCGAGAGGGTCGGAGTAAGGTACTCCCCTGAGATTCAGATGTTCGAATGGAGGTCTCGCTCAGTGAGCTACGGTGGCCTAGGTCGGATGGAGGTCCCAGGAACGCGCCAAGGCAGGTGGCGACTCTAGCGAACTTGCAGCTAAGGCTAGGACGCCAAGCTTCAATGTGGATTCCGTAGGTACTTAAATTTCGATCTTAAAATTCAGATCTTAGAATCACGTCCTTAAAAATTTATTTATTCAGTAAATTTACAAGGATCACTCGACCTCCACGCGACCAAAGCCTAGAAGAATAGGCAACAAACTTACATCTTGGTTCCCACCGTTCTTTTGTATGATCCTTAGTACGTCAGATGTGTCAAATCCCATAATCATCATTATAATCATCCGCAGCCTGACTTAGGGCCGGTTTCACCATGCTCTGTTAGGTAAACAAAGGATTAAACGGCCGTTAAAAATGACAAAATGTACGCGTTTGACATCTAAGGTAAGATTTAACGGCCTGTTAATCCTTGATTAGTAACTGACAGAGCATGGTGAAACTGGGCCTAAGCCCACTGCAGGGCATAGGCCTCTCTATTCTCTTTCAATTTTAAACGGTCTTGGGCTACCCTCATCCATCTATGATCCACGATGCTGACAATATCGTCAACCCATCGTGTTACCATGTGTCCAACGCTTCTCTTACCAGTCTTCGGCCACCACTCCAAGTGTCATGTCTGATGTGCGTATAATTGCACCGACACAAGAGTAGTAGAGCTCTTTGTGAAGGGCTCGTCCGGGGAAGTACAACCACCACGCCTTTTTCTGCCGCCAAGCAGCAACGCTGTGTTTCGGTTTGAAGAGTGTGGTTGCCGGTGTAATTACAAGCACATGAGGTTTAATATCTGTATGCCTCAAGTTGATGGACGCAGGGACGAATAGGTACTTTGTTCTAGGTGATGGTCACCACTTAGCATCAGGAGAGCACTAGTGGTTTGAGAGCACTGGTGGTCTAGTGGTAGCGGCCCGGCCTTCCGATCCTAAGGTCGTGGGTTCGAAACCGGTCGTGCACCAATGAGTTTTTCTGTTCAAAAATATATGTGCACCATGCCAGTACTCTCAAACGGTGAAGGAAAACATCGTGAGGAAACCGGCATGTCGTGGAACCTAAAAAGTTCTATAACATGTGTCAAGTGCTCGAAAGGAGCCTCTTGAGGCGCACTTAAAATCCTATCACCACACTGTTTCGAAAGAAACAGTGACACGACAAGAGAGAGAGAGCATCAAATGGGCCATATGCTTGTTCAATCAGCTCATTCTATTTAAAAAAACATACTTTTCTACAAATAATAGCGTAGCGGCAGTTCGGCAGCTTGACGTAACATCTGTTTCAGAGTTTTTATTATTCCCGACATGTTTCAGCCAAGGTCTTGAAATCGAAGGTTGAATGGTATAGCTCGACTTCGTTTACTTGGGAAGCAGGTCAAAGTCAAAAGACATTCAATAAAACCATAAAGATCACTTTGAAACGTCTTAATTAATGCTGGTACTAGGTGCCAGTTCTACGATACCAAGAATAGAAGAACAGGAACAAACTTACGGCTTGGTTCCTACTGTTTTGTATGATCCTTGTTACAAAACATTTGCCGCCAAGCAGCGTTGCTGTGTTTCTTTTAAAGAGTGTTGTTGCCGGTGTCATTACAGGCACATGAGTCTTAAATCAGTATGCCTCAAGTTGATGGACGGAGGGCAGTGCACTGTAGGGCACGTTCCTATCGTGCAAGATTTACGGGAATGCTTTGTTATAGATGATGGTTAACACTTAACATCAGGTGGGCCATCTGCTTGTTCCATCGTCTAGATGTATAAAAAAACTCTTGAGATGCATCAATCAACGATTCGCAAACTTAAAAACATAATAAAAAGGAAACTTTTTACAAAAGCTTACTATAAAATATCTGATTATAAAGATGACAAAAAAGCTAGGGATTGAAAAGCTCTAACTCATAAAAAACTACAAAATTAGGTACCATAACTATTGTAAGAAGGATCATACAAAAACACGATAGAAACTAAACCGTAAGTTTGTTGTTGTAAGTTAATGAAGACTGTTTTCATTATAAAACACTTATACAAGGTATTCCAATACTTGTACTTAAAACTTCAGGGGGCTAAAGTACCCATCAATATGAATAACTTTTTCTAAGGAACCAACACTATGAGCGTGAAAATAAACAGCTGTTTCATACAAAAGTTCAATACCTGTTCGTAAGTAAAAATGTATGAAACAGCTGTTTTTTATTTTGCGTTCGCAGTGTTGGTTCCTAAGAAAAAATTATTCATATTGATGGATACTTTAGCCCCCTGAAGTTTTAAATACAAGTATTGGAACACTATGTATAATAGATTCTTTATAAACCTCTATAAATAAATAAATATAAAAAGGGTGATAAAGCTTAAAACAGGCTGAATTACAACCTGCTTTTAGCGTGAAAGCCTCCAGCCTTCGAATAATCTTTACGCCATATCTACGTTCAAACGCGTTTCATTGTTTGGCCTCCATTCATTGACTTTATTTCTCTCGTTGACAGAGTTAATAAACCTATAAGTTTTCAAGCTTTCTGAAATTCCGTAAACTTTGTAAGGAATATATACTTTTAATATACTCCGAGTTCTTTACTTCCTGCAATTGTGTGGAGTTAGGGGTGGTAAAAGATAAGTCTGAATCACTGAATCCGATTTTATATTAAACTAGCTGGTGCCCGCGACTTCGTCTGCGCAGGATTAGTATTTCGAGTAGCTTATATTAGCGTGGCGTAGTACATATGTGTAACTCTAGCGGTTTTGGCAGCGCACGCCAGAATAGCTCGCAGATGTTAGATTTTTTCCTACTTACTTGACACTTATCGTCATTTTTTGGATAATTCACACAATATCTTTATAAATTATAGTCTATGTGTTATTCTGATGTATTAGCTATATTATTGTAAAGTTTCATTAAAATCCATTCAGTAGTTTTTACGTGAAACAGTAACAAACATCCATCCATACTTACAAACCTTCGCGTATAATATTAGTAGGAAATAATTATTCTTATACGTATACAGTTAGGTACCGACCGAACCTACTGAGTGGGGCGAGACGACTGGCGACGCGACATCAAGAACCTACGCGTCAGCCCGATTCCTGTGGCTAGGTACCTAGCCGCCACAACTTTAGAGCGTGAGGTGAAGTTTTATGTTAACTATCTTTGACAGCCTTCACAGCTCAGTTGGTAGTAGCTCTGCCTTCTGCGCCGAAGGCCGTGGGTCCGATCCCCACCGAGAACAAACATTTGTGTGATGAACATAGATGTTTGTTCTCTGTCTGGGTGTTATATAATATTATAAGTATGTATTTACAAAAAAAAAGTATATTATTAAGTAGTATATTAACTTATAAAACGCTAGCTCTTACCCGCGGCGTCGCTCGTGCACGTTTACATTAGAACTTCTTTAACCTTTCTTTATAGGTACTTTATTAAAAAATCTCTACATAGTCGGGCGGCCCGCTAGCCCCCTTGGGGGTTAAATTTAGAAAAAATCTTCCTTAGTGGATGCCTACGTCATGAGAGTAATACGTGTGCGAAATTTCAAGTTTCTAGCCCTAAGGGTTTGGTCTGTACGTTTATTTAAAACTTTCATCCCCTATTTTACACACTTAGGGTTTGAATTTTGGAAAACGCTGAAATTCGTAACTCATTATTTTTGCCGTACTCAATTCATGGAACAAAAAAATTCATACACACTCTAATGCCCTATTTCAGCACCTTGGGGGTTGAATTTTGAAAAATCCTTCCTTTGTGGATGCCTACGTCTTAAGAGGAATACGTGTGAGAATTTTTAAGTTTCTAGCCTTAAGGGTTTTTTTTTTTTTTTTTTTTTTCGACGTCTAGAAACGTCACTAGGTGTCCCTCTGACATGATGATCAGAGACTTTCTTATCACTACTTTTGATTCTATACAATTAAAAACAACTAATTACCTCAAAGAAGTTTTTACATTTCAATTTATTTTTACTTAAGTTAAGCCAAATGAGTTTAATCTAAAAAAGAAAATTTTAACATTCCTGTTTTTACTTAGGTTATGCAAATGAATTTAAAATAAAAAGAGAATTTTGACATTGCAATTTTTACTTCAGTTATGCAAATGAATTTATACTATACAATTTTACACTTCAAATTTTACTAAGTTATACCAAATGAATTTAAATGAATTTATATATGATCATACTACTTTTATGAATTAAAACCAAGATGTTATGCGAATTTTATTTAACAAAATGTTCAGACTATTAATTATTTTATGATATGTTTTACAAAAGAGCTTAAGTTTTAATTTTATTTAATATTTTCAAAATCCAAAGGTTTATTTTAATTTTTACTTGTTTTACACTATTAATCCAAATCTTTATATATTATGTTTTACTAAATTTACTTTTACGTGCTATGTTGTGCTGGTTGTTTTCATATTTTCACAATATGTAAATCCAACAAGGCTTAGTCAACGTTGTTTTAAAATTTTTCACCAGTGCTTAGTTTTCCGCCTCTCAGGGATAAACGGTAGGACCATGATCACCATGGCCCTACCGTTTATTTGGACAGCTCTATTATGCGTAAGCTATTGTGGCCCGGGCCAATGCGTCCCACTTCCGCCTGATCACGCACTCCTGGCTGAAGGCATTGTGATCCACCTTTTCAGCCTTGGCGTGCGTGCAATTACAGCAGGAGGGGGGCGCATTGGCGAGCCACTCGGTGCACTCCGTCTTAAGGGTTGGGCCCGTCTTAAGGAGCCTTAAGGGTTGGGCTGTGCGTTGATACATCAGTTATTTACTATTGCCTTTTATATACAAGGTGTTCCAATAATTGTGTATACAAACTTCAGGTGGCTAAAGTACCCATCAATATGAATAACTTTTATTAAGGAACCAACACTGTGAACGCGAAAAAAAAACAGCTGTTTCATACAAAAGTTCAATACCTACCTACCTAAAAATAAAATAAAAAATAAATAAATAAATATTGGTTGACTTTCCACACAGCACTATCTAGCCCCAAACTAAGCCAAAGCTTGTAATATGGGAACCAGATAGCTGATATAATACATATATACTTTTTTTTTGTAAATACATACTTATAATATTATATAACACCCAGACAGAGAACAAACATCTATGTTCATCACACAAATGTTTGTTCTCGGTGGGGATCGAACCCACGGCCTATGGCGCAGAAGGCAGAGCTACTACCAACTGAGCTGTGAAGGCTGTCTGAATTAACAAGTGATTTTATAAATACGACCACAGAATACATAACAGTGGACTTGTGCACGTAATGACGTCACGTAATAGGTCATTCAACTTCTGTTATAAAGTACGTGCTTGTTGAAAACTCTACAACTTTTAATTTCATTTGTTGATGGAACAAGAAGGCCACCTGATGTTAAGAGGTTACAGCATTGGCTCGCAGGTCACGCAGTATATGAACGTGCCCTACGATGCACTTAATTTGATTGCCTCTATCCATGCATACGCCTCACTAAGTTCGACTGTAACCACACTGTACCTTCATTATTATATTACATTGTAACAAGGATCATAGAAAAGAACGGTAGGAACCAAGCCTTAAGTTTGTTGGCTATTCTTCTAGGCTTTGGTCGCGTGGAACTGGCACCTAGAGTCACCTAGCTTTAAGACGTTTCAAATTGATCCTTTTGTTTTTTTTTGTTATTTTTCGACTTTGACTGACTTATCTTCTTTTTTCCATATAAAAGGAGCACAGAATAATTAAAAAGAATATCTACTTTTGTCGCTGACTGTACCTGGTGAACGAAACCACGTAGAAGTAAGTAGTTTTGTAGAAATTTAAATAATCTTTCTCCAAGAAAGATTTAATTTTGTTGTCATTGACGAAGCTACGATAATAGTGTGCTACGAAGCGTAGCAGCTACGAGATCTCGTAGCAGTTTCGTAGACATCACTGTTTAAATTTTAAATCGGTAAGTATATTTAATAGCTTTTTCATTCTTTGGAGAATACATTACGCTGTTGATTCTCTAGCAGTCGTTAAGAGGCTGGTAACCGTCAAACAACTTCTCAATCGCACAATTAAGGTGAAGATATTATATCACTGAATGTAGTTATGGAATATTCTTAGTTATTTTGACTTTTTTACACTTAGGCTTTTTTTAGAAAACTTTATCTTATGAATTAATGTAAATTGCCTTTTTATCTTGTTTTATATTGTCTCGTAGCTAACACTTGTGCTAGCTGTGGCTAACATTAAGGAATAGATAAATTACACAGGAAATATATCATTATTGTTGTCGTTTTTTGTAAGAATTCTGTATTACTCACTCTCTCTCTCTCTTGTCGTGTCACTAGTTTCTTTCGAAAGTGTGGTGAAAGGATTTTAAGTGCGCCTCAAGAGGCTCTTTCGAGCACTTGACACATGTTATAGACCTTTTTAGGTTCTACGACATGCCGGTTTCCTCACGATATTTTCCTTCACCATTTGAGAGTACTGGCACTATGCACATAAATTTTTGAACAGAAAAACTCATTGGTGGAAGGCGGGGCCGCTACCACTAGACCACCAGTGCTCACTATAACTCACTGGTAGCCCTAAATAAATAAATAAATTCAGATAGAGAAGGCTGTTATACCATTCTTACAGCTTAATTAATAGGAAAAACATGGCCCACACGGTGTTTTTCGTCACCGTTTTAAAGCACTGATTCTTCCGCACATAAAATTTAGTATTCAATAATTAAAGTGCAAGCAACAAATGTATTAAAAAACCGGCGACGGGCTTGCAACCTGTCACATGTATATTGTATACCTTATCCTGCCCTAGACATGTAAAAGGTTGGTCGGAAGAAATTTCTTTCAGCGATAAGGCCGCCAATTGTAATTTATTAAGTTACGCCTAGATGATGAATTCTTGTGTACATTAGATAGCTATTTAACTATCTTTGAAATCTCAGAACCAAGCTCTTATAGATTTGGATAAAATAAGCTATCTTTAGTTCGTTGGCAATGGTCAACAGATAGCATAACAGTTTAATTTGTAATGTATACATTTAAATACTTAAATAAATTGTTTTTGTGTGTTATATAATTTGATGCCTTTCATTTTCTCCTCCTTTGGCTGAAAATGTAAATATAAACAATAACATTGACACAAATTTTTCGCTCCAAAATACCCTTCCAGCGAATTTTCATCGCGAAAATTCCCACTTTCTGCTGACTACAGACTTATAATGTAAACCCCAAAAAGGTATTCCGCGAAAAATCGCGACGACCCCTAAAAGGTACTTAACGGTACACCGTAACCCCTAAACTGTTGACCTTCAATCTTACCTTTTAAAAATCACGCCAAATCTCCCATTTTTCACAAATTGACACTCGAACACTTGGATGAAACGTATGAAAAAAAAACGTTCGATATTTGAACCGACCGCGCGCGACCACCCGCCACGGAGCGTTGGCGACGACTGAGGGGAATTACGTCCGCCACCTATTTATGTATTGTGGGGATGTAAAGGAAAAATGTGGTAAGATAAAATTGAGAATTTTAGGTCAGTCGGTTAGTTATTTTTATAAGAGGGTGAGTTTTCTGGCGTGAGTTATTGTGCATGTGGTTAGTTGTAATCGTTTGTGTTTTAAAATATGCGTGTATTTTTAAACCTACATGAGAATTAGCTAATTCATTAAACATTTTGCTAGTTTCTTTGAAGCCTTTCCAACTACTAATCAATTATATAATGAACAGGCGCGTACCTGTTATTGGAAAACATATATATAAAAAAGGCAGTTTAGCTATTAGATATCCATGACGGAAGGCCCTCTCGAGCTCATGTTCCTTGCAAAGTGGGTACTGACATACCTATATATAGGTATCTCGTACCTACCTACCTACTAACGTTAACACTAGAAATAAAAACAAATTATGTATACGTAAATTACGACTTCAAAAGGTAAATGGCTCGTTTATGGGGAACGGTATACGCTTCTATAATAAACTTCCAGAAAGTGCCACTGGGCTTCCTATTAGAAAATTTAAAGCATACATTAAGAATAATCTAATAAAGAAAGCTTATTATACTTTAGATAGCTATATTGATGATAAAAGTGCGTGGCCCGATGTCCCGGTCGCTCTGCCCATCGGCAGCTAACATGTCTGCAATGTCTGTACTGTACCTACTATTGTGTGTTTTTTTATTTGTCTCTGATTTAATAGATTGTATTTATGCATTAGGTATTAGTAGTTTGAAGCGTAGCGTGTGCTGTCTTATAAAGTTGATTATGTTTACCTTTTTCTGTATGCCTACGCCTCACTTAACTATATTATATTACATTGTAAAAGGATCATACAAAAGAACAGTAGGAACCAAGCCGTAAGTTTGTTGCCTGTTCTTCTAGGCTTTGGTCGCGTGGAACTGGCACCTAGAGTCATCTAGCTTTGACATTTCAAAGTGATCCTTATGATTTTATTGAATAAATACCTTTTGACTTTGACTTTACTATAAGTCCTACTGTAACACCACACTTTGCAAAGGAAATAAATACATTTTAAAATTTTGAATTTGAATTCACTGTTTGGTACAGTCGGCTGCACTAATATGTATACATCAAGTGACTTTCAAAACAAAGTTTTTTTTTATACAACTAATGGAACAAGCAGATTACCCAGCTGATGTTAAGTGGTAACCATCACCTATAACAAAGCATTGCCTTGTAAGTCACGCATGATACGTGCCCTACGATGCACTGCCCTGAAACATACTGACTGTGATACATTCTTTGATAAAAACCATAATAACGCTACTGGATTCGAACCCGTTAGAATCGGAAAGTTTAACTGAGTTGTGAGTTCAGGAGAAAAAACCACAGGAACATGACTGGATTCGAACCTGCGGCGTTAGGACCAGGTTCTACTGAGTTGTGAGGTCAGGAATTTAAAGGGTAACTTGCTTGTAGTGTAAGGGTGTATTTAGAAAGGAATTCCCGAAATTCAACGGTAGGGTGAGAGGGATAAAGACGCGCTATTTACAAATAGGTAGAATTCATCATTCATTCATCATCATTTTCCTGCCCTTATCCCACTTCATGTGGGGTCGGCACAACAGGTTTTTTCCATCCACTCTCCTCTATCAGCCGTCATCTCAGCAGTCACTCCTTTCTTACTCATGTCATCTTTCACACAGTCCATCCATCTTTTCTTTGGCCTGCCTCTACTGACATGCTGACATACTGACATGCTGACTGCCTTAACGACAGTCAATTCGGTTTTAGGCCAGGTTTGTCAACAGATACGGCTATTTTGAGTCTGAAGCAGACTGTCAAGTACTACACCGATCGTAAAACTCCCATCTATGCTTGTTTCCTGGACCTTTCGAAAGCATTCGACCTGGTTAGTTATGACTTACTGTGGCAGAAGCTTAGTGATCTAAATATGCCACCAGAACTCAGTAACATATTTAAATTTTGGTACCAAAACCAGGTCAATGTAGTGCGATGGTCAGGTGTTTATTCGGAGTCATACAGGTTGGAGTGCGGAGTGAGACAAGGGGGACTGACATCTCCAAAGCTCTTCAACCTGTATGTGGATGCGCTGATGGGTGAGCTCAGCAGCACACGTGTCGGTTGTCACATTGACGGGGTCTGCATCAATAACCTTAGCTATGCTGATGACATGGTGCTGCTGAGTGCATCTACGTGTGGCCTATCCAAATTGTTAAAAATTTGCGAGCGGTATACTAGCGAACATGGCCTAAAATACAATGTTGGCAAAAGTGAATGCATGGTCTTTCAAGCCAGGGGAAGTTGCCCAGTGTCTCATATACCACCCGTAAAATTATATGGAGCTCCTCTTAAGACAGTAAAAGAATTTAAATATCTCGGACATTTCCTAACCCCTGACTTGAAGGACGATGTGGACATAGAGAGGGAACGGAGGGCGCTGTCTGTCAGAGCGAACATGATAGCTCGCAGGTTTGCACGCTGCTCCACAGAAGTAAAAACAACGCTCTTCAAGGCCTTTTGTTCGAGTTTTTACACGTGCAGCCTGTGGGTGAATCATACGCAAAAACAGTACAGCGCCTTGCGGGTCCAATACAATAATGCGTTCAGAGTGCTGATGGGGCTGCCCCGGTTCTGTAGCGCATCGGGGATGTTCGCTGAGGCGCGCGTGGACTGTTTCTACAGCACCATGCGCAAGCGGGGGGCATCTCTGGTGCGAAGGATCCGGGCCAGCTCCAACAGTATACTCAGCGTATTCGCCAATAGGTTTGACTGCATATATATTTATAATTCATCAATAATGCATATTTTGACTAATAATAATAATATCATATATGACATTTCTAAATAATTGTATTTGTGTAATAATGTAATTTGTAATGTACCTACCTGTAGATTTAATTTCAATTTTATTCTTATTTATGTGTTATTTTAATGAATTGTTATTGTAGTTAAGTATTTAAATTGGATTTTATGTAATGTACTTACTATATGGACCCGTGTAGTCTGAAATAAAGAGATTATTATTATTATCTACTCCTATATCCATCCACATTCATCGCTAGCATTCTTCTCGTTACATGACATTCTTCCCTTCGCATGACATGCCCATACCACGCTAACCTATTACTCCTCATCTTTTCAGTCACTGGCGCCACTTTCAAACCACCTCTAATAAACTCATTCCTTATCTTATCCATTCTTGTCACACCACACATCTATCTCAACATTCTAATCTTCGCTACATGCACTCTCCTTTCATCCGTCCCTTTAGTGGTAGTATTATATATGCTTGGTTATAGGTCATGAAAGAAGAAAGAAAGAAAGAAAGAAAACTTATTTATTAACCTAAAAAAACAAAAAAATATACGCTAAAAGTGGGAAAGGGTACAGTGCAAAAAGAAAATATAAAAAAAATACATAAAACACGTAAAACAAAATAAAAAATTAAAACTAAAACTAATGAAAAAAAAAAACACTATACTGTGTGGAGCATTATGGGTTAATAGGTCCCTGACTCAGTATTTGCGTTACCACTTAACACTAACAAAAGTCAAAAGGTATTTATGTAATTGAATCACACAGGATCACGTCGAAACACTTAAAGCTAGGTGACTCTAGCTACCAGTTCCACGCGACCAAGCCTAGAAGAACAGCCAACAAACTTACGGCTTGGTTCCTACCGCTCTTTTGTTTAAAAGAATAAGAATAATTCATTGTAAAACTGTGTAAATAGATCTTACAGAGGTAATTTTGTTTCAACAGTCTACCCTTTCGAGCGACAATATTACTATACTATCCCCATAGACATCTTCGACCAGCCATCGCAAAAAAATAATTTAACTACAATAGGTAATCTAAGATTAGTCCGCTGCACTGGTGGTCTAGTGGTAGCGGCCCCGCCTTCCGATCTTAAGGTCGTGGGTTCGAACCCGGTTGTGCACCAATGAATTTTCTGTTCAAAAGTGTATGTGCACAATGCCAGTTACTCTCAATCGGTGAAAGAAAGCATCGTGAGGAAACCGGCATGTCGTAGAACCTACAAAGTTCTATAACTTGTGTTAGGTACTCAAAAGGAGCCTCTTGAGGCGCACTTAAAATCCTTTCACCACACTGTTTCGAAAGCAACTAGTGACACGACAAGAGAGAGAGTCCAAGGAGGTAATTAGGTATCTAATTAAAGTAGTTACATTTAATTGAAACAGCTTCACGACTTAAATCCCCAGGCACGGTAGATATCCCCTCAGATCTCTTAGTACCAAGTACTAACTCCAGATTCTTTTGAGGATGTCTAAGGGGGGTAGTCAGAGGTACGTCCAAACATTAAATTTGGCACATACCCACATTTTGCAGAAGTTGGTATTCCTTACGTGACAGGTTGCAAGCCCATCGCCGCTGTTAGAGTACTAACTGGTTTCCTCACGATGTTTTCCTTCACCGTTTAAGACCACTGGCATTGCGCACATTTAAAATGTATTATATTCATAATATAAAAAGTCACGAGCAGATTTCCAAGCAAATCAATTTAATTTAAACGTTTACTTATATCAATATTTATACAACAAAGCTTAGGCTTAAAACTTTAGAGATGAATAAAAAAATTCGACATAATTTAAATGTTCGTACTTAAAACGCTGCGATGTAAGAGTAGTAACAACTGTAGCATGCTATGCGAGCAAGCGTAAGCAATTTTTAGTTCTTTCGAACCAGTGTGGTGAAAGGATTTTAAGTGCGCCTTAAACAGGCTCCTTTCGAGCACTTGACACATGATTTAGAACTTTTTAAGTTCTAGGTACATGCCGGATTCCTCACGATGTTTTCCTTCGCCGTTTGAGAGTTCTGCCACTGTGCACATACATTTTTGAACAGCAAAACTTATTGGTGCACGATCGGTTTTGAACCCACGACCTATGAAGCGGGGTCACTAGTACACCACTGCTGCTCTCGATTTATGGAGAGATCAGTGTTTAACAAAACATTTGTATAATAATAATAATAATAATAAAATTTTATTTCAGACACTTACAAAATTACATTTATGGTCCATATCAAATATATACCTTACATGGTCCATATCAAATGTATAATGAACATAGAAGTTTGTTGTCTGGCTAGGTTTAAAATTGTAATATAAATTTGTTTATACAATATAAAAGTATGTAAGTATTATATAATCTATTTGGTTCCCATATTACAAGCTTCGCTTAGTTCGCTTAGTTTACTTTCCACCAATATTTAATTTTGACTCGCGAATTTTTTTTATGGATTGTATGTATTGCTTCAGGATAATAATTACAATAATTATAATAATAATTAATTTCAGGTGTAATTACAGGCACATGAGGCTTAACATCTATATGCCTTAAGTAGATGGACGCAGGGCAGTGCATCGTAGGGCACGCTCCGAGATCTTGCGTGACAAACGAGGCAATGTTTTGTTATTGGTGATGGTTACCACTTAACATCAGGTGGGCCATCTGCTTGTTCCATCAGCTAGTAGTATAAAAAAACAGCATAATACATCACTGGAATTGAGTTGATTTGACTGGTTTTTTTTCTTTTAGATGAAGTAGTTTCATAAGCTCCACTGACACAAAGCCGGGCCAGGTTGGATTCGGGCGCTTTATGGACGTTTATTCCAGCGTTCATACTGAACGCACGAGTGTTCATACGTGGGATGGTATAGCTTGCTGGTGTACTACTCCGAAAAATCGCGGTTTCAACTTCCCAACTCGCTTTTTGTAATATCGTTTATAGCAAAAGTTGTTTTAAAGCTTTACGAGTTTTGTTTTGAGTTATTATTTGTTTTTTTGTTTTAATATTTAATAATACCTTATTAATTTTAGATTCTAATATTGTATCATGCATGGAATATTCGTTTGATGCCTATAATTTATATCGTATAAGATGGCTTTTTTGCGATAAGACCGCCTATTGTACGTTTGTATTTCTTTTAATTGTTAAATATAACTTACAAGCTGGTGCCCGCGACTTCGTCTGCGCAGGATTAGTCACACAATATCTTTATAAATTGTAGCCTATGTGTTATTCTGAAACTGAAACTGAAACAGCTTCACAACTTTAATCCCCAAGCACGGTAGATATCCCCTCAGATCTCTTAGTACCAAGTAATAACTCCAGATTCTTTTTTGACGATGTCTAAGGGGGTAGTCAGAGGTACGTCCAAACATAACATTTGGCACATACCCACATTTTGCAGTAATTGGTATTCCATACGTGACAGGTTGCAAGCCCATCGCCGCTGTTAGAATACTAACTGGTTTCCTCACGATGTTTTCCTTCACCGTTTAAGAGCACTGGCATTGCGCACATAAATTTTTCGATAGGAAAAATCCATTGGTGCACGACCGGATTCGAACCTGCGACCTTACGATCGAAAGGCGGGGTCACTCCCACTAGACCATCGGTGCTCATGTTACCGGTGGTGTGTTATTCTGATAAGCTATATTATTGTAAAGTTTCATTAAATTCTATTCTGTAGTTTTTACGTGAAAGAGTAACAAACATCCATCCTTATCCATACTTACAAACTTTCGCGTTTATAATATTAGTAGGATTATAATGTGAGGTGTACAATAAAGAATATTAATTTGTTTCATATACAATGTGTTCCAATACTTGTACTTAAAACTTCAGGGGGCTAAAGTACCCATCAATATGAATAACTTTTACTAAGGAACCAACACTGTGAACGCGAAAAAAACCGCTGTTTCATACAAAAGTTCAATACCTACCTGGCTGAAATGTTCACCTGA
The DNA here is from genome assembly GCA_932294275.1 of Chloroclysta siterata. Lineage (NCBI taxonomy): Eukaryota > Metazoa > Arthropoda > Insecta > Lepidoptera > Geometridae > Chloroclysta > Chloroclysta siterata. The sequence continues at coordinate 1,636,044 of OW028595.1, read as the reverse complement.
ACAATACAAATACAAGTATACAATAGAACACCTAGTATTCATTGGGCTTGTTCTTCTAGGCTTCGGTCGCGTGGAACTGGCACCTAGAGTCACCTAGCTTTAAGACGTTTCAAAATGATCCTTGTCTTTTGACTTTAGTATTTTTTAAACTTTCGCGATCATAACACATATTGAAGTATTACACGGGAATTTATCGCGTGTTACATTTATTATTTTTCCGACGTTTCGGCTATGTTGCAATAGCCGTGGTCGCGGGCAGACTGGAGCATTGAACTTGAGATCTACCGTCGTCGAGAAGTGGACGCAGTTTCAACAACTACCCTCACTTGATCGTCAGAATCCATAATGTCCGTGTTCACACTACGATATTAAGGCGAAAACAAGAGATAATGTGACTCTCGCTCGCACGTTTCGACATGTTGAAAGATATAAAATCACTAAACTCATTTTCGAAAAATCGCAATCGACCATCTTGTGTGCAATCACATTGCACACAGTTAAGTAAACATTTCATTTTGATCGATACATGTTTTTCTACTCAAAACTTTGCTTTACTAGTTTTCGTACATAAGCAAACTTTTATGTAGGAAAACTTGAAACGTTGTTTCATAGTTGTCGGCCTCTTAATAAATAAAAACACACACAAAACTTCATAATATATTTTCTCGACTTACCCCGTTCCTCCCGACACGCCCGCGCCTTATGTTAAAACACAGCTGGCGTTAGTACGTACCCACCGATTTCAACAAATATATACGGAGACGGAATCTAGACAACGTGTTTAAGACGAGGATTCCCGAGTTTTAGGTATTTGATGCCACAGTGAAGTATTTTATATTATCTCAACATTCGTCCACCAATAAATACCTTTTTTTTTATTGATACCTACCTAAATTATTGCATTTTTAAGAGTAGTAGAGATCCTGTGAAGGGCTTGTCCGGGGAAGTGCTACCACCTCGCCTTTTTCTGCCGCCAAGCAGCAACGCTGTGTTTCGGTTTGAAGAGTGTGGTTGCCGGTGTAATTACAGGCACATGAGGCTTAACATCTGTATGCCTCAAGTTGATGGACGCAGGGCAGTGCATCGCAGGGCACCTTCCTATCGTGCGTGACTTACGAGGCAATGCTTTGTTATAGTTACCGTATGAATATGGAGGATCATTAATTACAAATCCCGATATCTGTATTACCATTTACTTACCTGAATTCGCAATAAAGTTAATACGATTGTGAAAATGAATGAATGAATGGAAATTCTGATTTGTTAGACGGCTTCCGCTGAATCGTTTTTCCTTTTTTTTATACAACTAGCTGATGGAACAAGCAGATTGCCCACCTGATGTTAAGTGTTAACCATCACCTATAACAAAGCATTGCCTCGTAAGTCACACACGATAGGAACGTGCCTTACGATGCACTGCCCTGCGTCCATAAACTTGAGGCATACAGATGTAGCCTCATGTGCCTGTAATTACACCGGCAACCACACTTCTTTACTTCAAACCGAAACACAGCGTTGCTGCTTGGCGGCAGATAAAGGCGTGGTAGTAGCACTTCCCCGGACGAGCCACACACAGAAGCTAGCTGATGGAACTCTCACGGTCATTTTTACCTCGAACGAGTTAGTTGTGGAACGAACTCCCTCCTGCGGTTTTCCCTCGGAGTTACGACATTCAAAAAGCGGGTTTATCTCTTCCTGAAAGGCCGGCAGCGCACCGACGGTGACCACTTTCCATCAGGTGGCCCGTATGCTCGTCTGCCTGCTTCGGCATAAAAAAGACATACCCGCCTTTCACAAATGATATATTACAAAGTAAACAACGCGACGACATCTCGTTATAAATGTAATTACTAACCACGCGTGTAATTAATTTTACTGACTATGGAAATTCGTGTGGTTAAAGTGAACGAGACCGCAGCTATGCAAGCTATATAAATTTATTGATCGAGCGAGCAAAGCGATCTACACAAAAATTTTAAAAGCTTTGATTTAACTTTCGCGGTCTTTTATGGTCGCGAGGAACTGGCGATAGATTCACCTAGTATATAAGACGTTTCAAAGTGATCCTTGTACTGTACTGAATAAAGACTGTCTCGATTTTGATTTTTGATTTTTCAATGTATGTATGTAAATATGTTTGTTCGGGTGGAATCTTGCAACTCAATTTTGAAGCAGATACCTTCAACCGATTGAGCTGAAATTTTGTAAACACGTGTAGTTTGGATGACAATGCATGGCAATTAGCTGCATTTATGAAAAAGCTATATAAAGAGATTTTTTACATTTAATTTATTTTTATACAACTTGCTGATGGCACAAGCAAATCACTCACCTGATGTTAAGTGGTAACTAACACCTATAATAAATTGCCTCACAAGTCACGCACGTCTTATCCTACCTTATACCCTACGGTTCACTGACCTGCGTCCATCAACTTCATTTATGGGTATTTATATCAATACATTATCTATTTTCCCGTCGTTTCGGCTATATTGCAATAACACGTGTAATATTCAATAAATGTCATCAAGTGAGAGCACTGGTGGTCGAGTGGTAGCGGCCCCGCCTTCCGATCCTAAGGTCGTGGGTTCCAAACTGGTCGTGCACCAATGAGTTTCAAAAATTTATGTGCACTCTCAAACGGTGAAGGAAAACATCGTGAAGAAACCGGCATGTCGTGGAACCTAAAAAGTTCTATAACATGTGTCAGTGCTTGAAAGGAGCCTCTTGAAATCCATTCACCACACTGTTTCGAATGAAACTAGTGACACGACAAGAGAGAATGTCATCGTGAAACTTTGAAATGGCTTTGTATGGACATTTTTTTGTTTATTTTATGATATACAGTTTATGTTACGATAGCATGATTAGATTATAATAATATTTTTGCTGCACTTACGGCCGGTTTCTGAAAGCTCGATCAAAACTAATCGGACGTCAAGTCAGTTGCTTTCTCTATCTAATTCGATGTAATAACTGAAATGGCGAGTGATTTAACATCTGATAACGTTTGATCGAGCTTTCAGACACCGGCCGTTGCTCCCCAAAACTTGATTATTTGCGATTCTTCATAACTGCTTCATAATTCACTAATTTTATATCTTCAAAACATTTTGTTACTTGATTTTTCGGGATAAAAAGCGTATTTATACAAATTACAGGCTATATTTCTTCTAAGATTCATCTCAATCGGTTCAGTATCGGTGTGATTAACAAACATACTTCTACGCAGTTATATTTTAAGTAGGTTAAGTTACAACCACGTCATAAAAAACGTAGAAAAAAGTTCAATTGGACGGTAAAAATGTGTATACAGTGTAAAAATCAGTAACACACATGCAAGGAAACCTGAAACATAATTCGAGCGAGTGACGATTCAATTTCCATTGAAAATGTCACAAAAACACAGAAATCTAATTTTTTCGTAATTCGCCTCACTGACACGCAAGCTATATTCATCTCAAAGTCAAGTCAATAAGGCTCATTTTAGTGGTACATGGCCAGAGCCACAAGTATAATTGACTGAAATTTGTTAAATCCCGAGATAGGACGCTCAGACTGACAGTCCCAAATTACTGGTTGATATACCAACATTTACGCGATGCCGCCGGCCGTGCTTCGTTTGCACTGGCTAGTAATTTTCTAATATCTAGCAAAAACTATTTAGTAGAATTTACTAAGATGATATAAGTATCTTAGTGCCTATTCTGACTTTTGACAAATTAATAACTGTGTTAATCGTGTTTTTTACTCGATACAGGCTTGTCCTAGTGCGGGGACTCTTGAAAGCATTTCGTTTTGATAAATAAACGTATTTGTAATTTGTTTTACGTATTACGTAACTCGTTTTCCGTTTTACCGTTCCGTTATGCGTGTATTATATTATATTATAGACAAGATATCGTAATACGATATACGATTAAAAACTTATTTGGATCAAAATTATATTGTTTTTGAACCTTTGTAATGGTATTTGGCGAAGCTTTGTACTTTACGATTTTTGATTATAATAACAATATTTTGAAGTGTGCAAGCAATAGTGGTTGTCAGCCTCTTAAGCCGTCGGCCGCTGGCTGGCTTTGCGGCTTCATTTTTATTATTGTTTATTTTTATTTTGTTGCATGTTAGGTTAAGAGCTGATTTCACCATGCTCTGTTAGTTACTAATCAAGGCTTAACAGGCCGTTAAATCTTAGATGTCAAACGCGTATATTTTGACATATGACGCGTACATTTGTTAATCTAACAGAGCATGGTGAAATCATTACCCCAAGTATGAGTTTTACCATATTTGGTTTTTCGTTTTACGTTTTTGTTCCGTGTTCATTGCGGGTTTTGTATGAAGACGCGATAGGGATACCGATATGGAACTTTACAAAATCCGCAATGAGCACGGAGCAAAAATGATTTGTTTTTGTTCCGTGTTCATTGCGGGTTTTGTATGAAGCCGCGATAGAGATACCGATATGGAACTTTATGTTCTACTACTAATTTTCATCATACTTGCAAAGTAAAGTTCCGTATCGGTATCTCTATCGCGTCTTCATACAAAACCCGCAATGAACACGGAACAAAAACGTAAAACGAAAAACCAAATATGGTAAGCAAAACTCATACTTGGGGTACAGCTCTAAGATTCAGACACGATTTGTAAGAGAATTGTAATTGAATAAACGAATTGAATTCAATCTCCGCCACCGGAGTTGTCCACACTAGCGCATTCGAATCTACTTTCATGCAAGTGCACTTGAACGAGCACTGTAAAAAGCTTTTAGCGGAGAATGTCAACGTTTGCAGCGTGCCTTGTTCACACAGCCGAGTGAGCTTGAACAATGACTAAATCGCTTTAGTCTCGCGCGGCGTCAACTAGCGCGCAGTTTTTACACTCGATGTTTTGCCGAGCACGAATTTGAGCACCATTCACTGTATATTGCAAAAAAGTTTGCGGAATGTATAATATACAAGGTATTCCAATACTTGTGTTTAAAAGTTTCAGGGGCCTAAAGTACCCATCAATATTAATAGCTTTCTCTAAGGAACCAACACTGTGAACGCGAAAAAAACATCTGTTTCATACAAAAATTCAATATCTACCTGGCTAAAATATATGAAACAGCTGTTTTCTCAAATATATGGAATACCTTGTATATTGCATTAATATTATTTATTAAATATCGCACGAGTTCTCATCGCGTGTTTTTTTATTATACTTACTGATGTCACAAGCACATGGCCCACTTGATGACAAAGCATTGCATCGCAAGTCACGCACAGTATTCAAATTCAGTTTATTGAAAACAGTAGAACATTACGCAATATGTCTAATACGTGAAAGTGCCCTACGCAATGCCTTGCGTCCATACAGGTTAAGCCTCATGTACTTGTAATTTCACCGACAACCATCCTTCAAACCGAAACTCAGCAACGCTACGGTAGAAATGGGCATGGTGGTAGTACTTCCCCGGACGAGCCACACACAAAGAGCTCTACTATAGTCACGTTAAACGCTCGCTGCAAACTCGGTCATAAATCATCTTAACACTAGTGTTCAGAGTACTCAGCGCAGGCGCATGCACGTTATCGATAAAAAGAATGACTCAGCGAGAGCGCCCGGTGGTTGCGCGGTCGGAGAGCTCATTATCGGTAGTCGGAATGAATGTATCGATAGTTCTTATCGACTCCAATAATGCGCTTCTCTGAGCTTTAACAAAAGGATCGTACCGTTCTCCTAGGTGCGAGAGAGAGTGCTCTCTCTCTCGCACCTTATTGCTGTCTCGTTCCGATAATTTGTGACCGTGTCTGCAGCGAGTGCTTAACGCGACTATAGAGGTAGTCTTCCATCTGTGACGAACGAGGCATCGCCAAGAGCGCTTTCTAATTACATTCAAGTAGCTGCGGCAGTAACTAGCTCGTTAGAAGAAGGCTCCACTCAGCCCTACGCTACCTGCTACACTCCTGTTTTTGGGGTCAGCCCCAACCACACTTCTGCTTAAAACTCTTTTGAATTCATAATTAGCGGGTACATAGAGAAATGAGTGTGCTCAAAATGAGCTTTATTTATTACACAAAGTGGTTGAATAAGCAGATGGCTCACCTTATGTTGAGCTGTTACATCAAAACATTGCAATGAGGATTTAGAAATTGGGTATTTTTTCAGAATAAAATACTGACCAGCTTGTTGGCTCACCTGATGTTGAGAGATTGTTTTAAGAGTAATAGAACACTTTGTGTGTGGCTCGTCAGGGGAAGTACTACCACCATGCCTTTTTCTAATTATTATTATTTTCTAATTGGTAATTTTTATTTAAATGTTGTTAGATTACTAGATTGTAACGTGTTAGATAAGTATCTGTAAAGTTATAACTAGGTGTGAGTATAAATAAATTATAAATAAATAAATTTCTGCCGCCAAGCTGTGTTTATTAGATTGAAGGGTGCCGCTGAAATTACAAGTACACGAAGCTTAATATCTGTATACCTCAAGTTGATGGACGCAGGGCAGTGCATCTTAAGGCACGTTCTTATCGTGCGTGACTTACGACGCAATGTTTTGTTATAGGACGGTTACTACTTCACATCAGTTGGGCCCTCTGCTTGTTCCATCAGCAAAGCACTGATGGTCTAGTGGTAACAGCCACGCCTTCCGATCCTAAGGTCTTGGGTTCATAACCAGTCGTGCACGAATGAGATTTTCTGCTCAAAAATGTATGTGCACAATGCCAGTACTCTCCAACGGTGAAGGAAAACATCGTGAAGAAACCGGCATGTCGTTGAACCTAAAAAGTTCTAAAACGTGAAAGTGCTCGAAAGGAGCCTCTTGAGGTGCACTTAAAATCCTTTCACCACACTGTTTCGAAAGAAGACAAGAAAACTTTCTTGCGCCGTAGGCCGTGAGTTCGATCCCTACTCAGAACAAACATTTGTGTGATGAACATCGATGTTTGTTCTCTGTCTGGGTCTTATAATATATTATAGGTATGTATTTACAAAAAAAAGTATATAGGTAACTATTCTATATATCAACTATCTGGTTCCCATATTCCAAGCTGAGTTTGGGGCTAGGAAGTGCTGTGTGGAAAGTCCATCAATGTTTCTACACTAACATTATTAAGAGGAGTTATTTGTATTTTTTGTATGTAACGAATAGGCTCAAAAACTACTGGTCTAATTTTAAAAATTCTTTCTATTTTAATATTCTACGTTATCCTTGAGTAACAAAGGCTATATTTATTACTAGAAAAAATTAGGGATCCCCTATAAAACTTCGATAATGTAACCCTAAGTGTAAAAAAATTGCCATAAAATGTCCTTCATCGCATGCGCTGCGGAAACTATTGACGATAGAACACAAAAATGTTCTACAATATTAAAGAACACGTCAAAATCTACAAACATTTCAGCAATACCAACCAGTCTAAATATCGTAGTTATGTTACTATAACTTCTGTTTTATATTTTAAAAGTTGATAGAAATGCGGACCAAAGTCAGACCATCTTATTCATACCTTTATATTAATCCTTATCCAAATAAATCATTTTGTATTCAAGACTGTTTCAATACCTATAGATTACTTCTTGGATTTTTCAAATCGGACATTCCATTCAAACTATATTACAAATTAAAAACTTTAGTTCGCTTTAAAAATATAAGCGAACGCGCGGGGCACAGGGCGCGTTCTCACACAGGCTAAGGACTCACGAAGCGGTTTTCACCCGCGCCCGCCGCGGTGGCGGAATGGAGTTTTATTTTCAAAACTCACGAGACCGGAGTTTTGTGCGGTTACAAAACTCCGGCAGCCGTCGCGGTTGCGATTATCGCTCGAAAACTTGGCGGTTGATTATCGCAAGACGGGCGGTTAAACGATCAGACCCCGCGACCCGCGCCCGCCCCGGTACAAGATGACCGCCGGTGCAGCGGGACCCGCAAACAATCGCACACGCCGCGGGCGTAAAACGCGTCGTGAAATGTGCTTTAATTTTTTACATAAATATCTGTATTCTACCAAGGCTGCGGGCCCGCAACCACGGCGAGCGCGGGTGAAATCCGCTTCGTGAGCCCCTTGGCCTCAGCGAAGCGGGCAACGCGGCGAGGGAGTACGGCTTGCAAATGTATGAAATAAGTAGCCGCGAGACTCGAACCCACGGTCTATAGTTTATGTTGAAAAAATGTATGTCCCATGCGAAGCTGGGACATGCCGCTAGTTTATTATATCTATATTAAGAGCAACAAAGCGAATAACCGAAGTAAAATGTTTAATTATACGTGGTTCTGTATCCCTGAGGGTTGTTTGCTGAGGGGCGCCCACGTAGCTTAAATAAAGGTTTTTGTGTTACGAATATCTCTATACTTCTGTCGTCATCGCTTATTTAGGTTTAAAGAGTTTATTCTCATAAGAACAGATACAGTTCACTTAAAATGAGATATAGGTAGAACATAAAGTAGGTTTAGGCTAGTGGTGAAGTATGCATAACTTAAAAAACATTCTTATTAAATGTTTAGTCTAGTGGCGAAACATGTTTTACTTAAAAATATTCTTATAGGTAAGCACAATATAAATGTATAGGCTAATGGCGAAACATGTATTTCTTAAAAAAGAAATATTCTCATTTATATCAATATATTTATAAGAATATATCTTTACCAATGGGCTTCCTATTAGAAAATTTAAAGTGTACATTATGAATAATCTAATAGGGAAAGCTTACTATACTTTAGATAGCTATATTAATGATAAAAGTCCGTGGCACGATGTCCCGGTCGCTCTGCCCATCGGCAGCCAACATGTCTGCAATGTCTGTACTATTGTGTGTTTAATTTTTCTAGATTGTATGCATGCATTAGGTATTATTAGTTTGAAGCGTAGCGTGTGGAGTTTATGAATTTGATTACCTTTACGTTTTTTACTACCAAATTCGATTGGCACTACACTGGAGCTTCAATATTGTACATACCAAATACATACAAATATCCCTATACATTGTAACAAGGAACCTACAAAAAACGGTAGAAACCAAGCCGTAAGTTTGTTGCCTAATCTTCTAGGCGTTGGTCGCGTGGAACTGGCACCTAGATTTAACTAGCTTTAAGACGTTTCAAAGTGATCCTAGTGATTCAATTAAGTGATCCTTTGGACTTTTCACTTAGTAATGTTAATATTATCTTTATTGGGGTGATGATTTTTTCTGCCCCGTTTGCAGTAATTTCTGTCTGTTTGATTTCTGTTTCGTAGTTTTTTCTGATTTTCAAACCTTTTTTGTATGGAGACTCGATAAACATAACTCAGACTTGGGGTACACTATAATCTCTATCTCTAATACTATCTCTGTCAAGAATCAAATCTCTGTGTAAGAATCAAAGTCCTGACTGACTGACTGACAGATAGACAACGCACAGCCTTAACCGCTGGTCCTAGAGACTTGAAATTTAAAGAGTACATAGGTCTTATGGCGTAGAGGTATACTAAGAAAGAATTTTTGGAAATTCAACCCATAAAGGTGTAAAAAGGGTTGGAAACGTTTGTATGAAAAATAGTATTCCTTGAACTTACAAACTTGAAACTTAGAGTAGATGTACTCCAAGGTTAAAAAATAGGAAAGGCATTTTTACCCTAAATAAGTGTGCAAAAACTACCCTTAATAAGTGTGCAAAGGGATGTCAAAGTTTGTATGGGGGTTTTTTAACGCGTGGTGCGATTGACTTTAAACATGGGGTAAATATACTACAAAATAAATAACTAAGAATGACACTTTCTATCTTTGATAACTAGCCCTGCAAAGGGTGCACTTGACTGTAAAAAATAGTATGGGAAATTTTAACGCATAGTGCGATTGATTTCAAACTTGAAGTAAATATAGGTACTCCACAATAAATAATTTAAAATCACACTACTCACATAACGGATGTTTGTGGCTCAATCACGGTTCACCACCTCAACGCGTGCGAAGCCGCGGGAAGCCGCTATTTTTCTTATACATAAATAATAAAATAAATAAATAATCCAGTATATGAACTAATTTGATGTAATTTCATCCCAATCGAATGAATAGGGCGTGATTGAGTCACAAACATCACAACATAGTTTCTTTCGCATTTATTTAGTAACAAGCTGGTGCCCGCGACTTCGTCTGCGCAGTATTAGTATTTCGAGTAGCTCATATTACCGTGGCGTAGTACATATGTGTAACTCTAGCGGTTTTGGCAGCGCACGCCAGAATAGCTCGCAGATGGTAGATTTTTTCCTACTTACTTGACACTTATCGTCATATTTTGGACAATTCACACAATATCTTTATAAATTGTAGCCTTTGTGTTATGCTGATGTATAAGCTATATTATTGTAACGTTTCATTAAAATCCATTCAGTAGTTTTTACGTGAAAGAGTAACAAACATCCATCCATCCATCCATCCATACTTACAAACTTTCGCGTTTATAATATTAGTAGGATAGTAGGATTTTATGTGTATTTACGACGACGAGCTAACTTCCAAATATCCCTCATAACTGGGTAAAATATCATGTTTCGAGGAACCATTATTATTATTAATTAAATTTATTCTGAGGCCTTCTCTGCCGCTAAGCAGCGTTGCTGTGTTTAAGTTTGAAGGGTGTGGTTGCCGGTGTAATAGGCACATGAGGCTTAACATCTGTATGCCTCAAGTTGATGGACGCAGGGCAGTTCATCGTAGGGCACGTGCTATCGTGCGTGACTTACGAGGTAATGCTTTGTTATAGGTGATGTTTACCACTTAACATCAGGTGGGCCATCTGCTTGTTCCATCAGCTAGTTGTATAAGAGGAGTAGCTCAATTCGATTGTATCTTTATGTATGTTTGGCTCCGCCAATTGTTTAAAAATATTGATGATTAAATTTTTATTTGGTAGGTTTGGCTTTCAAGGTGGTCTCATATAAATTGAATCGAAATTGATTCGGCGCTTTTTGTATAAGCCAACGTCTACGAGATTCGTAGACATCGGCGTAGCTTCGTAGCATATTCGTAGCCAGCGTAGCAGTATTATACAACGTGTTGATGAAGTTATGTAGGGAAACAAAGAGCGTGTATTTAGACCAAGCACTGGAATACTTTGATGTGTGCAACGGTTGAATACATCGTTTTCGAAATTCCCATAGAAAAGTAAAATTAATATTTTCTCAGAAATTTGCAACAGCCCTGTCTGTGTACGTGTCAAGGTCACACGCACGCGCGCTTCTATCTAGGAAAGAGAAAAACAACGATAACCTACGAGATAATTTGAAATACTTACCTTTCGGTAGGTAGGTAGGTACGCCGCCAATCCCCTGACACGATATTTTTACTGGTTCCTATGGATTTTGTCATTATTTACTGGCTATAATAACACTGGATAAAACTGGATTTTGGTAAGTTTGCGAGATTTCGCACGACACAGGCTTCAAACTTCACACTAAACCATTACCTCGTAGGCACTGCTCATACACACATTGACTGACGACGGCTTTTTACATAACAATCACCATTTTATCACGTTTGAAGACATTTTCTCAACAAAACAATGTACAACAACGCATGTAAACACAAACAGGGTGACCATCTCAAAAGTGGCGGTTCTACCACACACCTGCCAAAAAATCTGTCAAAATCTACCAAGCTTGACGATAAAAATACCAAAAATATGACTTCATACCATCTCCTTCGTGGCTACGGAATAAATTAAATACCTACATTACATTCAGTTACTATCTTATGATCGTTTGTAACGGTTTGCAGTTATCTAAAACGAGATAGAAGTTGTTTAGAAACCAAATCAATAAAGGTAAAAAAGAATAAGAAGTTTCCAGTTCGGTAAAAAATAAATAAATTATAAATATTATTTCATTAAAAAATCAAACTAATAAGATTTTTCTTGAAATATTTAAAATCTGCCAAATGGCAGAAATCTGCCACAAATGGTAACACTGATCGGCGGCCGTCGACCGGTAGAATATCCTGCTTTCGGATCCCTACAATCTACATCTATACTAATATTATAAAGAGGTAAACTTTGTATTTTTGTATTTTTGTATTTTTGTATTTTTGTATGTAACGAATAGGCTCAAAAACTACTGGTCCGATTTCAAAAATTCTTTCACCATTAGAATGCTACATTATCCCTGAGTAACATAGGCTATATTATATTTTCAAAATAATCAGGGATCCTTACTAAAACTTCAATAATGTAACCCAAGGTGGAAAACAAAAAACCTTACATCGCGTGCGCTGCGAAAACTATTGAAGATAGAACAAAATAATGTACTACGATTTTGTAGAACACGTTATCATCTACAAAAAATGTCGCGACAGCATATGTCTAACTATTATAGTTATGTCACAATAAGTGTTCTTTTATTATAAAAAAATAATTGAAATGCCTCCGCTAGAAAAGGGTCTTTATTTGTACCTTGGTATTAATCCTTATCCAAATAAATCATTTCATAATTAAGACGGTTTCAATACCTATAGATTACTTCTTAAATTTTTCAAATCGGACATTCCATTCAAAAGATATGACGAAATTAAAAATGTTAACGGGTCCACGGGTCTCGCGCGGGGTGCGATTTCACTTACTCAAGGAGAAGCGCGTGCAAATGTATGAAATAAGTAGACGCGAGGCTCGAACCCACGGTTTAAGTTTATCCTAAAATGTTCAAAAAATGTATGACCACCCATGCGAAGCTGGGACAGGCCGCTAGTTCTTAATAAACACGTTGTATACGTAAGGAAACATTGGATAGAATTAGATTTTTACAAATCTATATCTATGTCACTACTCCCAGTGTAAGTTTTTTTTTTAATTTTAATATTTCGTTTTTTAGGGTTCCGTACCCGAAGGGTAAAACGGGACCCTATTGCTAAGAATCCGCTGTCCGTCCGTCTGTCTGTCTGTATATCTGTCTGTCTCTTCGTCTGTCACCAGGCTGTATCTCATGAACCGTGATAGTTTGACAATTGAAATTTCCACAGGTTATGTTATTTCTGTTGCCGCGATAACAACAAATACTAAAAAAAAAAATTGTCGTTTTTATAGATAATGGTACGGAACCCTTCGTGCGATAGTCCGACTCGCACTTGGCCGGTTTTTTTTTTAGAATGGACTGTATGCTGGTGATCGTCTGCCGATTCTTGCAGCGCTACCGAACAATGGCATGATTGCATGGCATGCAACAATGGCATGGCAATGCATCGTAGGGCACGTTCCCTTCGAGCGTGACTTACGAGGCAATGCTTTGTTTTAGGTGATGGTTACCACTTAACATCAGATGGGTCATCTGCTTGTCCCATTAGCTAGTAGTATAAAAAAAACTTACTTCTTCTTCTTATAGTGTCACTAGTTCTTTCGAACCAGTGTGTTGAAAGGATTTACATATGGTACAAGAATACATATGGCCTTAATGTAATGTTAATTTAGTACCTCAAGATTTTTAAGACGTGTTAAGCGCCCCCTATCGGATGTGAAGAGGACTTTTATGACTCATTTGAAACCCTGATAAGGTTTGTTAAGTTGAAACATAGATGGCGCTACAGAACATAGACACTGCGCGAGACAGTCCTGAGTCAGAATAGTTATTTTTTTTACAAGACTTGCTGGTTTAATGAGGCACCTGATGTTAAGTGGTGATTATAACCTATAACAAATTATTGCCTCGTAAGTCAAGCACGATAAGATTGTGCCCTACGATGCACTGCCCTGCGTCCATGAACTAAGGCAAAAGTTAAAAGTAAGTTAAAAGTACATACATATATTGAGAGCACTGGTGGTCTAGTGGTAGCGGCCCCGCCTTCCGATCCTAAGGTCGTGAGTTCGAAACCGGTCGTGCACCAATGAGTTTTTCTGTTCAAAAAATGTATGTGCACAATGCCAGTACTCTCAAACGGCGAAGGAAACCGGTATGTCGTGGAACCTAAAAGGTTCTATAACATGTGTCAAGTGCTCGAAAAGAGCCTTAAAAGTCGCACTTGAGGCGCACTTAAAATCCTTTCGCCACACTGTTTCGAAAGAAACTAGTGACACGACAAGAGAGAGAGTTAAAAATAAGTATTATTTCAGGATGCACCCTTGCATCAAAGAGAGCATAAGGCCGTGTTCACACACGCCTAAAGCCCCGTCCACACTAGAACTAATCGGCTAAAAGCCCCTTCACAGGATGTAGTTAATTACTGGAATGTTCTGTCACGCTGCGCGCTAAAGGGGTTAGGCAGGCGTAATAATCTTAGGCCCAGTGAGCACTTTGATCTCACGGTCGGGTGTGTACGGGGCTTTATCGATGGGTGGGTATGCGTTAGTGATGTGCCTTGGAGACGTGATAGCTTAGCTATAGCCTTAAGGTGACGACAATAGCTAATGTACCTCTCGCTCGCACGTTTCGACATGAAAGATATAAAATCCCTAAACTCATTTTCGAAAAATCGCAATCAACCATTTTGTGTGCAATCACATTGCACAGAGTTAAGTAAAAATTTCATTTTGATCGATACAAGTTTTCCTGCCTAAAAGTTTGCTTAAGTACGAAAACTAGTAAAGCAAACTTTTGAGTAGGAAAACAAACTCTTGTATTCGCCTTATTAACTCAGTTGGTAGTGGCTTTGACAAGTATCTGCCTTAATAATACAATACAAAAGTATTACAGATGCATTAAAAAAAAGCTGGTGATAGGTATCGTGTACGCGCGGTCCGAATTTTTGATAATTCCTTTGTATAACGCAATGATAAAATAAAATATGTAGTGGCGCTAGTATCGGGGTATACATTCGCCTCAGTTGGTAGTAGCTTTGTGGCTTTATGTTGTAGGTTCGATCCCCAGGTTGAACAAATAATTGTGTGATGAACATAGTAGTTTATGTTATATACAAGGTGTTCCATAAGTTGTGTATATAAACTTCAGGGGGCTAAAGTACCCATCAATATGAACAACTTTTTCTAAGGAACCAACACTGTGAACGCGAAAAAAAAAACAGCTGTTTCATACAAAAGTTCAATACCTACCAGGCTAAATGAAACAGCTGTTTTTGTTTTCGCGTTCACAGTGTTGGTTCTTTGGAAAAAGTTGTTCATATTGATGGGTACTTTAGCCCCCTGAAGTTTATATACACAACTTATGGAACACCTTGTATATATGTGTAGATATCGTCTATCCTACTAATATTATAAACGCGAAAGTTTGTAAGTATGGATGGATGTTTGTTACTCTTTCACGTAAAAACTACTGAATGGATTTTAATGAAACTTTACAATAATATAGCTTATACATCAGAATAACATGTAGGCTACAATTTATAAAGATATTGTGTGACTAATCCTGCGCAGACGAAGTCGCGGGCACCAGCTTGTATTGTATATATTTATCATACTTAGTATGTATGTAAGTGTAAGTAATACCTATACAAGGTGTAACATAATACCCCTATAACCCCGGAAGCAGGGTAATCTACAGGTCATGACGAACAACTGTTGTTATAAGACTTTTTAAATTTCAAAGTTTTTCATTCATGAAATGCCTCTTAAACTTTCCTTCAAAATGAAACTAGCACATGACGCAGCTCTATTTACAGCTGTTTGTTGACCTTTGATTGTGTACTGTAGATAAAATAGGTACCAGAACTGCCACTAAAATAAAATAGCGTATGTACCAAGGTCACGTACCAAAAGTGTGTTTATCAGGGTTGTTGAAAATTTCTGAGACAATATTAATTTTTCTTTTGTAAAAACATAGGCGAAATACAGAGAACAATATTGGTTAAGACAACAAAATCAGTCGGCACTCATAAATATCTCTTTACTGTTATTTGTAAATACGTAGTATTATATGAGTATTATATCAGCTGTCTGGTTCCCATAGTTTGCTTAGTTTGGGGCTATATAGTGCTGAGTGGAATGTCTACCAATTTTGCTTATTTATTATTAAATAAGCCAATTGAGTGGAAACTAAGAATGAATAGTAGAGCTCTTTGTGTGTGGCTCGTCCGGGGAAGTACTACGACCACGCCTTTTTCTGCCGCCAAGCGGCGTTGCTGTGTTTCGGTTAGAAGAGTGTGGTTGCCGGTGTAATTACAGGCACATGAGGCTTAACGTCAGTACCCCAAGTATGAGATTTGCTTACGATATTTCGTTTTTCGTTTTACGTTTTTGTTCCGTCTTTATTGCGGGTTTTGTATGAAGACGCGATATTGATACCGATACGGAACTTTACAAAACCCGCAATGAGCACGCAGCAAAAACGATTCGTTTTTGTTCCGTGTTCATTGCGGGTTCCGTATCGGTATCTCTATCGCGTCTTCATACAAAACTCGCAATGAACACGGAACAAAAACGTCAAACGAAAAACGAAATATCGTAAGCAAATCTCATACTTGGGGTACTGTATGCCTCAAGTTGATGGACGCAGGGCTGTGCATCGTGGGGACGTTCCTATTGTGCGTGACTTGCGAGGCAATGCTTTGTTATAGGTGATGGTTACCACTTACCACTTACCATCAGGTGGGCCATCTGCTGGTTCCAGTTGTAATAAAAAATTACTTGGTTACCATACCAATTAAGTAAGGCGTAGTTAGAGCCAGTCCAATCATTGTGTTTGGCATTATCGTAACATAGAAGACATCTCGATCTCAGTTGCGTTTGTATGTAATTTTACTACTTTTAAATGTAAATATCTACTTTATTTCTTCTCCCGTGCACTACTGACACATGTTATGTTCTCAATACACAAAAGTTATCTGGAAGATAATGCTTACAGTATTAAGTTGGCCTTAGTACTGTCACTTTACTGTGCAATAAAGTGTTTTCAAACAATCAATCAGTAATTTTGTATTTTTTTTTTTAATTGTGTACGTTATAATTTTATAGCATACTCTAAAAATATTACAATCTAGCCATAATTACGGCTAATAGGTAATTTAACACTGACATAGTTTTTTAAAGTAAGCTACATCTAGAATGTGTCTACTAACACTTTTCTTACTGTGTCTATTTATGGCGAAGACACTTTGTTCTTGTGTTCTTGATTAGAGTTTTTCACCTTCACTACATGAATTATAACATTACACTACACTAGTTCAAACGGTTTAGTTCTTTTAAGTCTTCTCACTATGTCCGTGTTGTAGAGGTAAATATAACAATAATATATTATATTACATTGTAAAAGGATCATACAAAAGAACGGTAGTAGGAACCAAGCCGTAAGTTTGTTGCCTGTTCTTCTAGGCTTTGGTCGCGTGGAACTGGCACCTAGAGTCACCTAGCTTTAATACGTTTCAAAGTGATCCTTGTGATTTTATTTGATACCTTTTGACTTTGACTTTGACATTGTGTCGTAAACGAATCGAAAATGAGAATGAAACCAGTAGTTATGTCGTTTGCAATAAAAGAATGCGAAATTATTGCGTTAATATGCCAGTTCCACGCGACCAAAGCCTAGAAGAACAGGCAACAAACTTACGGCTTGGTTCCTACCGCTCTTTTGTACGATCCTTGTTACAATGTATTAATACAATATTGAAGCTCCAGTGTGGTGCCAATCGAATTGAATGATAAGAGTAGTAGAGCTCTTTGTGAAGAGCTCGTCCAGGGAAGTACTACCACCACACCTTTTTCTGCCGCCAAGCAGCAACGCTGTGTTTCGGTTTGAAGAGTGTGGTTGCCGGTGTAATTACAGGCACATGAGGCTTAACATCTGTATGCCTCAAGCTGATGGACGCAGGGCAGTGCATCGTAGGGCACGTTCCTATCGTGCGTGACTTACGAGGCAATGCTTTGTTATAGGTGATGGTTACCACTTAACATCAGGTGGGCCATCTGCTTGTTCCATCAGCTGGTTATATAAAAAAAAAAAAAAAATAATAATAATATTGTGGTGTCGAGTCCTTGCGCTGGCTAGCGACACTTGCTTGCTACCCGGGACACGGGGCGCAGCGGCCCAGCCTCGTATAATAATATATATATATATATTTGTGTTTTATTGGATTGGCAGGGGTCCCAAACTTATTTAGTATTCGGCCCACTTTGAGAATAAAATAATTTTAGCGCCCCCATTTTTTCACCTACTTAAAACCCTCTATAACTTCAAATTAAATTAATTATTGTGAGCTATATTAGCGGAGATTAAATATTCATTCTAAGCGAGACTTTTACTATAACCCGCAAGAGTTAACTTGAGACCTGAGCGGTAGTACACACGGTGCTCAGGTGTCAAGTTAATTCCCCCCATTTTTTTTCTGGGTCTCTTGCCGCCCTCCTTTAGGCCTGCAGCGCCCACAAGGGGGCGTTATCGTCCACTTTGGGAAAGGCTGATCTAAAGAATCCCGCAATTAGAATGATGATTATCAATCAGTTTGGGGCGAACCATATCTTACTGAGTTTATTACTCTAAGGTTCAAAGCTTTAACCTCTACACAAGTTTTCACAGCGAAGGCATAGTAAGCGTATTTTGAAACAAACTTATTAGACACGCTTATTTTCGTACAGCCTTGTTTGAGAGCATCGGTGGCATAGCGGTAGCAACTTGGTATTTCAATTTAAATTAGTAAGTTTGATCTTTTTTTAAAAAAAACTTTTTTATTTTATTTTAATCACTAAATTAATTTATAAAAATCTAATACAGCCAAGTTTCGGAGAATAACATGACAAAGGTAGCAAAATTCTGAAAGGCGGGTTTATCTTTTCTTGAAAGGCCGGAAGCGCATCAGCAACGCCTCTGGTGTTGCAGGTGTCTATGGGCGACGGTGACCGCTTTCCATCAGGTGGGCCTTAAACTCGTCTGCCATAAACATAAAAAAAAACATTATGATCCAAATAAGTTTTTCTTCTAAAAAGTTCGCATATGTTATATGATAATGCTTTGTTATTATTGCCTTTCCTTTTTTCTAGTAATATCGATTCTGAGCCCTCTCCATCCACTGAATTCCAGTGATCCTCATAATGCCCTAGGTCTACTGGTTTTTTAAGAGAAGTAGAGCTCTTTGTGTGTGTCTCGTCCGGGGAAGTACTACCGCCACGCCTTTTTCTGCCGCCAAGCAGCAACGCTGTGTTTCCGTTTAAAGAGTGTGGTTGCCGGTGTAAATTTTGAAGCTTCAGTGTGGTGCCAAACTAATTTAGTGATATTTAGTGCTGCGATTCTGCGATATGTCAGTTACTTTGGTTCTTTGGACTTCCTCATTTCTGTTTCTATCACGTAGTGAAACTCAAATGGCATTCTCCATAGCCCGTTGTGCGATGCAAAACTTACCCACACTCAAAATAAGCCCTCATTCCCCTTCGGCCTATAGCTCTCTCCATATCTCGTTGTGCGATGCAGAACTTACCCACACATAAAATAGACCCTCTTTCCACTCCGACCATAGCCTCTCCATAGCATTTCCATAGCCCGTTGTGCGATGCAAAACTTACCCGCATTTAAAATAAACCCTTTTTCCCCTCCGATCTATAGCATCTCCATAGCTCGTTGTGCGATGCGAATCTTACCCACATTTAAAATAGACTCTCTTTCTTCTCAGATAGATAGAAAACTCCTTATTGCACACCACAAGGACATTTAACACATTAAAAACAAAAATAAAGTAAAAAAAATCAATTATAACTAAACTCCGACCTATACCACTCTGTATAGCCTGTTGTACGATTCAAAACTACCCACACTCTAAATATACCCTCTTTCCCCTGCGACCTAGGCACCTGTTGCAAAAGCAACAATGTCCAATTCTTCCACTATATTTATTTATATTCCACGTTTCGAACATCAAAAGAGGGCACTTTTGCAGCTCAACCAATACCTTTTGTATACTTAAAGTTGTTCGGTTGAATGATCAAAGAATCCTTTGCCACACGCCCGATTAAAGAAAATAAGCCGGTTAGTCTATGGCCGGCTCGCTGACCAATCATTAGCAGCGTTAGCGCGTTCTCTGTTTAAAATTATGACGTCGAAACGGTCAGTTGAGCGTGGTCTTCTGATGAGTAGGCACGATTATAAGCTCTGATAATTTTTTTGCTCTATAAAATAATAAGCTACTGTTTACAGCTACTCTACTCACTATGACGCCACTTTTTCTTCATAAGTTATTAATTCTTTCGAAACAGTGGTGAAAGGATTGTAAATGCGCCTCATAGAGCCTCTAGGCCGATTTCCTCACAATATTTTTCTTCACCGATTGAGAGTAATATATTTCTTTTTTATACAACTAACTGATGGAACAAACAGATGGGCCACCTGATGTTAGTGGTAAGCATCACCTATAACAGAACATTGCCTCGTAAGTCACGCACGATAGGAACGTGCCCTGCGTCCATCAACTTGATGCATACAGAAGCCTCATGTGCCTGTAATTACAAGATATTAACATTTGGGAGATTCTAAAAAAAAACATGGTTATATACATATGACAGTTTATAAGTTATTATGACAGGTAGAGTAGATGACAGCTAGTCAATTGTAGAATCATATCCGTCCACGCAGGCGCCACATACAGTGCTTATGTACATTCTCGGTACTAATATACTCTTTTGATCAGTTTGATAATACACGACTATTTTGGATTGTTTGAGTGTTATCTTGATATGGCTGCCATCTTTGGAAATTCTGAAAAAAAAATACGTTCTTTTGAATTTTTTAATTAAGTTACTTGTGTTACACAAGTAAAAATAACACAATTTCTTTTTTAAGAGAGGAAGATTAGGTTTAAGTGAATGTAGCCTATTGAAATAAATATTTTTATAGCTCTTTTTCATGCTAAACCTAAGATATTTATATTTAAATAAAATTCATACAGTATATTACGTGTATTTATTGTTTTATCCATATAATATTCAAAGATTTAACAAATTAATAAGGAACCAACCCACACATGAGCAGTTTTGCTACAAAGAAAATGCTTTAACAAAGAACCATGTGTGGTTTGGTTCTTTATAGATAAAATTAAACTTTTAGATTTTTCAGATTTCTGGGTTACCATAGAGCACGGATCTTTTTAGTTTATTGTACAACTGTTGTTATGTGGGTTGGTAACTTTGTCGAAAAAATGTTTTCTTCAGTCAAAATTGTCAGATCACTATGATCTTCATAGGGTTGGTAGAAGGTGCATTTTAAAAGCTTGCTGTATACTTAAGTCGATTTTGACTTTTGTGTGGGTTGGATCCTTTATGCATAACTACGTCCAATTGTAAGTTGTACAAAAAAGATCTTAAGGCTACTATGGTTAGGTACAGGTTTAAGGCGAAGACAAGAGCTATTGCACTTTGCTTCAACGTTCATCATGCGTACGGCCAAAGAATGGAATTCCTTACCGGCGCGTCCGTTTTTCCGAATGCCTATAATTTGAATGTTTTCAAGAGAAGAGTGAATAGGTATTTTCTAGGTAAACGTGCCACATCGTCGACCACATCTTAACTTAAGATTAGGTGAGATTGCGGTCAAATGTTTTACCTAACAAGTTGTAAAAAAAAAAAATTGTGACTCTCGCTCGCACGTTTCGACATGTTGAAAGATATAAAATCACTAAACTCATTTTCGAAAAATCGCAATCAGCCATTTTGTGTGCAATCACATTGCACACAGTTTAGTAAAAAATCATTTTAATCGATACAAGTTTTCCTACTTAAAAGTTTGCTTATGAAAACTAGTAAAGCAAACTTTTGAGTAGGAAAACTTGTATCGGTCAAAATGTAATTTTTCGAAAATGAGTTTAGTGATTTTATATCTTTCAACATGTCGAAACGTGCGAGCGAGAGTCACATTAGGTCTTGTATTCGCCTTAACAGTTTGTCCGTTCCGGACGTAAAACAAAATGGCAGCAGAGCAAAAAAATAAAACTGTATGTACGAAAAAAATATTTAAAAGTTACTTACATGAACTGATTGCCGGCGTTCGATTCGTCGATATTTAGTTGTTCATCAACTAATACGCTAAATCCTCCATTGTACAATTTGATTCCATTTGGCACTACCAAAACTGCGAATCTGGAAATAATTATCAAAACTTGTAGCAACATAAAATTATCGAAAACATGGTAGATCAAATTTTGATAAATAAATATTGGTAGACTTTCCACACAGCACTATCTAGCCCCAAACTAAGCAAAGCTTGTAAAGGGCCATTCATAAATTACGCCACACGTGAAGGGGGAGGGAGGGGGTCGACGAAGTGTGACAAGGGGTGGAGGGGAGGGGTTCCTAATGTGACGACACATTTTTTTCAAAATATAATATTTTATATATATAAAAAAATACATAAAACACGTAAAACAAAATAAAAAATTAAAACTAAAACTAATGAAAAAAAAACACTGTACTGTGTGGAGCATTATGGGTTAATAGGTCCCTGACTCAGTATTTGCTGCACCGATACCCATTTTACAGGTAACAGCGCAGCACTGGTATTCTGCCAGGGCCTAGAGCGGGTAAAAAACACGGGTAAAAAAAACATAAAATATATAAATAAATCTTAGCATACAAATGAAAAAATAATACATACATTAATAAAAACAAATAACTAAAAGCAGTAAATAACACGTAATGAATCATAAACAGAATAGAGGTACATAAATAAGTGAGAACCTTGTGAGAACAGAATAAATAAAAGTTGAGTGTCAAACTGGCGAACTTGTCAGTCGCGCCAAATGTCAATGCAAATTGCAAATTGCATTGACATTTGGCAAGACACAAAAAACATAGGCGAAAATCTTTATATATAAAAGAAAGTCGTGTTAGTTACACTATTTATAACTCAAGAACGGCTGAACCGATTCGGCTGAAAATTGGTGGGGAAGTAGT
Organism: Chloroclysta siterata; assembly: GCA_932294275.1. Lineage (NCBI taxonomy): Eukaryota > Metazoa > Arthropoda > Insecta > Lepidoptera > Geometridae > Chloroclysta > Chloroclysta siterata. The sequence continues at coordinate 1,613,274 of OW028595.1, read as the reverse complement.
TTAGAACCGGGAGACGGACATAGGATACTTTTTATCCCGACTTTTATGACTTTATTTATACTATTATTCTTTTATATTTTATACAACAATCGAAGAGGCAGGAACTTCAAGTCGTCGTTAGTACCTGTTTCTTCTGACCAAATTACGTGGCTCAAGATTGTTCCATGGGGAAGAAAGGATTTTTTTTTATTAAAGATATTGCCAATCATATCAATAAATCATTATTTTATTTGGGCGAAGCGAAGCCGCGGGTAAGAGCTAGTTAAATATAAAGAATAATATTGTGATAACAAAATCGTTCGTCACTCAGCTTTATGCTGTAATAGTGTTTGCACTACTACAACGCTGGTCTTCATTGATTATATATCTTTCAAATGTGCAAGCTAAAAGTTATTTGACGGTTGTCAGCCCCTTAAGAAATATTTGAACATTACAATCCACAAATCAACATACACGTTTTCTCCATTCTCTCTATACATACCTCGGCTTTTCATCCCGACAGTCGGCTAGTAAAAGATCTTGTGTTCCTTGTAGCGTTGTACCTCCCGATAGCGTATGTATGTAAGGCCAACTTAGGACGCATTCGCCTGAAAAATAACAATATAGTAGCCGGCATGGAAGTTTTCCGCCGCTAAGCAGCGTTCTTTTTATACTACAAGCTGATGGATCAAGCAGATGGCCCTGACTGAAGTGGTAACCATCACCTATAACAAAGCATTGCCTCGTAAGTCACGCACAATAGGAACGTGCCCTACGATGCACTGCCCTGCGTCCATCAACTTAAGGCATACAGATGTTAAGCCTCATGTGCCTGTACTTACTCCGGCGACCACACTCTTCAAACCGAAGCACAGCGTTGCTGCTTGGCGGCAGAAAAAGGCGTGGTGGTAGTACTTCCCCGGACGAGACACACACAAAGAGCTCTACCACTCTTTGCCCCGGACGTTTGAAGAGTGTGGTTGCCGGTGTAATTACAGGCACATGCACTGAAAAAAAAAATCATTAAAAAGAACTGATAAAACGTTCATGTGTACTGCTTTGAACAGTACCAGGGGAGCCTGCCGAGCAAATCAGTAACATTTACTGCTCCTAAAACAGTTAAAGTTCGAGGCAACATTTTACCGTTATGACAGTAAATTTAAATGTTTTGAGTAGCAAAAATGTGTAAAAAATGTTACTGTTTTATACAGTCAAAAAATTTTACTGTTTTAAACAGTAAAAAAAAAATACTGTTTTAAACAGTAAAATAAAGTTACTGTTTTAAACAGTAAAAAATGTTACTGTTTTAAACAGTAATATAATGTTACTGTTTTAAACAGTAAAAAAATGTTACTGTTTAAAACAGTAAAATATTAGTACTGTTTGAAACAGTAAAAAAACTAATGTGCATGCACAGTAGCGGGTACTGAAGTGAGCAGTTACAGGTAATGTCAAGATTAGTACTTTTTAATGCGCAAGAACAGTAGCGGGTACTGTAAGTGCACAGTTACATGTAATGTCAAGAATAGTACTTTTTAATGTGCAAGAACAGTAGCGGGTACTGTAAGTGCACAGTTACATGTAATGTCAAGAATAGTACTTTTTAATGTGCAAGAACAGTAGCGCGTACTGTAAGTGCACAGTTACATGTAATGTCAAGAATAGTACTTTTTAATGCGCAAGAACAGTAGCGGGTACTGTAAGTGCACAGTTACATGTAATGTCAAGAATAGTACTTTTTAATGTGCAAGAACAGTAGCGGGTACTGTAAGTGCACAGTTACATGTAATGTCAAGAATAGTACTTTTTAATGCGCAAGAACAGTAGCGGGTACTGTAAGTGCACAGTTACATATAATGTGAAGGATAGTACTGTTTAACGTGTACGCACAATATCGGGTACTGTACTTACTGATCAGTAACAGTACCCGCTATTGAGAATGCACATTAAAAAGCACTATCCTTCACAATACCTGTAACTGTACACCTACAGTAGCGAGTACTGTAAAAGCACAGTAAAAGGTTGTGAAGGACCGTCCCTGATACCTACTGCCTACGCAGTACTGCATAGGTAGGCAGGTATGCAGGCGACCTGAAATAAATTAAAAAAGATTTAATTGAAGTAATTTATTTAAGATGAAAAAACTAAAAATAAAAACGTTGGTCGCTCTTCCAGGACATTTCTGTTTCATCTTCGATGTGTGAAATAAAGCTTTGGCGCACTTCTGCGACTCATGTTCTTTTTCGTTTCATTTGCACCGGGCCAATGATGTGCGGCAGAAGTAGCAATAAGTCCAGGTTGCTCGTTTCGGGAATTTGATCTGTAAAGCAACAAGAACGAAAATTAGTGACTAAGATTTTTATCGTCGAACGTTTATAGGTACCTACTCTTTACTCAGGAATTATACTGACAACGGGTTAGTTCTATGGAAAAAAATCGTGTTGAATGTGACAATACATTAAACTAATTTAAATTACAAACTAACCTCGTGCAAATTGCTTCAATTCTGCCAATGATGTGCGGCAGAAGTAGCAATAAGTCCAGGTTGCTCGTTTCGGGAATTTGATCTGTAAAGCAACAAGAACGAAAATTAGTGACTAAGATTTTTATCGTCGAACGTTTATAGGTACCTACCTACTCTTTACTCACGAATTATACTGACAACTGGTTAGTACTATGGAAAAAAAATCGTGTTGTATGTGACAATACATTAAACTAAATTAAATTACAAACTTACCTTGTGCAAATTGCTTCAATTCTTCCACAAATGGTGATCGTGTTGATGATGAGGAGTAATTTGCTCTTTAGTAGCGGTAGTTTATCATCCAATGAATGTTCATTTTGAGGATACCAATGATCGAAGTCTGCAGTGAGCTGGAATTAAGAGATGTAATGAGAGAGAAGTATGTTGTTAGAAAACCCCGAAAATTTTACGGCTAAGTCCAATACAAAAAGTCGTAAACCGGGTGCCATGTGGTTGCACACAAAATGGTTGATCTCTATCTCTAATGCTTATGAATTGACTTACCTTCAAAATAATTCACGTAGGTACTTCTCGAATCCCCAGTCTGTAAGAAGTGTTTTTGTGGTATCGTCACTCATACACTTTCGCTAAGATTGATACACAACATTTTGCACTGTCACACACAACTCAACTGAAAAAAAGTTTAGGGTTTATATGATTCTTCCTAAATTGTGATATTATTACAATTATAAAACCTCTATAATATTGAGTTCACAGACAGATAGTCAGATACGGATACGTTTACAATATGTCTGGCTTGTCGCGAGGTCAGGAGGGAAGAGAGCGAATGTTTCGCGCGCGGCCACGCGCTCACAGAGCCGGGTTATGTTGGCTGCCTGTGAAGGGGCGTCGCCGAACCGCGCGGCAAGTCCTACCATTGGCGGCCACACACAGTGCAGCCATCACAATGCCAAGATGCGCTCAGAATAAGATGCGTTCGGAATATACAATAATAGATGATTTCGGAATACATTAATAGGTGCGTTCGCCACAAAAGATTGAAGAAATAATTAACAACTTGCCGAAATTATACTGAACTGAACATAGCGAAGGGTAGAAGGCAAATAGCTAGCCGTGGGTAGAAGGAGTCGGACGTACGCGTCTGGAGCGGCTCATACTGTAGTGAGCCGTCAGTACCGGCTCTATTTCTTTTGGAGCGGCTCAACAGCTCTCATGCCAGCCTAATATAAATTTTATTCCTAGGTTGATAGGGTTATTGATTATTGATTCTACATTAGAAAAAAGATATCCAGATCAAAAATTTTGCTAAATGAATTTGAATTGTTTTGTCTAGATAATATGATCTAATTTCCAATGATGTATTTTTGGAGCCGCTCATCTGTGGAGCGGTTCTCAGGTCTACTCATAAAATGTGATACACAACTCAAACGGTTCAAAGATTGGTTTTATGATAAACAGAACCCTGAACCGTTTGAGTAGAATATTTATTTTGATTCATTGGGAGGTTTACTACGTGCTCGAACCGTTGAATCGTTTGAAGTAATATCTGCACGGGTGAGTTAGTGGAGTTAGGATGAATTGAAGGATTATGGTTCTTTTTAGAAAAGCATGTTTTTAAATGGGTTACGAATTTGAATTATTAACTTGAGTTGTTTTAGCAACAGCCCGTGGGTGCCCTCGCGTTTTAGCATACATATTTAAGGATATTTTGCGTTCAAGGCTCGTCATAATTTGCATAAATATTTTACGTTTTATCGTTTAATCAAGTAAGGTTCATTTTGAATAGTAGAACTTTTACTTGAATTTTTTTTCATTCCGTCGTTCATTGTTAGCAATATTTATTAGTTATTGCTAACATACAAATTCACGGAATTTTTCCTGTTTATTTTCCGCAAGACTCGTTTATTTTTCTACAAAATTATTTTTATCGTAGTATTTTTTTGTTTTGGCGTCTAGTCCTTTTGCCAAGTCTTATCGGTGCTTGCTTGGAATATTTGAAGGTACCATGAAAATAAATTGGTCCTGAAATTCTGAGCCGTTTGAACTGCGGTTCGGCTCCGGCTCGAGACTGTAAATGAGCTGATGCGCTGCAGATCATGTTTTTTGAGTGAGTTACCCATGGCTACAACTAGCGTGTCGCACGCAGCGGCCAGCGGCGGCGCGGCGTAAGCGCGGGGGGGGCGGAGGAGCGGCGCGTGTTACGTACTTACTCGAGCGAGCATTTGCGTTTATTGTTTGAAACATTAGATTCAATTAAGTAATGAGATAAACAATATTTTAAATTGTTATTATTATTATTAACAGTTAGTTTAATCGTTTATTCCACAAAATACAACTCGTAAGAGAGGGGAAGGTTAAAAGATCCACATGCTTCGAAAACAACAGCAAACAGCGAATAGGTAGGTAGGTACCTACCAAACAATAAACACGAACATGTGGATGGGTGTTTGTTTGTTTTTGTTTGTGTTTGGCTGTTTTCATTTGTGTTTGCCAGTGATCGACGTCGGTGTCGGTTTTTGTGCACAAATCACAGGTGTTCGACAAACGTGTCGGCGATGTATCCAAAAGCTTGTTAGGTATCTAGCAAGGCGGCGGCCTTGTACGATTTTTGTGAATTTTGATCATCCTCCATCGTCTTCGTTTCCTTCTTTTCCCTCAAACTCGTCGTCCGCTAAGTTTGCCCATCCGGAATATAGGTATTAGAAATCTTAATATAGGTACCTACCTACTAATGTTTCGATAGTCAAAATGCACGTTACGTACCTACCAGTCTTCTGAACAAGTGAAAATAAAAATTTTCGTGTCAACTATTGTCAATAAATACTTATGTGTAATATAATAAGCCTAATAAGATATACTTACCTACCTAATATGAGGAGCTTTTGAAGGGCAACAATGAGCATGAAAAACAGACAGACAGACGCGAAACGAAACTTTATTTTATACCTATTATGTAAGGATAATACCTATACCTATTATGGATTAAGTAGAGGTAGTTATTTCTGTGCACTAACTTCTGGTAGGTATACCTTCACGTAACGTTACTAGGTAGGTAGGCTACCAACATACGGTTGTTTGAATTAGGTACTTACTGACAGTAGGTTGGCTATAAGTAGGTAGTAGGAAGGTTGGCTATAAGTACGTATATATATTTACATAAAGGTAGTTTTTTAAACAAATTGGCAATCAAATATTTATTTCGGTTATAACAAAATAGGTACCAACAAATAGGCACATAGGTAGTTGAAATAAGTAAGTACCTACTACACTACGTAAAGCTATTTATTATAGTGCAAATATTAACACGTCCGGGTAGGTCAACTAATAATCGTACCGTTTAACACAAAAAGTGAGAGTACGGCACAAACCAACGAGACAAAATTCACGTTTTCATCATAGTCACAAAAATGGTTAACTCAGCGCCAGCGGCTTTTTAATATTCGAACGGTAGTAGTTATAGCACCTGAAGTAGGTATATATTTTATAATGGCTTGAAAGTTATTAGTTAATGAATGAAACTGTTTAAATAACAGTTAAGTACACTCAAATAATTAAAATATACTGCTTTAATACATATCTATCTTTTTATGAGGTAGTGATCAGTCAGTTTTAATGTGATATCTTTTAAAGTAACTGTTTTGTTCATTTAGTGATAACGTTCAAATCATTACAATTTACTGATACAATACAGATCATTTTGTAGAGGTCATGTTCAGTCAGTTGTACTGTTCTAGCATTTAAATTAACTGTTTTGTTCATTTAATGATAACGTTAAAACCATTACAATTTACTGATACAGCACGGACAATTTTTGGAAAACTATGGTGAGTTAGTTGTACAGTGCTATCAGTTGAAGTAACTGTTTTGTTCATTTAGTGATAACGTTCAAATCATTACAATTTCCTGATACAATACAGATAATTTTAAAGAGCTCATAGTCAGTCAGTTGTATTATACTATCCGTTAAATTAACTGTTATGTTCTTTTAGTAATAACGATCAAACCATTACAATTTACTGTTTCAACACAGACATTTATGGAATACCATGGACAGTTAGTTGTACTGTGCTATCCGTTGAATTCACTGTTTTGTTCATTAGGTGATAACGATCAAACCATTACAATTTTCTGCTACAACACAGACATTTACGGAAAACCATGGACAGTTAGTTGTACTGTGCTATCCGTTGAATTAACTGTTTTGTTCATTAGGCGATAACGATCAAACCATTACAATTTTCTGCTACAACACAGACATTTACGGAAAACCATGGACAGTTAGTTGTACTGTGCTTTCCGTTGAATTAACTGTTTTGTTCATTAAGTGATCACGATCAAAACATTACAATTTACTGTTACAACACAGACATCTATGGAAAACCATGGCCAGTTAGTTGAACTGTACTATTCGTTGAATTAACTGTTTTGTTCATTTAGTGATCACGATCAAAACATTAAAATTTACTGTTACAATACAGACATATTTGGAAAACCATGGTCAGTTAGTTGTACTGTGCTATCAGTTAAAACAACGGGTTCGTTCATTTAATGATACGGTTCTAACCATTAAAACTTACTGACATTACAGTAATGGTAACAATTTTTTTTTTTTTAGTTTTTTTAGTAATTTGTACTGTTTAATCAGTTAGAGTTACTGTTTTGTATTTAACTGTTATTGAAACATTTGTCGATAATGTTTAAAGTAGTTAGTCCTAATGAAAATCTCTTAACTGTGTGACAGTAAGCAATCATTTTTTTCAGTGTGAGGCTTAACATAAATATTAATCATTTCCACCGCACTTGAATACCGTCGTGTGTGTTATTTTTTAATTACGCCCTCTCCATTGCTTACACCTACTTCTGAAATTATGGCGCTTTCATAGCTTTGGCTTGAATAAAGTCATCGTTTTTTTAAGGCGAAGTCAACTGCTAATCAAGATTGAGATTGATAGGGATGTAAAGAACAGAATAAATGCAGGATGGATGAAATGGAGACAGGTCACAGGAACAACGTAGTAGTAGAGTAACAGCAAGAGTAGTAGAGCTCTTTGTGAAGGACTCGTCCGGGGAAGTACTACCACCACGCTTTTTTCTGCCGCAAAGCAGCGTTGCTGTGTTTCGTTTTGAAGAGTGTGGTTGCCGGTGTAATTACAGGCACATGAGGCTTAACATCTGTATGCTACAAGTTGATAAACACAGGTCAGTGCATCGTAGGGCACGTGGGCAATGCTTGTATAACACGTTCGAGCGCGGTACCTGATTCGCGGCGGTCCGTAATATGACACTAAAAACTTCCATACATTTTCAAACGACGTCTGCATACGTAGCACGATACATATTACATTCATTTCAGCTTATTGTGACAGTAACGTTTGCACACGTCACTCGGATAAATACGTTTCCTCAATGTCATCATAAAAATATAGGCGTTATTTCACCCAACGTATAATAACGTATGACAGATCTTTCATAGACAGTATCGCTACATGTAGACAGTAGAAATTTGAAATTTTTATATAATGTGACGCTGAGAGGTAGCTAATAGGATTCATCATCGTGGGCACACGTTCTGCCCTGTACAAAGTGTTTTTTTCTTAACGACACTATACGTTGTGTCACATACTGTAAATGTTCTGACGTTCAATTACGTACCGCGCTCGAACGTGTTAAGTAACAGCTCTTTTGTAAATTCTGATATTTAAGAGACAAAATGTAGGGGATATATGATATGATGCGTATTCCCTACATTATTTCACCTAGCTTCAGAGGAACATGTAAAATGATAAACGTCCGTTTCCACAAAAGTACTGATTTATATTTCCACTTTCAAGTAGGTATTACATGTCTGAACATAATGAGCGGGGAGAGACAACTGGCGACGCTACATACAAAACCTTCACATCAGCCCGATTGCAAGTACCTGTGTGGCTAGCCGCCACACAAAGTAAATATTTTTCTATTCTATTCTACTAAAAAAGCAACATACGATAGAATCCATAGTTCTTCTTAATCTGCATGTCAGTCCATCTGTCAAGCAGCCACGAGAAACTGTCAGACTTCAGTTGGACTTGCGTGGCGTTGTTTATATTCAGTGTCGAAACTCCGTTGTTGCCCTGTTATGGAATAACATAATAATGTAAAAAACATATGTATTATAAATAAATAAATAAATAAATATTGTTGGACTTTCCACACAGCACTATCTAGCCCCAAACTAAGCCAAAGCTTGTAATATGGGAACCAGATAGCTGATATAATACATTTTTTTTTTGTAAATACATACTTATAATATTATATATTACCCAGACAGAGAACAAACATCAATGTTCATCACATAAATGTTTGTTCTCGGTGGGGATCGAACCCACGGCCTACGGCGCAGAAGGCAGAGCTACTACCAACTGAGCTTGAAGGCTGTTATTCAGAAGAAAGAGTGCAAAAGTTACAAAATAAAACGATTTTTTTTTGTCGTGTCACTAGTTTGTTTCGAAACAGTGTGGTGAAAGGATTTTAAGTGCGCCTCAAGAAGCTCCTTTCGAGCACTTTACACATGTTATAGAACTTTTTAGGTTACAGGACATGCCGGTTTCCACACGATGTTTTCCTTCACCGTTTGAGAGTACTATTATTGTGTAGCAACTCACTGGTGCATGACCGGTTTTCAACCCACGACCTTCGGATCAAAACGCGGGGCCGCTACCACTAGACCACCAGCGCTCTAAAATACTTAAAGATAACAACCTTAACTATGGTAGGTTTAGAGCTCTGTTAGTTACTAACCAAGGATTAACAGGCCGTTAAATGTAACCTTAGATGTCAAACGCGTACATTTTGACATATTTAACGGCCCTTTAATCCTTTGTTAATCTAACAGAGCATGGTGAAATAAGCGCTTGGTATGTGAGGGGGTGTGTGAGGTCTTCTGATAACTAAAACAGTTTCACCACTTTGATACGGCACGGTAGATATCCCATCAGATCTCTTAATACCAACCAGTTTCCTTAAGGACGTCTAAGTGGGTAGTCTTCTGATAAAACTTTCAATAAAACTATAAGGATCACTTTGAAACGTCTCAAAGCAAACTACTTGGTGCCAGTTCCACGCGACCAAAGCCTAGAAGAACAGCCAACAAACTTACGGCTTGGTTCCTACCGTTCTTTTGTAAGGCTTACTTTGATAACTGCTGTGATATCGATGGGATCTCTGCTGTACGCCTTCAGGACTTGGCCCCAAGCCGTTTGGGATATCAGCTCTGACTCCAAGAAACCGGTTCTTGATAGCTGCAATAAAAATAACCATTTAAAACAGTAGCGTAGCTATCGTAGGGCCAGGCGGTGCAGTGCAGGGCCCCGGAGCTCAAGGGGCCCTCTAACCTAAGCTTTGAAAAGAGAGTCGGCCAGCTCTCGAAACTAGAAAATCTTGAGCCTTCTCACAATTTATCACATATTTTTTTATGATTTATTTTAAGGGCAATATAAGTTCAAGCAATGTGGAAAGAGGGGGTGAGGGCCCGATTCTTTCTCATATGCACCGGGGCCCTTGTCCACCTAGCTACGCCACTGATTTCAAACCAACCAAGTACGAGTTGTACCTGGTAGGTACAGTCACTTATAGCAAAAAGGTTTATGAAGTCAGCTTAGATAGGAATCTAGGCTAGGCAGGGGCGAATCCAAAAGGGTTGTGGTCACAGCCACCTGAAAATAGTCAAGTGCGAGTCGGCCAATGCATGAACTGAAGGGGCCGTCCATTAATCACGTGATGATTTTTTAGCATTTTTTAACACCATGACCATTATATTTATTAAGGACCATGACAAAAATGTCTAGACAGAAAACCACGTTTCGGTTTAGAATTCGCGCGTTTGACGAAAAAATAAATACACGTGATATCTTACTACACCCCCCCTCCCGCCTTGTGATATTTCGTGATTTTTGCTAGACCCCCTCCCCCCCTTATAGACGGTCCCAAAGGAGATGCTTACAATATATATGACGCCGTTCCCACAACCGGAACCGCACTCGAGGCTAGGTGACCAGTATCTCAAGTCTGAGTTTTTTTTTCAGGCCTTTTTTGTATGGAAATTCGATTCGAAGCGATAATGCCTCTATCGGGCATGCTGTGAACGAAAAAAAACTCAGAATTGGGGTACAGGTTGGCGATGTACTAAAGACCTCTAAAGAGCTCTACTACTCTTATTACCTCCTCGTGTATAAATGCGTTTAAGAGTAGTAGAGCTCTCTGTGTATGGCTCGTCCGGGGAAGTACTACCACCACGCCTTTTTCTGCCGCCAAGCAGCAACGCTGTGTTTCGGTTTGAAGGGTGTGGTTGCCGGTGTAATTACAGGCACATGAGGCTTAACATCTGTATGCCTCAAGTTGATGGACGCAGGCAGTGCATCGTAGGGCACGTTCCTATCGTGCGTGACTTACGAGGCAATGCTTTGTCATAGGTGATGGTTACCACATAACAGGTGGGCCATCTGCTTGTTCCATCAGCTAGTTGTATAAAAAAAAACGAAGAAGATTGTATGCTAAAAGTGACTTACGTTCATCCCGCTAGCTTTGACCACAAATTTCTTCTCCTCAACTCCCGGCTGTCCTTTATACTTGACCAGCAGTTCACTGTCAGGCACCAGAAGGTTATCCTGGTTCCCTGTGAACGCCAGGGTCATGGTGCCTTCGTACGCCACCGGTTCCGAGGAGATGTCTTTGAGGAATGATGTGTGGAGGCGCTCTTGACCTGTTAGACGGACCTACAAGTAAAAACAAACAATATTTTTTTGCTTACATCTTGTAATAACTTTACAGATACTTATCTACGTTACAATCTAAATAACGAACAATTTCGAATGTATTATATTTATTTATACTTATATAATAGTATGTATCTCTTAAATTTGTATGTATGTATGTATTGTAGGTAAATATTTATTGAGTCGGTTATTTTTATGTTATAGTTGTTATTTTTAAAAGGTTGTTTTCCTCTATTGTCTCAAAGAGCACTACCACCCACTCCACATAACACAAAGGTTAACTGGAAGAAAATGGTAATTAGCATTAAGTTCGCCTATGTACTTTATTTATGTGCAATAAAAAAAAATCTTATCTTAACTTACATTTAAATAAAAATTACGTTTAAATGAAAATTATCAAAAAACAACAAAAATATAGACTCAAGACAAAACAAAATAATGAAAATTATTAACAACTAGCGGCCTGTCCCAGCTTCGCATGGGTGGTCATTAATTTTTTGAACATTTTAGGATAAACTTAGACCGTGGGTTCGAGCCTCGCGTCTACTTATTTCATACCTTTGCACGACCTTGAGTGACCTTAAAATCGCACCCCGTGCGTGACCCGTGGACCCGTTAACATTTTTAATTTCGTCATATCTTTTGAATGGAATGTCCGATTTGAAAAATTTAAGAAGTAATCTATAGGTATTGAAACCGTCTTAATTATGAAATGATTTATTTGGATAAGGATTAATACGAAGGCACAAATAAAGACCCTTTTTTAGCGGCGGCATTTCAATATTTTTTTTATAATAAAAGAACACTTATTGTGACATAACTATAATAGTTAGACATATGCTGTCGCGACATTTTTTGTAGATGATGACGTGTTCTACAAAATTGTAGTACATTATTTTATTCTATCATCAATAGTTTTCGCAGCGCACGCGATGTAAGGTTTTTGTTTTCCACCTTGGGTTACATTATTGGAGTTTTAGTAAGGATCCCTGAATTCCGTACGTCATCATCTTCCTGCCCTTATCCCACGCTGCATGGGGTCGGCACAACAGGTTTTCTTCTTACACTCTCCTCTATCATTCGTCATCTCGGTGCTCACTCCTTTCTTACTCATGTCATCTTTCACACAGTCCATCCATCTTTTCTTTGGCCTGTCTCTCCTTCCGTACGTAATATCCAAAGTTCCAAGATCCAAAGATCCGTACGTAAATATTTAAAACACAAAAACGAAATATCAAAAATTTTAGGTGATTATGAAATTCGAATATACAAGTAATTTAGTTTTGGGACTAGAATGTAAAAATATTAAAACGATCTTTATTCAGTACAAACAATCACAAGGATCACTTTGAAACATCTTATTTATATACTATAGTCGCGTTAAAATCTCGCTGCAGGCTCGGTCAGTGCTCAACCTATAGTCGCATTAAACTCCCGCTGAAAACTCGGTCATAAATCATCATAACACACGCTTAAACAAAAGGATCGTCCGTTCTCCTAAGTGCGAGAAAGAGAGAGAGAGCAATATTGCTGTCTCGTTCCGATAACTTATGACCGAGCCTGCAGCGAGAGTATAACGCGACTATAGGTGAATCTACCGCCAGTTCCACGCGACCAAAGCCTAGAAGAACAGGCAAGAAATAAGATCCACTTACCCTCCATTCTTTCTTGACAGGATCAGTGGCGTTGGGCTGGTGGCCGTGCAACGTGAGCTCGTACTCCGTGGTTCCTTCTTTCTTCCTCTCCAGCTTAGCGTCTGCCTCTACCCTCATGAAGACGTTCTCTGGGTTACCTTGGCTGGAAGAAGATAAAACTATGAAAAATCGCAGAACATACATGGGAGTGATTCGGGTACCCCAAGTGATGCTCCTGTCAAGAAAGTACCGGGAATTGATCAATATTACACAACACACACTAGATTGATCTAAAGTCAAAGTCAAAAGGTATTTTATTTATTTATTTAATTTATTCAATAAAATCACAAGGATCACCTTGAAACGTCTTAAAGCTAGGTGGCTCTAGGTGCCAGTTCCACGCGAACAAATTTAACTAATAACAGCACTGTATTTTATCTAAAACAAACAGATTCAACTCAAACTCCGCGCCACAATGGAAAACAGATGTGCTGATCTAACAACCAAAAAAAAAACAAATAAAGTAATTCAGAAACGTGAACAAATCATTAATTCCCGATACTTTTTTGACAGAATGTATATTTTCAGGGCTGGATCCGCGCCTGAGTTACTACCTCTGGGTAGTAGCTCTGCCTTCTGCGCCGTAGGCCGTGGGTTCGATCCCCCCACAGAACAAACATTTTTGTGATGAACATAGATGTTGCTGTGTGGAAAAGCCAACAATATTTATTTATTTAATATTTATTTATAACGTAAAAAAAACTTATGCGGTCCAAAAACTCACCCAAAATACTTCAGCCGGAACCACATCTCGGCCCTCAGGACGTCCTCGACGAAGCTCAGCGTCTCCACATGGACCCTCACCTCCAGTACATCATCAGACGCGGAGACCGTCGGCTGCAGGATCACGCCGCAGGAGCCGGGCGGCGGAGACGAGAACAGAACCAGTCCGTTGAGGACGACTAACGAGGGTTGGATGGAGTGGAAGAAGCTGGGGAGAGAAAAATGTTTATTGTCTATCGATCTATCGATCTATCGATCTATCGATCTATCGATCTATCGATCTATCGATCTACATATATCGCACCTATAGAATAGAAGTGACTCAATTATAAAAACATGATTTTTGGGAAATGCGACAAAATGATTTTACGATCGTGTGTTTTTACTGAATTGTATCATGTCATAACCAAATTACGACATATATAAATTTTTTTTTACAAATTAAATGGTAAATTAGGATTTTATCTATATTTTTAGCTTATTGCTCATTTAAAATGTATTTAATTTAATACGGTATCTACTACTTAAAAAAAAACCTTCCGCAATTGAGTCAGTTTTGTACTATAACAAAAAAAAATACTCGTGACTTATTTTGAAACAGGTTTCTTTAATTCTGAACGTTCGGAAAAATATTTGGTTTAGAATTAACTTGTGCATTTTAGAACGATGTTTGGTGTAATAGTTACTTAGTTTATTGTAACAAAATGACACAAAACAAACAACGGTCACTTTGTTACTCAAAATTCTACCTGATTTTCGCGTACAAAACTATTGTATTGGGTCTTAGGTCACTTTAATAATAAACGCGTGACGTTTCACGGTAATCCTGGCTGACGCAATACTGAACATGATCACTATATCACGAGGGAGGGAGGCGCAGCCGCCGAAATGAAAGAGACGCACCTATTATGTTTTGACGCATTCTAACCAAAAAACGGCAGTTTTTAATCACTAGGCGATGCAGTTTTTTTTTCTGAGTCCGTTTACATATCTTCAATTTTTTGAGTTGAGTCACTTCTATTCTATAGGTGCGATATATCTATCTATCTATCCGATCGATCGATCGATCAATCGAGGCGCACTTAAAATCCTTTCACCACACTGTCTCGAAAGAACTGGTGACACGACAAGAAGTTGACTCACTCATGATGTTTCGTGTTGGAAGCCAGGAGTTTGTTTATCACCTCGGCTCCTGTCATCGGCCGTTTGCAGTCGAAGAAGATACTGTCCTTTTTATTCTGTAATAAACCAAAAAAGCATTATTATTTGTGTGTGTCTCGTCCGGGAAGTACTACCACCACGCCTTTTTCTGCCGCCAAGCAGCAACGCTGTGTTTCCGTTTGATGAGTGTGGTTGCCGGTGTAATTACAGGCACATGAGGCTTAACATCTGCATGCCTCAAGTTGACGGACGCAGGGCAGTGTAGGGCACGTTCCTATCGTGCGTGACTTACGAGGAAATGCTTTGTTATAGGTGATGGTTACCACTTAACATCAGGCCTTCTGCTTGTTCCATCAGCTAGTTGTATAAAAAAAATTTGTAAGTTATATATTATGGCCTTTATTCATTTTCCCTGCCATTTATAGCGGCTCTATAAAGTATACTTGTCACTGTTACTTTCATGCCGACGAGAAAAGACAGCAACAGAATTATCGGTCTGAGAAGCTAATGGAGCGCTCGCGCTCAGCGACCAATATTAATAAGACCATAACCTTTTGTAAAAACTAGAAGTAGTAAAACAAAGCACTTGAGCCTACGCCTACGCCTCATTAAACTTATAACACTTTGTAAAAGGATCATACAAAAGAACGGTAGGAACCAAGCCGTAAGTTTGTTGGCTGTTCTTCTAGGCTTTGGTCGCGTGGAACTGGCACCTAGAGTCACCTAGCTTTAAGACGTTTCAAAGTGATCCTTGTGATTTTATTGAATAAATACCTTTTGACTTTGACTTGGCACTGACCTGAACTTCCCCCGTATCCAGCATGAAGCCATATCCATCGTTGTTGGTCTCCGTGGAGACTTCGGCGCGGGAGTGCATCGCCACACCTGCTTGTTGGTCTCCAGGGTTCGGCCAGGTCAGGCTGTCAGGATACAAAAATAAAGATAAAGATAAAGATATTTATTGTTTACAAGCCGGTGCCCGCGACTTCGTCTGCGCAGGATTAGTCACACAATATCTTTATAAATTGTAGCCTATGTGTTATTCTGATGTATAAGCTATATTATTGTAAAGTTTCATTAAAATCCATTCAGTAGTTTTTACGTAGGATGGAAAACTAGGTACAAATTTGGTGTTAGGGGTTAGAAATTTGTCCAGCCAGATGACATATAAACATTCAGAAAAAAAAAACACAAAAATTTACATTACCTACAATAATTAAATTAACATTACAGAAATTCAATATTAAAAATCAAGTCAAAAATAAATCTTTTAATGGAGGGAAAACTCAGTTTAATATAAAAATTAAATTAAATGTCGAATGTCAGTATTAATTAAAATTTAAAATAAAGTAGTTAAAATTTGTGAAGGGAAGATCGTCCAGGGAAGTACTACCACCACGCCTATTTCTGCCGCCAAGCAGCAACGCTGTGTTTCCGTTTGAAGAGTGTGGTTGCCGGTATAATTAAGGCACATGAGGCTTAACATCTGTATGCCTCAAGTTGGACGCAGGGTATGCATCGTAGGGCACTTTCCTATCGTGCGTGATCTACGAGGTAATGTTTTGTTATCCTCTTGCTCCATCAGCTAGTTGTAAAAAAAAGGGAGCTTCACAATAAGTGTAACAACAAAAACATCGTAAGAAAACCGGATAGTAGTTTTATCCAGGCGATCAGAAGACGGGGTCTACCAATAGACAAAGTCAAAGTAAAAAGGTATTTATTCAATAAAATCACAAGGATCACTTTGAAACGTCTTAAAGTTAGGTGACTTGGTTCCTACTGCTCTTTTGTATGATCCTTGTTACAATGTTATTTAATCAGGGTTCGGAATAGATTTTTAAGCACCAAATGCAGGTGGGCTATCTGCTTGTTCCATCAGCTCGTTGTATATAAAAAAACGCTAATTGTTTTAGAAAACAGTTTCTAATAATCGACAATTCCGGGTTTAAAAGGCATATCCATGTTCAAATTACGTAGGTAATTTTCGTCATTTGGTACTTAAAAACTCTACCTATTCATTCTAACTCTACCTATAATTGTATTTTATTTTGTCATTTAACTGATTGTACCCTGTTTTGTGTGCCTAAATAAATAAATAAATATACCGACCCCTAATTAAAATACAATATTGAAGCTCCAGTGTGGTGCTAATGGAATTTAGTGAGGCGTAGGCATGACAGAAAAAGGTAAAGGTTATCAAATTCATAAAACAGCACACGCTACGAGATTACCGTTAGTACCGTACTCACACCAAAGACTTGTCAGCGCTAGATAATGACACGTTGAATTTCATTGGCAGGTGCGCGACCAGTGATTGCTGGATTCTGGCCACGTGCACTGTTTGCACGAGAGGAGCTGCCGTGGAGAGAGTGGTCACCGCTGTGCCTTGATACCTACATAGAGAAATTTCAATTTAGTCTTCTTTCTGTCATGTGTGTGGTGTGAATTTGAGTAATAGAGTGAGGAACAGTGTAATTAGAGAGAAATGTGGAGTGAAAGAAGACGTAGTGATGAGGGTAGAGAAAGGTATGTTAAGATGGTTTGGGCATGTGGAGAGGATGGATGAATGGAGATTAACGAAACAGGTGCATCAGGCGAGCGTAAATGGGACTGTTGGGAGGGGAAGACCTAGGCGAACGTATCTCGATCAGATAGCAGACGTTCTAGAGAAGTGCCAGGTCAGGAGTACCCTAAACCGACGAGAATGTATGAAGAATGTTATGAGAGTGAATGAAGCGAAAGAGGTATGAAAGGACCGTAGCAAGCGGAAATCCGTGGTCTCTGCCTACCCCTATGGGAAACAGACGTGATGTATGTATGTATGTCTGTCGTGTGAATGGAATACCAGCTACTACAAAATGTGGGTATGTAACGTTTGGACGTTCTTCTTCTTCTTCTTCTATCGTGTCAAACAAACAAACTTCTAAACAATTTTTAGATAATGCTTGGCCACCTTTACTGCATTGTCGGTGGTCTTGTTAAGCTCGTCCCTTGCGCAGGGTTGGGGTACAAGGGACAGGTCAGTAAATGAGCCATGGTCTGTTGGGACTCCGCAACCGCAGCCAGTCAAGGAGGAGTCCCTCATTCCACATTTGCACTGGTCTGGTCTTCTCTACAGTGGCCAGCTTGGGTTCGGAGTCAGTTGATAGACTTCCAGACCGGCCACAGTAGATCATGACCGGGGCAGGTGTTCTTGAGGTTGTATAAAACCCTTCGAAGAAGGATGTTTTTCCTTCCACTGGCTCAATACGGCCGGATTATCTTGGGAGGCTTGTGACATGCTTGTGACATGGTACGTTCTTCTTACTAACCCTATTAGTACTTGGTACTAAGAGATCTGAGGGGATATCTACCGTGCCTGGGGATCAAAGTCGTGAAGCTGTTACAGTTTTATTACCTGATGTGGAGGTCGTTCCGCCATGTAATGTCTTCATCGGAAGGTGCTGTCAGATTTCCCCTGATAGAAGTGAATGAGAGGATCGTCGACTGCAGCCGAATCGGAGTTCCTAAATTATAATCATTAAGTTTATGGCGAAAAAAAAACATTTTGATCGATACATGTTTTCCTACGAAGTTTTTACTAAACTGTGTGCAATGTGATTGCACACAAAATGGTTGATTGCGATTTTTCGAAAATGAGTTTAGTGATTTTATATCTTTCAACATGTCGAAACGTGCGAGCGAGAGTCACATTAGCTCTTGTCGTCGCCTAGTGCGAGCGAGAGGTACTTTGACAGGTGTCAAAGTACCCCTTTGCGCGCACGTTTCAACATTTTGAAAGATATAAACTTGGTTATGAAAAATCGCAGTCAACTGAGTTGTTTTAGAAGTAGAGCTCTTTGTGTGTGGCTCGTCCGGGTGCGTACTACCACCACGCCTTTTTCTGCCGCCAAGCAGCAACGCTGTGTTTCCGTTTGAAGAGTGTGGTTGCCGGTGTAATTACAGGCACATGAGGCTTAACATCTGTATGCCTCAAGTTGATGAATGCATGGCAGTGCATCGTAGGGCACGTTCCTATCATGCGTGACTTATTTGGAGGTCTTGCCTTCTGCTCGTTCCATCAGCTGGTTGTATTAAAAAAAAGTTGTGTGCAATCACAATGCACACAGTTTAGTAAAAATATAATTTTGATTCAAACGAGTTTTTCTGTTTAAGTTATTTTAGTAGGAACGCTTATTAGGATCAATTTTTTTTGTTAGTCCTGTGTCATAGTATTCTTCTAAACATTGAGGTTTGCGATTTTTTGTAACTACCTTCAGTAATTTTATACATCCAAAAATGCTCTCTCTTTTCGTGTCACAAGTTTCTTTCAAAACAGTGTGGTGAAAGGATTTTAAGTGCGCCTCAAGAGGCTCCTTTTGAGCACTTGACACATGTTATAGTACTTTTTAGGTTCTACGACATGCCGGTTTCCTCACGAAGTTTTCCTTCACCGTTTGAGAGTACTGGCATTGTGCACATAATTTTTTTAACAGAAAAACTCATTGGTGCACAACCGGTTTCGAACCCACGACCTTAGAATCGGAAGGCGGGGCCGCCACCACTAGACCACCTGTGGTATCGGCCTATAAGAATCACAAGAATCACGAAAAACCAAATATGGTAAACACAACTCATACTTGGAGTACAGATTACAAACGTCAACTTACCGAGTTCTGTGGGAATCTGGACGTCTGTCTGGAAGGGGTAGTACACTATTTGCTGGTTTATATGACTTCCGAACCTCAGGAAATCCAGTAAGTACTTATCTAGATAAATAAAAAGATTTCTATTGTATAACCACATTTTTTTTGTAAATATAACATGATACACACATTTGACAGCCTTCACAGCTCAGTTGATAGTAGCTCTGCCTTCTGCGCCGTAGGCCGTGGGTTCGATCCCCGCACAGAACAAACATTTGTGTGATGGACATAGATGTTGTTTCTCTGTCTGGGTGTTATAAATTTTTGAAAATATCAGTTTAATGAGATTTTTAAAATAACAAGACTGGAGTTCTCCTTAATTAATTTGAGTAGTATAAATAGCAGAAAGATTAGCAGTAATTTGAGTAGTATAAAAATAAAAAATAAACGGTTAAGTGCGAGTCGAACTCACGCACGAAGAGTTCCGTACCATTATCTATAAAAACATCGCCAAAGCGCTGTCTGAAATATTCAGGCAAACTCTGAAGGGAATTCTGAAAGCTTAGGTAATTATGATATGGCATAAGATGTATAATTTAAACTTTCGCTACTTACAATCTTCTTCATTCCATCTCTTGTACCTAGTCTCGTTCAAATGCGTGGCGTACACAGTCTTGTCGTGGATTTTTACCACCACATCTATGTGAAGCTAAAAATAAAACGATCTTTTTACAATCGCAAGGATCACTTTGAAATGTCTTATAAATAGGTTAAGAGTAAAAGAGCTCTTTGTGTGTGGCTCGTCCGGGGAAGTACTACCACCACGCCTACTTCTACCGCCAAGCAGCAACGCTGTGTTTCCGTTTGAAGAGTGTGGTTGCCGGTGTAATTACAGGCACATGAGGCTTAACATCGCCTCAAGTTGATAGACGCGGGGCAGTGCATTGTAGGGCACGTTCCTATCGTGCGTGACTTACGAGGTAATGCTTTGTTATAGGTAATGGTTACCACTTAACATCAGGTGGGCCATCTGTTTGTTTCATAAGAGAGTTGTATAAAAAAAATGTGCCTGTAATTACACCGGCAACCACACTCTTCAAACGGAAACACAGCGTTGCTGCTTGGCGGCAGAAAAAGGCGTGGTGGTAGTACTTCCCCGGACGAGACACACACAAAGAGCTCTACTACTCTTAAAACAAAATAAGCTTTTGTTTTAAAAAGTAACGCTATAAAAAACTGCCATTTTATTATCCTACTAATACGCGAAACGAAACGCGAAAGTTTGTAAGTATGGATGGATGGATGTTTGTTACTCTTTCACGTGAAAACTACTGAATGGATTATAATGAAACTTTACAATAATATAGCTTACTAGCTGGTACCCGCGACTTCGTCTGCGCAGGATTATAAATTGTAGCCTATGTGTTATTCTGATGTATAAGCTATCATTGCAAAGTTTCATTTAAATCCATTCAGCAGTTTTTACGTGAAAGAGTAACAAACATCCATCCATCCGTCCATACTTACAAACTTTCGCGTTATTAGGACAATATTAGTAGGACACATCAGAATAACACATAGGCTACAATTTATAAAGATATTGTGTGACTAATCCTGCGCAGACGAAGTCGCGGGCACCGTAGTTGATATATCGATTTGCACGACCTCTAGTAGCCATCAAATGAAACTGCTTTTGCCCTAAATGGACACACAATTAATGAGCTCTTATTGTTCAATGGGCGGATTTTATTCATAAAAAAATCATCTTCCTGGCCTTGTCCCACTTTATGTGGGGTCGGCACAACAGGTTTTTTCTGTCCACTTTCCTCTATCATCCGTCATCTCATTAGTCACTCCTTTCTTTCCCATGTCATCTTTCACACAATCCATCCATCTTTTCTTTGGCCTACCTCTTCTGCTTAATCAATAAAAATATATATTTTTTAAATTACCTTTTCGGCTTTCTTCCTTTTCCAAGTTTTAATACCCTTTAAAACTTCTTGTAACGTCTCAACGTTAAGTTTTTTGATGTCGATATCGTAAAGTTCTTTGTATTCATGCACGTTCGTGATCACTCCTTCGACGATAAAATAAATCTGAAATAAGTTGAAAGAAACTTTTGAATGATTATTCTCTTCGAAAAATGTATGTGTACTAGCACTGGTAGTAGTAGTGGTAGCGGCCCCGCCTTCCGATCCTAAGGTCGTGGGTTCGAAACCGGTCGTGCTCCTATGAGTTTTTCTGTCCAAAAATTTATGTGCACAATGCTAGTACTCTCAAACGGTGAAGGAAAGCGGCATGTCGTAGAACCTAAAAAGTTCTTTAACATGTGTCAAGTTCTCGAAAGGATATAACTTGAAGATAACATTTAAATTACCTAGATTTAACTTTGTCATTTTTTTTATTTAACTTTCGACTAAATTACACTTTGACCTGAATATTGACTATTTAATATTAATAATTCCTCAATATAACTTTGACATACATTCTCAATACCTGAAAATAAATATTTTTGTGCCTACTGTATAATAGATAATACCTACCTAGAGGTTTTTAAACTATACGCATAATAATTGAAAACCTCGGCCTGCCTCCATGTTGCCATACCCTATGCAGGGTCCATGTGATACTTACTAACATCCAACAACTATGTATGTACCTAAACGAAACCATGTGTAAGCAATAAATGTATTGAGTATTGAGGAGTCTATAAGGCGCATTTATAATCCTTTCACCACACTGTTTCGAAAGAACTAAAAAAGACACTCACCGCAGCCTTGTAAGGCCTCCTCCCACCAGTGAATATCCTCAAGCCCACGAAAGCCGGCAGCGCGCCCAGGTCATCACCAATGCTGAGGACCTGGAGCGAAGGTGCTCCATCTTCCTCCTGCCCGCTGATGATGTAGTTGTTCGTCGCCCAGTACAGAGGATCGGGGTTGGATACCTGGTTGACTATGAAGGGGATGTAGAAAGACCTGGAAATAAAGATAGGTGTTTTTTTTAACTCAAAATCAAAATCAAAACGGTCTTTATTCAGTACAATCATAAGGATCACTTTGAAACGTCTTATCAGCGACCAAAGCCTAGAAGAACAGGCAAGAAACTTACGGCTTGGTTCCTAGCGTCTTTTTGTATGATGCTTTTTACAATTTTATTATGGTACCTACTTAATTGTTTAGTGTTTGTAATGAGTTGGACCATAGTTCGGTCCCAAACTTTTTTGTCATCTATATAATCAGATATTGTATAGTAAGCTTTTGTAAAAAGTTTTCTTTTTAATATGTTTTTGTATTTGCTTATCGACTACTGATGAATCTCGCTTGGAACTTTGTTATAGAAGCGTACACATTGTCCTGCAAACGATTTGCTTACTTTAGTGAGCTTAGTAGTGGGAACAGCAGAAGACCTGATTTTAAGTGGTATACATCACTTATAACAAAGCATTGCCCCGTTAGTCACGATAGGAACGTGCCCTACGATGCACTGCCCTGCGTCCATCAACTTGAGGCATACAGATGCTAAGCCTGATGTGCCTGTAATTTCACCGGCAACTGTAATTTCAAGCTGCTTGGCGGCAGAAAAAGGCGTGGTGGTAGTACTTTCCCAGACGAGCCCTTCACAAAGAGCCCTACTACTCTTAAATAAATTGAATAATTGCTTGCATTCAGAAAGCATTTTTCAGATTCGACAAATTTTCCAGTACCAATCCAACTTTTTGTACAAATCGACTTACCTAATTTCATGCAGATCGGATTCAATGGTCCGTGCGTTAAGCTCAGTCAAATATGCAATGCCAAATCGTCCAAGTTGTCGCTAAGATCTTCGTTCGCTTTGCTCGACTCGATCAATTAAAATAACAGAGAATAAAAAATAATCAACACGCTGTTTTCTAAACCCACCTTTTTACTTTTCTCATGATAATAATTTATACTTGTACTTATATAAATAAATAAATAAAAATAAAATAAAATAGGAATGGAATAACCATAACATTAAAATTAGCAATATAACATACAAGCTGGTGCTCGCGACTTCGTCTGCGCAGGGTTAGTCACACAATATCTTTATAAATTGTAGCCTATGTGTTATTCTGATGTATAAGCTATATTACTGTAAAGATTTATTAAAATCCATTCAATCGTTTTTACGTGAAAGAGTAACAAGCATCCACCCATCCATCCATCTATCCATACTTACAAACTTTCGCTTTTATAATATTAGCAAGGATTAGGACTTGTTAAAATCAGGCGTGAAGGTAACACTTGCTTAGCGCAAAAAAAAAATACTACGTTGCTTTAAGAAATAAATCTTGCAACATAGCAAAAATGAACAAAAGATTCTACCACTGTCAACTGTATACCAAACTCCTTGATTTCTTTCAAGTGCTCTGACCTTATTTTTCGGGAGCTCGTTAGAAGCATTTGAAAATGACACTGGCATTATTTACGTGGAAAACTTGGCCAAGATTTCAGATTTAAAAAGAAAATCTTAGTGCAACCTTCTTTTCAAAAACACACACATTATTCACATTATTAATGTTACTGACACGTTTGCATAGAAAAGATTAAGAAAAATGAATTCGGATTTTAAAAAGAAAATTGAGTGAGTTTTTAAATTTGTGGGGAATGTGTGTCCAGTCATTGAAGCCAAGCTAATAAACCTTTTTCGGTAGACATAAACTAATATTAACTTTTTTTACGAGTTTTAGAGTCAGTATAAAGAGTAATAGAGCTTTTTGTGAAGGGCTCGTCCGGGATAGAACTACCACCACGCCTTTTTCTGCCGCCAAGCAGATTTGCTTTGTTTCGGTTTAAAGAGTGTGGTTGCCGGTGTAATTACAAGCACATGAGGCTTAACATCTGTATGCCTCAAGTTGATGGACGCAGGGCACGTGCCTATCGTGCGTGTCTTACGAGACAATGCTTTGTTATAGGTGATGGTTACCACTTAACATCATGTGGGCCATCTGCTTGTTCCATCAGATCCATAGATGTATAAAAAAAAACTCACGTCATTGGCTTTGACTTCATTATAAAAAGCTAACAGTGAGCGTACAGTCAAATTAATGTATAATAATGCTTTTTCTGTATGCCTACGCCTCACTAAACTTCAATAATATATTATACTAGTGGCTTCCCGCGGCTTCGCACGCGTTGAAGTGGTGAGGCGTAATTGAGCCACAAACATCCAAACATCGTAACTTTCGCATTGATTTGTATATTAATAGGGTAGGATACCTACGCAGGTACCTATAAGAGATACCTATAGGCGTACATTACCTATATTAGGTAGGTAGGTAGGTAGGTATAGGTACTGAGTTTAGCACAAACATGACAAATACAACAAAGACAACCTTACACGGAAAATATGTACTTATTGGTTCCTAGTTTCTACCCCAAAAAAAAAACGAAACGAAACAGCTTCACCGCTTTGATCCCCAGGCACAGTAGATACCCTAAGATCTCTTCATACCAACTCAAGATTCCCGTTTTAGAATGTCCCTTACACACATTGACGCCTTGTTGTATCCTTTTTACTTGAGCGCAACGAAGGAGGGTAACGTTTTAGGGGTTGTTTTCGAAAATCAAACTGTCTTTTTGTTATTTATCCACACATTTTCTTTTAGTTTGAAGTTAATTACACTACGCTTTAAGAATCTCCCATACAAACCTTGAAACTTTGTGAACGTGAAAACGTGATTTTAAATTATTTATTGTGGAGTATATTAACTTCAGGTTTGAAATTAATAGCACTATGCGTTAAAAATCTCCCATACTAACTTTTACCAGCCATTTGCACCCTTTGCAGGGGTAATTATCAAAAGTTAAAAGCGTCATTCTTAATTATTTATTTCTTAGTATATTTACCTCAAGTTTTAAATCAATCACACCACGCGTTAAAAAACTCCCATACAAACTTTGACATCCCTTTGCACACTTATTAAGGGTATTTAAAAAAAAAATGCCTTTCCTGTTTTTTAGTCTTGGAGTACATCTACTTCAAGTTTCAAGTTTGTAGGTTCAAGGAATACAATTTTTCATACCAACGTTTTCAACCCTTTATACATCCTTAGGGGTTGAATTTCCAAAAATCCCTTCTTAATACACCTCTACGCCATAAGACCTATATACTCTTCAAATTTCAAGTCTCTAGGACCAGCGGTCAATAACCTCCCATACAAACTTTTACATCCCTTTGCACACTTATTAACGGTAATTCTAAAAAATTAAAAATGCCTTTCCTAGTTTTTGCCTTGGAGTATCAAGTTTGTAGGTTCAAGGAATACTATTTTTCATGCAAACGTTTTCAACCTTTTTACACTCTTAGGGGTTGAATTTCCAAAAACCTCTTCTTAGTACACCTCTACGCCATAAGACCTATGTACTCTTCAAATTTCAAGTCTCTAGGACCAGCGGTCAAAAAACTCCCATACAGACTTTTACATCATTTTGCACGCTTATTAAGGATAGTTCTAAAAAACTAAAAATGCCTTTCCTATTTTTTGCCTTGGAGTACATGTACTCCAAGTTTCAAGTTTGTAGGTTCAAGGAATACTATTTTTCATGCAAACGTTTTCAACCCTTTAACACCCTTAGGGATTGAATTTCCAAAAATCCCTTCTTAGTACACCTCTACGCCATAAGACCTATGTACTCTTCAAATTTCAAGTCTCTAGGACCAGCGGTCAAAAAACTCCCATACATACTTTTACATCCCTTAGCGCACTTATTAAGGGTAGTTTTAAAAAACTAAAAATGTATTTCCTATTTTTTTGCCTTGAAATATAAATACTCCAAGTTTCAAGTTTGTAGGTTCAAGGAATACTGTTTCTCATACAAACGTTTTCATCCCTTTTTACACCCTAAGGGGTTGAATTTCCAAAAATACCTTCTTAGTACACCTCTACGCCATAAGACCTATGTACTTTTCAAGTTTTAGGTCTCTAGGACCAGCGGTCAAAAAACTCCCATATATACTTTTACATCCCTTAGCACACTTATTAAGGGTAGTTTTAAAAAACTAAAAATGTATTTCCTATTTTTTTGTCTTGAAGTATATGTACTCCAAGTTTCAAGTTTGTAGGTTCAAGGAATACAATTTTTCATACAAACGTTTTAATCCCTTTTTACACCCTAAGGGGTTGAATTTCCAAAAATACCTTCTTAGTACACCTCTACGCTATAAGACCTATGTACTCTTCAAATTTCAAGTCTCTAGGACCAGCGGTCAAAAAACTCCCATACATACTTTTACATCCCTTAGCACACTTATTAAGGGTAGTTTTAAAAAACTAAAAATGTATTTCCTATTTTTTTGTCTTGAAGTATATGTACTCCAAGTTTCAAGTTTGTAGGTTCAAGGAATACAATTTTTCATACAAACGTTTTCATCCCTTTTTACAACCTTAGGGGTTGAATTTCCAAAAATCCCTTCTTAGTACACCTCTACGCCATAAGACCTATGTACTCCTCAAATTTCAAGTCTCTAGGACCAGCGGTTTAGGCTGTGCGTTGTCTATATGTCAGTCAGTCAGTCAGTCAGTCAGGACTTTGATTCTTATAGTATTAGAGATTATTACATTGTAAAAGGATCATACAAAAGAACGGTAGGAACCAAGCCGTAAGTTTGTTGGCTGTTCTTCTAGGCTTTGGTCGCGTGGAACTGGCACCTAGAGTCACCTAGCTTTAAGACGTTTCAAAGTTATCCTTGTGATTTTATTGAATAAATACCTTTTGACTTTGACTTTGACATTATACTTACGAAACTCGATATCCAGTGAAGTCCCTATTCAGATGGATGTTCCTGACAGTGCAGTACCAGAACCTCTGGAGATGCTTGCTGCTGCAACCGCTGATGTAGTTATGGACGAACACCAGGTCTGTCTCCCGCACGTGCGGGGACGAGAGGAACATGTGCAGCGCCATGATGCGGAGCTGGATGTCTTCGGTCTCGTTCGTGAGGATTGGGAGCGTGGTTTCTAGGACCTGGGGATTTTAAAGTACATAGTTGTAACATAGGTTTTTAGCAGCTAGGTAGTGTTGCTGCGTGTGTGGGTGATATGAGACTAAAGGCGAAGACTACTGCTAATGCACCTCTCGCTCACACATTTTTCTACATTTTCAATCAACCAACAGTATAATTTCTCAACAGTACAGTTCCTCGCAACCAAAAGTACTCTGTGCTCGCGACCAAAGCCTTAGGTATAGCAAACACTTTATCGCGCACTGTGGCGTTGTCTTTATAACGTAATCGCGGCAACAGCGAGCCACCGCTACTCCGAAGCGTAACTACCGCCTAATAAACGCATATTTTTGAATGCACAATCTACCCACTACAAAAAAACCGAAACACAGCAACGCTGTTTCGCGGCAGAAAAAGGCGTGTAAGGTTTTCCGCAGATTAGTGGCAAGCAAATTTTTCTATCAAACTGAAACAGCTTCACGTCCTTGATTCCCAGGCACGGTAGATATCCCCTCAGATCTCTTACAGACCTTTCTATTTTTTGTTTTTTCGCATTGATGTGTTAAGCATATTTTATTTTATATTAAGCTGCTCCATAAGCCGAAAGGCACACTAAATTTACTTAACCTTAGTTTTCTCTGTAAGTGAATTGTACCTAATTCTTAAGAGAAATAAATATTATCAATTTCATTTCATAATAAAAATATCATTTTGATCCAAACAGGTTACCTACTAAAAAGTAGGTACTACTAAAATTGCATAATAAAGCAAACTTTATAAGCAAATACTGAAAACTGATATTAAATTATATTTCAGCTGAACTGCGTGCAATGTACCTAATTGCACACAACTTGGTTGATTGCGATTATTCATTGAAATGTGCGAGTGACATCTGTATGTTTCAAGTTGATGGACGCAAGGCTGAGCTTCAATAGGGCACTTTCCTATCGTGCGTGACTTGCGAGGCAATGCTTTTCTATTTTTTTTCGATTTTTTGTATGTTTGTAACTCGAAAAAACTCAAAAACGACTGATCCTATTTCAAAAATTCTTTCACCATTAGAATTCCACATTATCCCTGAGTAACATCACTATCATCACTACATAAAACAAAGTCGCTTTCTCTGTCCCTATATCCCTATGTACGCTTAAATCTTTAAAACTACGAAACGGATTTTGATGCGGTTTTTTTAATAGGTAGAGTGATTCAAGAGGAAGGTTTATATATATAATACATGCATAATATAGTAGAGAAACACTGATAATTTTAGAGGTTTCTAATGTGATGTCGTAAATAAACACATTGCATTGCAAACGCTGGCTGTACCCTACGAGATAGATCAAAATAATGTACTACAGTATTGTACACCTTAAAAAGGTCTACAAAAAAGTCCGTGATGGTATATGTCTATCTCTTAGGGATAACCCACAATAACCGTGCGAAGCCGGGGCGGGTCGCTAGATGGCTATATTTAAATGTTTAAAAATAATATACACGCGTGCGAAGCCGGCTCGGGCCGCTAGTAGGTGATAATTACCACTTAACATCACCATAATCAGCGTTGGATAGGTATTCCTCACCATAAAAGGCTCCTCAGTCTTAGGGCTCCCTGCCAAGGCCGCCCAGAGCCGCTCGTGGCGGGACCGCGAGTGGTCCGCGGCCACGATGCGAGTGTAGGCCTCCGCGGAGAAGCCTATGTTGCAGAGGCCTTGGAGCCAGACCATCTTGTCCAGGTACCGTGGGCAATCTACCGGGAATTCAAAATCAAAGTCTAAAGGTTTAAAATTCAATAAAACCACAAGGATCACTTTGAAACGTCTTAAAACTAGATGAATCTAGGTGCCAGTTCCACGCGACCAAAGCCTAGAAGAACAGCCAACAAACTTACGGCTTGGTTCCTACCGTTCTTTTGTATGATCCTTGTTACAACGTATTTTAATACAATATACCAGGCGTAGGCATAACAGAAAAAGGTAAATGCAATCAAATTCATAAAGACAGCACAAGCTACGCTTCAAACTAATAATACCTTATGCATACGTAAAAAGACAATAAATACTACAGAAATTGCAGACATGTTAGCTGCCGATGGGCAGAGCGACCGGAACATCGGGCCACGCACTTTTATCAATAACAAGCTGGTGCCCGCGACTTCGTCTGCGCAGGATTAGTCACAAAATATCTTTATAAATTGTAGCCTATGTGTTATTCTGATGTATAAGCTATATTATTGTAAAGTTTCATTAAAATCCATTCAGTAGTTTTAACGTGAAAGAGTAACAAACATCCATCCATCCATACTTACAAACTTTCGCGTTTTTAATATTAGTAGGATATACTAATTTCGTATTAAAAAAAACGACAAGCAAAAAAGATCCCTCAGCTAAACCTTACCACTGTACATCCGAAAGTATTTCACCACCACGCTATCGAAGAAGTCCTGCTTCACCTGCGAAGCCTCCATGGTCTTGTGCATCAGGGTCGCGAAGCTGAGGATGCCAGCGTGGCGGATATCCGGGGGGAAGTCCAGGCCTGGAATCA
Source organism: Chloroclysta siterata (assembly GCA_932294275.1). Taxonomy (NCBI): domain Eukaryota; kingdom Metazoa; phylum Arthropoda; class Insecta; order Lepidoptera; family Geometridae; genus Chloroclysta; species Chloroclysta siterata. The sequence continues at coordinate 1,583,351 of OW028595.1, read as the reverse complement.
AATAGAACTTCAGAAATTATTCACTCTTGAGAGTTTTGAGAGCGATAAGGCCGCCCATTGTTTAAGTAGTACATTTTTGAACAGAATAAATAACTCATTGGTGCACGACTGGTTTTAAACCAACGACCTTAGGATCGAAAGGCGTAACTACCACCACCAGTGTTCTTTCCATATGGTTCCCACTTAACATCAGATAGGCCATCTGTTTGTTCCATTAGCAGGTAGTATAAATAAAAACCGGCCAAGTGCGAGTCGGACTCGCGCATGAAGGGTTCCGTACCATTATCTATAAAAAATTGCAAAAAAATCACATTTGTTGTATGGGAGCCCCCTTAAATATTTATTTTATTGTTTATTAGTATTTGTTGTTATAGCGGCAACAGAAATAATCTGTGAAAATTTCAACTGTCTAACTATCGCGGTTCATGAGATACAGACAGACAGACAGACGGACGGACAGCGGAGTCTTAGTAACAGGGTCCCGTTTAACCTTTTGGGTACGGAACCCTGAAAAGAGATAGCCAGTTACCTAGTTTGGTAAGCACCTCCAACTCCTCAAGTAGATGCTGCGAGTGTGTCGCCACGTTGAACGGGAGCTTTCTGATGAGGGAGAGCAGAGCTGCGTCTTCTACCTTCTCCTGGAATTCAAATTATGATAAATAAATAAATATTGGTGGACAGTCCACTGATCACTATGATATCTAGCCCCAAGCAAAGCTTGTATTGGGAACCTGATTTAATACCTACTTTTGTCTATGTCCATGTCCCATTTTCTATGTCTATGTCTCATTACACAAATTTATGTTCTCGGTGGGAATCAAAGCCACGGCCTGCAGCGCACAAGGCATAGTATGTACTTCCAACAGAGCTGTGAAATTTTGATTGCAAAAATGGAGATTTCAGTCATTTTTGGCTAAAATTGTAAGAAGGATACAAAAAACGCTAGCGGCCAAGCCGTTAGTTTCTTCCCTATTCTCTTAGGTTGTAGCCCCGAGGAACTGGCGCTTGTCACTTTAGTGTGGTGAAAGGATTTAAAGAGGCTCCATTCGAACACATGACACATATTTTTTGAACTATTTAGATTTCACAATCATTACCTTCACCGTTAAAAAGTACCTGGCACGAATGAAGACATACCTTTTCCTCCAGAACCAGATACTTGATGAACCTGGCGCAGGCGTCACTCCTGACGTGAGGCAGGATCTCCAGGAAGATGTTCTTGGATGTCTCCATATCGTAGCTGGTGCCTAGGACCAGGTCGCTGAACAGCTTGATCAGGGATTCCAATTTAAGCTGCGACATGGTACTGGAAAAAAATATATGCTCTTAAAGACTTTATAAGTTATTCTGGCAATGAATATGCATTTGTAAATATAGCTCATAAATTACCTTGAGCCACAAGAGGGGACTCTTTTAGAGGGGTTTTAGAACTTAAAAGAAGAGATTTTGATATCTCTTATATTAATCTTACATACAGAGAATGCACCTTAGAATAGAGTGTGTTATAATACGGTATTGAATTTGTACTTACTTGAGTAACTCAATAAAATCCAAGTTATGTATAAGAGACGCGTTCCTCACTATATTGTCAGCATCAATTCCTTTTCTGGCGATTTTCAAAAGAATCTGCAATAGGTATTTTTTAAAGTATGTAAGTATGTTTATGACCCTGCCAAGTGAAATGTTTGGACGTTCCTCTGACTATCTTAGGCATCCTCAAAAGAATCTGGAGTTCGTTCTTGGTACTAAGATATCTGAAGTGATATCTACCGTGCCTAGGGATAAAATTCGTGATGCCGTTTCGGTTTATATCCCTGGGTAATTGGATCCAGTGTCTCAGATTTCGGAACTAGTCGACTGGGTTCTTATAGATGAGATTCTTTATACAATTTATGTGCACAATGCCAGTACTTTCAGACGGTAAAGGAAAACATCGTGAGGAAACCGGCATGTCGTGGAACCTAAAGATCTCGAAAACATGTGTCAAGTGCTCGAAAGGAGCCTCTTTGAGGCGCATTTAAAATTCTTTCATCACACTGAAGTTGAAAGCGATTTTTTTCATTTTACTTTAATTGGACAGACAGTAAATTAATAATTGCTTAATTATATTATAGACAGCCTTCACAGCTCAGTTGGTAGGAGCTCTGCCTTTTGCGCCGTAGGCCGTGGGTTCGATTCCCACTGAGAACAAACATTTTGTGTGATGAACATAGATGTTTGTTCTCTGTCTGGGTGTTTAATTATATTATAAGTATGTACCTATTAACAATAAAAAGAAGCATGTATGTATTATATCGGCTATCTAGTTCCCATATTACAAGCTTTGGCTTAGTTTGGGGCTAGATAGTGTGTTGAAAGTCCACCAATATTTATATTTATTTAATATTTATATTATACATAATATACTCACAGTATAACACTTATTTGCCAAGTAGAACTCAGTTGAATTCGCAATGCCATTGGTGGGATCACTAAAGTCCCCGGCCACGTATTGTATAGTTGTCTGTGAGAGGTTTAGCTTTTCAATGTTCACTGATGGTACTTCCTCTTTGAAGCTGATAGACAAGCTGAAATAAATTAAAAAATACTTGAGGATTTTATGAACTTATTCTAATTCTAGTATAATGGTCGAATGTTCTCTGGCAAGCGTAGAAAACGTACTACCTCTTAAAAATAGAGATTTTTTTCAGAACACATATGGCCCACTTGATTATAAACCAACCTCGTAAGTCACGCACGAAACATGCCTTACGATGCACTGCGTCCATCAACTTGAGGCATACAGATGTTAAGCCTCATGTGCCTGTAATTTCATCGGCAACCACACTCTTCAAGCCGAAACACAGCGTTGCTGCTTGGTGGCAGAAAAAGGCGTGGTGGTAGTACTTCCTCGGACGAGCCACACACAAAGAGCTCTACTACTCAGAACTCTGGTGGCTTTTATAAAACCATATTCCCCGGAGCGGCGGTAGTCAGTTTTTCAAGCTATATGACCTGCCCGCTGCCATTTCAACTTGGTATAACTCTACTAAGGTTTTTCAGAAATTATAGGTACTTACTCAGTATTTACCGATAGGATGTGGTCATGCGTTTTGTACAAGTAAGTGCCTTTCAAATCCAGATTCACCATGCCCTTTTCATTGTCCAACTCGTAGACCCTTTCAGCTGTTGATATGGAGTCTACCTGTAAAATACTAGTATGTATTTTGTTTCTTTACCCCTTGCTGATAGAAAAAGCATTGGCTCGCTAGTCACGCACGATATACGTGCCCTACAATGCACTCTCTAGTGTCAAAGTCAAAGTCAAAGTCAAAATGTATTTATTCAATAAAATCACAAGGATCACTTTGAAACGTCTTAAAGCTAGGTGACTCTAGGTGCCAGTTCCACGCGACCAAAGCCTAGAAGAACAGGCAACAAACTTACGGCTTGGTTCCTACCGTTCTTTTGTATGATCCTTTTACAATGTAATAATATAATATATTATTGGAGTTTAGTGAGGCGTAGGCATACAGAAAAAGGTAAACATAATCAAATTTATAAGACAGCACACGCTACGCCTCAAACTAATAATACCTAATGCATAAATACAATCTATTAAATCAGAGAAAAATAAAAAAAAACACACAATAGTAGGTACAGTACAGACATTGCAGACATGTTAGCTGCCGATGGGCAGAGCGACCGGGACATCGGGCCTCGCATTTTTATCAACAATATAGCTATCTAAAGTATAATAAGCTTTGTCCATCAACTTAACACATCCACAGTCCCCATGAATAGTCCCAGGTAAGTCCAACGAAACAGGTGCATCAGGCGAGCGTAAATGGGACTGTTGGGAGGGGAAGACCTAGGCGAACGTATCTCGATCAGATAGCAGACGTTTTAGAGAAGGGCCAGGTCAAGAGTACCCTAAACCGACGAGAATGTATGAAGAATGTTATGAGAGTGAATGAAGCGAAAGAGGTATGTAAGGCCGTAGCAAGTGGAAATCCGTGATCTCTGCCTACCCCTATGGGAAACAGGCTTGATTTTATGTATGTAATGTATGTAAGTCCAAATGATTTTCTGCCATTTTAAACTTCTATGATGTATTTTAATATACAAAAAAAACTGAATGGGTTTATATGGTTTTATTCAACATTCATCTTAAGTCCAGTAAAGGACGTTGTCTAAGACCGTGAGTCTACGCTGAATAATACAAAATGTGGGTTTGGATACCGTGGGTCGTCATAAGGACATAGACGTGTGAGAACGTACGTACAGTGTCCGCAATGTGGGCTCACTAGACTGTAAACGTGTTAAGCCATACAGATGTTCCCGTGTCGATGTATTATAAGAAGAGTAGCAAGGTGAGAAGTAGGGTGAGTTTGTGTGTGGCTCGTCCGGGGAAGTACTACCACCACGCCTTTTCCTACTGCCAAGCAGCAACGCTGTGTTTCAGTTCGAAGAGTGGTTGAAATTACAGGCACATGAGGCTTAACATCTGTATGCCTCTAGTTGATGGACGCAGGGCAGAGCATCGTATGGCACGTTCCTATCGTCCGTGACTTATGAAGAAATGCTTTGTCAGCTAGGCCATCTGCTTGTTCCTTCAGCAAGTTGTATAAATTAAAGTAATATTATTTTTACTCAAAGATCTTACGAAGGGTTTGCCAGGGTACTCCGAGGTCCAAGGCACGGAGCCCCAGCTGTAGCTGCTCCTAGTAGTGGGAATACGAAGGCTGGTGTACTTCTTAATGGTGTTTCCCTTCACCGTGTACACCATCACGCATATCTCGTCCAGGCAAGGCTGGGAATTAAATAATAGTAATATGTAGACAGCTCAGTTGGTAGTAGCTCTGCCTTCTGCGCTGTAGGCCGTGGGTTCGATCCCCACCGAGAACAAACATTTGTGTGATGAACATAGATGTTTGTTCTCTGTCTTGGTGTTAATATTGTGTTTAAAAAAACCGGCCAAGTGCGAGTCGGACTCGCGCACGAAGGGTTCCGTACCATTATCTATAAAAACGACAAAAAAATCACATTTGTTGCATGGTAGCCCCCTTAAATATTTATTTTATTCTGTTTTTTGAGTATTTGTTGTTATAGCGGCAACAGAAATACATCATCTGTGAAAATTTCAATTGTCTAACTATCACGGTTCATGAGTTACAGCATGGTGACAGACGGACAGACAGACAGATGGACGGACAGCGGAGTCTTAGTAATAGGGTCCCGTTTTACCCTTTGGGTACGGAACCCTAAAAATATCAGTTATCTGGTTTGCATATTAATATTTATTACACACACATATTATTACAAGCTTAGCTTAGTTAGGGGTATCTTCCTATCTGTAGTATGGGGGCAAGATAGTGCTGTGTGGAAAGTCCACTCATATTTATTTATTTAACTATTTATTTACTAATTTAGATAAGTGGTACTTGCTACTAAGAGATTTGAAGCAAAGTCAAAGTCAAAAGGTATTTAATAAAATCAGAACGATCGCTTTGAAACGTCTTAAAACTATGTAAATCTAGGTGCCAGTTCGAGTTACGTACCAACATCATTTTCCAAAGAAAGTGAATCACTGAATCAAGTGTGTCTTGACTAGTTGTCGTACTTATGAAAACTTTTGAGTAGGAAAACTTGTATCGATCCAAATGATTTTTTTACTATACAGTGTGCGACATGATTGCAGACAACTTGGTAGATTACGATTTTTCAAAACTGAGTTTAGTGATTTTATATCTTTCAACATATTGAAACTTGCGAGAGGTACATTAGATCTTGTCATCGCCTACATACCTCGTTCATGGAATAAGTCTCCGAAGACCCCGTGCCCGTGTTCCTGGTTAGCTGGAGGTTCACGGAGATGCCTCGTTTCAAGTTCACGGACCACGCTGGCTCCTCGCTCACGTATATGGACTTAATGAAGCCGTTATCCTGCAATTAAATATTTTCAAAATTTCATTACGTTAGGTAAGTACGTAATTAAATTTTGAAGTGCTTTACTAGTTTTTGCAATGTGATTGCACACAAATGAGTTTAGAGATTTTATATCTTTCAACATGTCGAAATTTGCAAGCGAGAGTCACATTAGCTCTTGTCTTCGCCTTATGTGGGTATCCTTACCTATGATAAAGCATTGCCCGACTTGACGCAGAAGCCTCATGTGCCTGTAATTTCACCCTCACCCTTAAAACCGAAATAAAGCAAAGCTGCTTGGCGGGAGAAATATAGACATGGTTATGGTACTTCCCCAGACGAGTCCGGTTATTGTACGGCATGATAATGTACAGCACGATAATGTACAGCATGATATTTGGAAGCCACTTTGGTACCTTTTTGGATTCGTTTTATTGGGTGTACATTATCGGGGTGTGCAATAACTGGATGTGCAATATTGTCACGTGTAGTTAATGTGCAGCCAGTTAATACACAGCATGATAATGTACAGCACGTTAATGTACGGCATGATAATTAGAAGCCACTTTGGTACCGTAAAAAATAATTTCTGGCACTTCGGCGGCCGCAGCCGCGGCACGCTCGCTTTGCTCGCTCGCCTCGTGCGAAATTTATATGTTTCAACATAACCTAACCAATCCGACTCAACAGTACTAAAGTGGCTTCCAATTATCGTGCTGTAAGTAAAAGTAAGTAAAAAGTTACCTATTTATTTTGTTGCTGTACATTATTGACACGTGACGATATTGCAGAGCATGTTATTGTACGGGATGATAATGTACACCCAATAATTCAAACCAGTGGACACGGATTATCTGGGTGTGCTTTATCATGCTGTGCAATATCATGCTGTACATTATTTGGCCGTACATTATTGGCTCCCCCCCAGACGAGTCTATCACAAAGAGCTCTACTACTCTTAATATATTCTATGTGTGGAAGAAAGAAAGTGCTGAAGCCAAGTGCGGATCCACCGTTGTGGGCACGATGGGCATGCCCACAACCTAATAGACTTGTGACGTCATACGCAGTGTTCGCCCAAGGCTTTGCCCCCGTGGAACTATACACTGTACAAGATCCTGGTCAGGGCGCAGTGCCGGATTAAGCCAGCGCGGGGCCTGTAGCAAATTCTGTCAAGGGGCCCTTGGTTTGCTTGAAAATCTGGCCGCTTGAAGGGTAGATAGGGTAAATGTGGTATAGATACTAGTCTATATATTTCGATTATAATTAAACATTAGAACATTACCGTTGAAAAGTTCGTAAAATACCTACCTACTTATTTTTAAGATTTAACGTGACGAAATCGAGTTTTAGATTTTCAAGACGTAGTGAAGCATGGGCTTCGCGTTTAAGGCATGCAAGATATTTTACGCTCCTATCTAAATTCATATTTTTTTATTACAGTCAGACAGGCGTTGGAGCGCGGGGCCCCCAAATTCGCGGGGCCCGTAGCATTTGCTACTCTTGCTGCGTGGCTAATCCGGCACTGTCAGGGCTTCATATATTTTGTAAACATCTCCTTTGTAGGAATGCACTATATCGATCATGAGCGAGTTCATGCATTGGCTGACTCGCACTTGGCTATTATCGGGTGGCTGTGATCACAACATATTTTGAAGGCTGGATCCACGCCTGGCCATCAATCCATCAGGCCTGAAGCCATCATCAATTGACCTATTAGGAACCAACCGATGGCCCACCTGATGTTAAGTAGTAACCATCACCAATAACAAAGCATTGCCTCGTAAGTCACGCACAATAGGAACGTGCCCTACGATGCACTGCCCTCCGTCCATCAACTTGAGGTCTTCAGATGTTAAGCCTCATGTGCCTATAATTACACCGGCAACCACACTCTTCAAACCGAAACAGCGTTGCTGCTTGGTGGCAGAAAAAGGCGTGGTGGTAGTACTTCCCCGGACGAACCCTTCACAAAGAGCTCTACTACTCTTAAAACTATCTAACTATCACTACATAGTATAAAACAAAGTCGCTTTCTCTGTCCCTCTATATATCCCTATGTATGCTTAAATCTTTAAAACTACGCAACGGATTTTGATGTGGTTTTTTTTATAGAAAGAGTGATTCAAGAGGAAGGTTTATGCATAATACAAGCATAATCTCTTAGGGATAACCCACAATAACCGTGCGAAGCCGGGGCGGGTCGCTAGTTTATTATATTAAAAAAGGGCTGAAGCCCACGGCTGACTAACCTGATAGTCCAGCTCCCAGGGTTCGTTGAGGAACTGGTCTCCATCCACATCATGATAGTAGTAGTTCCCAGTGCCATTGTTGCTGGACACGTTGCCAATAACAGTTTTCTAAAAAAAACCATTCATCTATCAAAATAATATAACTTTTATTCAAAGAAAACTTATTGTATTGGAGGACTTTCCACACAGCACTATCTAGTCCCAAACTAAGCCAAAGCTGTAAATATGGGAACAGGTAGCTGATATAATACATATATACTTTTTTTTTTTAATATATACCTACTTATAATATTATATATAACATCCAGACAGAGAACAAACATCCATGTTCACCACACAAATGTTTGTTCTCGGTGGGGATCGAACCCACGGCCTACGGCGCAGAAGGCAGAGCTACTACCAACTGAGCTGTGAAGGCTGTCTTCAAATACACTTCTTCTTGTCGTGTCACTAGTTTCTTTCGAAACAGCGCAGCGTGGTGAGATTTTAAGTGCACCTCCTTTCGAGCACTTGACACATGTTATAGAACTTTTTAGGTACTACGACATGCCGGTTAGTGCACCTACATTTTTGAACAGAAAAACTCATTGGTTCACAACCGGTTTCGAGCCCACGACCTTAGGGTCGGAAGGCGGGGCCGCTACCACTAGACCACCAGCTCTATTCAAATACACTGAAAAACATAATAAAAAAACTTTTGCTGAAACCACAGAACAAAACGTCATCTGTGTATATATTTTTATTTCTGTAGATTTTTTCAAAAAGCGATGAATTAATTACGATAAAAATATGTAACCACCTCTGGAGTTTGAACGACTAAATACAAAAAGTCAAATTCATTAAAAAAATGGACGGTGTAAGAATGTCAGCTAATAACGCATGCATGTTCACCTCTGATGTTCTCCGAGGACGTGACCTACGTGACATTGCAGTGATGCCATCACTGTAGGGCGTGGGTGTAAGGTCGCATGTCTGTAATTGCACCGGCCGGCACGGCACTCATACCTAAATCGTACTAAGTCAAACTCAAAAGGTATTTATTCAATAAAATCACAAGGATCACTTTGAAACGTCTTAAAGCTAGGTGACTCTAGGCGCCAGTTCCACGCGATCAAAGCCTAGAAGGACAACCATCAAACTTACGGCTTGGTTCCTACCGTTCTTTCGTATCATCCTTTTACAAAGTAATATAATACAATATTGAAGTTTAGTGAGGCGTAGGCATACAGAAAAAGGTTAACATAATCAAATTTATAAGACAGCACACGCTACGCTTCTAAACTAAACATGACTAAACCAATATTAATTTTCTCGTCTTATCACTAGCTCTTTCGAAACAGTGTGGTGAAAAGATTTTTAAGTGCACCTCAACATGTGTCAAACAAGCGCTGATATTATGTGGTAACCACCATTGTCTCGTAAGTCACGTTGGGAACGTGCCCTACGATTCACTGCCCTGCGTCCATCAACTTGAGGCATACAGATGTTAAGCCTCATGTGCCTGTAATTACACCGGCAACCACTCTCAAACCGAAACACAGCGTTGCTGCTTGGCGGCAGAAATAGGCGTGGTACTTCCCCAGATGAGCCACAAACAAAGAGCTCTACTACTCTTAAAGTTGACTTACTTTGGAGATATCCAGGTGTAACCTGGCCTTGGTATAGTTATCGTAAGCCTGGATCCACAGCTGACCTTCCATAAGCCACATAGAGGCTTTTTCACTCCTCGGTTCTGTGCCTGAAACAGGTTTAGGTGGTTATTGCTTCCTTGCAAAGAAAAAGTACTACACAATTCTCGCAATGAAGGACTTGACTCTCGCTTCGACTCGCGTGACCATGTGAGCCTCATATGAGATCAGGTGAGCCTCATGTGTGATCATGTGGCTCATAGTACCAAGTTAAGATCCTTTGAGGATGTCTAAGGGGGTAGTCAGAGGTACGTCCACATATAACATTTCGTACATACCCACATTTTGCAGCAGTCCATATTCCATACGTGACAGGTTGCAAGCCCATCGCCGCTATGAGTATTATAGTTTTTTTTTTAAGACAACTACCCGATAAACAAGCAGGTGCCCCACCTGATGTTAAGTGGTAACCATCACCAAAGCATAGCCTCGTAAGTCACGCACGATAGGAACGTGCCCTACAATAAACTGCCCTGCGTCCATCAACTTGAGGCATACAGATGTTAAGCCTCATGTGCCTGTAATTACACCGGCAACCACACTCTTCAAACGGAAACACAGCGTTGCTGCTTGGCGGCAGAAAAAAGCGTGGTGTTAGTACTTCCCCGGACGAGCCACACACAAAGAGCTCTACTACTCTTAATGGTATAGTTATATTATAAATAAATAAATTTAAATTAAATACCAATGGACACGTTAGTCTTCAGGTCGTAGATGTACTGCTTCTGAAGAGGGAAGAGCAGACGCAGGCCTGTCTCCAATCCCATGCTGCAGGAAACCGCTGGAAGTTACATCAATAATGATCGTCATTTAATAAAAATAAATAAATAAATATTGGTGGACTTTCCACATAGCACTATCTGCTAATAATGGGTATTCAAATGTTTTAGTTGGTTCTTGGGTGAAAACTTTAGAATATAACAATGCGTTTTTGTTGTACGTCCGGAACGGACTAACTGTTAAAACTGTACATAACCATAGCTTTAAGATCTTTTTTGTACTACAGTTATACAATAAATAATTTCTGATTTCTGATTTCTGATAGCCCCAAACTAAGCCAAAGCTTGTAATATGGGAACCAGATAGCTGATAATATAATACCTATACAGGGTTTTATAATACCACTCTCGAAAACTTCAGAGGACTTTAATTGCATGAAACAGCTGTTTTTTTTCGCGTTCACAGTGTTGGTTCCTTAGAAAAAGTTACTCATATTGATGGGTACTTTAGCCCCCTGAAGTTTTTGGGAGTGGTATATAAACTTGTATACTTTATTTATAAATATATGTACTTATGTACCTACTTAAGACAGAGAACAAACATCTATGTTCAACACACAAATATTTGTTCTCGGTGGGGATCGAACCCACGGCCTACGGCGCAGAAGGCGCAGAATGAATCAGTAGCAGTCACTACGCGATAGAATCAGAAATGAGGAAATCCGTAGAACCAAGTAACCGACGTAGCTCGCAGAATCAGCAAGTTGAAGTGGCAATGGGCAGGTCATATAGCTCGAAGGACTGATAACCGTTGGGGAATAAAGGTTCTCGAATAGCGACCACGAACAGGAAAACGAAGCGGGGACGTCCTCCTACCCGATGGACTGACGACATTGTCAGGATCGCGGGAAGTCGGTGGATGGAGAGGGCTCGGAATCGTTCTTCCTGGAAATGTATAGGGGAGGCCTATGTCCAGCAGTGGACTCCTTCAGGTGACGATGATGAGTTTTTCTGTTCAATAATTTATGTGAACAGCGCCAGTACTCTCAAACAGTGAAGGAAAACATCGTGGAAACATATAAAAAGTTCTAGAACAAGTTTCAAGTGATCGAAAGCAGCCTCATTGAGGCGCAATTAAAATCCTTTCACCGCACTGTTTTGAAAGAAGTGACACGACAAGAAGATGTTCATAGGTCAAAGTAACTTATTGCTAATGAAACAAACATATTATTATCGACAGCCTTCACAGCTCAGTTGGTAGTAGCTCTGCCTTCTGTGCCGTAGGCCGTGGGTTCGATCCCCACCGAGAACAAATATTTGTGTGCTGAAGATAGATTTTTGTTCTCTGTCTGGGTGTTATATAATATTATAAGTATATATTTACAAAAAAAAAGTATATAAGTAGTATATCAGCTATCTGGTTCCCATATCACAAGCTTTGGCTTAGTTTGGGGCGAGATAGTGCTGAGTGGAATGTCCCCCAATATTTATTTATTTATTTATTTATTATTACCCATCTGATGTTAAGTGGTAACCATCACCTACAACAAAGCATTGCCTCGCAAGTCACGCACGATAAAAACATGCCAGACGATGCACTGCCCTGCGTCCATCAACTTGAGGCATACAGATGTTACGCCTCATGTGCCTGTATTCACCGACGTCCTTCAAACGGAAACACAGCGTTGCTGCTTGGCGGCAGAGATAGGCGTGGTGGTAGTACTTCCCCGGACGCCTAGGACTAGGACTAGGACTTCTAGGCTTTGGTCGCGTGGAACTGGCACCTAGAGTCACCTAGCTTTAAGACGTTTCAAAGTGATCCTTGTGATTTTATTGAAACAAATACATTTTGACTTTGACTTTGACTTTGACGAGGTACACACAAAGAGCTACTACTAAAACGAAAAGAAAATTCTAGCTTACCGAGCAAAAATAAAACAGATTTAAAAATCATTTTTAAATCTAAAATAACACTTAACACAACACATAACAACCACAACACACAACTACAAAGTATATCTAATATTTAATAATACACATTAATATAGTATAATACAATAATAATTATTGTATTCGATGCTACGGGAGGCGCCGGAGTTGAATGTTAAATGTCATGTCACGTGACCCTACGTGTATAAGGTTGCAACGACATTTTTTGTAACGCTAGGTTTAGTCCGCTACTACGGCCGCATGCTCTAAAGTTTTTAAAAGAATATAAAGTAGGTTAGTAAGTGTTGTTGCAACGCTATTGATTAATTTAACCTTAATTTTTCATCGTGAGTTTTTTATTTATTAGATACTAGCGACCCGCCCCGGCTTCGCACGGTTATTGTGGGTTATCCCTAAGAGATTATGCTTGTATTATGCATATAAACCTTCCTCTTGAATCAATCTTTCTATAAAAAAAACCGCATCAAAATCCGTTGCGTAGTATAGTTTTTAAGATTTAAGCATACCTACCTACATAAGGATATAGGGACAGAGAAAGCGACTTTGTTTTATACCTACTATGTAGTGATTATTGAGTTGACAGATTATGTAAAGTTTCAAAAGTAGGTATACACCCTGGGTGGGATTTGAACCTAGTGTACTTTTAATACAAAACTGCGCCATCTGCTAGGATAAACCAACAGGTCCACGCTGTAGTAGGTCTCTTGGACATCATTTATTTATATGAAATGTAATTACCCAGCACCTAACCATACTCTAAACTTATTCGGCCTATAGCCACGATAGACTCTTAAGATTTAAAGCGTAGAACGGCGTTGTTCCTGCGCTACGCCAACTGTAGATCCAATGCATATAGTTGTGCATCGAACTCTGGAGAAACAGTGACAGATGTGCAATATTCACTAAGCTACTGATTCCCTGACGATATTCTTTATTTTATTTTCTATTTTACTTGGAAAACAAACTGCTATTTAAACTAAGAATAGTACAATACCTACAGGTAGTTTAGTACAAATAAAGCCTAATTAGTTTTCGCTTATAGAACGCTAATATATAATAACAATGTAATAGTTTCAATTATATATGATACAAAAACATTTTATAAAAATCTTTATTTTTATTAAAAATCAAAAATTATCTTCTTAAAATACGCACTTACCACCTTATCCTCCAGCGCTCTTATCAGAGTGCGTTGATAACGAATTGACCTCCGAACTCCTGAGTGGAGTTCTCCTCATTGGCGACCAGAATATCTTGGTCCTTTCTGACAAACGATAACTGAGAGTACCAAGGTAATGCAGGATCAAGGCCTATGTAAGAATGTACCAGATGACTCGGTGTACTTCGTATCACCTATCCTAACGACATTAAAACTCTCCCTTCGCTTTAGGTAGAACAGTAAGTCAAAGTAAAAAGGTATTTATTCAATAAAATCACAAGGATCACTTTGAAACGTCTTAAAGCTAGGTGACTCTAGGTGCCAGTTCCACGCGACCAAAGCCTAGAAGAACAGGCAAGTACCTTCCCCGAGTATGAGTTGTTATACCATATTTGGTTTTTCGTTCTTCTCCGTGTTCATTGCGGGTTTTGCATGAAGACGCGATAGAGATACCGATACGGAACTTTATGTTGAAAGTATGATGCAAATTCGTAGTAGAACATAAAGTTCCGTATCGGTATCTCTATCGCGTATTTATACAAAACCCGCAATGAACACGGAACAAAAATGAAAAACGAAAAACCAAATATGGTAAACACAACTCATACCTTGGGGTACAGTTTATATAGAAAATGAAATTGTTGTATTTACTATCTTCCTCGCTATTTTTTTTTATTTTCTGAACGTTTAAACCCCTGGACTACGACAAACATTTCAAAACCAAAATCAGTTGAATCGGCCCAGCCGTTCTCGAGTTTTAGCGAGACAAACGAACAGCAATTGATTTTTATACATAGGTATAGAGATAGACAACTTTCATTAAGGCCCTAATTCTTGTCGCTGAGCGCTCCACTAGCTTACCTAAATCGTTAAGAGCTGATTTCACCATACTCTGTTAGTTGCTAATCAAGGATTAACAGGCTGTTAAATCTAACCTTAGATGTCAAACGCGTACATTTTGACATATTTAACCGCCCTTTAATCCTTTGTTAATCTAACAGAGCATGGTGTAATCACGCCTAAGAGTAGTTGATCGAGTGAGCGAAGCGAACGAAGATCTTTAGTTTCAACTTGGGCGATTTGGCATTTTATGTATGTATGTATGTATGTATGTATGTATGTATGTATGTTTGTCTGGCCATAACTTTCGAACCGTTGATCCGATCTGCATGAAATTTGATAAGTCGATAGCTTGTACTTGAGAAATTTACTGGTAAGTATATGAGTTAAATCGGATGACGGGTTATTAAAATATGAGCTTTCTAAGGGGGCAAAAATAAAAAAAAGTTACATAAAAAAATCAAGTTATATGTCATATGAAAGGAATTTATTTGAACATTCCAAAACAATTTTTACTTTTTTTCTGGGACGCTCGGTTTTTGAGATACAACAAAAACGTTAAATTAAGATAACCAGCGACCCAAGAGCTCCCATCTCTAAGAGTTTCGTTGACATCAAGGTTTTTCTACTGGTCGGCCAGTTCCTTTGCTTTTTCTTATTTTTTTTTCTTGAAATAAATTAAGGAGATACGTAGTTCTCATAAAATAGTGACAACGACCAGATCTGATGATGGAGTCAAGGTCTGTTCAACGGAACTCTTCAAATAATAGGCCAATAGAGTTGAAACTTGGTTACCATACCAAGTTAGTAAGCGGTAGTCAGAAAAAAGTACAAACGTAATGCTTGGACTTGCCTCTGACTACCACCTACTCAAAGTTTTGGTGCGTTCGTTGGGTCGCATCACGAGATCTCAGTTCGGGACGAACTACTAGTAATAATATTGGTGGACATTCCACAGCACTATCTAGCCCCAAACTATGCCAAAGCTTGTGATATGGGAACCAGATAGCTGATATACTACTTATATACTTTTTTTTTGTAAATACATTCTTACAATATTATATAACACCCAGACAGAGAAAAAACATCTATGTTCATCACACAAATGTTTGTTCTGTGTGGGGATCGAACCCACGGCCTACGGCGCAGAAGGCAGAGCTACTACCAACTGAGCTGCGAAGGCTGTCAAATAAAAACAAACTGAAAAACTGAAACAGCTTCACGACTTAATCCCCAGGCACGGTAGATATCCCCTCAGATCTCTTAGTACCAAGCACTAACTTCAGATTCTTTTGAGGATGTCTAAGGGTGTAGTCAGAGGTACGTCCAAACATTACGTTTGGCACATACCCACATTTTGCAGTAGTTGGTATTCCATACGTGACAGGTTGCAAGCCCATCGCCGCTGTTAAAATATTAACTGGTTTCCTCACGATGTTTTCCTTCACCGTTTAAGAGCACTGGCATTCTGCACATAAATTTTTCTCGATAAGAAAAATCCATTTGTGCACGACCGGATTCGAACCTGCAACCTTACGATCGGAAGGCGGGGTTACTCCCACTAGACCACCGGTGCTCTTTTTTTGTAAATATATACTTACTTATAATATTATATAACACCCAGACAGAGAACAAACATCATGTTCATCACACAAATGTTTGTTCTCGGTGGGGATCGAACCCACGGCCTACGGCGCAGAAGGCAGAGCTACTACCAACTGAGCTGTGAAGGCTGAATCGTGGGCTATTAGCTTGTTCCATCAGTAAAAAGCGTCACAAAGCACTGACCTACCAAGAATTCACAATCGCAAAAATCAAACACCTTCAAAATTTCCATCATTTTATTCTTATAACTGAGCCACCATGCTGCCTCTTCAAATGCCTCCGCAGAGAATCCTTCGACTTAAACTTAGTCTCGCAAAGATTACACGTAAATAAAACACCACCCAAATGAATTTTCTCATGCCTCGACCTACCAGTCCTCGTGAAGAACCGTAACTCGCAAAGCGAGCAGGAATAATTTCGCTCATTTAAATGCACACTTCGGAAATGCGTCTTCAAGCAATTCTGATCCTTAAAAACTTTAGCACAACTACTACATTCAACTGACGTTACTTTCCCATTATGTATTTCAACCATGTGGTTTTTTAAGAGGTATGGATATCGAAATGTCATGTCACATTTTAAGCAGTAATGTTTAGCGCGAGCGGCGTTATGCGCTTTACGCTTGTGCCTAACAAGTTTCGTAGATGAAGGGAATTTTAATGAGCATTGGGAACATTTTTGCTCTTTATGTATCGCCCTAATGTGATTTCGTAAGCTCATCCTATTGTAGAATGCCATGCCACAAATCTCGCATACATTACTCGTAGCATGTATGTTCATGTGTATTGATAAGCGAGTGAAAGTGTTGAAGGAATCTTTGCAGATTTGACACTGAAATCCTTCCTCTAGCTTGTAAGGTATGAGTAGATTTGCATCCCCAAATATTATGTTATGATTTTTATTCAAATGCTTTCTTAATACATCTAAATTATTACAGTTTTCTGAACAAATATTACAAGATAGATTTGTAATGTCAGCATTTTCGTAAGATTTCCCGCGAAGTCTTTTGAGTCGGCGTTTGAAATCGTCTGTGGAGTGAATTTTTGAGTGGACGCGCAGTTCTTTCATCTCGAAGTATTTTTCGTTGCACACGTAGCAAGCGAATCTGGTTCTTAGCGACTTGAAGAGGCATATATTTGAGTTTGTGATTAGCTTGATCGAGTTTTCGCGTTGGTCTTTCTGGTCTTGACTGTCGGTGGTGGATTTTTCTGAAAAGAAATATTAGTTAGTTATATTGTGAGAGCACTGGTGGTCTAGTGGTAGCGGCCTCGCCTTCCGATCCTAAGGTCGTGGGTTCGAAACCGGTCGTGCACCGATGAGTTTTTCTGTTCAAAAATTTATGTACACAATGCTAGTACTCTCAAACGGTGAAGGAAAACATCGTGAGGAAACCGGCATGTCGTAGAACCTAAAAAAGTTCTATAACATGTGTCAAGTGCTCGAAAGGAGCCTCTTGAGGCGCACTTAAAATCCTTTCACCACACTGCTTCGAAAGAAACTAGTGACACGACAAGAGAGAAGAGAGTACCTACCTAGTACATAAAAAAATTGTAATTAAACATACTTTCCAGTAGTTTGGTCGAGTATTTTAGTTCTCCAGTCTTCTTGCAAGGGATTTTCTTTGTATTATGATTATTTCTTTCCGTAGTCGTAACGTCTTTCAATTTATTCTCATGGTCTTTTGCACCAGTACTGTCTTCTTCTGCGCCGTTACTGTCTACTGTTCTTTGTATTATAGGATCTAACTTGACTGATATTCCATCTGTAATTAAAGTTTAAAAAAATATTTCTTACTGTTTTTTTTGACATGCCCTTTTGTTGTACGTCCGGAACGGACAAACTGTAATAAACCGGCCAAGTGCGAGTCGGACTCGCGCACGAAGGGTTCCGTACCATTATCTATAAAAACGGCAAAAAAATCACGTTTGTTGTATGGGAGCTCCCTTAAATATATACTTAATGTAAATAAATGAGTTTTTTTTATACAACTAGTTGATGGAACAAGCAGATGGCCCACCTGATGTTAAATGTTAACCATCACCTATAACAAAGCATTGCCTCGTAAGTCACGTACGATAGGAACGTGGCCTACGTTGCACTGCCCTGCGTCCAACAACTTGAGGCATACAGATGTTAAGCCTCATGTGCCTGTAATTACACCGGCAACCACACTCTTCAAACCGAAACACAGCGTTGCTGCTTGGCGGCAGAAAAAGGCGTGGTGGTAGTCCTTCCCTTGACGAGCCCTTCAAGAAGAGATCTACTACTCTGAGATCAAAAGTGTTTACGGTTTCAACGATCGAAAACAATTTGTATTTCTAGCATTTTTAGCAGGAATATAGGTATAGTGTAGATAGAAGACTATACCTTCCGTTTTAAGATCCTCCTGCCATCCTTCACAGCTAGATCCATCAACATCATCATCTATTTTGTTCAGCTCTGTATTTTCTGAAATAATAATATAACTTAATTGCAAAAAAACTGAAGATCAGGAACGAATTGGACGCGAGTCGCGTAAACGTTTCATATCCCTAACTACAACGAAATAAGGTTGAATATCGGTATGATACGTTAACGCCACAATTTACATGCACATGAGGTTTAGCATCTGTATGCCTATAGTTGATGGATGCAGGGCAGTGCATTGTAAGGCACATTACTATCGTGCGTGACTTACGAGGCAATGCTTTGTTATAGGTGATGGTTACCACTTAACATCAGATGGGCCATCTGCTTGTTCGATCAACAAGATGATCGACAAGGGAATAGAAAGAAGATTTTTTATCCGACACATAAACATGGGTACAGCATCACATAAGTAACAAAAAAAAACAACAGATGACAAAATAGTGGAACATAGCAGGTAGGTGTATAGTAGGTAGGTAGATAGTTACCTACATATAATATGGGAAGATACATTTAAAAACACAAAAATAAACAATGCAGGTTTCCTATGCCTATAGGATGTGGGAGGGAGTGACTTAGCAACAAATATGTCTGGAAAATGAGGCTGTTTCCTGTGATTTTCCTCCACCTCGGTCTCGGGTTGTACTCTTCTCTGCAAGGGTCATAACCCGCCACGACCCCCCACTACGATTTATCGCCATCTGAACCTGTTGCCGGCGACCTGGATGGCTTCATGTTATTTTACCTGCTCTTAATTTGTTGAGTGCAATATCCACATCTAGAATTTGTTGTTTAAAAGTGGCGGCATCATGCAGTCTTGCTATACAATCCTCACATATAAACTTTTGAGAAATATCCAGCTGAAACACAGAAAAGAAACATTATAACAGAGATTTGATATTCCAAAGATTTGATACTCTCCTAACATCCTTAAAACATTTTTTAAGGATGTTAGGTGAGTAGTCAAAGGGAGACTATGACTGCACTATCATTAAATGCATTCGCTTTGTACTACCAAATGTCCAACAAATAAATGCTCAAATTTTGTTGTGGGGGAGTGCTGCAGATATTAACACCATATTTGTGCTGCAGAAGAGGGCTGTTCGTGCAATTTATAACATGGGTCCCAGAGAATCGTTACGAAATAAGTTTAAAGAAATAAATGTATGACTGTACCCTTTAATTTAATGTATGTTAGAAAAATATTAATTTATATGCCAAAAAGAGCGACTATCATATTGTTAACACTAGAAATAAAGATAAGCTCGCTGTTCCCACTACTAGGCTCACTAAAGTAAGCAAATCGTTTGCAGGACAATGTGTATGTGTCTTTAACAAAGTCTCAAGCAAGATTCACCAGTTGTTGATAAGCAAATTCAAAAACATAATAAAAAGAAAACATTGTACAAAAGCTTACTATAAAATATCTGATTATATAGATGACAAAAAAGCTTGGGACTGATCTATGCTCCAACTCATTAAAACACTAAGCAATTAAGTAGGGACCATAATAAAATTGTAAAAAGGATCGTACAAAAAAACGCTAGGAACCAAGCCGTAGGTTTCTTGCCCGTTCTTCTAGGCTTTGGTCGCGAGGAACTGGCGATAGATTCACCTAGTATATAAGACATTTCAAAGTGATCCTTGTGATTGTACTGAATAAAGACCTCTTTGATTTTGATTATATTATTTGCTGGTACTTCATAAGCTAATGGGAATAATAAACCAGGAATTTACAAAGTTGATTGTTTCTGTTAGCTCTTGCTAAACCAATTGGGTTGACTATAGTTTTCTATCTTAGACAGTGTCACGCCATACCTTCTAATTCTAATTCATAGTGGGGGAATGAGATCTGCATGGATGTCCCACAATGGGGTGTGTTTTGCATTGTCCCCCTGCTAACCTCACCCCAGCCAGCCCAACTCCTTAAAGTAGCGGAGAAGGACCTTAGGTTGGTGGTAGCAATTGTCAAGCATCCCCGGTGGTGATTTAGATGCAGATGAGAGGAAGGACCCGATCAGCTTCTGCTGTACCTTATTGCAGTGGTAGGGGCATGATGTAGAAGAACTTGCCCACTTTGCTAGCTACAAGTACCTACCATCCTCTCCGCCCAGTCTTATCTAATCCGAAAGAATAAAAATTAAATGGAAATAAGATAGAGAAATATATTAGTCAAATTCTATTCACAAATAGTTTGCTTGCATGCATGTAAACACATACAAAATCGACTCACAGTGAGATTGAAAGTCTTCGTTAGCATTTCCCCATAGTTTTCCAGCTCGTCATCGAGGTTCTTAATCCTAAAACATCCCTTCTTGAGGCAACATCGGCAAAAATGAGATTTCTTCATGTTTTTTACTTTATTTTCGGAACGGGTTACGAATAAAAATGCGAAGTTTACCGATTATTCGCAACGTAAACAAACAGAACAACGTAAAATTAGAATGAATGAGTGAAATGAATGGAGCAAAATAGAAAAGCATAGATAAAGTAATTCCACAGTTTATATATCGTAATTCTAACAAAGCTTTGCCACCCCACATCGGCCGCCTGACGACGTGCACCCGCTTGGGACCGCGAGATCCCGCGAGTTTTTAACAGTTTAATGTATTGTTAAATGTACACTGTAGCATTTTCTTGACAAGGTATAAGTAGTGATTCTTGTCAGGGCCGGATTTAGAGGTCCAGAGGCCCCGGGGCAACAAAGGAGCGGAGGCCCCCTCGCGCCAAATTATTTTCCAAATAAAGTGATTTTTTTTTCAGTCGAGTTTTTCAATAAATAATTTATTGTGAAACCAAGTAGATTCTCTTATACAAAAAGAGTTACTATTTTTGGTGTTTTTGGATTTAAGATTAATATAATCAAATAATCATGTATGTACAAAGTACTGTAGGCTGTAGGTAAAGGTAAAATAGCAAAAAAAAATATCAAAGGAAAAGAAGATGTTTACTAGTGTTTACTAGTTGGAATTTGAAAGATTCTTTTTCCGAAGTCTCTATTGTGGGGGCCCCCCGTTTGTGGAGGCCCCGGGGCCATCGCCCCATTTGCCCTCCCCTAAATCCGGCCCTGATTCTTGTAATACATACATTTAGGATGATATAGAATATCGTATTCTACAACTACATCAGTTAGTTTTGATCCTTATAAAAAACTAGCAGCGAAACCCGGCGTTGCTCGGGTTAAAAAACATCGCATGTACTGATGAAAAGTCGCTGGATTTCGGTTTATATATCGTCAAATATCGAAATTTAAACACTGTAGAATATTCAAATAGTTCAGTCGTTTTCGACTATCGAAATTACTTGAATTTGTTTAATTACTGTTCACTCGTACCTACTTTGAATGATCTTCAAGTTGCAGGCATTTTGTAAGTTTCTAGATAATTTCAGAAAATTTTAGAACTTTTTAGAACACTTCGGATTGATTGTAACAGTTAAATTGCTAATTATCGACCCATTTCTGTAACCTCTCTATTGTGTAAAACAATGGAGCGGGTTCTCAACAATAAGCTCCTAACGTACCTTGAAGCCAATGACCTCCTCAGTGACCAGCAGTACGGCTTTCGCCGTAAACGGTCTACTGGGGATCTTTTAGCGTACGTCACCCATATCTGGAGCGAAGCCATAGAGAGGCATGGTGAAGCTCTTGCTGTGTCACTCGACATATCCAAGGCTTTTGACAGGGTTTGGCACGACGGTCTTATTAGCAAGCTTACCTCGTTCGGACTGCCGCCGTGCTTGCGTGGGTGGATTTCTGACTTCCTGAGGGAACGGTCAATTCGAGTAGTCATTGATGGCTGCTCGTCTGACCAATTGGCTATTAATGCCGGTGTACCTCAGGGGTCGGTTCTTTCTGCAACCTTATTCCTGCTACATATCAACGATTTGCTTCAGCCCGGTATTGTGGGGTACGCAGATGATAGCACCATTGTAGAAAGATACACTTCCGATGCCCGTGCAAGCGCAGATACGATCGAGTCCCTAAGAGAGGCAATGGTGGATCGAGTAAATCGCACCCTGATTAATGTCTCTGATTGGGGTGCAGCCAACCTCGTCTCTTTCAACGCTTCAAAAACTCAGGCATGTCTGTTCTCCGCAAAAAAGCGGCCTTTCCGCCTGAACCCTTCTTTCCTGGATGTATCGGTGCCGATCTCCGACCACCTTGATCTCTTGGGTGTGAAGCTGACATCCAATTTGAACTTCGGCTCATATATAGAATCTAAGGCTAAAGTGGCTGCTAAGAAACTGGGCATCCTTTCTATGGTCAGACAGTACTTCACACCAAGACAGCTTCTGGACCTTTATCAAGCACAAGTCCGATCGTGCATGGAGTACTGTTGCCACTTGTGGGACGGTTCTGCCAAGTACCAGCTTGAAGCCTTAGATTCTATTGAGCGGCGAGCCAGGAGACTCATTGGCAGTGACCAGCTGTTCGACTCCAGGCTCTATAGCCTCGAACACAGGAGACGAATCGCCTGCCTATCGGTGTTCTATCGAATACATTTTGGTGAGTGTGCGCAGGAACTGCACGATCTTATTCTCCCGTCTCCCTTCTACCTCCGGACAACTAGACGCACGAATAAGTGCCACCCCTTCATGGTGGATATCCCTCACTATCGCACGAAGCGCTTTGCTTCCACTTTCTTAGTGCAAACTGCCAAGGAGTGGAACACTTTACCGTCGTCGGTATTTCCGGAACGATATAACCTTGGAATATTTAAGACAAGAGTGAACAAGTGGATTATAGCTAAGCGTGCTCCACCTTAGACTGCATCTTCACTTACCATCAGGTGAGATGGCAGTCAAACGTTTAGCTATTAACAATAAAAAAAAAAAAAAAAAAAAAAAAAAAGACATTTTTGAACTTTTTAGACCATTCCAGAATTTTTTTAAAACGTTCTAGGACATTTAAGATCGATTTAAACAGTTGTAGGCATTCTAAAAATTTCTAAACCATTCCAGAAAATTGTATAACGTCTTAGATTATTTTGGATCGATTTGAACAATTACACTCATTTCGGAACATTCTAGATCATTTCAGAAGTTTTTAGAATTTTCTAAATCATTTCAGAAACTTTCTACAACATTCTAGTTCGATTACAACAATTGAAACTATTTTAGAATTTTCTAGATCATTTCAGAAGCTTTCTGAAATATTCTAGATCGATTACAATAATTGCACGGCTTTTTGGAACTTTCTAGATCATTCCAGAAAGTTTTAGCACTTTCTAGATTGATTTCATCAGTTGCACACATTCTGAAACTTTCTAGATCATTCCCGAGATTCTCGAGATTTTAAGAATTTTACAGAAGTTTTCTGTCCTTCTATAACATGTATAGTTAGAGAAGGACAGATATATATTATTCCACATTTTCGCCACCCACAACCACCTTCTCCCACCCCGACCAAACTCCCTTAAGCACACCAGGAGACCAAGGGGTATTTGCCATCCCAACGGGAAGTTGATCGAAGTTGCGGATCATAGAGAAAACCGTGGACACACGTACGAACATTAGCATTTTATCTACATCTACATCTACATCTACACTAATATTATAAAGAGGTAAACTTTGTATTTTTGTATTTTTGTATTTTTGTATGTAACGAATAGGCTCAAAAACTACTGGTCCGATTTCAAAAATTCTTTCACCATTAGAATGCTACATTATCCCTGAGTAACATAGGCTATATTATATTTTCAAAAAAATCAGGGATCCTTACTAAAACTTCAATAATGTAACCCAAGGTGGAAAACAAAAAACCTTACATCGCGTGCGCTGCGAAAACTATTGAAGATAGAACAAAATAATGTACTACGATTTTGTAGAACACGTTATCATCTACAAAAAATGTCGCGACAGCATATGTCTAACTATTATAGTTATGTCACAATAAGTGTTCTTTTATTATAAAAAATTAATTGAAATGCCTCCGCTAGAAAAGGGTCTTTATTTGTACCTTGGTATTAATTCTTATCCAAATAAATCATTTCATAATTAAGACGGTTTCAATACCTATAGATTACTTCTTAAATTTTTCAAATCGGACATTCCATTCAAAAGATATGACGAAATTAAAAATGTTTACGGGTCCACGGTTCACGCGCGGGGTGCGATTTCACTCACTCAAGGAGAAGCGCGTGCAAATGTATGAAATAAGTAGATGCGAGGCTCGAACCCACGGTCTAAGTTTATCCTAAAATGTTCAAAAAATGTATGACCACCCATGCGAAGCTGGGACAGGCCGCTAGTATAATATATATTAAGATTAAAGGAAACCACATTATCAAAGCCATCGAAGATATCGACATCTTTAGCAACTCTGTCAGTAGTCTCACAAGA
Source organism: Chloroclysta siterata (assembly GCA_932294275.1). Taxonomy (NCBI): domain Eukaryota; kingdom Metazoa; phylum Arthropoda; class Insecta; order Lepidoptera; family Geometridae; genus Chloroclysta; species Chloroclysta siterata. The sequence continues at coordinate 1,558,483 of OW028595.1, read as the reverse complement.
TCTGAATAAAATAAATAAGTATGTAGGTTACCTACCTACCTCTTTTAATTTTGTAATTTTTTCATAATTTAGTTTATCTTAAATACTTATCAATCTAAAACAATAACATAGTATTAATAATGTAACCAAAGGTATATTATAGTAAATCGATCTATCGCTGTTGGCGTTCATAATTATAAATAAATAAATACATACGAATATAAGTTTTTATACATATATGTACCTACACGCGGATACGCATCAGCTGCTTTAGTACCTACCCAGCTAGCGTAATTTTTCTCTGGATTTGGATTTGGGTAATATTTAATTCATGTCTTGCGTGTACCACAGAGTGCTCGCTGTGGACTTATTTGTAAGCCTGTGGACCTCTGTGGACTGTGGTTTACATTGAGTGAGTTAAATTTTTTGAACTGAGTGAATGAATAACATATAATACATAACCTCAAAAAAGAGAATTTTTGTTGGAGCAAACAACTCATAATATTCCGAAAAAATCGTAATTTTGCTATAGATGCTTGCGTTTTGTGTTTTTCGCTAAAATAAACCAGCCATCACCATGGCTGACGCAGCTGCAAGACAGTTGCAATACGAGTACAAAGCCGTAAGTTGTACTGTTGCATTTTGTGTTGTTATTTTCATTATTATTGTGTAATATCACCGTTTTCCTCATTATTCCAACCAAACATACCATACCATATTGAACACAACTTATAAAACATCATGTTTCAAACCTTTTCATTTCAAAATAAGAATCATTCTAAAGAACGCTAGGAACCAAGCCGTTCCTATGCAAGTTTGTTACCTACCTGGGACGTAATCACGAACGAATTTGATGTTAGTCGCGTAAACTTATCGTATCCCTAACTTCAACAGAATAAGGTCTAATCTCGCTAGGATTCACGCCACAATTTTGAAAATTCGAGTGATTGCGCCCCTTTCTAGGCTTGATCGCGTGGAACTGGCACCTAGATTCACTTAGCTTTAAACCTGTCAAAGTATATAATAAATACCTATTCTCTTTTTGATTTGTAGAATTCGAACTTGGTGCTCCAAGCCGATGTGAGGCTTATAGAGCGCCGTGGCCGCGATGAGGCCACGGGAGAAGTTCTGTCTTTGACCGGGAAACTCTTGGGAACCCGGATGGGAGACCGGGCACAGCGTACAAAGCCGGAGAAAGCTGAGGAGAGGAAGGCTAAGTATGTTATTTTTTTTATATAGGCCCAAAAGTTATTATCCTAGTGGGATTTGAACCCACGACCTTCCCCTTGAGATGGGACCGCGCTAACCAACTGCGCCATCGGATTCTAATCACACTCAATGAACAACTTGGGGACATACTACTATTGGTACTTATGCGACTGTGGTGATAATAACTTTTGGGGCTATATTACAAACTTTGGGATTTCCTTAAACTTTTGGGGCTATATTATAAACTTTGGGATTTTCTTAAACTTTTGGGGCTATATTGAAAACTTTGGGATTTCCTTAAACTTTTGGGGCTATATTAAAAACTTTGGGATTTCCTTAAACTTTTGGGGCTATATTATAAACTTTGGGATTTCCTTAAGTGTAGGTAAACACTATAAAACTAATTAAAATTATGTAACATTTCGTTTGAACCTAGCTTCAACTTTTGTATGACTCATATGTGTGTAATGCTAGTGTTCCTAACCGGTTAAGGAAAACATTGTAAGACAAACTTATGCCATGTTTCTTACAATGTTTTCCTTAATGGGCTTAAGGCGAAGACAAGATCTAATGTACCTCTCGCTGGCATGTTTCATAAATCTTAGTTGAAAGATAAATCTTAACTGATTTGTGAAACATAGTAAGACAGATGAAATTTTCACAGATAATGTATTTCTATTGCCACTATACTAACAAATACTAATCAACAGAATAAAATAAATTTTAAGGGGGCTCCCATACAACAAACATGATTTTTTGCTTGATATTGATAACGGCAACAGCAACAATACCTATTTACTATAAAAGAAAAGTTGGTAGACCGTATAGCCGGTGGGCTGATGACATTATCCAAATTGCTGGGAAGGATTAGATGTCCATAGGAACAGACAGGGAGCTGTGGAAGAAGATGGAGGAGGCCTTTACTCAAAAAGGGGTTCACATCTCATCTAGGTTCACAACTAGGTTAAAAACCAATACTAATACTTAACTAACATTAAAAACTTGTAATACCTTGTCCACCAATATTTATTTATTTATTATTATAATACCTATTTACTTCAAAAATTAATAAATAAATTAAAATAAAACAAATATTTAATGGGGGCTCCCATACAACAGACATGATTTTTTGCCGTTTTAATAGATAATGGTACGGAACCCCTGCGCGAGTACGACTCGCACTTGGCTGGTTTTATTTTGATTTCGTTTGACTAATTACAATATTTTGCAGGCGTCAAAAGCGTGACGAGGCATCCTATGACCTGTCAAAATCCAAATCAGCCCGTGTCACATGGGCGGACGACACACCAGGTGTCCTGTACCGGCCGAGGGCTCAGCACACCAGGCATGCTTACGAGCTGCTGCTGTCTTTCATGCAGAGCTCGCTCGGTGACCAGCCGAGGGACATCCTATGTGGGGCTTGTGATGAGGTAAGTGTTAATATTACTGAACACCGGGGTGACTAGAAATGAAGCACTATCTTGTCTGAAAATGACATATACAACTATTTGATGGAACATGCAGTGTCCCACCTGATGTTTAGTGGTAACGATCACCTATAACAAAGCATTACCTCCTAAGTTAAACACGATAGGAGCGTGCCCTACGATGCACTGCCCTACGTCCATCAACTTGAGGGATACATAAACCTCATGTGCCTGTAATTACACCGGCAACCACACTCTTCAAACGGAAACACAGCGTTGCTGCTTGACGGCAGAAAAAGGCGTGGTGGTAGTACTTCCCCGGACGAGCCACACAACGAGCTCTACTACTCTTAAAAGCTGCTTGACGGCAGAAATAGGCGTTTTAACTGTTTAATAAATTACCTAGTAGCATTAAAGAAGCCACAAGTCTATTTTCATTCAAAAAGAAATTAAAGGAACACGTTTTGAAAAATATTGCCATAATGTAAGCATACTGTCAATTACCTACTTATATTTCAATAGTTATTTTTATGTATATCACTGTTACGTCACTGGACTTAAACCACATAGTGTACACACATTCTGTAATATGTATTATTCTCTGTAAGTGAACTCCGTTCTTTGAGAAATAAATATCTTTAACCATATATGGCCACACACATAGAGCTCAATTTCTCACAAACACATCTTTATGGGGGGAATCATGGAAGCCTAATCATTACACACGCACACATTGCCTACAGTACCTCATACTTTATCATACACAACATCCACTCACACACGCACACTCAATAAATTCAAACAATAGGTATAAACTTACCAACCTTTCTTAAATAACAATTTTCATCACTTGTCAATAACTCTCAGTCCGAAGGAATGGCACTAAGAACCGGGACACAGTTAATTTAGTCCGGCTCTTGTCGCTTCTTAAATAAATTTGCGCAGGTATCGACACTTCCTACCTCACAATTTGTGACCTAACTGTAAGCACTCTTCTAAATTTCCAGCCTTCATTTGAAACTGTTTAACATTTATATCCCTTAGTTGATCGAGTGAGCGAAGCGAACGAAGATCTTAGTTTCAACTTGGGCGATTTGGCATTTTATGTATGTATGTATGTATGTATGTTTGTCTGGCGATAACTTTAGAACCGTTGATCCGATCTGCATGAAATTTTATATGTCGATAGCTTGTACTTGAGAAATTTACTGGTAAGTATATGAGTAAAATCGGTTGAAGGGTTATTAAGATATGGGGTTTTTAAAGGGGGCAAAAATAAAAAAAGTTGCATAAACAAATCAAGTTACATGTCATATGAAAGGGCTTTGTTTGGACATTCCAAAACAATTTTAACTTTTTTTCTGGGACGCTCGGTTTTTGAGTTACAACAAAAAAGTGAAAATAAGATAACCAGCGATGCAAGAGCTCCCATATCTAAGAGTTTCGTTGACATCAAGGTTTTTCTACTGGTCGGCCAGTTCATTTGCTTTTTCTTATTTTTTTTTCTTGTTTAATTAAGAAGGTACTCAGTTCTCATAAAATGGTGACAACGACCAGGTCTGATGATGGAGCCAAGGTCTGTTCAACGGAACTCTTTAATAAATAGGCCAATAGAGTTGAAACTTGGTTACCGTACCAAGTTAGTAGGCGGTAGTCAGAAAAAATTTTAAATATAATGTTTGGACTTGCCTCTGACTACCTACTCAAAGTTTCTGTGCGTTCGTCGGGTCGCATCACGAGATCTCAGTTCGGGGCGAACCACTAGTTTTATATAGATTCAATAGTGATATAATAAGGTTAAGTGAAATGTCTGATTACCTACTCCTTATTTTTTGTCAATAAACATTTTTTGATTTGATTTAACAGGTACTAGTAGTTTTGAAAAACGACAAATTGAAAGACCACGACAAGAAGAAAGAAATCGAGATGCTACTGGGAGCTGTGCCGGATGAGAGATTTGCACTGCTGGTTAACTTAGGTATGTATCTTTGACAGTCGCGGTAGAATCTAATCGGGACCCCGTGACTCTGTCTGGTCTCTCTCTTGTCGTGTCACTAGTTTCTTTCGAAACAGTGTGGTGAAAGGATTTCAAGTGCGCCTCAAGAGGCTCCTTTCGAGCACTTGACACATGTTATAGAACTTTTTAGGTTCTACGACATGCCGGTTTCCTCACGATGTTTTCCTTCACCGTTTGAGAGTACTGGCATTGTGCACATACATTTTTGAACAGAAAAACTCATTGGTGCACGACCGGTTTCGAACCCACGACCTAAGGATCGGAAGGCGGGGCCGATACCACTAGACCACCAGTGCTCTACTCTGTCTGGTGCTGATGCAGCGTCGGACCATTCGTCAGGTGATTAGTGGTTCGAAGATGCACTGGCACTAAGATGAGTGAGGGAATATCGGTGGGTTTTTAGTCGGTATGTTGTCCGTTGACAAAGAGCCTGACATCCCCTCCTACTCTCCCCGAGTGGGAGGCATGCGTAAAGCATTTTCCCCCGTAAAAAAAAAGGTATGTATCTTTGACACCCTTCACAGATCAGGTGGTAGTAGCTCTGCCTTCTGCGCCGTAGGCCGTGGGTTCGATCCCCACCGAGAACAAACATTTGTGTGATGAACATTGATGTTCTCTGTCTGAGTGTTATATAATACTAGCGACCCGCCCCGGCTTCGCACGGTTATTGTGGGTTATCCTTAAGAGATTATCCTTGTATTATGCATATAAACCTTCCTCTTGAATCACTCTTTCTATAAAAGAAACCGCATCAAAATCCGTTGCGTAGTTTTAAAGATTTAAGCATACATAGGGATATAGGGACAGAGAAAGCGACTTTGTTTTATACTATGTAGTGATAAGTATGTATTTACAAAAAAAAGTATACCTCTATATGTATTATATCAGCTATCTGGTTCCCATAACACAAGCTTTGGCTTAGTTTGGGGCGAGATAGTGCTGTGTGGAACGTCCACCAATATTTATTTATTTACTAGCTGGTGCCCGCGACTTCGTCTACGCAGGATTAGTATTAGCAAAACTATCATTGTGGGCGAAGGACTGCGTGCGGACACAGAATAAATAATAGTATGTGCGTGTTGGCAGAACTAATTTTATCGCCATCTATTGGTTGTAAGTGCATTTTACGTGATTCCGCTTGCTCGCAACGCAACTTCGCGACATCTAGCGGCTATGCGGGCTATTTTGTTTAGCTTCGGGCTATTTCATTTAGCCCGAAAAATTGCCCGAGTTAAGACTGAAACCGTTTCAATGTATGGGATGAGGTATCTGTACTAGTATTCTCTTATCTGTGCCCTTGGTATAACTGCTTGGCAAGTTTTTTTAGGAATGGCTATAATAATCGAGTAACGGCTGATTTCTTAAAGCTCGATCAAAACTAATCGGATGTCAAGTCACTCGCCATTTCAGCTATTACATCGAATTAGATAGATATAGCAACTTGCTATTAGCAAGTGACTTGACATCCAATTAGTTTTGATCGGGCTTTAAGAAACCGGCCGTAAGCCTCTAAATTGTGGAAAGATAGATTTTATATTGTATTTTGAATCAATAAAAATAATACGTTTACAAGTAATGAAATAAAACCCCCTGAAGGTTTAAATACAGGTATTGGAACACCTAGTATATCACTATTATGCCACTGTGTACGTTCACACTTTCTGTAAAATATATTATTCTCGGAAAGTGAACTCTGAGAAATAAATATCTTTAACATGAGACTTGAGACGCAGCGAGCGAGAAGTTGTTTGACGGTTGTCCCCCTCTTAACTTTACATCTCTGAGTGATATCTTTGGACGTGCTCTTGGAGAATACATTTTGTTATAGAACAGAAAGAGCAGCTCAAGATCAGGAGGTATATTTCCCGTCAGTTTTTCTTATAAAAAATGGAGAAAAAGTAGTATATTTACGAGCTTAAGATACCCAAGCCTGTATTTTATAGATCAAGGCCGACCTTCGAAGCCTTATTTAGGTTTTTATGGCGTCTCAGGCGGCTAGTACCTCATTCAAGATTATGTGTTCTTGATGTGCTGAAGACCGTACTAGAAATATCTTTGTAGTAAGTCAATAATATAGAAATGAAATGAAAATAGCCTCACACGAAAATAGACTCACAGCTTTGGAAGAAGAAAAAAAAGAAAATTTGTAAAGTTCCTAAATAGTTATTGTATAGTAACTAGAAATAGTATAGTAACTAGTTATTGTATAATAACTAGAAATAGTATAGTAACTAGTTATTGTATATTAACTAGAAATAGTATAGTAACTAGTTATTGTATAATAACTAGAAATAGTATAGTAACTAGTTATTGTATATTAACTAGAAATAGTATAGTAACTAGTTATTGTATAGTAACTAGAAATAGTATAGTAACTAATTATTGTATAATTACTAGAAATAGTATAGTAACTAGTTATTGTATAGTAACTAAAAATAGTATAGTAACTAATTATTGTATAATAACTAGAAATAGTATAGTAACTAGTTATTGTTTATTAACTAAAAATAGTATAGTAACTAGTTATTGTATAGTAACTAGTATTTGTTCAGTAACCAGAAATAGTATAGTAACTAGTAATTGTATAGTAACTAGAAATAGTATAGTAACTAGTTATTGTATAGTAACTAGAAATAGTATAGTAACTAGTAATTGTATAGTAACTAGTAATCGTATAGTAACTAGTAATCGTAAAGTAATTAGTACCTAACTAACTAAAAAAAAATACCTTTGTGCGTCGCAAAACGGACTATGATTCAGCAATAAGTTGGTTGCAAACTTTAATCCTACTGAACGGAAGATTTCCTCTCAGATCGCTTTTTTATACAACTATCTAAACACCTGATGTTACGTGGTAACCATCACCTAAGAAAACCATAACTAAGAAAACATTGCCACGTAGGTAAGTCACGCAGATATAAACCTGTACGTGGTAGAATATATCAGGAATAGACAATTTTTTTTTTGTCGTGTCACTAGTTTCCTTCGAAACAGTGTGGTGAAAGGATTTTAATTGCGCCTTTATAGGCTCCTTTCGAGCACTTGACACATGCTAGATAACTTTTTAGGTTCTACGACATGCCGGTTTCCTTGAGAGTACTGGCATTGTGCACATAAATTTTTGAACAGAAAAACTCATTGGTGCACGGCCGGTTTCGAACCCACGACCTTAGGATTGGAAGGCGGGGCCGCTACCAATAGACCACCAGTGCTCAGAAGAAGAAGAGAAATAGACAATGAAAGTTTATTAATTTTGAACACTTCCAGGAAAGAAAATAACTGACTTCAGTATAAGTTCAGCCACCGAAGGCAGCGCCGAGATAGATGAGACGTACGGCATCAATGTGCAGTTCGAGGAGTCCTCCGAGGAGGACGACGAGGATGCTTATGGAGAGGTGAGGCTTTCACCTCTTTGGTTCCACACTGGAGCTTCATAATAACTTCGGAGAATAAGGGATATTATAAAAAAAAGTGTATTGTAGGGCACGTTCCTATCCTGCATCTTGCGAGGCAATGCTTTGCTATAGGTGATGGTTACCACTTAACATCAGGTGGGCCATCTGTTTGTTCTATCACCTAGTTGTACAAAAAAAAGTTATTGATAACTTTCTTAAAAAGAAAAATAAACAGCTGTTTCATTCCAAGTTCAATATAGCTTCAAGCTGTTTTTTTTCGCGGTTCACAGTGTTAGTTCCTTAGAAAAAGTTATTCATATTGAAGGGTGCTTTACCCCTCTGTAGTTTAAGACACAAGTATTGGAACACCTTGTATAAAATTGCAAAGAATAAAATTACACAATACTACAGCCTTCACAGCTCAGTTGGTAGTAGCTCTGCCTTCTGTGCCGTAGGCCGTGGGTTCGATCCCCACCGAGAACAAATATTTGTGTGATGAACATAGATGTTTATTCTCTGTCTGGGTGTTATACAATATAATAAGTATGTATTTACAAAAAAAAATAGTATATAAGTAGTATATCAGCTATCTGGTTCCCATATCACAAGCTTTGGATTAGTTTGGGGTTAGATAGTGCTGTGTGGAATGTCCACCAATATTTATTATTATTATTAATTTAAAATGTACAAAATTTAAAATTGATAATTTAAAATAATAATTATTTTTTTTAGAATGATTTAAGACATTTCAAAGTGATCCTTGTGATTTTATTGAATAAATACCTTTTGACTTTGACTTTGAATAAGTCCATTTTGACTCTTGACTTACAGGTCCGGGAAGATGAGAAGGAGGAAGGCGAAGGAACTGACAACGAGGGAGAGAAGGAAAGTTCTGGAGAGGATACCGATGGAGAAGGGAAGAAAAACGCCATACACGCTAATGTGAGTACAGTGCTGAGTCTAGAGTTTTTTTATTTTTTATTGCTGATAGTTAGACATGAGACTGCCATCTCACCTGATGGAAAGCGAAGATGCAGTCTAACGCACAACGCTGCGGTATGCGGCTCAAACGCAGCGTCACGACTTACAGTCTCTGCGGAGAAGTGGTCAGTTGATTTTACCGCAGCTATCAAAGTAGACGTGTCAAAATTAAGGGGCTGACAACTATCAAACAACTTCTCGCTCGCACGTTTCGACATGTTGAAAGATATAAAATCACTAAGCTCATTTTCGAAAAATCGCAATCAACCATCTTGTGTGCAATCACATTGCACACAGTTTAGTAAAAAAATCATTTTGATCGATACAAGTTTTCCTACTTAAAAGGTTGCTTATGTACGAAAACTAGTAATGTAAATTTTTGAGTAGGAAAACATGTATCGATCAAAATGTGTCGAAACGTGCGAGCGAGAAGTTGTTTGATAGTTGTCAGCCCCTTAAAGTGGAACACGCTTAGCTATAATCCACTTGTTCAATTATGTTTTCAATATATTTTTTTAATTTATTAATTCATTTAAAATGGCCGGTAATGGCCTTGCAACCTGTCATGCATGGAATACCAACTTCGGAGAAATATGTGTGAAATGTAATAATTGGACATAGCTCTGACTACCCCACTTTGACAGTCTCATATAATCTTGAGTTGGTGCTAAAAAATCTGAGCGGATATCTACCGTGCCTGGAGATAAACTTGAGAAACTGTTTTTTATGTTTGACTACCGACCCGCCCCAGCTTCGCACGGTTATTGTGGGTTATCCCTAAGAGATTATGCTTGTATTATGCATATAAACCTTCCTCTTGAATCACTCTTTCTATAAAAAAAAACCGCATCAAAATCCGTTGCGTAGTTTTAAAGATTTAAGCATACATAGGGATATAGGGACAGAGAAAGCGACTTTGTTTTATACTATGTAGTGATATAGTCCCAAATTAAGTTAACCTAGTACTAACTGTCTTATTTTGCAGTTGTCTGAAGAGCAGTCCCAGAAGCGCCGGGATCAGAACCTGCACCCGATGGATATAGACGCGTATTGGCTGCAGAGGAGGTTGTCAAAGCATTTCTCTGATGCCATGGTCTCTCAGGTATGGTCGATTATATTTTTTATTTAATGTAGCCTAACAGTACCCGAAGTCCGAGTTTTATTTTGTGTTTTATGTATCGTCAGGACGTATTTAGGTTGTCTGGAAGAGATCGCTCTCAGCGATAAGACCGCCCATTGTACTTCACTGAAACTTTTGAACTTTATTTTTGTTTTTAATGTGTTAAATGTCCTTGTGGTGTGCAATAAAAAGTTTTCTATCTATCTATCTATTTATGGAGACTCTATAAGCGAAAGCAGTACCTCACCCGATCTCACCTGAGGGAGAGGGAGTCTCTGGGGAGTATGTATTTACAAATAAAAAAGTATGTAATGTATTATATCAGCTATCTGGTTGCCATATAACAAGCTTTGGCTTAGTTGAGGGCTAGATAGTGCTGTGTGGAAAGTCTACCAATATTTATTGATATAAATATAATATAAAAATTTATATAAATAAATGTGGAAATATAAATAAATCAATATTAGTGGACATTCCACACTGCACTATCTCGCCCCAAACTAAGCCAAAGCTTGTGATATGGGAACCAGATAGCTGATATACTACTTATATACTTTTTTTTGTAAATATATACCTATAATATTATATAACACCCAGGCAGAGAACAAACATCTATGTTCATCACACAAATGTTTGTTCTCGGTGGGGATCGAACCCACAGCCTACGGCGCAGAAGGCAGAGCTACTACCAACTGAGCTGTGAAGGCTGTCATCATTCATATATTCATATAAATATTATATTGTCATATATTCATTTACTCATTATTAAATAATTTATTCATTCGATCTTGCTTCAAGGAAGTATTAAGGAATCTTCTGTCCTCAGGCTAAATCCAGCGAAGTGCTGAAAGCGCTTGCCGAGGCGGCGGACGACAGAGACCTGGAGAACAGACTAGTGCTTCTACTCGGATACGACTGCTTCGAGTTCGTGAAACTGCTCAACAAGTACCGATACACAGGTAACTATTAAACAAGGTGTTCCAATAATTGGGTTTAAAACTTCGGGGGGCTAAACTACCCATCAATATGAATAGCTTTTTCTAAGGAACTAAAACTGAACGCGAATAAAAAAAAGGCTGTTTCATACATTTTAGACAGGTAGGTATTGAACTTTGTTTTTTTTTGCGTTCACACTTATTTATTTAATTTTTTTCATCGATAATAATTAATTCCAACCATATCGCAGTGGGTACACGGGTAAACAGGAATTACCCGTACACCTACCGGTGGGTGAAGCCAGTGGGTGCACGGGTCGCGGGTCAAATTTTGAATTTCGAACACAATTAAATGTTTGAATCGCTTCGATAAAGTCCTGGCTGAATAAAAAAAGCGCGCCTGCCGCCGGGAACTTTGGTAAACAAAAATAAAAAAATACGCGGGAACTTCATATTAGGTTTTTTTATAACTTTTTATCAAAATATTACAGTCAATTTAAATATAATTCACACAAATTGAATAAAAGATGGGTACTAGCAGTGAAAGTGAAATATTAGCACCAGAAAGTATAAAATTAAACGCAGAAACTGTCATAAACAATTTACTACCGAACAAATCGAAAGAAATATAAATAAATAAATAAATATTGGTGGACATTCCACACAGCACTATCTCGCCCCAAACTAAGCCAAAGCGTGTGATATGGGAACCAGATAGCTGATATACTACATTTATGTATCCTTTTTTTTGTAAATACATACTTATAATATTACTAGCGGCCTGTCCCAGCTTTGCATGGGTGGTCATAAATTTTTTGAACATTTTAGCATAAACTTATACCTCGCGTTCGAGCCTCGCGTTCGAGCCTCGCGTTCGAGCCTCGCGTCTACTTATTTCATACATTCGCACGACCCGTGCACCCGTTAACAATTTTAATTTCGTCATATCTTTTGAATGGAATGTCCGATTTGAAAAATTTAAGAAGTAATCTATAGGTATTGAAACCGTCCTAATTATGAAATGATTTATTTGGATAAGGATTAATACCAAGGTACAAATAAAGACCCTTTTCTAGCGGAGGCATTTCAATTAATTTTTTATAATAAAAGAACACTTATTGTGACATAACTATAATAGTTAGACATATGCTGTCGCGACATTTTTTGTAGATGATAACGTGTTCTACAAAATCGTAGTACATTATTTTGTTCTATCTTCAATAGTTTTCGCAGCGCACGCGATGAAAGGTTTTTTGTTTTCCACCTTGGGTTACATTATTGAAGTTTTAGTAAGGATCCCTGATTTTTTTGAAAATATAATATAGCCTATGTTACTCAGGATAATGTAGCATTCTAATGGTGAAAGAATTTTTGAAATCGGACCAGTAGTTTTTGAGCCTATTCGTTACATACAAAAATACAAAAATACAAAAATACAAAGTTTACCTCTTTATAATATTAGTGTAGATATAACACCCAGACAGAGAACAAACATCTATGTTCATCACACAAATGTTTGTTCTCGGTGGGGATCGAACCCACCGCTGCTACCGACTGAGCTGTGAAGGCTGTCAAATATAAATTTTGTAATTTGGTTAAGTAAATGTAAATTCGTCTTCTTTCTTTCAGTTCTGTACTGCACGAAGCTAGCGTCTTCGCAGTCGGAAAGCGAGCGAGCGTCCATTCGAGAGGAGATGTCGAGACAGCCTAACTTGCAGAAGATATTGGCTCAGCTCGAGACCGGCAAGGGAGATGATGAGGTAATTATATGACAACAAGCTGGTGCCCGCGACTTCGTCTGCGCAGGATAAGTCACATAATATCTTTATAAATTGTATCCTATGTGTTAATCTGATGTATAAGCTATATTATTGTAAAGTTTCATTAAAATCCATTCAGTAGTTTTTACGTGAAAGAGTAACAAACATCCATCCATCCATACTTACAAACTTTCGCGTTTATAATATTAGTAGGATGTTAGCCTTCACAGCTCAGTTGGTAGGTCTGTCGGGTGCCGATAATGTACAACCATGGATTGTACAGCCGAGGAAAACACAGCCCGGATTTGATGTACAATTTGGTCGCGAAATCCATGGCTGTGTAATCCAAGGGTGTACATTCCAAGCCGTACAAATTTTGCACACCTTTGGAAAGCACGACCCGATAAAACGCAGCCAAAATTTTGATGCCAAAACTTAGGCTTTGTTTACACTCGTCAATTACTTACTCACTCACTTGTTGATCCGACTCGGATTGGTTAGGTTATGTTAAAACATATTAATTACGCACGAGGCGAGCGAGCAAAGCGAGCGTGCCGCGGCAGCGGCCGCCGAAGTGCCAGAATTTTATTTTTTTCTAACAAAAATCTCTGAATAATTCTCTTATCTACACTAATATTATAAAGAGAAAAGATTTGTATTTTTGTTGTTTTGTTGTTTTGTTGTTTTGTTGTTTTGTATGTAACGAATAGGCTCAAAAACTACTGGTCCGATTTCAAAAATTCTTTCACCATTAGAATGCTACATTATCCCTGAGTAACATAGGCTATATTATATTTTCAAAAAAATCAGAGTTCCTTACTAAAACTCCAATAATGTAACCCAAGGTGGAAAAAGAAAACCTTACATCGCGTGCGCTGCGAAAACTATTGATGATAGAACAAAACAATGTACTACGACTTTGCAGAACACATCATTATCTACAAAAAATGTCGCGACAGCATATGTCTAACTATTAAAGTTATGTCACAATAAGTGTTCTTTTATTATAAAAATTTAATTGAAATGCCGCCGCTAGAAAAGGGTGTTTATTTGTACCTTGGTATTAATCGTTATCAAAATAAATCATTTCATAATTAAGACGGTTTCAATACCTATAGATTACTTCTTAAATTTTTCAAATCGGACATTCCATTCAAAAGATATGACGAAATTAAAAATGTTAACGGGTCCACGGATCACGCTCGGGGTGCGATTTCATTCACTCAAGGAGAAGGACGTGCAAATGTATGAAATTAGTAGACGCGAGGCTCGAACTTAGACCTTAGCTCGAACTTAGTGGGGGTCTAAGTTTGTCCTAAAATGTTCAAAAAATTTATGACCACCCATGCGAAGCTGGGACAGGCCGCTAGTTTTATATAATTTTTAATCTGTGCTACTTGCCTATACTTACTGTGTAGTGCATCTAAACAGAGCATAGGCTTTCGACCAATCAGAGCATGGTCACGGAATCCATGGTCGTGCAATCCTGGCTGTACAATCCCGACTGTGCTGGGAAAGCACAGCCTGGAAAACACGGCCCGGATTTCATGTACATTTTGTACATGGAATCCGGGCCGTGTTTTCCAGGCTGTGCTTTCCGGGTTGTACATTTTCGGGCTGTGTAATACTTGGTCGTAAATTAACCGGACCCGGTCTGTCTTCTGCGCTGTAGGCCGTGGGTTCAGTGTGGAGTGTCTAGTTGTATTAAAAAAAAAAAAGTCTCTCTCTTTTGTCGTGTCACTAGTTTCTCTCGAAACAGTGTGAAGAAAGGATATCAAGTGCGCCTCAAGAGGCTCCTTTCGAGCACTTGACACATGTTATAGAACTTTTTAGGTTCTACGATATGCCGGTTTCCTCACGAATTTTTTCTTCTGTTGATGTGTCCTTCTTCAGTTCAGATTTATCATAAATTATTTACTTCCCCCAGACGACTCAACAATCAGAAGCGCCCCGCAAGCGTCACAAGAGCGACGCGGACGCCGCTCCGGTGGCCGGCCAGGTCACAGGCTCCAGGAAGGTGCTCCAACTGGAAGACCTGGTCTTCGCTGCAGGATCCCACTTCATGGCGAACAAGCGCTGCCAGCTGCCGCCGGGGTCTTTCAGGAAGCAGAAGAAGGGTAACTGAAATTGAAATGTATTTATACAAGGTGTTCCATAAGTTGTGTATATAAACTTCAGGGGGCTAAAGTACCCATCAATATGAACAACTATTTCTAAGGAACCATAACTGTGAACGCGAAAAAAAAACAGCTGTTTCATACATTTTAGCCAGGTAGTTATTGAACTTTTGTATGAAACAGATGGTTTTTTTTCGCGTTCACAGTGTTGGTTCCTTAGAAAAAGTTGTTCATATTGATGGGTACTTTAGCCCCCTGAAGTTTATATACACAACTTATGGAACACCTTGTATAAATAACAAACATCAGTTCAAACAATTATCGATTGTTATGACCTAAACGTTATGCTGATAATGATACTTCGACAGGCTCAGCAGGAACAGTGGGTAGGAAAAGAGGTAGGTACTCACGATTCGGCTTCTCGTATGTAGATCACTTGATTTTGGTATTTTAACCGGTTTTATATTTAGTTGTAGTTTATATTGGATTAATATCGAGTTTTTGATTTTGTTGGAAAGCTTTCACATATTATTTTGGATTTATTTTAAGAAGTGCACCCGGCTTCACAAGGTATAGGCAGACATCTTCTGTTTCTTCACAGCTCATGCGTTCCGTTCCGTTTCGTGTTGTCGTGGCGCCAAATTTGAATTCATGAGTGGTTTTGAGATGGTAAGATGGTAGGTAGATGTTAAAGCCTTAACATCGATACATGCAGAAGTAGTTTCCTAATAATATTAGTCCTGGTTGGACAACATTGGTACCCAAACTGCGGCCAATATGTACCGGCAACTACCACCCATACCTGGTTAATATACCACCCATTCGCACAAAGCGTTTTGCTTCTACCTTCATCATCCGAACCGCTAAGGAGTGGTACTCATTGCCCACGTGTTTTTTCTGGCTACAATATGGGTATCTTCAAGGCTAGAGTGAATAGGTGTCTTCTAGACCGTTCTGCTTCGTCGGCTACATCGTCGCTTACCACCAGGTGAGATTGTAGCCAAAGGACAATCTATACAATTAAAAAAAAAAAAACTAGGGTAACCTGTATAAATACCCAATACCTACATGTCTATAATTTTTTATGTGCCTACAACGATTAAACAGACCTACCTAGATAACTTAAAAGTATTTATTAAGCAAGACTATACCTATGAACATACTAGTAAATTTAAAACCTCGGCCTGCATCCATGTTGCCATACCCTATGCAGGGTCCATGTGATACTTACTAACACCCAACAACTATGTATGTACCTAAACGAAACCATGTGTAAGCAATAATATATTGAGTATTTAAAAAAAAAGACCTGACTTCGTTAAACCTACGGCTTGGTTCCTACCGTTCTTTGAAGTACATAGACATAAAACTCTTGATATTTGCAGGTTACGAAGAAGTCCACGTACCAGCGCTGAAACCCAAACCCTTCGACGAAGGCGAGGTGCTGATGCCTATCGAGAAGCTGCCCAAATACGTGCAACCGGCTTTCGAGGGCTTCAAAACTCTTAACAGAATCCAGGTATTTCAAGAAATTGGGGGTTCCACTCTACCAGTCTCCAGGGAGAGTGGAACGGGAGAGTTGGGAGAATTGGGAGAGTAAAGCGATGCAATTTCAATGCAATTTGACAGCCTTCACAGCTCAGTTGGTAGTAGCTCTGCCTTCTGCGCCGTAGGCCGTGGGTTCGATCCCCACACAGAACAAATATTTGTGTGATGAGCATAGATGTTTGTTCTCTGTCTGGGTGTTATTATCTTAATATATATAAATAACGCGTCACGTTGTTTGTCCGCTATGGACTCCTAAACTACTTAACCGATTTCAATAAAATTTCCGCACCGTGTGCAGTTTGATCTAACTTAAAAGATAGGATAGCCTTCATCTCAATTTATAGCCGCAATATTATTTTATTGCAAATTTGACACCGCCCAACAAAGTGGGCACGGGTCAGCTAGTATATTATGAGAATATATTTACAAGAAAAAGTATAAGTACATATATGTATTATATCAGGTTCCCATATTACAAGTTTTGGCTTAGTTCGGGGCAAGATAGCGCTGTGTGGAATGTCCACCAATATTTATTTATATATTTTATACATTTACTATTACATAAATAACTTAAAATCAGTTGTCCCACAAAAATGAATCTTTTTTACTAACGTTATCTTTTGTACAATAACAAACCTTATCTCCTACCCCACAGAGTCGTATATCAAAAGCAGCGTTGGAAAGCGACGAGAACCTCCTAGTATGCGCGCCCACCGGTGCCGGTAAAACCAACGTAGCACTTCTTACAATAATGCGCGAAGTCGGGAAGCACGTCAATGAAGACGGCACCGTGAACGTGCAAGACTTCAAGATGATTTACGTGGCGCCTATGCGGTCACTCGTGCAGGAAATGGTAAGAGGACATTATTTATATATATCAATTTTATTGATTACCACAACTAATAATACATACATACATACATAAAATCACGCCTGTTTCCCATAGGGGTAGGCAGAGACAACGGATTTCAACTTGCTACGGTCCTGACATACCTCTTTCGCTTCATTCACACTCATAACATTCTTCATACATGCTCGTCGGTTTAGGGTACTCTTGACCTGGCCTTTCAATAAAATGTCCGTCATCTGATCCAGATACGTTCGCTGAGGTCTTCCCCTCCCAACATTTCCATCCATACTCGCACAACACAACGAATAATGATACACATTTTACTTAAAAACTAACAATTGTAGTAATGCAATGGGCGGCCTTATCGCTAACAGCAATCTCTTCTAAGTAACCTTGTAGTAAAAGTAGTAGCTCTATAGTAGAGGTTTGTGAAGGGTTAGTCTGGGGAAGTTCTTCCGCCACGCCTTTGTCTGCCGCCAAGCAGCGTTGCTGTGTTTCGGTTTGAAGAGTGTGGTTGCCGGTGTAATTACAGGCACATGAGGCTTCACATCTGTATGCCTCAAGTTGATAACAGCAGGGCAGTGCAACGTAGTGCACGTTCCTTTCGTGCGTGACTTACGAGGCAATGCTTTGTTATAGGTGATGGTTAGCACTCATGTGCCTGTAATTACACCGGCAACCACACCCTTCAAACCGAAACACAGCAACGCTGCTTGGCGGTACTAAAAGGAATGATGGCAGTACTTCCCCGGACGAGCCACAATACACACAAACAGCTCTACTACTCTTAAAAGACCAGATTTTGCAATAATAGTTATTTGTGTGCATTAGTTGTGATACTATTTCAATTACGCTCTGTACTAGGTGGGTAACTTCAAGAAGCGCCTAGCAGCGTACAACATGACCGTGTCGGAATTGACGGGTGACCATCAACTGACCAGGGAGCAGATAGACGCCACCCAGCTCATTGTTTGCACTCCAGAGAAATGGGACATCATCACTAGGAAAGGTCAGTAATAATAATAAGGCCATTTTTTATTTATTCATATTTTATTTTGTGACTTTAAATACACTGAAAACATTATTATTACTAGTGTTTCGCCCCGAACTGAGATCTCGTGATGCGACCCGACGTACGCACCAAAACTTTAAGCAGGTGGTAGTCAGAGGCAAGTCCAGAGGACTTTTTTCTGACTACCGCCCACTAACTTGGTATGGTAACCAAGTTTCAACTCTATTGGCCTATTTATTGAAGAGTTCCGTTGAACAGACCTTGGCTCCATCATCAGACCTGGTCGTCGTCACCATTTTATGAGAACTGAGTACCTCCTTAATTTATTTCAAGAAAAAAAAAATAAGAAAAAGCAAAGGAACTGGCCGACCAGTAGAAAAACCTTGATGTCAACGAAACTCTTAGAGATGGGAGCTCTTGGATCGCTGGTTATCTTAATTTAACTTTTTTTGTTTTATCTCAAAAACCGAGCATCCCAAAAAAAAAGTAAAAATTGTTTTGGAATGTCCAAACCAAGCTCTTTCATATGACATGTAACTTGATTTTTTTAAGTAACTTTTTTTATTTTTGCTCTCTTAAAAAACCCCATATCTCAAAAACCCTTCATCCGATGTTACTCATACAAGCTATCGACTTATCAAATTTCATGCAGATCGGATCAACGGTTCTAAAGTTATCGCCAGACAAACATACATACATACATACAAAAAATGCCAAATCGCCCAAGTTGAAACTAAGATCTTCGTTCGCTTCGCTCACTCGATCAATTATTGTAATGCCCGTAATGTCCCACTGCTGGGCAAAGGTCTCCCTTCCTTCTCTCCAATCTGTTCTGCTTTGGGCTATTGTAGACCACTCCTTAAAGTACATATTCGCATAAAGTACATATTTAAAAACGCTGCGCGTGCGCTGAGCGTGCGCTGCGCGTGTGCGACTCGTGTGATCGATGAAATATGTACTTTATGTGAATGACATAAATTGTCAATTCAAAAGTTTCATGAGGAGTCTTAACATCAGGTGGGCCATCTGCTTGTTCCATCAGCTAGTAGTATAAACAAAAATAACATAAATTTTCGGTTCCAGGTGGTGAAAGGTCGTTCACACAGCTAGTGCGACTCATTATCATAGACGAAGTGCATCTGCTGCACGATGAGAGAGGCCCCGTGCTGGAGGCTCTCGTGGCGCGGACCCTGGGGGCGGTGGAGCAGACGCAGGAGGAGGTGAGGATCTGATAGACATAGACAGACATTTATTTGCTAAAAAAAACACACATACACATAAACTGAAACTGAAACAGCTTCACGACTTTAATCCCCAGGCACGGTAGATATCCCCTCAGATTTCTTAGTACCAAGTACTAACTCCAGATTATTTTTGAGGATGTCTAAGGGGGGTAGTCAGAGGTACGTCCAAACATTACATTTGGCACAAACCCACATTTTGCAGTAGTTGGTATACCATACGTGACAGGTTGCAAGCCCATCGCCGCTGTTAGAATACTAACTGGTTTCCTCACGATGTTTTCCTTCACCGTTTAAGAGCACTGGCATTGCGAACATACATTTTTCGATAGGAAAAATCCATTGGTGCACGATCGGATTCGAACCTGCGACCTTACGATCGGAAGGCAGGGTCACTCCCACTAGACCACCGGTGCTCTACATACACATACAAAACAATAAAAGCTAGGAAATGGCTAAACAGAGATATATATTGCGGTACTTTGTTGGTATGTCGGTGTTTGTGTGCTGCAGCAGCAAAAGGGTCTCGACTCAGCGTATGCCTCACTACTATTATAGAAGATAGGCGCTGTTATTCTGCCGAGACCTTCAGCCAATAAACCTTGTGAGAAATTTATAAATGTGGAGTGTTCTGTTAAAAAGTTACAATTATGTTGTAAATAAACAGTACATACATATTAATCATATTAAAAAATGGTAATAAACTTACATCACACTGATCTCATTCATATCAAACCTATTTATTATCATAATACGGTAGTAGAGCTCAATGTGTGTGTCTCGTCCGGGGAAGTACTACCACCACGCCTTTGTCTGCCGCCAAGCAGCAACGCTGTGTTTCCGTTTGAAGAGTGTGGTTGCCGGTGTAATTACAGGCACATGAGGCTTAACATCTGTACGCCTCTAGTTGATGGACGCAGGGCAGTGCATCGTAGGGCACGTCCCTATCGTGCGTGACTTACGAGGCAGTGCTTTGTTATAGGTGATGGTTACCACTTAACATCAGGTGGGCCATCTGCTTGTTCCGTCAGCTAATTGTATAAAAAATAAATAAAAAAAAAATATTGATGCACAGGTACGTCTGGTCGGACTATCGGCTACGCTTCCTAACTACACGGATGTAGCGGCATTTCTACGTGTCAAACCGGACAAGGGACTGTTCTACTTCGACAACTCGTTCCGGTAAGATTTTTGATGGTAATTTTAACGTGGCAAAACAAAGCACATCAAAGCTATTGAGTAAAGTAAACAAGGTTCTTCCTATCCTATAAGCCTTCACAGCTCAGTTGGTAGTAGCTCTGCATTTGCGCCGTAGGCCGTGGGTTCGATCCCCACACAGAACAAACATTTGTGTGATGAATATTGATGTTTGTTCTCTGTCTGGGTGTTATTTAATATTATAAGTATGTATTTACAAAAAAAAGTATTGTATGTATTATATCAGTTATCTTGTTCCCATATACAAGCTTTGGCTTAGTTTGGGGCTAGATAGTGCTGTGTGGATAGTCCACCAATATTTATTTATATTTACACATAATATAAAGAAATATTTAAAAAAAATATAGGTACCTAAGTAGGAGCACTAAAAAGAGACAAAAAAAGAGGTAAGACTAAAAATAATAATAAAACAAATAAAAAATTTACTTAGTAGAATAGATTAGATTAGAAAAGAATATTTTTTTATTTAGCATGGTACAAAACACAACCCTGAAAAAAGTTAAAAAAGTAGGTAACATTAAGGATAAAATTTTGAGCGGCTCAAGGGACAACAGTAATAGGTAACTATGCTAAAAAGGTTTTCAGCTCATCATAAATGTTGGGTGTGTTATCACTCAACGCTGATTTTCAGCTGAAACCAAGGAGGGAAAAGGTAGCTAAGCAGTGACCGAAATACAACAACAACACGTTTATAAATTCGTTATACTAAACAGAGGTATCTTGATAATTAGTAGTGAGGTGTGTAAGTTTGTTTGGTCATGAACGGTATGGTATGTAGTGTAAGTACATTAGTTGGCTTCCCTTAAATAAAACGATGTTATTTTGTATTTAGGCCAGTAGCATTGGAGCAGCAGTACATTGGAGTAACCGAGAAGAAGGCGCTCAAACGATTCCAAGTTATGAACGATATTGTCTATGAGAAGACTATGGAGCATGCTGGCAGAAATCAGGTAAGCTTTTAAGAAATTATGTGAAACTGTATTCTCTAGAACCCCTAGAACAGAGGTTCCCAAACTTGTTTTGTCTGCTGCCCACTTTGAGAACTAATTATTTTTTAGCGCCCCCATTTATTCACCTACTTAAAAACCACTATAACTTCAAATTAAATTAAGTATTATGAGCTATATTAGCGGAGATTAAACATTCATTCTAAACGAGACTTTTACTATAACCCGCAATTCCCCCCATTTTTTTTCTGGGTTTCTTGCCGGCCCCTTTAGGCCTGTAGCGCCCACAAGGGGGCATTATCGCCCACTTTGGGAAAGGCTGCCCTAGAACATAGGGCGAACCAGTGGCACGCGTGCCATTGATGGCACGCGACACAATATTTTGGGCACGCCACGGATCAAAACAGATTGCATTTTTCGTTCAAACTATCCGCTACTTCACCCACCCGATCTGGTCAGTGACTACTTTGCTAAATAGTGGGTGTGGTGTCAATCCCGGTCGGGTCCTTGCGCTGGCAATACTAGCAATGACTTGTTACACGACACTCCGGACGGATGGCGGCCCAGACTCGTTTATTAATATATATATGTGTTTTATTGGATCTAAAGAATCCCACAGTGGGCACTGTTTGAATTTATGTTGAAATTATTATAATAATCAATAAAATTATTATATTCTGATTGAAATTATTTGAGGGCACGTCGTTGAAAATGGTTCGCCACCGCTGTCTTATGAGCTCTAGAGATGGTAAAAATCCACTGTGTGATAAAAATTTATTGTATCATGAAATAGTGTACAATTCCTTATGACATAAACAATCTACACTACAATATAATATTATAAGTATGTATTTACAAAAAAATATATATATATGTATTATATCAGCTATCTTGGTTCCCATATTACAAGCTTTGGCTTAGTTTGGGGCTAGATAATGCTGTGTGGGAAGTCCTCCAATTTTTTTTTTTTTAACACCGTGTACATCTATCTATTTTCCCCCCAGATATTGGTGTTCGTGCATTCACGTAAGGAGACCGGAAAAACTGCACGCGCCATTAGAGATATGTGCTTGGAGAAGGATACACTTGGACAATTCTTGAGGTAAGATTATATTTAGAATAATTAAATAAACCATTGACGTTAAAAATAATTTATGTACATACCTACTTATTTTAAATTTATTATAACTTAATATTTAAACTTGCCTTAACTTTGACATTTTTCATTTTAATACTTGACTTTATCACAATTTGACCTTAATATTGTCAATTTCTTAATATAAATTAAATCAGAAAGATTTAATATAGTCCCAAAAGTTATTACCCGAGTGGGATTTGAACCCACGACCTTCCCCTTGATACGGGGCCGCGCTAAGCAAATGCGCCATCGGATTCTAATCGCACTCGACGAATAACTCAGGGACATGCTACTACGGTACTTATTTAAATTAAGCACGGTGACATCTTTCGTCGATTCAACTGAATGCAACTTCGGTTATCGAGCAGGACTCTTGATAGTTATATGTCAGACCTGTAAGATGGAGCCACGGTCGCATAAGTACCGTAGTAGCATGTCGCTGAGTTATTCGTCGAGTGCGATTAGAATCCGATGGCGCAGTTGGTTAGCGCGGCCCCGTATCAAGGGGAAGGTCGTGGGTTCAAATCCCACTCGGGTAATAACTTTTGGGACTATATTAAATCTTTCTGATTTTCCTTAAGTGTAGGTAAACACTATAAAAACAAATTAAAAATATAAATTAAATCCTTAATAAACAAAATTTGACATAAATACCCAATACCTACATGACTATATTTTTCTTTTTTATGTGCCTACAACGATTAAATATACCTACCTAGATAACTTTAACAGTATTTATTAAGCAAGACTATACCTATGAACCTACTATTAAATTTAAAACCTCGGCCTGCCTCCATGTTGCCATACCCTATGCAGGGTCCATGTGATACTTACTAACACCCAACAACTATATATGTACCTAAACTAAACCATGTGTGAGCAATAAATATATTGAGTATTGAGTATATTGTAATGAAATAATAGCCCTCACAGCTGTAGTAGCTCTGTCTTCGGTGATGTACTCAATACTTTAAGAGTAGTAAAGCTCTTTGTGTGTGGCTCGTCCGGGTGCGTACTACCACCACGCCTTTTTCTGCCGCCAAGCAGCAACGCTGTGTTTCGGTTTGAAGAGTGTGGTTGCCGGTGTAATTACAGGCACATGAGGCTTAACATCTGTATGCCTCAAGTTGATGGACGCAGGGCAGTGCATCGTAGGGCACGTTCCTGCGTGACTTACTAGGCAATGCTTTGTTGTAGGTGATGGTTACCACTTAACATTAGGTGGGCCATCTGCTTGTTCCATCAGCTAGTTGTATAAAAAAAAGTTTTGGTTGTCCAGCTAGTCTATTTCAAAAGATTTCTTTCGATATAATGTTGTAAGTGCTGAATCTCAGCGCTATTGATTTGCAAATGTTATGCCCACTCCAAGAGAAATTACCCAAAGCCCCGGTCGAGCCACACACAAAGAGCTCTTTTTAAATTGCTCTTATTAAATTCTCTCTCTTGTCGTGTCACTAGTTTCTTTCGAAACAGTGTGGTGAAAGGATTTTAAGTGCGCCTCAAGAAGCTCCTTTCGAGCACTTGACACATGTTATAGAACTTTTTAGGTTCTACGACATGCCGGTTTCCTCACGATGTTTCCTTCACCGTTTGAGAGTACTGGCATTGTGCACATAAATTTTTGAACAGAAAAACTCATTGGTGCACGACCAGTTTCGAACCCACGACCTTAGGATCGGAAGGCGGGGCCGCTACCACTAGACCACCAGTGCTCTAGCCCTTATTAAATTAATAGGCTTACCACATTGCCCAATGATTTCTTCCACCCCGCCCCTAAGAAACGAGCCAGAATTTCATAGGGGCGTGTACGTGTCCACAGGGAAGGCTCCGCCAGCATGGAGGTGCTGAGGACGGAAGCGGAGCAGGTGAAGAATCCAGAGCTGCGGGAGCTTCTTCCTTACGGCTTTGCGATCCATCATGCAGGCATGAGCCGCGTGGATAGGACGCTGGTTGAGGATCTGTTCGCGGACAGGCATATACAGGTAATTTTTGAGGTTATTTTTAGGGTGTCGCATAATATATTATATTACATTGTTAAAGGATCATACAAAAGATAAATAATAAATAAATAAAATAAATAAATTATATTACCGTGATTTTATTGAATTTATTTAATATAATTATAATAAATAAATTCAATAAAATCACAAGGATCACTGTGAAACGTCTTTAAAGCTAGGTGACTCTAGGTGCCAGTTCCACGCGACAAAAGCCTAGAAGAACAGCCAACAAACTTACGGCTTGGTTCCTACCTCTTTTTGTAGATATTGACAGCCTTCACAGCTCAGTCGGTAGTTAGTCTGCCTTCTGCGCCGTAGGCCTTGGGTTCGATCCCCACCGAGAACAAACATTTGTGTGATTAACATAATATTTATGTTTGTTCTCTGTCTGGGTGTTATAATCCTGCTAATATTATAAACGCGAAAATTTGTTATCCTGACTAAACTTGCGCAGACGAAGTCGCGGGCACCAGCTTGTATATTATAAGTATGTATTTACAAATATAAAGTTACAATGTATAAAAAAGATATATATATATATCAGCTATCTGGTTCCCATATGCTGTGTGCAAAGTTTAATATGATTTGTTCTACAAACAGGTGCTGGTGTCAACAGCAACACTTGCTTGGGGAGTGAATCTACCGGCACATACAGTTATTGTGAAGGGGACGCAAGTGTACTCGCCGGAGAAGGTATGTTTTATTGTAACTAGCTACAGCACCGGACATGCCTTACACTCACTTGGGAGGAATCAAACGAGGCAACATATTAAAGTGATATATGAGGCATATGGGCATCGACCAATATGCTTATGGTATATTGGACGATGAAAGTTTGATTAAGTCTTGAAATTATGTTTTGTGATGAAGCTCTTACAGCCCTCACAGTTCCGTTGGTAGTAGCTCTGCCTTCTGCGCCGTAGGGCGTGGGTTCGATCCCCACACAGAACTAACATTTGTGTGATGAACATAGATGTTTGTCCTCTGTCTACAGTGTTGTAAATATAAAAAGAATGTTTTTAAAACAAAAAAAGTACAAATGTATATATATATTTTTTATAAAACTAGCTGATGGTGCAAGCAGATGGCACACCTGATGTTAAGTGGTAACCATCACCTATAACAAATCATTGCCTCGTAAGTCACGCACGAAATGAACGTGCCCTACGATGCTCAGCCCTGCGTCCATCAACTTGAGGCATACAGATGTTAAGCCTCATGTGCCTGTAATTACACCGGCAACCACACTCTTCAAACGGAAACACAGCGTTGCTGCTTGGCGGCAGAAAAAGGCGTGCTGGTAGTACTTCCCCGGACGAGCCACACACAAAGAGCTCTACTTATATTACAAATACTTGGTTTTATCGTCCTCAGGGTCGCTGGAGCGAGCTGGGAGCCTTGGATGTGCTTCAGATGTTGGGGCGAGCTGGCCGACCGCAGTACGATACGAAGGGAGAAGGTACAAATCATTCAGACATAATTATAGATTAAATCCTACTAATATTATAAGCGCGAAAGTTTGTAACTAAGGATGGATGGATGGATGGATGGATGTTTGTTACTCTTTCACGTAAAAACTACTGAATGGATTTTAATGAAACTTTACAATAATATTGCTTATACATCAGAATCACACATAGGCTACAATTTATAAAGATATTGTGTGAATTGTCCAAAATATGACGATAAGTGTCAAGTAAGTAGGAAAAAATCTATACCATCTGCGAGCTATTCTGGCGTGCGCTGCCAAAACCGCTAGAGTTACACATATGTACTACGCCACGCTAATATAAGCTTCTCGAGATACTAATCCTAGGCAGACGAAGTCGCGGGCACCAGCTAGTACAAAATTATTAAATAACCTAGGTATCTACCTAAAACCATAGCCCATTAAATTTATAAGACACGAGTGACACGACAAGAAAAGTAAAGCATTAGTAAAATCAAAATAAACATTGACAGCCTTCACGGCTCAGTTGGTAGTACCTCTGCCTTCTGCACCGTAGGCCGTGGGATCAATCCCCACACAGAACAAACATTTGTGTGATGAACATTGATGTTTGTTCTCTGTGTGGATGTTATTAAATATTGTAAGTATGTATTTACAAAAAAAAAAGTATATATGTATTTTTGGGATAGAAACGTAAAAACAGTTTTTTAAAAAGAAATTCACAGAATGCCTAACGATTTATTTTTTATATCAAAATTACACCAGAAAATACAAAACTCAAATGAACATTAGGTTAACAGAAAAACGTCCGCATAGCACAAAGTCTCGAAAAGAAGTGAGCGCGCGCCGCTTGTGGCCCGCCTTTTATAGTCGGTCGGCGTCATTACTGTTATCAGGGTTGGTCTCGTCTAACACGGCCTCTCCTGATACCCTGACGTCCCTGTCAGGCTCTTCTAGTACGCAAGCGTCAAGTACAGGAAGAGATCTGTTCGATGGCCCAGCGTCAATGATCTCATCAGCTCTCGATGAAGGTCCTGGCTGGTCGGCTTCCGGTCTAGGCGAGTTCGCAAGCTGATCTCTATCATCTGGACAGTCGGAATCATCAGTTGCATCTGAAATCAGTTGTATAATGTTACTGGCTTGCCAACTGCCAATAATTGGACACTTTAGTATGTGTTAGGTTAGGTTAGCTAAAGTTAAAAACACCATTCCCAACACCAAGCAAACTGAAGTAGTTAGGAAAGTATTGATTTAAGATCCTCAAGAACCACAAACCAATAATCCCCAACCACAAATTAAATAAAGGGTCGACCCAGCAACATGTACGTACATGGAAAAATAACATACACTGAGCACTTACACGGCAGAGGCTCTTTAAAGTTTGCATGCCAATCAGCGACTCTTCGGCATAGGCTCTTTAAAGTTTGCATACCGAAAAGCTTTCGCACCGTACCAACGAGGCATAGGCTCTTTAAAGGTTGCGTACCTTACGGTGGCTATCGGCATAGGCTCTTTAAAGGTTGCATACCGCATAGACTTCTCTCACTACCGGACGAGGCTCCGAGTTCCGCATAGACTTCAGACCCACCTTCAAAGAAGGCAGCACACGTCTCAGGAGTCCACTCTCCTCTCCAAGGCACCATGAACTGAGCAGCCGCATAGGTAGTCTTCCCATACGCTCCAGCAAGTAACCTCAGTTCATATCGACCATTACGAAGGGCCTTAACAACTCTGTAAGGCCCTCGCATACCAGGGTCCAACTTGCCTTGAGACTGAGCATATTTAACGACAAAAACAGTGTCATCTACTTGAAAAACCCGAGGTGGACGCCTATCCTCATTAACCACAGCATCCTGTTGTGCTTGGTTTCTCGCCAGCCGTTCGGCCGTCCTCTGTCTAAGCATCTCTCTTCTAGACTCTCGATTAGTTCCTGCTTGAGTAATAGCAACGTCTCGCACCAGGGAACGTATTGCAGGCGTGGCACTTTCGTGACCAACCAAAAGGTTCAGAGCAGAGGTTTGAGTAGTTTTCTGCTTCGTCAAGTTCAGAATAAGCTGCAACTGCCATAATTCATCAGCCCACTCATTTTTTTGTTGATTGGCTACGATTCGCAGCATATTAAGAACCGTGCGAACATAACGCTCAACTTGACCGTTAGCGTGATGCATTTCTGGTGTAATGTGATGTAGCTGTACGCCTAAGACTTGCATCCATGATGTGAAACCCGCTGACTCAAACATACGTCCCCTATCCGATACAATTAACTTAGGGGTACCAAACAGAGAAATCACTAACTTAAATACACGCTTAAGTTCGTCAACATCCTGACGATTCATTGGCATCAACAAACAGTATTTTGTGAATGCATCGACCACAAGCATGACATACTTATAACCTTTCGACACGGGAAGAGGTCCCAAAACATCTACATGAAGTGTATCAAACGGAACGTCAGATTTGTCCCAAGAAGTGATAGGTTGTAAAGGTGCGCGTGGTACACGCTTGTGGGCGATACATGCCAAACAGTGAGCTGTGTATTTTACAACAAATGGCCTAAGACCAGGAAACCAGAAATGTCTTAAGATTAAATCAACTACCTTATCAGCGTTTATATGACCGTGCTCGTCGTGAAAGATCCGAAGGAGGCTCAAGCGATGACCCTTAGGTATGTAGCAAAGTAGTCTTGACTCTTCGCCCCTTGGCGTGTAACGGTAATAAAGGACGTCATTTTGTTTCACATACCTTGATGAGTCTAATTGACCTTGTTCTAGTGACTGGATCATAGCTTGAGTCTCCTCGTCTCCTGCTTGAGCAATTTGAGCCCAGTTACGAGGGCGATCAATATGATTGACAATGTTACATGGGTCGCGGCTAAGATAGTCCGCGTGCGGCATCATGGCACCTTTCCTATACGATATCTGAAAGTTATAATCTTGAAGAAAGATCCACCATCTTGCCACACGCGGTAACAAGTCTCTTTTGTTCTGAGTCGCCTTGAGGGCGTTACAATCAGTAATTACAGTAAATTGTACCCCTATCAAATAATGCCTGAAATGTTTTAGAGCTTTAACCACAGCTAAGGTTTCTAGCTCATAAGAATGGTATTTCGGCTCAGCCCCTTTCGTGACCTGGCTATAGTAAGCCACCACGCGTCGACTACCATCCTTATGAACCTGATGTAAAATTGCACCATACCCAAGACTACTTGCATCTGTGTGAACCTCCGTTGGTAAGCTCGGGTCAAATATAGCCAGTACAGGTGTACTGGTTAGAATGGTGATAATTTCTTGGCGAACAAGCTCCTGTTCTGTGCCCCAGCGAAATTCGACATCTTTACAAGTGAGACGCGCAATGCAAGCGGTCTTGGTAGAATAGCTAGGAATGTACTTGCGAAAATAACCTGCCAACCCTAAAAATTGTCGTACCTGTTTAACATTTTGTGGCACAAGAGAATCGGCAAGAGCCTGAACCTTCCCTGTGGCCGGCCGAACTTCACCATTTGATATCACACGACCCAAGTACTCGATTTCAGTGCACAAAAACGAACACTTCTTCAAATTTATTGAGAAACCTGCTTTTGTCAAAGTCGAAAGCACTTTACGCAATACCTCTAAACCTTCTTTGACTGAAGGAGTGAGTATCAAGCAATCGTCAATGTACACCAATACCTTTCCTTCAGTGATTAGGTCACGTAACGTCTTGCTAATGATGCGCTGGTAGACGATAGGAGCGTTGGCCAGACCATAGGGCATTTTTATATATTCGTAGTGTGATTCTGGAGTAACGAATCCGGTTAAGGGAATGGATGACTCATCCAAGCGAATTTGGTGAAAGCCAGTAGCCATGTCCAAAGTTGAAAAATATTTACTTTTGCCTAACCGATCAATGTGATCGTCGATTAGAGGTAGTGGGAACCGATCTTTAACTGTGATCCTATTTAAAGCACGAAAATCAACGCACATGCGGTCGGAGCCGTCCTTCTTTTTTACAAGCAAAACCGGGCTGGAGTAGGGAGACTCCGACTCACGTATGATTCCCTTGGCAAGAAGATCTTTGATGATATCGCGTACCCTTAATTTTTCATCATGTGACATCTTGTAGGGGCGGTAGTACACTGGGTTATCATTGTTCACTCGAATGTGCATAGAACCTGTAGTAACCGTAGAAGTGGCCGTACCTGAGATCATAAAGTCTGCATACTCATCCAGGATAGCAGTGAGCTCGTTCAAGTCATCACCTGTTACCGACGTCTTGATCGAACGCTGCTCGTCAGACTCCACAGCAGATACCTCTAAAGGCTCGAGGTCACGTATAATGCGCTGTGAATTTTTTGTTCTAACGTACGTCACGCCATCACGGTTCAGCACATCCGTACCTATAATAATTGGAGCATTCATGCATTCGCTGGGTACCACCAATAAATCGACTTCCAACGACAAACCATCTAGCTCGATGACAAGAGTGACGTAAGAGTGTACCGAAGTTAATGACTCGCCTACCCCTTTTATTTGGCGTTTAATTGGCTTTTGTTGGCACGAAAAATGGTTCACCACTGACGAAGAAATAAGTGAAACATCTATAGCACCGCTGTCAATTAAAATGTCAACAGGTATACCCTCGATGATACCTACTACCACATCAGTACGCGTTTGCATAGGGGTCGAACAAAAGTTAACGCTATTTTTATTTCGTTGCTCAGACCGTTGTTTCGCAAAACATTTACTGATGTGATGACCCGCTTTCTTGCAATATGCACATGGTGAGCCAGAGTTCAGGCTATCGGCAGGCTTGACTTGACTATCGTTACCTGTACCAGTAGTAGATTTTGGCTTTTTAGAACAGTTAACCGCTTTATGACCTGCCTCACCACATGCATAACAATTGGGGTTGAAACGAGATGACCGAAATGGTCGCTTGTTACCTGCTGTCTTGATGCTACTGTCATTTAATTCTGAACGCCGGCTACCCTTAGCGTCGGCAACCACCTCCTTACCAGGCTTTAAAAACGTTGATAAGTAGTTAACCAAATCGTTCGGAACCAATTTAGCGTTGGTTGCAGTAGCTTCCACGTGAGAGTCCTTAATTCCACGCAACACAATGGATGTGGTAAGTTCGTCGCTGAGACCCTTGACTATACGCAGGCGGAGCAAAGACTTTCGAGCATATTCTGCGTAAGTACGGAATTTGTTTGAATCGGTTGACATCACTTCAAATAAAATGTTAGCCGTATCTATTTTGTTTACGCACAAGCATTTAAATTTTTTTTAAAATTACTCCACGAGCGGTCACTAGTGACCCACTCATCTAACCATGTCTTAGCGTCACCTTTCAAACAACTTCCGATACGAGACAAGCACTCACGATCGTCCCAGCGGTTGCTGACCTTGGCCCTATCTACCTCAGCAAACCAGGAGTCTACTTCGTGAATATTGGGATCGAAATTTGAAACGTAGTAACTACGACTACTTATAGATTTGAGCGACTGAATAGCCTCCACTATTTGCTCAGTACCGTTCCGAGAAGAGGGCCCAGCCGAATCAGCCGGTTGCGTGCGCGTCTCTAAAGCCTGTAACCGAGACATGATAGTATGCCAGGACTCATGGCTATGACGATCGCGACGACGGCTTCGGCTTCGGTAGCTACGATGACTGCGTCGGTCGCGGCTACAAACAGGTCTACTTACATGAGTGTCGCTACGGCTAGAACTCCGACTACGATACCGTGTTTCTCGTCGCGGTGTATGCCCTCGCGATCGGTGGCGTTCACGGTGAGCATGGCTAACAGCGTCACGGCTAGAACTACGGCTAGAACGCACTGTACGTCGCGGCGTGTACCCTCGCGAAGTACTGCGCGAGCGACGCCCTCGCGAGTGCCTGCTGTACGAACGCCGACCTCGCGGGCTTCGCGAGCGATGCACCCGCGATCGGGATCGAGACGATCTATCCATCTACACGTAGACACTCAAAAACACAATCAAAAATCACAGACCAAACGATAAAGAAAAATAACGCCAAAAAGAGGGTATCTCGACTCGTACTTTGCGGACGTTTTATTTAAGCAAATAATCGAATAGCACTTTGTAAAAATGACCGAAAAACAACAACTTTTAGAGTGAGAGTGAGATCTTTTATCCCACGAATGATTTTGGGATAGAAACGTAAAAACAGTTTTTTAAAAAGAAATTCACAGAATGCCTAACGATTTATATTTTATATCAAAATTAACAACAAAATTACACCAGAAAATACAAAACTCAAATGAACATTAGGTTAACAGAAAAACGTCCGCATAGCACAAAGTCTCGAAAAGAAGTGAGCGCGCGCCGCTTGTGGCCCGCCTTTTATAGTCGGTCGGCGTCATTACTGTTATCAGGGTTGGTCTCGTCTAACAGTATTATATCAGCTATCTGGTTCCCATATCACAAGCTTTGCTTAGTTTGGGGCTAGATAGTGCTTTATTTTATTTATCACTAGCGGCCTGTCCCAGCTTCGCATGGGTGGTCATAAATTTTTTGAACATTTTAGGATAAACTTAGAGCGTGGGTTCGAGCCTCGCGTCTACTTATTTCATACATTTGCACGCGCTTCTCCTTGAGTGAATGAAATCGCACCCCGAGCGTGACCCGTGGACCCGTTAACATTTTTAATTTCGTCATATCTTTTGAATGGAATGTCCGATTTGAAAAATTTAAGAAGTAATCTATAGGTATTGAAACCGTCTTAATTATGAAATATGATTTATTTGGATAAGGATTAATACCAAGGTACAAATAAAGACCCTTTTCTGGCGGCGGCATTTCAATTAATTTTTTATAATAAAAGAACACTTATTGTGACATAACTATAATAGTTAGACATATGCTGTCGCGACATTTTTTGTAGATGATGACGTGTTCTACAAAATCGTAGTACATTATTTTGTTCTATCATCAATAGTTTTCGCAGCGCACGCGATGTAAGGTTTTTGTATTCCACCTTGGGTTACATTATTGAAGTTTTAGTAAGGATCCCTGATTTTTTTGAAAATATAATATAGCCTATGTTACTCAGGGATAATGTAGCATTCTAATGGTGAAAGAATTTTTGAAATCGGACCAGTAGTTTTTGAGCCTATTCGTTACATACAAAAATACAAACATACAAAAATACAAAAATACAAAAATACAAAAATACAAAAATACAAAAATACAAAAATACAAAAATACAAAGGTTTCCTCTTTATAATATTAGTGTAGAAGTGTAGACTACATAGTATAAAACAAAGTCGCTTTCTCTGTCCCTATATCCCTATGTATGCTTAAATCTTTAAAACCACGCAACAGATTTTGATGCGGTTTTTTTTATAGAAAGAGTGATTCAAGAGGAAGGTTTATATGCATAATACAAGCATAATCTCTTAGGGATTACCCACAATAACCGTGCGAAGCCGGGGCGGGTCGCTAGTTTACTATAATTTAATTCCAGGTATCCTAATAACGAACCACTCCGAGCTGCAGTACTACCTGTCGTTGCTGAACCAGCAACTCCCGATCGAGTCTCAGCTGGTCAGCAAGCTGCCTGATATGCTGAACGCGGAGATAGTACTGGGAACTATCCAGAGCATCAGAGACGCTGTCACTTGGCTCGGTAAGTATATTTTAAAGGCAAATACAAGAGCTAATGTGACTCTCGCTCGCACGTTTCGACTTGTTGGGGGCCGTCCATTAATCACGTAATGTTTATTTACAAATTTGTAAACCCCCCCTCCCCGTTGGTGATACGTTGTGAGGTTTAAGACTACCCCCCAAAAAATCACGTATATTTTGTAGTACCTACAAGGAATCTTCCAACGAAAACGAAAAAAGGGAAGACTAAAAATGAGATGGAGGGATATTTTTACTTAACGTGACGGACCGGAATGGATGAGGAAGGCAAGAGAAAGGGACGTGTGGAAAGATTTAGGGGAGGCCTACGCCGTAGAGGCGACGGCTGCTGATGAGGAGGAGTAGGAGATTTTATTACATAAAATAGTTTAGAATTAAGTAGTAATATAGAGTACCTAATTGTAAAATAGCAAGTTGCAGCTGAATAAAGGCTTTTTTATTTTATTTTATTACAAGGAATCTTAATTTATTTAGAATATCTTTAAATACAGGTTTATAGTATAATATAATTTAACTTGGTTCCCCCATCCCCGTTCTACCATCGGACCACCAGAC
Source organism: Chloroclysta siterata (assembly GCA_932294275.1). Taxonomy (NCBI): domain Eukaryota; kingdom Metazoa; phylum Arthropoda; class Insecta; order Lepidoptera; family Geometridae; genus Chloroclysta; species Chloroclysta siterata. The sequence goes on along the minus strand of OW028595.1, from coordinate 1,523,942 downwards.
GTACGGAAACGAGACATCCATTCATGGTTGACATACCTACTGCCCGCACAAAGCGCTTTGCATCTACTTTTATAATCTGAACAGCCAAAGGCGTCCGTTTTCCGAATGCCTATAATTTGGATGTTTTCAAGAGACGAGTGAATAGGTATCTTCTAGGTAAACGTGCCACACCGTAGACCGCATCATCACTTAACATCAGGTGTGATTACGGTCAAACGTTATCTATAGGTTGTAAAAAAAAACCTAAAATTATGGACCATGACAAAAATGTCGAGACGGAAAGGTGACATGTTGTTTTTGACTGGCATAAAAATAATATTAAAGGAATGGTGTAATCATGCAAAAAACATATTGTACCTAATCTGTATGCGAATTTTTGAGTGTTAGTTTCGATGCTATAGACGAAACGTTGGGAAAATAATGAAAGTAATACGCGACAATGTAATATTCGTCATTTTATGTGTATATATTTTTTGTATTTGTTGATTTTGACAGCCTTCACAGCTCAGTTGGTAGTAGCTCTGCCCTCTGCGCCGTAGGCCGTGGGTTCGATCCCCACCGAGAACAAACATTTGTGTGATGAACATAGATGTTTGTTCTCTGTCTGGGTGTTATTTAATATTATAAGTATGTATTTACAAAAAAAAAGTATATACAGTCGAAACCGATTATAACAACATCGTTTACAACGACCGATCGGTTATTACAGCCAGATTGTAAGGTCCCGCCCGAATCTGTAGTAAACTATTCAGCAAACATACCGCCTATAACAACACCGGCTACAGCGACATATCGCTTACAACGACGAAACTTTATCTATATTCATCGACTATAACGACCAACCGCTTCTTGTCAAAGCAAAACAAAACAATACGGACGATTTTAAATGTTATTGATAAGCATTGAAGGAATATTTTGGCGTATTATTACCTACGCACTTTCTCCCACCTCATCCGAACCTCTTCCCGGCCATTTGACCTTGCATATTTTACACCAATTGTTTAGTGCGCTAAATGACTGCGTGAGTGACAGCTTGATTTGTAGTGTTGGTTTTTATATTTTATATATTTTATATATACATAAATATTTTCATTTCTTTTCTAACATTTCATTTGACAACAAGTTCACATACATAACCTATACCTATACTAGATGGATACCTATGATAATAATAATTACACAACTAATATAACTACTGTATTTGTATATACATACATATGTATGTGTATTGCTTATAACAACTATCGGATATAACGTCGGCAACTATACGGTCCCTTCAATGTCGCTATATCAGGTTTTGACTGTATGTATTATATCAGATGTCTGGTTCCCATATTTCAAGCTTTGGCTTAGTTTGGGGCTAGATAGTGCTGTGTGGAAAGTCCACCAATATTTGTATATTTATTAAAAAAATAAAAATCTGTCCCCAGGATACACATATCTGTACATAAGGATGCTGCGCCAGCCCGCTTTGTACGGCATCACACCCGCCAAGATGCAGGAAGATAATCTGTTAGAACTGCACCGAGCCGATCTCATACACACGGCCGCTAACTTGTTGGACAAGTGAGTACAACTTTATTTATTTATTTAAGGCTTAAAAGAACTATTATATCTTTTGAACTAGTGTAGTGTAAAACTGTAATTAGTTAGGTAAATAAATGTTTTATCTATCTATCTATCTATCTATCTATCACCGTTTGAGAGTACTGACACAGGCAGATGATGCTAAAACTAACTTAAATTTCCAGAGCCGGCCTCGTCAAATACGAGCGCAAGTCCGGCCACTTCCAGCCCACGGAGCTCGGTCGTATCGCGTCCCACTTCTACTGCACGTACGAGACCATGATGTCATACAACCAGCTGCTGAAGCCGACCCTGGGAGAGATTGAGCTGTTCCGCGTGTTCTCTCTCTCCGCCGAGTTCCGGCACATCGCGGTTAGAGATGAAGAGAAACTGGAGCTGCACAAGCTCATGGAAAGGGTAAGTTTAATTTTGGCGTTCGCTTACGTTCGTTCGCCTTCGCTCGCGTTCGTTCACGTTCGCTCGCGCTTATTCGCGTTCGCTCGCGTTCGTTCATATTCGCTCGCGTTCGTTTGCATTCGCTCACCTTTGCTCGTGACCGTTGCCTTCGTTTGCCATCAGTCCTTTCGCCGTGTCCGTGAATAAAATATTTAAGGGGGCTCCCATACAACAACGCATACAAATACATACGTATTTTACTGTTTTATGGTTTCAGTGTATTCGTAGTCAGTTTTTTTTGCAGATAAGTTATTATTGTTTATTTAAAGTCGCGTTATACTCTCGCTGAAAACTCGGTCATAAATTATCGGAACGAGACAGCAATATTGCTCTCTCTCTCGCACTCAGGAGAACGCCACGATCCTTTTGTTTAAGCGCAGAGATGTGCATTATTGGAGTCGATAAGAACTATCGATACATGAGCTCTCCGCGCAACCACCGGCCGCTCTCGCCGAGTCATTCTTTTTATCGATAACGTACATGCGCCCGCGCCGTGCACTCAACACTAGTGTTAAGATGATTTATGACCGAGTTGGTAGCGAGTGTTTAACGCGACTATAGTTTACTTTTGTCATCCCCAGGTACCGATACCAATAAAGGAGAGCATTGAGGAGCCCTCAGCTAAGATCAACGTGTTACTGCAAGCGTACATATCGCAACTCAAGCTCGAAGGGTTCGCGCTGATGGCTGATATGGTTTACGTCACTCAGTCGGCGTGCAGGCTGCTAAGAGCTATCTTCGAAATTGTTCTACATAGAGGTATATATCTATCTATTTATTTATTTATTCGAGGATTCTAGTGAGTAATACACATTTGTTACAAAAAAAACAATAATAAACATTTCCTGTGCTTCTTCTTTAAAGTTAACCATAGCTAGCACAAGTGTTAGCTACGAGACAATATTTTTTATCTATCTGATGGAACAAGCAGATGGCCCAACAGATGTTAAGTGGTAACCATCACCTATAACAAAGCATTGCCTCGCAAGTCACGCACGATAGGAACGTGCCCTTCGATGCACTGCCCTACGTCCATCAACTTGAGGCATACAGATGTTAAGCCTCATGTGCCTGTAATTACGCCGGCAACCACACTCTTCAAACCGAAACACAGCGTTGCTGCTTGGCGGCAGAAAAAGGCGTGGTGGTAGTACTTCCCCGGACGAGCCACACACAAAAAGCTCTAAAACTCTTAAAATTTATTGAATTTTCGTTACAACCTACCTATATATCTTCGAAAATTTTGAAATCTACGAGTGAGAAATCGTTCGACGGTCAGCTATATGATAGCGGTCATGATATACATATATAATATTGTTTACAGTTATGAGTGTAAACAATATTATATGTATATATTATTATCATTCCCCCCTCTAAAAAGCTTATTTTATTCACTGAAAAGATTGAATAAAAAGCATCAAGCTTTTAATCACTGTTTCGCTCAGGATTCTAACACTTTAATCACTCGCTACGCTCGTGATTCATCTATGGCCCTCGCTTTAAATCCGTCCTTTATTCAGTAATTGTATAAAATACTATTTTTCACAGGATGGGCACAGTTAGTGGACAAAACCTTGGCGCTATGCAAGATGGTCGACAGAAGAATGTGGCAGTCCATGTCACCACTTCGCCAGTTCAGGAAAATGCCTGAGGAGGTAATCTTTTTGTTGTAAAGCTCTGACGTACCACTGACTACCCCTTTTAGATTTACTCAAAGAATCTTGGGTTGATATTTTGTTAGTAGTAGAGTACGTACCACTGACTACCCCTTTAAGATATCTTCAGAGAACATTGGTGGTCTTGTAGTAGCGGCCCCGCCTTCCGATCCTAAGGTCGTGGGTTCGAAACTGGTCGTGCACCAATGAGTTTTTCTGTTCAAAAATTTATGTGCACAATGCTAGTACTCTTAAATGGTGAAGGAAAACATCGTCAGGAAACCGGTATGTCGTGGAACCTAAAAAGTTCTATAACATGTGTCAAGTGCTCGAAAGGAGATTCTTTAGGCGCACTTAAAATCCTTTCACCACACTGTTTCGAAAGAAACTAGTGACACGACAAGAGAAGAGTAGTAAATCTCAGACGTACCTCTGACTACCCCTTTAAGATATCTTCAGAGAATCTTGAGTTGGTACCTAAGAACCAAACTACCAATATTATGATATACAAGGTGTTCCATAAGTTGTGTATATAAACTTCAGGGGGCTAAAGTACCCATCAATATGAACAACTTTTTCTAAGGAACCAACACTGTGAACGCGAAAAAAAAAACAGCTGTTTCATACAAAAGTTCAATACCTACCTGGCTAAAATGTATGAAACAGCTGTTTTTTTTTTCGCGTTCACAGTGTTGGTTCCTTAGAAAAAGTTGTTCATATTGATGGGTACTTTAGCCCCCTGAAGTTTATATACACAACTTATGGAACACCTTGTATATCTGTTTTTTTTTGTAAATACATATTTATAATTTATACAGGGTGTTAAAATACATTTCCGAAAATTTCAGTTGGCTAAAGTACCCATCAATATGAATAACTTTTTCTAAGAAACCAACATCGTGAACGCGAAAAAAAACAGCTGTTTCATACATTTTAGCCAGATAGGTATTGAACCTGCATGAAACAGCTGTATTTTTTTTTATTATAAAAAAGAAACTTTTTTGCCTTGTATTTTTTTTATTTTTTTTATTATTCTTCCTCACAGATAATAAAAAAACTCGAAAAGAAAAACTTCCCCTGGGAGAAACTCTACGAGCTCGGCCCCAATGAGATAGGCGAGCTGGTCCGTGCGCCGAAGCTCGGCAAGATGATACACAAGTACGTGCATCAGTTCCCGAAGCTGGAGCTCAGCACTCACATCCAGCCGATAACGCGGTCCACGCTGAGAGTCGAACTCACTATCACTCCGGACTTTCATTGGGACGAGAAGGTGAGCATATGAAGCCATCCTACTAATATTATAAACGCGAAAGTTTGTATGTATGGATGGATGTTTGTTACTCTTTCACGTAAAATCTACTGAATGGATTTTATGTAACGAATAGGCTCAAAAACTACTGGTCCGATTTCAAAAATTCTTTCACCATTAGAATGCTACATTATCCCTGAGTAACATAGGCTATATTTATTACTAGAAAAAATTAGGAATCCCTTCTAAAACTTCAATAATGTAACCCAAGGTGGAAAAAATAATCCTTACATCGCGTGCGCTGCGGAAACTATAGGCGATAGAACACAAAAATGTTCTACAATATTAAAGAACACATCAATATCTACAAAAAACTCACTGATACCATATGTCTAACTATCGTAGTTATGTTACTATAACTTCTTTTTATCATTTTAAAAGTTGATAGAAATGCCGACCAAAATCAGACCATGTTATCCATACCTTTATATTAATCCTTATCCAAATAAATCATTTTGTATTCAAGACTGTTTCAATAACTATAGATTACTTCTTGAATTTTTCAATCGAACATTCCATTCAAAAGAAATTACGAAATTAAAAATTTTAGTTCGTTAAAAACATATAAGCGAACGCGGCTACGGGACCACGGGGCGCGTTCTCACTCAGCGCACTCGAGCCCACGGTCTAAGTTTATCCTAAAATGTTGATAAAAATAATTTCCACCCATGCGAAGCTGGGACAGGCCGCTAGTATAATATATAACAAACATATATGTTCATCACACAAATATTTGGTCTCGGTAAGTAGAGTGATTCAAGAGGAAGGTTCATATGTATAATACATGCATAATATAATAAACACTAATAATTTTAGAGGTTTCTGATGTGATGTCGTAAATAAACACATTTTTTGCGCTTACATTGCAAACGCTGGCTGAACCCTACGAGATAGATCAAAATAATGTACTACAGTATTGTACACCTTAAAAAGGTCTACAAAAAAGTCCGCGATGGTATATGTCTATCTCTTAGGGATAACCCACAATAACCGTGCGAAGCCGGGACGGGTCGCTAGTAACATATCTAATAAACGCTTTACATGTCTAATTGAAATTTAATTCCATTCATTCTCAAATGATTTGTTTCTTTCAGATCCACGGCCAATCAGAAGCCTTCTGGATCCTGGTGGAAGACGTGGACTCTGAAGTGATCCTGCACCACGAGTACTTTCTGCTGAAGGAGAAGTACTGCAAGGACGAGCATCAGGTGAAGCTGTTCGTGCCAGTCTTCGAGCCTCTTCCTCCTCAGTACTATCTGAGGGTCGTCTCTGATAGGTAAGTCATCTACCCTGATGGTAGTCTCTGATAGGTGAGTCATCATCATGCCTCCTCAGCACTACCTGAGGGTAGTCTCTGATAGGTAAGTCATCATAATGCTTCCTCAATACTTAGTGAGGGTAATTCCTGATAGGTAAGCCGTCATCGTGCCTCCTCAGTACTACCTGAGGGTAATTTCTGATAGGTAGGTCATCATCATGCCTCCGCAGTACTACCTGAGGGTAGTCTCTGATAGGTAAGTCATCATCGTGACTCCTCAGTACTACCTGAGGGTAGTCTCTGATAGGTAAGTCATCATCATGCCTCCTCAGTACTACCTGAGGGTAGTCTCTGATAGGTAAGCCATCATCATGCCTCCTCAATACTTACTGAGGGTAATTCCTGATAGGTAAGCCATCATCATGCTTCCGCAGTACTATCTGAGGGTAGTCTCTGATAGGTAAGTCATCATCATGCCTCCTCAATACTATCTGAGGGTATAGTCTCTGATAGGTTTTAAAGTCAAAGGGTATTTATTCAATAAAATCACAAGGATCACTTTGAAACGTCTTAAAGCTAGGTGACTCTAGGTGCCAGTTCCACGCGACCAAAGCCTAGAAGAACAGCCAACAAACTTACGGCTTGGTTCCTACCGTTCTTTTGTATGATCCTTTTACAAAGTAATATAATAAAATATTGAAGTTTAGTCTCTCTCTCTTGTCGTGTCACTAGTTTGTTTCGAAACAGTGTGGTGAAAGGATTTTAAGTGCGCCTCAAGAGGCTCCTTTCGAGCACTCGACACATGTTATAGAACTTTTTTAGGTTCCACGACATGCCGGTTTCCTCACGATGTTTTCCCTCAAGAGAGAATGCTTTATTAATGATGGTTACCACTTTAAACCTTATGAACCTATGGAAATATAATATTACACCTTATTCAATAAAACACATTTTTACTTTACCTTTTACTTCAATAACCGCAGATGGATAGCAGCAGAGACCCAGCTGCCGGTATCCTTCCGGCACCTGATCCTGCCCGAGAAGAACCTGCCTCCCACGGAGCTGCTGGACCTGCAGCCTCTCCCGATCTCAGCTCTGCGCAATCCGAAGTACGAGGAGCTTTACTCTGAGGCTTTCCCGCAGTTCAACCCCGTGCAAACACAGGTAAAAATAATTAAGAAAAATAATTACTGGTGGACATTCCACACAGTACTATCTAGCCAGAGAATCGTTACGATATAAGTTTAAAGAAATAAATGTAATGACTTTACCCTGTCAGTACATATACGAAAATTTAATGCATGTTCGAAAAAATATTAATTTTGAAAAAAAAGAGTGACCACCAAGGAATTCCATTCTTTGGCCGTACGCATGATGAACGTTGAAGACAAGCGCTTGGTGCGGGCAGTTGGTATGTCAACCATGACGTGTATGTGTATGTGAAGTCGTTTTTTGCAATGTTTTTCCTCTAATATTTCCCAATCTTCCCAGGTGTTCAACGCGGTTTACAACTCGGACGACAACGTATTCGTGGGCGCTCCCTCCGGCTCCGGCAAGTCGGTGATTGCTGAACTGGCGTTACTGCGGATGGTGGCACAGAACGCCGCGGGACGCTGCGTGTATCTGGTGCCTAAGGACGCGCTCGCTGATATTGTGTTCGCGGACTGGTATCATAAGTTTGCGAGCAAGTTCAACTTGAAGGTAAGTTCAATTTGACAGCCCTCACAGATTAGGTAGTAGTGCTCGAAAGGAGCGTCTTTGAGGTACTTAAAATCCTTTCACCACACTGTTTCGAAAGTCACGATAAGAAGTTGGTAGTAGCTCTGCCTTCTGCGCTGTACATAGTTATTAGTTCGGAACTAGCGTTACTGAGGATGGTGGCACAAAACGCCGCGGGACGCTGCGTGTATCTGGTGCCTAAGGACGCGCTCGCTGATATTGTGTTCGCGGACTGGTATCATAAGTTCGCGAGCAAGTTTAACTTGAAGGTAGGGATTATATAGGTCAAGAATAAATATTTTTCTAAAGGATTAAGTAAATTATTTATCATGCAATAATTTGTTAGTTCCAGTTCCTAGTTCTTATCTTAGTACCTAAAAATCTAAAATAAAACATTGGACTGCAAGCCGCAGAGCTCTGGTGGTCTAGTGGTAGCTGCCCCGCCAATCTTAGGGTCGTGGATTCAAAACCGGTGCACCAGTGAAGTTTTCTAATCAAAAATTTCTTTGCTACTGCCACTGAAGGAGAACATCGTGAGAAAACCAACTCTCTCTCTTGTCGTGTCACTAGTTTCTTTCGAAACAGTGTGATGAAAGGATTTTAAGTGCGCCTCAAGAGGCGCAAACACACATGTCGTAGAACCTTAAAAGTTCTAAAACATTTTAAGCATTAAGTTCTTCTCTGCGCTGTTTTTTATGTGCAATAAAGTATTTTATGCTCTGCTGTTTGATAATAGTAGATTAGTAGCCATGGGCTGTAAGGCATCAATTGCAGCCCGAGATATTTAGGGGCACGAGCGCAGCGAGTGCGCTTATAGTTCGAGGGTGCAATTGGTGCTTACACCCGAGCTAACTATTCTGCTTTACATCTCGATTGTAAGGTAAGTAGAAAAAAACCGGCATTACAAGAATAAACAATATTTAAAGTAAAAGTTTTCTATTCCCGCCTTTTTTCATTAAAAAGAATCAAGTAAAGAACTTTTAATTTTATTTTTTTCAAGATAGAAATTGAGCTTCGCCGTTCGATATTTAAAATTGATGACTATTATACTCACACGAAGACAAGGCTGAATAGCAAAGCGACCTCTTTGGTCATTGGGCTGAATGCATGATGTCTATTGCCAGTATGATGGTTAGATGTACGCGAACTTTTTGAAAGAAATAAATGTTTTTTTTTAATTACTTACCGCCCTAGGGCGGCCCCATACCTACAAGCCCCATTTGGAGGTAATAAGAACCTACTTACCGAACATGAGAGATGTAAAATAAATTATAACCTCAAATATGTATATTCGTTTGATCTCCAGGTGGTACAGCTGACAGGCGAAACGGCCACAGACCACAAACTGCTGAACAAGGGACAAGTGATCGTCACCACCGCTGACAAATGGGACGTGCTCTCAAGAAGGTATGTTCCTCATTAAGGGGCAGGGCCGGATTTAGGGGAGAGCAACCGGGGGCTACAGCCCCGGGGCCTCCACGAAAGAGGGGCCCCCACAATGGAGACTAGGTACAATAATAAATAAAATAAAATAAAATAAAAAGCCTTTTATTTCTTGCGTATTAAGTAGGTAAGTAACAAAGTAATTTTTCTGTTGGGGTTAGTAATAAAATCTAATTTCTTAATTGTAAGTGTTAGTAACATAATGCAAGTAGGTACTTATTACATTTAATATTCGTTTATCTAAAATGCTTAACTTTCTTCCTTAGTGCTCAATCGCTAGAACCCTTTCGCAGGTGAAGGCCTCATAGGCCTCAAGGTACAATAAAAGTAGGTAAACTCTAGGTAGGTACTTGGTTGCACAATAAATTATTGATTGAAAAACTCGACTGAAAAACGTGTTCGTTTTATTTGGAATATAATTTGGGGCCAGGCCTCCACTCCTTTGTTGCCCCGAGGCCTCCAGACCTCTAAATCCGGCCCTGTTAAGGGGAATACAAGAGCTAATGTACCTCTCGCTCGCACGTTTCGACATGTTGAAAGATATAAAATCACTAAACTCATTTTCGAAAAATCGCAATCAACCATTTTGTGTGCAATCACATTGCACACAGTTTAGTAAAATAAATATTTTGATCGATACAAGTTTTCCTAATTAAAAGTTTGCATATGTACGAAAACTAGTAAAGCAAACTTTTGAGTAGAAAACTTGTACTATCAAAATGAATGAATGAATTTATATGCTCTCAAAGACTGCAAGCATCTCGACTACAGTTACTGCATATCATGGATATGTGGCATCTCTTCTAAGGTATGGTGTCATGTTTTGGGGTAACTCTACTGATAAAGAAATGGTATTTAAGGCACAAAAGAAATGCGTAAGGGCAATCTGCAAGTTGAAGCAGACTGATAGCTGTAGACCACACTTTATGAATCTAGGCATCTTGACCTTGCCTTGTCTCTATATATTGGAAGTAGTCCAGTTTGTAAGGAGCAACCTACATATATTTGTTAATTTTAAAAGTAGGCGTCAGAATTCAAAACTCTGCTGTCCCTTAAATAAAACTGCCTATCTTAACAATAGCATATTTTGCATGGCGCCAAAGATTTATAATCATTTACCTAGACATATAGTTGAGTCAGACTCCCAAAAAGGTTTTAAAAATAAAGTTAAAAGTGTTCTCCTACAGAAAGCCTACTATAGTATTGAAGATTATTTATGTGACAAATTTGATATCTGACATTTCATTTCGTATTAATTATTATTTTTAAAAGTGTATAGTAGTATTAACTCTTTGACATTTTATTTTTTTACCGTATAATACTGATTTATTTGTTTTAATTTACTTAATAATATAATTATAAAAGTTGCATGCTGTAAAGCTGAATATGGCTGAACTATATAAATTTAAATTGACATGATTTAACTTGTACCCATTTTCGCAATAAATGAATTATGAATTATGAATTATTATGAATTTTTTACTAAACTGTGTGCAATGTGATTTTTTTCGCGTTCACAGTGTTGGTTCCTTAGAAAAAGTTGTTCATATTGATGGGTACTTTAGCCCCCTGAAGTTTGAAATACAAGTATTGGAACACCTTGTATAAGCACGTATAAGTATGTATTAACAAAAAAAAGTATAGAAGTATAATATCTTCGTTTCAAGCTTCGCTTAGTTTGGGGCTAGATAGTGCTTCGTGGAAAGTCCACCAATATTTATTTATTTACTAGCTGGTGCCCGCGACTTCATCTATCTATTATTTTTACACCCTGTATACCTGTTGTTTCAGATGGAAAGTCCGCAAGAGCGTCCAAAGCGTTTCCCTGATGATAGTAGACGCGCTGCAGCTACTTGGAGGTGAAGAGGGACCGGTTCTGGAAGTTGTATGCTCCAGGATGCGGTACATAGCCTCGCAGATCGGTAAGTCCTATGTTCACCACTTAACATCAGGTGGGCCATAATAATTCATTTATTCCTTTTGTAAACACACGAAATCTCTAACGATCATGTGTTCTATTAACAAGTAGTATAAAGATATTAGTCCTACTTTATAGAAAGGATATCTACCGTGCCTGGGGATTGTGATGCTTTTTTTTATGCAACTAGCTGATGGAACAAGCTGATGGCCCACCTGTAGGTGATGGTTACCACTTAACATCACTTAACAAAGCATTCCCTCGTAAGCCACGCACAATAGGAACGTGCCCTACAATGCACTGCCCTGCGTCCATCAACTTGAGGCATACAGATGTTAAGCCTCATGTGCCTGTAATTACACCGGCAACCACACTCTTCAAACCGAAACACAATCATCGCAAAATAAACCTCTGAAGGTTTTTTTTTTTTCAGTTAATTCGAAGTTTTTGTTTCCAAAAATGTTATTTTATATCCATCCTTGTCACTCCACACTTCCATCTCAACATTCGCATATCTGCCTGTTAACAATTAAAAACTAATTTGAATAAAGTCAAAGTCAAAAGATATTCAATAAAATCACAAGGATCATTTTGAAACGTCTTAAAGCTAGGTGACTCTAGGTGCCAGTTCCATGCGACCGAAGCCTAGAAGAACAGCCAACAAACTTACTGCTTGGTTCCTACCGTTCTTTTGTATGATTGAACATTTACTCCACAGGTAAACCCATCAGGATAGTGGCCCTCTCGCTCCCTCTAGCGGACGCTCGCGACGTGTCCGCGTGGCTGGGATGCAATGCGCACGCGTCATTCAACTTCCATCCTAGCGTGCGTCCGCTGCCTCTGGAGTTGCATATCCAAGTGAGTCGATCTTAGAAAGAAAGAAAAAACATTTACCCTCTTATTCATATTGGTCGCTGAGCGCTCCATTAGCTTATCAGACCACAGCTTTAGGGGCTGACAACTATCAAACAACTTCTCGCTCGCACGTTTCGACATGTTGAAAGATATAAAATCACTAAACTCATTTTCGAAAAATCGCAATCAACCATCTTGTGTGCAATCACATTGCACACAGTTTAGTAAACATTTCATTTTAATCGATACAAGTTTTCCTACTCATAAGTTTGCTTTACTAGTTTTCGTACATAAACAAACTTTTAAATAGGAGAACTTGTCGAAAAAGGTATCTTACTTACACTTAATATCAGTTGGGCCATCTGCTTGTTACATTAGCTAGTTGTATTACAAAAAAAAACTGAATACTGGAGACCGATAAGTCTGTTGCTGTCTTTTTTCGTTGGCATGAAAGTGACAGTACCACGCGAGCGTACCAGGTCACAGGCAAGTTGAAATGTATATCTACATTTGAACTTCCTAATTTCTTGCGACACAGTTCACTCTTCTTCTTCTTTTCTTTAATACGTGGGTCAAAAAAAAGTTTTCTTTCCTTCTACTGAAGTCGTTACACTTTACCAATCGATACACTTGTTTATTTTATAATTTTTCGAGCTAATCATCACTATAATTCCAGGGCTTCAACATATCCCACGCTGGATCACGCCTCGCCTCCATGACCAAGTCTATCTACAACGCGGTGATACGTCACGCAGGCGCGCGCGCGTGCGCAGTGTTCGTGCCGGGGCGCCGACACGCGAGACTGCTGGCGGCCGATCTACTGGCGCTGGCGGCCGCGCACGGGAGGCCCACGCGGTTCCTGCACGCCAGGACCGAGCTACTGCAGCCGTTCCTGAAGAGGATACATGATAAGGTCAGTGCTGGGGCGTGGAAGAAGGGAATAGGCGTAAGGGCGTGGAAGCAGCGCTTGGGCGCGGGTATAAAAGAGCGCGCGACGTGCGGAAATTTCAGCGATCCCTCCGTAGACCGAGGCATATTCTCGGTGATCCCGATGATGAGATCGCAACCGCTAACGCGGATAAAGTAGAATCCTAAGCGTAGCGAGGGATTCAAAGTACTTCACTCGAGCTTAAAATAGTGTTGCTCCCGAGGTGGACACTCTACTTTTTATACCTCTATGAGAAAATTACTTAGTGCAACTTATGAATAATCATAATCATAGTCACGAAGCCACAAAATCACAAAGTCATAAAGTCGAAAGTCACAATGTCACGAAGTCACGAAGTCACATAGTCACGAAGTCACAGTCACATAGTCACATAGTCTCATAGTCATAATCATGTATTCATTGTAATTTTATTTATTTTCATAAAACTAAGGTGAGCAATTATGAACAAAGGTGGAATGCGCGTTTCACGTGTTTTTGTTTATTTTTATTTAGTTAAGGCACTTTTTTTATAATCATAAAGCCTGCTTCTTCATACAGTGTTCGTGATCTCTTTGGTGATTGGAACTTTTACTCAATAAGCACATTCCAAATTCAAATCACTTTACCGCCCTATTTTGCTACCTGTTTTCGAAGAGCAAACTATCTCTTTTCGAATTGATGTGATAAAAAAGCTGTTTCTTTGTTGTATGTTTCTTCCAACCGTTCCCTTCCATCACAGATGCTAAAGGAGACGCTATCCGCCGGCGTGGCGTACTTACACGAAGGCGTAGAGAGCGCGGACCGGCGGCTGGTGCAGCAGCTGGTGGAAAGCGGAGCCGCGCAGCTGGTGGTGGTGGCGGCAGAACTGGCCTTCGCCTTCGCAGCGCACGTGCACACTGTTATAGTTGCCGATACTTATACGTGAGTACACTTTCTCAGACTAGCCGATGCGACGACTTGCGGTGTGGCGGCTTTTTTTAGGATTCCGTAACCAAAGGGTAAAACGGGAGCCTATTACTGAGACTCCGCTGTCCGCCTGTCTGTCTGTCTGCCTGTCACCAGGCTGTATCTCATGAACCGTGATTGTTAGACAGTTTAAATTTTCACAGATGATGTATTTCTGTTGCCGCTATAACAACAAATACTAAAAAACACAATAAAATAAATATTTAATGATATTTTTGCTTAACTGTTTGACGGTTGTCAGCTTCTTAAGGATGGCTTTCATTTATGATGGCGCTTCTGCCGAAGGTAGGAGGCGCACAGGATCTCATGGAATACCAGAGTTTTTAAAAAAAGCCTACTTTATCATCAACATTATACAGTCCACTGTTGGACATAAAGTCAAAGTCAAAAGGTATTGTGATTCAATAAAATCACAAGGATCACTTGGCGCGCCACTGAGCCCGGTCTTCGGCTCTCCCCATCCAGTGACTTATGTGATGCAATGCTTTGTTATATGTAATGGTAACCACATAACATCTGGTGGGCTATATACTAGTTCAAGTTAGGCAAAAAAGAGATACAGCCTGGTGACAGACGGAAAGACAGACAGACGGATGGACAGCGGAGTCTAAGTAATAGTGTTCCGTTTATCCTTTGGGTACGGAACCCTAAAAATCATGAAAGCATAAATTACCTTGTTTTCGTCCCTTGATGAGAGCACTGGTGGTCTAGTGGTAGCGGCTCCGCCTTCCGATCCTAAAGGCGTGGGTTCCAAACCGGTGGTGCACCAATGAGTTTTTCTGTTCAAAAATGTATGTGCACAATGCTAGTACTCTCAAACGGTGAAGGAAAACATCGTGAGGAAACCGGCATGTCGTAGAACCTAAAAAGTTCTATAACATGTGTCGAGTGCTCGAAAGAAGCTGGCGCGCTTAAAATCCTTTCACCACACTGTTTCGAAAGAATTTAGTGCAACGAGAAAAGAGAGAGACCCCTTGATGAAGTTGAGAACATGCTAATGAATTAAATCCGTAGGTACAATGGCAAACTACACACCTACGAGCAGTACCCGGTGACCACAGTCCTCCAGATGCTGGGGCGTGCCTGTCGGCCGCTCGAGGACGACCACTCCGTCGCAGTACTGATGTGCGTCGCGCATCAGAAGCACTTCTTCACGAAGCTGCTGAATGACTGTCTGCCGTTGGAGGTAAGTTCTTCCGCAGACTAAACTTTACCAGATATAAGGACTTTCCACACAGCACTATCTAGCCCCTAATTAAGCCAAAGCTTGTAATAGTTTTTTTATTATACAACCAGCTGATAGAACAAGCAGATGGCCCACCTGATGTTAAGTGGTAACCATCACCTATAACAAAGCATTGCCTCGTCACGCACGATAGGAACGTGCCCTACGATGCACTGCCCTGCGTCCATCAACTTGAGGCATACAGATGTTAAGCCTCATGTGCCTGTAATTACACCGTCAACCACAGGTAGAAAAAAACGTGGTGGTAGTACTTCCCCGAACGAGCCACACACAAAGAGATCTAGGTACTACTCTTTAAAAAGCTATTTTGGGGCGAGATAGTGCTGTGTGGAATGTCTACCAATATTTATTTAATTAAATGTTTTAAACGTATGTAACCAATTTTGTTATTGAAATATTATTCTCACATAATTTTTGTAATTGCTATGCTAAAATAAAGATTCTAAACCTATAAAAATCTGTTTATATTCCAGAGTCACCTGGACCATAGACTACACGACCACATAAACGCGGAGATCGTCACAAAGACAATAGAGAACAAACAAGACGCCGTGGACTATCTGACGTGGACGTTCCTTTATCGGCGACTCGCGCAGAACCCTAACTACTACAACCTACAAGGAGTTACCCACAGGTAAAAAATAGTATATTATGCAATTAGTGAATAAAGGAAGGATATAAAGCGAGGGCCATAGATGAATCATGAGCAGTAAATCATGATGATTGAATCACGAGCGTAGCGAGTTACGTACGATAGGAACGTGCCCTAAGATGCACTGCCCTGCTATCATCTACTTTGAAATACTCGCCATTAAAATAGTTGTTTGCTCCCTTGGTGAACAATCTACAATGTTTTACTTCAGTTATACAATAAATTGACAGCCTTCACAGCTCAGTTGGTAGTAGCTCTGCCTTCTGTGCCGTAGGCCGTGGGTTCGATCCCCACCGAGAACAAACATTTGTATGATGAACATAGATGTTTGTTCTCGTCTGTCTGGGTGTTATATAATATTATATGTATGTATTTACAAAAAAAAGTATATATGTATTATATCAGCTATCTGGTTCCCATATTACAAGCTTTGGCTTAGTTTAGGCTTAGTTTGGGGCTAGATAGTGCTGTGTGGATAGTCCACCAATATTTATTTATTTTCCACCGCCGTTCCACCTCATGCAATCCAAAGTCCATACTTTTTAGGCTAATTTGTTACAAAAATAACCCTTCTCTATGACATTCTTCAGGCATCTATCAGACCACTTGTCGGAGCTGGTGGAAAGCACCCTCACAGACCTGGAGCAGTCCAAGTGCATCTCCGTGGAAGACGAAATGGACGTCCAGCCGCTCAACTTGGGCATGATAGCGTCTTACTACTGCATCAACTATACCACCATCGGTCAGTATATCTACACTAATATTATAAAGAGGAAAGATTTGTATTTTTGTATGTAACGAATAGGCTCAAAAACTACTGGTCCGATTTCAAAAATTCTTTCACCATTAGAATGCTACATTATCCCTGAGTAACATAGGCTATATTATATTTTCAAAAAAATCAGGGATCCTTACTAAAACTCCAATAATGTAACCCAAGGTGGAAAACAAAAACCTTACATCGTGTGCGCTGCGAAAACTATTGATGATAGAACAAAATAATGTACTACGATTTTGTAGAACACGTCATAATCTACAAAAAATGTCGCGACAGCATATGTCTAACTATTATAGTTATGTCACAATAAGTGTTATTTTATTATAAAAATTTAATTGAAATGCCGCCGCTAGAAAAGGGTCTTTATTTGTACCTTGGTATTATTCCTTATGCAAATAAATCATTTCATAATTAAGACGGTTTCAATACCTATAGATTACTTCTTAAATTTTTCAAATCGGAAATTCCATTCAAAAGATATGACGAAATTAAAAATGTTAACGGGTCCACGGGTCACGCACGGGGTGCGATTTCACTCACTCTTGCGTGCAAATGTATGAAATAAGTAGACGCGAGGCTCGAACCCACGGTCTAAGTTTATCCTAAAATGTTCATAAGATTTATGACAACCCATGCGAAGCTGGGACAGGCCGCTAGTATGTATATATTGGTGGACATTCCACACAGCACAATCGCGCCCCAAAACTAAGCCAAAGCATGTGATATGGGAACCAGATAGCTGATATAATACCTTGTATACTTTTTTTGTAAATAGCAGCGTTTTACCTGAAATAAAACGCATATTAATTTACTTACCTCACTGAAAGCTTTCAGTATTATTATGAAGAAAGGCGACTTCCGTTTCCGTCGATTTCTAATAGTTTTCGTACCTAAATACCCATGTGGTTCCGGTCAAGTGGCGCCACCTGGCGGCCGCGCGCCATTTTGCTTCGTTAAATGTTCAGCGCCATTTTGGTGTCATTGGCTTAGTTTCAGCAGGCAGAGATAAAAGTGAAAGCTTTCAGTGAGGTAAGTAAATTAATATGCGTTTTATTTCAGGTAAAACGCTGCTATTATTTTACTGTACGCTCACTGAAAGCTTTCAGTATTATTATGAAGATTTGTTTGTTATCGCCTGGTGTTGCCACTTGTAAGATCAAGGTTACTCTAGCGCCAATGTGATTTTTAAAATATTTTACCACAATAAGAAGGGTACAACGATGAATCTACAACCTGCTATGTATAATTGTGATTAAACTTTATTATTCATAATAAATCTAACTATTTATTCGATTTGATCTGAAATCAAATAAGTAATCATAAAAAACCCGTCAAGCATAGTGACTAGGCAAATAATCCCAATGACTGGACAATTTGTGGAGGAGTCCAATGACCAAATATGGACTCTTTCAAGCTGATTTGATGATAATGATCATAAATCATAATAGGTGCCATCTTATTTGATAGCATAGATAAGCTATTGATTGCGTCAAATAGATGCCTTATATTATATAGAATTAATGCTGCTCATTAATTTCAATAATTTTCAGTCGATCCTTAGATCACGCAGATCGAACGCTATCTGGAAATACTGTAATAGTGGCCGTCCCAAACAATGTTTTGGTCCAACCTGAAATAACAGTGCGTGATGCGGGCTTAGCTAATTATCTTACAATTTTATTTCATTAATGGGTTTTCCCAATCCCATGATAAGGTATTTGAGTTACCGACGTATAGTATAGTATTACTGCGGTCTATATTTTATTCTAATAAAAACACTTTTCAACGTCATAAACTGGAAACTTTGTTTCTGAGAAAAAAACATTACAGACTTGAGTATCCAAAAACGTGAGATTATAATATAATCTCACGATTAAGATATTATATATTTGGCTATGACGCTATGATGTAGATACCAAGCATTTATGCGAAAGTGTCACATTGAAGTATATTAGTCCATTGTAAAACACAGCGAAAATCTTGTTTTATATTAGTAACCTTAAAGGATTGTTTTAAGAGCTACACCAAGAAGTTAATGGTTGTAAACTGTAGGAGTAATTATCGGTCCGTATTGCACATTTATACTAACATTTCCATATTTAATTTATCCATGTTAACGGAGCTACCATAGCTCGAGTTTTGAGGTTGTCTCATCAAAAAGGCAGTTGCTACCGGGAACTATAATGAAGAATAGATCCGAGACTTGAGACTAAAAACACCTCGTGTGTGGGTAATTCCATGGAATACTAAATGCTTTATAAAAAAAGAGAAGGTTTATTAGTTTTCAAAACTAATAATATTTATATATAGTTGTATGTGTGGGATACTTTAGATATCCAATAAATCACAAATATCGTCATAAACGAGTCTGAGTCGTTGTCCCGAGCCCTGTTCGTATAGGCTGGTCATAGGACACTCGTCATCTGTAGTGATGACATCAATAAGCGGCCTGCTTTTCGAACTTGCCTAGGATAAGTGCATGTTGAAGTCTATTAAATAATGAAAATGATTAACCATGACTGATTCTATATTTCTCATATGTGCCAAGTTGTTTCCACAAGTAGAATTGATTTCATACCTTCTTTAAGTAGATATGACTAAAGACCTTTAGTTGTCGCACTGTATTTAAGTGCACTGCGATGCAGTAGGTAGGTACATGAACTTGGCTTTAGCAAGAGTGTATTCAGCATCTCTTTTTGTAGCAGCGTAAAACAACTTATATTGTGTGCCCCAAGCCCATTTGACACATACTTTAGAGACTTTTCAGAGCTAGATAATGTAGCGATGCTGTGAATAAGGATACGCAACGGTACCCTAATCATTCTTTGAGAACGCCTTTGGTAGGGTAGGGTAGTCTAGTAAGGTATTCAAATACTTCATTACCAACACGGCTGGCAGAGCTTACAAGTCCTATTAAGTTTTTGTGAGGGTAGAGAACTGGTTTCTACTATGATAACTACCTTGACTGTAATCCAAAAATTCATGATGAATGTATGTCTTCGTTTACTATCAAAACAAGTGATCGTAGAGATGCACCTGTTTTTAGATATTCATATTATCTCAAGTTTGAGCCAGTAAATATAAATGATAAAAATGTTAATATAATTTAGAAACCCGTAAACACAAACCCGGTGCCAGTACCAGTACTTTTTTTTTTTTTTTTTTTTTTATTTTTTTTTTTTCAAAAACATAGATTTGAAAAGATGGGCTAAACCATCAGGAACCCTAGGCCCAGAAAGCATTAGGGGTATACTTTGTTATTGCACCTAGAGCTGGTACAGTGGTAGTAGTATGCATAATTATATTAAAAATGCTTATGATACGAATATCAATAGATTGTAAAATGAGTCATACTTTTACAACATTAGGTAGGCGTAGGCTTTGATACGATAATCTTTTATCAAGTTTGGTTCCCACATTTTCATCCCTTGTGGAAGAGCGTTAACTTCACCTAGCTTTTAGTTAGATTCATCTAGCTTTAAGACGTTTCAAGGTGATCCTTGTGATTACCATGTGGTTTAAGACTGACATTACGAGTCATGTTTGTACTTACCATATTTAGTAGCCTAAAACCCTGAGCCTTATCAAGTTGCGAGACTTCATTAACAAATTAAACTTTCTCTTTGTAACTATTCAGTGACAGTTTTCAAATAGCAACTGGCTATAGGAACATCTTCCCTGCGAGGGTGTGCTTGTTCGACTTCCATGCGATGGAACACAGTTTTATAAACGCCGAACCCCCTGAGAGGCGGCTGTATGTTTGATTGGATTTCTGTTGCAAGAAACCATTAGACTATGTTCACTCATTATAAAGTTCTTTCACTAACGCCCCCAAAAACTCTTGCGAGGCGGCTGTTAGTTTGATTGGATTTCTCTAGCGAGAACCCAAAAAGTACCATGTCATTAACAGTTTCATTAACGCCCAAAACTCTTGCGAGCCGGCTGTTACATTGATTGTATTTCTCTAGCGAGAAACCCTCGCTATATTCATTTTATATATGAAATAGTGGCCATATTCACGTTACGTTTATAGTTCCATGCGATGGAATATTAAAACGCACATCCTCCCCGCGAGGGTGTATTTCTTTGAGTTCCATGCGATGGAACACAGTTTTATAAATGCCTTACCCCCGCGAGGGGTGGCCCAAAAAAGCTATGCTTTTTTTAATTGAAGATATCACACTTTGTTTGATATGATCTCTCTTCACGCTTCGCTTGCCTTACCCCTGCGAGGGGCGGTCAAGAAGGTTTTACCTTTTTAATTGAAGATATCATACTTTGTTTGATATCATTTCTCGACACACTTCGTTTGCCTTACCCCTGCGAGGGGCGGTCAAGAAGGTTTTACCTTTTTCATTGAAGATATCATACTTTGATATAATCTCTCGACACACTTCATTTGCCTTACCCCTGCGAGGGGCGGTCAAGAAGGTTTTACTTTTTTCATTGAAGATATCATACTTTGATATGCTCTCTCTTCACACTTCGCTTGCCTTACCCCTGCGAGGGGTGGTCAGGAAGGTTTTACCTTTTTCATTGAAGATATCATACTTTGTTTGATATAATCTCTCAACACACTTCGTTTGCCTTACCCCTGCGAGGGGTGGCCACGAAGGTTTTGCCTTTTTTTATTGAAGATATCATACTTTCGTTGCATTCGGATCGGCGACCTGCATACTTAATCAGAACGATATAATAAAACCTATGAATTATAAAGTAATTATAACAGAAGTTAAAGAACAAAGTTCTTTTAGTACTCCTCAAATTCTTACAATTAAAACGTCTGTAGGTACTCGTTTGAATAGTCCAAGAAAGAAATAACCAATATTATTGTCTAAAGATAAAATGAGACTAAATTTCTTGTATAACAAGCAATAAACAAGCTAGTGACGTAAGATATCATAAATTTTTCCCAATTTGTTTGTTTCCCAGTCTATGATAACTGGGGTTTTTAAATTATGATAACGGGGGCTTTAGGAGTAGCTAGTTCCTTTAATTTCTTATTAAAAGTTATAACTTTAATTTTCACCCTCACCGCAAGAACATGATAATCTTATAAAACAATAATTGAATCACAAAGCTCCTGCTAGAAAATCTACATCTTCTCAACATATAAAGTATCATCTACCGGTGCAGAGCCCGTGTCACTAGTTTACGGCAAAAAGAATACATTCTTTATGTTGCAAACTAAAAATTATTATTTCTATAAAATAATAAAGTTTGTACTTACATTCGTTCTAGTAACCAAAAAGTTAATTCTTTAACTATAGGAACGTGATCCGAACGAAAATTCGTTAAAATATTGATCACGGTCATCCATTTAATGTATAGAGGGTAGAACTCACGGTTTTTTCCTCTTTGCACAGTACGAAGAACATAATTTCACTTCACGAAATAAAAGATAAGAATCTAAAATATTTTATGCAACGGTCGTCGCAGCGATAACGCTGGACACAAGTTGCTTCGACGGAAAATAAAACGCCAATAACACCAAAATGGCGCTGAACATTTAACGAAGCAAAATGGCGCGCGGCCGCCAGGTGGCGCCACTTGACCGGAACCACATGGGTATTTAGGTACGAAAACTATTAGAAATCGACGGAAACGGAAGTCGCCTTTCTTCATAATAATACTGAAAGCTTTCAGTGAGCGTACAGTAAAATAATACATACTTATGATATATAATAACACCCAGACAGAGAACAAAAATCTACTATGTTCATCACACAAATGTTTGTTCTGTGTAGGGATCGAACCCACGGCCTACGGCACACAGAAGGCTGAGCTGTGAAGGCTGTGTAGTATAAGTTCCATGTTGTTCCACAGAACTCTTCAGCTTGTCGCTGACGAATAAGACCAAGATCCGCGGTCTACTGGAGATCATCTCGTCAGCAGCTGAGTTCTCGGAGCTGTGCGTCCGGCATCGCGAGGAGAATATCATCAAAGCTTTGGCTGCCAAGTATGTATACATAGAATTATTATAATAAGGCTTACAAAAATACAAAATACTTATTTCAGTAAATACAAATACAAATTATGTTTTGGAATATAATATTTGGTAACATTTCCAGGGTCCCCCACAAGCCGATGGGCGGCGGCGGCGCAGTGAAGTACAACGACCCTCACGTGAAGGCGCATGTGTTGTTGCAAGCGCATCTCTCGCGCATGCAGCTGCCGGCTGAACTGCATAAGGATACCGCCATCGTGCTTGTCAAGGTAACACTACTTATAAACTGTACCTGTACCTTTCCCTTTAACTGTACCTATATCAGAACCCCCACGCATACAGCTGTCGGCGGAACTGAATAAGGATACCGCCATCGTGCTTGTCAAGGTAACACTACTTATAAACTGTACCTGTACCTTTCCCTTTAACTGTACCTATATCAGACCCCCACGCATACAGCTGCCGGCGGAACTGCATACAGATACCGCCATCGTGCAAGTCAAGGTAACACTACTTTTAAACTGTACCTGTGACTTTACCTGTATCTGCACCTTTCCCTTTAACTGTACCGAAACCGGACTACATATACAACACAAGACTCCCCTCTCTTTTTTATGTTCAGTCCTGTCCATCCCAAGGTTGCCTGGAAGAGATAGATGTTAGCGATAAGGTCGCCCATTATATTACCAACTACAATCGTTAGTTTTAAAGTAAAAATGTGTATCTTTATTTGTTGTGGTAATCAATAAAGAGTTATCTATACCGGAACCCATACCTATACCTGCACCTTTACCTACATTTGTACCTATCCGTACTTGGACGTCACCTACATCTGTACCTACATCAGTACTGTACCTGCATCTTTACTTGTATCTACCAGTCCTTAAACATAGACCGTAACTGTACCAGCATCCGTACCTATATCTGTATATACACCTGTACCTGTGGGTGTACCTTTCCCTATACCTGTACCTATACTAGAACCTGTACCTATACCTGCAAATGTACCTACATCTGTACCCGTAACTGTACCAGAATTGTACCTTTTCCTATACCCTACATTCATCTGTTTCTGAACATATAATTGTACTAACACCTGTCTCTGGACCTGTATCTACGCCTGTACATATACTCGTACCTACACAAGTAGGCCTAGCACGGGCAGAGGAAAAGTTGTCTTTCCACCGTTTTTATCTACTTGTCAGTGGAAATAGTTCTCTTTATTTCTACTGACAAGTAGTTAAAAACGGTAAGTAAGTAAGTAGTAAGTAGGTAAGTAAGTGTAAGTCAACGTCGATTTAGACTAAGCTACTTTTTTAAAAACGTATGAATGAAAATTTGAAAAGTTGACATCACTGTCAAAAAAATGTATGACGACCATAACATTTAATCCACGTGTATTGTTCCAGGCGATCCGATTGATCCAAGCGTGCGTGGACGTAGTGAGCAGCTCCGGCTGGCTGTCCGCCGCCGTGGCCGCCATGGAGCTGGCGCAGATGGCGACGCAGGCCATGTGGGCCAAGGACTCCTACCTGCGCCAGCTGCCGCACTGCTCGCCGGCGCTGCTGCAGCGCTGCACTGAGAAGGTACCTATTGCACGCGCACACGTACATGTGGGCCAAGGACTCCTACCTGCGCCAGCTGCCGCACTGCTCGCCGGCGCTGCTGCAGCGCTGCACTGAGAAGGTACCTATTGCACGCGCACACGTACATGTGGGCCAAGGACTCCTACCTGCGCCAGCTGCCGCACTGCTCGCCGGCGCTGCTGCAGCGCTGCACTGAGAAGGTACCTATTGCACGCGCACACGTACATGTGGGCCAAGGACTCCTACCTGCGCCAGCTGCCGCACTGCTCGCCGGCGCTGCTGCAGCGCTGCACTGAGAAGGTACCTATTGCACGCGCACACGTACATGTGGGCCAAGGACTCCTACCTGCGCCAGCTGCCGCACTGCTCGCCGGCGCTGCTGCAGCGCTGCACTGAGAAGGTACCTATTGCACGCGCACACGTACATGTGGGCCAAGGACTCCTACCTGCGCCAGCTGCCGCACTGCTCGCCGGCGCTGCTGCAGCGCTGCACTGAGAAGGTACCTATTGCACGCGCACACGTACATGTGGGCCAAGGACTCCTACCTGCGCCAGCTGCCGCACTGCTCGCCGGCGCTGCTGCAGCGCTGCACTGAGAAGGTACCTATTGCACGCGCACACGTACATGTGGGCCAAGGACTCCTACCTGCGCCAGCTGCCGCACTGCTCGCCGGCGCTGCTGCAGCGCTGCACTGAGAAGGTACCTATTGCACGCGCACACGTACATGTGGGCCAAGGACTCCTACCTGCGCCAGCTGCCGCACTGCTCGCCGGCGCTGCTGCAGCGCTGCACTGAGAAGGTACCTATTGCACGCGCACACGTACATGTGGGCCAAGGACTCCTACCTGCGCCAGCTGCCGCACTGCTCGCCGGCGCTGCTGCAGCGCTGCACTGAGAAGGTACCTATTGCACGCGCACACGTACATGTGGGCCAAGGACTCCTACCTGCGCCAGCTGCCGCACTGCTCGCCGGCGCTGCTGCAGCGCTGCACTGAGAAGGTACCTATTGCACGCGCACACGTACATGTGGGCCAAGGACTCCTACCTGCGCCAGCTGCCGCACTGCTCGCCGGCGCTGCTGCAGCGCTGCACTGAGAAGGTACCTATTGCACGCGCACACGTACATGTGGGCCAAGGACTCCTACCTGCGCCAGCTGCCGCACTGCTCGCCGGCGCTGCTGCAGCGCTGCACTGAGAAGGTACCTATTGCACGCGCACACGTACATGTGGGCCAAGGACTCCTACCTGCGCCAGCTGCCGCACTGCTCGCCGGCGCTGCTGCAGCGCTGCACTGAGAAGGTACCTATTGCACGCGCACACGTACATGTGGGCCAAGGACTCCTACCTGCGCCAGCTGCCGCACTGCTCGCCGGCGCTGCTGCAGCGCTGCACTGAGAAGGTACCTATTGCACGCGCACACGTACATGTGGGCCAAGGACTCCTACCTGCGCCAGCTGCCGCACTGCTCGCCGGCGCTGCTGCAGCGCTGCACTGAGAAGGTACCTATTGCACGCGCACACGTACATGTGGGCCAAGGACTCCTACCTGCGCCAGCTGCCGCACTGCTCGCCGGCGCTGCTGCAGCGCTGCACTGAGAAGGTACCTATTGCACGCGCACACGTACATGTGGGCCAAGGACTCCTACCTGCGCCAGCTGCCGCACTGCTCGCCGGCGCTGCTGCAGCGCTGCACTGAGAAGGTACCTATTGCACGCGCACACGTACATGTGGGCCAAGGACTCCTACCTGCGCCAGCTGCCGCACTGCTCGCCGGCGCTGCTGCAGCGCTGCACTGAGAAGGTACCTATTGCACGCGCACACGTACATGTGGGCCAAGGACTCCTACCTGCGCCAGCTGCCGCACTGCTCGCCGGCGCTGCTGCAGCGCTGCACTGAGAAGGTACCTATTGCACGCGCACACGTACATGTGGGCCAAGGACTCCTACCTGCGCCAGCTGCCGCACTGCTCGCCGGCGCTGCTGCAGCGCTGCACTGAGAAGGTACCTATTGCACGCGCACACGTACATGTGGGCCAAGGACTCCTACCTGCGCCAGCTGCCGCACTGCTCGCCGGCGCTGCTGCAGCGCTGCACTGAGAAGGTACCTATTGCACGCGCACACGTACATGTGGGCCAAGGACTCCTACCTGCGCCAGCTGCCGCACTGCTCGCCGGCGCTGCTGCAGCGCTGCACTGAGAAGGTACCTATTGCACGCGCACACGTACATGTGGGCCAAGGACTCCTACCTGCGCCAGCTGCCGCACTGCTCGCCGGCGCTGCTGCAGCGCTGCACTGAGAAGGTACCTATTGCACGCGCACACGTACATGTGGGCCAAGGACTCCTACCTGCGCCAGCTGCCGCACTGCTCGCCGGCGCTGCTGCAGCGCTGCACTGAGAAGGTACCTATTGCACGCGCACACGTACATGTGGGCCAAGGACTCCTACCTGCGCCAGCTGCCGCACTGCTCGCCGGCGCTGCTGCAGCGCTGCACTGAGAAGGTACCTATTGCACGCGCACACGTTCATGTGGGCCAAGGACTCCTACCTGCGCCAGCTGCCGCACTGCTCGCCGGCGCTGCTGCAGCGCTGCACTGAGAAGGTACCTATTGCACGCGCACACGTACATGTGGGCCAAGGACTCCTACCTGCGCCAGCTGCCGCACTGCTCGCCGGCGCTGCTGCAGCGCTGCACTGAGAAGGTACCTATTGCACGCGCACACGTACATGTGGGCCAAGGACTCCTACCTGCGCCAGCTGCCGCACTGCTCGCCGGCGCTGCTGCAGCGCTGCACTGAGAAGGTACCTATTGCACGCGCACACGTACATGTGGGCCAAGGACTCCTACCTGCGCCAGCTGCCGCACTGCTCGCCGGCGCTGCTGCAGCGCTGCACTGAGAAGGTACCTATTGCACGCGCACACGTACATGTGGGCCAAGGACTCCTACCTGCGCCAGCTGCCGCACTGCTCGCCGGCGCTGCTGCAGCGCTGCACTGAGAAGGTACCTATTGCACGCGCACACGTACATGTGGGCCAAGGACTCCTACCTGCGCCAGCTGCCGCACTGCTCGCCGGCGCTGCTGCAGCGCTGCACTGAGAAGGTACCTATTGCACGCGCACACGTACATGTGGGCCAAGGACTCCTACCTGCGCCAGCTGCCGCACTGCTCGCCGGCGCTGCTGCAGCGCTGCACTGAGAAGGTACCTATTGCACGCGCACACGTACATGTGGGCCAAGGACTCCTACCTGCGCCAGCTGCCGCACTGCTCGCCGGCGCTGCTGCAGCGCTGCACTGAGAAGGTACCTATTGCACGCGCACACGTACATGTGGGCCAAGGACTCCTACCTGCGCCAGCTGCCGCACTGCTCGCCGGCGCTGCTGCAGCGCTGCACTGAGAAGGTACCTATTGCACGCGCACACGTACATGTGGGCCAAGGACTCCTACCTGCGCCAGCTGCCGCACTGCTCGCCGGCGCTGCTGCAGCGCTGCACTGAGAAGGTACCTATTGCACGCGCACACGTACATGTGGGCCAAGGACTCCTACCTGCGCCAGCTGCCGCACTGCTCGCCGGCGCTGCTGCAGCGCTGCACTGAGAAGGTACCTATTGCACGCGCACACGTACATGTGGGCCAAGGACTCCTACCTGCGCCAGCTGCCGCACTGCTCGCCGGCGCTGCTGCAGCGCTGCACTGAGAAGGTACCTATTGCACGCGCACACGTACATGTGGGCCAAGGACTCCTACCTGCGCCAGCTGCCGCACTGCTCGCCGGCGCTGCTGCAGCGCTGCACTGAGAAGGTACCTATTGCACGCGCACACGTACATGTGGGCCAAGGACTCCTACCTGCGCCAGCTGCCGCACTGCTCGCCGGCGCTGCTGCAGCGCTGCACTGAGAAGGTACCTATTGCACGCGCACACGTACATGTGGGCCAAGGACTCCTACCTGCGCCAGCTGCCGCACTGCTCGCCGGCGCTGCTGCAGCGCTGCACTGAGAAGGTACCTATTGCACGCGCACACGTACATGTGGGCCAAGGACTCCTACCTGCGCCAGCTGCCGCACTGCTCGCCGGCGCTGCTGCAGCGCTGCACTGAGAAGGTACCTATTGCACGCGCACACGTACATGTGGGCCAAGGACTCCTACCTGCGCCAGCTGCCGCACTGCTCGCCGGCGCTGCTGCAGCGCTGCACTGAGAAGGTACCTATTGCACGCGCACACGTACATGTGGGCCAAGGACTCCTACCTGCGCCAGCTGCCGCACTGCTCGCCGGCGCTGCTGCAGCGCTGCACTGAGAAGGTACCTATTGCACGCGCACACGTACATGTGGGCCAAGGACTCCTACCTGCGCCAGCTGCCGCACTGCTCGCCGGCGCTGCTGCAGCGCTGCACTGAGAAGGTACCTATTGCACGCGCACACGTACATGTGGGCCAAGGACTCCTACCTGCGCCAGCTGCCGCACTGCTCGCCGGCGCTGCTGCAGCGCTGCACTGAGAAGGTACCTATTGCACGCGCACACGTACATGTGGGCCAAGGACTCCTACCTGCGCCAGCTGCCGCACTGCTCGCCGGCGCTGCTGCAGCGCTGCACTGAGAAGGTACCTATTGCACGCGCACACGTACATGTGGGCCAAGGACTCCTACCTGCGCCAGCTGCCGCACTGCTCGCCGGCGCTGCTGCAGCGCTGCACTGAGAAGGTACCTATTGCACGCGCACACGTTCATGTGGGCCAAGGACTCCTACCTGCGCCAGCTGCCGCACTGCTCGCCGGCGCTGCTGCAGCGCTGCACTGAGAAGGTACCTATTGCACGCGCACACGTACATGTGGGCCAAGGACTCCTACCTGCGCCAGCTGCCGCACTGCTCGCCGGCGCTGCTGCAGCGCTGCACTGAGAAGGTACCTGTTACACGCGCACACGCACACATACATACTCACATACATACTCATACATGCACACATCCATGCATGCACACACATACATGCCCATACATACAAGGTGTTCCAATAATTGTATTTAAAAACTTCAGGGGGCTAAAGTACCCATCAATATGAATAAGTTTTTCTACCTAAGCCTCCTGAAGTTTTTAAACACAAGTATTGGAGCACCTTGTATATGTATTATATCAGCTATCTGGTTCCCATAACACAAGCTTTGGCTTAGTTTGGGGCTAGATAGTGTGTGGAAAGTCCACCAATATTTATTTATTAATTCATTCATATTCCTTTGTACAGGGCGTGGAGACAGTCTTCGATGTGATGGAATTAGAAGACGGAGCCAGAGCCAAGCTTCTTCAGCTGACGCCGACTGAAATGGCGGACGTAGCTCGCTTCTGCAATCGATATCCCAACGTAGAGCTCAACTATGAGGTAAAAACTGAGGCCTGTGCAGCTCAGTTCAGTTTTTAGGACTGAACTATGCTCCAACTCATTACAAAAACTATACAATTAATTACCATAATTGTAAAAAGGATCATACAAAAAAACGGTAGGAACCAAGCCGTAAGTTTCTTGCCCGTTCTTGTAGGCTTTGGTCGCGTGGAACTGGCGATAGATTCACCTAGTATATAAGACTTTTCAAAGTGATCCTGTGATTGTACTGAATAAAGACCGTTTTGATTTGATTTGAGTTGGTAGTAGCTCTGCCTTCTGCGCTGTAGAACGCGGGTTCGATTCCACCAATATTTGTGTCACGAACGTACAAGGAAGGAATCAATGGGCCCTGAACGGAAATTACTTTAAATAATTAAGATTACTTTAAATTTTTTCTATAATTAGCTTACACCACCCGGGAATCGAACGAGCTAAAATTTAAGAAATAAACACTCGCTATTTTACCTCGTGTGTTCATAAGTTTTGAGACGAACTTATTTAATTAATTTAAAAAGAAAGTAATTCATGCAACCTTTTTTAAACTTTTAAAATTTTAAATTTCGAATGTTTTGAATGAGAAAAAATATACATTTGAATATTTGTTTCATTCTCCATGAAAATGGCGCCAACAAAAGATTTGAGTGCGACTGTAATTTCACTGTTTCAAGCAGGAAAAAAACCAATGCAAGTTTTTAGTGAAATCCAAAGTTTGGGATGTAGTCGGAACTTTGTGTATTATACCATAAAGAGGTACAAGGAGACCGGCTCTTTAGAAGACCGTGGAAGATGTGGCCGCCCGCGGTCTGTAAGGACGCCCGCCAACATCAAAGTAATCAGAGAGCGAATTCGTCGCAACCCTTGCCGGACTCAAAAGAAATTAGCTCTGCAGACCAACATTTCGCGAATATCGGTGAACAGGATACTTAAATATGATCTTAAACTAAAGGCCTACAGTCGAAGGAAAGTGCATTATTTAAACGAGCGTCTTCGTAAATTGCGACTGGAACGATGTCGGAACCTATTGAAGAGACACGATCCAAAAAATATCCTGTTTACCGATGAAAAGATCTTCACGGTGGAAGAAAAGTTTAACCGGCAGAACAATAAGGTTTACGCCAGAAGTTCAAAGGACGTCCAGCCATCTGTACGCAATGTCCAGCGTACTCATCATCCAGCAAGTGTGATGGTTTGGTGGGGTGTTTCCTACGAGGGGGTCACTTCGCTTCATTTTTGCCAGCAAGGCGTCAAGGTGAAGGCACAAAATTACCAAACCGACATATTGGAAGCGGTGGTTAAACCATTAAATGATACGCTATTCGCTGGAAAATACTGGGTTTTCCAACAGGACTCTGCTCCCTCCCATAAAGCTAAGACTACCCAACGTTGGCTGGAGGCCAATTTGCCAGGCTTCATTCGGAGCGAAGATTGGCCCTCGTCAAGCCCTGACTTGAATCCTTTGGATTATTCTTTATGGACGGAATTGGAGCTGAGGGCATGCAGAAAGTCTCACCCAAACCTGGATTCTCTCAAGCGAGCCCTTATTAAAGAATCGAAACGGATTCCCATTGAAAAGATTCGTGCCGCCATAGATGAATGGCGCACGCGTTTGAAGGCCAGCATTGAATGCAAAGGCAGCCATTTTGAATGATTTATTTTTAAATACAGATCTAGATGTCAGTAGTTTTAATTTTAATATCCAATAAATGAATACTCAACTTAGCTCCAAAAATATTTTAGTTTTACTGTGTCTCAAGACTTATGAACACACGAGGTATTATACTAACCTATTTGATTAGTATCTAATTATTAGCTTAAAAATTTAATAAATAAACACTCTATTTAGTTCTATAATTTTCAAAAAGTCCGTCTGTCCGTCTGTCGTCTATCCGTCTGTCACCAGGCTGTATCTCATGAACCGTGATAGTTAGACAGTTGAAATTTTCACAGATGATGTATTTCTGTTGCCGCTATAACAACAAATACTAAAAAAAAGAATTAAATAATTAATTTAATACATCTCCCATACAAAAAACGTGTTTTTTTGCCGTTTTTATAGACAATGGTACAGAACCCCTCGTGCGCGAGTCCGACTCGCACTTGTCCGGTTTTTTTTTAATTTATACTAAATTAGTAAAAACCGGCCATGTTTGAAATCAATAAAAGTTTTGACCTCAACGGGTTCAACAGGTAAAGAATGAGAATCACCTTCGCGCCGGCAAACCGATAGTGGTAGAGGTGGTGTTGGAGCGAGAGGACGATATAGTGGGCCCTGTCATCGCGCCTTTCTTCCCACAGGTAACTATAATTACACTTCAATAATCTCCTGAAAAACCTCGCCTCTTAAGAGACCATGATAGAATCATCGAGGCTAGTGCACGTGATGGTTACATATTATAATAACTAAATCTATTATAACTACTTTTGAAATAACTACAGCCAAAAGACCTACTGTTTAAATAACCTACAGCTCGTTTCACAGAATTTCGTTATAACTAATGAACGATATCCCTAAAAGAGAATTCACCTATGGTTTATACACCTATGGTTTATTCACCTACGGTTTGAACAACTACAATTAAGTAACCTAATGTTGATTGAAATAATGGACGATTCACCTACTTAATTTCTGGCACTTCGGCGGCCGCTGCCGCGGCACGCTCGCTTTGCTCGCTCGCCTCGTGCGTTATTTATATGTTTCAACATAACCTAACCAATCCGACTCGACGGTACTAAAGTGGCTTCCAATTATCATGCTGTACATTAACTGGGTGTATAAACCGTAGGCGAGTCGTCCATTAGGTATTTCAAACATAGTGCAAACATCCAATATCTTAAAAAAACGTTAGATTAATCGTTCGTTAGTGCGATTAATTTTAGTTTAATTAAAATGATGTATGTTAAACAGTACTTGAATCGGCCAATATGCGTTATGAACATATGTGAATCGACCGTAGTTATTTCAAAAGTAGTTATAATAGGTTTAGTTATTATAATATGTAACCCACGTGATGGCTCCCGCAGTTTATAACAGTCTGCCAAAGGCCGTTAGGGACGCTATTTCGACGCAGTGCTTTAAAACTCTATTGAAAAAGTGGCTTGTGCAACAAGCCACTTATGAATTCTGACATTTTGTATTATAATCATTTTTTATTTATTTCTATTGTATTCAATTTAATTATTTACCATGCTGACATTTATGATTATTTACAAATCCAATAATGTATTTACGTTTGTAATTTTTTTTTTTTTGAAAACTCATTGGTGCACAACCTGTTTCGATCTGACGACCCTAGGATCGGAAGGTTAGGCCGCTACCACTAGACCACCAGTGCTCTCGGCTGCTTGGGGATAGATAATGCTGTAGAATGTCTGCTAAAAATATATTTATTATTTCAGAAACGAGAGGAAGGATGGTGGGTGGTGATTGGAGATCCGAAGACCAACTCCCTGCTGTCTATCAAGAGGGTCTCACTCGCTAGGAACGCAAAGGTAACGTCTTTTAGAGTAGTAGAGCTCTTTGTGTGTGCTCGTCCGGGGAAGTACTACCACCATGTTTTCTGCCGCCAAGCAGCAACGCTGTGTTTCGGTTTGAAGAGTGTGGTTGCCGGTGTAATTACAGGCACATGAGGCTTAACATCTGTATGCCTCAAGTTGATAGACGCAGGGCATCGTAGGGCACGTTCCTATACAAGGTGTAAAAATACCACTCCCGAAAACTTCAGGGGGCTAA
The DNA here is from genome assembly GCA_932294275.1 of Chloroclysta siterata. Taxonomy (NCBI): domain Eukaryota; kingdom Metazoa; phylum Arthropoda; class Insecta; order Lepidoptera; family Geometridae; genus Chloroclysta; species Chloroclysta siterata. The sequence goes on along the minus strand of OW028595.1, from coordinate 1,490,556 downwards.
AGTACACATCAATATGAATAACTTTTTCTAAGGAGGCAACACTGTGAACGCAAAAAAAAACAGCTGTTTCATACATTTTAGCCATGTAGGTTAACTTTTGTATGAAACAGCTGTTTTTTAAACACAAGTATTGGAACACCTGGTATATTCACTTTATATATATGTTAATTAAAATAAAACAAATATTTAAGGAGGCTCCCATACAACAAATGTAATTTTTTTGGAGTTTTTATAAATAACTAGCGACCCGTCCCGGCTTCGCACGGTTATTGTGGGTTATCCCTAAGAGATTATGCTTGTATTATGCATAAACCTTCCTCTTTAATCACTCTTTCTATAAAAAAAACCTCATGAAAATCCGTTGCGTAGTTTTACAGATTTAAGCATACATAGGGATATATGGACAGAGAAAGCGACTTTGTTTTATACTATGTAGTGATGGTACGGAACCGTTCGCGAGCCCGACTCGCACTTGGCCGGTTTTATTTATTTTCTGTGACTAATATTCTGAATGTGGTTACAGGTGCGCCTAGATTTCGTCTGCGGAGCCCCAGGCCGCCACACGTACACTCTCTACTTCATGTCGGATGCGTACCTAGGAGCCGACCAGGAGTACAAGTTTAACGTAGAAGTGGGCGAAACTATGTCCGACTCCAGTGACGACGAGTGATGCTGAATTATATAATATGGATATGCTGTGTTGGGACACAGAATGTATTTTAAGTGAAATATAGTGCATCGATTTAAATTTATTGGTTTTATTAAGTTTGCTGCTGTTAAGTGGTAACTATCACCTATAACATAGCATTGCCTCGTAAGTCACGCACGATAGGAACGTGCCCTACGATACACTGCCCTGCGTCCATCACGCCTTTTTCTGCCGCCAAGCAGCAACGCTGTGTTTCGGTTCGAAGAGTGTGGTTGCCGGTGTAATTACAGGCACATGAGGCTTAACATCTGTATGCCTCAAGCTGATGGACGCAGGGCAGTGCATCGTAGGGCACGTACCTATCGTGCGTGACTTACGAGGCAATGCTTTGTTATAGGTGATGGTTACCACTTAACATCAGGTGGGCCATCTGCTTGTTCCATCAGCTGGTTGTATTAAAAAAAAAAACTTGAGGCATACAGATGTTAAACCTCATGTGCCTGTAAGCTCTTTCATTTTCATATCTGGTTCGTCTTTTTAAGAGATTTATAAGTGCGCCTTAATATCCTCCTTTCGAGCACTTGTCTTTTAGTTAAAAGGGATTTATTCACTTAAATCACAGATCACTTAGAAACGAGTCTTCTAATTTAAAATGCGGCAATCTGTGCTTTTTGTCCAATATGACTTCTTGATATGGCAGCACGGCAGCACAGATAATTTTGAATAAAACCGTCTTAGTTTGACTTTGACTATCAAATCCGGCAATTTGTCATTGAAAATGCTGAATGCATGGAGGTATTATATTATACTTAGTCTAAGGCTGAATGAGATACTTAGTCTAAGATTTTCTGACATTTTGGGAAGCAACATAGCTTTTTCATTTTATTTGTTTTTCTAGAGTTTTGTGATATGTTTTGTAATTTCGGTGTTATTTTAACCAACATTACTGGAGGTCTTAGCAAAAGGTGTAAACATTTGGAATAAAAGTGTAATATGTGTTATCCTGATTTGACCGAAAATGTTTCCAAAGTTTTGAAGAAAACCGCCACCATTTTCTTCACAACACATGACGGCCGACTTGACTATGGACTGACTTGACTAAAAAGTATTTATTCAATACAAATCACTTGACACTGGCAAGATTGTCTGTCGAATGACAGACAGGAGCCATAAATGGAGAGAAGAAGAATAGCTTGGGATAAAATCCGGCGATCTCTTGAAATTCAAACGCGGCAATCTTTTTTTTTTAATTTACCAACATTTTTGCTAAAGTCAGATTGCCGGTTTTGAAACAAGTCGTAACGTAGGTTTCAAAGTAGTATTTTTGACAAAACGTAATATCTATTTTTTAGTTATATACATACCTACCTACTATGAAATCGAGTTATGTTTTGGTTGAAATTTTAATATAACAGTTAGGTTATTTAGTATTGTGTCCATCATTTTGGGGCTAGGTAGTGCGTGGAAATTCCACAAATATTTAGTTGTTTTTTCTAAAAAGCAGTTTCATTTATTGATGGTTATTAAGGGTATTTTTTCTCATAAAAAAGACAATAAGAAGTATATAATGTTTATTGATGTTATAACATAGTCCTGAGCGCGTTTCGGTCCAGTTTCTCGCCCGCGCCGCGCGGCAACTTGTCTACCAACCGGACTCCTCCGGCCAATCTCATGCGGAACGTTATCTGTAAATAAAACCATGTTTTTAGAAAAAAACTGAAATAGCGTTACGAATTCGAACCCCAGGAACGGTAGATATCCTCTCTTAGTACCTACCAAGTACTAAGTCCAGATTCTTTGAGGACGTCTAAGGGGGTAGTCAAGTAGTTTTAAGAGTAGTAGAGCTCTTTGTGTGTGGCTCGTCCGGGGAAGTACTACCACCACGCCTTTTTCTGCCGCCAGCTGGTGCTTCGGTTTGAAGAGTGTGGTTGCTGGTGTAATTACAGGAACATGAGGCAACATCTGCTTGCCTCAAGTTGATGGACGCAGGGCAGTGCATCGTAGGGCACGTTCCTATCGTGTGTGACTTACGAGGGAATGCTTTGTTATACGTGATGGTTACCACTTTACATCAGGTGGGATATCTGCTTGTTCCATCAACTAGTTGTAACAAAAAAACTAATTGTATTAGTATGCAAAGGGACCCAGCTTGCTTGGGGGTTTTTCCTGACTGCCCCCTTTAGAACCTGGAGTTCGTACTGTTATTAAGAGATCTGAGGGAATATCTACGTACCGTGCCTGTGGATCAAAGTCGTGAAGCTAATGTTTTATTTTGCGAGGGATTTTATACAAAGTTTCGAGAGAAAAGCACTTAGGCAAAGTTGTAGAGCTCTTTGTTTGTGGCTCGTCCAGGAAAGTCAAAGTCAAAAGGTATTTATTCAATAAAATCACTTTGAAACGTCTTAAAGCTAGGTGACTCTAGGTGTCAGTTCCACGCGACCAAAGCCTAGAAGAACAACCAACAAACTTACGGCTTGGTTCCTACCGTTCTTTTGTATGACAAACAAAGTACCTAAAACCACCATGTCTATTTCTGCCGCCAAGCAGCGTTTCAGTTTGAAGGGTGTGGTTGCCGGTGAAATTACAGGCACATGAGGCCTCAAGTTGATGAACGCAGGACAGTGTATCATAAATAGAGATCGGATATTCGGATGCATATTTACCTAAAGTTGAGATGTTGGCTATTATGGAAAGCACTTTTTATCGAAAAATCCCGGGGTCTCGGGAAATTTAAATTATGCTATTGTCTAAAAATCTCGGGATCCCAGGAATTTCAAATTTAAGTGACACGAATGACAATAATTATCATTCATGTAATTGTAATTCAGGTCAATAATTGCCCTGTTACAACGTAATATGCCCCTCAGGGCCCAGAATCAGCCCCTTTCGGCTTAGTACACATGTAACGTGGCACCCTGTATACATCCGATTATTTATGCAATCCCTGATTTTAATTTTAATAAAAGTTTCCTAAGAAGCCGCTTCCATAATTTGGTAGCCAAAAATTAACTTTAGGTAAATATGCATCCGATTATCCGATCTCTAATCATAAAGCACTTCATATACACCTTCTGTGTTTCCGTTTAAGGCGAAGACAAGAGCTAATATGACTCACGCTCGCACGTTTCGACATGTTGAGAGATATAAAATCACTAAACTCATTTTCGAATCACAATCAACCATTTTGTGTTGATTGCACACACACATTTGCAAACTTTTGAATGAAGCTGAAACTGGCAGTCAAATAGTAGCAGCCAAACATAAAAATCCAGGGCCGAATTTAAGACTTACGAATATTATAATTAAAATTTCTAAACTTATCTATTTAACGCTAGGTGTCAGTTCTAGCAACAATTGTGATACCATTTATGCCCCAACAGGATCAAAAAAACTTTTAATAATACAAAATACTCCGACAACAGTTGTCTTCTTTTAGGAATTCATTAGTTTTGGATTGCGCTCTGTCGAAATTCAAGCTTAGGTCTATACAAGACATCAATTATAGAGGTGACGTCACGAACGCAATCACATCAATAACTCTGTGCCGAAGATTATTGTCGAAAAAATACTTTCACGGAACAAGTTGAGCCGCATTTAGTTAAATTTCGTTGTGTTACAATCAATTGACCTGTGTGATTGTTTGTGCGTCTGTGTGTCTAGTGAAACAGCGTATAATCAGTGAATAAGTCTAGGCTATCTTCGTCATATTATTTGTTTGCGGGTAGTTCTCAATCGGCTGGTCCTACGTCAAGGCTCTCTTACCTTGAATTACCGAGAGATATTTAGCTTGCGCCATCTAGCGAGTTCTTAGCGAACTACCTTTAGACACATCGAGATGCCGATCGATATTCCTAGCAGAAAATCTAAATGTTCGGCGTGCGGTAAGTTCCTGTCGCCGACAGGTGCCGCTACTTGTTGCATTTGTCCCTCGCTTTACCATCGTGCCTGCGTGTCTATCTCCGAATCTGCGTCACTAAGTAAAGACTGGACTTGCCCGGAGTGTAAGAAAAAAACACGTAAGGGCGACAATAGCAGCACTCCTGTCAGGGGTGTCTGCGGAAACCTCATGCAGGACCATACACCAACCACCTCCGCTGCAGCCTCAGTTCATGCCCCCGCCATGGCTACCACCTCCGCCCAGGCTATTGCCTCCGCCCAAACTTCCGCTCTGGTTGAGCAATCCGCGAATACGGCCTCGCTGTCTGACGTGGCCCTGGACGCGGCCGCTGCTGCGCGTGGCGTGGACTTGCTGCGTCGCGAGCTCGCCGAGTACGCAGCCGACATGCGCGACTTTCGAAGGGAGATGGCGGAGCAGCGCATCATCGTCGCCGGTGTCAACGCACGTCTCGAGGGCTTGGAACGGAGACTGGAAGAGGTGGAACGTCGTGAGGAGGCACCCGCGGCCCCCGCGGCCGCCGTCATCGCCGAGCTGGAACGCACTGTTGAGAAACTGAAACGAGAGCTGGAAGACCGGGATCAAGATGCCCTACTCTCTGACCTCGAGATAGGGCAACTCCCAGAGGAGAAGGGGGAGAGCGTCGGGCACGCCGTCATCGTGCTGGCCGCCAAGCTAGGAGTGAAGCTGGACGAGCGCGACATCGTATTTGCGGAACGCGTAGGCCGCGACTTGAGCGGGGAGGCATCGACGCCGCCGCGTGCGCGCCGCGTCGTGGTGCGGTTATCGCGCCGCCCCCTGCGGGACGAGCTGCTAACCGCGGCGCGCGTGCGGCGCACACTCACCGCTGCCGACGCCGGGGGCGCCTCGCAGGCCGCGCCGCCCGGGCGCATCTTTGTGAACGAGAGGCTGACCCGTAACAACCGTCAGCTGTTCTATCGCGTCCGGGAGGAATGCCGCCGTCTCAGATGGCGCTACTCTTGGACGAAGCGCGGCCGCATCTACGTGAGGCGTAGTGACGGCGAGCCCGCACACCAGATCCGTTCCGAGGATGATGTTAAGCGGGTTTTTGGGTCTAGCCCTGTTTGATATGTATTTACCTGTAGTTGCTACTTATAAGCATGATTTTTATGTTAATGATTGCCATAACGTAAACTTACTTCTTAGTTTGTCAAAGTTATCTTTTGTTTGTTTTTGTTATTCTATATTAGTATCTACTGTATTTGTTTTAGGTATGCAGATTATTCTCCGCCGTTGTGAGGTATATACTTTATTTTACCTATATTTACCATATGTAATAAATATAAAAAAATCCTATTCTTGCGTATTCTATTACTTTATTTACATTATGTACCATAATTATATTACCATAAATTATTTTTATTATCTTTACACAATAACAACATTGTATTATTATTATACTATTTTATACACTTCTTTTAAAATTACTATTACTCTCAATACATTAATCATCCCATTAGTATTATTTTGGTTAAATTTATTTTTTATCAATCATTATGATTAACTTAAGCCATTTAAAAGTTGGTCTTTTTAATTCCGGGTCACTCAATACTGGCCACGATGAATTTATCGCAGCTCTGGAGGTACTACAACCCGACATTCTGGCAGTGAATGAAACCTGGTTACAAACGGGAGAGGAGGATAGGGCACCCAAAGTTGCGGGGTATCGCTTAATGCATTCTCCTAGGGCTGCCAGTATTAAGGGTGGGCGTGGTGGGGGTGTTGGGTTCTACGTACGCAGAGGTGTTAATGTGCGTATTTGCTCTTATCCCGTGGTCCCGGCAGTTGAACAGATGTGGTTGCGCTTGACTGCCGGTCATAAAAGTATAGTGGTCGGTACTGCCTATCGAGCGCCGTGGCAGGATGTTGTCGTATTCTTGGATGCATTAACACAACAACATGCACCAATAAAAACTACAAAATTTAGAGGTCCAGCGCATCCCTGGATTACTGATACTGTGAAAACCATGATAAAAATAAGGGACAATTATCATGATAGGTATAAGCTACAAAAATCTGATGAGCTTAGAAAGTGTTACAAGACTCTGAAGCATATAGTTATTGCGGCCATCGAGAGTGAAAAGACTGCCTTCTTTAAGGAGAACATTAATAAAAATGTAAATAACTCTAAAAAACTTTGGAAGAATTTAAAAAATAATATAGTTCCTAATAAAAAGCAGGTTGCGGAACTCCCTCCTCAGTTTGACAATCCCAATCTTTTGAATTCTCACTTCCTGAATATCCCTGGGAGCGACCGCGTTGAAATTTCGAAACTCACTTACTATGAATACCATAGGTTTGGGGCAGAGAATTTTTCTTTTCAATCTGTTAGTGAATACACCGTGTTAAAAGTTATTCAAGGTTTCAAATCCAATGCTCTGGGTATTGACGGTATCTCCCTGGATATGTTGATGATGAGTTTGCCTCAATCTTTGCCAGCCATTACTAACATAATAAATAGGTCTATGGGCAGTGGCATATTCCCGGAGAGTTGGAAAACGGCGATTGTTAAGCCTATACCGAAAAACAATCAGCCATCATCTTTGGGTGAATTGAGGCCTATTAGTCTGTTACCATGCCTCTCTAAGTTATTAGAGAAAATAGTGTGCATGCAGATGATTAAATTTTTAGAAGATAACCATATCTTTCCACAATTTCAGTCCGGATTCCGTAGAAATCATAGTACATCAACTGCTCTTCTTGATATAGTGGATAACCTTCTAACGGCCCAAGATCAAGGAAAATGCAGTATCTTGGTTCTTCTCGATTTCTCACGAGCTTTTGACTCAATTAACATTTCCCTTCTCCTTTCAAAGCTTGCTTTTTATGGATTCGATCCTAATACCGTAAAATGGTTCTCTAGCTACCTTGAACGTAGACAGCAGTGTGTAGAACTTAGATTGCCCAATGGTGAATCCTCAAGATCATCTTTTTGTCTTGTGCCAAGAGGGGTCCCTCAGGGATCTATACTTGGGCCCATTCTTTTTATTCTTTACAGTGCTGACATAGTTAAAGAAATTTCATACTGCCAATCTCATCTCTATGCAGATGACTTGCAACTATATTACTCTTTCCTTCCTTCGGACTGTGTCAGTGCTGTAAATAAGATTAACTCGGATTTAGCTCGGATTTTTCAATGGTCGAAATGTAGCTCTCTAGTCCTTAATCCTAAAAAGTCAAAGTATATGCTGACCGGTACTAAAGCAACTTTACAAAAAATTTCGTGTGCGCAGATTAGTATTTTGGTTGATGGGGAGTGCGTAGAGTATGTCGAGGAAGCAAAGAGTCTCGGGCTGACTCTCGACAGACATCTTCGTTTTGAAAAACATGTGGCTGATGGGGTACGTAACAGTTTTTATAGATTAAAGCTACTTTATAAAATACGTCCCTATATAAATGAGGATGTCAGAGTCACCTTGTGCGAGTCACTTGTGCTATCTAGGTTAAATTATTGTGACGTAGTTTACGGAACTTGCTTACTGAATCGGACTGAAAGACTGATTCAGCGGGTTCAGAACGCCTGTGCGCGTTTCTGTTTTCAAGTACCCCCTCGCGCACATGTTACCCCTTTTTTAAATTCATGCAATCTACTGAAAATGAAGGCACGAAGGTTTCTGCATCTCGCTACTCTTCTATTTGGAGTTGTTTCTTATAAAATACCTCCGTATCTTTATAGCAAACTTAAGTGGGTCAAGCACGAGTCTCGTTACCAAAAGCGAGCTTGCTCTCACGTGTTTGTGACGCCGAGACACAAATCTGTGGCATTTCGCGGATCGTTTAGATTTGCCGCTTCTCGGTGTTGGAATGACCTGCCCCCACCAATTCGTTCCCTAAAAACAGTAACTTCTTTTAAAATAGCACTCAAGAGGGAACTTCTAGCACTGCAGAAACGCTCCTAGGTGCTAAGCAGTACCTAACTTTTTCTTTAAAATCAGGATATCATATAATACATTTTTTATTGCTTACACTTTATGCTAATTACGGACCACGACTCAGAACTTAAAATAAACAACATCATAAAAAAATGAATTCGCTATTTTGCTTCTCAAGATCACAGAAAATGAACCCAAAGTGTTTTTCCCTTCCTTAAATATAATCACATTGACTGAACTTATATTCTACTTTTCATAATTCTATCCTTTATTTTATTGTTTATTATAGTAAATATATTTTAATTATATACTTATCCTTAAATATATCACATAGGTACTTATATTAGTATTTTACAAAATATTTATTTATTAGTTTACGTACATATCACCTATTTATTTATGTAAGTATTGTGTTCGTGAAGCCACCCTCGGGTCTCGTCTGAAAACCAGCGCTGCTTACTATCTATGGATGGTCAGCAGCATCTCGCTGAGACGGGACCTGTTTGTCGCACTCGGCATATGGAGGACTAATCTGCACTTTCTCTTTTTACGTGTATTTGTTTTTTCTTTAGGTTATATTATGTTTTTGTTACTAGCTTTTAAATCTAAAGTCCACGTATGTTTGTGTGACAAATAAATACCTTTTCTTTCTTTCTTTCTTTCTAATTATAGGGTCTCCAGTAATTTTCAGGAAATTCTATCGTTGCAGGAGTCCAGGAAATCAAAAAATCTTTTTTTTTAATATTTCATAACTATTGTTTTTGATTCCGCTCCCTCAAAATTCATGCTTAGATCCATAACAGACCTCCATGGGAAGGTCTCTAGCAATTTTCAGAAAATTCTATCGTTGCAGGAGTCCAGGAGATAGTAGCAGCCAAATCTAATATGACTTATTTTTATATTTTATATAACTTTTGTTTTTGATTCCGCTCCCTCAAAATTCATGCTAACATCTATTAAAGACCTTCATTGGAAGGTCTCCAGTGATTTTCAGAAAATTCTGTCGTTGCAAGAGTCTAGAAAATGGAAAAAACGTAAAGTTTCTTTTATAACTTTCGTAATTGATTCCGCTCCCTTAAAATTCATGCATACATCCATTAAAGGCCTTCATTGGAAGGTCTCCAGTGATTTTCAGAAAATTCTGTCGTTGCAAGAGTCTAGGAAATAGAAAAAACATGTATTTTTTTAAAGTTTTCTTTTATAACTTTTGTAATTGATTCCGCTCCCTTAAAATTCATGCATACATCCATAACAGACCTCCATTGGAAGGTCTCCAGCAATTTTTAAGAAAATTCTATCGTTGCAAGAGTCCAGAAAATCGAAAAAACTTTTTTTTTTTCAATATATTATAACTTTTGTTTTTAATTCCGCTCCCTCAAAATTCATGCTCAGATCCATAATAGACCTCCATGGGAAGGTCTATAGCAATTTTCAGAAAATTCTGTCGTTGCAAGAGTCTAGGAAATAGAAAAAACGTGTATTTTTTTAAATTTTTGTTTTATAACTTTTGTAATTGATTCCGCTCCCTTAAAATTCATGCATACATCCATAACAGACCTCCATTGGAAGGTCTCCAGCAATTTTTAGAAAATTCTATCGTTGCAAGAGTCCAGAAAATCGAAAAAACTTTTTTTTTTCAATATATTATAACTTTTGTTTTTAATTCCGCTCCCTCAAAATTCATGCTCAGATCCATAATAGACCTCCATGGGAAGGTCTATAGCAATTTTCAGAAAATTCTACCGTTGCAGGGGTCCAGGAGATAGTAACAGCCAAATCTAAAAATGACTTTTTTTAAATATTTTATAACTTTTGTTTTTGATTCCGCTCCCTCAAAATTCATGCTAACATCCATTAAAGGCCTTCATTGGAAGGTCTCCAGTGATTTTCAGAAAATTCTGTCGTTGCAAGAGTCTAGGAAATAGAAAAAACATGTATTTTTTTAAAGTTTTCTTTTATAACTTTTGTAATTGATTCCGCTCCCTTAAAATTCATGCATACATCCATAACAGACCTCCATTGGAAGGTCTCCAGCAATTTTTAAGAAAATTCTATCGTTGCAAGAGTCCAGAAAATCGAAAAAACTTTTTTTTTTCAATATATTATAACTTTTGTTTTTAATTCCGCTCCCTCAAAATTCATGCTCAGATCCATAATAGACCTCCATGGGAAGGTCTATAGCAATTTTCAGAAAATTCTGTCGTTGCAAGAGTCTAGGAAATAGAAAAAACGTGTATTTTTTTAAAGTTTTCTTTTATAACTTTTATTAAGGATTTATTCTTTACCTAATTTCGACCGAATGACGTCATCACTGTGAAGTATACAGCATGTACAGCGAGTCGAACAAACCAGTCGGCGCGCGGTACAACGATGACTCACGTAGCGCGTCATCCCCACTGCTCTGTTAACGAGCTTGTTTACGCGCTTGTATAAAAGGAGGGGCGAGCGGAGTATTGGGGCAGTCTCACTTGGACTTTCGTCCGAAGCACATGTCTTGTAGCAGCCTTCGGGTAGCTAATTATTGTGCGAGGCTTTTACTGCATCATCATGACAGTCTCACTCGGACTTTCGTCCGAGGCACATGTTTGGTAGCAGCCTTCGGGTAGCTAATTATTGTGCGAGGCTTTGATGACTGGCTACTTCATCGTCACGACAGTCTCATTCGGACTTTCGTCCGAGGCACATGTCTTGTAGTAACCTCCGGGTAGCTAATTATTGTGCGAGATTGATGATGATTAGTCACTACATCGTCACGGCGGTATCTATCGGACTTCCGTCCGATGCATATGTCTTTATAGCGGTCTAGGGTCGTTAATCAGTGTGATAGACTTTATGATAGGTCGTTATTGTCAATCGATCTTGTTTCTGTGGTTTTGATATTTGATGTAATTTTGATAATTGATCTGTAATAAAATTATGTTGAATGGTTTCATCCTGTTGTTTTTGCCATCCTTGGAGTACAGCCCACCATTATTATTATTTCTAAGATCAGAAGTGGGATTCCTATCCGTTCTGTATCTGTTTTCCTAATCTAAATTGGCGATTTGATATTTCATCAGCTTTATGCTTAATTTTTATTTTTATCAAAAAAAATAATAAAAAGTAGACCTATTTTTGGTTGGTTGTTGGGTAACGATTGTTCCAGGAGTCGCAGTACGAGCGCTGTGATCATACCAAGTGTACGCTGGGATCGGAATCAAAGAGTACTTCCTTCAGCGTCATGTTCTAACAGTAACACATTCATTTGTTGTTGATCTAGCTTTATACAGCCAGCGGTGTTGTTTTAAGTGAGGTGATTAAGAAGCCTATGGAGTGTATTCAGTGCTATGCAAAAGTTTTATACATCGAACTTTGATCCGATTACTTTGTTGCGTATACGGTATAGGTAGTTGGAGAATTGAAACATCATACTTCAACGGTAAAGTTTTCAAAACTACCCTTGAAATAGATTTTTGTAATATTTTACATGAACGCGATTTTTAGTATTGGTGCCGATGAGTTGTATTTGTGATGGTATAAGAGAAAGTGTTTTTAGCTACTCAGGGTTAAGCGATCATTTAGTAAATGGTCAGGTAAGCCGAACGAGTAACTTGTTGAGTTGTTTTTGTTGTTGCTTGCGGACGAGTATCGAGCAACATTATGAGGTAAAAAGTTTACATTGATCGTAACTTAAACTACTCGTATGGCAGATTTGCAGATACGTGCAGTGCAGTTCTGATGACTAAGGTTCTTTCTTATTACAAAGCCAACATATTAGTGCTAAGAAAATAAGACAACAAACCTTTGTTTGAAATGTTTTAATTTTTATTCTTATTTTTTAGAAGCTACCACGCAAACCTTCACGACTGCCGGTGAGCTCTCGCAGGTCTTGCAGCGACGCTCGTCTGTGCTGAAACGCGACTCTGCCGGGACGTGGCAGACTATGATCGCATGGTGCGGCGCGAGGCTATTGGAGCCTTCGCCTGCAGCGACGCAACTCTGCCGGGATGCGGTAGACTACGTTCGCTTGCAACGACGCGAGGCCTTGGTGGCTTTCACCTGCAGCGACGTGCCTCTGCCGGGACGCGGCAGACGACGCTCGCGTGGGACGACGCAAGGCCTTGGTGGCCTTCGCCTGTAGCGACGCAACTCTGCCGGGATGCGGTAGACTACTTTCACTTGCAACGACGCTCGCGTGGGACGACGCGAGGCCTTGGTGGCCTTCGCCTGTAGCGACGCGCCTCTGCCGGGACGCGGCAGACGACGCTTGCGTGGAGCGACGCGAGGCCTTGTGGGCCTTCGCCTGTAGCGACGCGCCTCTGCCGGGACGCGGCAGACGACGCTCGCGTGGAGCGACGCGAGGCCTTGTGGGCCTTCGCCTGTAGCGAGCCTCTGCCGGGACGCGGCAGACGACGCTCGCGTGTAGCGACGCGTGGCCTTGTGGGCCTTCGCCTGCAGCGACGCGATGCCTTGGTGGTCTACGGCTGCAGCGATGCGAGGCCGTGGTGGCCTACGCCTGTAGCGATGCGAGGCTGTGGTGGTCTTCGCCTGTGGCGACTCGAGGCCTTGGGGGGCCTTCGCCTGCGGCACACATCTCTGCCGAGGCGTAACAGGACGAGCTTTCTTTGTGAATAGCGCAAGCTAGGTCACTTTCCTTGTGAATGGATATCGTTGGATACTGACGAGTATCAAACGTGTTCTAGGTCACTTTCTTTGTAAATGGATATCGTTGGGTACTGACGAGTATTAAACGTGTTCTATGTTACTTTGTGAACGGCGTAAGCTGTGTCACTCATACTTTCCTTTGTAAATAGATAGCGTTGCAAGAAGCTTTCACATGAGGCGAGTTTCTTTCTATAACGTGTTCTATGTTACTTTGTGAATGGCGCAAGCTGTGTCACTTTGTGAATGGCGCAAGCTGTGTCACCTTTTGTAAATAGATAGCGTTCCAAGTAGCTCTCACATGAGAGGTGAGTTACTAACGTGTTCTATGTTACTCTGTAAACGGCGTAAGCTGTGTTACTCATTCTTTTAATCGTAAATAGAAAGCATTGGATAAGTCACTCATTTGTGTGAGGGGTGAACTACTTATGTGTTCTATGTTACTTTGTGAATGGCGTAAGCTGTGTCACTCATTCTTTATTTGTAAATAGATTGCATTGGACAGGTCATTCATTCGTATGAAGGAACTACTAATGTGTTCTATGTTACTTAGTGAGTAACTCTAGTAGGCTATTGTGAAATATAAATAGTCGATGTGAGTTATGTCACGAAAATAACTTGCCGTCATGTTATTTTGAACTTATTCGATTATATTGCAAGTAGTGAGAGTTCGAAATCCAATTAATTGCAATGTAGTGTCTTTTTATATAAGGTCCTTTTTACTCAAGGGCTGTTATTTTTGGAAGCTGTTTTCCTAGCTTCAGACTTCGCTTCAGACTTCTTGTCTGTTTTGGCTTCATTAAAAAGACGCATTGATTTATAATTTTTGAGTCCCTTTGACTTGGTATGGAGTTATTATGATTATGATTTGCTTTCGGTTTCTGTTTCTCTTTTTATTAAAATTTTGAAGTCACTTTGACTTGTTTTGGCTTCAGTAAAAAGACTCATTGATTTATAATTTTTGAGTTGATATGGAGTAAAATTCAAAGAAGTTTGCTTTCAGTCTCTGTAAGCTTGATAAAAATTACCAATTGCTTTTTATTAATATTTTGAAGTTACTTTGACTTTGGAGAAAGTTCCAAATATATTTGCTTTCAGACTTTGTCAGAAGTTGTTAGACTTCGGATTTATGAAAGCTATGAGTTTCTTCAAGTTCGTTATTTTGTGTGTTGCAGAAGATCTGATGATGTGCGAGAGGGATCTTCGATGGAGAACATGCGGTCGAGGACGACTTGCTTTCAGGAACGGCCGTATTAAGGATTTATTCTTTACCTAATTTCGACCGAATGACGTCATCACTGTGAAGTATACAGCATGTACAGCGAGTCGAACAAACCAGTCGGCGCGCGGTACAACGATGACTCACGTAGCGCGTCATCCCCACTGCTCTGTTAACGAGCTTGTTTACGCGCTTGTATAAAAGGAGGGGCGAGCGGAGTATTGGGGCAGTCTCACTTGGACTTTCGTCCGAAGCACATGTCTTGTAGCAGCCTTCGGGTAGCTAATTATTGTGCGAGGCTTTTACTGCATCATCATGACAGTCTCACTCGGACTTTCGTCCGAGGCACATGTTTGGTAGCAGCCTTCGGGTAGCTAATTATTGTGCGAGGCTTTGATGACTGGCTACTTCATCGTCACGACAGTCTCATTCGGACTTTCGTCCGAGGCACATGTCTTGTAGTAACCTCCGGGTAGCTAATTATTGTGCGAGATTGATGATGATTAGTCACTACATCGTCACGGCGGTATCTATCGGACTTCCGTCCGATGCATATGTCTTTATAGCGGTCTAGGGTCGTTAATCAGTGTGATAGACTTTATGATAGGTCGTTATTGTCAATCGATCTTGTTTCTGTGGTTTTGATATTTGATGTAATTTTGATAATTGATCTGTAATAAAATTATGTTGAATGGTTTCATCCTGTTGTTTTTGCCATCTTTTGAGAGCAGCCCACCATTATTATTATTTCTAAGACTTTTGTAATTGATTCCGCTCCCTTAAAATTCATGCATACATCCATAACAGACCTCCATTGGAAGGTCTCCAGCAATTTTTAGAAAATTCTATCGTTGCAAGAGTCCAGAAAATCGAAAAAACTTTTTTTTTTCAATATATTATAGCTTTTGTTTTTAATTCCGCTCCCTCAAAATTCATGCTCAGATCCATAATAGACCTCCATGGGAAGGTCTATAGCAATTTTCAGAAAATTCTACCGTTGCAGGAGTCCAGGAGATAGTAACAGCCAAATCTAAAAATGACTTTTTTTAAATATTTTATAACTTTTGTTTTTGATTCCGCTCCCTCAAAATTCATGCTAACATCCATTAAAGGCCTTCATTGGAAGGTCTCCAGTGATTTTCAGAAAATTCTGTCATTGCAAGAGTCTAGGAAATAGAAAAACGTGTATTTTTTTAAAGTTTTTTTTATAACTTTTGTAATTGATTCCGCTCCCTTAAAATTCATGCATACATCCATAACAGACCTCCATTGGAAGGTCTCCAGCAATTTTTAGAAAATTCTATCGTTGCAAGAGTCCAGAAAATCGAAAAAAAAATTTTTTTCAATATATTATAACTTTTGTTTTTAATTCCGCTCCCTCAAAATTCATGCTCAGATCCATAATAGACCTCCATGGGAAGGTCTATAGCAATTTTCAGAAAATTCTACCGTTGCAGGAGTCCAGGAGAAAGAAACAGCCAAATCGAAAAATGACTTTTTTTTTAATATTTTATAACTTATGTTTTTGATTCCGCTCCCTCATAATTCATGCTTACACCCATAACAGACCTCCATAAGGAGGTCTCTAGCAATTTTCAGAAATTTATATCGTTGCAGGAGTCCAAATATTTAAAAAAGTCATTTTTCGATTTGGCTGCTACTATCTCCTGGACTCCTGCAACGATAGATTTTTTTGAAAATTGTTAGAGATCTTCCAGTGGAGGTCTGTTATGGATGTATGCATGCATTTTATGGGAGCGGAATCAATTACAAGAGTTATAAAAAAATACTTTAAAATAATACACGTTTTTTTTATTTCCTAGACTCTTGCAACGACAGAATTTTCTGAAAATCACTGGAGACCTTCCAATGAAGGCCTTTAATGGATGTTAGCATGAATTTTGAGGGAGCGGAATCAAAAACAAAAGTAATAAAATATTTAAAAATAAGTCATTTTTCGATTTGGCTGTTACTATCTCCTGGACTCCTGCAACGGTAGAATTTTCTGAAAATTGCTATAGACCTTCCCATGGAGGTCTGTTATGGACCTGAGCATGAATTTTGAGGGAGCGGAATCAAAAACAAAAGCTATAAAATATAGAAAAAAAAAAGTTTTTTCGATTTCTTGGACTCTTGCAACGATAGAATTTTATGAAAATTGCTGGATACCTTCCAGTGGAGGTCTGTTATGGATGTATGCATGAATTTTAAGGGAGCGGAATCAATTACAAAACTTATAAAAAAAAACTTTAAAAAAATACATGTTTTTTCTATTTCCTGGACTCTTGCAACACTATACACCACATACACTATATACCACACATCATTATGATACTATAGCTGACATATAGTTATAGAAATTTCATTTTTGAAATGGTATTTCACACTTAGTCCGGCCCTGGACGTTTGGCTGCTACTTTTTGGCTGCCAGTTTCAGCTTCATACTTTTGAGTAGGAAAACTAGTATCGATTAATATGATTTTCAAAGGGTCTGGTTGTCGGTGAAATTGAAGGCACACATGCTTCATGTTTATTGACGCAGGGCACGTTCATACCGTGCGTGACTTGCGAGCCAATTCTTTATTATAGGTGATGGTTATCACTTATCAGGGGCATTATTCTCTATGACATAGGAGATTCCGTGCCATAACTGTGTGACGTCACAGCGTGGTCTAAACGCAAACGCGATTCATAAACCAAAAAATGAACTAAGAATGACAACTAGGAATGACAACTAAGTCATAGGGAATACGGTTTTGTCCGACTTCCCGCCGCTGTCTAGTAGTATCTGTGTAACGCGATTGCATTGTCAAAGTCAAAGTCAAAGTCAAAATGTATTTATTCAATAAAATCACAAGGATCACTTTGAAACGTCTTAAAGCTAGGTGACTCTAGGTGCCAGTTCCACGCGACCAAAGCCTAGAAGAACAGGCAACAAACTTACGGCTTGGTTCCTACCGTTCTTTTGTATGATCCTTTTACAATGTAATAATCTTAATATATTATATAAAATGCTAATGTTCGTACGTGTGTCCACGGTTTTCTCTATGATCCGCAACTTCGATCAACTTCCCGTTGGGATGGCAAATACCTCTTGGTCTCCTGGTGTGCATAAGGGAGTTTGGTCGGGGTGGGTGGAATAGGGTGGTTGTGGGTGGCGAAAATGTGGAATAATATATATCTGTCCTTCTCTAACTATACATGTTAGAGAAGGACAGAAAACTTGTGTAAAATTCTTAAAAACTCGGGAATCTCGGGAATGATCTAGAAAGTTCCAGAATGTATGCAACTGATGAAATCAATCTAGAAAGTTCTATAACTTTCTGGAATGATCTAGAAAGTTTAAAAAAGCCGTGCAATTATTGTAATCGATCTAGAATATTTCAGTAAGCTTCTGGAATGATCTAGAAAGTTCCAAAATGTGTGCAATCGATAAAATTGATCCGAAATGGTCTAGAAAATTCTAAAAAATTCTGAAATGATCTAGAAAGTTCCAAAATGGTTGCAATTGTTGTAATCGAACTAGAATGTTGTAGAAAGTTTCTGAAATGATCTAGAAAATTCTAAATTGGTTTCAATTGTTGTAATCGATCTAGAATGTTGTAGAAAGTTTTTGAAATGATCTAGAAAATTCTAAAATAGTTTCAATTGTTGTAATCGAACTAGAATGTTGTAGAAAGTTTCTGAAATGATCTAGAAAAATCTAAAAATTTCTGAAATTATCTAGAAAGTTCCAAAATGATTGCAATTGTTGTAATCGAACTAGAATGTTGTATAAAGTTTTCTGAAATGATCTAGAAAATTCTAAAAATTTCTGAAATTATCTAGAAAATTCTAAAATGGTTTCAATTATTGTAATCGATCTAGAATGTTTTAGAAAGCTTCTGGAAAGATCTAGAAAGTTCCAAAGATCTGCAACTGTTAAAATCGATCTGAAATTTTCTAGGACATTCCAAAATTTTCTGAAATGATCTAGAAAGTTCCAAAATGAGTGTAACTGTTCAAATCGATCCAAAATAATCTAAGACGTTCTAAAATTTTCTGGAATGATTTAGACATTTTTAAAATGCCTAAAACTGTTTAAATCGATCCGAAATGTCCTAGAACGTTTTAAAAATTTCTGGAATGGTCTAAAAAGTTCAAAAATGTCTTTTAACTGTTAAAATCAATCCGAAGTGTTCTAAAATTTTCTGAAATGATCTAGAAACTTCCAAAATGCCTACAACTTGAAGATCATTCAAAGTTAGAGTGAACAGTAATTAAACAAATTCAAGTAATTCCGAGAAACGAAAACGACCGAACTATTTGAATATTCTAGAGTGTTTTGGTACTTGAAATTTCGATATTTGACGATATGTAAACCGAAATCCAGTGACTTTTCGTCAGTACATGCGATGTATTTTAACCCGAGCAACGCCGGGTTTCGCTGCTAGTATAATATATTATTGAAGTTTAGTGAGGCGTAGGCATACAGAAAAAGGTAAACATAATCAAATTTATAAGACAGCACACGCTACGCCTCAAACTAATAATACCTAATGCATAAATACAATCTATTAAATCAGAGAAAAATAAAAAAAACACACAATAGTAGGTACAGTACAGACATTGCAGACATGTTAGCTGCCGATGGGCAGAGCGACCGGGACATCGGGCCACGCATTTTTATCAACAATATAGCTATCTAAAGTATAATAAGCTTTCCTTATTAGATTATTCTTAATGTACACTTTAAATTTTCTAATAGGAAGCCCAGTGGCACTTTCTGGAAGTTTATTATAGAAGCGAATACCGTTCCCCATAAACGAGCCATTTACCTTTTGAAGTCGAAATTTAGGTATACATAATTTGTTTTTATTTCTAGTGTTAACG
The DNA here is from genome assembly GCA_932294275.1 of Chloroclysta siterata. Lineage (NCBI taxonomy): Eukaryota > Metazoa > Arthropoda > Insecta > Lepidoptera > Geometridae > Chloroclysta > Chloroclysta siterata. The sequence goes on along the minus strand of OW028595.1, from coordinate 1,471,387 downwards.
TTATGTGCATCACTCTTTTTCTTAAAGCTAACTATGTGTTTATGAGTGTATAATAGATTTTCATAAATATACTGTGAAATGACTGTGAGAATATTAATTTCTTTAAATCGCTCCCTTAATGAGTCACGTGGTTTCATTTTATAAATGGCACGTATCGCTCGTTTTTGAAGTACAAATATACTTTGTATATCAGCAGCTTTCCCCCAGAGCAAAATACCATAAGACATTACACTATGGAAGTAGCTAAAATATACTAGTCTAGCTGTAGCTTCATCTGTAAGCCATCTTATTGTGCGAACTGCGTATGCAGCCGAACTCAGTCTACCAGCAAGTGATTTGATGTGTGGACCCCACTGCAATTTTGCATCAATATTAAGTCCTAAAAAAATAGTAGAATTGACAAGGGTAAGTGATTCACCATTTAATTCAATATTGGTTGGTCGTTGAACCACATTTGGCAAAGTAAATTTAATGCATTTCGTTTTCCCAGCATTGAGCAAAAGATTATTAACAGTAAACCAGTTAAGTACTTGCGACAGAGATGCATTAACGTCATCGAAGTTAGTCTTCAATCTGTCGACTTTAAAAATTAAAGAGGTATCGTCAGCAAATAGAACTATTTCACATAAATCTTTTACAAAAGGTGGAAGGTCATTTACGTAAACTAGAAATACGAAAGGACCCATTATCGAACCCTGAGGCACCCCTATATCAATGACCGATCCAGAAGACCTCTCACCGCCAACATCAACTTTTTGGATTCTATTGGTTAAGTAAGACTGTATAAGATCAATAGCCCGGTTTAGGATGCCGTAGTGTTTAAGTTTAGATAATAAAGTGGCATGACTTACACAGTCAAAAGCTTTGGACAGATCGCAGAATACCCCGATCGCATCTTGTGAGTGTTCCCAAGCATCATATATGTGCTTCAGGAGCGTCGAGCCGGCATCAGTTGTTGATCGACCTTTAGTAAATCCAAATTGATGACCATGAAGTATGCCGTTGATGTTAAAATGTGATATTAACTGATTAAGAACAACTTTTTCAAAAATTTTACTTAACGTAGGTAGTACCGAAATAGGCCTGTAGTTGGCAGGATCTTGTTCATTTCCAGACTTGTACAGGGGAATGAGTTTACTGTGTTTCATTAAATCAGGGAAAACGCCCTCATCAACACATCTATTAAAAATGTATGCTAGACATGGTGCAATATCAGTTATAATAGCGCCTAATACTTTTGTAGACATTCCCCATAGATCTTCAGTATTTTTAATATTTAAGGATTTAAATGTTTTGACAACATTATCAGCATTAATAAATTTAAAACTGAAGATATTATTACATTTTTGAACGTAGACTCTAATAGTGTTGTCGCTTCAGCAGCTGAGGAATTTAAGGATGAAGTCACAACTTTAGGTATACTGGAGAAAAAACTATCAAACGCGTTGGCGACTTCAATATTTTTTGTAAAAACATTATTGTTTACTTTTAAATTTATCTGTTTATTACCGAGCTTCGATTTGCCTGTTTCGTTATTGACTACCTTCCAAGTTGCTTTAATTTTATTTGTCGATTTTTCAATTTTATTTCTTATATGCAATGATTTTGCCGCGTGACATACTGGCAATAGAGGATAATGCCCCAGGCGGGCTATCTCCTTGTTCTATCGGCAGAAACCTACCCTGGACTCCAAGAACTGTACCAGTTCCTCCTCTGCCACGTGACACCCTGGCTGCAGCGCCACAAAGGCCGTGGGAGCCTCTCCGAACTCCTCGCTGGGGGCGCCCACCACGCCGGCCTCTCGCACCGACGGATGCTCTAGGAAGATTGATTCGAGCTCCGCTGGTGCCACCTTTAGATATTGAAAAGATAATTTATCGCGAGCGAAGATTTTTCTCACAACTTAGAGACATTATGAAATCTTTGTAACGAATTCCTTTGTCAACCGAAATTTTATTAACCTCAAAATGTTTTGTATAAATATTTTTTTTATTAACTCTTTATGTATGGAACTATGGAAGAGCGATGCCTCCTAAATCCTAATACAGGTATTTTTTTACTTAAAAGGAGGTATCAAACTACTGTTCAAATTAATGTAACATTTTTGAGAATAAAATAAACATTTTTGTATTTTTTTGTTTGTGTTTGTATTTACTTTGAATAAATCTCACAAGCATAAAAAAGATACAAAAAGAAAATAAGAGATCTCAGAGTTTTGTTAAGTTTTGACTTTGTTTGTTACCTTAATTTTTTATCCAACTATCTGATGGAACAAGCAGATGGCCCACCTGATATTAAGTGGTAACCATCACCTATAACAAAGCATTGCCTCGTATCACGCACGATAGGAACGTGCCCTACGACTGCCTTGCGTCTATCAACTTGAGGCATACAGATGTTAAGCCTCATGTGTGGTGGTAGTACTTCCCCGGACGAGACACACACAAAGAGCTCTACAATTAAAAGTGATGGGAAGCGACGCTGGTTTTCAGTATTACATATTATCTCACCGAAATATCGTTGTATTTGATGAGCTCCTTCACTCGATCCACGATATAGAAGTAGTTATCCTCGTCATAATACCCCACGTCTCCTGTCTTGTAGAATCCCTCGTCATCCATGTAGTCACGGTTTGTAACTCCCAGGTACCCTGAAACATACATTACATATTGTGTAGGTGTAAAAGCAGAAAGAATGGACTTTTCAAAAATAACGTAAGAAAATAAAAGTTTTTATGCCACACTCACACATACATACGTGGTGCAATAGTAATAATATATAATATACAAGGTGTTCCATATACACAACTTATGGAACACCTTGTATATAATAAATAAAATAATATTAAAATAAAATATTATGCAATATTAGTGAATAAAGGACGGATTTAAAGCGAGGGCCATAGATGAATAACGAGCAAGTGAGGGATTCTAACGACTGAATCACGACCGTAGGGAGTGATTCATGATGATTGAATCACTCGCTACGCTCACTCACTCTGTTAGAATCCTGAGCGACGCGAGTGATTCAAGGCCCTCGTTACAAATCCGTTTTATTCAAGAGTTGCATACTATACTTTATACCATGACTACGAGAAAAAGAAAGATTAAAGCTTAAATGGGTCCTGATCCGATAGTCTCATAAGAGACTATGGGATCGGGTACCGAGTGAAGGCCACAAAACGTTGTACCTACTCTATTTAATTTAATTTTTATGTCGTTACTTACTTTTACCCTATATTTATAAATACTAACTTAGCAAATAAGTTGGCCTGTAAGTTTACTAACAAAATATGGACTACAATTGTCTGAATTAATAAATAAATTAAATTAAAATTAAATTTATTTAAGATTAATTTTAAAAGAAAATAGACGTTTAATGAAGAATTTTTATTCTAATGTCGACCAATCAAATTTAGAGGAGTTATTTGCCCAATGAGTTTGTATGTCGAGTATTCTTTGCACAAGGAATTTGTATCGAGCCTTTTTTGCGCAAGGAGGTTGTATAGCATTGAGATGGAGGACGAATGTATTGGTGTGTTCTAAATTCAAGTGTGCTTTTTTATTCACTGTTTTCAGTGAATAAAATAAGCTTTCATGAAGGGGAATGGTATAAACTACATTATCAGATAGGAAAAAAGCGTAAAAACTATAAAGTCTTTTAAAAGGAGCTGTTTCCGCCGAGAGACTCAAACCTACGGTTTATCCTAAAATGTTGAAAAAAATGAATGTGAAGCTGGGAAAGGCCGCTAGTCTTAGAATAAAATGGTAAAATGGTATTGGGATGTACAAACGGAACTCTTTTATATAACACCTCATTTACCTGGAGTGACTGAGGGCGACTTTAGACAGATTTCTCCACTTTCCCTTGGACCGACAGGCTGCCTACTTACAAGATTTAATACCTGGAACATGAAATGTTTCACTTGCTAGTGATTTTTTTTATACTAGTAGCTGATGGAATAAGCAGATAGCCCACAAAGCATTGCCTCGCAAGTCATGCACGATATGAACGTACTCTACACACTGCCCTGCGTCCATCAACTAGAGGCATACAGATGTTATGCCTCATATGCCGAAACACAGCAACGCTACTTAGCGGCAGAAATAGGCATGATGGTAGTACTTCCCCTGACGAGCCACACATAAAGAGGTCACACTCTCAAAAAAATCCTCATAGTTAGATTACCTTTACAATAAACCCATGAGAAGGTGTCCCAGCGCTTCCATTCCTGGGCCCCATGGGGGCATACAGTTCGTTACAGGGACAACCAGCTTCAGACAGCCCGTAGAGCTGATACACGTCTTCTAAGTTCACCAGTCTATTCAAAAACATTATTCAGAATACCAATAAAGTGCTAAGTAAGGTGAATTTACACGAAAAAAATGGCAGAGTCAAGAATAAAATTATTCTCAAGCTAATTGTTTAATAAAAAGCCAATTTGCTAAAGGTAACAATACCATCTTGAAAAAAGTAACATGATTTTTTCTTGATAAATAATATTATTTTTCATAAAGGTATTCCTTTACAACAAGAATAGTTATTCTAACAGCGGCAATGGGCTTGCATGCAACCTGTCACGTATGGAATATCAACTAGGTAGGTACTGCAAAACATGTTTTACTACTCATAAGTTGGCTTTACTAGTTTTCGTACATAAGCAAACTTTTGAGTATGAAAACATGTATCGATCAAAATGATTTTTTTACTAAACTGTGGCCAATGTGATTGCACACAAAATGGTTGATTGCGATTTTTCGAAAATGAGTTAGTGATTTTATATCTTTCAACATGTCGAGACGTGCGAGCGAGAGTCACGTTAGATCTTGTCTTCGCCATAAAGAACGTTATCAAAGGATGGCTCTAACCTCTTTTTGACAGCCTGCACTTGCTCAGCCATGACGGGAGTGCTACAGGACAAGATGACACGCACTGACGACGTGTCGTACTCATGCAGGATTGGGGACTTGACCAGCTCCGTCACTAAGGAGGGCGTGAGTTGGAGGTATTCTATCTGGAAAATATAGAGAGCGCCTATTCAGCATCTTAGAGTAGTAGAGCTCTTTGTGAAGTACTACCACCATGCCACTAATTCTAATTCATGGTGGGGGGATGAGATCTGCACTGACGTCCCGCAGTAGGGGATAATGCACAATACACCCCGTATTGTGCATTATCCCCTGCTAACCTCACCCCAGCCAGCCCAGCTCTTTAAAGTAGTGGAGCAGGACTTTGGGTTTTTTGGCACCACCATGCCACCGCCACCATTTTTCTGACGACATGCAGCGTTGCTGTGTTTTGGATTGGAGGGTGTGCCGGTGAAATCGCAGGCATAATAAGAGGCATAAATAAGTGAACAAGCAGATGGTTCATCTGATGTTAAGTGGTAACCATCACCATCAAAGCTATGCCTTGCAAGTCACGCACGATAGGAATAAGCCCTACAATGCACTACCCTGCGTCCATCAACTCGAGGCATACAGATGTTAAGCCTCATGTGTCTGTAATTACACCGGCAACCACACTCTTCAAACCGAAACACAGCGTTGCTGCTTGGCAGTAAAAGGCATGCTTGCGAGGCAATGCCTTTTTATAGGTGATGGTTACCACTTAACATCAGATAGGCTTCTTTCAAGTTCAAGATCTTCTTGCAAGTTGTATAAAAACGATTAGGTACTTTTTTTGGTACGATTTAGTATATTTTATTAGTTGATAATTAGTTTATTCTTCTTAAAAGAATAAGAATAATTTATTTAAAAACTGTGTATGTACCTAACTAGATCTTACGGAGGTAATTTTTTCCAACAGTCTACCCCTTTCGGGCATATAATATTACCAACGGCATCCCTTTATTAACTTTCCTTAGATTGATAAGTTAACTAACTTTATATTTCTGTATGGCGGCGAGACAGTCAGCGTGCGTGTTTCGATAGCTGTACACCACGGTGGCGCCCCTCCGCAGACAACCCAGCGTGTAACACAAGCCATACGTGTAGTACCACTCGCGGGTGTTCAGTATCGTTGCTCCTTTAAACCTGGAAAGGAAAGTGCATTTGTTGCAGCTATCAAAATTTACAATAGTTTACCCGATAAAATGAAACCTCTTCAAGGAAATACATGTATATTCAAAAATCATTTGAGAAAATGGGTAGTCTCGAATGCATTTTATAACTTAAACGAATATTATGAACGATAAAATAGAAGCTCTATAATATCTACCTCTTGGTGTCTTATAGTTCATTATACCTACTTGCAAGAAATTGGGAGTACCTATTAACATGTTTTAGTTGGTTCTTGGGTGAAAACTTTAGAATATAACAATGCGTTTTTGTTGTACGTCCGGAACGGACAAACTGTTAAACTGTACATAACCATAGCTATAAGATCTTTTTTGTACTACAGTTATACAATAAATAATTTCTGATTTCTGATTTCCTGATTTCTGAAATGAAACAGCTTAAAATATTGGTGGACTTTCCACACAGCACTATCCAGCCCCAAACTTTGCAAAGCTTGATATTTTTTTTATACAATTAGATGGAACAAGTAGATGGCCCACTTGATGTTAAGCGGGAACCATTACCTATAACAAAGTGTTGCCTCGTAAGTCACGCACAATAGGAACGTGCACTACTATGATGTACTGCCCATGATGCTTAACATGTGTAATGGTACCTCAAGTTGATGGACGCAGACAGATCAGTGCATTGGCACATTTTTATCGCGCGTGACTTACGAGGCATGCTTTGTGATGGTTACCATTTAACATCAGGTGGGCCATCTGCTTGTTTCAGCAACCTAGTTTTTTTTTATAAATAAATAATCGTCTATAACGTCTTACCTATCGTTGGTGAGGCATAAAGAGTTGATGATAAACCCAAGATGCGTCAGCGGCACGCCTTTCGGAAGGCCCGTGGTGCCAGACGAAAATAAAATAAATATCAAATCCTTCCACCCATCCACAGGCGTCGGTATGAAGTCTTTGACATCAGCAGTTTCTGTCACGAAGTCCTTGTAAGAAATTGCACCTAAGATTTCTGAAGTAGACTCCGCGTCCTCGTAGATTATGTACTTCTCAATGCAGCCTACTGTGTCGAACTTTTCCTTGTGGAGCTCATAGGCTTTGGCAGAGCAGAACATGACCTTGGGTCGGGCTATTTTCACTCTGTGGAGGAGCGGCACTGCAAAAGAATTTAATCAGGTCATTATTTTCAAATCCTTTCATCACATTGTTCGAAAGAACAATTAATAAGAGTAGTAGAGCTCTTTGTGTGTGGCTCGTCCGGGGAAGTACTACCAACACGCCTTTTTCTGCCGCCAAGCAGCAACGCTGTGGTTCCGTTTGAAGAGTGTGGTTGCCGGTGTAATTACAGGCACATGAGGCTTAACATCTGTATGCCTCAAGGTGATGGACGCAGGGCAGTGCATCGTAGGGCACGTTCCTATCGTGCGTAGCTCACAGTAGGGAATAGAAAAAGATTAAGATTAGATTATTTTTGCATAAACATTTACCAAACACATGTGTAGGTAGATTAAATTACAGATATTATCATAGATAACAAAACGATAGCAATGTTATACAACAAAACTTGATTTAATGATAGTAGGTAGTGTGTATGTTAAAAACAGCAATTAAGTAGTAGGTAAGCTGTAGTTGTTGGTTGATAGGTACAATAAAATAATGAAGCTCCTAATTCACGCACGAACGAATAAAGAACAAACCTCTTATGTTCATCACACAAATGTTTTTTTGCGGTGGGGATCGAACCCACGGCCTAAAGCGCAGAATAGGCTCAGAAGCGCCCATTTCCGCCAGTCAACAGTCTAAATACTAATATTATAAATAGGAAATATGTGATTGTTTGCATTGAATAGGCTCCGAATTTAAAAACTCTTTCACCGTTGGGAAGCTACACTATCTCCGGGTGACATAAGCCATATTATATTTTTTTAAAAATTGGGGATCTTTACTAAAACTCCAATAAGGTAACCCAAGGTGAAAAAAAATGACCTAAAAATTCCTTACGTCGCGTGCGGTGAAAACTACAAAATCTACAAAAAGTGTCGCGACAGCATATTATGTCTAACTATTATAGTTATGTCCATGGAGGTATTATGTTATGTCACAATAAGTGTTCTTTTATTTTAAAATAATAATTGAAATGCCGCCGCTAGAAAAGGCTCTTTATTTGTACCTTACCAAGGTACAAATAAAGAGCCTTTTCTAGCGGCCTTAATCCATAACCAAATAAATCATTTCGTATTCGTATTCAAGATTGTTTCAATACCTGTAGATTACTTCTTGAATTATAGAAATTTGACATTCCATTCAAAAGATATTACGAATTTAAAAATGTCAATCTAAACAAAATACTAACAGAAAACTCAATGCCACCGCGCCGTGGCCGCGGGCAACGCGCCGAGGGAGGGGGCACCGAAGTGGAAGAGGGGCCTACAAAACTAGGAAATTTTTAAGTAGGTATGAGGTAGGTAGGTCTACAATTATCTCAAAATGTTTAAAAAATAAATGTGCACCTGTACAAAGCCGGGACAGGCTGGTATTATTTATATAAAAATCTGTAGATACCAAGTCTTAGTTTTGTTTTTTGTTTTACGTATCGTCGGGCCGTGTTTGTATGGAGACTGTATCAGCGCCTCTATCTGGCTTGCTTATAGAACTCACGGGTCTCTTAACAAAAACGGCTTAACGTTACGTAAAACAAAAAACAAAACAGACTTGTCAGGGCCCCGGTGCAATCGGAATGAAAACTTGACGGGTGGAATCATGGGTGGAATTGTCGAATAGATCTCACGACCGTCAAGCACGTGAGCTTATCGCTGATGCAATTTGCTGCGGGCGTACTCAACCAAACTACCAAATAACAAAAACGAACAGCACATGCTTATCGAGGACGCTTGGCGAATGTGTTAAAAGTCTTAAATCGGGATTTCTCTGATTGTTGATGTTCATTTAAAATCATTAAAAAAAAATTGTGCAGGCTCAAGGTTTTCTAGCTTCGGCAGCTGGCTGACCCTCTCTTTTCAAAGTTTAGGTTAGAGGGCCCCCTGAGCTCCGGGTCCCTGGTGTACTGCACCACTTGGCCCTACGATACGCCACTGCTTGTGGTACAGTCGTGTATTCCCTTACCAGCTCCATACGATATATCGGTGGGTGAGAAAGTTGCGCCGGCGCAGCAAATGCCCAGCACAGTGATCATTACTTCGAACCGCTTCTCGCTGCAGATGCTGATCACATCTCCTTTTCTGACGCCCATGCGAGTGAGCGAGAGGGCGACATCGACTGTCTTCTGTGCTAGCTCGCTGTACGTCAGACTTTCGTCAGTGTCTGCATTTATCTGGAAGAATTAACCTTATAAGGCGACGACAAGAGCTAATGGTACGTCTCGCTCGCACTTTTCGACATAAGATATAAAATCACTAAACCCATTTATGTGCACAATGCCAGTACTCTCAAACGGTGAAGGAAAACATCGTGAGGAAACCGGCATGTCGTAGAACCTAAAAAGTTCTTTAACATGCGTCAAGTGCTCGAAAGGAGCCTCTTGAGGCGCATTTAAAATCCTTTCACCACACTGTTTCGAAAGAAACTAGTGACACGACAAGAGACTAAACCCATTTTCCTACCTACTACTCAAAAGTTTGCTTGTATCGATTAAAATGGAGATTACGATTTTTCGAGATGGGTTTAGTGATTTTATATATTTCAACATGTCTAAACGATTAAAATTGTTTAATATTTCAACTCACCAGCGCCACAGTGTCTTTATGCTGCGTCATCTTTACCAGCATCTCCTGGCCGAAGTGCATATGTGAGGGCACTTCTGTGTCCTCGCCATAGACGTAGTACTTGTTTCTAAGCATTTTACTCAATTCCTAGGCGATCCAGTCTTCACCCACTATCTCTATATAGGAAAGAAAGTCGTGTTAGTTACACTGTATAAAATATACTAGAACATTGCTGCCATCAACCCAAGTCCTCCGCTCCTTTAAGGGGCTGACAACTATCAAATACGATAACATGTTATCGTTACTGACCGTATCATTATTATATATAGTACCTGCCTATCAAAATTACCTATATATCTTAATTCATCTTATTACCTACATGTTTTAGACAAAGCAACTCTTGCCGTTACGGCGACATAACTATCGGTTTGGGTAAGTTTTTTTTATAAGTACTACTTGCCAATCACATGAGTCACATTAGCTCTTGTCTTCGCCTTAAGGAGTTGGTCTGGCTGAGTGAGGTTAGCAGGTGGACAATGCACAATACAACCCACTGCGGGACGTCAGTGCAGATATTATTCACCCACCACGAATCGGAATTAGAATCTGGTACCCTTGAAAAGTCTTAAAGCTAGTGAATCTATAGGTGCCAGTTCCACGCGACCAAGCCAAGAAGGACGGCAACAAACTTCGGCTTGCTTCCTACCGTTCCTTTGTATGATCCTTTATACAATACAATGACATATAATAATGAAGCTACGGTGTTTTTATTTTTTTTATTTTATACAACTAGCTCATGAGACATGGCCGCTCACAAAGGAGGATGCTAGGATCAGAGTAACACAACGAGCAATGGAGTGAGCCATGCTCGGTATATCACTTCTGGACCAATGCCTAATGTTGAGATTCGGCGCCGCACAAATGTGGGTACGCGAATCGCGAAACTGAAGTGGAGATAGGCAGGACACTTGCCAAGAAGGGACGAAGGCGGCAACAGAATGGTGGCCAAGGGATGCTCAAAGACCTAGAGGCAGACCACCCGCCCGTTGGTCAAACGACGTGATGAGTGCTGGAATTGGATGGAGGAGACTCGCAAGGGACCGGAAAGAGTGGCGTATTAAAGAGGAGGCCTATACTCAGCAGTGGGTGCAAACGGGCTGAAATGATGATAACAACTAGCTGATGTAACAAGTAGATGTCCCATCTGATGTGGTGCCAATCGCGTGAATACAGGCACATTGATGGACGCAAGGCGGTGAATAGGGCTCGTTTATTCCGTACGTGACTTGCGAGGCTTTGTTTATAGGTGATGATGGTTACCACATGACATCAGTTAGGCTATTTGATTGTTCTATTAGCAAGTAGTATAAAAAAACTTACCCAAACCGATTGTCATGTCGCCGTAACGACAAGAGTTGCTTTGGATTAAATATGTAGGTAATAAGATGAATTAAGATATAATTTTGATAGGTACTACAAATAATAATGATACGATCTGTAACGATAACATTTTATCATTTAATAAAAATGCATTATCAATAAAGTGTACTATGGACTTTTCAAAACATCCGCCTTACCACAAATACTCTCAAACGGTGGAAGAAAACATCGTGAGGAAACCGACTTGTCGTAGAACCTAAAAGTTTCTAAAACATGTGGCAAATGACGAAAGCCGAAAAAGAACTAAAATAACTGACCTAGCTCGCATAATTAGCAAGTTGAAGTGGCATTAGGTGAGTGAATGACTACCGTGTTCCTCGACTTACCAATTATACGCGAGCAATGGCAGGCGGCACGGACGTTATTCGTCAAGTCACTAAAAGCATCTTCCGACTCTTTACGATTATCACAAACTATCTTATAGAAGGTACCTACAGAGATTATCATAAAGTAGGTACCTACATTATCTCAATTCATACACGTGAATATCAATTTGTGTGGGGGCTCTTTGTGAAGGGGTTCACTGGGGAAGTACTACCACCATGTCTATTTCTGCCGCCAAGCAGCGTTGCTGTGTTTCGGTTTGGAGGGTGTGGTTGCGGATGAAATTACGGACACATGAGACTTACAGCTGATTTCACCATGCTCTGTTAATCTACACTAATCTACACTATCTACACTAATATTATAAAGAGGAAAGATTTGTATTTTTGTATGTTTGTATTTTTGTATGTAACGAATAGGCTCAAAAACTACTGGTCCGATTTCAAAAATTTTTTCACCATTAGAATGCTACATTATCTCTGAGTACAAAATCTACAAAAAATGTGCGACAGCATATGTCTTACTATTATAGTTATGTCACAATAAGTGTTCTTTTATTATAAAAAATTAATTGAAATGCCGCTGCTAGAAAAGGGTCTTTATTTGTACCTTGGTATTAATCCTTATCCAAATAAATCATTTCATAATTAAGACGGTTTCAATACCTATAGATTACTTCCTAAACTTTTCAAATCGGACATTCCATTCAAAAGATATGACGAAATTAAAAATGTTAACGGGTCCACGGGTCACGCACTGGGTGCGATTTCACTCACTCAGGGAGAAGGACGTGCAAATGTATAAAATTAAGTAGACGCGAGGCTCGAACCCACGCCACGGTCTAAGTTTATCCTAAAATGTTCAAAATATGTATGACCACCCATGCGAAGCTGGGACAGGCCGCTAGTTTCTAATAAAGGAAGAAGGAACCAGGCCGTTACATCTAAACCTTAGATGTCAAACGCGTACATTTTGACCTATTTAACGGCCCTTTAATCCTTTGTTAATCTAAGACAGCATGGTGAAATCAGAGCTTAGCATCTGTACCTGTAGTTGATAGACGCAGGGCATCAACTTGAGGCATACAGATGTTGAGCCTCATCAGTGGCGTAGCGTAGCTATCGTAGGGCCAGGGGGTCTACTCTGAAAAACGATAAATGAAATTTCGTATTGGAATTTTAAGTTACACTGCGCGGTAAAACAACCACTTCTTCTTCTCCATTTATGGCACCCCGTCAGTGTAACTTAAAATTCCAATACGAAATTTCGTTTATCGTTTTTCAGAGTAGACCTGCTGGTAGTGCAGTGCACCAGCGCCCCGGAGCTCAGAGGGCCCTCTAACCTAAGCTTTGAAAAGAGTTTAGCCAGCTCCTGAAGCTAGAAAACCTTGAGCCTGCTCACAATATTTTTTTCATTATTTTAAAGGCCAATATAAGTTCAAGCTACGTGGAAAGAGGGGGTGAGGGCCCGATTCTTTCTCTATACACCGGGGCCCTTGTCCACCTAGCTACGCCACTGCCACCATACCTGTTTCTGCCTGCTTAGCGGCGTTGCTGTGTTTCGGTTTGGAGGGTGTGGTTGCGGATGAAATTACGGACACATGAAATGAAATGAAATGCAATGAAATGAAATAAAATGAAATGAAATTATTTCAAAGTCAAAGTCAAAGTCAAAATGTATTTATTCAATAAAATCACAAGGATCACTTTGAAACGTCTTAAAGCTAGGTGACTCTAGGTGCCAGTTCCACGCGACCAAAGCCTAGAAGAACAGGCAACAAACTTACGGCTTGGTTCCTACCGTTCTTTTGTATGATCCTTTTACAATGTAATAATATAATATATTATTGAAGTTTAGTGAGGCGTAGGCATACAGAAAAAGCTAAACATAATCAAATTTATAAGACAGCACACGCTACGCCTCAAACTAATTTATTGCCACTGGTTAGTTGTACATCAGTTTAGTACTTTTAAAATGGTACTAAAAAGAGCGCCACACAAACAGGTGCTCGTCAAACATTCGACAAAGTTAAAAAAGTAATAATTATAAATAGGTTTTAAACTACTAAGTAGTACCTAATACAATGTATAAATTTTAATGGCTGTAAAGAGGCCTGTCAAATAGCGTGCAAAATTAAACATTTTTATTTATTTTTATTAAATTAAAATCATTGTAGTTGTTGGTAAGAAATTCTTTCAGGTTATATGAAGCTTAGCATCTCAAGCTTAGCCTGAAGTTGATGGACGCAGGGCATCAACTTGAGGGATACAGATGTTGAGCCTCATATGCCTGTAATTTCATCAACAACCATACCCTTCGAGCCGAAACACGGCAACGCTGCTTGACGACAGAAATAGGCATTACTCTGAAGTGGCATGGATTCAGAATAGATAGGATAGTGTGCCTACTTTGTATCTATCTATTGTTGTATTCCTAATACCTACTTAAGATAAAATCATTCTTATCTGTGGAGCGCTTCAAATTTTCTGTTATGATCTTGAAGATATGATTACTTTTGAGTGTTTACTTGTCACTCTAAAAGCAAAACAAATCATTTACTATAGTGGTTCGCCCCGAACTGAGATCTCGTGATGCGATCCGACGAACGCACCAAAACTTTGAGCAGGTGGTATTCAGAGGCAAGTCCAAACATTATGTTTGGACTTTTTTCTGACTACCGCTTACTAACTTGGTATGGTAACCAAGTTTCAACTCTATTGGCCTAATTATTGAAGAGTTCCGTTGAACGTATTCTCTTATCTGTGGTTGAACAGACCATGGCTCCATCATCAGACCTGATCGTTGTCACCATTTTATGAGAACTGAGTACCTTCTTAATTTATTTCAAGAAAAAAAAATAAGAAAAAGCAAAGGAACTGGGCGACCAGTAGAAAAACCTTGATGTCAACGAAACTTTTAGAGATGGGAGCTCTTGGATTGCTTGTTATCTTAATTTCACTTTTTTGTTGTATCTCAAAAACCGAGCGTCACAGAAAAAAAGTAAAAATTGTGTTGAAATGTCCAAACAGAGCCCTTTCATATGACATGTAACTTGATTTTTTTATAAGTAACTTTTTTAATTTTTGCCCCCTTAAAAAACCCCATATCTTAATAACCCTTCATCCGATTTTACTCGTATACTTACCAGTAAATTTCTCAAGTACAAACTATTGACTTATCAAATGTCATGCAGATCGGATCAAAGGTTCGAAAGTTATGGCCAGACAAACATAAATACATACATACATAAAATGCCAAATCGCCCAAGTTGAAACTAGAATCTTCGTTCGCTTCGCTCACTCGATCAATTACCAAAAAAACTAATTGCTAATTCTACAGGTACAATTATTATCGTGTTGCCTATATCTATGTGACTAATGCTCTAATGTGACTCTCGCTCGCACGTTTCGACATGTTGAAAGATATAAAATCACTAAACTCATATTCGAAAAATCGCAATCAACCATCTTGTGTGCAATCACATTGCACACAGTTTAGTAAAAAAAATCATTTTGATCGATACATGTTTTCCTACTCAAAAGTTTGCTTTACTCGTTTTCGTACATAAGCTAACTTTTAAGTAGGGAAACTTGTATCAATCAAAATGAAATTTTTACTAAACTGTGCAATGTGATTGCACACAAAATGGTTGATTGCGATTTTTCGAAAATGAGTTTAGTGATTTTATATCTTTCAACATGTCGAAACGTGCGAGCGAGAAGTTTTTTGATAGTTGTCAGCCCCTTAAAGCTCTGTGGCTGGAATGAGGTCTTTATGTTGACAGCCTTCACAGCTCAGTTGGTAGTAGTTCTGCCTTCTGCGCCGTAGGCCGTGGGTTCGATCCCCGACGCGATACAAACATTTGTGTGATGAACATAGATGTTTGTTTTCTGTGTGGGTGGTATAATTTAATAAGTAATTATGTATTTACATACCTACATAAAATCACGCCTGTTTCCCATAGGGGTAGGCAGAGACCACGGATTCCCACTTGCAACGGTCCTTACATACTTCTTTCGCTTCATTATGTATTTACAAAAAAAATTGTGTATATGTATTATATCAGCTATCTGGTTCCCATACCACAAGCTTTGGCTTAGTTTGGGGCTATATAGTGCTGTGGATAGTCCACCAATATTTATATTTATTTACATATTTATTTTTTATGTCTGCTCTGTGTGGGGATCGAACCTACGGCCTACATACAGCGCAGAAAGCAGAGCTTCTATCAACTGAGCTATGAGGGCTTTTTAATGATTGTTTGTTTGTATTCCTAGGTATACTTCGTACCTAGAGTAGTAGAGCTCTTTGTGTGTGGCTCGTCAAGGGAAATAGTACCACCACGCCTTTTTCTGCCGCCAAGCAGCAACGCTGTGTTTCGGTTTGAAGAGTGTGGTTGCCGGTGTATTTACAGGCACATGAGGCTTAACATCTGTATGCCTCAGTTGATGAACGCAGGGCAGTGCATGTAAGGCACGTTCCTATCGTGCGTGACTTACGAGGCAATGCTACCTACCTAATTGTACTGTATATCAATTTAAATACCTCCTATGCTGTCTTATAAATTTGATTATGTTTACCTTTTTCTGTATGCCTACGCCTCACTAAACTTCAATAATATATTATATTATTACATTGTAAAAGGATCATACAAAAGAACGGTAGGAACCAAGCCGTAAGTTTGTTGCCTGTTCTTCTAGGCTTTGGTCGCGTGGAACTGGCACCTAGAGTCACCTAGCTTTAAGACGTTTCAAAGTGATCCTTGTGATTTTATTGAATAAATACATTTTGACTTTGACTTTGACTTTGACTATCCTAGAAATACTTAAAACTAATTAAAATTTGATTTTATTTTAGAAGGCACCGAATGTTGAGCGGTAAAATAAAATAAACCTAAATTATTTTTATTGTCATAATCCCCACCAACCAGGATTTAACATATTAGTGGGGAAAACGTCAAAAAAAAATTGAAGATTGTCATAATCCCCACTGGTGGGGACAGCTTAGTGGGGATTACGACAATAAACCCTTTGTAGGTGATGGTTACCACTTAACATCAGATGGGCCATCTGGTTGTTCCATCAGCCTGTTGTATTAAAAAAACCTTAAGTACTCGGATAAGCACCTAGATTTGGTCGTCCTAGGTAGGTAAGGGTATAATTTAACCCGCATGCCTGCCTAAGTACCACCATGTACCACCCAAAAGGTAAATTACTATTTAAGACACTGACAAAACGGTTTAAAACATTTTTTACAGCCATAAAAAAAGGTTTTTGCAATTCGAAAGTACGTTTTTAGATAAAACTAACGCACCTGGTGGTCTAGTGGTAGCCCCGCCATCCGATCCTAAGGTCGTGGGTTTGAAACCGGTCGAGCACCCATGAGTTTTTCTGTTCAAAAATGTATGTGCACAATGCCAGTACTCTCAAACGGTGAAGGAAAACATCGCCAGGAAATCGGCATGTCGTAGAACGTAAAAAGTTTTATAACATGTGCTGTCAAGTGCTCGAAAGGAGCCTCTTGAGGCGCACTTAAAATCCTTTCACCACACTATTTCGAAAGAATCTAGTGACACGACAAGAGAGAGAGAGAGATAAGACTAAGCTAAGACTTCGCTGTCTGTCCGTCTGTCACCAGGCTGTATCTCATGAACCGTGCTAGATTAGACAGTTTAAATTTTGCCGCTATAACAACAAATACTAAAAAACAGAATAAAAATAATATTTAAGGGGGCTCCCATACAACAAGCGTGTTTTTTTTTATTAGAGCTCTTTGTGTGTGAGTCCGGGGAAGTACTACCACCACGCCTTTTTCTGCCGCCAAGCAGCAACGCTGTGTTTCCGTTTGAAGAGTGTGGTTGCCGGTGTAATTACAGGCACATTAGGCTTAACATCTGTATGCCTCAAGTTGATGGACGCAGGGCAGTGCATAGTAGGGCACGTTCCTGCGTGACTTACGAGGCAATGCTTTGTTAGGTGATGGTTACCACTTAACATCAGGTGGGCCATCTGCTTGTTCCATCAGCTAATGGTATAAAAAAAATGCAGCAATTGGTATTATATACGTGACAGGTTGCAAGCTCATCGCCGCTGCTAGAATACTCTCTGGTGTCCTCACGATGTTGTCCTTCTCTTCCACTACTGTAATGAAGCTGACTGTACGTAATACAGGTTACAGTAACGCCTCCTAGTATCAGTTTTAAATAGATAAGGACTGGGTGTAAAAGGAATACTACTTATAATACTTTTTTTTATAAGAAGAGATCATATCAATTACTGATACACATCTGAATGAAGCTGATATGAACTTACCATACGATCCACTTTTTTTTTTCACTACATTTCTTTCTCTTTTTAAGTTTTTTTTTAATTTGAAATTTGTTTTAAAAGTTTTTACTATACTTAACTACTAGTATTCTCTTATCTGTGACTTAACATTATTTTATACTTGCTAATCGAACATGCAAGCGTCCCACGACGAAATCTATAGATAAATGCAAGTTGTTTTTGCTCGTTTTACTTTTAAACGTATAATTTTTTAATATTAACTTAACTTTAACTTTGATTTTTTTAATTTAACATTCGATTTAATCAAATTTTGACTTAAATATTAACTATTTTTAATTAATAACTCCTTAATATATTAACTTTGACATACATTCCCAATATCTTGTTTATTACGCATATTATGTAATTTAAAACCTCGGCCTGCCTCCATGTTGCCATACCCTATGCAGGGTCCATTTGATACTTACTAACAACTAACAACAATGTATGTACCTAAACTAAACCATGTTTAAGCAATGTATTGAGTATTGAGAGTTGTTTTTTTCCACCCTGTGTCAATATAAAGTTTGGTAAACTTGTAGTTTATATAGTTAAACGGAGGAAAAATAACTTATTTTTAAAATGTTTAGCCGTGTGTTTGTTGCTCTGTTAGCGCTGGGGTTATTTAATTTTATTTATGCAGGTAAGTTTTAGTTTTACGGCTTGCTGATATGCTACTGGCAGGTGGCCCACCTGATGTGACAGCAGTATATTATATTATTATTAGACTTTCCACACAATACTATCGAGCCCCAAACTAAGCCAGAGCTTGTAATATGGGAACCAGATAGCTGATATAATACTTTTTTTTTGTAAATACATACTTATACTAGTAGTTCGCCCCGAACTGAGATCTCGTGATGCGACCCGACGAACGCATCAAAACTTTGAGTAGGTAGTAGTCAGAGGCAAGTCCAAACATTATCTTTGGACTTTTTTCTGACTAACGCCTGCTAACTTGGTATGGTTACCAAGTTTCAACTCTATTGGCCTATTTATTGCAGAGTTCCGTTGAACAGACCTTGGCTCCATCATCAGACCTGGTCGTCGTCACCATTTTATGAGAACTGAGTACCTCCTTAATTTATTTCAAGAAAAAAAAATAAGAAAAATCAAAGGAACTGGCCGACCAGTAGAAAAACCTTAATGTCAACGAAACTCTAAAAGAGATGGGAGCTCTTGGATCGCTGGTTATCTTAATTTAACTTTTTAAATTTTATCTCGAAAACCGAGCGTCCCAAAAAAAAAGTAAAAATTGTTTTGGAATGTCCAAACAAAGCCCTTTCATATGACATGTAACTTGATTTTTTTATGTAACATTTTTTTTTACCCTCTTAAAAAACCCCATATCTCAAAAACCCTTCATCCGATTTTACTCATGTACTTACCAGTAAATTTCTCAAGTACAAGCTATCGACATATTAAATTTCATGCAGATCGGATCAACGGTTCTAAAGTTATCGCCAGACAAACATACATACATACATACATACATACATACATACATACATACATAAAATGCCAAATCGCCCAAGTTGAAACTAAGATCTTCGTTCGCTTCGCTCACTCGATCAAATATTATATAACACCCAGAAAGAGAACAAATGTTATGTCATCACCATCAAACAAATGTTTGTTCTCGGTGGGGATCGAACCCACGGCCTACGGCCTGATAGCTCGCATATGTACCTATTAGGTGAGCTATCTGTTTCCAGCTTTGGCTTAGTTTGGGGCTAGATAGTACTGTGTGGAAAGTCCACCAATATTTAAAAATTTTAACTTAGAACGAATGTTTTGCAACAACGCCTGCGAAGTTGACCATGTTTATGTTCCGGCAGTGGAAAACACAGGCGTGCCTGAAATTATCCATTTGGCCAAACTTCCATTTGCCATTGCCCGCGCAAAGTTATTTATCTGAACAGTAATTAAAATCTTTAAGCGGTTTTTTTTTCTTCAGATTTTGCCGAAGCTAGATCCAGACAAAAGAGGTAAGTAAGACAAAGGTCCTATAGGGTAAGAATACTGCTAATATTCCTTTCGTTCGCAAATTTTAACGTTTTTTAAGATTTATTCATAATAACTGAACTTTTAAAAAGTTTATTGATCTTATTGTTAAAATTTAAGGCGAATGGCTACCCCGATACTAGCGCCACTACATATTTTATTTAATCATTACGTTATACAAAGGAATTATCGAAAAATTGGACCGCGCGTACACGATACCTATCACAAGCTTTTTTTTAATGTATCTGTTATAGTTTTGTTTTGTGTTACTCAGTCAGATACCTTGTTTGGAGAGCTTGGTGGCCACCAATAGGAACTAAACTCTTGAAACAAGTACCTGCCTAATACAATAATACAATACAAAACTATTGCAGATACATTAAAAAAAAGCTTGTGATAGGTATCGTGTACGCGCGGTCCGATTTTTTGATAATTCCTTTGTATAATGTAATGATAAAATAAAATATGTAGTGGCGCTAGTATCGTTGTAAACCTTTAAAGGTAGGTCTCCCGCGATACAGGCTTAGTTCTAGTGCGGGGTCCAATGCATATTTTAATCCTTGTTAAAATGAAATCTCGAATAAAAAAAAAATGTATTTGTATTTCTATTAGCATTCTTTTTTTGCTGATAAATGTATGTGCAGATTGCACACAACTTGGGGATCGTCCATTAATCACGTGAGGATCGAAAGGGGGGGACGGAGGTAGTCTAAAACCCCACCATATATCACCAGGGAAGGGGAGGTCTTCGATCAACAATTGTTGATCGAAGGGGGAGGTGGTTAAAATTTTCCAAAAAACATCCTTGGTTGATTGCGATTTGTCATAAATAAGTTTTGTAACTTTAAAATATTGTAATGTGCCAAGTACCTCACATACCGTACATTAACTGTAGTTTTCGCCATTATCCCTTCAACCAATTTAACTCATATACTACCAGTTCTCTCAAGTACTTACAAGCTATCGACTTGATGATATCTTTGTTGAACCTTTGTTATAATAATCTCCGAAAATTGTTTTTTGTTTTTCATAAATAATCTTTAGATTATTAAGATATGGGGTTTTTTAAGGGGGCAAAAATAAAAAAGTTACATAAAAAATCAAATTACATGTCATATGAAAGGGCTTTGTTTGGACATTCCAAAACAATTTTTACTTTTTTTCTTCATCAAGGTTCTTCTACTGGTCGGTCAGTTCCTTTGCTTTTTGTTTTTTTTTTTCTTGAAATAAATTAAGGAGGTATTCAGTTCTCATAAAATGGTGACAACGACCAGGTCTGATGATGGAGCCAAGGTCTGTTCAACGGAACTCTTCAATAAATAGGCCTATAGAGTTGAAACTTGGTTACCGGACCAAGTTAGTAGGCGGTAGTCAGAAAAAAGTCCAAACATAATGTTTGGACTTGATTTTGACTACCACCTGCACAAAGTTTTGGTGCGTTCGTTGGGTCGCATCACGAGATCTCAGTTCGAGGCGAACTACTAGTTATAGATTTAAAAAATGTTGAAAGACGCTACCTAGAAGTTGTTTTAACCTCAGTCGACATAATTATATTAATTCAAAGTCAAAAGGTTCAGTAAAATCACAAGGATCATTTTGAAACGTCTTAAAGCTAGGTGACTCTAGGTGCCAGTTCCACGCGACCAAAGCCTAGAAGAACAGCCAACAAACTTACTGCTTGGTTCCTACCGTTCTTTTGTATGATCCTTGTTACAATGTCATTTAACACTATACAGATGTATAGTGATCCAGAAGCAATCAGGAACGCACGGAGACAGCTCCGAGAGCGATGGAGGAGACGAGGAGTACAGGAAACCACAGCCGAAGGAGCCTCAACCTGATCGATTGAGACAACCTTATAGTAGTTGGAATAAGGGTCATGATGCTGAGGTACGTTCGTTCACCGTGGTACCATTAGACAGTACCATGTACCATCGATTAAAGCCGGGAATACACATGACTGTAGCTGGCACACTTGCATAAAAGCTACTTGCACATGCCACCTATTTCCATGTGTATACGCTAACTGGCATGCCTGTATCTGCCACGCAAGTAGCTAGCCCAACATTCTATTTTTTGTGAGTCCGGTTATTGTACGACATGATAATGTTCAGCACGATAATGTACAGCATGATATTTGGAATCCACTTTGGTACCTTTTTGGATTCGTTTTATCTGAGTGTACATTTTCGGGGTGTGCAATAACTGGATGTGCAATATTGTCACGTGTAGTTAATGTGCAGCCAGTTAATACACAGCATGATAATGTACAGCACGTTAATGTACAGCATGATAATTGGAAGCCACTTTGGTACCGTAAAAAATAATTTCTGGCACTTCGGCGCCGCGGCACGCTCGCTTTGCTCGCTCCCCTCGTGCGTTATTGATATGTTTCAACATAACCTAGCCAATCCGACTCGACGGTACTAAAGTGGTTTCCATTCACTGGGTGTACATTAACAACACGTGACAATATTGCATGGCATGTTATTGTGCGGGATGATAATGTACACCCCGATAATTCAAACCAGTGGACACGGATTATTGGGTGTATCATGCTGTGCAATAACATGCTGTACATTATTTGGCCGTACATTATTGGCTCCCTTTTTTGTCAGCTACAGGCATGCAACGTGAAGGAGGGGACGCGGGACGCTACGAAACCGGCAAATACAGGCATGCAAGGACGCAAACTAAACGAACTTGTTTAACTTGCAAATCTATCCACATTGTGCTAGTAACTTCCTCATGCCAGTAACTTCTACATGTTTTTAACAAGCATGCCCGGTACTGCTCCATTTTACAGACATGTGTACAGCGGCCTTAACACAGCTGGCACAGCTGTCGAATTTTACTGAATGCGGTACATTTTATGACGTACAACATATTTTGCTGGAATGTGTCCGAAACAATGCATTTATATTATGTTGTTTTGGAAGGCGATGTATGAATGTTGGTACTTAATAAAAACATCTTGGCTTAACCAGACAGGCCAAGACGCTATTTTTCATACCAAGATGTTATATAGGTTGGCAGAATTAGGGTTAATTAGGTAGTTTAACGGCCGGTTTCTTAAAGGTCGATCAACACTAATCGGATGTCAAGTCACTCGCCATTACAGCTACTACATCGAATTAGATGGAGCAAGTGACTTGACATGCGGTAAGTTTTGATCGGGCTTTCAAAAACCGCCCGTAAGTTTAGATTATGAGATGTATTTTTTTATGATGTTTTATTATAGGGCAGTGTGGTCGCCCAGCGACAAAGCCCTTAAAATAACGCCTTTTCCTGCCGCCAAGCAGCAACGCTGTGTTTCGGTTTGAAGAGTGTGGTTGCCGGTGTAATTACAGGCACATGAGGCTTAACATCTGTATGCCTCAAGTTGATGGACGCAGAGCAGTGCATCGTAGGGCACGTTCCTATCGTGCGTGACTTACGAGGCAATGCTTTGTTATAGGTGATGATTACCACTTAACATCAGGTGGGCCATCTGCTTGTTCCATCAGCTGGTTGTATAAAAAAAAAAAAAAAGTAGTCTGGGCGCAAAAACATGTAACGCGCCAATTTTTTTATGTTAGATAGACATCTCCAGCCGACTTTACTATGGACTGACTTTAAACGAGGTGTTCCAATTCTTGTACTTAAAACTTCAGGTGGCTAAAGTACCCATCAATGTGAATAACTTTTTCAGGGTACTCTAGCCACCTGAAGTTTTAAGTATACAAGTATTTTCAAACAATATTTATTTAAATTTTTATATTTATTTGATTTGATTTATGGTTTTTGTTCCAGAATGTGTCTCCGGAACTTTTGAAATACAGAATTCTACCCATAAGACCGCAGGGCGAATATCGGCTGAGGAACAGACTCTTTAGGAAGTACATACCCTAGCGTTCTACATCTACAAGACTATCACTCTATGCCCAAATCATGATTTGATATTGTCTATTCTTTATAACCACACACATGAGTAAAATAAATAATTTGTTGGAGCAATGCAGCTGTTTTATTTAATAAAGTTCATCATCATCATGATTTTTGAAAAACCCAAACCCAGCAAGCATAGATATTTCTTATGCATTTATCTAAGTACCCTTTTTTTTCAATCTAACGTATAGTTTCCAAATGAGTCAGAAAGTACATAATTAAATTAATTTTGGTATTTATTTTTGAAGAGCACTGCTGCCAAGTTTCGATCCTAAGGTCGTGCGTTCCAAACCTGTCCTGGATCGAGGAAGTAAAAATTATGTGCACAGTGCCAGCAGGTACCTTTTAAGAAATTTATAAGGCTTACAGCCGGTTTCTGAAAGCCCGATCAAAACTAATTGCATGTCAAGTCACTTCTAATTCGATGTAATAGCTGAAACGGCGAGTGACTTGACATCCGATTAGTTTTGATAGAGCTTTCAGAAACCGGCCGTTAGTATCTGTATGCCTCAAGTCGATGGACGGGGCAGTGCATCGTAGAGCACGTTCATATCGTGCGTCAACTTTGCTCACGACTTGCGAGGCAAATGTACCTAGAAGGTATCTATAAAAAAACTTGCACTCAAATAAGTTGCATCAAGAAATAAAAATAAAAAACGATATAAGTAGGTGTCGCGCGACGTTAGCATAAATTAGTTTTGTGAGATTGCAACACTGTTTGTATTGTTGGTAGATGAATATTTATCTGTGTGATTAGTTTTTGAGGGTGGACAATCGACACGCACAGCACTACCATTAATCGCTTGGGCAGAACGAAACGAGAGGCCTTTCGAGTGAGTCGAAAGCTTGTCTAGCCGTTACTGTCTGGAGACATGGAGAAGTAAGGTTGCCCACGATGATGGGGTAAGTGCTAGAGAATAATCGAGTATTATGAAGGAGGGCTAATGAGGTTTTGTGAAAACGAATCCGCGTTAAACTCTACCCTCCGCGTTAAGCTCTACCCTCCGCGTTAATAAAGAAAGAAGCAGTTTACATTATTATAAGTTGACCCATAACCTCATCCTCATATTAATCTTGTCGTAATTGCTATCACCGTTTTGTGATAGCCCTCTTAATTTAGTAAAAAGGTGCGACAAATGGGCTTTTAACGCAGTGTGTTACATTTTACTTTTAAGGTACTCCGATTGCGAGTAAATAAAATAGAGTGGTTTTTTGAGAAGGGGGCGGTGATGGCCAACTTCTAAACCACGAAAGTTAGAGAAGAGTCGTGAAAAGAGTCATTGCCTCGATTTATTAAGAAAACAATAGCCTTGGCTATCACCGCCCCTCTCAAAAATCCACCCTGTGTACAATATTGTCGCGAATGCGAAGCAAATATACGAGTATATGTACATATAGCTAGTATAGGCTGAACGCTCAGGGAGAAATAGTGCTGTGTGACGTCATAAGGAACAGGCGGGGTGAGCGGGTGCGCGGGCGCGCGCTCCCGCCCCTCTGGCCCGGCATTGAGCCATGAGACGTCCAGGGAGAAGCATTGGTCTTCTTCTTCTTCTCGTGTCACTAGCTTTGTAGAGACAGTGTGGTGAAAGAGTTACAGGTGCACCTTAGTTCTTCTTGTGTCACTAGCTTTGTCGAGACAGTGTGGTGAAAGAGTTTCAGGTGCGCCTCAGAGAGGCTCCGTGCGAGCAATTCGAGTTAAGTACTAGAACATTGGTGAGTGAGCTTGAATTATAACTGAGCATGAGTTACCAGATCTTACTGCCTTTTATGTTGAACAGTTTGCCGATGTGTTCGGCCTGTTTGCGAACAGGTACCAGAGTATGTTAGACCAGACGATCAGATTAAACAGCATCAGTACCAGACCAGAGTTTTAGCGAGGCTCGGGGTGGCTATAGGGGAGGTTGGAGGCCACACCGGGGGAACACCCCCCAATACCTACTCCAGGGGGAACAGCCCTCAATAAGTACCCAAAGGGAACAGCCCCTTAATATGTATCCAGAGGGAACAGCCCCTTAATACATGCCCAGGGGGGAAAAGCCCCCAATACATACGATCAGGAACTTACGATCACGATATCAGAATCAGTCGAAACCAGTAAACAGAACATCAGCTCGGTAATCAGATCAGATATTCGTCGTACCTCTTAGTTTATATAGGTACTTGGCGACATGGTGGAGAAGCTGGGATGTGTTTCAATGAACATTCTCGAGAAAATTATTAGAAGCAGAAAATTTTCAAAGTATAAGTTACATTAACCCCTTTGACTGCTGTAACATAACAGCGTGTAATACGTGTGCCACAATACTTATATTTTTCAGGAGAAGGATAGTCAGAGGCGCGACCGAGTGTTGCAGTAGGCAGGCACATAGAAATGTTTAGAATACTCGTATTACAAACGACGTTGGGTGATGACGCGCCATACCCATAAAGTTGTTTACAACTGAGTGGATGGTTTCTTTGTTCTTTGGTTAACAATACATAGTGTACCTAGTAGAATTAACTAAAAGCTGTTCGTAGAAAAATTCTAGATAGGTACATATCGCAACATATACAGCCTTATACTGGTGTATTTGCGTGTGTCCGCTAGTAGGTATGTAACCAAAGTTTTATTATTTTGTTTTAGATTTTCGAACGTACCTACCTCCGTTTACGAAGAAAACAGTTTTGCTCTTGGGTCTTACTGTAGGTAGTAGGTACTGTATTAAGAATGGACGACGTCCTCCGAACTCGTTTAAAATTGATATATGAATCCGTTCAGTCTCACATAAGTTCTGCTCAGTGTGAACTAAAGAAATTAACAGAAAGTTGTACCAACTTAAAGGAACTAGAACTGACTGGGTCTAAGCTAAAAGGTGCCAATCAAAGGCTTGCCTCAGAAATTCATAATTACTACAAAGTTATTAAAGAACCCGATGTTGACGTAATCAGTCGGTACACACTGTCACAAATGCAAACTGAAGATTTGATATCCGAAATAGATTTTATTATTAAGCGTAATGACAAAAAACGTTCAGTGGTTACCAGCAGCGAAAACATGAACATAACTAGCAAGTTGCCAAGAATGGAGTTACCCAAGTTTGACGGTGACGTTCTCAAATGGTATCAGTTTTGGGATCAGTTTTCATCAAATGTAGATAGTCGCAGTATCAACGAAGTCGATAAGTTGTTATACCTACAATCTGTTCTCGAAGGTGATGCAAAACAGGCTATCGAAGGGCTAGACACAACCAATACGAACTATAGTATCGCCGTGAAAACTCTCAAAGACAGATACAACCTAGCGCTATTATCGACGCTCATTATGTGGCTCTTTACAGAATAAAGACGGCAAAAACAAATCAAGTTAAGGATTGCAGGCAAGTTCTCAATGAAATTGAGAGACATCTTAGAGTGCTTAGTTCATCAGGTGAAGACGTGAATCATAACCATCTCAGAGTAATGATTATGGAAAAGTTTCCAGAAGACCTAATTTATGAATTGAGAATGAAGATGACAGGCGAAGACGAAAAAATAGATGACATCAGAAAATATTTAGAGTATATAATATCAGCTAGAGAGACATCGAATAGGCTAAAGAATTGTATAGAAACGAAAGATACAGACACAACAATCAACGAGAGCAAAAGTGTCAATTTCACTTTAGGTTCCATGCCTGTTGGGGGCAGAAGATAGATAATAGATAGAGGAGTGATACTGAGTCACGTAGATTCACAGTTTTTAGAAAAGATATACCAAAATTTGATAGTAGATCATTCAATAAATCACAACCATACTCAAATAAAAGATCATGTGACACGTTAGACAAAAGCGATGAGCAGCATAAAAGGAAAAGTAGGTGTATATTTTGTAAACAGCAACATTTTAATGATGAGTGTACTTCTTACAAAACTATGCAGGATAGGAAGTCACAATTAAGAAACCGTTGTTACAGTTGCTTCCGTGAAGGACATAAGGCTAACCTTTGCCAATCCAAACGTAAGTGTCGACATTGCAATGAAGTTGGTACACATAATCGAGCATTATGTCCCGCAAAATTGTTACAGCCAAAAAAGTCCATCCAGACAGAGTAAATCAGACAAATTCATTTTAGATATGAAGCAAATTTTACGTTGTTTTTCAAACTTGTACCGTGGTGGTAAATAACTCAGAGACAACATCGAAATCATTGCAATCAAACAGAAGCTACGGCCAACGCTTTGAAGCTCTTGATTGCAAAGAAATCAAATTTATCAGTTTTATATTTAGAGCGAAATCATCTCTTCAAAAACATGACTCGAATCAATGTTACACGTTTTATTCACGCCAACCTCACATTATGTAGGTTTATGAACTCAGTCAATAGAAACACATTGCAGGTATGGAGCGATACTCGACAGAAATAAAGGAGCGGTACCTACTCAGACAGAAATAAATTAAAATGGCAGACAAAAAAGAAAATGATTAAAGCACTCGTTTGAGTCACCTAAGAAGATCTTGGTTACACAGGACCCTTTCTTAGTAAATTCAAAACATGGTTCCTCATCACTGCGTTCATAGTCTTGATAAGACAAAAACCTACATGTTGTGTGTCAGCTAAAACAGATAATCGATGTGTTGAAAGTATAATATCGATCGAGGGCTATTGATGTTATAGACTCGACTGGGTTGTTGGTTAAAATCAGAAAACATAGGCATACCTAGTCGCAGACGTAGAAAAGGCTTTCTTACAGTTAGGTCTCCAAGACCTAGACTGAGATGTGACAAGACTTCTTTGACTAAAAGACATAAAGGGTGATGCTCAGTCAGATAACGACTTGCATCTATGGTTTTGCCGCGTCCCCTTTAGTGTAATTACCAGTTCATTTTTATTGAACGCCACGATAAGGTTCCATTTAACGAGATTAGACAGTTTTCTCATGAAAAACCTAGCAGAAGATATTTACGTAGATAATATAGCTGCAGGCGCACAGACGGTACCTATCAGATGCACTAAGATTGTATGAGACATCTAAAAAATCAGTATTCAGTATCAGTAAAAATCAGTTTAGAAGAAATATAGTCAAAACGTGATGTTTCGAAGAGCAAAGCTTCATTCTACGGCCCATGTGATTTTACAGGTTTCGAGGTACCTCAGTCAGCAAAGTTATGGAAAATAAGAGTAAAATAGAACGTTAAATTAAATGAGATGGCAAAACATAGCGTCAAAGTTTGCTTATCATAAGGACATATCACATCAGTCAGTATATTATAACGTCTAAACAGAGGCGAAATAGGAAATCCGATTATGAGCTCGATCACAGACCAGCTTACGGATACGTACACAGTGGTCATAGAATGGCCGCGGTTCTTTAGTAATAATAATATTTTCATTTTAGTTATTAAAAAGTCTAGATTAGTGCCCTTAAGGGACCAAATTAACCTACCCATTTTTACGTCTTAAGATTATGAAATCTGAAGAAATGTGTGTGTGGGGGGTCGCGTATAGGACTCCCCCGCACCTTGCACACGCCCTGCAGGGCGGTGTCGGGTGCCTCTCCACAATCAGGTGGACCGAGCACGGGTAGCTTGCGCCGCCGTTAGCTCTAGGCCTAAACGGCACCTGATAGTGGAGGTGTTTGCTGGGTCTGGTGTAGCCGTCCGTCACCGTTGGGGGTGGGCGTGAGGTGGAGGGCCTCGTGTTGCTACTGTTGTTCCAAAAGAAACGCAAGGTTACTTTTCGGTGGCGGTAATGGGGGTGCGAGGGGGTTGACTTTCCTACAGCAATTAGCATTTGCCTTGGTGATGATCCTGAACTGCTCCTCAGACTTTTTCGGATCTTGATTCCCTTCTTCCAGTTATAAGTAGATACCATTACCGATGTTATACCACACCACTGGTCGGACCTCGCCTCCTTACGTACCTCGAAGCATTACCTTAAGGAGACCGAGGCCCAAACCCTTGTTTACCTCTACCTAAATCACCCTTTAGTCAACCCTCTTTCACTCCATACCGACCTCATTTATTAACAAAAACTCTTAGTATCTAGGATACCTGACGGGCACAGTGCCCCCCTCTCAGGTCAAAAGTTCCCCTAGGGCCTACAGGCCTTTATTTGTTTCTAGCTTACATATTTCTATGCTAAATTTCAGTATGACAAAATATTATTTATGTTTCTTCGACTACTATGTTCAAACTACCAACTTTATTTCCTACCTAGTTTATTAATTACATAGACGCTAATTTTCCCTATTTCCTGACATAAATAAAAAACCCGTAACTTGTCATTTATTCCTAATACAAACAAAATACTAATCTAATCATAAGCAAAAATAAGGCCATGAATAGAGGGAGACAGACATATCACTTTTAGCCACCTCCTTCTAAAAACCACTACATGTTTTTAGTCATGCTGTCTCACTCTTTTCATGCGACTATTCCGTATTGATGCGTAGGAGACTGTTTCATCGCCAACATCCTCCCCCTCGTGCGCAGCACCGATTCCCTGGTTTGGCGCCATCCTGAAGTGTGGTAAGGCTTCTCCGTCTGCAAGCGCGCCATCCCGAGGAGCCTGGAGGGCTCCCCCGTCTGCCATCGCGCCATCCCGTTGATCGTCGATCCTAGCTCGGTGACTCGACGACCGGTGGCTCCCTGGTCCGTTATCAGACGTTAGGGTTGTCTTTTGGGACCAGGAGCGGGGCGGCGTGTTCTGGCCCTTCAGACGTTAGGGTTGTCGTCGGGACCAGAAGTACCGCCTTGCTGCTTGGCCGCTTGAAGATACCGTGCGGGGTGCGCACGTCCACGATCCGGGTGCGGTGGTCGGACCCTGGGTAGGTACGGGTCACGACCCCGCGAGGCCACACGTTGCGTGGCAGTGTGGGGTCCACTATGAGGACCGTGTCCCCACACTGCAGATCTCGTTCAGTTGTGGCGCCGTCGACTCGCCTGGGTAGGAGTGTAGGTAGGTACTCCCGCACCCATCTAGCCCAAAAGTGATCGGCTAGTCGCTGCGCCGTCCTCCACGACCGCCGTCCGGTGAGGTCCTCTTCGGTGAATGCCCCCAGCCTGGGGGCGCCGCATGACCTCCCAATGAGGAAATGGTTCGGTGTGAGGCCTTCCTCTTCTTCTTCCGTCTGTATGAGCGGTCTTGAGTTCACCACATGCTCCGCTTCAAGCAGTAGTGTGTGAAGGACTTCTTCCTTGGGGTGTCTCTCCTTGAGCGTCACGTTCAGTGCGCTCTTCACTGACTTCACCAGTCGTTCCCAGGCCCCTCCCATGTTCGGTGCGCCTGGTGCGATGAACTTCCACCGCACCCCTGCTGCCATGGCCTGTTCTGCGAAGCCCGCCGTGTTCAGTTCGTCGATTGCCGTCTTCAGTTCTTTGTTGGCCCCCACGAAGTTGGTGCCATTGTCGCTGAAGATTGTCCTCGGTTGCCCCCGCCGTGCAGCCATCCTTCTTAGTGCCATGATCATGGAATCTGTGGACAAGGATGCTGCCAACTCGAGGTGTACAGCCCTGGTAGTTAGACACGTGAATAGAGCGCCCCACCGTTTCTCGTGCCGCCGTCCCACCGTCACCGTCATAGGGCCGAAATAATCGACGGCGGTATTCGTGAAGGGTGGTTCGCCGACTTGTAGGCGCTCCCTCGGCAGGTTTCCAGTGGGCGGGCGTTGCGGCCCCCCTCTGTAGACTCTGCACCACTGACATCCGTGCCTCGTAGCCTTCACCGCTGATCGCAACCCGAGGACCCAATAACGTTGACGAATCTCGTTCATGACCGTCGCGTGGTTGCCGTGGTTGAAGACTTCGTGGTAATGAGTTATCAAAAGTCTTGTTACCTCGTTTCGGCTGTCCAGGACGATTGGCCGCTTGTACTGGCTTGTCATATCGGCGGCGTCGATTCTGCCGCGTAGTTTGATGAGGCCGCCCTCCTTCACGACGTCAAGCTTCTTGAGTTTTCCTTTCTCCTCGAAGTGACTGTCGTCTTGGCTCCTCATGAGAAGCGCCCGCTCTGCTCTTTCCAAGCAGCCGACATCTAAAGGTAAAAACGATCGTGTCTTTACATTTATGATAGGCCGTTTGTAGGCCTGCTTCTTGGTTTTGGTGGTCTTCCTCCAGGTAGGGTCTTCCCTCTCCCCCCTGGCCGCACCTACTGTTTCCTTCTTTCTGCACAAGTCGATGAACTGAAATACTCTTGCCGTCGCTCTCAGCAGTCTCGTCCATTTCGAAAATCTCTTGGGATCGGGAGTACCTAGATTGTACTCACGTGATCTTATAGTAGCGACTTTCAGTTCATTTTTGTCTTCGCTCGTAGACTTGCGATTGAATGTGCGGTCCTCTGGCCACCCCTCCTCTTCCCCCTCAAGGAACTTCGGCCCCGTGTACCAACGGTGGCCGCCGTCAAAATTCCTGGGGACTTCTCTGGTGGCGTCGTCAGCCGGGTTCTCCGCCGTGGGTACCCAACGCCATTGTTGTGGTCGTGTCGTGTCTTCTATTTCCGCCAGACGATGCGCGACAAAGGGCTTGAATGTTCTCGCGTCAGCCCTTATCCAAGAGAGTACCGTACTCGAGTCTGTCCAGTACGTCTTCTTGGACGCCTTCATGTCCATCTCTTCCTCGATGGAACGCGCCAGTCTGGCACCTAGCAGCGCGGCTTGAAGCTCTAACCTTGGGATGGAGACCGGCTTCAGTGGGGTGACTCGTGCCTTACCGGCTACCAGAGTCACGTTGTACCTTCCCTCCTGGCTGCGTTGTCTCCAGTACACCGAGCACGCGTATGCCGTCTCACTGGCATCCGTGAACACGTGCATGTCTCCTTCTCCCTTGCAGCGGGAGATACATCGCACGATCCTTAGATGTCGCAGCAGTTGAAGATCTTGTAGGTAGATCTTCCACGAGGCCTCTTCCGTGTCGGTTACCTTCTCGTCCCAGCCGACGCCGCTTCTCCACACGTCCTGCATCAGTTTCTTCCCCTGGATCAGAACAGGAGAAGCTAGACCCAGGGGATCGAAAGTGCTCATGACTGCACTTGTCACCTGACGCTTGGTTGGAGTTTCCTCTTGGTTCACGACGTTGACCACGTTGCGTAGCTGCGTCCTGAATCCCATTTCGTCCTCTTCAGTAAACCAGCGCAGCCCCAGAGTCCGTTCCTCCTTGGACCCGAGCTCTATCTCTGTGTTTACCTGGTCTGTGAGACCCCTGAGGACCTCCCGGCTGTTTGACGCCCATCCTCGCAGCCGAAAGCCGGCTCTTTGATGGATGGCGTCTACCTGACGTGCTATCGTCAGCGCCTCTTCCGTGGTGTCGAAGCAGTGTAGATAATCGTCCATGTAATGGTTCTTCACCACTGCCCTTGCTGCTTCTGGAAATTCACCTTCCGCATCTTGTGCGTTGCGATTCTTCACATAAATCGCCAAACTAGGTGAGCAAGCGGCACCGAAGATAACGGACGTCATTCTGTATTCTGTAGGCGCTCCACAGCGCTTCGCCCCTCTCCATAGGAAGCGTAGGCTGTCTCTATCCTCTTCTCGTATCTTCACTTGGAGGAACATCTCCTGAATGTCTGACACTACCGCGATTGGCTTCTCTCTGAAGCGCAGTAGCACTCCAAACAGCGACTGAAGCAAGTCCGGACCCTGTAGCAGCGCGTCGTTTAAACTCTTGCCTCCACACTTTGCAGCAGCGTCGAACACTAACCTTATCTTCCCCTTAGTGGGGTGTGTCACGGCAAAGTGCGGCAGGTACCACTTCCTGGTCGACGCGGACTCGTGGGTGACTTCCTCTGCGTACCCACTGACCTGAAGGTGGTTGATCTGTCGTTCGTATTCAGTCTTCAGGCCCCTGTCCTTGTCCAACTTGCGTTCGATGTTCCTCAATCTTCCCAGTGCCGAATCGTAGTTATTCGGCATTGTTTCTTCGTCAGTTCTCCACAGCATTCCCGTCTCAAAGCGTCCGTTTGCTAATTGACGCGTGGTTTGACGAAGTAGTTGCACGGCGCGTTCCTCGGCGTCCGTGCTAGGTCGTCGCGGCTGTATACCCAACGACTCTATCGCGAAGTGCTCCTTCATAAGTTCATCCAAGCTCTCTTCACGAGCAGAGATCTTCGCATAGGTAAGGCAGTTCACCCTCTGAGCTGCTCCCCCGTCTGTCCCGTGTAGCACCCATCCCAGGTGCGTGAGGGAGGCAGCAGGTTGTCCGCGTTTACCTTTTCTTGTTACTCGTGACACGATGAGCTCCCAGTTGTCTTGACCTATGAGCATCTTCGGTGACTCTTCTTCGTAGTAGAGTCTCTCTGACAACCCCTTGAGGTGGCTGCACTCGTCGAGTCGCGACCGGTTGATCGCCTGAGGAGATAGCCTGAGCTCGTCGATCGTACGCGCCCCGCTGATCCTCTTCCGTTGACTCGAGTGAATGCCCCTCAGGCTGATGTCAATCCGCATGGAGTCATCCTTCCTGATGACTCGCCCCCCTATCGTTTCCAACGATAGGGTTTGCCTGGGTCCCTCCAGGCCGACTTCATCCGCCACCGCTGAGTCGATGAGGGTGATTGTCGATCCTTCGTCCAGCAAAGCCAATATCCTGACTTTCCCTTTCGGCCCGTACACCTCCACGGGTACCATCTTCAAGTACGCTCTTGCGTCCTTGTTGTAGTTCATCGAATGAACGTTGTTTGCCACTTCCCTGGCAGGACTCTCCTGATCTGTAGTCACCTTGTCCGGTGCCTGCTTCTGCTCTTCATGCAGTAAGGCGTGGTGCCATCTACGGCAGTGTTTACACGATGGCCTCCTGCACGAATCCTTCCTGTGTCTGCTGCGGAGACACTTGAAGCAGTACCTCGACTTCCTCGCTATGGCCCATCTGTCTGTTACTGAAGCTTGAAGAAACTTCTTGCATTCCTCTAGGTGATGGCCTCCCTCGCAGTGTGGACATGAAAGTTGCTGCGCCTCCTGCGGCTCCGTCGTGGCGTGCGTCGCCTGACGTTGTTGAGTCGCCTTCTTGGAGACGACGGTCTCCTGCGCGGCGTACGGTCCACACCGTTCGGCCTCTCGGTTCAGGAACTGAGCAATCAGCACCAAGTCTGGGTTCTCATGCTCGATCGCGAAGTCGTACCACCTGTACTTGAGCACCATTGGTAACTTATCTATGATTACCTTTATCATCTCAGGAGAGTTCAAATATTGCGGCTTCTTTAGACCCTTGATCGTCGCGACGGTGTTGTTAATCGTGCCAGCAAACATACACACATCTCGCGCGCTCTCCGTAGTCTTGGATAGGCTTCTTACCTTTTCCAATTCCGCCAAGACTAGGGCTTCTGGTCTGCCGTACCTTCGGCGTAGAGACTCCAACACCTCCTCCGGTGCGCACTCAGAGTATAAAATACTTCTTACCGTGTCTCTAGCCGCGCCCTTGATACCTCTTCTCAGCCGAGCCATATTCTGCACCGTGCTGAACAAGGACGCCGTATCCTCATACACCGACTTGAAGGCCAGCCATTCCCCACTGCTCCCATCGAAAACCGGTAACTCGTACATATACGCGGGCTGGTGCGTATATCCGGTCCTCGGAGCAGTGCCAATAGCGCTCACGATTGCCTTCGCCAACAATCCTATGCTGCCGGCCTCCATACCTTTTAGGTCCTCTGGCTTCACCTCGGCTGCAGTTGGAGCTTGGGATTTTAAGGGGCCATCCTTGGTCCCACCTGGTCGCCCCTCCGCGGGCGTCCTCCCTTCTCCCTGACGTCCTCCACCAGACATCCTGCTTACCGTGTCGTTAACCCAGTCTTGGACCTCTTTGGCTCGATCGTCGGGTTCATCGTCGGCAGACTCCTCATCTGCCGAGTCCTCTGCTGGAGAGTCCTCACCAATCCTTAACAGATCCATCTCTGCCCTCGCCAGCGCGGCGGCGGCCTGGGCCTCCTGCATCTCCCTGCGGCTGATCTCTGCACGCAGTTGGGCCTCCCGCCGCAACCGTGTCCTCTCTGCCGCCGACGAGGGTTTGTCTGAGTTAGGATGACTGGACTTACCTCCAGCTTCACTTAACCTTCTTTTGCTTCTTTCCGGGGCGCTAGGGACCAGGGTTCTGGTCTCCAGCGCGGTACCGGCCGTACCCGTGGTGTCTGTGGTTGTTGCAGCCGTCCCGGACGTCCCGGAGGCCTCCGTGGTCTCCGGGGTCTGTTCCTCTTCCATTTGACGGCGATTCGCTCCCGCGCGACTGCGGGTCACGGGCATGGTGTCGGGTGGTCGTCTGCTTCCCTGGTATGCACGCACAGCCTTTCGGGTGAAAGGCCGTGACGGCTCCCAGACTCTCCGTCAGCAAGTGGTAATTCGGCCCCAATGCTAGCTGATTTACGGAAAGTCGCCAGACGCCCTCGCACCGATAAACAACAGAAGCAGCCGCCCCCAAGGCGATGGTTACGGTATGACACAGATCCGGCACCGAAGGACCAGCTGTGGGGGGTCGCGTATAGGACTCCCCCGCACCTTGCACACGCCCTGCAGGGCGGTGTCGGGTGCCTCTCCACAATCAGGTGGACCGAGCACGGGTAGCTTGCGCCGCCGTTAGCTCTAGGCCTAAACGGCACCTGATAGTGGAGGTGTTTGCTGGGTCTGGTGTAGCCGTCCGTCACCGTTGGGGGTGGGCGTGAGGTGGAGGGCCTCGTGTTGCTACTGTTGTTCCAAAAGAAACGCAAGGTTACTTTTCGGTGGCGGTAATGGGGGTGCGAGGGGGTTGACTTTCCTACAGCAATTAGCATTTGCCTTGGTGATGATCCTGAACTGCTCCTCAGACTTTTTCGGATCTTGATTCCCTTCTTCCAGTTATAAGTAGATACCATTACCGATGTTATACCACACCACTGGTCGGACCTCGCCTCCTTACGTACCTCGAAGCATTACCTTAAGGAGACCGAGGCCCAAACCCTTGTTTACCTCTACCTAAATCACCCTTTAGTCAACCCTCTTTCACTCCATACCGACCTCATTTATTAACAAAAACTCTTAGTATCTAGGATACCTGACGGGCACAGTGCCCCCCTCTCAGGTCAAAAGTTCCCCTAGGGCCTACAGGCCTTTATTTGTTTCTAGCTTACATATTTCTATGCTAAATTTCAGTATGACAAAATATTATTTATGTTTCTTCGACTACTATGTTCAAACTACCAACTTTATTTCCTACCTAGTTTATTAATTACATAGACGCTAATTTTCCCTATTTCCTGACATAAATAAAAAACCCGTAACTTGTCATTTATTCCTAATACAAACAAAATACTAATCTAATCATAAGCAAAAATAAGGCCATGAATAGAGGGAGACAGACATATCACTTTTAGCCACCTCCTTCTAAAAACCACTACATGTTTTTAGTCATGCTGTCTCACTCTTTTCATGCGACTATTCCGTATTGATGCGTAGGAGACTGTTTCATCGCCAACAGTGTGGACAATTTTTGTGGACCGATAGGTAGCCAATAAGTTTGAGTTCAGACAAATCTCAAAAACTGCCACTGTTTGTTTCCCGTAGAATAAATGAGATAAAGCAGCGCATAATCTCGCAAAGTTAGGTATGTACCTACCAATAAAACTAGGCAAACTAGCTACCATTAGACATAGGCACTAGGGCAGATAAGAGTAGATTCTTAAAAAGGGATGGCCTGATATTTTGACGAAAGATTCAGATAAGTGGCCTACGTATACGTACCTATCCTATTAGCATGGATAATGTTCAGACTCAAATTTTTTTTGGCCGGGAGGGTCTTGCGAATTTGAAACAGACTAATCTTAGTACATAACCAGAATAAGAAAGTGAACCAGCCTTATTAAGTAGTTCTCAACACTATGGCTCTGACAAGACAAAGATAATGACGATGCCACCACCGTCAAACTATCAGCAATGCCTTGTTTACCAAAAGAGAGAGTGAAGCTCAGACTATCTTTGGGTTTTACTGGTTTATATTAATTCGGTCCTCATAAGATGTCTCAAGAAAAACCTATTATTTTGTTGTGCCTATTTACGTATTTAACTGTTAAGATTATACATAGGGAAGTGGTTAAAGTCGTAACCGCGGACGAGTGTTGGTATATTAGCCATAAGAAGATATGTTACAGTGAGAGGTGTCATACAAGAGACTTACTATAACAGATATCGCCACACAATTCAAGCCAGATGTACGAACTTCAGACTATTGTATTCCCGCAGAACAATTTGCGTTGTAAGGTTGGAGAATTTTAAGAACGCTTGCTAGGTTTTGTTAAACATAGTATGAAAAGGACTCTAGACAAACACTTTATAAACCACAGCGGTAGGTGCGGAGCTAGAACATGTTCAGACGCCAGTGTAGGAGGTCCAGTGACAACTCATATCTCAGACCGCGATTTCTTAGAATCAGCAATGTTAAACAAATCTAATCGATGATGATTGATGGTTCGAAACGCGGTCACATATTATAATGGAATTTGCGAATAAATTTACCAATCAGTATTTGACTAGTCTTCGTGAAAGACCATGGGACAGGCAACCATGAGTAGTAGTTAATAGAGCACCAAAGTTATCAGAGACAGTTCAGATAAAAGCAGACGGCAGTAGTAGGACACACTGGAAAGATGGAAAAATAACAGAGTTATTTAAGGGTTCGAATGGACATGATAGAGTAGCCAGAATAAAAGTACCATCAGGGGCATCAGGTGAAACATTCACTCGTTCTATAGGTCATCTGTTTCCACTTAAAGTTGAAGAACAGAATACAGTACCTTAACTAAATCAGAAAGATCCCACGATTAGAGCTAGTCCTGATTCAGAGGCAACTCATGTTGAACAACCAGCAACACCAGACCAAATATCACAATAATGGCAGTTCTTCAACAAACATTGAAGTCAACGAACCCATGAGCATTAATCGATCAGAAACTTCAGCACAACCAGCATCAGAGACTAGAGCGAGACCAATCAGAGCTTCAGCGGATAAAGCTAGACAGAAGGTCAAGGAGTGGACCTCCCAGTTGATGATCACATTATTTGAGCAGTAGCATTAGACAGATACAAAGTACATAGCAGTAATTAAAGTATTTTATGTTTAATCTCATTGTAATTTCTAAAGGATTAAAATTAGAAGTAAATCGAATCAGATTTTTATTTCTTTTCTCCCAGGGGGGAGTGTCGCGAATGCGAAGCAAATATACGAGTATATGTACATATAGCTAGTATAGGCTGAACGCTCAGGGAGAAATAGTGCTGTGTGACGTCATAAGGAACAGGCGGGGTGAGCGGGTGCGCGGGCGCGCGCTCCCGCCCCTCTGGCCCGGCATTGAGCATGAGACGTCCAGGGAGAAGCATTGGTCTTCTTCTTCTTCTCGTGTCACTAGCTTTGTAGAGACAGTGTGGTGAAAGAGTTACAGGTGCACCTTAGTTCTTCTTGTGTCACTAGCTTTGTCGAGACAGTGTGGTGAAAGAGTTTCAGGTGCGCCTCAGAGAGGCTCCGTGCGAGCAATTCGAGTTAAGTACTAGAACATTGGTGAGTGAGCTTGAATTATAACTGAGCATGAGTTACCAGATCTTACTGCCTTTTATGTTGAACAGTTTGCCGATGTGTTCGGCCTGTTTGCGAACAGTTACCAGAGTATGTTAGACCAGACGATCAGATTAAACAGCATCAGTACCAGACCAGAGTTTTAGCGAGGCTCGGGGTGGCTATAGGGGAGGTTGGAGGCCACACCGGGGGAACACCCCCCAATACCTACTCCAGGGGGAACAGCCCTCAATAAGTACCCAAAGGGAACAGCCCCTTAATATGTATCCAGAGGGAACAGCCCCTTAATACATGCCCAGGGGGGAAAAGCCCCCAATACATACGATCAGGAACTTACGATCACGATATCAGAATCAGTCGAAACCAGTAAACAGAACATCAGCTCGGTAATCAGATCAGATATTCGTCGTACCTCTTAGTTTATATAGGTACTTGGCGACAAATATGATGTAAGGTATTTTTACTGTTCTAAAATATACTACAGTAGCTAGTATCTCGTGAGTAATAGTATTCTGTGGTTGTATTCTCGTGCTCGTGTTTCGGGGCTCGATAGTGCTGTGTGAAATGTCCACCAATACCTGCTTGGAGTAGTTATGTATACCAACCAACCTAATGTCAGGGAACTGAAAAGGCGCGAACAATCGAGTCACGATATTACGCTTGTACTGCGCCCACCTACACTTATGCTGCTCGTTGCATTGCATGGAATTCCTTATGCTTTGTGTACACCTTATCAAAGAGACTGCTCTCAAGTGTAGCGGGTCGCTATCTCCTTGTATAACTCTGGAAAATTTAAAATTTCCTGTTTATATTCAGACTGTAAATAATGGCTGCCATAGAGAAACAAATCGTGTTTTTTCCAAAGGCACACTGTAAAAACGATAACCGGGGTTATGAAAATTACAGAACAACCACAAAATTAATGTTGTAGGTTACCTACCTAAATGCTAACAGCTCTATAAACACATTATTGTATTGTATGTTGTTGAGCTACCTACCTAGTACCTATCTATCTTGTCCGGGGTAGACAAACGGTCGCTGGTACATTCTACCTATTAAATTATATTTTTTTATACAACAGTTAACAAAATGTTTCTGAATGTAACCATTGAAGAGCTGATTCTCTTTCGTGTTGGTTGTAAACATTCAGGTAAGGTAGGTACATTTGAGTGAAGTATTATGAAAACCTATTGCATGAACAAAACTTTTGGAAACAACTCTAAAACTTACATTCGCTGACTTCGTATTTCGGTTTCGTCCACGCTATTGGATTGCATTTGGCGTAAATATTCATAATCATATTCATAGTAAGCGCCATAGAAAATTATATTTCTACAAAAACCTCAGATTTGATATATTTTTAGGAGTTTGGAATCACGGACTTGAAGCTGACTAGTCTGCGTTCCGCATTTACAAAATGTCATAATCAATTGT
The DNA here is from genome assembly GCA_932294275.1 of Chloroclysta siterata. Lineage (NCBI taxonomy): Eukaryota > Metazoa > Arthropoda > Insecta > Lepidoptera > Geometridae > Chloroclysta > Chloroclysta siterata. The sequence goes on along the minus strand of OW028595.1, from coordinate 1,430,708 downwards.
TATGTCGTTGTCAAAATTCTAAAAAAAAAGCCGAAGATTACTTTTATTTGTTTATTTTTATTTGTATTGTAATTTGTATGGTTTGTTTTCGAAAGAAATGGATTTTCTGACTGAAATCTATCTGAAATTATAATTAATAACATAAGTCGGTGCCTGTTTGTTATAGAAAATGAATTACCCGTCTCGCATTGTCGCGAATTCGATGCATTTGATTATGTGTCGATGTTGCCTAGGAAAGGAATGTTCTAAAGATCCTTCAGATTACTCCGATGATTCGGAATTCGTGTTCGGAAAGAAAGCACTGTGCAAAAACATACTAAAAGACGTATTTAACATCCAGGTAACCAAAACACTAGGTAGCTATTTTACAAATTGTATTTTTATACAGTTAATTTGAAAGCTACCACTTACATTTATTTGGTTTTAGTTACAGTCATTGCAAGAACCTTTGACAGAAGAACAGTATTTTATATGCAAAGAGTGCATTTTAAGGCTCCGTGACGCAAGCTTATTCAAAGATATGGTGATAAAGAATGAAGCAATATTTATACAATATTTACAAACTGAACTTGGGAAAGGTAAATTGTTAATAGAACATATTTATTGAAATATCCATAAGAGTCCGGGGAAGTATTACCACCACACCTTTTTCTGCCATCAAGCAGTGTTGCTGTGTTTCGGTTTGAAGAGTGTGAATTGCAAGTTATAATAACACCCAGACAGAGAACAAACATCTATGTTCATCACACAAATGTTTGTTCTCGGTGGGGATCGAACCCACGGCCTATGGCGCAGAAGACAGATCTACTACCAACTGAGCTGTGACAGCTGTTTTAATAATCTGATGTATTTCAGAAAGAAACCAATCAAGTTCTGAATTAAAAACGGAAGAAGTTAAAGAGGAGGTTTCTCCGGAGACAATGGACGTTGACACGCAGCATGATGGCCATGAAGACATATTTGATGATGATGATGGTGAGAATAATTCCGGTATTTTTTTTTTATCTATATTTTAAGGAACTTAGCGTTTTTAAAGACAATGTCAGTTCCATCGTATCTTCGTTTTGTCTCAATGCTCAAGTCCTGTAGTTGCATTTGCCTGAGTTATTCAACAGGTGTGATGACAGGAAGTAGATAAATAGTAATGGGACTACGAGAAATAGTTCTTCCTCGTGGTCCCATTAATAGTTCAAAATAATGGAACCACGAAAAAACGGCGGATTAGTCTGATGGCGCAGTTGGTTATAATACAGCCCCATATCTAAATCTAAAACAAATTTAGTTCCAAACCGGGATCGGCATTATTATTAAGATTGAAGAGTAGTAGAGCTCTTTGTGAATGGCTCGTCCGGGGGAGTACTACCACCATGTTTTCTGCCGCCAAGCAGCAACGCTGTTTCGGTTTGAAGAGTGTGGTTGCCGGTGTAATTACAGGCACATGAGGCTTAACATCTGTATGCCTTAAGTTGATGGACGCAGGGCAGTGCATCGTGAGGCACGTGATGTTAAGTGGTAACCATCGCCTATAACAAAGCATCGCCTCGCAAGTCACGCACGATAGGAACGTGCCCTACGATGCACTGCCCTGCGTCCGTCAACTTGAGGCATACAGATGTTAAGCCTCATGTGCCTGTAATTACACCGGCAACCACACTCTTCAAACGGAAACACAGCGTTGCTTCTTGGCGGCAGGAAAAGGCGTGGTGGTAGTACTTCCCCGGACGAGCCACACACAAAGAGCTCTACTACTCTTAAAAGTTGCGTTTACTGGTTGTAAAGTGCCATTGTTTTTTTTTTCAGAAATACTAGCAAACCTAAAGAATGAAGACCACAAAGGAATAAAATCCAAAAATACTATTAAACACGTAAAGGCCACTAAGAAATCCAAATTGAAGAGATGTAAGAAGAAAGTAAAAAATATTGAAACTGGTAAGAAAAGAGTAACAGAGTAATTCTAGAGTAGTAGAGCTCTTTGTGTGTGGCTCGTCCGGGGAAGTACTACCACCACGCATTTTTCTGCCGCCAAGCAGCAAAACGCTGTGTTTCCGTTTGAAGGGTGTGGGTGAATGCAGGCACATGAGGCTTAACATCTGTATGCCTCAAGTTGATGGACGCAGTGCATCGTAGGGCACGTTCCTACGCTTTGTTATAGGTGATGGTTACTTCTTAACATCAGGTGGGCCATTTTGTTCTATTAGCAAGAAGTACCTAGCCTTCCTACATTTCATAATGATCCTTGTTATGTATTCATTGAATAAATATCTTTTCACTTTGACTTTGAGAGCACTGGTGGTCTAGTGGTAGCGGCCTTCCGATCCTAAGTTCGTGGGTTCGAAACCGTTCGTGCACCAATGAGTTTTTCTATTCAAAAATGTATGTGCACAATGCCAGTACTCTCAAACGGTGAAGGAAAACATCGTGAGGAAAACGGCATGTCCTAGAACCTAAATAGTTCTATAACATGTGTAGAGCTCGAAAGGAGCCTCTTGAGGCGCACTTAAAATCCTTTCACCACACTGTTTCGAAAGAAACTAGTGACACGACTAGAGAGAGACTTTGACTTTTAAGTAATAACTCCACCACTTAATATCTGTGGCTTTTTTAATTCCAATGTTAATTGTTTCAGTACAAATTGAAAAAGGCATAGTCCGAACAGAAAATCGAGGCTCCGGACCTCTTCTCAGAGAAAACTCAATAAAACTCCTCGCCAACTCTACCGCCACCATCTTCCAATGGAACAAAAGCCGTTACCGATGCTTCTGCTGCAAAGAACCATTCTCAGACACAGACTTGTTAAGAATCCACACAAACACTCACATGCTTCAAGAAATACAGAAAAACATAATTTACCAACAAAATCGATTAGTCAAAGTCGAAATTACAAAGCTAAACTGCAAATTATGTCAAAAACAACTCAAAAACTTGGACAACTTAAAAGAACATTTGCTTGAACATGATATAGTTGTAACGGATCACTTATTAGTTCCGTTTAAAATTGAAACTCCATTAAAATGTCAGATTTGTTCAGAACCGTTCCCTCTGTTCAGACTTTTGAACATACATATGAACAAACATTACCAGAAGCATGTGTGCGATATTTGTGGAGCTGGATTTGCCAATCTGGTGTTTTTCAACCTGCATCGGTCGAGGTCTCATCGACTCATCCGATGCCCAAAGTGTGATATAATATTTTTTAAACGGACAGACAAAAAAAAGCATGATACAGATGTACATGGAGTCAAACAGGAGAGGAAATACAGATTTCCATGCCCGTTCTGCCATGAGAGATACTCACAAGAAAGCTTGAAAATCAAACATTTGGTCGAGGAGCATGCAATGAAGAAACCAGAATTCTCTTGCCAGTTCTGTTCGAAGAGTTTCTTAACAAGGAGTTTGGTTAATAACCATGTTAAGTTAGTTCATATGAAGCAGAAGAGTTATGAATGTGATTTGTGTCATAATTTCTTCTACACAAGGTCGGATTTGGCTCGACATAAAGTGAGTCACACGGGTGAGAAGAATTTTGCTTGTTCGCTTTGCAATAACCCTTTCGCGTCGAAGGATTCTATGCGACGGCACATGAAAAAGTCGCATGTGGTTCATTAAACGATTTTGATTTGATTTTGTAGTTTTACTAAGAGTAGGTTACCTAGCATGGACATATAAATGTAGGTTTTTTTTATGTAAAATGAAATTAAATTTATTGAGTAGGTACCTAATACAACATTGTTCGCTACATAACATAACATAAATGAAGGATACAAAAAAATACCTAGTTATGAGCTGATTTAATTAAAATTTCATTTTGATCGATACAAGTTTTACTAAGTACATAAAAGTTTGCTTATGTACGAAAACTATAAAGCAAACTTTTGAGTATTACTTGTATCGATCAAAATGAAATTTTTACTAAACTGTGTGCAATGTGATTGCACACAAAATGGTTGATTGCGATTTTTCGAAAATGAGTTTAGTGATTTTATATCCTTCAACATGTCGAAACGTGCGAGCGAGAGTCACATTAGCTCTTGTCTTCGCCATAAGTTACCAAATTACATGTTAAGAATTAAACAAGATATTGGAATGTCAATATTTTTTTTTTTTTTTGTTTTGCAAATTCTCATCTTACAACTATAATAACAATCGTATATAACATATTTACTATCTAATAAAATAAGTACCTAATATTGAAATACATAGTAGCTAAATACCCAAAAAACCAGTCAGTATTCTAACTCTAGCATCGGCGATGCGCTTGCAACCTGTCACGTATGGAATACCAACTACTGCAAGTGTGTTGGACGTGCCTCTGACTAGCCCCCATAGACTTTCTCAAAGAATCTCTTGAGAAAGTACTTAGTACCAAGAAATTGGGATACAGTGCCTGAGCTTGACTTTATAAGCCCTAAATAACTCTTTTTTTAATTATTTCTTGTCTTTTCGCTAGTAGTAGTTAAGAGTAGTAGAGCTCTTTGTGTGTGGCTCGTCCGGAGAAGTACTACCACCACGCCTTTTCCTGCCGCCAAGCAGCAACGCTGTGTTTCCGTTTGAAGAGTGTGGTTGCCGGTGTAATTACAGGCACATGAGGCTTAACATCTGTATGCCTCAAGTTGATGGACGCAGGGCAATGCATCGTAGGGAACTTTGCTATCGTGCGTGACTCACGAGGCAATGCTTTGTTATAGGTGATGGTTACCACTTAATATCAGGTGGGCTTACTTGTTCAACCAGCCAGTTGTATATAAAAATAAAGTAATGTAAGGTGGTGTCATTCTATTCGGACAGTGGGCAACGCAGACAGGAAATGGCAGTTCTTGAGTTGTTCTTGGATCTGTCTGGAGCGAGCTCTGGCCAACGTCACTTGGTTATCAGCGACGCGGACTGTTTCCTGAAAAACATTTCAATATTATTATAATTATATTAATTATTGTTTTTTTCATACAACTTGCGATGGATAGAAAAAGCCGATGGCTTACCTGTAAGCGGTAACCATCACCTTTAACAAAACATGGCTCCGTAAGACGCACGTTAGGAGCGTGCGTCATTTTAAGAGCTGATTTCACCATGCTCTGTTAGATTAACAAAGGATTATAGGGCCGTTAAATATGTCAAAATGTACGCGTTTGACATCTAAGGTTAGATTTAACGGCCTGTTAATCCTTGATTAGTAACTAACAGAGTATGGTGAAACTAGCTCTTAAAACACTCATATTCTTAGGGCCGGTTTCACCATGTTCTGTTAGATTAACAAAGGATTAAAGGGCCGTTAAATACGTCAAAATGTACGCGTTTGACAGCTTAGGTTAGATTTAACGGCCTGTTAATCCTTGATTAGTAACTAACAGAGCATGGTGAAACTGGGCCTAAGAGATATTATTTTATTTTATAATACTTTTAAGACAAACCTTTTTTTTTTTTACTTCTAGCTGATGGAACAAGCAGATGGCTCACCTGATGTTAAGTTAAACATCACATCAAATTGCAAAGCATTGCCTCATAAGTCACGCACGATAGGAACGTGTCCTACGATGCACTGCCTGCGTCCATCAACTTGAGGCATACAGATGTTAAGCCTCATGTGCCTGTAATTACACCGGCAACCACACTCTGCAAACCGAAACACAGCAACGCTGCTTGGTGGCAGAAAAAAGGCTAGGTACACAAATTGAATAAACTTGAACTACTATTATTGTGTGTTTTTTTTTATTTTTCTCTGATTTAATAGATTGTATTTATGCATTAGGTATTATTAGTTTGAGGCGTAGCGTGTGCTGTCTTATTGATCGAGTGAGCGAAGCGAACGAAGATCTTAGTTTCAACTTAGGCGATTTGGCATTTTATGTATGTATGTATGTATGTATGTATGTATGTTTGTCTGGCGATAACTTTCGAACCGTTGATCCGATCTGCATGAAATTTGATAAGACGATAGCTTGTACTTGAGAAATGTACTGGTAAGTATATGAGTAAAATCGAATGAAGGGTTATCAAGATATGGGGTTTTTTAAGGGGACAAAAATAAAAAAGTTAAATAAAAAAATCAAGACACATGTCACATGAAAGGGCTTTGTTTGGACATTCCAAAACAATTTTTACTTTTTTTCTGGGACGCTCGGTTTTTGAGATACAACAAAAAAGCTAAATTAAAATAACCAGCGATCCAAGAGCTCCCATCTCTAAGAATTTCGTTGGCATCAAGGTTTTTCTACTGGTCGGCCCGTTCCTTTACTTTTTCTTATTTTTTTTTCTTGAAATAAATTAAGGAGGTACTCAGTTCTCATAAAATGGTGACAACGACCAGATCTGATGATGGAGCCAAGGTCTGTTCAACGGAACTCTTCAATGAATAGGCCAATAGAGTTGAAACTTGGTTACCGTACCAAGTTAGTAGGCGGTAGTCAGAAAAAAGTCCAAACATAATGTTTGGACTTGCCTCTGACTACCTACTCAACGTTTTGGCGCGTTCGTCGGGTCGCATCACGAGATCTCAGTTCGGGGCGAACAACTAGTAAATTTGATTATGTTTACTTTTTTCTGTATGCCTACGCCTCACTAAACTTCAATAATATATTATATTACATTGTAAAAGGATCATACAAAAGAACGGTAGGAACCAAGCCGTAAGTTTGTTGCCTGTTCTTCTAGGCTTTGGTAGCGTGGAACTGGCACCTAGAGTCACCTAGCTTTAAGACGTTTCAAAGTGATCCTTGTGATTTTATTGAATAAATACCTTTCGACTTTGAATTTGACATACCTGCAAAGCTAGCAGCTCCTGGTTCAAACTAGCCATCTTCTCGTAGGCTAGCTTCATTGTATGCAGTCCTAGGACCTCTATATTTTTGCGCATGGAGACATTCACCTCCCCTAGAAAATAAATTCACTTTTCCATTTATATAGATAGATAGATAGATAGATAACACTTTATTGTACACAAGGATACATCATAAATCTAGGCATAAATTAATATAGTACAATGGGCGGCCTTATCGCTGAAAGCGATTTCTTCCAGGCAACCTTAGGATGGAAAGTATTTGATTAGAGCGGTAATGGACGGCGGTGCACGTAGCGCGGTAAACTTAAATAATTACATATTTGAGGAACTTAATATAATTACTAACATAAAAAAATTATCCTAATACATACCTACATGGGTAATGTAAAATAAACTAATATATATGATACTCAAAAAACAAATGCTACAAACGATAGTAATATGATAACAAGTTATTTATATTAAGTATATGTATATTCTTGCTGTATATTATCTCGATGTTTTTAATTATTCATAGTTCTATTTTATTGTAATGCAACTGAATTCGTATTATGCACAAGCAGGTGCCCGCGGCTTTGTCTCGCAGGTTTAGTCACACAATATCTTTTTAAATTGTAGCCTATGTGTTATTCTGATGTATAAGCTATATTATTGTAAAGTTTCATTAAATCCATTCAGTAGTAGTTTTTACGTGAAAGAGTAACAAACATCCGTCCATACTTACAAACATTCGCGTTTATAATATTAGTAGGATTTAATTAGTGTAATTGGAAATTAATGTACAGTTCTAATTAAATAAAATAAATAAATAAATCTTCATTTTAAAACAGTATTTTACAGTAGTATTTTTTTTTTTCAGGAAACCAGCATGTGCAGTGCCAGTACTCTGAAACGGTGAAGGAAAACATCGTCAGGACACCGGCAATTCATAGAACCTAAAAAGTTCTATAACATGTGTCAAGTGCTCAAAAGGAGCCTCTTTGAGGCTCACTTAAAATCCCTTCACCACACTGATTCGAAAGAAAGAATGACACAACAAAAAGAACTGCCAAATTGGTGTACACATATAAAAATAATAAATTAGTGGACTTTCCACACAGCACTATCTAGCCCCAAACTAAGCCAAAGCTAAGTATGTATGTATGTATGGCAACCAGATAGCTGATATAATACATGTAATTATACTTTTTTTTTGTAAATACATTAACAACTTACTTATAATATACAATAATAACACCCAGACAGAGAACAAACATCTATATTCATCACACAAATGTTTGTTCTTGGGGTATTCAAGGCTGTCACATAGATACGCATCAGACTATACACTATTCACTTTTAAGTCCTTGTAGTAAGCCTTTTCTTCTTTGGCTTTGTCTAGCTTGATGTGTACCCGTGTGTACTCTCCATAAAAAGTAGATTAAAATAACTCACATAAGCGATGATGTAATATAGAGTTGCTGTATATCTTCAGGTTTGGCGATATCGGTGGTGGAGAGGTAGGAGTATCTTTGAACTTTGGAGTCACCTCATCTGAAATATTATTTTGTTTTAAACGGCTAGTATTCCACGCCAATGCTGGTGTGAACAGTAATGCTGTGTGATTATAATTGAAATAAATAAATTATGGCAACCTTCATCTTCAGACTCCGATGCTTCTCCTGATATAACTGAAGCCTGGACACTGGATCCTTGGGGAATCTCTGAATCCTGGAATAAACATATTCATATTTAAATTAAGATTAAGCGATAAGAGTAGTAGAGCTCTTAGTAAAGGGCCTGGGGAAGTACTACCACCACACCCTTATCTGGCACCAAGCAGCAACGCTGTGTTGTCAAAACAAACGAAAAGAACTAAGTAAATAAATCTAGCTATTCGAAAGGGAAAACTTACAGGAGCTTTGGCGATTTCTATCTCGGAGTCAGATTCTGACGCTTCTCCGTCCACAACTTGTAGTGTGTTCGACATTATTAGAATATTATCAATATTAAACACCGGATTTATAATTTCTACGTAATTATTAACAGAACTATGCATCAAACAAAATAAATTTCGTCACGGCAGGCCATATTTTTTTATTTGTCGCTTTCCGGGCAGGCAACTTAAGCACAAAACCATACCACCTAGTATTATACCATTCCATCCCATCAGCCCATACCCATCAGCTTAGAGACCAGGTGGAGGCCAGCTTTAGATAGAAAATCATCCCCATTAAATAACCATTATAACATTAAAAAACAAAATCGATATAAAAAAAAATGGTTACTGGCTACCACCATAATAGCACTAACAGATGACATGTCAATGTCACACTGACAGTGACTTCAATTACTCAAGAAAAAAAAATTATTCAACCATGCATAGATTTGTTTTGATCCATGCAACCATGCATTGAGGTCCTTCTTACACATAGGACTTTCATGGTTGAATTTATTTGTTTTAATTCATAGAATCTACCTACAGCCAAAACTTTACTGAAAACTGAAACAGCTTCACGACTTTGATCCCCAGGCACGGTAGATATCTCCTCAACTTTACTTTTAATGTAACATAAAAAAACTATAAGTACTCCTTAGATTAAATAATACTATAGACACACATTTTACATAATTTATTTCTGTAAATTAGACAGTTAACATCTTTTGGAGACGGTTCAAAAATCAGCCGATTCTGAAAACATTGGGTTCAATAGCTTGTTTCGGCTTATCTAGTTTTTAACAGTAAAATCTAAAAATGCAAAGAAACGCTTGAAGTTCTTTATTTTTCTAAATCCGACATACCTGTCCCTTTTATCATTCCCAAGGGTTGATTCTGAAACTGAACTGAGAAAATTACAAGTACCTACCTACATCTGTTAGGATTTAGGTACTAGTTAAGATAGATGTATAAATTATTTGTGGCCAACATTTAGATGTTGGCCTTAAGATTTAAACATTCCTACATATTTTTTTTTGTGAGTAGATAAGATGTATATTACTTACATACATATTAACATATTACTATATGTACCTACCTACGTGATAAATACATTAAATTCCATGTTTGTTTATTACAGAATGTTATATTTTAGTTAGAAGTTCAAAAAAGCTAGCCTACGACGATTCGCCTCTGATGACGTAACTCACGACAGGTCTGCATCCGGTCTGATAAATATTGCTCGGTTTTTATTTGCTGTAAGCTCGGCGCCAGACATATAGTTTCACTTGTTTGTACACAAATGTTTGATCAAAGTCAAACATCATACAAATATAAAGTCTTTGTATTCAAAGTCTCCTTGCCACAGACAGTGATCAAACAAGACGTATTCAAACAAGTGAAGCTATATCTGGCGCCGGCTTAAAACATCACTTTCTCAAATAAAATGGAACGCAATCGTAATATGCCCTTGTATTACGTAACTCACGACAGGTTCGCGACATACGCAAATCAGTCAAAATAAATTCAAAAAAATCTCACTGAAAAAAAATTACAAGTTAAAGTTAAAAGGTATACCTAAATACCTTTTGATTTAACTTTGAAACGAACAGTCGAATTGAGAAGCTCCTCCTTTTTTGAAGTCGGTTATAAAGTAAGTATTTTTTTTTTAATGAGGCTTATCGAAAACTTGTGACTTACATAATAAGCGAGCTAGGGCGGGAGGGGCGATCTCTGCTTGACTGTGTGAGATACTTACTTCAGCCATTAATCTGTAACTTGCACAAGCGAACATATTACTAGATTCACATAATTCTTAATATCCTCTCTTACTCCCTATGTATGTTCATCATCATCAGCCTGAAGAAGTCCACTGCTGGACATAGGCCTTCCTTTTCAGGAAGAACAATTCAGAGCCCTCTCCATCCACTGACCTCCCTATCCTATCTATTCCTAACTTACTAATTAGGTAATAAATGCGAAATTACTGATAATTATTGTTCTTCTTTAACGATCTAACCCCTAAGCCGATTAGCATGAAATTTTTAACAACTATAGTTCGTAGCTTATAGGCCACCTGTTTTCCCAAAATGAACAACAACGGGATGATAATATAGGGGTGCTCTCCTATTTGCACACTTGTCGTAGACGCTGACCTGTCGTGAATTACGTAATAAGCGAAGCGGCGCGCTTTTAGAGACAACGGCGCGGCGCGGCGGCGGCGACGACCGGCGGCAGCGGACGCAGGCAGTTGTCATCCATCAGCGCAGCGCCGCTGTCGCTTGCTGACGAGCGGAACGTACGGAAAACAAAACGACATGAGTTGAGTGGAGTGAGTGAGATAGATGGTCGATGGTGAGTGAGATATGTGACAGCCCTAAAACAGTATTTACTAATAGTGGTAAAAAAATGGCGGCACCATCAAATGGTAGTGGAAATCTAGTAGAAGAATTCGAAGAATCTTTTCAGGTAAGATTTTTTTATAAAATGGCTATTTTGTAATGAATACGACAAGAAAATCAGGAAATTAATTCATAACCTCAACCTAAATAGAATTGTATACAAATGTCATAATAATAATGACAACATAACAAAACTAACTAAGAACAGTTGAAGCTCCATAGGCTAAAAGATTTCGGATATTCTAAAATTGCATACAATTTTTGGTGTACGTGACCTAATTTCGATTATGTGTCTTCTAGCAGCCCTAGAAGAATCGTGATAGGATTTTGCTGCAAGCAAAGCGCATCTCTATCTCATTCAATTTCGTCGGCCATTTTACTGTAATGTTTTCACAAATTACGAAAGTAAAGTGGTAAATATCGCGTGTGTTTTAATCAAGTTGACTGTTGAAACTCGAGTGTAGTTTAATTCATGGGTATACTAAATAAGTATAGTTGCCTAGTGAAACATGGTGTGATCTTGTGGATTATGTGATGAAATATTCGTTGTTTGGATTTACGTGATTGTGTTTGAAACAAATACCATGTCTTCGGCCTGGGATGAAGGTACAACCTGTGCGGGTGGCGTTAGCATTCAGACCTTCCGTCCAACTTGGGAGGAATTCAAAGATTTCAACAAATACATTCAGTTTATGGAGTCGAAAGGTGCACACAAAGCTGGCCTCGCCAAAGTGATTCCTCCACCGGAATGGGTCCCTCGCAAGTCTGGCTACAATCTGGACGAGCTGAACGTGACAATACCTTCGCCGATCTGCCAGGTAGTGACTGGAAAGCAAGGTTTGTTTCAACAAATAAATATCCAGAAGAAATCTATGAATGTGAAACAGTTTGCGGTGATGGCCAACTCTGCCAAGTATTGCACCCCTCGGCACTCTAGTTTCGAAGATTTGGAGAGGAAATACTGGAAAAATGTCACGTACGTCGCCCCTATATACGGGGCTGATGTAAACGGCAGTATAACCGACCCTGACGTCAATGAATGGAACATAAACAGGTTAGGGACTATCCTTGACTATGTGAACTCTGATTATGGCATTGAAATTGACGGAGTGAACACAGCATACCTTTATTTCGGCATGTGGAAGACAACATTTGCATGGCACACCGAAGACATGGATTTATACTCCATAAACTATCTCCACTTCGGTGACCCGAAAACTTGGTACTGCATCCCTCCCGAACATGGTAAGAGATTTGAAAGAATAGCGGCTGGTTTCTTCCCGACCTCAGCCAAAACCTGTCAAGCATTTCTACGACACAAAATGACACTGATATCTCCACAAATCTTGAAACAGTACTCAGTTCCAATCAATAAGATAACACAAGAATCGGGTGAGATCATGATAACCTTCCCCTATGGCTACCATGCTGGTTTCAACCATGGTTTCAATTGTGCCGAGTCCACAAACTTTGCTGCCCCTCGATGGGTTGAGTATGGTAAACGAGCCACACAGTGTACTTGCAGCAATGATATGGTGAAGATATCTATGGACACATTTGTGAAACGCTTCCAGCCTGAAAGATATGACCTGTGGCTCAAAGGACAAGACATTGGTTGCCACCCGGAACAGCCAGAAAAGATGGTCCCAGCACCTCACCCCTCAGGCCAAGACATTCTATGCAACAAAAACAACACTGAGCTACCAGAGTCTTTTATTCTAGCCGAGGAAGAAGGGTCAAAGAAAAAGAAGCGGCATCCTTTACATTTGAAGCGAGCAATGGCTAGCAAGAGTATATCGGATGGTGCCATAGCCGTGTCGATCCTCGGTCATGATGTCATGGATGATGATGAAATGACCATGGCTGAAGGAGACTTGGATATGATGACTTCAATGAAACGGCCCAACATGCCGATGCAGCCCGATGACACCCAACTAGATGTGTTAGAAGATATTTGGCTTAAGGGGGATGAAATGGATCCATCTGAAGCACAGCAGCCTGATGTTGGCTACATGGACTCTGACAAAGATTCAGACTATGAGGATCCGTCTGAAAAGAAAAAGACTGAACTTAATAAAAAGAAGAAGGAGAGGGATGATAAGGAAAAGAATAAGCCCAAAAAGGTTCCGAAAGATAAGAAACCTAGAAAGGAGACTGATGCTGACCAAAGCGAAGAGAGAAAAAGGACGCCAAAACCAGCTTTCAAACGGATTAAAACTAAGAAGCTATCTAATGAACAGCTCGGTGATATGGATGAGCTGATCAACAGCTGGAATTCTCCTTCCCACTCCGACGAAGTGGTCATCCCCGCTGCTCCCACTTCATCAACAGACGCTGATCCTCTGAAAGACGTTTCGCAAACTGAAAGCCCAAGCACAACGGAAGAAAAGAAAGAACGCAAAAAGCGCAAATCGCTTAAAAACGAGAGCGGTGAAAGTATAGAGAAACCGAAAAAGGAACGGATTAAAAAGGAACCTAAAGAGAAAAAGGAGCCTAAAGAGCCCAAACCGAAGAAGGAACCGAAGCCCAAAGTTGAAGGGGCAGATAAGAAGCCACGAAAACCGCGAACACCGAAGAAACTAGCCAATATCGAGTTCAACTCTCACTTAGCTCCAATGGTGCGGAAAGACTACAGCCAGTACAAGCCTGCTTATGCTCATATGAAGCCTCAGACCTCCCGCTCCACAATAAAAGCTGCTCAACCTCCCTCCATCATCCATCGACCAACCTACAGCCACATGATTTCAAAACCACAAACAATTGTTACACCACCAGTTGCACCACAAACTGATACTGCAAGAAGTTTACCAGACACAAACTTGAGAGTACCTAGAGTCATACCACCAATAAATAAAAACCCAAGTGCATTTGAGGGGGAATTCCACAAGTTCATGACGAAAGCGCAGGAGACACCTGTATTACCAATGAGTAAACCGGTAAAAAAAAAAGTGGTTAAACCCAAAGCGCCTCCCCGAGAGATCCCATTGCCCGTCGGGCAGTACAATGACAATATGTTCTTGCCACCACCACCTCCTCCAGTACAACCAAATTACAGCTTCCCCCACCCGGAGAACCAAGGCTTTGATCAGCGAAGTCAGTGGCCTACCCCGGAGCAGTACTACCAAGCCCCACCTCAAAACCTCGCGATGTTCAGTCAGATGAACCACAGTTACTACAGACGTCCATTTGAAACACCATGGCAATTTGATTATCAGTAATTTTACAGTATTCGTGATAGTTTAGAAATAAAGTGTGATTTTTAAGGTAAACGGCTAGAGTTCATCAACATTTAAATGGTTTAACTTAACCAATTGTTCATCTGTGGTTATAGCAACAGCTAAAAGTCTACAGTGTACTATTAGGGGCCATGCATAAATTACGTCACACAAAATTCATGATTTTTGACCCCTACCCTGTCCTTGTCACATTTGTGAGAACCCCCCTACTATTTTGAAATTATTATTCTAAAAATTTGTGATTTCACAATTTTTTTGTGTTGTAATACTTAGATATAAAATATTACATTTCGAAAAAATGTGATGTCACAAAATTTGCACACTCCTTGTCTCAATTCGTCGACCCCCTCCCTCCCCCTTAACTTATGACTTGAATTATGTATGGCCCCTTACCAGAGATATGTCCTGGGGTAGACTACTGTGTGAATGGCCTCTAGCCTAAAGTTTTTAAGTTAAAATCACAGCGATGTATTATTTTTTTTTCTGATTTGCTTAGAAGCAAAAAACGCAATTTTATTACACAAAATCATAGAATTTTCCCTATTGCACATAATTTATTTTATGTTGTACATTTAAAAACAGCTATTTCATAATTATTGTATATAATGTAGCTTAACCACTCATTTTTGGAAGGTCTCTGCCCATTCAGCTGTCCACTACTTATTTAATTTATAATACTAGTAGTTCGCCCCGAACTGAGATCTCGTGATGCGACCCGACGAACGCACCAAAACTTTGAGTAGGTGGTAGTCAAAGGCAAGTCCAAACATTATGTTTGGACTTTTTTCTGACTACCGCCTACTAACTCAGTACGGTAACCAAGTTTCAACTCTATTGGCCTATTTATTGAAGAGTTCCGTTGAACAGACCTTGGCTCCATCATCAGACCTGGTCGTTGTCACCATTTTATGAGAACTGAGTACCTCTTTAATTTATTTCAAGAAAAAGCAAAGTAACTGGCCGACCAGTAGAAAAACCTTGATGCCAACGAAACTCTTAGAGATGGGAGCTCTTGGGTCGCTGGTTATCTTAATTTAACTTTTTTGTTGTATCTCAAAAACCGAGCGTCCCAGAAAAAAAGTAAAAATTGTTTTGGAATGTCCAAACAAAGCCCTTTCGTATGACATGTAACTTGATTTTTTTATGTCACTTTTTTTATTTTTGCCCTCTTATAAAACCCCATATCTCAAAAACCCTTCACCCGATTTTACTCATATACTTACCAGTAAATTTCTCAAGTACAAGCTATCGACTTATCAAATTTCATGCAGATCGGATCAACGGTTCTATAGTTATCGCCAGACAAACATACATACATACATACATACATACATACATACATACATACATAAAATGCCAAATCGCCCAAGTTGAAACTAAGATCTTCGTTCGCTTCGCTCACTCGATCAATAAACGCTAAGATTCAAATCTTTTTTTACAATTGACTGATAATTATTTTTAAATCACAGGCGTAGAATAAAGTTAGATAAAATTTAGGGTAAATTAGTGTTATGCGATGTTCACACAGGACAATAATGTTTTTTTAACTTTATTGTCTTAAAACAACATGTGGTAATTAAAATTATTGTTAAAATATCAGGCGGTTTCTTTGGTGAGCACGCGGTGTTGTATAGCTCGCGTCAAAATCGCTCGATTTAGTCTCGCGCGGCGTAAACTAGCGAGCGGTTTTCACACTCGACGTTTTGCCGAGCACGATTCTGAGCACCATTAAGGGCATGACACCCGCCAAAGTACCTGTCGCCCGCACATTTCAACATTTTGAAAGATAAATCACTGATCTATAAATAAAATGGCACAATTAAAAAGATCATTTTGTTCCAAACAAGTTTGTCTACTAAAAAGTTTGCATAATTACGAAAACTTGTAAAATATAGGTATCTTAAGCAAACTCATACGAGCTTACATAAATGGAAGAAGAAGCAGCTTCTCGACTATAATCCACATGCACGGTATCCCCTCAGATTTATTTGTTACAAAGCCAAATTATTACATTTGGCTAATATCCATTTTTCAGTACCTAGTTGGTATTCCATATGTAACAGGTTGCAAGCTTATCTAATAATATTACAGCAATGGTAACTAGTTTTGAGGGTTCCGTGCCCAAAGGGTAAAACGGGACCCTATTACCAAGACTCCTCTGTCCTACTTTCACCAGGCTGTATCTCATGAACCGTGATAGACAGTTGAAATTTTCACAGATGTTGTATTTCTGTTGCCGATATAACAATTATGTACTAAAAAACAGAATAAAATAAATATTTAAGGGGCTCCCATGCAACAAACGTAATTTTTTTTCAGTTTTTATACATGGTACGGAACCCTTCTGGCGCGAGTCCCACTCGCACTTGGCCCGTTTTATTTTTATTAAAATAAGGAATCTTATATTTTTACGTCAAAGCAGGCCATCCAACTTATGGCGAAGACAAGAGCTAATGTGACTCTCGCTCGCACGTTTCGACATATTGAAATGTGCGTTTCAACATGTTTTCCTACTCAAAAGTTTTCTTTACTAGTTTTCGTACATAAGCAAACTTTTAAGGAGGCAATCTTGTATCGATCAAAATGATTTTTTTACTAAACTGAGTGCAATGTGATTGCACACAAAATGGTTGATTGCGATTTTTCGAAAATGAGTTTAGTGATTTTATATCTTTCAACATGTCGAAACGTGATGGCGAGAAGTTGTTTGATAGATGTCAGCCCCTTAAGAAAACCCCTATGGAACATCAAATTATGTTGCAATATTTAACTGTTAAATCTAGTCTTATTAATTCTTATGATTTCACGGGAAATAAGACGAATTAATACGTGAACACGTATCGGGATGAACTGCCATTATTAAACATTATGTTCGTGTGAAAACCGCCTTTTTCAGCTTTATTTAAATGTACTAGAAATATTTTGATATTTATCGTTTGTTTTTAATATCAATTTGTTTTATTTAGGGTCAGTTCAGAACTCATTACAAACATTCTACCTAATTAAAATATTGTTGTTTTACTGTTATTTTTTTATAAACCACTGTGCTGTGAAAGGCATAAAGATAGTTTGCATTCAGACAGACGTTGAGTACTTTTTTTATATATCCATCATTCCTTCTCGGAAAATTCAATTCAATTTCAATTCATTAACAATTCTTTTACAAATCGTGTCTGAATCTTAACCTAACATGCATGAAACTAAAAATATTAAAATATTTTAAATATTCTATTGACGGATGCACTTTAAGGATGTAATAAAGTTGGCCACATATTTTCAGTACCTAGCTGTTAGTATGTTGGCATTTCACATCGCAATTCGTGTTCGCGTATTCGACTTATTTTCCCAAATATTACGATGTGTAGTGACCCTGTTCGCCTATATTTGCCTATTTTATACGAACGACGGAATACGCAAATACACGAGCAGATAAAAACGCGGATACAGAATAGCGATGTGAAGTGATAGGATGAGGTCCTGATAAGATCCTGATTGATTGTTGAATGTCATGAGACTTACATTTTGCAGATTATTCTGATTCTTAATGGAAATCAACTTTGTATGTTTGCAATGGGTTCCGACTACTTTTCTGACAATATTTTTGTATATTTGTGTGAGTAAGTTGTGAAAATGTGTTCGGATAATATAGGTAGGTAATTGCATTCAAAATTTAATTTTATCATGTGGGAATGTTTCTCATTTCAACAGGCGTATTTCCGATTAAAATTAAAACGATTGCTTTACAATAAACACAATATTCTGTTTTCCTATGTACGCAAGAAATGTGTATAGGTTTCAGGTTTGTTCTCAACAAGAGATATTCCCTTTGAACATTCATATTCATAAGTTACTTTTTAAATTTTGATTGATGAATTACATCTGTAAAGTAGCTTTTGGTTTAATCCGCGCCAAAAAAAATATTACAGCGCCATCATTACTTTTCAAGTCAAATCTGGACTTTAAAAGTATTTATTAATCAATATCACTTGACACTGCCAAGATTGTCTATCGAATGACGGACAGTGCCTTAAACGGAAAGAAAAAAAAAGTTTATTAAGAGTCACCAAAATGAAGGCGAGATACACAGAACAATATTGGTTAGGACGAAACAATGTTTATTAATTAATAATGTTTTTTTTTCACTCAGCTTTGTGCTTTATTAGTGTTTGATGCACTACTATAAAACGCTGGTCTATGATTCCGGAGACAATTCACTTTTTTTTTAACTCGTGGGTGATATTGGTTAGCGACGCCATTTTAGTTATTTTTGGCGGGTGTTTCGTACTTACCTAATAAAATGTCAAATGAATGTCTACCCTTAAGTTTATGCAATATAAGAATTTATTGCTAGTTTTATGTGTGCATACACAGAATTATTGTAAATTGAGATTTTATTTATGAAACATTATTTATAATTTAACGTAACTTTTGCCGTACCATTAATTTAAAGAAATATATGTCATTCTCAGCATTAAACTGTTTCATAGCAATCTGTCAAAATAGTAGACTTACAAGGTCTATTTAAGTACCTATATTTATTTCTGCAAAAAAAAGATTGAATACAGAGCGAAGAAAAATGTGATTACAGGACTACTAATTTAAATTTTAATAATATTATCTTCGTAGTCATGATGAAAACGAAAGTGTTTACGGAATAAAAATAGTAAAGTACCTAGTTTTTGTATCGGTTAAGGGAATCCCTCGCGAAAATAATTATTCTAACAGTACTGGTTGACGCTCGGGATTCTATGAACATTTCCTCGAAGTGCAAAAGTACAGTGTTTACGGTATTATAGTAATTTTGTATCGGTCGGAATACTCCCTCGTGAAATGAATAATTCTAATATTACTGGCTGACGCTCGGGATTCTATAAACATTTTCTTGGTCTGTATTTAATATTTGCCTTTTAGAAGCAATATACTTTATAACAATCTACTAATTTGCATCGGGCCACCGCTTTGACGCCGACTCGAATTCGTCAGTGAAGTCGACGCGGCACGGTATGGCGACGGAAAGGACCTATGCGTTACTAGAACTTAAATTTATGATTACAACTTGCACTGAAATCATTATATCTGACTGTGAACCTTTAAATAGTTGAACTGTATTACCAAATAGAAAAAACCTGAATGTTCGTTTCTAGATTATTCTAGATCATAAGATGATAAAAGATTATGTACAGAACTTTTTAAGTCTAAGTCTAAATTAATACAGTGATCTTCGATGTGGATAACATGACCTTACTTAAAAAATCTGTCAGTTATGCGATGCTTAAATCAATGCTACGTCTTAAGGCCGCTTTACACATTGCTAAAGTCAGTGCTATGAATTTAGAAAGTGGTGTCGATTCTTTTGTAACAGCTACCTAACTAAAACAAATAAAATTGTGTAAAAGATCTTATTCTGTTAAAACTAAAGTTCAAATTACTATACCACCCCAGACTTACATTAAATTTAGTATTTTTCATAAACGTTGCGGCAAACAAGGCAGCACCAATTTACGCGATTACATAAATGATTCATTGATCTGAATTAATTTGACATTACTAAAAATTATGCCGTCTCTTTCTACTAAAGTGAAAAAAGGATGGCTAACTTTAGCGCTGTCTTATTATTAGAACAACAGAATCGACACCCGTTACCCTGTCTAAATGTATAGCTTGCCCTATACTAGTACCTAAAATTATGGATCGATGGATTTTCATTCATCAAAAAGACTGTTAGTGTGAGTTATATTTACTGTCGAACAGTCTAAATGTCATCACACAATATGCTGGTATTTTTCAATTAGTACACTGAATTTAGACATGTGTAAACCCGCGCTTTTCAATGGGCATTGACAGGTCTGTCAAATTTGACAGGTAACATTTTAAGCAATGTTTGTAAAGGTTGATAGTTGTACATTTTTATTTAGTTTTCTGTTAGTGTTGCCAGCCTAGAACCACTAAGTGAAGATTTAGAGCAAAATATCTATGGTATTCTTAGTAAATAAATGTAGATTTAGGATCGGATAGTACCTAATTGGGATACCAAGATATTTTGTGTATCTTCACTTTTTAGTCAAAAGTAATTATTATTAATGATAGAATAAGATCTAAATTATAATAAAGCTGTTTTAAAATGGATTATGAATTAAAATAATGATGATGAATGTCTTTGTTTGATTTTTGTATGTTTTAAGACCATTTTTTTCTCACGCGTTCGTGCTTAAAGAACTTTGATAGATATGTAGGTAAGTAGATACCTAGATGATAGATAACAAAGTACTCTGTGGATGATAGTATACAGAAAACAATTATACTTTTATAATTATTAGTTTAGTGAAGTACCTAGTAGGTAGAGTTCAATTAGATTAGTAGGTACAGAACAATAGGTCTTATCGCTGTGAGAGATCACTTCTAGACTGCATGCTACTTATTTAGGACTAACTGTTAAACAGTTTAAAGATAGTGTAAGTCATCATGGGATGAATTCAATATGAATGATATGATTCAATTTCATATGATTTAGTGTAAGTAGTTTATCTTGTGTGTAACTGTGCGGGTACCCCCGGTAACGCTGTCGGCAATCGTCATACGATTATACCAGCATTTGAGTCCATTCGAAAAAAAAAGTGCGGGTATCGCCAGTAATAAACTAGCTACTGAAAGAGACGGACGTTTCAATGCCTACCGACATACCTTTTGGCGACGAGGATGGGATCTACCCACAAGTTTTGTTTATTTTCGAAATGGCCAAATTTCTTGGTAATTTAGTTACGTTTGACCATAAAATTCACGAATGTGAAGTATTTTATGGCAAATTGACTCAGTTCGCTAAACTAAATAGCATTTCGGACGTTAACAAGAGTGCAATGTTGTTGACGCATTTGTCGGATCAATCTTACCGTTTGCTACGGAACCTCGTGCATCCAAAGAAACTTGAAGAAATTGCTTACAGTGAGCTAGTGACCAAACCAGCCATGTCGGTTATCGACATGGATATTGAATTGATTGCAAATATTGCCATGTCGATACCTAGGTAGCCATCGAAATAGTTAAAGGCGAAGACAAGAGCGAATGTGACTCTCGCTCGTTCAAGCAAAATTTCATTTTGATCGTTACCTACATGTTTTCGTACTTAAAAGTTTGCAAGATAAGCAAACTTTTAAGGAGGAAAACATGTATCAATGAAAATGAATTTTTTACTAAACTGTGTGCAGTGTGATTTCACACAAAATGGTAAGTACATTGCGATTTTTCGAAAATTATTTGACTGAAATATTTTTCAACATGTTGAAACGTGCGAGCGAGGGTCACATTAGCTCTTGTAGGTATTCGCCTTAGAGCTGATTTCACCATGCTCTGTTAGTTACTAATCAAGGATTAACAGGCCGTTAAATCTAACCTTAGATGTCAAACGCGTACTTTTTGACATATTTAACGGCCCTTTAATCCTTTGTTAATCTAACACAGCATGGTGAAATCAGAGCTTAATCGCGGGGCTGAGCTTTGAGGGCTGTCAAATCAAAGATCACGGCTTAAGATCTCCATAGGCTTGCCTGAACGTGCTGACGAAGCAGGAAACCTCGACATGCGTGGAGAAGGAGGAAGTGAAGGTCGAGGTGGAACGGTTCATCGACCTCGCCAGGCAGATGGAAGCATTCTTCTTGCAGAAGAGGTAAGTCTTGAACAGGTAATATCTACTGAAAGCCCCTCTTTTGCAATATTGGTAAAGCTTCTTTTTACAGAAGAGGTAAGCGTCCACCAGGTAAAATCTGCTGAAAGTACCTACCTACATCTTTTGTAATATTGGTAATATCATTTTTTTATACAACTAGCTGTTGGAACAAGCATATGACCTACCTGATGTTGATTGGTAACCATCACCTATAACAAAGCATTGTCTCGTAAGTCCCGCACGATAGGAACGTGCCATACGATGCACTGCCCTGCTGCGTCCATCTTGAGGCACACAGATGCTAAGCCTCATGTGCCTGTAATTACACCCGCAACCACACTCTTCAAACGGAAACACAGCGTTGCTGCTTGGCGGCAGAACAAGGCGTGGTGGTAGTACTTCCCCGGACGAGTCCTTCATTCGCTCTGCTACTCTTAAAACGTACGTCTCCCCCCCCCATCTCTTTTTTATGTTCAGTCCTGTCCATCCCAAGGTTGCCTGGAATAGATCGCTGTTAGCGATAAGGCCGCCCATTGCATTACAACAATTGTTAGCTTTTAAGTAAAAATGTGTATCTTTATTTGTTGTGGTAATCAATAAAGAGTTATCTATCTATCTATTTGTCTCCGGACCAGGTTCCTGTTGTCAGCGATGAAGCCAGAGCTGCTCGTGAAGGAAGACAACAATGAGCTGAAGTGCGAGTTGCAGCGGAAGGAGGAGCTGCTTCGACGCCATTATGACAAGATCACGCAGTGGCAGAATCTGCTGGCTGATCTGCAGGTAACCCCTCCATCCTATTAGGTACTTCTTTTGGAAAACATCGTAAGGAAACCGGCACGTCATACAACCTAAAAGATTCTCACACATGTTACAAGAGCTCGAAGGGAGCCTCTTTGGCGCGCACTTAAAATCCATCCACCACACTGTTCCGACAGAACTAGTGACAGGAAGGAGTGCCGGTACCAAACTGCTAATCCCTGTACCCCAAGCAGGGCTTGATACCGGTACCAATAATATTCGGTATTATAGCGGTAATACCGATACTTTCATTTCGACAAATTCTAGTATCGATACTTTTGAAGTATCGATACCACCAGCTCTCCGGTGCTACCGGGGCGAGCGCGTGCTTGCCAGTTTGTGCAATTTCGCGCGCTTTTTGCTTATAGTACCAATATTTTACGTGCATAATACCGGTAAATATACCGATACTTATTGAAAATATCGATATTTTAGTACCGACACCGATGAAATTACCGATACGGTAATTATTCTGATTATTTATTTATTTATCATTTATTACACAAAACACAAAGTTAAAGCACAAAGGGAGGGCTTAATGCACAATCATTTTCTACCAGCCCCCCTAAGTAGAGGTTTATAAAACAAGATTATATCGGTTCTCAAAAAATACAGGTATAATTTATATCGATACCAAGGATGTACCGGTACCAGGTAAAAGTCAGTAGAACCGGTATTTAAAAATACCGATAAATCAAAGCCTGACCCCAAGCCTTTTTCTTGTTTATATGGAGGCTCGTGAGGTCTCAGCACGCCTACCTACTATGTTCTACTACTCCCACTCCACATTACACAAAGGTGAACTGGAACAATGCTATGCATTAAGTTCGCCTATGTACTTCTTTTGGGCAATAAAGAATTTTCTAATCTAATCTATGTTCGCAGGGTCACACAGTGTACAATAAATGCCAGCAGCAGCCGCCGCCGCAGCCGATCCAACAAGCTGCGTCGCCGCGCCAACCGTGCAGCATGCAGCAAAGCGTGCAGGTACCTAATCATCCCACAGGTTATGACCACTGCTAATGTCCCACTCCCTAGCACATTTTTTTTTCCAAGTCTTATCTGCGATCAGTACCAAGTATGAGTTTTGCTTTTCGTTTTTCGTTTTACGTTTTTGTTCCGTGTTCATTGCGGGTTTTGTATGAAGACGCGATAGAGATATCGATACGGAACCCGCAATGAACACGGAACAAAAACGAATCGTTTTTGCTCCGTGCTCATTGCGGGTTTTGTAAAGTTCCATATCGGTATCTCTATCGCGTCTTAATACAAAACCCGCAATGAACACGGAACTAAAACGAAAAACGAAAAATCGTAAGCAAAACTCATACCTGGGGTACAGTTGTTGAAAATATGAGCAAATATTTTGTAGGTTTTATTGTCGGGGAGAGTACACTCCTGAATTGTCTTCTCAGTAGGTACACTTCATTATTGGTCATTCAAGAGCATGACATCTTTTCTTTTAAGTCTCCTCATGTATGTGGGATTAGTGAGTCTCTGTGCTAGTTGGTTGGGGTGGTTTTCTAGTTTGTCTTGGTAGACTTGAGCAGTACTTTTGATCTCTTCAGATACTGTTTTGAGTTTGAGGATGTCATGCAACTCTGTATTTCTTATGAACCAGGGGGCATTCGATATACTTTTCAAGAGTCCACGCTAGCACATTATAATTTAGGTTTCCCTCACGCTAGCACATTTAGATTCTACATTATAATTGGTGGTGGGGGAATAAGATCTGCACGGACGTCCCGCAATAGGGTGTATAGTGCATTGTCCGCGGATCCACCGTTGTAGATCGTTAATAAGCTACGTAAGGGGCGCTGACTAGGGCTTGCATTCGAATATTCGAATATTCGAATTATTCGAATTTTAATTCCGTTCGAATATTCGAATATTAAAATAGCAATATTCGAATATTCGATTTATAATAATAACACCAAACTGAGAACTCTGATGTGCATAAAATGCCAGGTATAAACTCGCGCGATATAACCATTCAAGACGATACAAGTTAAGATCGTTCGGGTAAACAACATGACAATGTTTTAGGGTTCGGAACGCGGTTCGGAAACGTTCGGGAGTGCCGCGCGCAAGTGCGTAGTCCATTTGCGATTTGACGAGACTTTTCTGTCTATCCATCTCTGTCGCTCACGTTGTCGCTCTTATATATTTTTGTGTACTTACTCTAGTAGCTACTTACGTGTTACCGTTATTGTGTTTTTTACTTGTAGATATTGCTAAATACATGCGTATCTAGATTTTTAAAGACTAATTCTAATGGGGGATCTAATTCGTGGTGGGGGAACGAGATCTGCACGGACGTCCTGCAATGGGGTGTATTGTGCATTGTCCCCCTGCTAACCTCACCCCAGCCAGCCCAACTCCTTAAAATAGCGGAGAAGGACCTTGGGTTGGTAGCAGCAATGTTCAAGCATCCCCGGTGGTGATTTGGATGCAGATGAGAGGAATGACCCGATCAGCTTCTGCAGTCCAGTTTTGGACCTGGCTTCGTTAGTTCCGGAGCAGTGCAGTACCACATGCTCCACAGTTTCTTTTTCCTGAAGACATCCACGACATAGGTCGCTGTCTGTCGCTCCGATCTTGAAAAGATGGTAGTTGTAGTTGTGGCCCGTGATGATTCCGACCATCAGCTTTAGATCTTCGCGTCTCAGCTTTAACAGGATGGTTGTTAAGTGCCTGTTCGTGGCTGGAAGCATTGTTTTTGTATGTTTGCAGTCTGATCTGCGCTCCCATTGCTTTTGGTGTTCCTTCTGGGAATGCATCTTCAGCCTGTTTTTTATCTCTACCGACGTAGGTTTGCATAGACCTATGTCATTTATTGTCGGTGGCTGTTTCGCGCCCTCTCTTGCTAGGGAGTCAGCCTCGTTGTTACCTGAACATGAGCCGTGACTCTTTGTCCATCTTATTTTAACACTATGCGTGTCAGACAGATTTTGAAGCGCAGTGTGACACTGTACAAGGGAAGCTGACCTTGTGTCAGATCTTCTCTATGCGTTAATCAGTGCTGCGCTGTCTGTTGTGAAAATAATAGTTGTCTGTTCGTTTGCAGTGGCTGCGGCCGTCATAGACTTTACTGATGAGAGCATTTCTCCTGTTGCCAGGGAGAGCCCAAGTGTTTCTGCCTGGAGGGCGCTCGTTGATTTACTGAGAGGTTGTGCACGGGATAGCCCTGTTTCAGGACAGTAGAAGCCGCAACCCGCTCCTAGTTTTTGTTTCGAGCCGTCAGTGTAGACGTGAAGGACGTGGGGGGTTGGAGTCGGATCCTCAGTCTTTTCTCCATTTTCTAATTGGTACTTTTTGTTCGTGAGGTATGTTGTGGCAATTCTGTCGGTGCCGTTTCGAGCCTCCGGCATAGCTTGGATAGCTTTGTCCAGAATCCTGCCATGATTTGTTATTTTACCACTGCCATTCCATTGGTTGGCGGATTTTGTTCTTAACGCTGCTGCCATCGCCTCTTGTTGTAATATTTTAATATTTTAAAGACTGTTTTTACTAAGAATTTGTGAATGTGTTCAATTAATGTTACTCTAATTGCAAATTTTATTATGGTTGTGTGATAAATAAGACCACTTAAAAATGTCTGTGTACTTATTTACTCTAGTAACTACTTACCGTTACTTACATTGTTTTACTTGTTATTGTGTTAAATTTTGTTGAAGATTATCAAGACTATTTTTACTAGTAATTTATGGGTAAATTTTATTTTAATTTAATATTTCAATTTCGTTCCAAGAAGTAACACTTAAAACAATAAAAGATGTGATTTTAATGAAAACATAGTTTTTTTTTCTATTATTCGAATAATATTCGAATAATTCGAATAGTACCCGCAATTGTACCCGAATATTCGAATATTTGCAAGCCCTAGCGCTGACATAAGGGGCACTGACGTAAAGGAGCACTGATAAAAGAAGCGGGCGCAGTCATAAAAAAAAATGTTGACGCTAATACGGTATTGGAATCCAGAATAAATCTTCACATGAATTGATTCTTCATTCATTCTTCAATTGTCTATTGTTGTATCACATCGGGGTCCTTTCATTTAATAAGGGGGCGCTGACTTCAAGTCAACTATAATAAAAATGTTAAGTCCGCCAATTATTGGCGTATGTATCATTTTAACGTTTAGCGTTCCTATTTATGATGAAGTTATTCACACTAAATTCGATTGGCACCTACACTGGAGATTCAATACTGCTTTATATTACATTGTAACAAGGATCATACAAAAGAGCGGTAGGAACCAAGCCGTAAGTTTGTTGGCTGTTCTTCTAGGCTTTGGTCGCTTGGAACTGGCACCTAGAGTCACCTAGCTTTAAGACGTTTCAAAGTGATCCTTGTGATTTTACTGAATGAATACCTTTTGAATTTGACTTCATCACTACATAGTATAAAACAAAGTTGCTTTCTCTGTCCCTATATCCCTATGTATGCTTAAATCTTTAATCATAATCATAATCATAATCATAATCTTTATTACTCTTTTGACATTTCACATGTACTTAGATACGTCAAAACAAAATAATCAATACAAAAATAATTCAAATTAATAATAACAAAACATTAAGAAATACAATAAAATAAAATAAGTACAAAAGTAGGTAAATTTAAAAAACAATAATAAAATAACACTATTCAATAGGAATAGAAAATTAAAAGGTAAGTCACTCACATAATTGATCACAAAATATAAATTTATCAGCCAGAGCTTCGTCAATTTTATAATAACTTTTAGATAGCAGTTTATCTTTAACAAAATTAAAAAATTCAATGTCACTCTTAAGTCTGATGTCAATTGGAATATTATTGTAAAATTGAATAGACATAAAGACAAAACTTTTTTTTGTTTTTGCTAGTCTAACAGCTGGCGTCACTAAATTGTTCTTATGTCTTGTGTTATAATTATGAAAATCCTGTTTTAATGTCATCTGACTTAAATTTTCCCTAACGTATACAATATTCTGGTAAATAAATTCACAGGTCATGGTCATAATACTTAACTCTCTAAATTTATCTCTACAAGTGTCCATTTTTTTCATACCTAAAATGTATCTTATGCAACGTTTTTGAAGTACAAAAATTCTATTTGAGTCAGCTGCTGCACCCCAAAACATTATCCCATAGGTCATTAAAGAGTGAAAGTAAGCAAAATATACATCTCTTGCTGCTTTAATACCTCCTAGTTCTTTAATTTTTTTGATAGCATACGTTGCTGATCCCAATTTCTTTGTCAACTCGTCTATATGAACCGCCCATGTCAATTTTGAGTCTAACCACACTCCTAAAAACTTCATGCGATCAGTACTGGGCAACGACAGATCCCGTAAAGTTTCTTGTACCGATGTATTTGGCGATATGCTGGTTCCTAACCAAAAATTTACAACATGTGTTTTATTTACATTTAGTAATAAGTTATTCACCGAAAACCATTTTTCTAAGTTGGGCATAACATCCCTAAGTATAACACTAAGACCATCATTCGTTTTGTCCTTAATAATTAAACTAGTGTCGTCAGCAAATAAGACCATGTCAATATCCTTACAAACTACAGATACATCATTTATATAAATTAAAAATAACAGAGGACCCAATATTGACCCCTGCGGAACACCTAATTTTACAATACATTTGTTTGACCTTACACCATTTAACTCCGTGACTTGTTCTCTTTTACATAAATATGATTTGAATATTTGCAATTCTTTGTTGCGGACACCATAGTGATCTAACTTTTTAAGTAAGATATCATGCGAAACACAGTCAAAAGCTTTTGAAAGATCACAAAACACTCCATACGTTTTATGTGATCTCTCAAGGCCCGATAGGACGTCTTGCATGAGTCTTATTATGGCATGTCTAGTAGATTTTTTCTTTTGAAATCCAAATTGTCTAGTGTTTAAGAGGCTGTTGTCCAAAATATAAGTAGTTAATTCTTCAGCCACATATTTTTCAAAAACTTTGCTTAAGCTTGGGAGCACAGAAACTGGTCTATAATTATTGCAAGAAGTTGTCTTACCCTTCTTGTGTAATGGCACAACTTTAGCGATTTTCATTTTGTCGGGAAAAATCCCATTTTCGATACATTTATTAATTATGTGCATAAGTGGTTCCGCTATTACATCTTCCAATTTTTTCAATAAGTAAGGTGTAATGTACCAAATATCGTTTGATTTCTTCAATTTAATGTTACGAATTATATTTATAACTTTTTGGATGCTTATTGGTTTTAGTTTGAAATTATTATTAGCGACTGGAATATATTTTCTTAAAAATTCAATAGAATTGTCAATACAACATTTTAATTCAGATGTCAGGTTATTTGCCACATTTACAAAATAATTATTAAAATAATTGGAAATGTCAAATTTGTCAAAAATAATTCTATTATCATTATCATCTCGTCTTAAAACTACGCAACGGATTTTGATGCGGTTTTTTTTTATAGAAAGAGTGATTCAAGAGGAAGGTTTAATGCATAATACAAGCATAATCTCTTAGGGATAACCCACAATAACCGTGCGAAGCCGGGGCGGGTCGCTAGTAAATAAATAAAACAAGACATGGATAATTCAATTATCTAATTGTTTATTTTTGCATCACATCGTGGTCCACATTCATTTATCATTTATTTAATAAGCTACATAAGGGGCACCGACGTAAGGGGCGCTGACGTAAGGAGAACTGACGTAAGGGGCACTGACGTAAGGGGAAGCAGCGACGTAAGATGCATACGGGGACGCCACATAAGCCGCCAAGCCATTGTTGACGCGAATGTCGTATTGTGAACTGGTGGCAGTGACAATGGGTGCTGACGCTATCAGTGGGGCACTCAAGAGCGCTGGTTTTGCCATCGTGGCGGCCACGAAGGCTACAATAAGGAATACCTGAAAAAAAACTAGGAATTAAACAAAGTCGAGTACCTAGGTAGTAGGTAGCGTCCCCCGTTCCGATCCTTAGGGTCTTAATATTTTTGTGTATTTTTTTTATTTTTACTTCTTTAAAAACCCCATATCTTAATAACTTGTTAACGGATTTAACTCATATACTTACCAGTAAATTTCTCAAGCACAAGCTATCGATATACCAAATTTCATGCAGATCGGATCAACGGTTCTAAAGTTATGGCCAGACAAACATACATACATAAAATGCCAAATCGCAGGAGGTCATAGAGCACTGGTTGTATGAAAGATCCTATGGTCGTGGTAGCGAACGCCTTCCGAACCTAAGGTCGTGGGTTCAAAACCGGTCGTGCACCAATGAGTTTTTCTTGTCAAAAATGTATGTGCGCAGTGCCATTACTCTCAAACGGTGAAGGAAAACATCGTGAGGAAAACGGCATGTCGTAGAACCTAAAAAGTTCTATAACATGTGTCAAGTGCTCGAAAGGAGCCTCTTGAGGCGCACTTAAAATCCATTCACCACACCGTTTCGAAAGAAACTAGTCACGACAAGAGAATAAACACCATTTTATAGTATGAGGGATAATGTTTAAATCGGCATCGAGCTTGTGATTACTCTCATATTTCAGGTAAAGGTAACCGCTCTTCATCAGGCGGGCCGTAAGATTCCTGACTACCTATTATTTAGATCAATATACTCACAATTTTCATCATGTTGCTATGGTTCTTGGGTCACGTCTGATGCTTCAGTAGGTCGCCGTGCGTTATATACCGTGCATGTGGCCATCTGGCATTGTGAGACACGTGCTCGGAATAAAAGGATGCATCCTTATTCCGATCACGCGATATCTGAGCACATTTGAGGAGTTTTGAAGATGATGAAAGTATATCTATTTTACCTGTTCTTCTAGGCTTGGCCATGTCGAACTGGCACCTAAGTACCACCTACTGACAACCGTCGGGATCGCCAAGTTAGGAACACGAATTGTGTCCAGATTTCGAAGAATTCGAATTTTCTTCGATGTGATTACATGTCCACACAATTTTGGTTTGCAGGCAGGCCATTTAATAAGTTTCCCATCAATATGAATAACTTTTTCTAAGGAACCAACACTGAACGCGAAAAAAAACAGCTGTTTCATGCAAAAGTTCAATACCTACCTGGCTAAAATGTATTAAACAGCTGTAATTTCACCTTCGAACGGAAATACAGCAATGCTGCTTGGCGGCATGGTGGTAGTACTTCCCCGGACGAGCCCTAGACGCACTAAAGACTGTTTTGTTTTTTTTTTGTATTATTTTGAGTATTTTTCCAGGCGCAGCAAATGGCCGCTGCAGCAGCCGCGCAGCAGCAGCAAGCGATGCAGCAACAAGCTTTGCAGCAGCAGGTACCCCGTCCCCCCCAGCCACCGGCATACCCCGCCAATGCGGCAATGCAGCGGAGATAACTATAGGACTTACGAATCTATTCATATACTTTGGGGGCGTTTATTAATTACGTGAGGTGTTTAGGGGGTGGGGGCTCGAACCTCCCCCAATCTCACTTGGGGGAGAGTTAGGGGGACTCATTTAAATTAACTATAGGACTTACGAATCTATTCATATACATTGGGGGCGTTTATTAATTACGTGAGGTGTTTAGGGGGGTGGGGGCTCGAACCTCCCAAAATCTCACTTGGGGGAGAGTTAGGGGGACTCATTTAAATACTTTGGGGGCGTTTATTAATTATGTTAGGCGTTTAGGGGGGTGGAGGCTCGAACCTCGCTATAATCTCACTTGGGGGAGAGGAAGGGGGGCTCTCGGCAAATATCATCATCATCCACAGCTGGCTTCACCCATTGCTGGGTATAGGTTTCCCTTAGTGTGTGCCATCTATACAACGTGTAACATAATACGCCTATAACCCCGAAAGCAGGTATTCTACAGGTCATGGCGAACAACTTTGGAATACCAAATACCAATAACTAAATAAACTCGGACTTGAGGTACTGAACTGAAGTCACTAATTACTGCTAATGTACCTCTCGCTCGCACATTTTAACATTTTGAAAGATGTAAAATCACTTAACTTGTTTAACAACCAAGCTGCGTTCATTGGACACAGTTCAGCGAAAATATAATTTTGATCCCAACAAGTTTTCGTATTAAAAGTTCGCATTAGTACGAAAACTACGGCCGGTCTCTGAAAGCCCGATCAAAACTAATCGCATGTCAAGTCACTTGCTATCTCTATCTAATTCGGTGTAATAGCTGAAATGGCGAGTGACTTGACATCCGATTTGTTTTGATCGAGCTTTAAGAAACCGGCCGCTAGTAAAGCAATCTTTTTACGATGAAAACTTGTATGGATCAAAATGAAATTTTTGCCGAACTGTGTGGTTCAATTTAATTCAATTCATTTATTTAACGAAATATATTGAGTTGGATTGTATAGGGTCAGCTATGGTCAATTTTACAGTATGCTAAGCTCTGACTACTACTAGTATTCTCTTATCTGTGGCTCTCATTTCGCCACGCTGTCTCAAATTAACAAAGGATTAAAGGGCCGTTAAATATGTCAAAATGTACGCCTTTGTCATCTAAGGTTAGATTTAACGGCCTGTTAATCCTTTATTAGTAACTAACAGAGCATGGTGAAATCAGCTCTAAATGTTGTTATAAAAATAAATAATAAAATAGTCACTAGATTATAAAGATTGATTTTGGTTAAAAAGTTATTGCTATTTTTCATAAATAGGCAAGTTCAATTTTTTTACATTTAAAAAAATGTTGATATGTGCGAGTGAGTAGTACTTTGACGGGCATCAGCCCCTTAAGTACTGGATTCGGAAGTTATCCATTGTTATTTTTTATATTATGTAAGATAAGGATAAGATAACTAGGTATAAAGTAAGTATTAGAGTTCAGAATAGGTATAAGAATGTGATTCTCAAGGATGCCTACATTTAAAAATCTAGGTTACAATGTAAGTAAAAATCGGAGCCTATACCTATTTAATTATTTGTGGTAAGGTACATGAAGGAAACGGATTGTGGACCTATTTTTTTATTTTTTTTGTATACAAGGTTTTCCAATACTTGTGTCTTCAGGGGCCAAAAAACAGTTGTTTCATACATTTTAGTTTTTTTTCGCGTTCACAGTGTTGGTTCCTTATATAAAGCTATTTATATTGATGGGTAGGCCCCTGAAGTTTTAGACACAAGTATTGGAACACCTTGTATAGTACACCACAACATATTCTTCTTCTGAGGGTGCCACTCCACTTCTACTTTTTAAATTACTCCTTATTTTTTTATACAATTTGTTGATGGTACAAGCAGATGGCCTACCTGATGTTAAGTGGTAACCATTACCTATAACAAAACATTGCCTCGTAAGTCGATACGATTGGAACGTGCCCCACGATGCACTGCCTTGCGTCCATCGACTTGAGGCATACTGATGTTAAGCCTCATGTGCCTGTAATTACCGGCAACTTAAATTAATCCACAATCGTTTTTTTGAAAATACCTAGTTTTTTATATACTTAGTTACATTATTATAATTTCTGCACTTTTTGTTAGTATTATTTTTGGTAAAGTACACGTTTATTTTTAATTTATTTTGTGTTTTATTTATTTTTTTCCTCACTCAGCTGTTTTCGCACGTTTGAAAGGTATGTTTTATTTTTATTTTAATATATTTTTGTAGTTTTATTTTAATAACTTTGCTTATTTATTACCTAAGATGTTGTTTTTTTTTAATATACAACGTGTAACATAATACCCCTGTAACCCCGGAAGCAGGGTATTCTACAGGTCATGGCGAACAACTTTTGTTTTACGACTTTTGAAATTTCGTAGTTTTTCATTCAAGAAATGCCTTTTGATGTTCCTACAATATGAAACTAAACACAACATGAGGCAGCCCTATTCACAGCTGTTTGTTTGTTCCGTGTGTGCGTGAGGTTATAAGTACGATTACTTAACTAACATCGGTTGTTTTTATAATTATTTATCTTCAGATGCAGAACAGCCTCGCCCAGGGTATGTTCATGGGTCGAGGGTATAGTCCAGCTCTGCAAGGTCCACTGGCGTACTTGGAGAAGACCGCTACCAATATAGGTAAGCTGTACGTAGCGTTCTCGACAACCGTGAGTACCTTACCTACCAACTTTTTATAACCTACCTATTAATTTACTAGCGGCCTGTCCCAGCTTCGCATGGGTGGTCATAAATTTTTTGAACATTTTAGGATAAACTTAGACCGTGGGTTCGAGCCTCGCGTCTATTTATTTCATACATTTGCACGCGCTTCTCCTTGAGTGAGTGAAATCGCACCCCGCGCGTGACCCGTGGACCCGTTAACATTTTCAATTTCGTCATATCTTATGAATGGAATGTCCGATTTGAAAAATTTAAGAAGTAATCTATAGGTATTGAAACCGTTTTAATTATGAAATGATTTATTTGGATAAGGATTAATATCAAGGTACAAATAAAGACCCTTTTCTAGCGGAGGCATTTCAATTATTTTTTTATAATAAAAGAACACTTATTGTGACATAACTATAATAGTTAGACATATGCTGTCGCGACATTTTTTGTAGATGATGACGTGTTCTACAAAATCGTAGTACATTATTTTGTTCTATCTTCAATAGTTTTCGCAGCGCACGCGATGTAAGGTTTTTGTTTTCCACCTTGGGTTACATTATTGAAGTTTTAGTAAAGATCCCTGATTTTTTTTTAAATATAATATAGCCAATGTTACTCAGGGATAATGTAGCATTCTAATGGTGAAAGAATTTTTGAAATCAGACCAGTAGTTTTTGAGCCTATTCGTTACATACAAAAATACAAAAATACAAATGTTTCCTCTTTATAATATTAGTGTAGATGTAGATTTGTTTAAGGAAGACTAACAGTACGTAAATACATATAAATCAAGAGTAATATAAAAAACTATAGGGTAGTATAATAAGTCTCCACATATAGATACAAAATGTCAAATCAAAAAATCGTCAAAACACATCTATTTGTTCTCGGTGGGGATCGAACCCACAGCCTACCGTGCAGAAGGCAGAGCTACTACCAACTGAGTTGTGAAGTCACTTTGAAACGTCTTAAAGCTAGGTGACTCTAGGTGCCAGTTCCACGCGACCAAGCCTAGAACAGGCAAAGGTAGCATAGACTTAGATAGAGTTAAAAAAGAAGGCACACGTTTCGCTCAAATTGGTAATAGCTAATGTTATTTGTGTGTCTGTTTGTTTGTTGCAGACATGGTGGGTCTGGGAGACGGGAGGAGGTGACGAGGCCGCGGGAGGGGCAGGGGGCGGGGCCGAGGCAGAGGCCGAGGTATGTACCTAGGAGCATCATTTTTAATTACGAAATTTATTTAATTAATTACGAATTGCTGCGCCACATACTTTCGGCGTCACTGAAAACCAGCGCCATACAAGCCACTAGGCTCATATGGCAAATGCTGAGTGGAAGCCTTTTTTACGACACTATATTTATAATGTTTTTTAATATGTCTTCTTGTGTATCTTTGATTTATTTTTAATTTTATCATTCTATTATGTGTTTCTAATTTAATCATTGTATTTTGTGTCGTAAAATAAATATTTTCTATTTCTATAATTTATTTAATTAAGAAAATTCTAATTTTGGTGATGGTAACATAATTGTTTGGTAATTATGAAAAGTCCAAGTTTAGTGCAATAAAGATATTGCACCAAACAAGGTTTATAAAATTTTAAAACTTTAACTAACAATATCCACATTCAAAATCCAAATCACTTTTCGTTCCTAGGGAGTAAAGAGCTATTTTGCTCCCTGTTTACGAAGAACAAACAAGCTTTTTGCGGATATATGTGTTAAAAAAGGAGCATTTTCTACCAGACAAAAGTGAAGAACGGAGAGGTTACAATTTGGTATAAATTTCTACAAAATACATTATTCTAAATAATAGTAGGTAAATATAGTTAGGTAACAGATGTTAAGCCTACTACTCTTATAACACTGGGATAATAACTTTGTGATTTTAAATTCATGTTTTTGTATTGTTGTAGGTCGTGGCGCATCCCCTGAATATGGTGGCAGCATGACGCCGCCATAGCGCTCCCCTCCAGCGTGGCTGGCGTATATACACATGCATACATACATAATACTCATATAAACGCTATTATACACATAAAAGTATCTATACTCATGTAAAATCACCCATAAACACATTACAGTATCTATACTCATGTAAGACAATTTCATACATTTAATTTATTCAGAAGTAACCCTCTACTTACATAAATACGCTCTTAAAGACATAAAAGTATTCATAATTTTTATTTGTTTTATAGTGTTTACCTACACTTAACGAAAATCACAAATCTACACTAATATTATAAAGAGGTAACATTTGTATTTTTGTATTTTTGTATGTAACAAATAGGCTCAAAAAATACTGGTCCGATTTCAAAAATTCTTTCACCATTAGAATGCTACATTATCCCTGAGTAACATAGGCTATATTATATTTTCAAAAAAATCAGGGATCCTTACTAAAACTTCAATAATGTAACCCAAGGTGGAAAACAAAAACCTTACATCGCGTGCGCTGCGAAAACTATTGAAGATAGAACAAAATAATGTACTACGATTTTGTAGAACACATCATCATCTACAAAAAAGGTCGCGACAGCATATGTCTAACTATTATAGTTATGTCACAATAAGTGTTCTTTTATTATAAAAAAATAATTGAAATGCCTCCGCTAGAAAAGGGTGTTTATTTGTACCTTGGTATTAATCCTTATCAAAATAAATCATTTCATAATTAAGACGGTTTCAATACCTATAGATAACTTCTTAAATTTTTCAAATCGGACATTCCATTCAAAAGATATGGCGAAATTAAAAATGTTAACGGGTCCACGGGTCACGCGCGGGTTGCGATTTCACTCACTCAAGGAGAAGCGCGTGCAAATGTATGAAATAAGTAGACGCGAGGCTTGAACCCACGGTCTAAGTTTATCCTAAAATGTTCAAAAAATTTATGACCACCCATGCAAAGCTGGGACAGGCCGCTAGTATTTAATAAGTCCCAAAAGTTATTATTCGAGTGGGATTTCAACCCACGACCTTCCCCTTAATACGGGGCTCCGTATAATAACTTTTGGGACTATATTAAATATTTGTAAAAGTATTCATAGTCATGTACAGATATTCTCCTCATACAATTAATTTGTTCGGGCGTAACTTTCGTCTATAAACACTCTTATACACATAAAAGTATCCATTCCCAAACAAAGACAATCTCATACAAATTATCTAAAGCACTTATACAAAGACAATCTCATCATCATCATCATCATCTTCCTGTCCTTATCCCACGCTAAGTGGGGTCGGCACAACAGGTTTTCTTCTTCCACTCTCCTCTATCATACGTCATCTCAGCGCTCACACCTTTCTTACTCATATCATCTTTCACACAATCCATCCATCTTTTCTTTGGCCTGCCTCTCCTTCTAAAACCATCCACATCCATTTCCAACACTCTTCTCGTAATATGACTTTCTTCCCTCCTCATGACATGCCCATACCACGCTAACCTATTGCTCCTCAACTTATCCATAACAGGCGCTACTTTCAAACTTCCTCTAATATACTCATTCCTTATTTTATCCATTACAAAGACAATCTCATACAATTAATTTATTCAATCGTTACCTTCCACTCATATAAACACGCTCATAAACACATAAAAGTATCCATTTCAACGTGTAACATAATACCCTATAACCCCGGAAGCAGGGTATTCTACAGCTCATGGCGAACAACTCTTGTTTTACAACTTTTGAAATTTCGTAGTTTTTCATTCATGAAATGCCTCATAAACGTTCCTCCATTATGAAACTAAACACACCATGAGGCAGCCCTATTCACGTTCCGTGTGTGCGTGATAGTAGATAGTAGATACCCACTCGGTTTTCTCTACCCACAGCGGCAGCGAATACCGCGTCGGTTTGAATAGGCTTTAGGATAGCGCAGCTGATATACCTATTATTTAGCTAGTTAATTTTGTAATACGTACTTAGGCTTAATTATTCTGATATTGTGTGAAAATAAAATGTTTGAATAAAATGTGACTATTAATTAAACGTGGTAGTATTCTGTCCAATGCTGAAATTAAAGCTCCGACCAACGGTATTGAGATCTACATTATTCTGCTCATAGAACATTATTACTCAAGACGATTCTTGTATTTGTATTTTTGTATGTAACAAATAAACTCAAAAACTACTTTTTTATTAGATACACTAGTGGCTTCCCGCGGCTTCGCACGCGTTGAAGTGGTGAGCCGTGATTAAGCCACAAACATCCAAACATCGTAACTTGTGCATTGATTTGTATTATTAGGGTAGGATTTTAAATACCTACGTAGGTATATGAGATACCTATAGGCGTACATTACCTATATTAGGTACGTAGGTAGGTATAGGTACTGAGCTTAGCACAAACATGACAAATACAACAAAGACAACCTTACACCGAAAATATGTCCTTATTTGTTCCTAGTTTCTACCCCAAAAACAAACGAAACGAAAAAGCTTCACGACTTTGATCCCCAGGCACGGTATATACCCTCAAATCTCTTCGTACCAACTCAAGATTCCCGTTTTTAGAATGTCCCTTACAAACATTGACGCCTCGTTGTAACCTTTTTACTCGAGCGCAACAAACTTTTACATGCCTTTGTACACTTATTAAAGCTAGTTTTAAAAAACTAAAAATGCCTTTCCAATTTTTTAGCTTTGAAGTAAAGTACTCCAAGTTTCAAGTTTGTAGGTTCAAGGAATACAATTTTTCATACAAACGTTTTCATCCTTTTTTACACCCTTAGGGGTTGAATTTCCAAAAATCCCTTCTTAGTACACTTCTACGCCATAAGTCCTATGTACTCTTCAAATTTCAAGTCTCTAGGACCAGCGGTCAAAAAACTCCCATACAAACTTTTACATACCTTTGCACACTTATTAAGGGTAGTTTTAAAAAACTAAAAATGCCTTTCCTATTTTTTAGTCTTGGAGTAAAGCAACTTCAAGTTTCAAGTCTGTAGACAAAAGGAATACAATTTTTCATACAAACGTTTTCATCCCTTTTTACACCCTTAGGGGTTTAATTTCCAAAAATCCCTTCTTAGTACACCTTTACGTCATAATACCTATGTACTCTTCAAATTTCAAGTCTTTAGGACCAGCGGTCAAAAAACTCCCATACAAACTTTTACATCCCTTTGCACACTTATTAAAGCTAGTTTAAAAAAACTAAAAATGCCTTTCCTATTTTTTAGCTTTGAAATACATGTACTCCAAGTTTCAAGTCTGTAGGTTCAAGGAATACAATTTTTCATACAAACGTTTTCATCCCTTTTTACACCCTTAGGGGTTGAATTTTCAAAAATCCTTTCTTAGTACACCTCTACGTTATAATACCTATGTACTCTTCAAATTTCAAGTCTCTAGGACCAGCGGTCAAAAAACTCCCATACAAACTTTTACATCTCTTTGCACACTTATTAAGGGTAGTTTTAAAAAACTTAAAATGCCTTTTCTATTTTTTAGCCTTGAAGTACATCAACTTCAAGTTTCAAGTCTGTAGGTTTAAGGAATACAATTTTTCATACAAACGTTTTCATCCCTTTTTACACCCTTAGGGGTTGAATTTCCAAAAATCCCTTCTTAGTACACCTCTACGCCATAAGACCTATGTACTCCTCAAATTTCAAGTCTCTAGGACCAGCGGTTTAGGCTGTGCGTTGTCTATATGTCAGTCAGTCAGTCAGTCAGTCAGTCAGTCAGTCAGTCAGTCAGTCAGTCAGGACTTTGATTCTTATAGTATTAGAGATTATTTGGTATTTGAGTGTAAAGGAGATACAAAACTCGCTCTCATTGTGAATCAAAAGTACCAGGCGCCTATAAGTGTGTAAGAGATCCTCATAAAACTGGCTCCAGAATGAGAGCCAGTTTTATATCTTTCAGAGTTTTGTATCTCACCTGGCGTGAGATACAAAACTCTCCGTCGTGCCGATCAAAAGTACCAGGCGCCTATAAATGTATAGGAGATACTGGTCCGGGAAGAAAGGCGCGTGTGCTATAACAGAGGCCCGCGTGTACGCGTGCGGAGCCCTAGCGGGGGCCCATATAGCGCTCCGTGTACGCTGTGTCGTAGAGTCGCCAGTAACTGGGGCCTTATCATTACCAGCTATGTCTACTGGAAAAATGCCTCCTATCATTACTGCTTACTAACAAAACCTATCACTGTTATTTACAATTCTGTTGCCAATGTCATCGGTCCATCGAGCGGGGGCCTTTCAACATGACTTTTCCTAGCTTGGTTAATGGTCAGCCATCCTAGTTTCTGTAAGCGAACGTTGCGAGCTAAAACTGAGTCTGAATTCGGATTGAAAGTGCCAGGCGCCCATGAGTGATAAGAAGGTTTATATCTTTCATTATTACCTTTCATTATTAGCTATACTTGAAGCCACCTATAACAAACCCCGACTGTTACAATACCATCGCGCATGGTCCATCGAGCCTTGGGTCACCCATCCTAGTTTTTTCACGCAACGATGACCAAAACTGTCTCTGTATTGGAAACAAAAGTACTAGGAGCCTATAAGTGTGTAGGAGATACTCATTGTTGCTAGTACAAACTGTGTCTGATTCGGATTGGAAATACTAGGCGACTATATGAAGTAATTCTTTATTGCTATGATATTGTATTGGAGTCAAAAGTACCAGGCGTCTATAAGTGTGTAGGAGATACTCAAAACTTACGCTCTTTCTGAATCTAAAGTACCAGGCACCTAATTAGTGTGTAGGAGATACTCACAAAACTCACATCCATTTCAATCAAAAGTACCAGGCACCTATAAATGTGTAGGAGTAAGTGCAAGATATACTCACTGGTCCAGGAAGAAAGGCGCGTGTGCTATAACAGAGGCCCGCGTGTACGCGTGCGAAGCCCTAGCGGGGGCTTCTGAGTCGCCAGTAACTGGGGCCTTAACATTACCAGCTATGTCTACTGGATAAAATTAAATGTCTCCTACAATTGAATGCTTACTATAGTCGCATATTGTCACCCATCCTAGCTTTTACACGCAACGATGATCAAACCTGTCTCTCTATTGGAATAAAAATCCAATGTGGCAACACTGATTGAGTAAACAACTCGTTTAATTAAAATATTTTAAAATATTCAAAATTAATGTTATAAGTGCCTAATTTTGTGATATTATCGTGTTTAAATGTAGACATAGTGACAAGTTAAATCTGTGAACGTTAACAGCAGGAAAAAACAAGTATTTCTGTGATTATTCTTTATTTTGACAAAAATACCGGGAAAAAATTTGAATATAATTTACTGGCAAAAACTACGATTGATTCGCTCAAAGACTGATTGGAATGTAAATTTCATACTTGTGACATGATAACTTGCTGGTTACATACATAATATTCAGGTTAATTCATAAATTTTGTGTGCAGTGGAAATAACTTTATAACTGCCGCCGTGCTCGTAGCGTCGCGTCATGCCGCTGACTCACTTGCAAAACAGTTCTAAATTAAAAGCAGAGATGGCGCCAGTGAACTATAATTGTAGTAAATGCAGCCAACCATTACCGCCAAAACATTATATGACCTGCACAATTTGCAATGTAAAACTACACCTTGAAACTTGCGCTACGGTCACTGAGGTTCATTACAATTATTTGTCAGCAAAAAGTAAAGCAGAATGGAAGTGTGGAACCTGTATCTGGAAAAAAGCTCATGCTGTTACTACACCCATCAAACCCGTGGTAGAACCTCCGCACTTAAACCATAATGAAGGAATTAATGCAGAAGCGAATTTAAACGTGACCTTCACCACCTCAACCACGAAAAGAGACATAACACAAACGTCTATACCGCGACCGATTGTATCACCGTCAGTTGACCTGGACAAACCGACGACGGTTGCGAAGAAAAAGGTTGTTACCAACATAACAATCATGAATGAACTGGTAAACTTTCGTGACCATGTTTCTAAACAATTTCTATCTCAGAACGAGACTATGAATGACCTTGTTGCAGCACTAGGAGAAATTAAGAACTGCGTTACTGAAATAGATACAAAACAAAACACCCTTAGAGAAGATGTAGATAAGCTTTGCGAGACTGTTGACGAAATGAAAGATAACCAAGCTATGATGACTAGCACGGTTGAATCCATAAGATCTAGGTTACAGCAGCTGAATTCTGAAAAACACTCACTTCAAAATGAGCTAACTACAACCAGTATAAAAGTAGCATCACTACTAAAAAACGTCCCTGCTGAAACGATTGGTATTTCTACCACTAAAACTACAAGTGGTACGGATGCAGTAACACAATTTCAAGGACATGCCCCCCCCCGTAAAAGTCCCACCAATACCATAGCTGAAAGATCGAACATTATATGCCAAAATGATTCTAGTGTTCAAATGCCAGCTATGCGAAAAAATAAGATCTCATTGCCAACATCGCCCTGTGATCTACATCATCATCATAATACATCATCTACTGTGATACCGCAGATAATTGAAAATTTGATCCCCCTGCCGACAATAGAAAATGTGATGCCGCCCGCATTAAAAAGCTCAGTTTACCAACAAGCTGAAGACCTGACATGCGATGATCCCTGGCAAATTGCGCAACATCGGCGCAAGAATAAGCGTCAAGGCCTTGTAATAGGTAAAGCGGAACAACATCACCAATTACAAGCTATAGAGAGAACCAAAAAAATACACGCCTGCTTCTTACAACCAAAAACAACTGTTGAAGCCATGATATCACACATGGAGAAAATTGGCAAAAGAAAAGGATTTAATGCGTACAAACTCACTTTAAGGCACGACCACTATGCCTCCTTTGTTCTGACTGTGCCTGAAAGCTCTTATAATCTGATGCTTACTCCAGAATCATGGCCAGCTGGCACTGAAGTCTGTGAATGGTTTCACAGAGGAGCCAGGCGTGAAAACTATAGTCGACCCCGCACACCTGGCCAAACATCATATGGGAAGAGCGACACCAACATCGCGGAGAAATATCTCTAAATGTAGACTATATGCTATGTACCAGAACGTTAATGGCCTCAAAACCAAATTACTACAATGGCGCCGAAACACAACACTACTCAATTGTGACTTCATTGCCGTGACAGAAACAAACCTGGATTTTCGGTAACTGACGCTGAAGTTACCCCGTACGGATGGAATATGGTCAGGCGAGATAGAGGTTCCAATAGGGGTGGAATACTACTTGCTGCTAGGCCAGGCCTTGAACTCTCTCGCCAGCAACATCTGGAAACAGGACACGGTGAAGACCAGTGGGCCTCTTTCTCTTACAAAAATCGGTCAGTATATGTATGTGTTGTGTATATAAAACCTTCAGCTAATGATGAGGATTATATGTCTTGGTACTGCAAAGTAGAGGAAAATATGTCATCGAAATTGCAGAATTCTAGTGTTGTCATAGTAGGTGATTTAAATATGAACAGTGCCTCTTGGAACATCAAAAACTATATGTACTATTTTTTAAACTTTTGTGAATTTGCTGACTATAATAGCGTGATAAACAAAACAGGTAGTAAATTAGATGTTGTACTTACAAATAACAGCGTAAGCGAGGTATGCGTGTGTGAGGCAGACAGTGGACTAGTAGACATAGCTGATAAATACCACCCACCTCTGGATATATCGCTCAATATTGTAGCCTCAGGACGTGATGTACTTTTAGAGGCTAGCAACATTGACATTAGCACTGACTGGAATTTTCATAAAGCGGATTTTTCCTTACTCTATGAACTTGTTAACGACACATGCTGGGATGATGTTCTGGCAGAATATGATGTCAATAAAGCTGTTGAACTTTTTTATTCCAAATTTTACGATAGTTTTAGCCAAAGTGTTCCTAAAAAAATAAGAAATAATAAACCAACTCG
This sequence comes from Chloroclysta siterata, assembly GCA_932294275.1. NCBI lineage: Eukaryota > Metazoa > Arthropoda > Insecta > Lepidoptera > Geometridae > Chloroclysta > Chloroclysta siterata. The sequence goes on along the minus strand of OW028595.1, from coordinate 1,387,007 downwards.
TAGATATCCCACCTGGTTCACTAAAGAAATAATTGCAAATATTAATTTAAAATGGAACTTACACAAATCTTGGAAGGCTAGTAAAGATCCGTACATCTATAGTTTCTTTGCAGCTATTAGAACTTATATAAAACACGAAGTTACCGTAGTGCATAACAAGTACATATCAAACATTCAAAATAATTTAATTTCCAATCCACGAGCTTTTTGGAACTATGTAAAAAGTTTAAGGACGAAAGGTGGTTTTGATCCCAGCATAATTCATGAAGGTAAACAACATACAGGACAGGCGGCAGCTTCAGCCTTCGCTGATTACTTTAGCAGTGTTTTCCTGCCCCAAATACCCTGCCTTGACGCAAATAGCTTAATATCAACACATAGTCATTCTTCTATAAGTGTCGTGGATTTTACAGAAGTAGAAATAGAACATTTGATACAAAAACTAAAACCCAAAAGCTCAATAGGCCCGGACAATATTCCGCCATACATAATCAAAGCTTTTAAAACACAACTAGCATCCCCGATAGCCCATATTTTTAATTTGTCACTCAAAACAGGTTCGTATCCCGATATATGGAAACAATCACGAGTTGTTCCTATTTTTAAAGCAGGTGATAAAACTTTAGTTAATAATTATAGACCGATTGCCATTCTATCAGCCCTAGCGAAAATATTCGAGAGTGGAATACACACTAAACTATACAGACAAATAGAACCTTTCCTAAATGACGCCCAACATGCTTTTAGAAAAGGCCGCTCGGTTAACACGAATCTGCTGACACTCGTTGACTACATATCACAACGACTAGATTCTAACACTCAAGTAGATGTCGTATATTTAGATTTCCAAAAAGCCTTCGATCATGTGGACAATGATATTCTCTTGAATAAACTAAGTATATTTGGATTTACACCTAAGCTCCTGATACTTTTCGCTAACTATCTTCGTGACCGGAGACAATTCGTGAGACTTGGATGCTATGACTCCGCACCATATCACACCAGATCGGGAATCAGTCAAGGGTCTTCCTTGGGTCCATTACTGTTTACGCTAATGATGAATGATTTAGCTGGAACGCTTAAATATACTAAGTGCCTGATTTACGCAGATGACCTAAAACTCTACTGTCCAATAAGATCTATCGATGACTGCTACGCGCTGCAACGGGACCTAGAAGCTGTTCAGTCTTGGAGTAGGAAAAACCAACTAAACCTAAGCGTTTCCAAATGTCATGTAATGAGTTTTACGAGATCTGAAAACCCTATTTTAATGCCTTATAATATAAACGGAGATGTCCTAATTAGACCACAAACTGTGAAGGATTTGGGCGTAATATTTGATCCTGAGCTCACTTTTCACAATCATCACAGGAAACTTACAATCGATAGCTTTAAAAAACTGGGATTTGTAACTAGAAATTGCCGAGACTTTACTAATATAGGAGCAATTAAATTGTTATATACATCACTTATAAGATCGAAGCTAGAGTCGAGTGCGTGCGTGTGGAATCCTCATGAAGTAACATATACATTGATGGTAGAAAAAGTGCAAAAAAGGTTTTTGCGCTTTTTGTACAAAAAAGTATATGGTTACTATCCCTTAATGTACCCTACCAAATACCTTCAGGGTACACTAGGATTTCACTCACTTGAAACGCGAAGACTCTGTGATCAACTAATCACAATATGCCGCATTATACGTGGGTTGCTCAATTGTCCTGATCTGTTAGCTGAGGCGAGCAGACTCTGCGTCCCGGACAATCGCGCTAGATTCCGCCCTGGGCGAGTTCCGCTGTTTTCTCCGAGGGCTGCGCGCACCGTAGCACGCCAACAATCCCCAGTCTGTCGCGCACAACGCCACCTTAACGCTCTCGTCGTCGCCAACACAAAATACGACTTGTTTGCTGACAGTTGGGCAGTAGTTGAAAAACTTTGCTTGAGCTACTCTGAGGAACCTAGCTCTTTAACACCGTGGTAGTAAGTTTACACTGTAGTAAGATTTAGGTAGGTATACATGTTTTCTAGTTTTTTTTAAGTACCTATTTATATAAGATTATTATTGTTATTTGTTTGGTAGATATTTTTATTTTATTAGAATTTTTGAGTTTATTTGTTTAGATTATTTTTTTTAGCTTTATTTTATTTTTTTATAACTTGATCTCATGTGATTCATTTGTAATGTTTGTAAATACTTAGTTTAAATTAGTTACCTAGTCATAAAATAGAATAACGTATTGGAGAATGTGTTTTCTGTAATGTTATTTTATTATTATTAAATAAAGAATTTGAATTTGAGAATTTGAATTTGAAAAAAAGAACCAGGCGTCCATAAGTGTGTACGAGATACTCACAAAACTAGCTCTCATTCCGATCAAAAGTACCTACCGTCTGGTACTTTGATCCTAGCCTATAAATGTGTAGGAGTAAGTAATAGTTGTTTTGGTATACTAAAACAGCTATCGCTATTATTTTATTATTTGCAACCTTGCTACCAATGTCATCGCATCGGTCCATCGAGCGGGATCCATCCTTCCATTTCTAGCTTAGTCAATGGTCAGCCATCTTAGTTTCTGTAATAACAAACGTTGCGAGCTAAGACTAAGCCTGAATTCGGGTTGAAAGTACCAGGCGCCCATAAGCAATAAGAAGGTTTACCTCTACGTCTCATAATGAAGCCACCTCTATCAAAGCCCGACTGTTATAATGCAATCGGCCCATGCATGGGCACAGATAAGAGAATACTAGTAGTACAGGTTTATATCTGCGTGACTTACCTACGTGGCAATGTTTTCTTAGTTATGGTTTTCTTAGGTGATGGTTACCACGTAACATCAGGTGTTTAGATAGTTGTATAAAAAAGCGATCTGAGAGGAAATCTTCCGTTCAGTAGGATTAAAGTTTGCAACCAACTTATTGCTGAATCACAGTCCGTTTTGCGACGCACAAAGGTATTTTTTTTAGTTAGTTTGGTACTAATTACTATACGATTACTAGTTACTATACGATTACTAGTTACTATACAATTACTAGTTACTATACTATTTCTAGTTACTATACAATAACTAGTTACTATACTATTTCTAGTTACTATACAATTACTAGTTACTATACTATTTCTAGTTACTATACAATAACTAGTTACTATACTATTTCTAGTTACTATACAATAACTAGTTACTATACTATTTCTAGTTATTATACAATAATTACTTACTATACTATTTCTAGTTACTATACTATAACTAGTTACTATACTATTTCTAGTTACTATACAATAACTAGTTACTATACTATTTCTAGTTAATATACAATAACTAGTTACTATACTTTTTCTAGTTATTATACAATAATTAGTTACTATACTATTTCTAGTTACTATACAATAACTAGTTACTATACTATTTCTAGTTACTATACAATAACTAGTTAGGAACTTTACAAATTTTCTTTTTTTTCTTCTTCCAAAGCTGTGAGTCTATTTTCGTGTGAGGCTATTTTCATTTCATTTCTATATTATTGACTTACTACAAAGATATTTCTAGTAAGGTCTTCAGCACATCAAGAACACATAATCTTGAATGAAGTACTAGCCGCCTGAGACGCCATAAAAACCTAAATAAGGCTTCGAAGGTCGGCCTTGATCTATAAAATACAGGCTTGGGTATCTTAAGCTCGTAAATATACTACTTTTTTATCACATCAATTCGAAAATAGATAGTTTGCTCTTCGAAAACAGGTAGCAAAATAGCACTTTGATCCCAAGGGCGGTAAAGTACTTTACCGCCCAAGGGCGGTAATGTGATTTGAATTTGGAATGTGCTTATTGAGTAAAAGTTCCAATCACCAAAGAGATCACGAACACTGTATGAACAAGCAGGCTTTATGATTAAAAAAAAAGCGCCTGAACTAAATAAAAATAAACAAAAACACGTGAAACGCGCATTCCACGCAAATACAATAAATACATGATTATGACTATGAGATTATGTGACATTGTGACAATGTGACTATGTGACTATGTGACTATGTGACTATGTGACTATGTGACTCCGTGACTTTGTGACTTTGTGACTCTGTGACTCTGTGACTCTGTGACTCTGTGACTCTGTTACTCTGTGACTCTGTGACTCTGTGACTCTGTGACTCTGTGACTCTGTGACTCTGTGACTCTGTGACTCTGTGACTCCGTGACTCCGTGACTCCGTGACTCCGTGACTCCGTGACTCCGTGACTCCGTGACTTCGTGACTTCGTGACTTCGTGACTTCGTGACTTTGTGACTTTGTGACTTTGTGACTTTGTGACTTTGTGACTTTGTTACTTTGTGACTTTGAGACTTTGTGACTTTGTGACTTTGTGACTTTGTGACTTTGTGACTTTGACTTTGTGACTTTGTGACTTTGTGACTTTGTGACTTTGTGACTTCGTGACTTCGTGACTTCGTGAATTTGTGACTATGATTATGATTATTCATAAGTTGCACTAAGTTATTTTCTCATAGAGGGTGATAAAAAGTAGAGTGTCCACCTCGGGAGCAACACTATTTTAAGCTCGAGTGAAGTACTTTGAATCCCTCGCTACGCTTAGGATTCTACTTTAGAATCCCTGGCTACGCTCGGGATTCTACTCTAGAATCCTTCGCTCCGCTCTGGATTCAAAAAACACTCTCGCCATAAAAATAGTTGTTTGCTCCCTTGGTAAACAATCTACTATTTCTCCATTTTTTATAAGAAAAACTGACGGGAAATATACCTCCTGATCTTGAGCTGCTCTTTCTGTTCTATAACAAAATGTATTCTCCAAGAGCACGTCCAAAGATATCTCTCAGAGATGTAAAGTTAAGAGGGGGACAACCGTCAAACAACTTCTCGCTCGCTGCGTCTCAAGTCTCATGTTAAAGATATTTATTTCTCAGAGTTCACTTTCCGAGAATAATATATTTTACAGAAAGTGTGAACGTACACAGTGGCATAATAGTGATATACTAGCCGCGGGTTTCTGAAAGCCCGATCAAAGTTAATCGCATGTCAAGTCACTTGCTATCTCTATCATATTCGATGTAATAGCTGAAATGGCGAGTGACTTGACATTTGATTAGTTTTGATCGAGCTTTAAGAAATCAGCCGTTACTCGATTATTATAGCTATTCCTAAAAAAACTTGTCAAGCAGTTATACCAAGGGATGGGTCACCCAACCTAGATTTTCTACGCAACGATGATCAAAACTATCTTTGAATTGGAATCAAAAGTACCAGGCGCCTATAAGTGTGTAGGAGATACAAAACTTGCTCTTTTTCTGAATCAAAACACCAGGTGTACATTAATTAGTTCTTATGAGATACTACTACTACTGAGAAAAATACGATCAAAAGTACCAGGCGCCTATAAGTGTGTAGGAGATACTCCCAAAACTCGCTCTTTTTTAGATCTAAACTACCCGCATAATAAGTTTGTAGGTGATACAAAACTCGCTCTCTTTCTAAAATACCAGGCGCCTAGAAGTGTGCAAGAGGTACTCACTGCTCCGGGTAGAAGGCGCGTGTGCTGTATCAGAGGCCCGCGTGTAATTTTTTTTTAAATCTTCTTTTCGTGTCACTAGTTTCTTTCGAAACAGTGTGGTGAAAGGATTTTAAGTGCGGCTCCTTTCGAGCACTTGACACATGTTATAGAACTTTTTAGGTTCTACATGCCGGTTTCCTCACGATGTTTTCCTTCACCGTTTGAGAGTACTGGCATTGTGCATATACATTTTTGAACAGAAAAACTCATTGGTGCACCGACGAGTACCCCAAGTATGAGATTTGCTTACCATTTATCGTTTTTCGTTTTACGTTTTTGTTCTGGGTTCATTGCGGGTTTTGTATGAAGACGCGATAGGGATACCGATATGGAACTTAACAAAACCCGCAATGAACACGGAACAAAAACGTAAAACGAAATATGGTAAGCAAATCTCATACTTGGGGTACGGGTTCGAGCCCACGACATTAATCACTTGATGTTTTTTAGCATTTTTAACCCCCTAGGTGATACGTTGTGAGGTTTAAGACTAACCCCCCCTCGCCCACCCAAAATCACGTGTATTTTTTAGTAGGTATCTACAAAGAATCTTAATTTTTTAAGAATATTATCTAAAGACAGCTTAATCTAATTTTATTCTGAAATTAAGGACTAGACAGAAAGCCACTTTTCGGTTTAGAAATCGCGCGTTTGCCAAAAAAATAAATACACATGTTACCTCACTATACCCCCCATCCCCCTTGTGATATTTCGTGATTTTTGTTAAACCCACCTTCTTCCAAACCCAGCTTGAAAGGGGGGGGCCCTTTCAAGCCTCACGTGATTAATGGACGGTCTCTTAGGATCGGAAGGTCGCTACCACTAGACCACCAGTTCTCTCTTCTTGTCTTACCGCCGGTTTCTGAAAGCCCGATCAAAACTAATCGCATGTCAATTCACTTGCTGTCTCTATCTAATTCGATGTAATAGCTGAAATGGCGAGTGACTTAAGGGGCTGACAACTATCAAACAACTTCTCGCTCGCACGTTTCGACATGTTGAAAGATATAAAATCACAAAACTCATTTTCGAAAAATCGCAATCAAGCATTTTGTGTGCAATCACATTGCACACAGTTTAGTAAAATTTTCATTTTGATCCATACAAGTTTTCCTACTTAAAAGTTTGCTTATCTACGAAAACTAGTAAAGCAAACTTTTGAGTAGGAAAACATGCATCGATCAAAATGAAATTTTTACTAAACTGGGTGTAATGTGATTGCACACAAGATGGTTGATTGCGATTTTTCGAAAATGAGTTTTGTGATTTTATATCTTTCAACGTGTCGAAACGTGCGAGCGAGAGTCACATTAGCTCTTGTCTTCGCCTTAACATCCGATTAGCTTTGATCGGGCTTTCGGAAACCGGCGGTTAATGTTGTAAATAAAACAATATAAGTATCATGCCAAGCGCACATTTATTTAAACAACAAAATCGTATCGTTTACTTAAACTTCCGATATTACAAAAAACATTCAACAATTTCTATATTCTACACAAACAAAACAATTAAATGCTTTAATACTAAAAACGTGGCGATTTTGACGCCGTTTAAGGGGCTGACAACCGCCAAACATCTAACTCGCATATTTTTAAAAAGATATAAGTAGTCAAGTTGGTTTTACTAGTTTTCGTACTTATGCAAACTTTTTAGTTGGAAAACTTGGTTGGATCAAAATTATATTTGACAGCCTTCACAGCTCAGTTGGTAGTAGCTCTGCCTTCTGCGCCGTAGGCCGTGGGTTCGATCCCCACACATAACAAACATTTGTGTGATGAAGATAGATGTTTGTTCTCTGTCTAGGTGTTATATAATATTATAAGGTATGTACACAAATATAATGTATAATATTATGGTATTTACAAAAAAAAGTATATATGTATTATATCAGCTATCTGGTTCCAATATTACAAGCTTTGGCTTAGTTTGGGACTAGATAGTGCTGTGTGGAAAGTCCACCAATATTTATTTATTTATTTTTATATATTTGCTGAGCTGTGTGCACAGAACTTGGTTAACAAGATATAAACAAGATACAATGATTTTTTATTTTAAAAATGTTGAAATGTGTGAGCGAGACGTTGTTTGACGGTTCTCAGCCCCTTGAGGCTAATTTGGCCAAGAACATGTGGCAATAATGAAGACAGATTTCAAAAAATCCATAACACAATCCACGTATTGCAACCGGAGGTCGCTTAATATCAGGTGGGCCAAATTATTGTACAGTAATTCTTATTAGAAAATATGATTTGATATTATTTTTATGAAAAAATCTTTAATCTGTCTGTCTTATCTTGGGCGTAAAAAAATCCACGTTTGTACAGTTAGAGACATTAACATGTATACGTAAGAGTTAAATATGATTTTTTATCTATTGTAGTTGATTTATAAAATAGGGGCAACTTTTCATTCATGCCCCTATTTACGGGACGCGGCTATGTTCACATATTAAGGCTAATGTGACTCTCGCTCGCACGTTTCGACATGTTGACAATTCATTTTCGAAAAATCGCAATCAACCATTTTGTGTGCAATCACATTGCACACAGTTTAGTAAACATTTCATTTTGATCTTTACAAGTTTTCCTTCTTAAAAGTTTGCTTAAGTACGAAAACTAGTAAAGCAAACTTTTGAGTAGGAAATCATGTATCGATCAAAATGAATTTTTTACTAAACTGTGTGCAATGTGATTGCACACAAGATGGTTGATTGCGATTTTTCGAAAATGAGTTTAGTGATTTTATATCTTTCAACATGCCGAAACGTGCGAGCGAGAGTCACATTAGCTCTTATATTCGCCTTAATGTCGCTGACTGTACTGAGCTAAGCTACCTACATTAAGCGCTACAAAACTGCCTACGTTATCACATATTTATATATCTGTATTATGATTTACTTTTGTCAGGGCTTGAGTTTCAAACCCGCACTCTAGCAGTAAAGTTTTCGTATAAATCCTTAATTATAAATTACAATGTTTATTATACATTTTTTAAGTTATATCGACCGGTGGGACTATTACGTAATAACGAAAAATAGCGATAGCTTTGATGCTATTTCTTAAAGTTGTTTGACGGTTCTCAGCCCCTTAAGACTAACTCAGCCAAGAACACACGAACCCGAAGCGTTGACCAACTGCGTCAACGGTCTCAAGTCCATACGGTCGATTTTTATTTGATATATTTCGTTAAACTTAAAAATAAAATATTACATGTTATTTATTCTATGTTATTATATTTATTACATAATACTTAAAGGAGATGTCTTATATTGGGTTAATACAATGTTTTTACAATATTTTTTGAAGTGGCACTATACAAGGTGTTCCAATACTTGTATTTAAAACTTCAGGGGGCTAAAGTACCCATCAATATGAATAACTTTTTCTAAGGAACCAACATTGTGAACGCGAAAAAAAACAGCTGTTTCATACAAATTCAATACCTACCTGGCTAAAATGTATGAAACAGCTGTTTTTTTTCGCGTTCACAGTGTTGGTTCCTTAGAAAAAGTTATTCATATTGATTGGTACTTTAGCCCCCTGAAGTTTTAAATACAAGTATTGGAACACCTTGTATAAGATTAATAAAAAAGATAGGTTTAAAATCTCTTTAAAAAACAGCATTTTACTAAACTTTTCGAAGTATTTGATTAGTTAAATACATGAAAGTAATATTATGTTAATGGCGAGAAGGTTATTAAAATTATTTATTATATTTATTAATGTATGAAAGTCTAGAGAGTGTAGTCAGAAGCACATCCCAAATACGATTAGTCGTGTATTCTAATCTAAAGTAATGAAAATAATATGTATTATAATAATAATATTCTTGGGGACGCTTCCGATTGCCACTGATTTGGATCAGTTGAGCTATCCCTAGATCGTTTGCAACGATCTGCAGATAGCTCAACTGTTTTATAAATGTGTTTTGTAAATACTTGTATTCATTGTAATTTTCTTTGTATTTAAATGTGGAATAATGAAAAATAAATAATAATTTTGAAAATAGGGAAGAATTAAGTAACATTTTGATACAAAAAAACAATATTTCCAAATTTCTGTCCGTTTATCTCCAAAGGTTCTCTGGGAGAGATCGGATAGTATATTTAGATAGTTTTTTTTTAGTTTATGGCTGTATTTTTGGGTATACTATAAAATATTCATTTATTAATTCTTAGCAAATAAAAAATAATTCTACCGATAAATTATTGTAAATAATAAGTTAAGTAGTTTGGCATATTAAATAATTTAAATAAAAATAACAAAATCAGTCTAATTACTACAAAATAAAAAGCATACTTAGCGAAACTCGGATCGTGGTCTAGTACTACATGTACAATGATTTTTATATTTTCCCAAAAGTTATTATCCGAGTGGGATATGAACCGACGACCTTCCCCTTGATAGGGGCCGTCCATTAATCACATGATGTTTTTTTTAACATTTTTTAACGTGGCGGCCCCGCCTTCCGATCCTAAGGTCGTGGGTTCGTAACCGGTCGTGCACCAATGAGTTTCTCTGTTCAAAAATATGCATAATGCCAGTACTCTCAAACGGTGAAGGAAAACATCGTGAGGGAACCGGCATGTCGTAACCTAAAAGTTCTATAACATGTGTCAAGTGCTCGAAAGGAGCCTCTTGAGGCGCACTTAAAATCCTTTTGCAACTTCACCACACTGTGTGAAGTTGCATTCAGTTGAAAGTGGGATATCCCACTCGTATAATAACTATTGGGACAATATAAAAATCTGTGTAATTTCCTTCTTTGTAGTAAACACTAAAACGTATAAATAATTTAAATAAATAAGAGTAGTAGAGCTCTTTGTGTGTGGCTCGTCTGTTGTCTGCTGTTTGCCGCCTTCTTTTTCTTTTGCTGCTTGCATTGCGCAAAGCATAAAGCACGATAGGAACGTGCCCTACGATGCAGTGCCCTGCGTCCATCAACTTGAGGCATGCAGATGTTAAGCCTCATGTGCCTGTAATTACACCGGCAACCACACTCTTCAAACGGAAACACAGCGTTGCTGCTTGGCGGCAGAAAAAGGCGTGGTGGTAGTACTTCCTCGGACGAGCCACACACAAAGAGCTCTACTACTCTTAAAATAAATATAATTTGTACTTTAAAAACGAATAGACAGCTTTCAAGAGATCTAAAATAAACATAATATTAAGAAACTGAAACAGCTTCACGACTTTGATCCCCAGGCACGGTAGATATCCCCTCAGATCTCTTAGTATCAAGCACTAACTCCAGATTCTTTGAGGACGTCTAAGGGGGTAGTCAGAGGTACGTCCAAACATTATATTTGGTAGAACCACCATCATAGGCGATGGTTACCACTCAGGCGGGCCGTTCTATTAAATCATATAAACATACATATTAGGTATAGTTCAGTTGGTTATTTCAACAATCTCTCCTGCTCGTCCGCTGACGCGTACGCGTTACCATTTCTAGATTCGAGGGTAGTTTAAGATCTGGTTACTCCTTAACATCAGGTGGGAAGTTCCATCAAAATCATACAAAACATGTTAGGTATAGTTCAGTTGGTTATTTCAACAATCTCTCCTGCTCGTCCGCTGGCGCGTACGCGTGACCGTTTCTAGGTTCGAGGGTAGTTGAAGATCTCGGCGCTGGTGATACGGGCATGGGGTTCGGTGAGACCTGGAATAGAAAAAAATACTATTAAATTAATATTTGTAGACTTTCCACACAACAATCTAGCCCCAAACTAAGCAAAGCTTGTGATATGGGAACCAGATAGCTGATATACTACTTATATACTTTTTTTTTGTAAATATATACTTATAATATTATTTAACACCCAGACAGAGAACAAACATCTATGTTCATCACACAAATATTTGTTCTCGGTGGGGATCGAACCCACGGCTTACGACACAGAAGGCAGACTACCAACTGAGCTGTGAAGGCTGTCGAAATAGACAATGTACCAAGTTCACGTACACATTAACAGGGTTGCTGCGAATTTCTGAGACAATATTAATTCAACTTTTGTATGGGAATTTCGAAAACAAAGTATTAAAACTTTGCACACGTCAAAGTATTCCAGTGCTTGGTCTGATCACTTGGTCTTTGGTCTTATAGGGGTATTATGTTACACGTTGTAAGTAAAGTAAAAGTTTATTTGGAACTAAGATAGCTGATATTATTATTATGTTTCTGGTCTACAACTACTCGGTTTCAGAAAAAACCGGGATTAACTGAAATGCACGGGCCTAAGCCAAGTGCACCTCAGTGGAATAATTCGCTTCATGAGGAGGTTCAGTTTGCAGAAATTTTCTGACTATTCTGCACGTGTTTAAAATTGCTGCTTTTTGTAAAAGAATGAATGTGTGTTTTGATAAGTCTAGATGGGATAATGATTGAAAGAGTTGCTTAGGGATGACACCGGTTGATGAGAGGACTATTGGTACTATAGAAACTTTTTGCAGGCGCCACATGCGAGTGATTTCGTTCTTCAAATCAATATATTTGGAGAGTTTCTCTGCTATGGTGTTCTGTAGGCTGTGAGTGTTGGGAATGGCAATGTCAATTAATAGAGCTGTTTTGTAAATTTTTTCTAGAAGAGTTAAATAGTGTCCCACTTCAGGGCAAAGGCCTCCCTTCCTTTTCTCCAGTCGCTTCTACTTTGGGCTACTGTGGACCAGTTCTTTAAGTAGGCGTCTATTTCGTCCCTCCATCTCCGCCGCGGTCTGCCGCGAGGTCGTTTTCCGTTTTTAGGCGTCCAGTCTGTGGTGGATTTAGCCCATAACGCTGATATAATACATGTATAATATAATATAATATAATACATATAAAACGTACATGCGCCCGCGCCGAGTTCTCTCAACACTAGTGTTAAGATAATTTATGACCGAGTTTGCAGCGAGTGTTTAACGCGACTATAGTGATTTTATATCTTTCAACATGTCGAAACGTGCGAGCGAGAGGTACATTAGCTCTTGTCTTCGCCTTCAACAAGTATGGGAGTTATTTACCTGACGAGATGGAGTCTTGTGTTCTCCTGTTATGCTGAGATCCTCATCCACGGATTGGAGTAACTGTGGAAGAAAACATATTTTAATTAGCATTCAAAGTCAAAGTCAAAGTCAAAAGGTATTTATTCAATAAAATCACAAGGATCACTTTGAAACGTCTTAAAGCTAGGTGACTCTAGGTGCCAGTTCCACGCGACCAAAGCCTAGAAGAACAGCCAACAAACTTACGGCTTGGTTCCTACTGTTCTTTTGTATGATCCTTGTAACAATGTAATATAATACAATATTGAAGTTTAGTGAGGTCTGGTGAAGTCTGACATTCTGCCAGTCGAATTTGAGCTTTATGTAGTAAGTGTTTTTAGGTTTCTGAAGGTTCATTTTACGTTGGTAATGCTTGTAAAAGATGGGTTTGAGCTGTGTTTGGATAGTGCAATGTGTGCAGCGACGGGTCTTGGAGCTTTGGTTTGTGGTCGTTGGGAGTACCTATTGCGGATAACACCACATTCTTATCACTTATCACACGACTATTCTAACGATGAATAGTCCTAGCACACAGGGCACGTCTACAGAGGACGTGCCCTATGATCAATTGCACTGGTACTGCATACTTTGAGACGTAGTACCAAATCTGCGAATTTTTTTTATACAAGCTAGTGGAACAATCAGGTGGCCTACCTGAATTTAAGTGGTAAACATCACCTATAACAAAGCATTGCCTCGCAAGTCACACACGATAGGAACGTGCCCTACGCACTGCCCTGCGCCCATCAACTTGAGGCATACAGATGTTAAGCCTTGTGCCTGTAATTACACCGGCAACCACACTCTTCAAACCGAAACAGCGTTGTTGTTTGGCGGCAGAAAGAGGCGTGGTGGTAGTACTTCCCCGGACGAGCCACACACAAAGAGCTGTACTAATCTTAAAATAAGTATATTAAATAGTATAGTTAAATAACTTAGCTTTAGAGCTGATTTCACCATGCTCTGTTAGATTAACAAAGGATTAAAGGGCCGTTAAATATGTCAAAATGTACGCGTTTGACATCTAAGGTTAGATATAACGGCCTGTTAATCCTTGATTAACAGGCCGTTAACGCCTGAACTAACAGAGCATGGTGAAATCAACTCTAAGCTAGTTTTTATAAAAAGAGAAGTTATAGTCACGTTACACACTCGCTGCAAACTCAGTCATAAATTATCGGAACGAGACAGAAACATTGCTCTCTCTCTCGCACTTAGGAAAACGGCACGATCCTTTTATTTAAGCGCAGAGATGTGCATTATTGGAGACGATAAGAACTATCGATACATTGATACCGACTACTGATAATGACCTCTCCGACCGCGAAACCACCGGCCGCTCCCGCTGAGTCATTAATTTTATCGATAACGTGCATGCACCCGCGCCCGAGTACTCTCAACACTAGTGTTGAGATGATTTATGACCGAGTTTGCAGCGAGTGTTTAACGCGACTATAGGATTATGTTACTTTAAGATTCTCAAGAATGACGCCGCTCCAGCATTTGAATGATCTTAGACAGTTGAAACATCATAATCTGTTCAGTCTCAAGCCTCCTCGACTCTATGGCAAGGCGTTCCTCTATATCTTTCTCTCTTTCCAGTTCTAAGAACCTATCGAATGAGTCTAAATAATCGATTTCTTGCCTTTCCTGGCGCGCCGAATCGTATTCGTAGTTGTAATCGATTACAGGAAAGGATGGACGGTTTGTATTGTAATCGATACTCGATTGAGGTTCATTTTTGTTTGTATGGAGTTGATAATCGGATTTAGAATCGATTTTTCGTCTGTGATCTTCGCGTTGTAGGTTTTCGCTTTGAGTTTTACAAGATGTATCTTTCCAATCATCTCTTCTTTTTAAATAATCGATATCTCGATAATCCGAGCTTCGACTTATATCTCGATAATCTGAGCTTCGACGTATATCTCGATAATCCGAGCTTCGACGTATATCTCGATTGCAATCGTTTCTAGGTCTTAACTCGATTGCCTGACTTGATATACCTTGTCGATTATCTCTGTATGAACTGAAATCAATATCTTTAGATTTACACGATAGACTCGGTTTGATGTCTCGATTATTCGCTTTGTAATCGATCTCTCGTGCTTTTTGACTGGTAGAGGATATGTTACGGAATGTTAAAAGATTAGAATCGGTGTGAAAAGTAGCTTTCTTCTCTTTACAGTGTTCAGAATCTAAAATAATCGATTAACGAATCACTATAAGTTCGTATACAACGTGTAACATAATACCCCTATAACCCCGGAAGCAGGATATTCTATAGGTTATGGCGAATAACTGCAGTTATAAGACTTTTGAAATTTCGAAGTTTTTCATTCATGAAACTAACACAACAGGACGCAGCCCTATTTACAGCTGTTTTTTGGCCTTTAATTGTGAACTGTAGATAAAATAAGTAACAGAACTGCCACCAATTAGTAATCGCAAATAGCGTATGTACCAAAGTCACGAACACATTATCAGAGTTGTTGCAAACTTCTGAAACGATATAAATTTTTCTTTTGTATGGGAATTTCGAAAGCGAAGTATTCAAACTTTGCACACGTCAAAGTATTCCAGTGCTTGGTCTGATCACTTGGTATTTGGCCTTATAGGGGTATTATGTTACACGTTGTATAACTGGGCCGCCTCTTTTTTACATTTACCTAAATTACTTCAAGATCGCACATTACAACACTTTGAAAGATATAAAATCACTGAACTTATTCTGAAGAATCGCAATTAACGAAGTTGTGTTCAATAAAATCGCACACAGTTCAGCATTAATATAATTTTGATCCAATCAAGTTATCCAGTAGGATATGAGTACATAACATAACTTTTCTGCAAAAAAAAAACCGACTTTAACTATGGTTTTCTCATGGATGCCATTGTCAGAACTGGACCAAATTGAAACGAGTGGGGAAACAAATGGGACCGCACGGGAAGCACCAGCTTTCAAATAAAAAAATAATCATCAAAATCGGTTCACCCAGTCGAAAGCTCTGAGGTAACAAACAAATACAAAAAAAAAGTCGAATTGAGAAACTCCTCCTTTTTTGAAGTCGGTTAAAAAGTTTGCATTACTATTTTTCTTACTTTTGCAAAGTTGGATTGCGAGTTTTGTATTAATATAATGTATTAAGTTCAGTATTTCTTTAAAAATTTTAAAATGTGCAAGTAAGAGGTACATTATTTGTACATCTATCATTACAGGTTAGACCTAATACAATAGCGGTTATCTTCGTATAAAAAGAGCTACTCAAAAACTAACCACTTTTTTCATCCGAACTCTTTATCCCAGTTTCATCATTCCAAAAGTTATTTCTAACGCAGATATCGCAACTATTAGCGTCTATTTCTCGCGAGTCCCGTTGACTATCCGTTTTCTTGTTCTTTGAGGAAGGATTGGATGATTTAGACGTGATTGTGTCATGAGGCTTGTTATGTAATTGATTCGTCTGTAATTATTTATCATCATCTTACTGCCCTTATCCCACTTGATGTGGGGTCGGCACCACAGGTATTTTCTTTCCACTTCCCTCTATCATCCGTCATCTCAGTCGTCACTCCTTTCTTAGCCATGTCATCCTTCACACAATCCATCCAACTTTTCTTTGGCCTTCCTCTACTCCTATATCCATCCACATTCATAACTAACACTCTTTTCGTTCTGTAATTATTTATATTCAATTCAATTTATTATAACCAGACTTAGACAAAGGTATTTTTAGTAACATTTTAACTTAAAAATAAACATTCCACACGGCACTATTTTATTTTTTATTTTTAAATGATTTATGACAGCCTTCACAGCTGTGTTGGTAGTAGCTTTGCCTTCTGCGCCAAAGTCCGTGGGTTCGATCCCCACCGAGAACAGATATTTGTGTGATGAACATGGATGTTTGTTCTGTCTGGGTGGTATATAATATTATAGATATGTATTTACTAAAAAAAAGTATATATGTATTATATCAGCTATCTGGTTCTCATACTGCAAGCTTTGGCTTAGTTTGGGGCTAGATAGTGCTGTGTGGAAAGTCCACCAATATTTATTTATTTATTAATATTATTTATTATGATTTAGTTACGAAATAAATAAAAATGGAATACCCTATCCGAACAAGTTTTCTCACAGATATTGAATTGTCGTTTTATTTCATCTCTTTCCGTTTTTTGAGCGACTTGCGTTAGCTCTATTATATTCAATCTTGAGGATATCTAGAATCAAATCAATATTAAATATCTATCTATAAGAGCTATCTCTAGATCGTTCGCAACGATCTGCAGATAGCATAACCATTTGATGCGTATTTTGTAAATACCTGTATTGAAAAGAAATGAAATGAAAAAGCTTTATTGTACACCAAACAAAACAACAGTACACTAAAATATTCAAATAAATTAATAATTTTACAATGGGCCGGCTTATCGCTGAAAGCGATCTCTTCCAAACGCATTGTAATTATCATTGTAAATAAATATATTAAGTATAGATAAAAATGCACTGTGTTTAGTATTTCTGAAAACTTAGAGGCTGACACCAGTAAAGCCTTTTCAACCCCTTAAAAATATTTTCCTCAGGCACGGTAGATATCCCCTCAGATCTCTTAGTACCAAGGCTCAACTCAGGAGAGTCTAAGGGGGTAGTCGGAGAACCACACGGATACAGTACAGATCAAGTTACAAACAGCCAAGCAAAAATAACGCTTACTGCAAGGAGATAAAAGCGAGAATTGTATGCCAAGATGCGTATATTTGTGTGTACGTCAAATGTTACATTATACAACGTGTACCATAATACCGCTATAACCCCGGAAGCAGGGTATTCTACAGGTCATGGCGAACAACTATTGTTATAAGACTTTTGAAAATTTTGAAGTTTTTCATTCATGAAATGTCTCTTAAACTTTCGCCAAAATGAAACTTGACGCAGCCCTATTTACAGCAGTTTTTTGACCTTAAATTGTGAACTGTAGATAAAATAGGTAACAGAACTGTCACCAATTAGGAAACGCAAATAGCGTATGTACCAAGGTCACGCACACATTATCAGGGTTGTTGCAAATTTCTGAGACAATATTAATTTAACTTTTGTATGGGAATTTCAACACATCAGCCGGATGCCTTCCGATAGGTGGGCGAAGATCTGCACACTATGGGCTCCTGACGGACAGCGGCCTCGTGGTCGGCCGAGAAAGCGCTGGCGGGACGACTTGGATGCTTTTGAGGGTGGATGGTGGGAGGAGGCTCGGGATCGGGGGAATTGGAAGTCCTTGGGGGAGGCCTTTGCCCAGCAGTGGGACGAAACAGGCTAAATTAAAAAAAAAAATAAAAAAATATGGGAATTTCGAAAACGAAGTATACAAACTTTGCACACGTCAAAGTATTCCAGTGCTTGGTCTGATCACTTGGTATTTGGTCTTATAGGGGTATTATGTTACACGTTGTATATTACTGAGAACAATACATTACATATTACATTATAATTATTATCCTACTAATATTATAAACGCGAAAGTTTGTAAGTATGGATGGATGGATGGATGTTTGTTACTCTTTCACGTAAAAACTACTGAATGGATTTTAATGAAACTTTACTATAATATAGCTTATACACATTAATACAATATAACACATAGGCTACAATTTATAAAGTTATTGTGTGACTTCGTCTGCGCAGGATTGCAGACGAAGTCGCGGGCACCAGCTTGTCCTTTATAAAATAAGTTCAAAATTCGACCTTATTAATTCCTGACGTAGAGCTCAAAACTTCTTCTTTAGAAGCAGTGCCTGTCGATTTTCCAAGAAGTTTTTTCGATATCAAAGATATAGGTATACTCGCACTTGACGTGTTACGTAGATGCTGAAAGGAAAAGGGGGTGAAAGGAAGGGGGTAATAGGAAAAGGAGGGTGAAACAGCCAAGGGTAGTAGAGCTCTTTGAGTGTGTCTCGTCCGGGGAAGTACTACCACCATATTTTCTGCCGCCAAGCAGCAACGCTGTGTTTCGGTTTGAAGAGTGTGGTTTCCGGTGTAATTACAGGCACATGAGGCTTAACATCTGCATGCCTCAAGTTGATGGACTGCAGTGCATCGTAGGGCATGTTCGTATCGTAACTTACGAGGCAATGCTTTGTTATAGGGGATGGTTACCACTTAACGTAAGGTGACTATATAAAAATCTTTAAAAAGACTTACCTTATCAACTTCTGTATCAAATTGTTCGTTTGTCCCACCTTTGGAGATATTTCCCTTCTCCATTAGAGTGGCTCGTTTGCCGGCTAGGTATAGAGAGCTGGAACAATAATAACCCTTATTCAGTTGTAATAAGGCACATACATAGTAATCAATACCGTATCAGCTCAGTTGGTGTACAGATAGACAGTTGACTAACCATTTGATAGTTGGCATACAATGAAAGTTAGCTTACAAGTAGACAGTTATGTAACATTTGACAGTTGGCAAACAAATAGACAATTGCGTACCATTTGACAGTTGACATACCATTTGACAGTTGCCATACAAATAGACAGTGCCTTACAATTCGAAAGCAGGATTACAAATAAAGTTAGCTTACCATTTGAAAGTTGCCATACAAGAACAGTGCTTTAAATTTCGAAAGCTGGATTACAAAATAAAGTTAGCCAAACATTTGTCAGTTGGCATACAAATAGACAGATGGCTAACCATTTGTCAGTTTTCATACAAAACAGTCAGTTGCTCACCATTTGACACACAAATATACACCACTATTTTGTATTAACCAGAAAAAATTTAAGGATAGTTGCAGCAGAGGCTACTAATGCTATTGGCACTGTCAAAACTTTTTAATATTTAACTTTCACCAAGCTATCGAGGTTTGTTTTCAAGCAAAATCCTGCACAATTTTATGGACACCCTACAAGAAAATACTACGGAATACTACTCTGCTAGTAAACATCGTAAACACTCCATTCATTATGACTCCTTCCATCTACCGTCTCGGCGTAGGTATAGTACCTACCTACGTCACATCATCTTGTCGCACTCATCGTATTCCTTCTCTCTCGCTCACTAGATAAATAATTCGATGGGTAGGTGGTAGGTAAGTATCATAAAAAAGGCAATATTTTTGGTTTTTTTTAAATCCTTTTATTTGTAATTAATTGCCATTTTTCTTCATACCTACTTTGGCGGGCTTAGGACCGTCAAGCTATTTACAACAAATAAAGTTATTTACAGTAAGTACTTACAACTACGCACGTCACTAACCTACAGTATTTTAAAAGTTGTTCAAAATGTCCACCTTCATTGTCAATGCAAACACACACACGTTTTAACAACTTGTTTTTGTGGGAAATTACTTAGTCTTTGCACTATCAAAAGCGTCTAATGCGCTGTTTTTGCCCGTACATTTGTTAGGCTCACTCACATACACTAGTCTTTTTATTTCGCTCCACAAAAAGATTGGGGGTGTCAGATCGGGCGAGCACGGAGGCCAGGCAAACTGGGCCACCGCGACCAATCCATCGGGTGCCAAACTCTTGAGATAGGTACTCTCGCACTGCGCGATGATAGTGCGGTGGCGCGCCGTCCTGCTGAAACCATAGCTCCCGCCAGGTTGTTAACGGAATATCCTCCAGCCTGGCGATGGCTAGTAGCTCCTGGTTCTTCCTGTAGTGTATCTCAACTGAGCGCACAATCTTCCAAGCGCAGGACTGGCTTGTGCTAAAGCGACATGCCGCGTCACGCGTGCTCCTCCGAGGATCTTCTTCAAAATCTTTTAGGAGGTCATCGTAGAAGTTTCGGGAGTATGCAGGCCCTCCTCGTCCTTGCGGCACGTAAACAGAGCCATGGTCTAATATGCGTTGGTATAATATGCTGGACATCGTGGAGTAATTTGGTTGCCGATTGTTTGTGTACCATTCGCGGTACATCCGTAGGTAATCACTCACATTTCCCCAGACTAAAAATACGTAAGTACGTAAAATGTATGCGTATTCTCTGGTAGTGTACTGACAAGCTATCGTGAACGTGAAAACCACAATAAATTAAGTACTCTAAATTAGATGCAGGTGCGAGCGCAGCGGTCAGTGACACCCGTAAAATAAAAATTGTCCGCGGGTATGTGTTTAGTTCGACACGAGTTTGCCGGCCATAGATGAAATAATAGTTAGTATTGCGCGAGCGGCGCGTTTTGTTTCGTTTTGAACGAGACAAAAATTTATGAATGGATGAGAATGAGACTCGGGTTTAAGACTCTGTAGTAGGTACGTACGGATAATGGGTAACTAGTTATCATCTTTTTCTTGGGATATTCTTTTTAATTATTTTTTTTGAGTTTTAACTACATAAACGCGATCAGTAACTGACACTGAGTATACGGTTTTTTTTTTTGGTAATTACAAAATAGTGGTGTATACTGTTAGCTTATTATTTGTTAGTTAGCATACAAATAGACAGTTGGCTTACCATTTGTCAGTTGCCATTCAAATAGACAGTTGACACACAAATAGACAAATGGCTTACCATTTATCAGTTGACATACAAATAGACAAGTGGCTTACCGTTTGACAGTGAGGTAGTGCACAGAGGTGATGGCCCGGACGGAGTAGTCAGGCACGAATGTGTGGCGCAGCATGGCGTCCATGTTAATGTTCTGCAGAGATCCCATCGCGGATGGGGTGGGGGATTCAGCTGGAAGCGATAATTATTATAAATTAATTAATAGTACATGCTAGTTGTAAGCCTTGAATTGAGATCTCGTGATGTCCGCAACAGTATTTTATTAAGACACTGATAACCGCTTAAAATGTGAGTTCACAGATCAATGTTTATCTAATTTTCGTATTTTACGTATCTTTTCGTATGCCATCGTATTAATACGTATCTTTTGTCACCTATCGTATCCTTTCGCCATCGATCTGTTATACGATGTTAGTTGGGAGTCTTTTTAAAAAAAGACTATTTTAACACAAACCCATTTATTTGGATATATGGATAATTATAAAGGATTTATGTAATAATAAAGGACCTCAGGACAACCGGTCGCGAGAATGATCAAACCAAGACTGAAGATCAATGATGAGTTCCTTCTAATGAAGGATGCTCTATCAGCACATTGTCAGCGATTGCTTATACATAGCACTGACATAACATCTCCCTATTTAAGAGGATACTTTGGGGTTGTTACTTACCAAAGTTCCAAAAATTAAACTTGACTTCTAATGGAAGCGACATGACTCAATTCTAGATCAGGGTCTTGTGTGTCTACACCTTTAGAGGTTGACTGAGTTGATAAGTTAGGTTTAAGGTTGAATTTATAGATTCGGTTGTCACCGGGTTTACAAAAACATTTAAAAGCTAAATAAGAAAAATATAAAAAGATTAAACATAAAATGCAAATAATAAAAATTGAATAGTGTGTTCCATATTTCACAATATGAGGGCTATTGTCAATTTTCTCTAAGTTATCTAATAGTGAGGTTAATGCCATTTTGTTTGACTTTAATTCGTCCAAATCTATATTTTGTAATAGGATAGGAGACACATCTTCGATGAGGTTATTGAACTTTACAATGTTGCAACAAGAATCATTAATCAGATTAAAGTTTGGTATATTATTAACTGGTGACGTAATATTTAAAACAAATTTAGGTATTAGAGTAGTACTCTTACAACGACCAATACATTCGTTAGGTAAGGTAAGTATTCCAGTAGCTACAATAGTAGTTTCATACAGTTTAGAATTTAAACAATCTATAGAAAGTTTGTTAGGTTCCGATTGTACATAGATCCACTTGTTATTTACTAAAGGTTTCCAAATGTCTAATTTTCCGTAAATGAATTTTGTGTCGCACTGTTTGGGTATTTTTGTGATCACTTTAGATAGGAGTTCACTTTCACAGGTAGGTATGGCGTCGGCCGTATAAACATTCGTGACGTCACAGATAAAGGTTCCTGGCCTTGCGATCTTGCAGTTACTCAAATCGTCGAAGCTACAATAATTCAATTTGTCTTTGGTCATTGCAATATATTTACTACTAGGTATAATTAAACTGAATTTATTTGGTTCCGTAGAACTGTAGGGTGTAGGTAAAGCGATATTATGGAACAACGTATATTCTTCAATACTAACTAATGGAACATGTAAAACAAACATTAACTTATAATCTAAATAATAACAAATTAATTTGGAGATACTTAAGATATAGTGAATGTTGTTCATATCTAAAACAATAGGCAATTGTAAGTTTCTAGATAGATACCTGTAGTTATTGGCAAGCTCTCGATACAGCTGTAATGACGTCATAATCGCCGGGTGCAGGATGTTTTGACTACTGAACAATATAGCATTAGTTACGTCTTCCAACTGGAAGGATAAAGTAAGTATTGATGTTTCTAAGCTGTTAAAAATTTGACTTACTTTAAAAAGTACATGTAATCCATTTGTCTGTTCTGAGATATTTTTCAAGTTCAACGAGAGATTGTCAATAGCTTCATTTAAGTTAACTTCATTATCCTTAATTTTGCTCAAAGTTTTATTGTATGATGTTATAATCGAATTGGTTACCAAAATATTTTCTTTCATCAATGACGCTAGTTGTTTTTCGTTATTCTGCAGAGACTCTATAGCATCGTTATATCTTAAGGCATCGTTTTCGTCTAAAGTTCCAAAAATCTGTTTTAGAACAGATCCTATACCCCCGATCCAGGCACGTTTGGTACGGCTTTCTATCAGGTGGGAAATTGAGTCGAATTCGCTACTTAGATCTTGGTGGTTTCAAGTGCAGCCTTGATATTTCGTACATGGGGTCCAAAATGCGAAATGTCTAATGGTATCAAGATTTTAAGATAGCCGTTACTTGTTTTTAGTGTACCTAGATAGTCAAAGTACAGGCCCGAACTTGATGTTATCGGTTGGAGGTATTCTGTACTGAATTGGCCCCGCACCGAAGCCCTGCAATTGATAATAAAGGTGTAAATAACTAGGGTAAGTAAGTACCTAACTTAAATAATAATCGTGTAAATTAAAATGTAAATTAAAATGTAAATTAAAATGTAATTAAAATTTTACGTTACAGGTTCCTGACGTCGGCAGGTTTTACCTGGTCATAGTGGTGACTTACGTGACGTCGGTTTATCAACAAGGTAAGTGTATTATTTCCATTAATTTTCACTACCTTATAAGGGCCTTTCCAGATAGGAGAGAGGGCCTTTCGTAACCTCAGATGATTTTTAAGGTAGACGTAATCACCGACTTTGTACGTGACTGGGCGAGTGTGAGTGTCATAATAATTTTTCGAAGATTCTTTAGATTTCCTAATGAATTCGATTGCTCGTTCCCGGGAATACTTCAATCGATTCTGAAGCATTTGCACATAATCAGGATATGTGGCCCCGAGAGACTCATTGTAAATAGAATTAGGTATGTAAGGTTTATTACCAAACATTAATTCATAGGGTGTATAATGCGTTGTAGTGTGAACAGATGTATTATAGGCAAGCATAGCTGTGTACACATAACGAGGCCAGTTAGTCTGCTCTGCATTCGTGTAGGGCTTGAGGTACTCTTTTAAAGTAGAGTGGCTTCTTTCCAGGGCACCCTGGGTTTGCGGATGATAAGGAGAAGACCACAGGTTTTTTATTTTGAGGAAAGCGCATGTTTTCTTGAATAGATCTGCCGTGAAATTGGTACCTTGATCAGTGAGAATTATTTTAGGAATTCCAAATATGGATACAAAATGGAGAAGGCACTCGCTTGTTTCTTCTGCCGTTGTACTACGCATAGGATATGCTGAAGAGAACTTAGTAAGGTCATCTTGGAAAGTTAAAATGAATTTTAATTTTGCAGGACCTGCTTCGGGAAGCGGACCAACGACATCAATAGAGATACGCTGACCTGGTTCAGAAGAAGTGCTGGTGATCTGCATAGGCGCTCGATTGACCTTTCTAAGTGCTTTATTCTCTTGACAGGCTTTACATTGTTTTACGTAAGATTCTATATCACTCCGCATTCCTTTCCAATAGTACGTTTGCTTGAGTCTGTTATACATGCGGGCTGAACCTAGATGACCTGCTATAGGGATATCATGATTATCATATAATATCTTTTTGATTTCAGATGGAGCAGGATAGATAATGTTATTGTGATAAACATTGACTTTTATTCGAGTGTCGTGGAAAAGATATGTCAGGATATTATAAATCTTTATGAACGAGTGTTTTTCAAAAGGATTTTTCAAGTCAGGTAAGCCAATTTCATTTATACTTCCGGTAGCTACTAACTCGTTTCTTATTATTTTCAGAGTTTCAAAAATTTCAGGATATGATGCTTGATCAAAATGATGGACTTTAAAATATAAAAGATAGTATGTTTTGTTATTTAGATCAAGCTTCTTGAATTGAAAAAGTTCTTTTTCAGAATCGCATACGTTTGCATGCACTTCAGAGTCGCTCAGGACTTCTGGGATGTATGGATTGGATTCATCTAAATCGATGGAGGTAGGAACTAGGATAACTTTTACAGGACATTTCATAAGACTTTCATTATGTTCTATGATTTCTGTATTGAATGTTCTAACCTTTTCTAACATTACCCTCAGGAAAGTGGGATAATCGTCGACAGGAACGTCTGGATTTGCACTAGTGGATGGCATTGGATCAAATTGAGGCTGAGGAGCAGGTAAGGATGGCAGTTCCTGAATAGGATTAGGTAAGTTGACCTCGTTCTCAATTTGGTCTCTTAGGATATCAGGGATATTATCAGGTAAGTCGATATCAGGTAAGGGTAGGATATCTTCATAAGGGTCAACGAAGTCTGGATTTGGAGGGATAGCTTCGTCAGGATTAAACGAAGGTGGAGATATTAGTAAATCCATTAAGTCTCTATCCATTTCTAGATTAGATGCTTCTTCGTTGACAGGATTGGATGTTTCAGGTTCCGCAGGTTGGACAGGATTGACTGGGAACCGGGATAATGCGTCAGCATTTGTGTTGATTTTACCCTTTTTGTGTTTGATATCATATTCGAATTCATCTAACTTCAAACGCCACCTAACGAGTCTTGAGCCTGGATCTTTACAGTTGAATAACCATTGCAATGGTTTGTGATCGGAAAGGATAATGATACGATGACCGTAAAGATAAGGCCTGAACACCTTGGTTCCGAACACGATGGCGAGGCATTCTTTTTCCGTCACACTATAATTGCATTCGGCTTTATTTAGTGTGCGGGACGCATAGGCAATAGGACGATCTTGACCTACTGTGCCTTGGGATAATATAGCGGATATAGCATAATTTGAAGCGTCACATGTAAGATTGAATGGCTGAGTGAAGTCTGGATATGCAAGGACAGGAGCGGATACAAGCTTCCTCTTCAGTGCTTCAAAAGCGAGCTGATGTTCATTCTGCCATTCAAATGGGACGTCTTTCTTTAGAAGGGATGTTAAAGGTTTTGCTAACTTTGCAAAATCAGGAATGAACCTCCTATAATAGGATACTAGGCCAAGGAAGGACTTAATGTCTTTTGGAGATTGGGGAACAGGGTAGTCTGTTACCGCCTTTGTCTTATCAGGGTTTGTTTTGACACCGTCTTCACTGATGATGTGACCTAAATAGGCAACTTCTTTTCTCAGGAATTCACACTTTTCTGGCTGTAGCTTTAAGCGAAAGTTTCGGAGTCTATTAAAGACGGATTTCAAATTAGAAATGTGTGAACTCAGATCGAATGAGTATATGACTATATCGTCTAGGTATACGAAACATCTGGTGCCTTGAAGCCCTGTAAGACAAGTATTCATGAGCCTTTGGAAGGTAGAAGGAGCATTTTTTAAACCGAATGGCATCCTTGTGAACTGGAAATGACCTTGAGGAACCGAAAAAGCTGTTTTCGACGCATCTTCCGAAGCGATAAGGATCTGATGGAAGCCGGACGCGAGGTCCAAAGTAGTAAAGTATTTACTTTTACCGAGTTGATCAAGGATTTCGGATATTTGAGGAATAGGATATGTTTCCCCGATAGTGATGTCATTCAACTTCCGATAGTCGATAACTATTCGCCACTTCCGGTTGCCTTGTGGATCTGCCTTTTTAGGCACGATCCAGATTGGAGAACTCCAAGGAGAGGATGATGGTTCAATGATGTTTTCATCAAGCATTTTGCTGATTTGAGTTTCCACTTCTTTCTTGTGGAACTCTGGGAAACGATAGGATTTTGTATGGATAGGGACATCATTGTTTGTTTTGATTTCATGCTTCAGGACATTGGTGAAGGATAATTGATCACTAGGCAAATGGAAGATGTCAGAATATTGAGAGCAAAGCTCTAAGAGGGCGTCAGCCTCCTCTTGATTCAGATGATCGATTCTTAATGAATCGATGACCGCGATAGTACGGTCGGATGTATTACGCAACTCAGGATTAAGTTGAACCGCGCATGAACTTAAGGGCTCTAGCTTAAGATTCAAATTCGAATTGAAATTGACTGGATACTCAGAGATATTAGCAATCGTCAGATTTACACGCTTATTAGCCTTTACTTTTACAATACAGTTGGATATTAGCAAGTTGTTGGATAAATGTTGGTTTTGGATAATACCTTCATTAATACCAGGATTTTGTACTGAGCACTCGACAACAGTCTCAGTGCGAGGAGGAATTTCATAAAACGGATTGAAAAAGTGTAAGTCGACAGTAATTTTCCCTATCTTGAGAACGTCAGTCGTGTAGTCAATTTTACAACCGAAGGCTGTAAGAAAGTCTGACCCTATGATGCCATCATAAGGTAGGCTAATGTCTTTAATGACATGGAATTTGAAGGATATTCTTTTGTTATCAGCCAATTTAAGCTTGAGTTGGAAATGACCCTCCGTTGGGGTTGGTTCATCACCAGGGTCTATGCCCTTAAGGTTGATGGGTTCTTTAATGAGTTTTTGGTTATTTCGGATACAGGATTGCTTTATTAGACATATAGCAGAACCAGAGTCTACTAGAAGTGTTAAAGGGATATCGGATATTTGTGAATCTAGAAGTGTATGAGGTAACAATCTTTTGGTTATATCCAGATTCACTTCGTAAACCTTTTTTAAGGATTTACTTGAATAGAGACCGTCAGTTTGGGGCTGGCTACCCTGTTGGTTGGTCCGGATATTGGATGGATATAGACCGTCAGTTTGGGGCTGGCTACCCTGTTGGTTGGTCTGGATGTTGGATGGATATAGACCGTCAGTTTGGGGCTGGCTACCCTGTTGGTTGGTCTGGATATTGGATGGATATAGACCGTCAGTTTGGGGCTGGCTACCCTGTTGGTTGGTCTGGATATTGGATTGTCGACTGTCAGTTTGGGGCTGGTTACCCTGTCGGTTAGTCGGGATATTGAATTTTCGACTGTCAGTTTGGGGCTGGTTACCCTGTCGGTTAGTCGGGATATTAAATTGTCGACTGTCAGTTTGGGGCTGGTTACCCTGTCGGTTAGTCGGGATATTAGAGCGCACACTGTCAGTTTGGGGCTGGCTACCCAGTCGGTTAGTCTGGCTATTGAATAGACCGTCAGTTTGGGGCTGGTTACCCTGTCGGTTGGTCAGGATACTAGAGCGCAGACTGTCAGTTCGGGGCTGGTTACCCTGTCGGTTAGTCTGGCTATTGGATACGTTGTGGGTGCCGTTTCCTACTGGTTGTCTCGGGCGGCACCGTCCCGAGACGACATTTCGTTTAAATCTTCATTTTCGGATGATTCGGCGATTTCCTCCTCGGATGTTTCCCTTATATGATTCACCTTATTACTACGGAAGCTATTGCTAGTTTGTTGGTTCGGCCTGTCGAATTTCGTGTTGTAATAGTCACGTTTTTTGCAGTCCCTTATGTCATGTCCGGGACTCTTGCAATAACGACAAAAAAGAGTGTCGTTTCCGGTTTTGGACTGGTTCGTGTTCGAGGAACCGGACGATACGCTTGGTCTCGAAGGACCTGATTTAGGTTTTGCAACAAACTTAGGTTCCGTAGACGGACGTTTGTAAAGGCTTTGTTGGATACGCTCTTCGGAAATCGCCATGTTAATAGCCTCATTCAGAGATTTGGGAGACCTACATCTCACGATATTGGAGATCCTCGGATAAAGACCCATGAGGAAGTGATGGAGAGCAAGGTCCTCCATTGCAGCACAACGGCCTGGTAATTCCTTTGCTTTCGTATTGGATAGGGTTATCTCCGTTAATAACTGTGAGAGGTGGGTCTCCACACGAAGTGAGAACTGGCTGACACTGTCTTGCGAGCCTTGCTTGCTCTCCTGAAGATCAGTAAGGAGGTGGGCGTAGTGTTTACGCTCACTGAATTGGGTTTTAAGGAACTCCTTCAACTGATCCCAGGATGTAAATTCTTTGATAGAGCAAGCAAGCTCCGCTTTGCCACTTAATTGGCTAAGGATATATTTGAATAGGATGGATTTCTGCTGCTCTGACGCTAATTCACATGCATTATTGCAGTTGATTATAAAAGAATTTACGGTTTCTCTGCTACCGTCGTAGGGTTTAATAAATTTGAACAGAGTGTTGAGCTCGAGTTCAGCCATTGTGAGAGCCGCGACTGCGGATCTTGTGAGTCGTGGAGAACTGATGGGTGACTTAACGTCACTAGGAATTTGAGCTTTTGGGATATCTAAAGCAATTTTCGTTTCTTCTTCTTTTTGCACTTTTGGCATTATTTAGGATAATGAAATTAAAGTTGACACGATAATACAGTTAAAGTTTACAGTGTACACTAATTGAACCCTAATTTACAATGACCAAAGACTTACAGTAATGCGTAGGCGAAGGCTACCAATTCTGCGAACTGCATTCCGGAGCGATAAGACGACGGCGACGACGCGACGATATGACGATCAATTAAATAATTGACCATCAAACTCGATGCAGGATACCACGGCGTAGCACAGGATCTCGAAGGATGCAGGATACGGATGATGATGACCACGTCGTAAGTATTTCTAGGAGTCGCCTCTCGAAGTTACAGCAGCAGCTCGATGCGCCAACAGCCAAAGGTAAGTACCTTCAGTCCAGGATGGTATAAGCTTTGCTTTCAGGATCCACAGGATATTTATGTAAGTATGCACTTTCACTTTAACATTCAGGATATCACAGGATGGTTTAGAATTGAGTCTGGTTGATTAAACTTTTCACTTTCATAAAACGTTTAAGGACACTATAAAACGTTTTAAGGACACTGGGGATTTTCGGATCCCACCGCTGCCACCAAATGTTATACGATGTTAGTTGGGAGTCTTTTTAAAAAAAGACTATTTTAACACAAACCCATTTATTTGGATATATGGATAATTATAAAGGATTTATGTAATAATAAAGGACCTCAGGACAACCGGTCGCGAGAATGATCAAACCAAGACTGAAGATCAATGATGAGTTCCTTCTAATGAAGGATGCTCTATCAGCACATTGTCAGCGATTGCTTATACATAGCACTGACATAACAGATCGTACCCTTCCGTATCCTACCGTATCTTTACGTATCCTTTCGTACTATTACGCATGCTATCGTTTTCATATGTATTCTCACGTGTCATATCGTATGCTTCTGTATCATTACGTATTCAATCGTATTCTTTCGCATCCTATCGTATTTTTTCTTATCTTTCCGTATCCTTACGTATTCTATCGCATCCTATCGTATTCTTAAGTATCTTTTCGTAACAATACTTATCCTCACGTACCTCGTATTTTTCTGTATCCTATCGTATCCTTACGTATCGGCACGTATACACCGAAAAAAAAATATGGCACTGAAGTGCTGTACTGCTACTGCACCAAAACTTTAGCAGCAGATTATTATCAAGAGTCTAAGGTATTTTTGACCTAGTTATAGACATAAGTATCATGCATGATATATTTTTTTTGAATAAAAACTCGAAAAAATATTTCTGCACCCTCACAGGGTACATGACAGTCCTAAAGCTTAATTAGACATAAGCGTCTACTATTATAATTATGTACATGTATGCAATTTTAATTTGATAGTTAAATTTTACTTGTATTATACAGTCGGTAGTTATAGTAAGCTTGATGTCAAGCATTAATTTTATGTGACTGTCTTTTTATTTTTGACAATTGCCATTAAATACACAGTAGCGTAACATTTGACAGTTGCCATACAAACAAACAGTGGGTTACCATTTAACATGCTAATAGAAACATGGCTTACCATTTAACTATTGACATACAAATAGACAGTTGACTTACCGTTTGACAGTGAGGTAGTGTATCTGTACTATTTTATAAGAGGAACGCGTGTCGCAGATACTGCTGCTCTACTAATTATTGTGCCATTGAGTCGTGGCCTTTTTTGTCATCAAACGAATTGTAACAGCTCTTTTTTAAAGGAGTTGTTTCATCAATGTATGGAACCTAGGTTGGCTCTGTGTACAGTGTATAAATATCGCTTAGCAATATAGACAGCTGTTTCAATTGCTTATTCTCTTAATTTTTACTTCAATTTCTTGCGCTCTAAGATTTTCTTGTTCAATTCACTAAAAATATGGAGGACTGACGTGCGAGAAATTACATCAAAAATTGACCAGATAAATATTTAGCTATCGCAACTTTATTTGCCTACAAATTAGTTCGATTGCATGTTTATGGTAATCTTTTATATATTCAAATGTTTCTACGTGGTGTACATAGACCAAACCCAAAATGAAATATGTCTTTTGGAGTAGTAGAGCGAAACAAAATAAAGGTTATTCTATTCTATTATATCTATTTATTCTATTTTATTAAATTACTAAATTAATATGAATAGTTTATCTTACCGACTCCCACGTTCTGCGTGAGCGCCTGCACTCCGAAGTAGGTGAAGGGTCCCGCCTCGAAGACCAGGTTCTCGCGTCCCACCGTCACCTCCACGCGACCTTCCAGGATCAGCACGAAGTAGTCCACCTAGAGAAAAGTTTTTTTTGCAACTTACTGATGGAACAACCAGGTGGCCCATCTAATGTTTAGTGGTAACCATCACCTATGACAAATCATTGCCTCGTAAGTCACGCACGTTAGGAACGTGCCCTACGATGCACTGCGCTGCGTCCATCAACTTGAGGCATACAGATGTTAAGCCTCATATGCCTGTATTTACATCGGCAACCACACTCTTCAAACCGAAACACAGCGTTGCTGCTTGGCGGCTGGAAAAAAGTATAGCGAAGCATAATGTGTGGTCTTGTCGCTATGAGCGATCTCTTCCAGACAACCTTTGGATGGATAAGATTCTTACCGGTTTCCCTTGCTGAAAGACGTAAGTAGACGCGTCCTTCTTGGTCTTCTCCTTGACTTTGATGTAGTGGATCACATCCTGGCGTAGTAGACGGCGCAGCACCGTCTCTGAGACCGTGTCTGGACGGAAGGCGTCTACACCTGTTGAAGAAGAATTGTATTAAATGGCGACGGTAAGGTGAAAGGTAGGAACCAAGCCGTGAGTTTGTTGGCTGTTCTTCTAGGCTTTGGTCGCGTGGAACTGGCACCTAGAGTCACCTAGCTTTAAGACGTTTCAAAGTGATCCTTGTGATTTTATTAAATAAATACCTTTTGACTTTGACTTTGAAGACAACTCTTAAATGATCATCTTGTTTCTTTGAGGACGTCCGAAGGTATAGTCAGAGGTACGTCCAAACATTATAATTGGCACATATCTACATTTTGCAGTAGTTGGTATTGTTGTACGTGACAGGTTGCAAGCCCATCGCCGCTGTTTGAAAACTACGATGTTTTTCTTCACCGTTTAAGAGCACTCGCATTGCGCACATAACTTGTTCGATAGGAAAAATCCATAGGTGCACGACCGGATTCGAACCTACGACCTTACGATCGGAAGTCGGAGTCACTCCCACTAGACCACCGGTACTCATAGTTAAGGGCCTAAATAACTATATTTTAAGAGTAGTAGAGCTCTGTGTGTGGCTCGTCCGGGGAAGTACTACCACCACGCCTTTTTCTGCCGCCAAGCAGCAACGCTGTGTTTCCGTTTGAAGAGTGTGGTTGCCGGTGTAATTACAGGCACATGAGGCTTAACATCTGTATGCCTCTAGTTTATGGACGCAGGGCAGTGCATCGTAGGGTACGTTTTATCGTGACTTACGAGGCAATGCTTTGTTATAGGTGATGGTTACCACTTAACATCAGGTTGGCCATCTGCTTGTTCGATCAGATAGTTGTATAAAAACTCACTAGTGCTCAAGAACTGGAATGTGGCCAGAGTCAGCTGCGGGGATATGTGGATCCGCTGGTTCTCATGCCGCTCAGCGAAGGCCGCGAAATCTTGCAGTTTGTTCGTGGGCCGGTTGCGTCGCCTCTTTGAACGATTATCCGCTAAAAAAACAAAAATACTTATACAAGGTGTTCCATAAGTTGTGTATATAAACTTCAGGGGGTTAAAGTACCCATCAATATGAACAACTTTTTCTAAGGAATCAACACTGTGAACGCGAAAAAAAAACAGCTGTTTCATACATTTTAGCCTGGTAGGTATTGAACTTTTGTATGAAACAGCTGTTTTTTTTTTTCGCGTTCACAGTGTTGGTTCATTAGAAAAAGTTGTTCATATTGATGGGTACTTTAGCCCCCTGAGGTTTTTATACACAACTTATGGAACACCTTGTATAAATCTCAAGCTTTGACTAATGATAGCAATGTTCCAAGTCTTCTTCTTGCCGTATCACTAGTCATCACATCTATCACACAAACATTTGTGTGATGAACATAGATGTTTGTTTTCTGTCTGGGTGTTATTATATATTACTAGCGGCCTGTCCCAGCTTCGCATGGGTGGTCATAAATTCTTTGAACATTTTAGGATAAACTTAGACCGTGGGTTCGAGCCTCGCGTCTACTTATTTCATGCATTCGCACGCCCTTCTACTTGTGTGAGTAAAATCGCACCCCGGGCATGACCCGTGGACCTGTTAACATTTTTAATTTCGTCATATCTTTTGAATGGAATGTCCGATTTGAAAAATTTAAGAAGTAATCTATAGGTATTGAAACAGTCTTAATTATGAAATGATTTATTTGGATAAGGATTAATACCAAGGTACAAATAAAGACCCTTTTCTAGCGGCGGCATTTCAATTAAATTTTTAGAATAAAAGAACACTTATTGTGACATAACTATAATAGTTAGACATATGCTGTCGCGACATTTTTTGTAGATGATGACGTGTTCTACAAAATCGTAGTACATTGTTTTGTTCTATCATCAATAGTTTTCGCAGCGCACGCGATGTAAGGTTTTTGTTTTCCACCTTGGGTTACATTATTGGAGTTTTAGTAAGGATCCCTGATTTTTTTGAAAATATAATATAGCCTATGTTACTCAGGGATAATGTAGCATTCTAATGGTGAAAGAATTTTTGAAATCGGACCTGTAGTTTTTGAGCCTATTCGTTACATACAAAACAACAAAACAACAAAACAACAAAAATACAAATCTTTTCTCTTTATAATATTAGTGTAGATAAGTATGTATTTACAAAAAAAAAGTATATATGTATTATATCAGCTATCTGGTTCCCATAGCTTTGGCTTAGTTTTGGGGCTAGATAGTGCAGTGTGGATAGTCCAAAAATATTTATTTATTATTTATCTATGTTCATCACGCAAATGTTTGTTCTGTATGGGGATCGAATCCACGGCCAACGGCGCAGAAGGCAGAGCTAGTACCAACTGAGTCTCTCTTCTCTTGTCGTGTCACTAGTTTTTTCAAAACAGTGTGGTGAAAGGATTTTGAGTGAGCCTCAAGAGGCTCCTTTCGAGCACTTGAAACATGTTTTAGAACTTTTTAGGTTCTGTGACATGGCGGTTTCCTCACGATGTTTTCCTTCACCGGTTGAGAATGTGCATCTTGTCCTCAATATCACCTCATATCAACATCCATGATAATCCACTAGGTACTACTAAGGGACCATGTTTAAATTACGTCACAAAAATTTCATGATTTTTTGACCCCTCCCCCGTCCTTGTCACAGCTGGTCACATTTGTGAGACCCCCCCCTACCTAGTGTGATGTCACAAATTTTGCAATTATCATATAGAAATTTATGAAATTAAAATAGCAGGGTTCTGGAATTATTTTTAACTAGTGGCTTCCCGCGGCTTCGCACGCGTTGAAGTGGTGAACCGTGATTGAGCCACAAACATCAAAACAACGTAACTTTCGCATTGATTTGTATATTATTAGGGTAAGATTTTAAATACCTACGTAGGTATATGGGATACCTATAGGCGTACATTACCTATATTAGGTAGGTAGGTATAGGTACTGACTGAGTTTGGCACAAACATGACAAATACAACAAAGACAACCTTACACGGAAAATATGTACTTATTTGTTCCTAGTTTCTACCTCAAAAACAAACGAAACGAAACAGCTTCACGACTTTGATCCCCAATCACGGTAGATACCCTCATATCTCTTCGTACCAACTCAAGATTCCCGTTTTTAGAATATCCCTTACAAACATTGACGCTTCGTTGTATCCTTTTTACTCGAGCGCAACGAAGGAGGGTAACGTTTCAGGGGTTGTTTTCGAAAATCAAACAGTTTTTTTGTTATTTATTCACAGAACACATTTTCTTTTAGTTTGAAGTTAATTACACTACGCGTTAAAAATCTCCCATACAAACCTTGGGACTTTGGCAGTCTTTTGCAGCCTTTGCAGAGGTAGTTTCAAAATAGTGAAAACGTGATTTTAAACTATTTATTGTGGAGTATATTTACTTCAAGTTTGAAATCAATCGCACTATGCGTTAAAAATCTCCCATACTAACTTTTACAGTCATTTGCACCCTTTGCGGGGGTAATTATCAAAACTTCAAAGTGTTATTCTTAATTATTTATTTCCTAGTATATTTACCTCAAGTTTTAAGTCAATCGCACCACGCGTTAAAAAACTCCCATACAAACTTCGACATCCCTTTGCATACTTATTAAGGGTAGTTTAAAAAAACCAAAAATGTTATTCCTATTTTTTTAGCCTTGAAGTAAATCTACTTCAAGTTTCAAGTTTGTAGATTCAAGGAATAAAAATTTTCATACCAACGTTTTCAACCCTTTTTACACCCTTAGGGGTTGAATTTCCAAAAATCCCTTCTTAGTACACCTCTACGCCATAAGACCTATGTACTCTTCAAATTTCAAGTCTCTCTAGGACCAGCGGTCAAAAAACTCCAATTCAAACTTTTGCACACTTATTAAGGGTAGTTTTAAAAAACTAAAAATGTCTTTCCTATTTTTTTGCCTTGAAGTATATGTACTCCAAGTTTCAAGTTTGTAGGTTCAAGGAATACAATTTTTCATACCAACGTTTTCATCCCTTTTTACACCCTTAGTGGTTGAATTTCCAAAAATCCCTTCTTAGTACACCTCTACGCCATAAGACCTATATACTCTTCAAATTTCAAGTCTCTAAGTCCAGTGGTCAAAAAACTCCCATACAAACTTTTACATCCCTTTGCACCCTTATTAAGGGTAGTTTTAAAAAACAAAAAATGCCTTTCCTTTTTTTTGCCTTGAAGTATATGTACTCCAAGTGTAAAGTTTGTAGGTTCAAGGAATACTATTTTTCATACAAACGTTTTCAACCCTTTTTACACTCTTAGGGGTTGAATTTCCAAAAATCCCTTCTTAGTACACCTCTACGCCATACTATCTATGTACTCCCTAAATTTCAAGTCTCTAGGACCAGCGGTCAAAAAACTCCCATACAAACTTTTACATCCCTTTGCACCCTTATTAAGGGTAGTTTTAAAAAACTAAAAATGCCTTTCCTTTTTTTTTGCCTTGAAGTATATGTACTCCAAGTTTCAAGTTTGTAGGTTCAAGGAATACTATTTTTCATACAAACGTTTTCAACCCTTTTTACACCCTTAGGGGTTGAATTTCCAAAAATCCCTTCTTAGTGCACCTCTACGCCATAAGACCTATGTACTCCTCAAATTTCAAGTCTCTAGGACCAGCGGTTTAGGCTGTGCGTTGTCTATATGTCAGTCAGTCAGTCAGTCAGTCAGTCAGTCAGGACTTTGAGTCTTATAGTATTAGAGATTCTATAAAAAATGTATTGCAATTATATTTTGTGTTGTAATACTTAAATATGAAAAATTTTATTTTGAAAAAATTTGATGTTACAAAATTTGGGACCCCTCCCCTCCCTTGTCACACTTTGTCGACCCCCTCCCTCTCCCTTAACGTGTGACGTAATTCATAGATGGCCCCGAAGAGGATTACAAGTTTTTTTTTTATTGTTTAATAGCTAGACGTTTGAATGCCATCTCACCTGATGGAAATTGAAGATGCAGTCTAAGGTGGAGCGCGCTTAGCTATAATCCACTTGTTCACTCTTGTCTTAAATATTCCTAGGTTATATCGTTCCGGACATACCGACGACGGTAAAGTGTTCCACTACTTGGCAGTTTGCACTAAGAAAGTGAAAGCAAAGCGCTTCGTGCGATAGTGAGGGATATCCACTATGAAGGGGTGGCACTTATTCGTGCGTCTAGTTGTCCGGAGGTAGAAGGAGGTAGAAGGGAAGGGAGGAAGATAGTGCGAACTTACTAAACACATCGGTCTCGTCCACAATCTCAGCTTGTATCATCTCCTCGATAACATCTTCTAATGTGACCAGACCTATTGTCTCGTAGAAGGGATCCCCTTCGCCCTCATTGTTGATCCGATGAACGAACGCCATGTGACCTTTGTGACCTGGAAACATTTCGAAATGTTAATAACTACATCATTTATTACATTATATTATGTTATATTGACAGCCTGCACAGCTTAGTTGTAGTGAGAGTAGTAGAGCTCTTTGTGTGTGGCTCGTCCGTAGCACTACACCTATAACAAAGCATTGCCTCGTAAGTCACGCTCGAAGAGAGCGTGCCCTACGATGCACTGCCCTGCGTCCATCAACTTGAGGCACACAGATGTTAAGACTCATGTGCCTGTAATTACACCGGCAACCACACTCTTAAAACCGAAACACAGCGTTGCTGCTTGGCGGCAGAACAAGGCGTGGTGGTAGTACTTCCCCGGACGAGCCACACACAAAGAGCTCTACTAAACTTACTTCTACGACTTTTGAAATTTCGTAGTTTTTATTCATGAAATGCCTCTTAAACGTTCCTCCAATATGCGTGACCTTGGTACTTACGTAAACAGTATCAGGGTTGTTGCAAATTTCTGAGACAATATTAATTTAACTTTTGTATGGGAATTTCGGTAATAGGGGTGTAAGGGTTCCAAACACCATCATTCGAAACCCAAGCCAACCTCACCGGCCCGTGGTACACCCTGCCGAACAACAGACGAGGCTCTGGCGCCCTACCCACCAACTCGCACTGGACCAGCGCGGTGGGTTATGGTCCAATCCCCCCCCCCCAACCATGATGATACGAAACAGACAACGGCCCCATGTACCCGGTGGCTCTAGGGTTGGAGCTATCAATGACGGAAGACAGAACCACCCTGGGGCCAGGGGTGCAAAGAATCCCCGGGTGAGATCGATTACCCGTCAGACGACCCAAGCAAAACGAAAAATGGATACTGATTGCACTTTGAACGTACTAAGTTATAATGTATGCACACTAAAGTCTGACGACAGACTAACTGAATTAGAGAACTCATTAAAAGACCTGAAATGGGACATACTAGGATTGTGTGAGGTACGCCGTCTAGGAGAAGACACCATAGAACGCGAAAATACTATCTTTTACTACTATGGTACAACAGGAAGCTTGTATGGGGTCGGATTCCTAGTCGCCAAGAAATGGAAAAATAATATTTCTGAATTCCTTGCTTATTCGGAGAGGATAGCAGTTTTAAAGTTTAGTTTAAGTAACAATAAGAAATTAACTGTAATCCAGACTCATGCTCCTACATCAACACATCCGGATGACGAAGTGGAGGAGTTTTATGAACAACTGAATAGGGCATGTAGTGAGCACCGAGGCACCTGGAATATAATAATGGGAGATTTTAATGCCAAAGTTGGGGTGAAACAGGAACTGGATAACGAGTTTATCATAGGCCCATACGGACTTGGCGACCGTAACGAACGTGGGGCACGTCTTATTCAGTTTGCTTTTGGGCAGAATTTCCGCATCAACAACACCTTTTACCACAAAAAACCTGAACGACGTTGGACGTGGCTTTCTCCGGGCGGTAGATTCAAAAACGAGATAGATTACATTCTTTCATGTAGCCAAACTACTATAACAAACGTTCAGGCTTTAAATAGAATTAAATTCAGTTCTGATCATAGACCTATAAGAGCTACAGTAAATTTCAATTATAAAATCCAGCGTCATAAAATGATTAAAAGCAATATAAAAAGAATACCTCGAGAATCATTAATCGTATGTAAGGAAGAATTTAATATAGAACTGAAAAATAGTTTTAACTTATTACATGTAGACGTAGAAGATGCGCAAGTAGAATTTAATGTTATAGAAAAATGTATAAAAACAGCTAGTGGAAAAATCAAACAAACTAAAAATAAATACAAAAAACTATCAGAAACATCAATAAAACTAATAGAAGAAAGGCTTAATTTAAAAATGCAAAGCGTAGAATATAGAGCTAAAGATAAACAGACTAAACGTAGTATAAGAACAGATCTTAGAAATTATAACACCAAATTATTTCAAATTGCCCTAGAGAGAAATAGTTCCTTAAAAGTAGCCAAGCAAGGAAGCTCGACGGGCAAGTCCTGGGTTACCAGCTTAAGAGATGAACAGGGAATTAAACATCGATGCAGAGAGAAAGTTATGAACATATGCACTCAATTTTACAAAACTCTATATTCAAGTCCTCAACAGGTAGAAGATGATGTCTTATATTCTTGTCCAGAATCCATCCCGCCAATAACAGGGCAAGAAGTTCATAAAGTTCTTACAAGTATGAAATATAACAGATCACCCGGTGAAGATGGCATTACTACGGAAACTTTAAAAATAGGTGAACAGACTCTTCTACCCCATATCACTAACTTTTTTAATACCATACTTAAAACAGGCATTTTCCCAGATCGCTTTTGTCATTCGAACATAATTCTTTTACATAAAAAAGGCGATAAGTCTGACATTAACAACTACCGTCCAATAAGTCTTGTGTCCCACCTTTACAAGGCCTTCATAAAAATAATTGATAACAGGATCAGTAAACAGTTAGATTTAGAACAACCGGCTGAGCAGGCAGGCTTCCGCAGTGGTCTCTCCACAACCGATCACCTTCAAGCAGTTAATCAAATAATAGAAAAGTATCAGGAACACAATATGCCATTATACCTTGCCTTCGTAGATTATACGAAGGCATTTGATAGCATCACCCATTCAGCTATTTTTAAAAGCCTCGAACACCACAAAATAGACAGCACATACATTAATTTACTTAAAATTATTTATAACAATAGCACCGCGGCAATTAAATTAAATTTTTCAGGTTCCTCATTCAAAATAAACAAAGGAGTAAAGCAGGGAGACCCTCTTTCGCCGAAACTTTTCAACTGCACCCTGGAAGAAGTGTTCAGGATGCTGGCAAACAACTGGGAGCAGAAGGGTATTGTCATCGGCGGAGCGAGATTGACTAATCTCCGCTTCGCCGATGATATTGTCCTGTTTTCATCTTCACCATTGGAGCTTCAGGCTATGCTAC
This sequence comes from Chloroclysta siterata, assembly GCA_932294275.1. Classification (NCBI taxonomy): domain Eukaryota; kingdom Metazoa; phylum Arthropoda; class Insecta; order Lepidoptera; family Geometridae; genus Chloroclysta; species Chloroclysta siterata. Next base: position 1,346,744 of record OW028595.1, on the reverse strand, counting down.
AAGACCTTAGCTCTGCAAGCCTCGAGGTTGGACTGCGGATGAATAGGGCAAAGACTCAGGTCATGACTAATCGCGTTAAAGCCAGAATAACGGTGGATGGTGAACAACTTGCATACGTCCAGGAGTATATCTACCTGGGCCAAATAGTCTCCTTCGACACCAGGCAAGATAAGGAGATCGCTCGGCGAACCGAGAATGCCTGGAGGAGCTATTGGTCCATGGGAGCTTTAATGAAAGGCGAGCTTCCCTTATCGCTCAAGCGAAAACTCATGGACGTATGCATCCTCCCCGTTCTGACATATGGTGCGCAGACCTGGTCTCTGACCAATATCCAAAAGTGCAAACTCAAGGTTTGCCAACGTGCGATGGAGCGTAGTATCTTGGGTGTGCGATTAATCGACCGAGTTCGCAATACAGAGCTACGCTCACGAACCCAAATCGCAGATGTAGCTACCAAAGCAGCCAAGCTCAAATGGGAGTGGGCCGGCCATGTCTGCCGCATGCCCAATGAGCGCTGGGCAAAATTAACAACGGAGTGGTGCCCGCAAGAGCCAAGACGTCGCGGCAGACCAAGAACGAGATGGCGAGATGAGCTCGATAAATACCAGCCGGAATGGAAGACCACAGCACAGGATCGCACAGAGTGGAGGGAATGGGGGGAGGCCTTTGCCCAGCAGTGGGACATAGCAGGCTCATAATAATAATAAAAAAATGGGAATTTCGAAAACGAAGTATTCAAACTTTGCACACGTCAGAGTATTCCAGTGCTTGGTCTGATCACTTGGTATTTTGCCTTGTAGGGGTATTATGTTACACGTTGTATAGGCCCGCTATGAAATGGCAGGAAATATAAACAAGTCCATAACTTACCATCCTTAAACTGCTTAAACATGATATCTAGCGTGACATCTTCAAAGACGAAGTTGCAAGTGTTCTCGTAGTACTGACAGAGCGTGCGTAGCGGTGTGTTGTCGTCCGGATCCACGAACGCCAGGTCCTTAATGAAGAGCACGGTCACTATGTTCCCGCGGCCGCCTTCGTAGACTGGGATACGGGAGAAACCTGGAAATTTTAAGAAGTAAAAGATAGATAGATATAGGTTGAAGCGAGGCATGTGCTGTCTTATGAATTTAATTGCCTCTTCCTTTTTAGGGTTTCGTATCCAAAGGGTAAAACGGGACCCTATCAGTGGCGTAGCTATCGTAGTCAGGGGGTGCAGTGCAGCAGGGCCCGGAGCTCAGGGGGCCCTCCTAAACCTAACCTAAGCTCGAAAAGAGAGGGTCAGCCAGCTCCCGAAGCTAGAAAACCTTGAGCCTGCTAACAATTTTTTTTTAATGATTTATTTTAAGAACAATATAAGTTAAAGCTATGTGGAAAGAGGGGATGAGGGCCCGATTCATTCTCAATGCACCGGGGCCCTTGTCCACCTAGCTACGCTACTGGACCCTATTACTGAGACTCCGCTGTCTCTCCGTCTGTGTGTCTGTCACCAGGCTGAATCTCATGAACCGTGATAGTTAGACAGTTGAAATTTTCACAGATGATGTATTTCTGTTTCCGCTATAACAACAAATACTAAAAAACATAATAAAAAAAATATTTAAGGGGGCCCCTAAACAACAAACGTGATTATTTTGCCGTTTTTATAGATAATGGTATGGAACTCTTCGTGCGCGAGTCCTACTAGCACTTGCCGGTTTTATTTTGTTTATGTTATGCTGTATCTGTGTTTGTGAGTCAAATAAACCTTATTATATTCGATTCTAAGAGCACCGGTGGTCTAGTCGGAGTGACCCCCCCTTCCCCCCTTCCTATCGTAAGGTCGCGGGTTCGAATCTGGTCGTGCACCAATGGATTATTCCTATCAATAAATGTATGTGCGCAATGCCAGTGCTCTTAAACGGTGAAGGAAAACATCGTGAGGAAACCAGTTAGTTTTCCTCCCTTAGATGTCATCAAAGAATCTGGAGTTAGTACTTGGTCAAAATCAAAATCAAAACGGTCTTTATTCAGTACAATCACAAGGATCACTTTGAAACGTCTTATATACTAGGTGAATCTATCGCCAGTTCCTCGCGACCAAAGCCTTGAAGAACGGGCAAGAAACTTACGGCTTGGTTCCTAGAGTTTTTTTGTATGATCCTTTTTACCATTTTATTATGGTACCTACTTAATTGTTTAGTGTTTGTAATGAGTTGGAGCATAGTTCAGTCCCAAGCTGTTTTGTCATCTATATAATCAAATATTTTATAGTAAGCTTTTGTACAAAGTTTTAATAATCAGATATTTTATAATAAGCGTTGGTACTAAGAGATCTGAGGGGATATCTACCGTGCCTAGGGAGTCGTGAAGCTGTTTCAGTATTCAGTTTTTATTCTATGTCAAGGCTCTGTGGGATGACCTCATTTCGGATTTCAGATCCTACAGACATATTTATCAGATAGACGTGTTTACGTCAACTTCTTAAGACGGTTATCAACGAAGGGCGACTGACCAATGTTTATTTATGGAAGAACATAATTAGAAATTTAATATTTGGAGAGTTTCCAAATGCATGGTTAGGTCGGACTAATGTTATTTGAAAGTTGATGTAATACCGTATTTATTATACAACATACGCTGATGGCACCAACCAACACCAGGTGCATTAGGTTTTTTTTTATACAACTAACTGATGGAACAAGCATATGTCCCACCTCGTGTTAAGTGGTAATCATCACCTATAACGAAACATTACCTCGTAAGTCACGCACGATAGAAATGTGCCCTACGCAGCACTGCCCTGCGTCCAACACCTTGAGGCATACAGATGTTAAGGCTCATGTGCCTGTAATTACACCGGCAACCACACTCTTCAAAACGAAACACAGCAACGCTGGCGGCAGAAAAAGGCGTGGTGGTAGTACTTCCCCGGACGAGACCTTCACAAAGAGCTATATTACTCTTAAACTCCATCCACTTACCAGATTTCACGATCTCTGACATAGTTTCGAAGTCCAATATCGAAGTTATAGGCAGCATAAAAGCATCTTCCAATTTCGTCATCACATCAGACACTTTCTTCTTCCTCAGCTCCAGAGCCCCGGAGATGATATTCACTTCGTCCTTGTCCAGGTCATTGACGTCGGTTGTCAGCTGGAAAGTATACCTTATTTGTCAGGGCGTAAGGGTGGACGGAACAGCTAAGGCCCAGGGTTGGGAAGGCGAAGCGGAGATGTCGACAGTATAGCTTGTTTGGTTCCACGCACTGCGTATAGTGAGCTGGTATGAGCTGCTGTTTCTGGGCAGAAGGACTTCCGTCATGGCTTAACAACTGATTTGGGCCTAATTCTGGTGTGTTAGAAAACTTAAGTAGATTTAGCCAGGACTGATAGCATAAAGCGTCTTATCAAGGGAAGTCAGTCAGTGCCTATTGGTTACTAGCTAATAATATAATATGCAACGTGTAACATAATACCCCTATAACCCCGGAAGCAGGGTACTCTACAGGTCATGGCGAACACCTTTTGTTTTACGACTTTTGAAATTTCGTAGTTTTTCATTCATGAAATGCCTCTTAAACGTTCCTCCAATATGAAACTCAACAAACCATGAGGCAGCCCTATTCACAGCTGTTTGTACGTTCCGTGTGTGCGTGACCTTGGTACTTACGTAAACAGTACCAGGGATGTTGCAAATTTCTGAGACAATATTAATTTAACTTTTGTATGGAAATTTCGAAAACAATATTGAATATATTGTTTGCACATGTCAAAGTATTCCAGTGCTTGGTCTGATCACTTGGTCTTTGTCCTTAAAGGGGTATTATGTTACACGTTGTTTAATAGAAAATATTTATTTATGACACAAATATAACAGCACAATACAGATACACAAACAGATAGGTTACAGACAATAGGACCGATAGCTTAAAGCTAGGAAGTCTTCTGAAAGTCAGTCGTTAGTTTGAAGTTGGTGACTACTAGCTAATTCCAGTTAGAATGCCTGAAGGCTTTCTTCATGGCTTAACGACTGTGTAAGCCGGGACTTATGAAGCCAGGAGAGTCAGTCGTCAGTTAGAACAAGCAAATGACAGACTAATGTTAAGCTGTAACCATCTCTAACAAAGCATTGCCACGCAGGTTAACTAAACTTCCAATTTAGAGGGCTGACGGTACCAGCTTGACTATAGGCAGTGCGCAAAAACCCTTTTTTATCAATAATATAGCTAAAATTAGCAATATACCTGCCTACCTACAGTACCTACCTAAGGAGTAAGTAGTGTGGTAGTGTGTTATGTGAATTTTGGATGCTTACGGCTATAAAAAAATGTTTTGAAGGCAAGTTTTAGGCTGTTTTGCCCAGTACTCAGAAAGCCCGAATAAGTTTTAAGTGATCTAGCTTATACCCAATCTAAGTTGAGCCACTAAGTCATCTAAACCCTAAGAAACGTCTGATTCAAGTTATAGGATAGTTGTTTAGTAAATAGGGTTGCCAGATGTCCGGTATTTAAGCGTACAGTGCGGTATTTTCGAGGCCTGTCCGGTAAAAAATAAATGGTCATACCAGACAGAACAATGTCCGGTATTTTGAGGAAACTCGGTACTACTGGTCACAAGCGCCTACAAAAGTAGGCATATATTATGTTAAGTAATTAGTAGATTATAATATTAATACCATTGTTTAATAAAGACTTTCTCAAAGTGAGCATAGTCTTGGCGACAACAATTTTATGACTGCATTATATTTTGTTACACCCGTATTTTGTTCGACCTAGATTAGGTACACCCCCCCCCAGTCTTTGGGGTTGTCCGGTATTTTCCGCGACTCACCTGGCAACCCTATTAGTAAAGCAAACCTGCCTACGTCCCTCCCCACATACCCGCGCTCCGCCGCCGGCTCACCCATTCCTTACACCTCGTTTACACTCAACACATGTCCGTGGAAATGTGCAGAGACATGCGCAGGGAATTGGACAATGCGAGAATGGGACGGCAACATTTCCGTCCACGCGAATGGCAGCGCGAATGTCTAAATGTAAACGCGCTATAACTTACAATCACCGGCAAGCGGCGACACGTCATTTCATTATACTAATTAATAATTGATCGAGTGAGCGAAGCGAACGAAGATCTTAGTTTCAACTTGGGCGATTTGGCATTTTATGTATGTATGTATGTATGTATGTATGTTTGTCTGGCCATAACTTTCGAACCGTCGATCCGATCTGCATGAAATTTGATAAGTCGATAGATTGTACTTGAGAAATTTACTGGTAAGTATTTGAGTAAAATCGGATGAAGGGTTACTAAGATATGGGGTTTTTTAAGAGGGCAAAAATAAAAAAAGTTACATTAAAAAAATCAAGTTATATGTCATATGAAAGGGCTTTGATTGGACATTCCAAAACAATTTTTACTTTTTTTCTGGGACGCTTGGTTTTTGAGATACAACAAAAAAGTTAAATTAACATAACCAACGATCCAAGAGCTCCCATCTCTAGGAATTTCGTTGACATCAAGGTTTTTCTACTGGTCGCCCAGTTAGTTTGCTTTTTCTTATTTTTTTTTCTTGAAATATATTAAGAAGGTACTCAGTTCTCATAAAATGGTAATAGACACCTGGTCTGATGATGGAGCCAAGGTCTGTTCAACGGAACTCTTCAATAAATAGGCCAATAGAGTTGAAACTTGATTACCATACTAAGTTAGTAGGCGGTAGTCAGAAAAAAATCCAAACATAATGATTGGACTTGCCTCTGACTACCACCTACTCAAAGTGATGCGTTCGTCGGATCGCATCACGAGATCTCAGTTCGGGGCGAACTACTTGTTACCTTGTTTAATAAGAAACGGAGAGTCCACCTGAAATATCTATAATCCTGGAGTTTATTTCTGAGAAGTATTCCTTATCAACAACAATAGTAATTCATTTAATAAGTAAGAAGTAGGATTTTAGGACTTCCGAAAAGACACAAGAAAGTTCAAGACAAGAAACTTCCTTATAGAACAAGCATGTGGCCCACCTGACTCAGTTAAGTGGTAACCATCACCTATAACAAAGCATTGCGTCTTAAGTCACGCACGATAGGAACGCCCTACGACGCACTGCCCTGGGTCCATCAACTTGAGGCATATAGATGTTAACACTCATGTGCCTGTAATTACACCGGCAACCACACTCTTCAAACCGAAACACAGCAGAAAAAGACATGGTGGTAGTACTACCCCGACTAGCCCTAAAGAGCTCTACTACTCTCAAAACTACAGTACTAGTCGTAAGCATCCATAATCCAAGCAAGCTATAAAGTCGACATCAGTTATAGTCGCGTTAAACTCTCGCTGCAAACTCGGTCATAAATCATCTTAACACTAGTGTTGGGAGTACACGGCGCGGGCGCACGCACGTTATCGATAAAAATAATGACTCAGCGAGAGAGCCCGGTGGTTGCGCGGTCGGAGATGTCATTAGCGGTAGTCGGTATAAATGTATCGATAGTTCCTAACGACTCCAATAATGCACATCTCTGCGCTTAAACAAAAGGATCGTGCCGTTCCCCTAAGTGCGAGAGAGAGAGCATTATTGCTGTCTCGTTCCGATAGTTTATGACCGAGTTTTCAGCGAGTTTTTAATGCGACTATAGTTGTAGTAATATGTACGTACGTTGGTATGGTGCCTCCCCATTATCTAGGTAATCAATCATGGAACAAACAAAGTAGCATTAGTTAACTGGGTTAGTATTGAACATCACTTTTGTTAGACATAAACATTTTATTAAAATCTTATGCAATTCCTAAACTATTATCAATCAAAATGAGTTAACAACACGCCAATAAAGAACGAATTTAAGGCGAAAACCTCTAAAAGCCTCCGCCTATAAGGGGCCATCTATAAATAATTACGTCATACGTTAAGGGGGAGGGAGGGGGTGGAAGTGTGACATTGTGTGACAAGGGGTGGGGAGAGGTCCTAAATTTTGTGACATCACATTTTTTCAAAATGTAATATTTTATATCTAAGTATTACAACACAAAAAAATTGTGACATCACACTAGGTAGGGTAGGTCACATTTGTGAGACCCCCCCCCCGGTCTCACAAATGTGACAAGGACGGGGGAGGGGTCAAAAAATCATGAAATTCGGGTGACGTAATTTATGGATGGCCCCTAAGGGAAGAACGCTAATGTATCTCTAGCTGGCACATTTAAACATTTTGAAAGAAAAAAAATCACTGAAGCTATTTATGAAAAATCTGCTTTACTAGTTTTCGTACTTATGCAAACTTTTAGTAGGAAAACTTGTTATATTTAAAATGATATTTTTGCTCTGCGTGCTGTGCACACAACTTGGTTGATTGCGATTTTTCTTAATCTTAATTTTATATCTTTCAAAATGTTGAAATGTGCGCGAGGTACATTAGCAGTTATCATGGCCGTAATAAAAACAAAAAAACAGCTTCACGACTGAATCTTTTCTGATCTCTTAGTACCAAGTGCCCACTCAAATTTCTTTGGAAATGTCTAAGGAAGTCAGAGGTCCAAATATTACATTTAGCAACTACCCTCATTTTACAGTAGTTAGTATTCCATACGTGACCGGTTGCAAACCCATCGCTGTTGGAATACTAACTGGTTTCCTCACGTTGTTTTCCTTCACCGTTCGAGAGCACTGGCATTGCACACATAAATAAAAAACAATAATTGGTACACGATCGGTCGAACCCACGACCTCAACGTTTAAAAGGCGGTGTAGCTCCCACTATACCACCAGTGCCCTACCCAATAATATAGAAATAATAAATAGAAAAAATAAACTAATAAAATACACTGCTAATCCACTTAACCTCTAACTCTAAACTAGAATAGTGTGCGAGTGAGACGGTAAGATTAGCGATGCCATTTAGAATTCGTTTCTTTATTGGCGCGAAAATACAGTCGCTTGCACTTTAAACGTTTAAAAGTAACGGAAAAAGCATCTCACATTAAGAGACTTTTTTTAAATACATCTAGCTGGTGGAACAAGCACATGTTCCACCTGATATTAAGTGGTAACCATCACCTATAACAAAGCATCGTAAGTCACGCTCGATAGGAACGTGCCCTACGAAATACTGCCCTGCGTCCATCAACCTGAGGCATACAGAAGCTTCATGCGCCTGTAATTTCAGGGACCTAAAGTACCCATCAATATGAATAACTTTTTCTAAGGAACAAAAACCGCTGTTTCATACAAAAATTTTTTTTCGCGTTCACAGTGTTGGTTCCGTAGAAAAAGTTATTCATATTGATGGGTACTTGAAATTTTAAATACAAGTATAGGAACACCTTGTATAGACTAACTTCGCCATATTTGAATTTTGGAAGGAATTTTATCCAAATGCAAGCGACTGTACCTAATGAAATCAGTGATAATACTTGGATAAGAAACACCCAAATCAAACAAAAAACAATGCAAAAACTATGGACAACATTCAAGAGTCATGTGAGCAACTATTTTTGTCTCGGACTATAGAAAAAAATGTACCTATGTGTACAAAACATATACTTACGGAAGGCACTAAGGTATATTCACTTGATAGATATTCCAGAAGTAACTATTCTACAGTTCCTATATATCTGTCGCAAAACAAGATGGCCGCTGAGACCACGTGATCTGCGCAGAACGAAAACTTTCATAATAAAATGTGTTCTGCGCAGCTTAGTCACGTGGTTTTTTAGCGGACATCTTGTTTATCGCAAATCGCACAAGATACAGACGAGAATACTTTTCAAATTAAGTTTGATGTAGTTTTAGGCCGCTTTAAGGCCTCCATCGTCGTTAGACACGGCTAGATGAGACACAAGATCGTCAGTAATGAAGGAAAGAAAGAAGGTCTGGAAGCTACTGTGATAAATACGGCTCCTTGAGCCAGGAAGACTAACGTGCGTACTAAGGAACACTTTTTTTTTATTCACTAGCTGATGGAACAAGCAGATGGCCAGCTGATGTTAAGTGGAAACCATCACCTATAACAAAGCATTGCCTCGTAAATCACGCACGATAGGAACGTGCCCTACGATGCACTGCTTTGCGTCCATCAACTTGAGGCATACAGATGTAAAGCCTCATGTAATTACAACGGCAGCTACACTCTTCAAACCGAAACACAGCGTTGCTGCTTGCCGGCAGAAAAAGGCGTGGTGGTAGTACTTCCCCTAGCAAAATCTCAACTCACTAAGAGGAGAGGGGGTCGAAAAATCACCAATAACACCTCACGCAATTAATGGATATCTTACACAGTCATGCAAACAATGGATATCTCACACAGTCTTACAAATACATGATCTTACGTGCGACTAAGAGCAGATTTCACCATGCTCTGTTAGAGTAACAAAGGATTAAAGGGCCGTTAAATATGTCAAAATGTACGCGTTTGACGTCTAAGGTTAGATTCAACGACCTGTTAATCCTTGATTAGTAACTAACAGAGTAAGGTGAAATCAGCTCTAAGAACGGTAAGGTTTCCTCACTATTATTTCCTTCACCTTCAGTAAAGCACATAAATTTTTCGAGCGCAAAAACACATACTTGCATCAGATTTGAACTCGCGTCCTTAGGATTGTAAAGCGGGGTCACTACGACTGGACCACCGTTCCTCGTCCTAACACTCGCGAAATAAGGATAAGGAGATACCTTGACAAGCTCCTTCAGTCGCTCCCTGTTGTACACGCTGCCTATCTCTTCGCCGAGGAAGTAGTCCAGCAGTTTGCTCACGGGAAACGATAGGGGCGCTGTAACCGCCATTACAGCCTGAAAATTTAATAAGACTGCATAATTCCGTTTGTGAACTATTTCAAAAAACAATAAATATGATTGGTTATTCCACACAGAACTATCTGGCACCAAATTAATTTAATAAAACTTTTTTTTATGACCACGGAAGGTTTTGAAAGAAATGTTCATAAATAAATAAATAAAAAAAAATGTTTTTTTTTTATTTTCCACACAGAACTATCTAGCCCCAAACTAAGCCAGAGCTTTTAATATGGGAACCAGATAGCTGATATAATACATTATTTTTTGTAAATACATACTAAATATTATATTATAACACCCAGACAGAGAACAAACATCTATGTTCATCACACAAATGTTTGTTCTGTGTGGGGAACGAACCCACAGCCTACGGCGCAGAAGATAGGGCTACTACCAACTGATCTGTGAAGGCTGTCTTTATAGAATTAGCAGAGCTGCAAAATAATATAATATTTACAAATAAAAAAACATTTAATCAAATTTTTTTTTTGTAAGAAAACATTTTGGTCCAATACATTTTTTATGAATGTTTGACGTAATTCTCCGAAACTTCTTCACAAGAGAAAGAAATTTTAAGAAGGTTGTCATGTCAAACTCATAAGTCCTAAATATCCTGCAATAGAATTTAAAATTTTTGAAAGAAACTCACCTTAGTAACCATAATACTCCTCGCCCCAACCATAAGCCCATGCCTCGAGCAAATAGCCTGAGGCGTAATCTCTCCCAACAGCACAATAGCAAGCGTGGAAAATATAACAGCAAACAGCCCTGACGTCAGCTCATCCAGCAGAATCGTGAAAGTGGAATTCACAGCCACATTCCCCAACAGTATACTACAGAGGAGATAGTTCCCGTGGTCTCGAACTGGCATTATCGCTCGGGCGTATTTCTTCTCCTGATCTGTCCCCGTGTTAGATATAATCTTCAGTTCTGTACGATCCATGGACATCAGACCTAGATTGAGGCCGGAAAATAACGCGGAGAACATGAGGCATGTTAGGATTAGAGTTAAAGAAACCCAGAGGGGTAGGAGCTTGTTGTGTGATGCCAGCATTTTCCAAGTCTCGGTGCCTTGGTGGAGGTATTTCTCTTCGTCGATGGTTGGGTCCAGGTTTCCTGGTTTGAGGTTTTTGGCGCAGATGTAGAGGCGGTCGCCTGTGATGGGGGATGGGACGGTGATGTCGATAAGGGCGGTTTTGTGGTTGAGGGTGCCTTCTCTTACCTGCAAAGGAAAGTGGTAGGTAGACTTTTATTTTTTCAAATGAAACTACTTGGATAAAATTAACCGTTTGCTTAATAAGATACAAAGAAAAAAACAGAAGATGAGGTTTTAAGGAAAAATTAAAGAGCCCGTGTTTTTATCGATAACTAGCTGGTGCCTGCGACTTCGTCTGCGCAGGATTAGTATTTCTAGTAGCTTATATTAGCGTGGCGTAGTACATATGTGTAACTCTAGCGGTTTTGGCAGCGCATGCCAGAATAGCTCGCAGATGGTATATTTTTTCCTACTTACTTGACACTTATCGTCATATTTTGGACAATTCACACAATATCTTTATAAATTGTAGCCTATGTGTTATTATGATGTATAAGCTATATCATTGTAAAGTTTCATTAAAATCCGTTCATTAGTTTTTACGTGAAAGAGTAACAAACATCCATCCATCCATACTTACAAACTTTCGCGTTTATAATATTAGTAGGATTTCGTTTGTACAAGTTTCACCTGGGCTCACCAATGAATTTCTTAAGCTCTTAATCGGTGATGGAAAACACAAGGATTCGAACACGCGACCTTATAATCAGAAGTTGCTACCACTAGACCACTCAGTGTCTACATGTGTACAGTGTACCTATACATATACTTCTGGTCGTGTCACTAGTTTCTTTCGAAGCAGTGTGGTGAAAGGATTTAAGTGCACTTGACACATATTTTAGAGGTTTTTAGGTTCTACATGCCGGTTTCCTCACGTTGTTTTCCTTCACCGTTTGAGAGTACTGGCATTGTGCACATAATTTTTTCAACAGAAAAACAAATTGGTTTACGACTGGTTTCGAACCCACCACCTTAGGATCGCGAAGCCGCCGCTACCACTAGACCACCAGTGCCTTCGGGTACCTTATCAAAAGTATCTTTGCAAAGGTGGGCCCTTTTTCGGAGAAAATAGCGATGTGGCATTAGGAAGGTCACGCGACGGTTTTACAGTCGATTATAATCATAATACCGATGGAATAGGGTGTATTTTGCAATTGGTATTAGGTAATTGCTGGTAGGTGTGCCGTGTTTACATGGGGCTTCTTGTAAGGTAAGTCTATGTGAACATACCTACGTTGGTAATAACTGTGCTGATATTATTGTAATATACAACAAAATTGACAATAAATAAGGATACTATCTGCACGTGACGAGTTTTTTTTATACTACCTGCTGATGGCCCATCTGATGTGAAGTGGTCTCTCTTTCTCTAGTCACTAGTGTTTCTTTCCAAACAGTGTGGTGAAAGGATTTTAAGTGAACCTCAAGAAGCTCCTTTCGAGCACCTACATGTTATAGAATTTTTGTAGGTTCCACGCGCTTTGCTTCCACTTTCTTAGTGCAAACTGCCAAGGAGTGGAACACTTTACCGTCGTCGGTATTTCCGGAACGATTTAACTTAGGAATATTTAAGACAAGAGTGAACAAGTGGATTATAGCTAAGCGTGCTCCACCTTAGACTGCATCTTCACTTACCATCAGGTGAGATGGCAGTCAAACGTCTAGCTATTAAACAATTAAAAAAGAAAACAACTACCACGCGAAGCCACTTACGACCTCAAGAAATTAAGCATAGCTTACCACGTACTCCCCCTTCAGGAGGAACTTGCAAGGTTGGCCGAACTGCTGTGCATCATGAGTAAACGCTATCACAGTTCCCGGAGTCAGACCCTCGCCGTAGACCCTGGCAGATTAAATATAGTTGGCAGAGATTGCTCACAGCGCCATCTAGCCGTAAACTTAGCATCTACTACGGAACTTTGAAACTGTGAACACCAGTGGCGGATTTACCAGCAGGCAGAGCAGGGTGGAGCCTTGGCCTTTGTTGCCAAAAAACCCTTTTGTATGGCAGAGCGTCTTCTGCGCTTGCCAGTAGCGGTATCGCTGTCGGCAATCGTCATACGATTATACCAGCATTTTAGTCCATTCGAAAAAATACGGCAGATTTTAGGGAGCTGCAAATTAGGCATTTTTTTCTATATCTTGTTTTTGGGTACCTATGTTTCCAAGCAAAGAAAAACTCAACATGTACCTTCGACTTATAAGATTGGAGCTTTTGGAAAAGGAATTGACCCATCGATCCCCTAGTCCACAACACAATCATACTAATAACAGGAAAAAGCTGATGTAATGAGGACAAATCATAAAGATACCATTTCATGGATTTTTTTTTTAATAATAAGATTTTAAACTAAGGTATCAAATGGTAGAGGTCAGTAGGGGCGGCATGAATAGCCTACTGGCGGCAAATATGTAAATCCGCCACTGGTACACCGTATTTATTTTAGCATGTATCATCCCACTGCAATGGGTTTGGCCTGAAGGGCAGAGGCCTCCCTCCCTTCCTTCCTTCCACACTTCTCGATCTTGGGCCAGTCCTTTAAATGGCTATCGTGATTTTCTTACTTCTGGGTGTACTTCACCGACCTTGTAACCTAACCTTAGACCCAATCGGTAGTTATTTTGGACCAAAGTCAAAGATAAGCATAATCGTTTAGGTATAAATAAATCAATAAATTCTAGTGGGCATTACTCTAAGCGAAGTTTGTACTATGGGAACCAGATCGCTGATAAACTACTTATATGTATACTTCTTGTTTGTAAATACATACCTACTTTAATATAAAAGAAACACCCAGACAGAGAACAAAAATCTATGTTCATCACACAAAATGCGCTGAAGGCAGAGCTATTAGCAACTAGGGTCCATTACGCTGATGTCTGGCTATCGAGACGGCTTTCAGTTTGACAATTGATTCCCATCCATTACTTTCACATTGAAATTGATGGACGGATGGGAATCAAATCTTAAACTGAAAGCCATGTCGATAGTCAGCGAAATATCGTATTCGGGGGACAGATCTGTGAGCCAAATTGCTGCATTAGGCATTAAAAAGATCAAAATTTGCATTTCAGTTATTCCCTACGACTCTTCAGAACTTACCTCAAAGTAACAGATGAATCCGCCAAAACACTTGGAATCCCTTCATCTATGATCTTCGGTTCTTTAGAAGAGTCTTCTACCCTGATACCCTCGATGATAAGTTGAGGAGACGGCCGAGGATCCGCTGATCGGACACTGGAGAAGTCTACCTCGGAGAATGGGTCTGCTTGTCGCCGTCTTCTTGCTTTCTCGTTGCTGAATGTAATTTCATTCTCGGCTATACCCTCACTTATATCCTCACCCTCACTTTCTAAATTATCATTGCTTGCAATACTATCATAGCTCACTATGTTATCATGATTTAGATTCTCAATAAGTATATTATCATTTTCATTTAAATTATTATCACCGTTGAATAAAGGTACAGTATCGTTACGATCCTGCCTTTCAAAATTATCATTTGGTATATAAATACCTTCATTATTAGAATATAGAGGATCGTTTTCTTCATCCATATTTTCTAGATAATTATCATAAATATTATTATTACTAGCTTCATTGTTATAAATTATTGGATTACTAATACTGTTATCATTAATGTAACTATTTTCCTGTATAATTTCATCATTAATGCTATTATCATCGTTAAATCTATTTATACTCTCCAGCTCGTCTAGAGTTACGAATTTGCCATCGAATAAGACTTCTATATCACTTTTATCTTCTCTTGTAGATCTAGATACAGTGGGCAGGTAGTTCACATCAATATCATGTGTTAGGTCTACCCAATTGTTATTGGTCTCTAGAGTTTGTTGATCGTTGTTTTCATTCTTTCGGGGTTTGGCTTTCGGGGATTGGTCTTCGGATCCTGTAGTTTTTTCTGTTGTAGCTTCTCTGTAGATAAAAATAATATAAATAAATATTGGTGGACTTTCCACACAACACTATCTAGCCCCAAATTAAGCAAAGCTATATATATGGGAACCAGATAGCTGATATAATACCTACTTATATATTTTTTTTGTAAATCATTATATTCCTGCCCTCATCCCACGCTGCATGGGGTCGGCACAACAGAATTTCTTCTGCCACTCTCCTCTATCATTCGTCATCTCGGTGCTCACTCCTTTCTTACTCAAGTCATTTTTCACACAATCCACCCATCTTTTCTTTGGCCTGCCTCTCATCTATAACCATCCACATGATATTTTTTTTTGTAAATACATACTTATAATATAAATAACACCCAGAAGCGAACAAACATCTATGTTCATCACATAATATAATGAAAATACAGAAACAGCTTCTCTATTTTGATCCCCAGGCACGGTAGATATCCCCTCAGATCTCTTAGTACCACCCAAGTATCAACTCATTTTTCTTTGAGGATTTCGAAGGGGGAAGTCAAAATTTTACATTTGGGACAAACCCGCATTTTGCACCAGTTGGTATTCCATGGTGACCCATGCCCATCGCCGCAGCTAGAATACTAACAGGTTAGAATACTAACTCATAATATTTATTCCTGGAAATTAATATGGTAATATATAATATGGTACTAGGTCCAACAGTGGACTGCTGTTGACTTCCTCGTGCTGGCGATGATCTTACCCATATAGACATTAAAACTAGGAAAGTAAATGCCTATTTCTGCCGCCAAGCAGCGTTGCTGAGTTTTGGTTTAAAGGGTGTGGTTGCCGCTGAAAGTACAGGCAAATGAGGCTTAACATCCGTATGCCTCAAGTTGATGGACGCAGGGCAGCGCATCATAGGCCACGTTCCTATCGTACGTGACTTAAGAGGCAATGGTGATAGTTACCACTTAACATCAGGCGGGCCATCTGCTCGTTCCTTCAGCAAGAAGTAATAAAATAAAAAGAATCTTCATAACTCTACAGACAATAAATTACTAGAACAAGTGATAGATTTTCGTGATTTGTTCGTAAAAAGAGATCATCATTCATTGTCTATCGTCCTATATCTTTCTGAAAACAACGAGCCATTATGAACCTTACTCCAACAACATAAGTTAGTGCTGACTGGTCTACGATTGCCTTGGAAGGGACCTTCGACATCCTGGTTTGTTTTCGAAAAGCTTAGGAAAAGTTGGCAAACAGCCAATAGGTTCGTCTATTATAATGAACTAGCGACCCGCCCCGGCTTCGCACGGTTATTGTGGGTTATCCCTAAGAGATAGACATATACTATCACATCCTTTTTTGTAGACCTTTTTAAGGTGTACAATACTGTAGTACATTATTTTGATCTATCTCGTAGGGTTCAGCCAGCGTTTGCAATGTAAGCGCAAAAAAAATGGGTTTATTTATGACATCACATTAGAAACCTCTAAAATTATCAGTGTTTCTCTACTATATTATGCATGTATTATACATATAAAACTTCATCTTAAATCACTCTATCTCTTAAAAAAAACACATCAAAACCCGTTGCGTAGTTTTAAAGATCTAAGCATCCATAGGGATAGACAGACAGTGGGAAGCGACTTTGTTTTATACTTAGTGATAAATAAATCTAAAAGATCCCTTATTAACGTCGCGTCTCATAAACTGTAAGAGCTGATCTATGATCTCTGCCTACCCCGTTTTCGTTTCGTTTATTTCATGTGACCACTTATCCTTGACTTACTTAATCCATCACGAATGGGGTTTGGTAATAAAATAGGTCAGCTTCTATTATAGAGGCAGGTATTAAATCCAATTTGGCAAACGAGGTCACCCATTGGCTGTCCAAGTATCGTCTATGGATGATTGTGGAGCCCTTTAGAATAATTTTGAAAACACTACTTCCTGCCACTATTCAACTAGGTACCTTTTTCCCTTTCCACCTTGGTTTCAGCTGAATGAATCAGCGTTGAGTGGAACACCCAACATTTACCTACTCCTAAATTCACCTATTTTAAGACGTTTCAAAGTGATCCTTGTGATTTTACTGAATAAATAAATACCTTTTGACTTTGCTGAGCTGAATACCATTTTAGAAAAGGTACTCTGTTTTTGCATGGAGACTCGTGCGTTCTCAGCAACCATAGCAGAAAAGCAGCGCTGGTTTTCATAAGTTTTTTTTTGTTTATACAACCAGTTAATGGAACAAGCAGATGGCGCACCTGATGTTAAGTGGTAACCATGACCTATAACAAAGCATTGCCTCGCAAATCACGCATGATAGGAACGTGCCCTACAATGCACTGCCCTGCATCCATCAATTTGAGGCATACAGATGTTAAGCCTCATGTACCTGTGATTACACTGGCAACCACACTCTTCAAACCGAAACACAGCGTTGCTGCTTGGCGGCAGAAAAAGGCGTGGTGGTAGTACTTCCACGGACGAGCCCTTCACAAAGAGCTCTACTACTCTTTATAAGTAGACTACCTACCCCTAAAGTAAACCCTACACCTAAAAAACCAGCGCAAGGTCACAGAAATCACTGAAGAAACGCCGAAGGCACTGCAATGACCGGGTCAAGGCCGTGCTGTCAAGAGCTAAAATTATCATGACGCCGCTGATTGAGCGGTCTCATTCAGTGAAGAGCTATTCTCGGCTGGACGACTGTTTATATATATATACCCAAACTAAGCCAAAGCTTGTGATATGGGAACCAGATAGCTGATATACTACTTATATACTTTATTTTTTTGTAAAAACATACTTAGGATATTATATAACACCCAGACAGAGAACAAACATCTATGTTCATCACACAAATGTTTGTTCTCGGTGGGAATCGAACCCACGACCTACGGCACAGAAGGCAGAGCTTCTACCAACTGAGCTGTGAAGGCTGTGGTTATTTTTTAAGGGTTCCGGACACAAAGGGTAAAACGGGACTCTATTACTAAGACTCCGTTGTCCGTCTGTCACCAGTCTGTATCTCATGAACCGTGATAGTTAGACAGTTGAAATTTTCACAGAAAAAACAGAATAAAACTAGTAGTTCGCCCCGAACTGAGATCTCGTGATGCGACCCGACGAACGCATCAAAACTTTGAGTACGTGGTAGTCAGAGGCAAGTCCAAACATTATCTTTGTACTTTTTTCTGACTACCGCCTACTAACTTGGTATGGTTACCAAGTTTCAACTCTATTGGCCTATTTATTGAAGAGTTCCGTTGAACAGACCTTGGCTCCATCATCAGACCTGGTCGTCGTCACCATTTTATGAGAACTGAGTACCTCCTTAATTTATTTCAAGAAAAAAAAATAAGAAAAAGCAAAAGAACTGACCGACCAGTAGAAAAACCTTGATGCCAACGAAACTCTTAGAGATGGGAGCTCTTGGATCGCTGGTTATCTTAATTTAACTTTTATTATTTTATCTCAAAAACCGAGCGTCCCAAAAAAATTGTTTTGGGATGTCCAAACAAAGCCCTTTCATATGACATATAACTTGATTTTTTTATGTAACTTTTTTTATTTTTGCCCCCTCAAAAAACCCCATATCTCAAAAACCCTTCATCCGATTTTACTCATATACTTACCAGTAAATTTCTCAAGTACAAGCTATCGACATATCAAATTTCATACAGATCGGATCAACGGTTCTAAAGTTATCGCCAGACAAACATACATACATACATACATACATACATACATACATAAAATGCCAAATCGCCCAAGTTGAAACTAAGATCTTCGTTCGCTTCGCTCACTCGATCAATAAAAGATCTCCCATACAACAAACGTGATTTTTTGCTCGTTTTTGCTCGATATTGATAACGGCAACAGGTACATTGAAATGTATAAAAGATGATGGAGGAAAGGTTTTGACGAATGATGAAGAAATAAAAGAACGTTGGAAGGGATATTTCGAACGGTTGATGAATGAAGAAAATGACTGGAGTGGTGTTTTAGGGTACGTGCCCGTAAACATAGGTGATAGGGGCCCATACGTAATGTCAATAAAAATTTATAATAACCTTCCAATCGAAATAAAAAATATAGAAAAAATAGTCTATTTACAAAAACATTAAAATCATTTCTAATTAATAAAACATACTATGACATAAATGAATATTTTCAATAATTCAATAAATAATTATAATTTAAACTTGACACTGAAATTACCTAGATTTAACTTTGACATTTATTTTTATTTAACATTCGGTTATACACACTTTGACCTAAATATTGACTATTTTTTAATTAAATATTTCATTAACTTTGACATACATTCCCAATACCTTGTTTATTTAGAATACCTAGTTCTTCTTTTTCGTGCCTTGTATAACAGATAACACCTACTTTTTGACTGTAACTATACCTGTCTACCGACTATACGTATTATAATTTAAAACCTCGGCCTGCCTCCATGTTGCCATACCCTATGCAGGGTCCATGTGATACTTACTAACAACTAACAACAATGTATGTACCAAAACTAAAACATGTGTAAGCAATAAACGTATTGAGTATTGAGTATTGAATGAAGTAAGAAAAGCAGTGCAAAGTATGAAGAATGGAAAAGCTGTAGGACCGGATGGATACCAGTTGAGGTATGGAAGTTTTTAAATGGAGATGGATGGAGGTGGCTGACTTTGTTCTTCAACAAGTTGTTACAAGATGAATCCGTGAAGTGGGATAAGGGCAGGAAGATGATGATGATGAACAGGTAGATTGAAATATTCACAGAATATTTAATTATATATTCAATTAACAATTTTGAAATTTACAATTTTGAAATATATAAAATACTAGCGACCCGCCCCGGCTTCGCACGGTTATTGTGGGTTATCCCTAGGAGATTATGCTTGTATTATGCATATAAACCTTCCTCTTGAATCACTCTTTCTATAAAAAAGGCGCATCAAAATCCGTTGCGTAGTTTTAAAGATTTCAGCATACATAGGGATATAGGGACAGAGAAAGCGACTTTGTTTTTTACGATGTAGTGATTTGTTTTCGTTCTTGTGCTAACTTTTTAGAAGGAAAACTTATTTGGACCAAAATGATATTTTTGCTGAGTTGAGTGCAATGTTTTTTTTTGTACACACTCGTAACACACAACTTGGTTGATTGCGATTTTTGATAAATAAGTTTAGTGATCACATCTTTTAAAATGTTGAAATGTGCAAGCGGGAAGTAGGTACAGTAGCGGTAGTCTTCGCCGTGTATTTAAAAAAGCAATAACTTAAGGGGCTGACAACTATCAAACAACTTCTCGCTCGCACGTTTCGACATGTTGAAAGATATAAAATCACTAAACTCATTTTCGAAAAATTGCAATCAAACATTTTGTGTGCAATCACATTGCACACAGTTTATTAAAAATTTCATTTTGATCGATACAAGTTTTCCTACTTAAAAGTTTGCCTATGTACGAAAACTAGTAAAGCAAACTTTTGAGTAGGAAAACATGCATCGTTCAAAATGATTCTTTTAATAAACTGTGTGCAATGTGATTGCACACAAAATGGTTGATTGCGATTTTTCGAAAATTAGTTCAGTGATTTTATATCTTTCTAAATGTCGAAACTTGCGAGCGAGAGTCACATTAGCTCTTGTCTTCGCCATAAGCCACAAATTAAATTGAATGACGGTTGCGTGCTTACACGCACTTCCCTTCGAAAGCGTTTGACGTCATAGCACGCGTGACGTCATTCGGGAGCGTAGACGAAAACATGCTGATAGTCATCGCTAGGTAATAAGGAACAGTCGCATAGGGCGACTTGTGACGTCACAGCGACCATCCATCCAAAGATGATCATTCGGCAACGTAGAGACGAAAAAATGCAGTCATCGCTACAAAATAAGGAACAGTCGCATAGGGAGACTTGTGACGTCACAGCAACCACTCATCTAAATTACAACACCACAACCAACACTGCAAAGGCCATAAAAACAAGAAGAAGAAATGGGACCACCAATAGAATCATCTAAATCAATTCATCATTGGCCGAGTAATCATACAACAATACAAAAAAACATACACTCGAATTCAGAACTTTTTTTTAAACAACTTGCTGATAGAACAAGCAGTTGGCCCGTCTGATGTTAAGTGGTAACCATCACCTAACAAAGCATTGCCTCGTAAGTCACACACGATAGGAACGTGCCCTACGATGCACTGCCCTGCGTCCATCAATCAACTTGAGGCATACAGATGTTAAGCCTCATGTGCCTGTAATTTCACCGGCAATCACCTTCAAACCGAAACACAGCGTTGCTGCTTGGCGGCAGAAAAAGGCGTGGTGGTAGTACTTCCCCGGACGAGCCACACACAAAGAGCTCTACTACTCTTAAAACATTACCTTGAAACACACTCGTAACTTGGTTGATTGATATTTTTCATAAGTTCAGTGATTTAATATCTTTTAAAATGTTGTAATGTGCAAGCGAGAGGTACATTAGCTGTGCATGACCTACCCGACAGAAAGAAATGGAAGAAACATCAAAATCAACTTACCATTGGCGGACTAATCATACAACAAACATACAAAAAAACATACACTCGAATTCAGAATCTCAGGTGTGGGTTTTTTATTTTTTTTAACAACTTGCTGATGGAACAAGCGCATGGCCCACCTGATGTTAAGTGGTAACCATCACCTATAGCAAATCATTGCCTCTTTAAGTCACGCAACGCGCCTTACGATGCAATGCCCTGCGTCCATCAACCTGAGGCATACATATGTCAAGCCTCATGTGCCTGTAATTACACCGGCAACCACACTCTTCAAACCGAAACACAGCGTTGCTGCTTGGCGGCAGAAGAAGGCGTGGTGGTAGTACTTCCCCGGACGAGCCACACACAAAGAGTTCGACTACTAGAGGGTTGAAGCCGGTCACAATTTCGTGCCCCAGATGAATAGTGTCGAAGTTTGTACATTATGGAAATATCTTCAGGCAATAATTTATTAATAAAATCCGGCCTTGGGTGCTAAAAGTTCTTCCATATGAACGTAATAAAATATTTTCAGTTTACGACCAATAAAATATAGTCTGGAATGTGAATCAATCATTTATTTTTAAAAAGCAACATTTTCAACATTCGTATATTTTCTAAAATTCGCTTTTAGTATTTTGTAAGATTTAGAGCTGATTTCACCATGCTCAGTTAGTTATTAATCAAGGATTAACAGGCCGTTAAATCTAACCTTAGATGTAGATTTTGACATATTTAACGGCCCTTTAATCCTTTGTTAACCTAACAGAGCATGGTGAAATCAGCTCTTAAATAATTATTCATTAATTTTAAGTTCAAAAATGTTTACACGCCAGGACTGTAACTGGTAGAATGTAATTATTCTAATTTTTTTGTACATTAAGAAGACCAATGTAAACCTAAACTTACATTCCGCAAATAAATATTTCTGATTCGCTTACCTCACCCGGGAACCGAACTTGCTAAAAATCCAAAACATCCATCTACTTATCGATAGAATCCAAAATGTCCGTTCTAATTTCAAAATTGCAGTCTTGAACCGTTTAATATATACCTAGTTCTAATTGCAGTCTCGGATTCGTTTTCTGTCATTTTGGGAAGCAACATAGCTTTTTTATTTTAATTGTTTTTCTAGTGTTATTTTGAGTTGTGTTGTGTAATTTCGGTGGTATTTTAACCAACATTACTTGAGGTCTTAGCACAAAGTGTAAGCATTTGGAATGAAAGTGTATTATGTGATATCCTGATTTGACTGAAAATGTTTCGAATGTTTTGAAGAAAACCGCCACCATTTTCTTCAAGACAAATGACGGCCGACTTTACTATGGACTGACTTGACTAAAAAGTATTCATTCAATACAAATCACTTGACACTGGCAAGATTGTCTGTCGAATGACAGACAGGAGCCATAAACGGAGAGAAGAAGAATTGCAGTCTCGAACCGCATTATATAGGTAGGTAGTTCTATTTTAAAACTTTTCGTCAGAACGCCTCGTCTAAAAAGGAAATGTGCATTTTTAGAATTAATTATAACTAATGAATGAAACGATTTTCTTATCAGTCTTTAACAAGGCACCTACTTAAAGATAAATTAGCAAGCTTACCTTCTTAGCATGTGGTTGGATGTTGGAATAAGACAAAATTGTAGTGTATTTTACTTGTTGAATGTGTTGAATGTCTAGGTAATGAAGTCCGGGGAAGTACTACCACCATGACAATTTCCGCCGTCAAGCAGCGTTGCTGTGATTCCGTTTAAGAGTGTGGGGTGAAATTACAGGCACATGAAGCTTAAGGCGAATACAAGGAGCTAATGTGACCCTCGCTCGCATGTTTCGACATGTTGAAAGATATAAAACCACTAAACGATTTTTCTAAAATGAGTTTAGTGATTTTATATCTTTCAAGAGTAACTTTAGTAACTTGATTGGATCAAAATGTTCTTTTTTCTGAACAATGTTTTTATCTTTGACTGCGAATTTTCAGAAAAAAACTCAGAGATTTCATTCCTTTGAAAATACATTAGCGGTAGGTAATCAGCATTTCCGTTCGAATTCGAATTCGAAAAATCGCAATCAACCATTTTGTCTGCAAAAATAATATGTTAGTAAAAAATTCATTCTGATCGATACATGTTTTCCTACTCAAAAGTTTGCTTTACTAGTTTTCGTACATAAGATCCTCGATCTTTCGATCAAAATGAATTTTTTACTAACATACTATTTTTGCAGACAAAATGGTTGATTGCGAATTTTCGAAAATGATTTTAGTGATTTTATATCTTTCAACACATAACTTACGAGCGAGAGTCACATTGGCTCTTGTCGTCGCCTTAAATATCGGTGTTTTAAATCACTATAAGCGAGCAAAGCCACGTGTATCAGCTAGCATACAAACTTTGGCTCAAATCCAAAATAGCTATTCAGTGAAATAAACAATATTACGTAACAAGGCACGTGTCTGAAAGCCAGATATACCTACGTTGGTTACTTTGTAGTAATGATAGTAGTAGGTAGATATTCTCTCTCAAAGTCTAGGGATGGCGAACCAATGGCACGCGTGCCAGTGATGGCACATCATCATCATCATCCACAGCCCGACTTCACCCACTGCTGGATATAGGTCTCTCTCCGTATTCGCCATCTTTGACGGACTGCTAGGTGTGGAGGATGGACGGACTTTTGTACTAAACTTTTGTGGAATAGAGACACTGCAGTCAAGCTGTTGTGTGTTAGTAAAACATTCCGGTAAATTGTTTTCTATGTTTATTCTTCATAATCGGAATGCTTCGAAAAATGCTGCTATAAATTGCTACTACATTATATCACATTATTACAATTTTATCTGAGTTTTTAATTTTGGAGTTCAAGGACGACACATTTTTCTTTTTCTACCGGTCCGCCATGACAGGGCGCGTAAAAACATCTTACTTTTTAATTTTAAAATGTTGCTAAAATAAAAAAATATAATTACTACAGATAATACATAATTGATTGGCGACACTGGGTATAGGTGGTATAGGTCTCTCTCCGTATTCGCCATCTTTGATGGACTGCGGGGTATAGGCCTCTCTCTGTATTCGCCATCTTTGACGGTCCTGCGCTTGTCTCATCCAGCTCCGACAAATGATGGCACGCGACACAATATTTTAGGCACGCTACGAATCAAAACAAAAATCGCTCTCCAGGCTACAGCGGCTCTTGGAACACGGGTTGGAATTTATTGAAATTATTATTAAATTTTGGATGAAAATATTTGAGAGCACGTCTATATCCTCTTATATTTCTTTTAAAAACATGGCACGTTGATTCAAATAGGTTCGCCTCCCCTGGTCTAGGCTAGGGCATCGGGTGTCAACGCCAACTGTATTTTTCATGAATTGAAATGAATTACGTAGGTTAGGAGGAGGATCATACAAAATAACGGTAGGAACCAAATGACAGTTAAATAGATCCCTTAAGCTGGGTCCACATTTGTATCATTTCGGTGTATCGTATCTCCGTTGCGTGGCCTCGGCGCGTATCATGATCGTTAGTCTGGACGCAAGATGATACACGCCGTATCTGATACGGCCCAATCCACACTAACCGTGTATCTTGATACACCTCGTATCCGATACGCGTATCACGATCGGTAGTATGGACGTATTTTGATACTGTACCACGATACTGTATCGCGATACGATACGTGATACACCGCGAACCATCACTGTCGGTTTTTCCGCGATAATCAAACGCAAAAATGAAGCGTCCATATTTGTAAAGATAAAGCCGATACACTGACATGATACAGCATTTGATAAGTATGGACGCGTTTTTAACTAAATACGCCTTAATGATACGACATGGACAAAATGAGCGTCCATATTTATGACACAAATACTCGATACGATACGACTGATCGGGATACGTCAAGATGCTACAAATGTGGACCCAGCTTAACACAGAAACAAGGCAAGACACGAGACTAATCACAGGTTAAGGAAATATATTCAAAAATCATTTGAGAAAATGGTTAGTCTCGAATGCATTTTATAACTTATACGAATATTATGAACGATAAAATTGGAAGCTCCATAATATCTACCTCTTGGTTTCTTATAGGTCATATACCTACTTGCAAGAAATTAGGAGTACCTATTAGTGGGTATTATAATGTTTTAGTTGGTTCTTGGGTGAAAACTTTAGAATATAACAATGCGTTTTTGTTGTACGTCCGGAACGGACAAACTGTTAAAACTGTACATAACCATAGCTATAAGATCTTTTTTGTACTACAGTTATACAATTAATAATTTCTGATTTCTGAAGAACACGACATAAAATAAAATGGTACTTAGAGTACTTACCTACCTATCAGGAGATAATTAGTTAACAACACCACAACACGTAGATTTCATCAAATAGGTAGTAATTTATAATGCCTTACTCATTAATATTCATCATGATGGCAAATGATGTGTTGCAAATGCAATAATAAAACCGGCCAAGTGCGAGTCGGACTCGCGCACGAACAGTTCCGTACTATCACTATGTATGCTTAAATCTTTAAAACTACGCAACGGATTTTGATGCGGTTTTTTTATAGAAAGAGTGATTCAAGAGGAAGGTTTATATGCATAATACAAGCATAATCTCTTAGGGATAACCCACAATAACCGTGCGAAGCCGGGGCGGGTCGCTAGTTATCTATAAAACGGCATAAAAATCACGTTTGTTGAATGGGAGCCCCTTAAATAATTATTTTATTCTGTTTTTTTAGTATTTGTTGTTATATTATATGTTATATATATTATTTATTTTTATTTTGTTGCATGTTAGGTTAAGATTCAGACACGATTTGTAAGAGAATTGTAATTGAATAAATGAATTGAATTGAATTGAATATAGCGGCAACAGAAATACATAATCTGTGAAAATTTCAACTGTCTAACTATCACGGATCATGAGATACAGACAGACGGACAGGACGGACAGCGAGTCTTAATAATAGGGTCCCGTTTTACCCTTTGGGTACGGAACCCTAAAAATTACCTCCTAGGTACCATTACCTTATGCCATAAACAAAGAAAAGAATTTTTAGTTTTTGTAATGATTTGTAGGTATATACAGGGTGTCCACTGTCCAGTATTAATGGCTAAATGGCTAATCCGCTAGGTTCTAGCAGATAGAGTCAATGCAGGTACAAAAAAAACAAATGATATGGAAAATTTATAAATTAATATCCTTTTCCTGTTGTAATATTGACTGCGCACACAAACACCTGCATCCCAGCCACTAATAAGATCAAACTTAAAAAAAATCTCTGTGGCCTCTCTTTCGAGTACTTGCCGGATTATCAATTCAGTAAGGAACACCCTGTATAGGTACAGATTTTCTAAAGATAATATAAATGGGGTAATGTCCTTTTCCTGTTGTTATATTGACTGCCCACACAAACACCTGCATCCTAGCCGTTAATAAGTACAATTGGTGCACTGGTGGTCTAGTGGTAGCGGCCCCGCCTTCCGATCCTAAGGTCGTGGGTTCGAAACCGGTCGTGCACCAATGAGTTTAACTGTTCAAAAATGTATGTGCATAATGCCAGTACTCTCAAACGGTGAAGGAAAACATCGTGAGGAAACCGGCATGTCGTAGAACCTAGAAAGTTCTATAGTATCAAGTGCTCGAAAGGAGCCTCTTGAGGCGCACTTAATATTCTTTCACCACACAGTTTCGGAAGAAACTAGTGACACGACAAGAGAGAAGAGGTGCAGTACTAGTATAGCGTTGGACCGTCTTAAGAACCATGTTATCCCATCTTATTCTTTTCTTTATTCTATTCTATTTTTAAGAGTAGTAGAGCTCTTTGTGTGTGACTCGTCCGGGAAAGTACTACCACCACGCCTTTTTCTGCCGCCAAGCAGCAACGCTGGGTTTCCGTTTGAAGAGTGTGGTTGCCGGTGTAATTACAGACACATAAAGCTTAACATCTGTATGCCTCAAGTTGATGGACGCAGGGCAGTGCATCGTAGGGCAAATTCCTATTTAAAAAAAACAAGGTGGGGCAATAAGGTCTGCACTGACGTCCCGCAGTGGGGTGTATTGTGTATTATGCCCCTGCTAACCTCACCCCAGCGTCCAGCCAGCCCAACTCTTTAAATTAGCAGAGGACCTTGGGTTGATGGCGGCACATTACCAAGAACCCTGGTAGAAAATCCCAACAGCTAAGTGGTTTAAAAGACGTCACATCCTACACGACAAATGGAAAAATTAAGGGAACAAAGACTGCGTCGGGACTCTGGTTCATTCATTAAAATTTGTATACCTAGGTACTAAAGATCCAAGTGCTGTAAATAGCTACAAGGTTTTAACAATAATACTTCTGTGGCGGCCAGCCACAGAGGTACTTGCAATCGGGCTGACGCGAAGGTTTTGTATGTAGCGTCGCCAGTCGTCTCTCCCCGCTCATTAGGTTCAGACATGTTATACTATTTTAAAGTGCAAATATAAATCAGTATAACATGTCTGAACCTAATGAGCGGGGAGAGACTGGCGACGCTACATACAAAACCTTCGCGTCAGCCCGATTGCAAGTACCTCTGTGGCTAGCCGCCACACTTCACTGTATTACTGCGTTTACATTTAGACATTCGCGCTGCCATTCGCGTGGTCGGAAATGTTGTCGTCCATATGTCTGTGTGTGTGCAATGTGTGTTCACGCAACACGGGCAACGCGAGTGGACATGGAAGTGGCCTGTTTACATTCTCGCATTGCCAAAGTCCCTGCTCATATTATCTCTGCACATTTCCACGGACATGAGCTGAGTGTAAACGGGATATTAGAGTTACTTTTGGGTCATTTCATTTGAAACGCTACCAAGACAATTTTTTTAGAGATAGTTATCTGAATTTATCAGATTTATTATTTAAACTACTCTTAATACTCCAAAGTTTTCAAATTGGCTAATAAAAAACCTTCAATACATTTTTGTGGTATTTTTTGCAACTCTAAATGGGCTATTGGTCTTGACTCACTTGTAGAAATACCTAGGTATTATTGCAAAATTGTTCAAAATTAAAAAAAAAGGTTTAGTTGATAGTAAGAACTAACCATTGCCGCCGTTACAAAACGGTATTATCGGACTTCTTTTTGAGCAAAAAAATTCAGGGAAACTTATTTAATTTATTAGTTTATTGCATACTAGCGGCCTGTCCCAGCTTCGCATGGGCGGTCATAAATTTTTTGAACATTTTAGGATGAACATAGACCGTGGGTTCGAGCCTCGCGTCTACTTATTTCATACATTTGCACGCTCTTCTCCTTGAGTGAGTGAAATCGCAACCCGTGCGTGACCCGTGGACCTGTTAACATTTTTAATTTCGTCATATCTTTTGAATGGAATGTCCGATTTGTAAAATTTAAGAAGTAATCTATAGGTATTGAAACCATCTTAATTATGAAATGATTTATTTGGATAAGGATTAATACCAAGGTACAAATAAAGACCCTTTTCTAGCGGCGGCATTTCAATTAAATTTTTATACTTAATAAAAAAACACATATTGTGACATAACTATAATAGTTAGACATATGCTGTCGCGACATTTTTTGTAGATGATGACGTGTTCTACAAAATCGTAGTACATTATTTTGTTCTATCATCAATAGTTTTCGCAGCGCACGCGATGTAAGGTTTTTGTTTTCCACCTTGGGTTACATTATTGGAGTTTTAGTAAGGATCCCTGATTTTTCTGAAAATATAATATAGCCTATGTTACTCAGGGATAATGTAGCATTCTAATGGTGAAAGAATTTTTGAAATCGGACCTGTAGTTTTTGAGCCTATTCGTTACATACAAAAATACAAATCTTTCCTCTTTATAATATTAGTGTAGATTAGTGTAGATAACTCAGAGTTTTCACTTGTAACACCCGTTACGAAAAACATCTAGGTAGGTACATACTTGTTTGCTTAGCAGCTGATTTTTTGATTTATGGGGACGACAAGAGCTGATGTGTCTCTCGCTCGCACGTTTCGACAGGTTGAAAGATATAAAATCACTAAACTCATTAAGATGGGGGACGATTAAGCTCGCGTCCGCAGGAAGCACCTTCACAACCCTGCACGTGTCCCCTGGGTGGTGCTAAACGAGCTCGAAACTAGACAAATAGGCGTTTTGTAAAACTTTCACCAATCATGAATACTTGTGGCTCTCCCCCGAGCCTACCAGCAAATGGTTCTTCTCAGAACCACCCAAAAAACGGCTCTTCTCAGAGCCTGCTGATTAAAGATATCGGACCATCAGTCCATATATTACAATTAAACATTGAAGGCATAAGTAAAGCCAAAAGTGACTATTTGCTAAAGCTCTTGCAGATTCATAAAATAGACATAGTCAATGTACAGGAACCCCATACTAGAGATGACTCTGATCTGGAAAACAGGGGCTGCCTACCCGGCTACGTTTTGATCAAAGCTGTTCACCACCCAAAATACGGTATAGCCACATACGCAAGGACAGGCTTAAGCAATGTGCAGCTCATCGACTCTAGCGAACTTGGCCAAGTCTTCACAATCACCGTTCAAGTAAACGAACTCACTGTGACCAACATATACAAGCCTCCCGGTGCCAAATGGCCTCAAAATGTTCTACCTTATTACAATCACCCGTGCATCTACACTGGCGACTTCAACAGCCACCATACTAAATGGCGATATTCAAAGGACGACGACAATGGGTGTGCTTTGGTCCAGTGGATGGAAATTGGCGATCTACACTTGCTGTTTGACGCAAAAGATAAGGGTTCTTTCCACTCCGCAAGATGGAAGAGAGACTACAACCCCGATCTCGCTGTTGTCTCCATTGATCATCTGAACCAACCCTTACCTGCTGCTAAAGCAGTACTTACGGACTTTCCAAATAGTCAACACCGCCCTATACTTCTTAATATTGGCCTAACAATACCCTTGGTAAACTCAATGCCCCTGCCTAGATGGAATTTCAACAAAGCCAACTGGGAAGGCTTTTCTAAAAACCTCGACTCAGTCCTGTTATCAAAACACCTGGAACCAAACCCTTAAAACTATCACACATTCGTCGAACTTGTGATCAAAGCTGCTAAACGGAATATCCCCAGAGGATATAGAAAAGAATATATTCCAGGCTGGAGTGCGGAGAGTGAGGAACTCTACGGAGAATTCCAAAGAACTGGAGGCCACAGCACAGGGGCCAAGCTACTGAAATCACTAGACGAACAAAGGAAAGCGAAATGGGTAGCTACGGTCGAAGGCATGGATTTTAAAAAATCAAGCAGGAAAGCCTGGAAAGTGCTGCATGGTCTCACCGGAAAACAGCACCCAACTAAAAGGATTTCTTGCGTCAAGCCAGACGCTA
This sequence comes from Chloroclysta siterata, assembly GCA_932294275.1. NCBI lineage: Eukaryota > Metazoa > Arthropoda > Insecta > Lepidoptera > Geometridae > Chloroclysta > Chloroclysta siterata. The sequence continues at coordinate 1,316,055 of OW028595.1, read as the reverse complement.
TCGCGAACCGGATGGTGGATGTCACGCGTGTGAAACGAGATAAACTCTTCACAAAAAAGGTCAAACAGGACCTAAAGGCATTAAAGCAAAGCTCACCAACAAAACAACACCTATCGAGACCTTTTTCTGTTGGGGAAATCATAGAAGCCATAAAGCTTTTAAAGAACAACAAAGCCGCTGGTCCCGACAACATATACAATGAGTTTATACGCCATATGGGTCCTCGAGCTGTTAGCTGGCTGACAACATTTTTCTCTTCCATCCTGATACACAACAAATTACCAAGATATTTTAAAATCTCCAAAGTAATAGCAATTCCAAAACCTGGCAAATCCGAACTCCAACCTGAAAACTATCGCCCAATTGCTCTCTTGAGCTGCACTTTCAAACTGCTGGAACGGATCCTTCTGACCAGGATAGAGCCATTCATAGATGCTGTAACACCTGTTGAACAAGCAGGATTTCGACGAGGTAGAAACTGCACTGACCAAGTATTGGCCCTCACAACTCACATCGAAGCCGGCTTTCAAAGGCAATTAAAGACCACCGCAGTTTTCATAGACTTGACGGCAGCCTACGACACAGTTTGGAAACAAGGGCTGGTGTGCAAACTTCTATCAGTGATCCCGAGCCGAGAAATTGTGAACCTGATATCCAACATGCTGAGCGAAAGAGAGTTTGAGGTGCACTTGGGAAACACTAAAAGTCGCATGCGGAAGCTGAATAACGGATTACCTCAGGGATCTGTGATGGCTCCACAGCTTTTTAATCTTTACATACACGATCTCCCTGCTACTACAGGTACTAAATTCATGTACGCAGATGACATCGCACTAGTCGCTCAGAGTACAGATATGAAGACCAGCGAAAAGATCCTGACTGCAGATCTCGAGGTTCTATCGAAATACTTTGAGTCTTGGCGACTAATCCCCAGCCTGAGTAAAACCGAAGTAACATGTTTTCATCTCAACAACAGCCTTGCAAACTACGTTCCTACAGTCGACTTTAACGGCGAAAAGTTAAAATTCAATCCCTTTCCGAAATACCTTGGCGTAACTCTCGATAGATCCTTAACATATAAAGAACATTTAACTAAACTTTCACATAAACTTTCATCCCGTAACAATATACTCCAAAAACTGTGTGGAACAACCTGGGGATCATCTGCTGACTGCCTCCGCACAACTGGCATCGCGCTTGTCTACTCAGCTGCAGAATATTGCTCACCAGTGTGGCTAGAAAGCGCTCACGTGCACAAGGTAGACACGAAGCTAAATTCCGCCATGCGCTGCATCACTGGAACTGTGAAATCAACACCACTTCACTGGTTACCAGCTCTGAGTCACATAGAACCTCCACATCTCCGTCGAAAGCACGCACTTAAAAGAGAAGCTGACAAAATATCCTCACAGCCTGCTCTCCCTGTCCACGGTGATTTCATCTGCCCACCACCTCAAAGACTGAAATCTAGACGTCCTCCTTACGCTGCTGCCCAACACTTAAACAACTTCCAGATAGCAGAAAAATGGAAAAGTGACTGGCTGGAAAATACAAGAGGTTCGTGCGCCCATTGTGTTGACCCCACTTCCAAACACAAAGGCTTCTCCCTGCCCCGGAAATTATGGTGTCGCCTCAATAGGCTCCTCACTGGACACGGCCGATGCAACTACTTTCGGCATAAGTGGGGTTGGTCAGACTCGGCGCTCTGCGAGTGCGGTGAAGAAGACCAAACGGTGGAGCACATCATCTCACGCTGCCCAATCCACTCATACCCAGGACCCTGGATCGACCTCATCGATCTCCCCCCTGAAGCAATAGCCTGGCTTGGGAATCTGAGCATTGACTTATAAATATAAATTAGACTAAGTAGACTTAAGTATATTTAGTTTTAGAAGATTTTATTAATTTTGTTTGTTTTATACTTTTTTGTTTCGCCTATTATGCAATGTCATACGATTAAATAAATACTAAACTCATTTTCGAAAAATCATAGTAAAGCAAACTTTTGAGTAGGAAAAAATGTATCGATCAAAATGTTTTTTTTTACTAAACTTTGTGCAATGTGATTGCACACAAAATGGTTGATTGCAATTTTTCGAAAATGAGTTTAGTGATTTTATAGGTATCTTTCAACATGTCGAAACGTGCGAGCGAGAGTCACATTAGCTCTTGTATTCGCCATAATAGGCAAATGCTTTGGGAAAGTAATGATATGATTACAGATAAGCCTATGCCATTGCGTATGTATTTCTGGGCTTTATCAAATAATTATAATTTGAGGGGAAAGTTCAGTGACACCCGTCTCTTATCTGTGCACCCGTACATCATGGGTGTTACACGATTTTCTTTATTACATGTCTCCAAACAATATTCAGATTTTTACGTAATTGGAACCATAATAGATTACAGTTTATCTGTGGTTTATGTATTATACTATTTTTTTCTCTTATTTCTAACTTAATGAGTTCTAAAAAAATATTTGATGTTTGGCGCATTTTTATGTAAGACTAGCGGCCTGTCCCGGCTTCGCAAGGGTGGACATTTCTTTTTTAAACATTTAAATATAACCTATGTTACTCGGGGATTGTGTATCATTCTAATAGTGAAAGAATTTTTGAAATTACATGTTTTCTTTAACTAGTGGTTTGCCCCGCTCTGAGATCTCGTGAGGCGACGAACCAAACTCCAAACCTTTGAGAAGGTGGTAGTCAGAGGCAAGTCCAAACATTATTTTTGGACTTGTTTCTGACTACCGCCTAATAACTTAGTATGGTAACTAACTTTATTGGCCTATTTATTGAAGAGTTCCGTTGAACAGACCTCGGCTCCATCATCAGACCAGCTCGCTGTTACCATATCATGAAAATTAAGAACCTTCTTAATTTATTACAAGAAAAAATATAAGGAAAAGGAAAGCAACAGGCCAACCAGTAGAAAAACCATGATGACAATGAAACTCTTAGAGATGGAAGCTCTGGGATCGTTTGTTAATTTGATTTTACTTTTTTTTGGTATCTCAAAAACCAGGTTAAAATGGTTTTGGAATGTCCAAACAAAGCCCTTTCATAGGTATGACATGTAACTTAATATTTATGTGTAGGTAACTTTTTTTATTTTTATCCCCTTATAAAACCCCCATATCTTAATAAGAAGTTATCTGATTTAACTCATATACTTACCAGTAAATTTCTCAAGTTCAAGCTATTGACTTACCAACTTTCATGCAGATTGGATCAACGGTTCTAAAGTTATGACAAACATACATAAAATGCCAAATCGCCCAAGTTGACTGTAAGATTTTAGTTCGCTGCTCCCTCAATCAAAGATCGTTTTAAAGTTCAACTTGAATGTGTACGACTTGTTGCATGGAATGATCCTTTTACTTTTCAGTATAAAGTGTTTGGTTTATCTACTTATTGCTTAATGATAATCTGCTCAAATAAATAAACATCATAAAATAATTATAAACTAAGTTTTCTTATCATAGCTTTTCTTGGATGCTCTTTCAGATAGCAAAATATTATATAGGTAAATCAACCTTCACTGAATACAGAATTCTGTTATTAATTTGCCTATCTACCCTCTTTAGATACAATCCTCAAAAAACCTACCTGCATTTCCGAAAAAGAATACCAAAAGATCTGAGGGCATATCTACCGTGCCTGGGGTATGCAGTGTTGAGCATATTTCATGTTATATTTATGTTTTAAAATAAAATATTATTGGAGTGTTTTATTAAACACTGTTAGAGGCACGAATTACTTACGCATATTCTTCTTTTTTCTTGGAAACGACATCGTTTTTCGGCTCCAAAAAATGCTCGACTCCCTGGTGCACCCACTTGCCACCGAAGGGCGAGTTTCCGCCCTTCTCATGCAGACAAAAGAAGATTTTACCGTCTTTCTTCGGCACTAACACTTCAACTTTAGAAAACCACTGTAAGGTTTCGATCTCCTTCAACTCGTAATTGGGGTAGATGACTTCACAAGTACCTCCCTTGGCACCCTCCTCAGAGGTCAACCTCCAGGGGTATTGCCCGAGAAACTCAGTACCACTAACATCTAGTAAATATTTACAATGATTTTCATCGCAAGTTATTCTACCCACTTTGAGTGAACTTATAAATAATTGGGACGAGTTAATCACTGTAGCGTACACTTGGAAAATAAGATAAAACGTTAAACCACAAGTCCGTAGCACAGTTGATGTCGATGCCATTTTTCTATCGCGAAAAAAAGCAAAACGAAATACGGGTTTCAGTGTACTAACACAGCGACATGTTTGATTCAATTGACAGTTCGGCGGCAATTGTTGCCCGCCCGGAAATGCGGCGGTATTAAAAAAAAAATTATAGCATATCCGAGTCAAACCACCAACTACCAATTCGTTAAAAATAATGAAGTATTTGTTGCCATTACATTTTTTTTTTCAATGTTGGCATTTTTCTCGAACGAAACTCACTCGCGCGCATAGATTAATAATACTATAGATTGCCTACGAGCGTATACCCGAGCAAGACGGACAACAAGTACATACAATTTATGGGTTGCCACATCATACTATTTTTACCCAACCAAGCTATGATGTCGCCGCGGCTCCAGTTGTTTGTTTAATGATGTTTAATTAAAGCTAGTTTCTGCAGTGAAATAGTTTGTACCCTCCTCTAGGTTACGCCATTTTAATATCTTCTAAGGAATGGGCTAGAAAAAAGCCTACACAGCTCAGTTGGTAGCCTTTTGCGCCGTAGGCCGTGGGTTCAATCCTACCGAGAACAAACATTTGTGTGACGTGATACTAGACGTTTGTTCTCTGTCTAGGTGGTTGTGATTTGGCTTAGTTTGGGGCTAGATAGTACTGTGTGAAATCTCCACCAATATTTATTAAAAAACAATAAAAAAAAACAGGGTGAACTGCTAGTGTATAATGTTTGGAGAATCCCTTTTTACCCAGCTAAGCTGGCATTTTAGACATTGACATCAGAACCCTAGGCCCCGCGAGCTAGAGTCCTGTATTTTCCTAGTGAGAGGGACAGAGCTAGCTGGTGGTGCTATTCTTCACATTCTACCACCTACCAATAGTTTAATTATGTTACTGCACCAGGTAGCATCAGCTAGGTAAATTTTTTATGAATAAAAAACAATTTATTTATTTATCATTGATTTATTTATTCTAAATCCCTACTCGTCAGAAACCGTAATTCAAAAGGTTAATTTATAACGCGTGTATAAATTAAATTAAATTAAGTAGGTATAAACAATACATCCTAACAGGAGTAAGCCAGCATAAACTAGAGCTGACCTTATGGCATTGCTCAGGCATAAGCTCAGGCATAATATAGTATAGTAACCTATACTCAATTTTACAAAATAATTAAATTCTAGAAATCTACTATGATATGCGATAGAAAGTAAACACAACCGTTAAATGATTAATTGTGGACACTGTGCATTCTCCGTTTTATAGTTTAATTGACAAATAGAACATAAAAGTGCTACTTACCGAAGGAAGCTTAATTTTCAGTTTTCCGAGCTGTATCATTATCACAGCCTAAAATACTACAATGCACCACATTATAAACTTAACTCTACGTATACTGGGACCTAGGCACACACTATTTTCAAAGAACTTTAAGAGTAGTAGAGCTCTTTGTGAAGAGCTCGTCCGGGGAAGTACTACCACCACACCTTTTTCTGCTGCCAAGCAGCAATGCTGTGTTTCGGTTTGAAGAGTGTGGTTGCCGGTGTAATTACAGGCACATGAGGCTTAACATCTGTATGCCTCAAGCTGATGGACGCAGGGCAGTGCATCGTAGGGCACGTTCCTATCGTGCGTGACTTACGAGGCAATGCTTTGTTATAGGTGATGGTTACCACTTAATATCAGGTGGGCCATCTGCTTGTTCCATCAGCTGGTTGTATAAAAAAAAAAAAAAAAAAAAAACTTTGGCACTAAACACCTGTAAACTCACAAGCACCAAGCGGTTTGTTTAGCACCAAACTTGGTGCTAAACAATCAAAAACGTATACGCAGAAAGGGACAGAACATTTATATTATATTTCTCTCCCTCATAGGTAAAATTTGTATTATTGCGTCTCTCTTACTCTTGGTATTATTATTTGATGCTCTATCTATTGTATACTTGATCTAAGCTCGCGCGCGTGTAACTTTTTTCTTATTTTTATCTTTGCTAATGCTACGGCCAGACTTGCAGGCAAAGATTCGTATTCGCGTTGTCACGATAAATGATCGTGTTCAATCCATGATGACGAAGTGCTTGGCCACAACAAAAAAAAACTTCACTATGTCGCAATAATTCATTTCGCGGAAAACATGGAAGAGGCGGTTGCGCTGTAACAAATGGCGGCTATTAATTATTTACTGCATCATTATTACTTGAACAAAAATAACAAGGTCAAAAAGAGAAATAAAAAGCGATGGTGGATTCATATTTTTTTTTATTTCTTAAGCCTTCCCATTACTCCAATCCTTGAATAATAAGCTAAATCAAACCGCTTGGCGTCTCGCAGCCAACTAAAACGCGAGAACTTCGCGCCGCGAAGTGTATCCAACCGCACGAACTTGGTCGTGACAAAGTCCTTTGATGTGTGGCAACTGACCGCGGCGCGAAGGGCAATCGTATTCGCGACGAAGATGATTCGCGATAGGACGAATTCTTTGGCTAGACGTGTCGCGTCAACGCAAATCTTCGTGATAGTGTGGCCTCAGCCTAATAGCAGAGATGGCATGGTATTCGATACAATCCAAGTTGTCAAGTGGTGGTTGGGTTTGCATGAAAATTCAAATCAAATCAATCAAAAACTCACAAAAGTCAATATGACAGATTCCGCAGGAAGTGAAGTTTAGTGATGGGTCACTGTCGTATTTATTTGCAAACGAGAAACGGTCCTCGTTGCAGCTGGTTTCAAGTAAGTCTGTATGTCAAACAAACGAAGGTTTTTTTTCTTTCGAGTCGCTGAGTGGAACAGATATTATTAATATTGTTAAAATTATTATTTCCATTACTATGTTGGTTTCCAAGTCACAGTGTTTGACAATAGTTTGGTGTTAGCATCTGTTATGCTAATGTCATTTTCATACAACTGATGTTTTCGCAGGCGTGTTCCGCTATATAGTGGATCTCACAGAAATGTAAATATACATAGAATTAGGAAATGGGCGGAGCCCGCTAGCACCAAGTATGCGGGATCCCGCGCGCTTCATGCTCCGCTCACATCAGTCGTGTTTGAACTTCGTCAAGGTAAACATACCCCAAAAAAAAACAAAAAATGCCGTTTTGTGCCGTATTGCAGTGTGGGAACCATAGCCGAACCAAAAATTTCTCAAAAGGGGGCATATCATATCACCGGTAAGTATTATTTAATTGTTTTTTGTTAGTTTTGTTTAAATACAAAACCGTCAAACAAAGTTAGACTGTGAATCATAGATGATAAGGTCGTGTTTCTCTTAAACATTACCATGCTACTCAATTAGGGATGTGACCCAAATAAACTGATGAATGTGTTATCGATAGCTTTAATTATTTTTGTATTTTTATATGTTTTCGTCTGGTTCAATGCGTACCACCCGTGTTACGCAATTAACCAATTCTTATTTTTTGCTGAACCTGTATTTCTAGAAAATCTAAAGATTATATGAATAAACTAATAATGCATAATCTTAGCCAGATTAATCACCTTACTTCACGCCAAATCTTAGGTCTGTAAGTCAAAAAATGTAGAAGACAGAATGAAAAAGACGAAAAATATAAAAGACGTTTGAATTTTATCAGGTTCATTGCTGGAAAACCCACCATATATAGAAGTATATAAAATAAATGATAATGTGTATTAATAAAGAAAGAAAGAAAAGAAAAGCTTTTTTATTTCGACCGCCACAAATATAACCTGCCGTACTACCCATTATCCTTCAGTAGTTAGGTAATAATCGATATCGATATATTCGTCTTGCATCCGCATTGGTACATCACTAACCGAGTAGCTATGTTCGAGCAACAGCCATTGCATTATCAATCTTATGCTTTGTTGTTGGAGACTATAACAAAAATCGATAGCGACAGCGCCATCTCTTGTTGAGTAGTTTTGTTTTGTGGGTAATCAAGTAACCGCCATTGCATTATCAATCTTACTCCTAAGCAATAGGCACTAAAACAAAAATATTTTGCAAATGCGCGCCATCTGTTGCTGAGTAAACTAAGTAGACTTTCATATTTGATTACTGTTTATTTGATTGCATTTTGAATCATGTTCTGATAGCTCTAAGGTTTTATATCCGTTCAATTAGTATTATGCTTTTAAGTCTTTTTTAACGGTCTCAGTCTACCAATTATAACTTTTATTTCTAAGTGTGTTCGTTTTTACATGTGTGAGTTCGGCGACACTGGTTCTCTTCATAGAAAGCCATCATGCGATTTCCTCTTATTCTCTGTTCCGTGGTGGATCTTGTATGATCTTGAAAGAACCACAGAGAGTCGCAATATCATTTGGTAATGATGATATAGATGATGATGCATGAACAGTATTGCTTATAATTTATGTTATACTAGCGGCCTGTCCCAGCTTCGCATGGGTGGACATAAATTTTTTCAACGTTTTAGGATAAACTTAGACCGTGGTGGGTTCGAATCACTTCTAACTCGCGCCTTGCCCGGGCCCGCGCTGGGTGAGAACGCGCCCCGTGACCTTATATTTTTTAAATCTTTTGAATGGAATGTCCGATTTGAAAAATTCAAGAAGTAATGTATAGGTATTGAACCAGTCTTGAATATGAAAAGATTTATTTGGATAAGGATTAATACCAAGGTACAAATAAAGACCCTTTTCTAGCGGCGGCATTTCAATTAAATTTTTAGAATAAAAGAACACTTATTGTGACATAACTATAATAGTTAGACATGAACATAGATGTTTGTTCTCTGTCTGGGTGTTATATAATATTATAAGTATGTAAAAAAAAGTATCTAAGTCAGCTATCTGGTTCCCATATCACAAGCTTTGGCTTAGTTTGGGGCGAGATAGTGCTGTGTGGAATGTCCACCAATATTTATTATTATTATTATTATTATTATATGCTGTCGCGACATTTTTTGTAGATGATGACGTGTTCTACAAAATCGTAGTACATTATTTTGTTCTATCATCAATAGTTTTCGCAGCGCACGCGATGTAAGGTTTTCTTTTTCCACTTTGGGTTACATTATTAGAGTTTTAGTAAGGATCCCTGTTTTTTTTGAAAATAAAATATAGCTTATGTTACTCAGGGATAATGTAGCATTCTAATGGTGAAAGAATTTTTGAAATCGGACCAGTAGTTTTTGAGCCTATTCGTTACATACAAAACAACAAAAATACAAATCTTTTCTCTTTATAATATTAGTGTAGATAACTTTTACACGAAACGAGCAAAGTTAAGACATGCATGTCTAAACTTACTAATAATCGTGTACTATCACGATTATTAGTTAGTGCTACCGTACCTGATAAGTCTCTGAAGGCGACCGACGACCGACGCGACGGTTTTCGTAGTTAAGTAAAGATTGCTTCTAGCCAGGTAGGACACAAATTGGTTCCATGAGTATCTTATTCGTCGCGATACTTTAATATTAAATTGACGCAGTAAATGCAGTGCTGCCAAATCTTAATTTCACTTTACCCTATGCTTGGTCTTTACACACGACTTCGGGTTACCGCAAAAAATACCCTAAATATATTAATATCCTAAAAGTTACCCTGTTAATTCAATTTTTTACTCTAAATCTAGAGTAAAGTACCCTAAGTTGGCACCACTGAGTAAATGTTTTCAGCATTCTTGGTGGAACGAATACTACGTTTTCGCAGCAGATACAACAAAACGGTTCCATCATCGTAGCAAAACCTTAAAACGGTCCTTTAGAACGGTTAGTTGTCAACAAAACGCCCAACCCTGTGTCTGTCATGTCATGTCATGTCTTGTCTGTCTTCTTCTCTTCGGTACTGTGGTAGTGGTACTGTGAGTGTGTTGTGCTGGTTTGATTGTACTGGCCCAAATTTTAGTAAAAATAGCATAAGTAGCTCAATTTTACTAGTTCTAATCGGAAAGGCTAACGAGATTGCACTCATAAATATGCATATCACTAGTCCAACTAACTAAAACGTGTCAATTCGTTGTAAATATAACTCCTTTGTCTCTCGCTAGAGAATGTTATAATTCGGAGAAAGTGGTATATCATTTTGGGAAATAAACTGGTAAATATGGAGGTGAGGGAAGCAGGGGACGGCGCTCCCTCCGGAGACTTCATTAGGACTTCTCCGAAGAAGTATTCATGGGCGGAAGTCCGACAGGCTGTGCATGACTTGAGAAAGGAGTTATCGTCGCTATCTACGATGATACCTATGGCTATATCCTTCAGAAAACTCAGTAATGGGAAGACGAGGATATATTTCCTAAGGACTCCTCAACATGGCTGGGAAATCACACTCCTGTATACTGATATAGCGCAAAGTCAGCAGCCCTCAGAGGCCAGGTAAGCTTATTTACATCAATCAGCTGATCTCGATTTTTTTTTATTTCACCACAATTGAAGTGTAAACAAAACATTGTCATGCTACTCTTAGTGGTAAAAATCATAAAATTGAATATTACCTAGCTAGAATGAGAGGGTAAAGGTTTTTTTTAAAATTATTTCTGGCAAATATTGCCTATGCCCAACAATGGATATTCAAACTGATGATTTGCAATAAAATTTAGTTGACCTGGTTGGAGTACTAACTAGGTACAGACATCAACTAGTGGCCACTACCTCAACTTAATTATGAAATTGCTGTGGTTGACTACAAAAAAATGTAAATGTCATAATTATGTTCTAATAAATTAAACATATGTAATTAAAAACATGAACTAAATACAAAACAATGGGTCAATTTAAATACACATATCTACATACACAGACACTTACAGCTGTAATTTTGTGGGGACTTTGATCCCCAGACATTAGACATTACCTCAGATCTCTTAGTAGCAATAAAATATTTTTGTAGGATGTTTCAGGGGGGAGCCAATAATGTACGGACAAATATAATTGGAAGCCACTTTAGTACCGTCAAGTCGGATTGGTTAGGTTATGTTAAAACATATAAATTACGCACGAGGCGAGCGAGCAAAGCGAGCGTGCTGTGGCAGCGGCTGCCGAAGTGCCAGAAATTATTTTTTACGGTACCAAAGTGGCTTCCAATTATCATGCTGTACATTATCGTGCTGTACATTATCATGCTGTGTATTAACTGGCTGCACATTAACTACACGTCACACCCCACACACATTAATTAACACACAATATTGGCACACCCCGATAATGTACACCCAGATAAAACGAATCCAAAAAGGTACCAAAGTGGTTTCCAAATATCATGCTGTACATTATCATGTCGTACAATAACCGGACTCTTTCAGGGCCCTCACAATACTTTTCAAGAGTACCAACTGGTTTCCTCGCAATGTTATCCCTCACTGATTAGCTTTGGCATTGTGCACATTAGATTATTGGAATTCTGAAAAATCCATTTATAATTATAATTTTAAAATATCTTTATTTGTACATAAATATGGTAAGTTTTACAAATTCCAGTGTAAATTTAATCTTAGAAAGTAATCCATTGGTGCACAGCCTGATTCCAACCCACAACCTTAAGATTAAAAGGTGGAGTCACTGCCACTATTCCACCAGTGCTCTAACTGTCTAAAGAGTAGTAGAGCTCTTTGTGAAAGGCTCGTCCGGGGATGTACTACCACCACACCTTTTTCTGCCGCCAAACAGCATTGCTGTGATTCGGTTTGAAGAGTGTGGTTGAACATGAGGCTTAACATCTGTTTGCCTCAAGTTAATGGACGCAGGGCAGTGCATCATAGGGCATGTTCCAATTGTGCATGACTTACAAGGCAATGCTTTGTTATAGGTGATGGTTACCACTTAACATCAGGTGGGCCATCAACTTGTTCCATCAGCTAGTTGTATAAAAAAAACTGTCTCAACACTATGATGCTGACATATCAGCGAAAGTATTTCTTAAAATCAGAATTAAAATCATCTTTATTCAAACAACATCCCAGCACAGCTGACTAAGCCCACATACATTTATTTAAATACTAGCTCACCCGGTGTACTTTGTATCACATATCCTCGCAATTTTTCCATATTTTCTCACCTTTTAAACCTTCCATGGACTATGACAAACATTTCAAAACCAAAATCAGGTAAATCGGCCTAGCCGTTCTCGAGTTTTAGCGAGACAAACGAACAGCAATTCATTTTTATATATTAGAGATTTAACAGATTTTTTCTAGAGTAATTCAATTGTAGAATTGCTTTTTTTTGACATTGAGCTAAATTACCTGTGATAGACATAATAAATAGATAACAATTACTCATCTTAGGTACCTACATATCTGTTGTTAATTAAATAAATGCATTGATGTGGATGGGTAAAATGACTCTGTGTGAAAGATGACATGAGTAAGAAAGGAGTGAGCACCGAGATGACGAATGATAGAGGAGAGTGGAAGAAGAAAACCTGTTGTGCTGACCAAATGCTGAGTAGGATTACAGCAACACTGCTCGGCAGTTGAAATAGGCATGATGGTAGTACTTCAAAGACAAAGTCAAAGTCAAAAAGGTATTTATTTAATAAAATCACAAGGATCACTTTGAAACGTCTTAAAGCTAGGTAAAGCTAGGTGACTCTAGGTGCCAGTTCCACCAACCAAAACCTAGAAGAACAGGCAACAAACTTACGGCTTGGTTCCTACCGCTCTTTTGTATGATTCTTGTTACCACAAGGACTTCCCTGGATGAACCTCCACAAAGAGCTCTACCCAACTATAAATCTCTGTATTTGTTAAAAGAACACAAAAATGTATCTTCCAGGTTAGACTGGAAGCCCCTCTTTGAGTCAGTAGCTCTCAGCATAACCGCTGGCAAGTGGTCCAGGGAGGAACAGCTACTGTGGGAGCGCCAGAGGGTGGCAGCGTGGGGCATAGCTTCATACGAGCTGCATGCCAAGACTGGCAGGGTGCTGTTCCCGTGTGCTTCTAGCCTGTTTGTAGCTGAAGAGAGAGCTGGACAGGTGAGGGCTTCATGGCTTAACTTCTGTCAGAGCCAGAATTTATATCTAACGATGTCTTACGAGACCTTCCTACAGCCTGGAGGCTGAGCATGTGGTTAACAGTCGCTAAGCCATGACGGGTCATGGCTTAGAGACTGTTCCAGACAGATACAACAGCTTTTACACCTGTTTTGATCGCTGTGCATCCTAAATAGTCTGTTACGGTAAGTAGAAGACATCTAGCTAGTTCCAAGTGGTAAAGGTTTTTATCGTGAACTATCAATCTATTAGCCAGTGTAACAGTTATAAATAGTATAAATAGTTTGTGTAATTGTTTGTGAACTATTTGGACAAGTGAAAATACATAAAAAGCGTTAGAAAGAATCCTGTGTGGCGAATGGCGATTTGAATGTTTACAAAGACTAGCTGTTAGAAGCGGATCTCTGCCTGTGAACTAGATCTACTGCATTTGAAGCTGCAGATAAACCTGGGGAGTATTGTGTTTATTTTATTCACATTCACTAACCATAAACACAACACAAGCGCATCAATTTCAAATTTACTTGCTCACCGGCCGGCACATAACCGTCTGATGAGTCACGTCACAATTCACAACACAGGCACCGTTTAATCTCTCTCAGCTTGACAATTTTAGTGGAAGCTCGAATTGACGACCAAAACATTTGCCTCACACAATTATAAACTACACCTAGGTACACAAAACACAAGGCAAATTAGCCTATTAACAATTCCTTCCAACCTAGTCCCTTACTAGTACCTACAGAACAGCCAAACTAACAAACTGTAGATAACTACAACAACTACTCATATGTATATTAGAATTACTTACTACTACTATTACTTACTACCACTTGTGCATACTGAAATTAAAAATAATATCTACTTATTGTTTTTTAACTATTCATTGTTTCTAAAGATTATACTAATTTACTGATAAATTTAACTGACTAATTTATTGATACTTGTAAAAATCTAAGTGCCTGCAGTGTTATTTGTGTAAAATTATAGTATTATTCCCTTTTATTTTTATTAAAATTAGTGAGAGAATTAGAATTTTATCTGTTTTGCTCAGCAATAGTAACTTTATTTTAACTTGTATTTCCATTTCCTATCTAATCTAAACACTAATTTGCTACCTACTATCCCACATTCCATTCTCACGTGCTGACCACTGTGTTTCAGACTATAAACCATGACCATGACTCGGAGGGCACGTGACTTTGAGGCAAGGCTAAAGGTTGCTACTGCGGAGCTCAAAGAGTCAAATAAGATTCAAGAGCAACTTCTGCAAGAACGGGATGAGAGTGAGGCTGAAATGCTGGGGATTTTGGGCCAGAATAAAACCCTCAAAAAGCAATTAGCTGAGCTATCCACCCAATATGAAGACAGTCGCGACCAAATGGAAGGCCTACAGTCAAGGCTCGAATGTATGAACCAGTGTCATGAGACTTATGAATTGGCGATGCAAAAAATCCAGGACTTAAAACAAGAGTTATATGAGTGTAGATTAAGAAATGAACAGAATGAATCAGTGCACATATCTATTTCAAACGATTACAGTAGTCTGGACTTACAAACGGAACTGATCAACGGTGACCCCAACTACTCATTAGTCAACTTCAATACACCTAAGTGCCAAGGTGTATCTCCATTAATAAAAGGGAGTAACAAAATAAAAAAATATGTAAAATTAAGTAGCTTCTTAAAAAAATCGGAAAAAAAAATAAAAAGACAAAAAAATGTATTTGTACAGGCAAAGCTTTGCAAGGAAAAATGTAAGTTGAATGAAGAATTGAATTCCTGCTACAAATTACTTGGGCGGAATTCCGTAGAACAGGAAAACATGTCTGCAAAAATTATACAGTTAGAAAAATCACTTCATGATATAACAGAGAAATATAAAAAGGCAGAGCAAAATATGTCAGAATTAATTAGTGATGACAGTACATATGTACAAGTATGTAATAGCAGCTCACAGACAGATCCACCCATGTTTGAACAAACGCTCACTGGCACAGCATTGGTTACGGAACAGGTGATTGAACAGGTGGCATCACTTTCGCCACTTGTGCCGCTGACAGGTGCTGTGACCAATGAGCCCATTAAAGTATGTGTATCACAGTCTCTTGTTAGACTAGACAGTGCTTGTCTAAAGACCCGGAAGACTGTAATATATTCGGACAGGATAGGAATAGGGATGGGACTGTTACTTAGCGATCAACTAGGTCAGGTAGTAACAAACAACTGCTTCCCAGATGCTCCCATTAGCTACTTTATAAATAGCATAAAAAGTGACAGTTCTCTTGACAAAGACACCACCTTGATCGTGCAATTAGGTGAGAGCAGTGTAATCAAGCATTTAGAATTAATTAAACTGGTGGAAGCTTTGTTAGGAAAGTTAGAATTAGGACTTCGAAAACTCATTTTATGTGCGTTTCCCTATTCTAATTCATTGAGTACTCCAGAAAATAAGAATATCTTTAAACTTAATTTAATGTTTTATAATTTGACATGTCGTCATAGTGACGTTTTGTATTTCGACACTAATAATTTTATTAGTAATTTTATATTGACTAGAGGTACTATGTCTTTATTTAAACATAGTAAAATAACCATTGCTAAATTGTTAGCATTTAATATTTTTGATCCTGTTATAGGTACTATAACACAGTCCGTAGACAAGCCCGTAGTTAGTAGCAGTACTAATGAGGGCTTACAAGCAGAAAGGCCTATTGCCCAACATTTAAACTAGTCTCTTCGACAATGGGAAAGCCTGGCACTTTACATGTTGTACACCAAAATATGCAAGGCCTTCCCAGCAAAGTATTAGAACTAGAATTATTTTTGAATTGTTTCAATGTAGATATCATGTGTATTACAGAACACTGGATATTAGAACTAGAGTTGCTCCCTTTTTATAATAAATACAGTATATTGAGCTCTTTTAGACGCAAGAACGCTATACATGGCGGTTCTTTAATTGTTGTAAATAATAACTTGAAATGCAGGGAGCGTAAAGACATTGCAAATCTCAGTATTGAGAGGACTATTGAGCTGTCGTGTGTGGAGCTGGAGCGGCACATCGTTGTGAGTGTATACCGTCCCCCAGACGCGGACTTCACGTTGTATGAATCCACTATGGAAGAAGTATTGCTTAAAACCTTCGATAGTAAAAAAACTTTAATAGTCTGCGGTGATTTTAATATAGATATTCCGGTTCATCCACTCTCTGAGAGATTTTTAAATTTGTTTAAATGTTTTGATCTACACAGCTTGTTTAAAGACCCAACAAGAGTGACATTAACAACAGCCACCTGTCTAGACAACATCTTTTGCAGTCATGAACCAATTTGTAAGTCCGTAGTTAAGCATTTTAGCTCAGATCATTACGGTCATAGCGCTAGGTTTGAATATAAAGAATCAGATAAAGACGAGGTCTTCACCTATCGGCTTATCACAGATAGCCGTACTAAAAAGTTTCAGAACAATGTTGAACTGAAAGTGTCCCTTTTACCATATTTGACTGACCCAAATGATCTTTTTATAAAATTGACAAATTTAATAAATGAAGAACATAATGATACTTTTCAACTTAAAACATGTAAAGCTAGTGTAAGTGTCAAGTTCGCTGACTGGGCAACTCCAGGTATTTACAAAAGTAGGAATAAATTATATGACCTATACGCTGCTAGGGAGTCAATGCTGAATGACCCAACGTTTATTCTACACACTAAAAACTACTCTAAAATTTTCAAAAAAGTATGTCACGCGGCAAAATCATTGCATATAAGAAATAAAATTAAAAAATCGACAAATAAAATTAAAGCCACTTGGAAGGTAGTTAATAACGAAACAGGCAAATCAAAGATCGGTAATAAACAGATAAATTTAAAAGTAAACAATAATGTTTTTACTAAAAATATTGAAGTCGCCAACGCGTTTGATAGTTTTTTCTCCAGTATACCTAAACTTGTGACTTCATCCCTAAATTCCTCAGCTGCTGAAGCGACAACACTATTAGAGTCTAGCGTTAAAAAATGTAATGATATCTTCAGTTTTAAATATATTAATGCTGATAATATTGTGAAAACTTTTAAATCCTTAAATATTAAAAATACTGAAGATCTATGGGGAATGTCCACAAAAGTTTTAAGCGCTATTATAACTGATATTGCACCATGTCTAGCATACATTTTTAATAGATGTGTAGATGAGGGCGTTTTCCCTGATTTAATGAAACACAGTAAACTCATTCCCCTGTACAAGTCTGGAAATGAACAAGATCCTGCGAACTACAGGCCTATTTCGGTACTGCCTTCGTTAAGTAAAATTTTTGAAAAAATTGTTCTTACTCAGTTATTATCACATTTTAACGTCAACGGCATACTTCATAGTCATCAATTTGGATTTACTAAAGGTCGATCAACGACAGATGCCGGTTCGACGCTCCTGAAGCACATTTATGATGCTTGGGAACACTCACAAGATGCGATTGGGGTATTCTGCGATCTGTCCAAAGCTTTTGACTGTGTAAGTCATGCCACCTTAATATCTAAACTTAAACATTACGGCATCATAAACCAGGCAATTGGTCTTATACAGTCATATTTAACCAATAGAGTGCAAAAAGTTGATGTTGGCGGTGAGAGGTCGTCTGGGTCGGTCATTGATATAGGGGTACCTCAAGGTTCCATATTGGGTCCCTTTTTATTTCTAGTATATGTAAATGACCTTCCACCTTTTGTAAAGGATTTATGTGAAATAGTTCTATTTGCTGACGATACCTCTTTAATATTTAAAGTCGACAGATTGAAGACTAACTTCGATGACGTTAATGCATCTCTGTCGCAAGTACTTAACTGGTTTACTGTTAATAATCTTTTGCTCAATGCCGGGAAAACGAAATGCATTAAATTTACTTTGCCAAATGTGGTTCAGCGTCCAACCAATATTGAATTAAATGGAGAATCACTTACCCTTGTCAATTCTACTATTTTTTTAGGACTTAATATTGATGCAAAATTGCAGTGGGGTCCACATATCAAATCACTTGCTGGTAGACTGAGTTCGGCTGCATACGCAGTTCGCACAATAAGATGGCTTACAGATGAAGCTACAGCTAGGCTAGTATATTTTAGCTACTTTCATAGTGTAATGTCTTATGGTATATTGCTCTGGGGGAAAGCTGCTGATATACAAAGTATATTTGTACTTCAAAAACGGGCGATACGTGCCATTTATAAAATGAAACCACGCGAATCATTGAGGGAGCGATTTAAAGAAATTAATATTCTCACAGTAACTTCACAGTATATTTATGAAAATCTATTATACACTCATAAACACATAGATAGCTTTAAGAAAAAGAGTGATGCACATAACGTTAACACTAGAAATAAAAACAAATTATGTATACCTAAATTTCGACTCCAAAAGGTAAATGGCTCGTTTATGGGGAACGGTATACGCTTCTATAATAAACTTCCAGAAAGTGCCACTGGGCTTCCTATTAGAAAATTTAAAGCATACATTAAGAATAATCTAATAAGTAAAGCTTATTATACTTTAGATAGCTATATTGATGATAAAAGTGCGTGGCCCGATGTCCCGGTCGCTCTGCCCATCGGCAGCTAACATGTCTGCAATGTCTGTACTGTACCTACTATTGTGTGTTTTATTTTTCTCTGATTTAATAGATTGTATTTAATTTTATGCATTAGGTATTATTAGTTTGAAGCGTAGCTGTCTTATAAATTTGATTATGTTTAACTTTTTCTGTATGCCTACGCCTCACTTAACTTCAATAATATATTATATTACATTGTAAAAGGATCATACAAAAGAACGGTAGGAACCAAGCCGTAAGTTTGTTGCCTGTTCTTCTAGGCTTTGGTCGCGTGGAACTGGCACCTAGAGTCACCTAGCTTTAAGACGTTTCAAAGTGATCCTTGTGATTTTATTGAATAAATACCTATTGACTTGACTTGACTTGAAAAAAAGTCCTGAGGCGTCAAGAGGGTGGCAGCTTGGGGCATAGCGTCATACGAGCTGCATACCAAGACTGGCAGAGTGTTATTCCCATGTGCCTCCATATTGGGCACGTCCCTATCGTGCGTGACTTGCGAGGCAATGCTTTGTTATAGGTGATGGTTACCACTTAACATCGTGGGCATTCTGCTTGTTCTATCAGCTAGTTGTATAAAAAAAAACGCTACTAATGTCATATTTCATTCGTGATAAGCCTGCTTTGTATTGTATTGTAAAACCAATTTCTCTTTCAGTCACCCCCCCTAATCCCTCGCTCAGTAAACACCGGCGGCGGGGCTCCGCTGACGCCGGCCATGTGTCCCGTGACGCCATCGTTGGCGGCGCATGCAGCTCGCGGGGACATCTGGCTCGGCGGCGGAGCCCTACGGAGCCCTACGAGGCTTACGTATGCGTGTCGGGGGCATGATCCTTCTAGGTATGTATTTATGAGGATACAAAGTGATCAAAGTCAAAAGGTATTTAAAAGGTATAAGAACATATCAATATCTACAAAAAAGTCAGCGATAGCATATGTCTAACTATCGTAGTTATGTAACTATAACTTCTTTTTTACACTTTAAAAGTTGATAGAAATGCCGAACAAAATCAGACCATGTTATCCATACCTTTATATTAATCCTTATCCAAATAAATCATTTCATATTCAAGACTGGTTCAATACCTATAGATTACTTCTTGAATTTTTCAAATCGGACATTCCATTCAAAAGATATTACGAAATTAAAATTAGTTTGCTTTAAAAATGCATATAAGCGAGCGCATCGGGCGCCGGGCAACGCGGCGAGGGAGAAGGGCGTGCAAATGTATGAAATAAGTAGCTGCGAGACTCGAACCCACGGTCTTAGGTTATCCTCGTACTACCACCACGCCTTTTTCAGCCGCCAAGCAGCAACGCTGTGTTTCGGTTTGCCGGTGTAATTACAGGCACATGAGGCTTAACATCTGTATGCCTCAAGCTGATAGACGCAGGGCAGTGCATCGTAGGGCACTTTCCTATCGTGCGTGACTTACGAGGCAATGCTTTGTTATAGGTGATGGTTACCACTTAACATCAGGTGGGCCATCTGCTTGTTCCATCAGCTGGTTGTATAAAAAAAAAAAAAAAAAATGTTGAAAATATTTATGTCCACCCATGCGAAGCTGAGACAGGCCGCTAGTATAATATAATATCCTTGTGATCCTTGTGATTGTACTAATAAAGATCGTTTTGATTATGATTATCAAAATCATCAAACAAATTTATCTCGACTGTACAGCAGCCATTAAAATTTAAACTCGGCCCATCATTTGCAATTCAAAAGGGAGTAAAGCAAGGCGACCCACTATCACCGAAACTCTTCAATAGCACGCTGGAAGAGATTTTCAGGAAGCTAACGGCAAGTTGGGTAGACAAGGGCATTGAACAATGAGTATTGGATAGGTTAACATTGAATTTGAATACTTTTCTTCGCTTTCCAGGTTGGCTGATGACCCCAAGCAAGCTGGAGTACCTTGCTACGTCACCCAAGAAGAGTTCTCCAGGTACACTGGCTTTTGGTGGCAGCCGAAATCTAACGGTAAGATGATGATCGAGCGAGCGAAGCGAAAGATCAATGTGGCAACGATCTGCACGAGCGAGATCTCCTATTTTTTTATTCTACTATTGATTTTTTTAAGATTATTAAAATCCATACAATATTACTATTCCTACACAAACTTACAACTATACAATACACATCATGATAAGAATAATTAAATTAAATATCACAATAAATTGAAAATTATAAACAAAATGACAAGTATTTATTTCTCAATCTATCAATTTATCTAATATCAGATACGGTGTAATCTTTTGGGGCAACTCTACCGATGTTTACAAAGTCTTCAAACACCAAAAAAGGTGTTTAAGAGCAATGTTTCATCTTAAGTTAACAGATTCGTGCAAACCTTATTTCAATAGGTACAACATCTTAACTATTCCTTCGCTGTATATTTTTGAAACGGCCATGTATGTCAGACACAATCCAGACCTGTTTTGTCGGCTGTCTGATGTCGTTCATCGTAACAGACGAGACCAATATAAAGTTTGCGTCCGTAAATCTAAAACCTCGCTAATGCGCAAAAGTGTTTTTTGTATGGCTCCACTCATCTACAATAAACTTCCGTTATCATTAAGAGAACTTCACACTTCGATGTTTCAGAGGAAGCTGAGAACTATTTTAGCTGATAAATGTTATTATAATATAAATGAATTTATGTCAGACAACATACTGACTAACACAATTATTTCTTAATTTGTCCAACAATTATTTTCAAGTTTATAATTCCTTTGACATTTTATCTTCATTTTGACTATCATTATTCTTATATTCATTTAATAATAATCATAATTAATATTTTTTATTTTGGCATTTTTTTTTCTATAATTATTCTAATTTTATATAATTTATTTTACTTGTTTATAAATTTTAATTTTGCATGCCCTTACACGGTAGAAGTACATTGGCTCATATCAAAAATATTTAACATCTCATTCCATGTAATTCTGCAAATAAATATACTTTGACTTTGACTTTGACTTTGACTCAATAATATTTTATCGTTAAAGTATTTTATTTTTTGGAAACAATAAAAAAATATTTGAATTTGATACCCTTTCGGTTTTTAAAAACGATACAAAGATTAACTTGGGGAAAATGCTCTCTAGCACTAAGTTCGCCTATGTTCAAGACATTTTGTTTTGAGCAATACATCTATCTTTCTGATTTAGGCGATTTGGCATTGCATGTTTGTATGTTTGCATGTACGTTTGTATCAGTGATTGTATGTATGCTTGTATGTATGTTTGTATGTATGTATGTTTGTATGATCTTACCTTTTGATCCCTTACTTATGGCACTTATAATAATAGTTTTATTATTATTATGTTGTTTCAGACGATGTCTATCGGATAGTGTATGAAGAAGTTGATGAGAGCGAAGTGAAGATATACAATTTCCCCTCTTCTCAGACCAGCAGCGGAGAAGTTGAGGAGTTCAGGTAAAAAACTTTTTTTTTTAACAGTCCAACTGTCACGGTTCATGAGATACAGCCTGGTGACAGACGAACAGACTGATGGACGGACAGACAGACGGACGGACAGACAGACGGAATGACAGCGGAGTTATTGTAATAGGGTCCCGTTTTACCTATCTTTTTGATCGGGACATTCAAATAATTAATTTTAATAAATATGATATCTGAATTTTAATAATTGCACTAACACATTTGACATGTTTAATTAAGTTCTACTAACAAATTATGGATCATTGACATCTGAAATAAATGAATTGAATTGAATTGAATTGAATTGAATTGAATTTACCCTTTGGGTACGGAACCCTATAAAAGGCTTTTTATCTAATTATTTATTAACTAGCGACCCGCCCCGGCTTCGCACGGTTATTGTATGTTTCTCTTCTATATTATGCTTGTATTATGCATATAAACCTTCCTCTTGAATCACTCTTTCTATAAAAAAAACCGCATCAAAATCCGTTGCGTAGTTTTAAAGATTTAAGCATACATAGGGATATAGGGACAGAGAAAGCGACTTTGTTTTATACTATGTAGTGATATAGATGTTATTTCACAGGTTTCCTCGAGCAGGAACTCCTAACGCGAAGTCTGTCCTGAAGATGGTGACCTTCAGGCTACAGAAGACCTCCTCGTCTACTGTGCTAGACTACTACCAGGACGGTGCCAATGATTGTAAGTACATCGCTTAGCAATGTTTTGTTATAGCTGATGGTTTTCACTTAACATCAGGTGGGCCATCTGCTTGATCCAGCAACGCTTGTTGACGTCAGAAATAGGTGCGGTGGTAGTTATTCACGCAAATTTTTGTCCTGTATGGGAATCGAAGCCACGGTCTACGTGTTTTTTTCACTTTCCTTTCATTATAAATACTTAATTACAAACAAAATTACAATGAATCCTACTACTTAATATAAGAAACGCAAAAGTTTGTAAGCATGGATGGATGGATGGATGTTTGTTACTCTTTCACGTAAAAACTACTGAATGGTTTTAAATGAAACTTTACAATATTATAGCTTATATACATCAGAATAACACATAGGCTACAATTTATGAAAATATTGTGTGAGTTGTCCAAAATATGACGATAAGTGTCAAGTAAGTAGGAAAAAATCTACCATCTGCGCAGACGAAGTCGCGGGCACCAGCTAGTATAATATAAAAACGGTCTGCAGATAGCTCCACTGTTTCATATACAGGGTGTCCCAGAAATCAACGTCAAGCCGAAAACGGGCGATGGGCCAAGTCATGACAGTTATGAGAAAAATATAAAAATAAATATTTGTCATGTACTTTTCGAATTATGAGTATTACAAAAAATACAGAAAAACTGACACCCTGTGATGATCTTTTAAGTCCTGTGACTACAAATATTAACTATTCGTGAAACTTTTTTCTGTAATGTAACCATGAATAACCCTTCTGTAAAATACAATTCAAAATTAAATCATAACTGCCTCAGTTTTAAATAAAATGTTGATTTTTGGCCAACATTTAATTTAAAATAATTACATCACCCAACTCTAACCGACTGTACCGTAAAAAAAATGTACTACACTATTTTGGCAAGTAACTTTAAAAGATGGCGCATTTAGTCAGGATTCCAAAATAGTATAGCACTTGCTAGAGTACTCTTTAATTTTGGAAAAAAAAACTTGTTTTCTTAACTAAGCCGGATTTCATGACAATTTTATTTAAAAAGATAAAATGTTTATTTATAACCTTTAAATTATGGACTTAAAAATGCCTATGCTGCGTTTTTAAGTCGCTCACAATTCACAGGTACAAGTACATACCATTTTGACAATGTAAGTGAAACAGATAGAGCAACCATCTTGTCTAAAGAGTAATAACCATGGGTTATCAAGTAATTTGTTAGTTGATTGATTTTAATTTTATTACATCAAGGATTTACAGCAAATGTTCAAACTGTTTGCCTTCAGCTTTACTGCAAGCTCTAAATTAACTCGAGAAGATACGCCCGTCTTATTACACGGTCATTTTTAAGGAGCTGTAGAGCTTGCATTACAGCTGAAGATAAACAGGTTGAACATTTGCTGTAAATCCTTGATGTAATTAAATTAAAATCATGACTGAGAAATCCAATGACTGAATTTTATTTCAAACTTGCTCCTAAAACTAACAAATGGTTATTACTCTTTCGACAAGGTGGCGGCTCTATTTGTTTCACTTACATTGTTGAAATGGTATGTACTTGTACCTGTGAATTGTGAGCGACTTAAAAACGCAGCGTAGGCATTTTTAAGTCCATAATTTAAAGGTTACAAACATTTTATCTAATTAAATAAAATTGTCAAGAAATCGGGTTTAGTTAAGATAACAATTTTTTTTTCCAAAATTATGGAGTACTCTAGCAAGTATCATACCATTTTGGAATCCTGACTAAATGCGCCATCTTTTAAAGTTACTTGCCAAAGTAGTGTAGTACATTTTTTTTACGGTACAGTCGGTTAAAGTTGGGTGATGTTGTTATTTTAAATTAAATGTTGACCAATAATCAACATTTTATTTAAAACTGAGTCAGTTATGATTTAATTTTGAATTGTATTTTACAGAAGGGTTATTCATGGTTACATTACAGAAAAAAGTTTCACGAATAGTTAATATTTGTAGTCACAGGACTTAAAAGATCATCACAGGGTGTCAGTATTTCTGTATTTTTTGTAATACCTATAATTCGAAAAGTACATGACAAATATTTTTTTTTATATTTTTCTCATAACTGTCATGACTTGGCCCATCGCCCGTTTTCGGCTTGACGTTGATTTCTGGGACACCCTGTATACTTTGTACTAGCTGGTGCCCGCGCCTTGGTCTGCGCAGATGGTAGATCTTTTCCTACTTACTTGACACTTATCGTCATATTTTGGACAATTCACACAATATCTTCATAAATTGTAGCCTAGTGTTATTCTGATGTATAAGCTATATTATTGTAAAGTTTCATTAAAATCCATTCAGTAGTTTATACGTGAAAGAGTAACAAACATCCATCCATCCATCCATACTTACAAACTTTCGCGTTTATAATATTAGTAGGATAGTAGGATTTTTAACCGACTTCAAAAAAAGGAGGAGATTCTCAATTCGATTATTTTTTTATTACGTTTTTCTGTTCCAGCCTCCGAGTTGAATGACATGGAAGTGACAGACATCCGCTGGTACGATCTCCGACAACCGCTTAAAGATATCTTCCCTTGGTTCGAATATCTCGCCAGAGTTGGATGGACCCCCTGCGCACAGTAGTAAGTGAATAATTGTCTGGAAGAGATCGTTACTTGCGATAAGACCGCCGATTGTAGGAAAAACTCAATGTGCATTAACGTTTATAACCTTTTCCATTCTGTCCTCCATAAAGTTCATATTATAATTATTGTTATTTTAAATAAATAAATAATAAATATAGGTGGACATTCCACACAGCGCTATCTCGCCCCAAACTAAGCCAAAGCTTGTGACATGGGAACCAGATAGCTGATATACTACTTATATACTTTTTTTTTGTAAATACATACTTACAATATTATATAACACCCAGACAGAGAACAAACATCTATGTTCATTACACAAATGTTTGTTCTCGGTGGGGATCGAACCCACGGCCTACGGCGCCGAAGGCAACTGAGCTGCGAAGGCTGTCAATTATAAGCCTAACTTCTTGTGTAACTGGTTCTAAACAGTGTGGTGAAAGGGAGTTATATTTTTTATACAACTAGCTGATGAAACAAGCAGATGGCCCACCTGATGTACCGCTTAACCATCACCTATAACAAAGCATTGCCTCGTAAGTCACGATAGGAACGTGCACTACGATGCACTGCCCTGCGTCCATCAACTTGAGGCATACAGATGTTAAGCCTCATGTGCCTGTAATTACACCGGCAACCACACTCTTCAAACGGAAACACAGCGTGGCTGCTTGGCGGCAGAAATAGGCGTAGTGGTAGTACTTCCCCGGACGAGCCACATACAAAGAAAAAATGCATCTCAAAGAGGCTCCTTTCGAGCACTTGACACATGATTTAGAACTTTTTAGGTTCTACGACATGCCGGTTCCTCACGATGTTTTCCTTCACCGTTTGAGAGCACTGGCATTGCGCACAATCCATTAACGCTTTATTCAGTTCGATCACAAGAATCACTTTGGATCAAAAATACCACTTTGAATAAAATTCACAAGGATGACTTTAAATCAAAAATATCACTTTGAATCACAAGAATCACTTTGAATAAAACTAACAAGGGTAAGTTTGAATCAAAAAGATCACTTTGAATCACAAGAATCACTTTTTACAAACAATCAAAGGATCACTTTGAATCACTTAGCGTCTGGTTCCAGCGTGTGGGTGCAGCTGCTGGACCGCAAGCAGCAGCGGCTGGAGCTGGCGCTGCTACCTCTGTCCGAGTTCAGCGCCAGGACTTGGTATGCGCACGCGCCGGGAGATAATAACGATCACAACGAGCCCTCTCATGCTGTGCAACAGGTAATAAGATTATTTTCTAGGCTTGGTATTCGTTCATTCATTCATTCATTAGTTCAATTTAGACATAAAAGTGGTATGCGCACGCGAAGGCTTAATACAGGATTTAGGCATTAATGGGCGACCTTATTGCTGGGAACGACCTGTTCCTGGGAACCTTTTGAGATCCTTTTTTTTATACAACTTGCTGATAGAACAAACAAATGGCCTACCTGATGTTAAGTGGTAAACATCACCTGCAACATGTAACATAATACCCCTATAAGGTCAAAGACTAAGTGATCAGACCAAGCACTGAGATACTTTGATGTGTGCAAAATTTGAATACTTAGTTTTCGAAATTCCCATACAAAAGAAAAAATTATATTGTCTCAGAAATTTGCAACAACCCTGATAATGTGTACGTGACCTTGGTACATACGCTATTTGCGTTTACTGATTGGTGGCATTTCTGTTACCTATTTTATCTACAGTTCACAATTAAAGGTCAAAAACAGATGTAAATAGGGCTGCGTCATGTTGTGTTAGTTTCATTTTGGAGGAAAGTTTAAGAGGCATTTCATGAATGAAAAACTTCGAAATTTTAAAAGTCTTATAACAACAGTTGTTCGTCATGACCTGTAGAATACCCTGCTTCCGGGGTTATAGGGGTATTATGTTACACGATGTATAACTTAGTGAGTCACGCTATTATGAAAAATAAATGAAATGTTCTCCCCAGGATATCCACGATATACAAGTCCTGGTGACCGAGATGGCGCCCGAAGCGTGGATCAACGTCCACGATATCCTCCACTTCCTCCCGTCGGCGGAGAACCAGGTTCGGTTCGTGTGGGCAACGGAGGAAACGGGCCATCTTCATCTGTGCTTGTATACCTGTGCTCTTGTTAACAACGATAAGGAAGCTGCGAAATGTGAGTATATCTTGCTAGTGCTAGGCGGAGAACCGGGTTCGGTTCGTTTGGGTAAAAGAGGAGATCGGTCATCTTCATCTCTGCTTGTAAACCTGTGCATTAGTTAACAACGATAAGGGGGCTGTGAAATGTGAGTATATCTTGCTAGTGTGCATGATGTCCTCCATTTCCTCCCGTCGGCGGAGAACCAGGTTCGGTTCGTGTGGGCAACGGAGGAAATCGGCATCTCTGCTTGTATACCTGGGCATTGTTAACAACGTTAAGAAGGCAGGGGCTGTATATGTGTCCAAAATAAATGAATTTTCTTTATTTCTTCTTATTTTTAAAAAACTGAAACTGAAACAGCTTCACGACTTTAATCCCCAGGCACGGTAGATATCCCCTCAGATCTCTTAGTACCAAGTACAACTCCAGATTCTTTTGAGGATGTCTAAGGGGGGTAGTCAGAAGAACGTCCAAACATTAAATTTGGCACATACCCACATTTTGCAGTAGTTGGTATTCCATACGTGACAGGTTGCAAGCCCATCACCGCTGTTAGAATACTAACTGGTTTCCTCACGATGTTTTCCTTCACCGTTTAAGAGCACTGGCATTGCGCACATAAATTTTTCGATAGGAAAAATCCATTGGTGCATGACCGGATTCGAACCTGCGACCTTACGATCGCAAGGCGGGGTCACTCCCACTAGACCACCGGTGTCTTGTCTTATTTTTAAAGTGTACGTATATATTCGTTTCAGCGGTGATAGAACTGATGATAACAGACGAAGAGACGAACGCTGTTGGTCCAAACGTCGTCAGCAAGGAGCCGATAACCGCCGGCGAGTGGGAGGTCATCGGACGGAAGATTTGGGTGAGGAGAGGACACTTGTCGAGCGAGCGAAGCGAACGAAAATTTTAGTTGGGGGATTTGTTATTGTATTTTTGTTTGTATGTTTGTTTGTGTGTTTGTATACACACACAAGGACCCCTTCTAAAAATCATGAGTCCACTTCATCCAACGCTTGTCTGGTAAAGATCGCTAGTTAGCGATAAGACCGCCCTTAACTTACTTAATAGTTTTAAGTTTGTTTTTAGGTTATATCTATAAGTTGTGTGCGATATTTTCTGTATTTTCTATGTATGTAATGTATGATGTTTGTATGTATGTATGTAATGTATGTGCGTGTTAGTGGAAGCATAACTTTCTAACCGTTGCGTTGGTCCTTAAAAGCGCAAACGAACATTAATGTATCCCTAACTGCAACAGTACCCCATGTATGAGTTGTGTTTACCATATTTGGTTTTTCGTTTTTGTTGCGTGTTCATTGCGGGTTTTGTATGAAGACGCGATAGAGATACCGATACGGAACTTTATGTTGCAAGTATGATGAAATTTAGAAGTAGAACATAAAGTTCCGTATCGGTATCTCTATCGCGTCTTCATACAAAACCCGCAATGAACGCGGAACAAAAACGAAAAACCAAATATGGTAAACACAACTCATACTTGGGGTACAGAATAAGGCCGAATATCGCTTGGATACGTTAACGCCACAAATGTCAAAATTCATACGTGATTAGGCCCCTGAAATGTACGAGAAACTGTTTCACGGTAGTCTGCGTCTTAATAAAACGGGTTAAACAAATTAACATGCTGTTCAAATTGCAGATAGACGAATCCAGAGGCCTAATATACTTCGTAGGGCTCCGTGAGACGCCATTAGAGAAGCATCTATACGCGGCGCCTCTCCCACCGAGACCCTTGGACTTGCAGCTGTTAACTACTGTAGGGCACTCGTGCACTGTAGATGTTGATGAGGTAAGCTCGAAAACCCGAATAGCAATAGTGGTTACCATTGCTATTCGATACCTTTATTTATACACTGAATAGCAACTATCGCGATTCGATATCGCTATTGATATACCGAATAGCAACTATTCCTATTTGATATCGCTATTGTTAGTAAAATATAGTGGTACCAAATATCAGTGCCATTTGGTATCACCATTGCTTTTCGGTACCTACTACCATATGTATTCGTTGTCACTATTGCTATTCGGTACCACTCTAACATTGCTATTCAGTCTCACTTGTGTGAATGATCCCGTTTTTAAATTTTTATTAACGGTATTTGATTTGAACTGTACCCCAAGTATGAGTTGTGTTTACCATATTTGGTTTTTCGTGTATGTTCCGTGTTAATTGCGGGTTTTGTATGAAGACGCGATAGAGATACCGATACGGAACTAATAAGTTCTACTACTAATTCATCATACTTGCAAAATAAAGTTCCGTATCGGTATCTCTATCGCGTCTTCATACAAAACCCGCAATGAACACTGAACCAAAACAAAAAACCAAGTATGGTAAACACATAACTTGTTTATTTGACAGCCTTCACAGCTCAGTTGGTAGTAGCTCTGCCTTCTGCGCCGTAGGCCGTGGGTTCGATCCCCACCGAGAACAAACATTTGTGTGATGTCATAGATGTTTGTTCTCTGTATGGGTGTTATATAATATTATAAGTATGTTATTTACAAAAAAAAAAGTATATAAGTAGTATATCAGCTATCTGGTTCCCATATCACAAGCTTTGGCTTAGTTTGAGGCTAGATAGTGATGTGTGGAATGTCCACCAATATTTATTTATATTTATTTATTTATCGGCCTTTTTTTGCCTTTTACTTACTTTTTTATTTTTTATTTTTTCTTAGTCTTGAAACTATTTATTGTTTTATTATAATTTTCAAGTAACACCTTGTTCCAGGACTGTACAACCGCGGTCATAACCTCTTCCAACATCAGCACAGTGCCCAAGACACGGGTCTTCGCGATTGTACACAAGCCGAAGCCTACCCTCGTGCTAATGGGCACGCTATGCGAGCAACCAGGTAAGTCAAAGTCAAAGTCAAAAGGTATTTATTCAATAAAATCACAAGGATCACTTTGAAACGTCTTAAAGCTAGGTGACTCTAGGTGCCAGTTCCACGCGACCAAAGCCTAGAAGAACAGACAACAAACTTACGGCTTGGTTCCTACCGCTCTTTTGTATGATCCTTTTACAATTTAGTAAATTAGCACCACACTGGAGCTTCAATATTGTATTATATTACATTGTAAAAGGATCATACAAAAGAACAGTAGGAACCAAGCCGTAAGTTTGTTGGCTGTTCTTCTAGGCTTTGGTCGCGTGGAACTGGCACCTAGAGTCACCTAGCTTTAAGACGTTTCAAAGTGATCCTTGTGATTTTATTGAATAAATACCTTTTGACTTTAATCCCGAAAAAATCCGGGAACGGGGTATAAAACATCGACAAAAAACGATCGAAGTCATGAAGCTGTTTTAGGGTTCCGTACCCAAAGGGTAAAACGGGACCCTTTTACTAAGACTCCGCTATCCGTCCGTCTGTCTGTCTGTCTGGCCAAGGGCGAGTCGGACTCGGGCACGAACGGTTCCGTACCATTATCTTTAAAAACGGCAAAAAAATCACGTTTGTTGTATGGGAGCTCCCTTAAATATTTATTTTATTCTGTTTTTTAGTATTTGTTGTTATAGCGGCAACATAAATACATAAACTATCTAACTATTCATGAGATACAGCCTGGTGACAGACGGACAGACAGACAGACGGACGGACAGCGGAGTCTTAGTAATAGGGTCCCGTCTTACCCTTTGGGTACTGATCCCTAAAAAAAGGAGTAAATACTACAAAATTGTACTAGGTTATAAAGTTAAGAGCTGATTTCACCATGCTCTGTTAGATTAACAAAGGATAAAATGGCCGTTAAATCTATCCATAGATGTCAAACGCATACATTTCGACATATTTAACGGCCCTTTAATCATTTGTTAATCTAACAGAGCATGGTGAAATCAGCTCTTAATATGTCAAAATGTACGCGTTTGACATCTAAGGTTAGATTTAACGGCCTGTTAATCCTTGATTAGTAACTAACAGAGCATGGTGAAAGCTCTTAAGGGGCTGACAACTATCAAACAACTTCTCGCACGTATCGACATGTTGATAGATATAAAATCACTAAATTCATTTTCGAAAAATCGCAATCAACCATTTTGTGTGCAATCACAATGCACACATGTTTTCCTACTCAAAAGTTTGCTTATGTTCGAAAACTAGTAAAGCAAACTTTTGAGTAGGAAAACATGTGTGCATTGTGATTGCACACAAAATGGTTGATTGCGATTTTTCGAAAATGAATTTAGTGATTTTATATCTATCAACATGTCGAAACGTGCGAGCGAGAGCCACATTAGCTCTTGTCTTCGCCTTAATTATTCCTTTTACAGAAATACCACAGTCAAGAAGCTACAATGGATCATGGGACGCCGTAAACGACGAAGATTGCTCCGAAACAGGAATTCTAGTCAGAGGTTGGTGTTTGTGTATATTTAACACTAACGCATGCCTTACAACCGGTGAGTGTATTAACATTACTTACTTTGTAGAGCTCTTTGTGTGTGGCTCGTCCGGGGAAGTACTACCACCATATTTTCTGCCGCCAAGCAGCAACGCTGTGTTTCGGTTTGAAGAGTGTGGTTGCCGGTGTAATTACAGGCACATGAGGCTTAACATCTGTATGCCTCAAGTTGATGGACGCAGGCAGTGAAGCATAGGGCACGTTCCTGCGTGACTTACGATGCAATGCTTTGTTATAGGTGATGGTTACAACTTATCATTAGGTGGGTCATCTGCTTGTTCCATCAGCTAGTTGTATTAAAAAAATCATTTATTACTTGTGGTGATTTTGGCGATTTTTTCGACCCCCCCTCACCCCTTGGTGAGATGTCGTGAGATTTTGCTCGACCCCCGCCCCCACTCCAAATCTCACGTGATACTTTTCAAAATGGGTGCTTTTCTAAATTATCATTAAATTAGTGTGTGCTTGATTGCGTTGGATTAATTAAAAAAAACATAATTTGCTTAATTAAATAAAATAAATAAATATTGGTGGACATTCCACACAGCACTATCTCGCCCCAAACTAAGCCAAAGCTTGTGATATGGGAACTAGATAGCTGATATACTACTTATATACTTTTTTTTGTAAATACATACTTATAATATTATATAACACCCAGACAGAGAACAAACTCCTATGTTCATCACACAAATGTTTGTTCTCGGTGGGGATCGAACCCACGGCCTAGGGCACAGGAGGCAGAGCTACTACCAACTGAGCCGTGAAGGCTGTCAATTAATTAAAGACTATATTTAAGATTATTCAGTTAAAATTACTTAGCTTTCCCGCAATTTTAGGCTGTTACTTGTATGAAAAAAAAACGTGATATTTGGCGAGACCCCCTCTCTCTCACGTGAGATCGGGTGAGGTTCTGCTCGACCCCCTCTCCCCGCCCCCTAAACGCGTCAAGTTATTAATGGACGCCCCCAAAGTAGGTACTTCCTAGTTTGTACGGGTATTGGTATTCAATAAAACTTCACGAATCGAGATACAGAATTGAGTGGTTTATAATTATTATTTTTAGGGTTCCGTACCAAAAGGGTAAAACGGGACCCTATTACTAAGACTACGCTGTCCGTCCGTCTGTGTGTCTGTCCGTCAAGGATCATACAAAAGAACTGTATGACCCGAGCCATAAGTTTGTTACATTTTCTTCTAAACAAGCACTTAGTTTTAAAACGTTTCAAAGTGATCCTTGTGATTTTATTGAATAAATAAATAAAAATATAAATATTGGTGGACATTCCACACAGCACTATCTCGCCCCAAACTAAGCCAAAGCTTGTGATATGGGAACTAGATAGCTGATATACTACTTATATACTTTTTGTTTCTAAAAACATACTTATAATATAATATAACACCCAGACAGAGAACAAACATCTATGTTCATCACACAAATGTTTGTTCTGTGTGGGGATCGAACCCACGGCCTACGGCGCAGAAGGCAGAGCTATTACCAACTGAGCTGTGAAGGCTCAAAGATGTTTATAAATTTCTACCTCCGACAAACAATATCGATGCTACATAATTTTTTTAAATAATCTAACAATTTTGATCCCACAGAAAATTCCCTCTCATCAGACATACCTCCACCGCAAATATACTCAACCCGCCTCTCTTGCGGAGCCCTAGCGTACTGCACTCTGTGGCGCTGCGGCGCTTCGGGGCGAAGCCCTACCGTGCTGCATGTGTACGGAGGGCCGGAGGTGCAGACTGTTACCAACAGTTATAAGGTAATCTACCTCTATACTTTCAAAGATCTCTTGTACAGTTATGGGCGCCTGGTACTTTTGATCCGTTTCGAGGTAAAGTAGAGGGAACTTTTTTAACTACGGCATACTAAGAAAGCTCATACACACTTAAGGAGGCCGGTACTTTTAATCACTGGCAGAAATACCTTTTGTGCACTTCTAGACGCCTAGTACTTTCGACCCGATCATTGGTACACCAGAGGTAACCTATTTGGCTAGGGCATACTCAGACAAAGATCTCTAATACACTTATGGGCGCCTGGTACTTTTGAGGAGAGATACAAGATTAAGGAAGAGAAAACACAGGAGGAGATAAAACTTTTTAGCTACAGCACACACTGACAAAGATCTCTTGTACACTTATGGACGCCTAGTAATTTTGATCCGATGGCTAAAAAATTACCTCCAGTTTACGGAGGTAATTTTTTATCCACGGCATTCTGGTATACAAATCTCTTGTACGCTTATGGACGCCTGGTAATTTTGATCCGTTAACAGGTAAGCTAGAGGTAACTTTTTAGCTAGAGCGTACTTGGACAAAGATCTCTTGTACACTTATGCTCGCCTGGTACTTTGATCCGATAAGATGATAGTTTTTAAACGTTGTAGCGTATAAAACTAGGATGGGTGACTATTCATTACACGAAGATAGCACGGCTCCACACTCGATGGACCGATGACACTGTGAAATTAAGGTACTATGGCTTATCTCGAATTAGAAATACTTCCTTCATACTTTAGCCGCCTGGTACTTTGGGGCGAAGCCCTACCGTGCTGCATGTGTACTGAGGGCCAGAGGTGCAGACTGTTGCCAACAGTTATAAGGTACACTGTGCTTTCGCTAACAAAGATCTCTCGTACAGTTATGGGCGCCTGGTACATTTGATCCAGTAAGGCCGTTTGTCCACCGCCGCCGTCACCGGACCGTCAACGAGAACGAGATGACGGCGCCGAAGTACTGATACATAGACTACTAATAGCCGCGTGTCCACCGCAAGTCCGTCACCCGAGCACCGTCATCCCGGCCGCCGAGTTTCGAGTAGATCGGCGTGACCTGGGGCCTTTGAACGACTTTTGAAACTCACTCAAATATCTCGGCCATTCGATCTCTGGCAGAGATAGGCCATCTCGTATATGAAAATGTCGCTCATTGAGCCAAAACCCTATGCTCACTCACCACCGTGATTTATCTCGGTTGATGACATATTTTTCAAACGAAATGCGTTTCGTTTCGGTCATATACGATTAATCGAATGATTTTTTGATCGATTATTCTAGTGTTTTGTACAAATGACCATCAAATTAAATTGTAATTTGGTGCTAGTATAAAATTATGAAAATACAAAGCTGAAATTGTGGAAAATAAACTGTTTTTTGTACAAATTGGAGATTTCTTGTTCATTGTATGAATGTTGACTAAAATAGACCAAAAACTAAACGTAATCCTTCGCTCGGACAAGCAGTGCTGCCATTTGATTCTGACGTTTTTGGCGTTAGATCTAGCGGTTCAATGACTTACCTACTCGTGTTTTTTTTTCAGTCTCGAAGTTAATTTTATTTTATAACAAGTTTAAGATGCGTTTGCCATATCGATGATATTTGCTAGCATTAGTCGCTGGGAATTTTGTTTTTTTTTTTGAGTTACAATAGAACAATCGGTTGGCCTTGTACGGTTCACACAGTA
Source organism: Chloroclysta siterata (assembly GCA_932294275.1). Classification (NCBI taxonomy): domain Eukaryota; kingdom Metazoa; phylum Arthropoda; class Insecta; order Lepidoptera; family Geometridae; genus Chloroclysta; species Chloroclysta siterata. Next base: position 1,280,513 of record OW028595.1, on the reverse strand, counting down.
CAATAGTGCAGTGTGTATTTCCCGGGAATCTCGCGGCAACCGCGCGACCGGGAGCATCAGTCCACATTCAATCGCCATTATCTCTACCACGCCATTGAGGACGCGTCCTAAGTGGCATTGCATTGCGTCCCTCACTGTTTAGACCTACGGTTGTTATTATATTACATTTATTTACATACCGTCTTATCTTAAGGCGAAGACAAGAGCTAATGTGACTCTCGCTCGCACGTTTCGACTAGTTGAAAGATATAAAATCACTTAACTCATTTTGGAAAAATCGCAATCAACCATTTTGTGTGCAATCACATTGCACACAGTTTAGTAAAATAATCATTTTAATCGATACATGTTTTCCTACTCAAAAGTTTGCTTTACTAGTTTTTGTACTTATGCAAACTTTTAAGAAGGAAAACTTGTATCGAACAAAATGAAATTTTTACTAAACTGTGTGTAATGTGATTGCACACAAAATGGTTGATTGCGATTTTTCGAAAATGAGTTTAGTGATTTTATATCTTTCAACATGTCGAAACGTGCGAGCGAGAAGTTGTTTGATAGTTGTTGTTATTTATTATAGTTGATCAACCAGAGTCCGATGAAATTAAACATTTACTTGATTAATCACCAAATTTATTGCGAGTCACACGCGTTCATTTTAGATCGGCAAAGATACAGTTTTGGAGGCATAATTTGACATACGTCTGACAATCTGACACTAATACTAACTAAAGTTTGACAGCTGAGAGCTGCGGTAGAATCTATGAAATTACATTATGTTTAACAGTTGTCAGCCCCTTAACCTTCAAATCGGCACACAGCAATGCCAGCGCCAAAAAAAATGGGCGACTAGGCTACTTCTCGTCAAATTTTTGGCGACTTGGGTCAGTCTAGACTTGGCAAGACTGATTCCAAAGAAAACAAGTGGAAGTTTCGTTTCCGTAAATTGTTTGTTATTATTTTGTTGTTTACAAAGTATTGTAAGTGGTTTTCGACGGTTAGAAATAGAAGTAAAGAAAATGGAAAAAAGGTAGCGAAGTATTACCCAACTCTCCAGCAAAATATAAAGATGAGAGAGTTGATGGAATGCTATCCTGCCCTAAAGTCGGGCAAGTTTTCGGCATAATTTTCATAGCCGACCTAACAAGGATTGGAAGGCATGGCGAAAAGTAAGTGACCAACCATTTACCTTTATTAATACCTAGGCAACCATCTAATTATAGGTACTTACTTAATACTTTATCTTTGTATCTTTGTACCCTAGGACATACCAACCTTCTATCGTAACCTAAGTATAATGAAAAACTGACTGTGAAATGAGACATTTATACAGCGTCTAAATTAGGAAGAGGATTTTATGTATTTGTTCTGCATAGTTGTGTTTATCATTATCTTTATTAAAAACAAGTGGGACCTAGTGATGGTCGCAAAACTTAGTTACATAAGTACTAAAACTATTTTTGTTTTGATTGCAGATAAATGCACAGCACCACACGGCGGATGGATAAGGGTTTAGAGATGGTCTCTAATTTAAATCGACGCCAATCAATTAAAATTGAACATCAACCATGTCCTTAATGCAGACCCGCTGTCACCTGTAATATAATAAAAAAACATGTTTTACAAAAATATACCTAGGTTCACTTATATTTAATTATTACCTTTAAGTTATGATATAGTTTATTGAAATAAAAGGATTTAATAATAATATTTGGTAGTTTGACATTGTTTCTTTTTGTAGTAACCCATATCTATTCATGAAATGGAAATGTCCGTGCCCTTGATTATGTATGTTCCATCAGTATACTTATGTTTGAGTTAACATATACCATATTTGGTACCAACTAGGTGCTGGTAGCTCCCTGACCCCAAGAAACAATGTGCGGAAGATCTAGAAAAATTATATTATTGCCCCCAAGTGATACTTGGCTTCCAATCCACAATAATGGTAGACTAGTGTTTTAATCATGTTCTAATAACTAGGTAACATAACGAAGGTATCATAATTTTGGCTGTTATGAGGTTAGGTTACCGACTTACCTCCCTTTGATTTCGTGGAAATATTTTTCTGCTCCAAGTAGGTACGGCCTGATTTCCTCGATGAGCTCCCGGGTCAATGCTTTACTGAGCCTAAAGTGCTTCATAAAAGCATGATTCGAGAGCTCAAAGGCATCGAACAGCTCCGCCTCGTTTCTTCGTTTTCTATTAGGTATATCGTAGCTGTCGAGGCTTCTACGACGAGGTAGGAATTGCTGGAGGAAATCGTCCATTGCCTCGTCTCTCGTCTCGTACTCGCAAGTAATTTAAATAAATTTCGCTGAAAAATTATCGCAAAAATAGCATGAAACATGGAGTAGGTTGTTATTTTATGCTCAGTGAATGAAGATACAAGAGATCTCGATTAACGCGCTCAATCTCGGTCAGTACGGACCAGACGTTGCGTCTCGTATGAACTTTGAACGAGAAAATTGGGTAGTGAGATGGTGAGAATGGGGTTAAATAATTGTCACGAGTTATCGAACGAGATATGACGTCATCTCTAACGTGAGATAATCTCTGTCGAAGTGAGCATAAGGCCCCTGTGCCGGCAATCAGTGTTGCCACTTTAGCCAATTTTTAGCTAGATCTAGCCACATTTACGAAATAGTTAACTAAAGAAAAAAAATTTAGTTGCTAAATTTATTAGCTACACTTTAAAGCTACTTTCAACACTACTTAAGTAAGTAACCATCGTCTCAATCAATTTCAATTTGTGCTAATATAGGAAGAAGAATACATGATTAGATGCATTCAGAATGCAGCTAGTGTTCTGGTAAGATTTTGAGTTATGAAGTGGTAACCCCAAATATGTCTATGTACTAAGGTTGCGTTCCAAAACACTCCCATTAGAGTAATTCTCGACGCAATAATTAAAACGCGACTACCACCCACAAAAAAGCTGTAGGACTGAGCCACCGATATATCGGCGCTGTGGACAAACGATCGCCGTCACGTCATCTTAAACTCGGCCCGAAATAATCTCGTTCTCGTTGACGGTCCGGTGACGGCGGCGGTGGACAAACGGCCTAAGGGCCCATCCATAAGTTACGTCACACGAATTTCATTATTTTTTGACCCCTCCCCCGTCCTTGTCACAGCTGGTCACATTTGCGAGACCCATACCTGGTGTGATGTCACATATTTTGCTCCGAAATTATTTTTATTTCCATTTAAATTATATTTCCATAAAAGTTAGTGTTGTAATACTTAGATATAAAATATTATATTTTGAAAAAGTGTGATGTCACAAAATTTGGGACTCCTCCCCACCCCTTGTCACACAATGTCACACTTCGTCGACCCCCTCCCACCCCCTTAACGTAAGTTTCCGAGTTGCAATTTTACAATTATCGCGAAAATTGACGATCGCATGCGATCGTCAAAACCCCGAGTTCCGTACTCGCACAATTCGTCAAAATATCACGAATTTGACGATCGCTAAATTTATCGAAATGAGTTCCGTACTTGCACTGCTGCTGTTTCGTTACAGGGCATTCGTCAGCTGAGAATGCATATGCTAGCAGCCAGAGGATTCAACGTGGTGGCTATAGACTCGCGCGGCTCCAAGCACAGGGGTCGCGCTTGGGAGGCTGTAATTAGAGGCAAGATGGGCCAAGTGGAATTGGACGATCAGGTAACATCATTATAATATTACGCAGGTCTCTCTTCCCTCTCTCTTGTCGTGTCACTAGTTTCTTTGGAAACAGTGTGGTGAAAAGATTTTAAGTGCTCCTCAAGAGGCTAAGAGCTGATTTCACCATGCTCTGTTAGTTACTTAAGGATTAACAGGCCGTTAAATCTAACCTTAGATGTCAAACGCGTACATTCGCTGAGACGGGACCTGTTTGTCGCACTCGGCATATGGAGGACTAATCTGCACTTTCTCTTTTTACGTGTATTTGTTTTTTCTTTAGGTTATATTTTATTTTTGTTACTAGCTTTTAAACCTAAAGTCCACGTATGTTTGTGTGACAAATAAATACCTTTTCTTCTTCTTTCTTCTTCTTCTTCTTCTACATTCTGACATATTTAACGGCCCTTTAATCCTTTGTTAATCTAACAGAGCATGGTGAAATCAGCTCTTAGGCTCCTTTCGAGCACTTGACACATGTTATAGAACTTTTTGGGTTCTACGACATGCCGGTTTCCTCACGATGTTTTCCTTCACCCTTTGAGAGTACTGGGGCCTTATGCTCACTTCGAGCGAGATTATCTCACGATGGAGATGACGTCATATCTCGTTCAATAACTCGTTGACGTTGCGTCTAGCATGAACTTTGTATGAGAAAATTGGGGAGTGAGATGGTGAGAATGGGGATAAATAGTTATCGAACGAGATATGACGTCATCTCTACCGTGAGATAATCTCGCTCGAAGTGAGCATAAGGCCCCTGGCATTGTGCACATTTTTGAACAGAACTCATTGATGCACGATCGGTTTTGAACCCACGACCTTAGGATCGGAAGGCGGGGCCGCTACCACTAGACCACCAGTGCTCTCGCAGGAGGTCATAGAGGTTGTCTAGTGGTAGATCCTAAGGTCGTGGGGTCGAAACCGGTAGTGCACCAATGAGTTTTTCGATTCAAAAATGTATGTGCACAATGCCTGTACTCTCAAACGGTGAAGTAAAACATCGTGAGGAAACCGGCATGTCGTAGAACCTAAAAAGTTGTGTTAAGTACTCAGAACTAGAGTTTAAGAGTAGTAGAGCTCTTTGTGTGTGGCTCGTCCGGGTGCGTACTACCACCACGCCTTTTTCTGCCGCCAAGCAGCAACGCTGTGTTTCCGTTTGAAGAGTGTGGTTGCCGGTGTAATTACAGGCACATGAGGCTTAACATCTTTATGCCTCAAAAATGAAACTAAACACACCACGAGGCAGCCCTATTCACAGCTGTTTGTACTTTCTGTGTGTGCGTGACCTTGGTACTTACGTAAACAGTATCTGTCGTCAATTTCTGAGACAATATCATTTTACTTTTGTATGGGAATTTCGAAAACCATATATTCAACCTATGCACACGTCAAAGTATCCCAGTGCTTGGTCTGATCACGTGGTCTTTGGCCTTGTAGGGTTATTATGTTACACGTTGTATACCTTTCTAAATGTTGTAATGTGGGAGCGAGGTACATTAGCGGCAGTCTTCGCATTAAGGGGCTGACATCAAAAACTTCTCGCTCGCACGTTTCGAATGTTGGAAGATATAAAATCACTAAACTCATTTTCGAAAAATCGCAACCAACCATCTTGTGTGCAATCACATTGCACACAGTTTAGTAAAAATGTCATTTTGATCTATCATTATCATTTTTACTAAACTGTGTGCAATGTGATTGCACACAAGATGGTTGGTTGCGATTTTTTGAAAATGAGTTTAGTGGTTTTATATCTTTCAACATGTCGAAACGTGCGAGCGAGAGTCACATTAGCTCTTGTCTTCGCCATAATGTAGCTTTTCGTCTCTTTTAGGTAGAAGTGTTGCAATGGCTCGCCAAAGAAACAGCCTGTATCGATATGGAGCGCATTGCGATACACGGCTGGAGTTATGGTAAATATTATATTTTAGTTGTAGTTCTCTCTTGTTGTGTCACTAGTTTATTTCGAAACAGTGTGGTGAAAGGATTTTAAGTGCGCCTCAAGAGGCTCCTTTCGAGCACTTGACACATGTTATAGAACTTTTTAGGTTCCACGATATACCGGTTTCCTCACGATGTTTTCCTTCACCGTTTGAGAGTACAGGCATTGTGCACATAAATTTTTGAACCGAAAAACTCATCGGTGCACGATCGGTTTCGAACCCATCTTAGCATCGGAAGGCGGGCTCCTCGCTCCCACTAGACCACCTGTACTTTAGCATCAGTTGTAGTTGGGCTTGCAGAAAATAAAGTTATGCCTACGTCTCACTAAGTTCGATTGGCACCACCAGCTTCATTATAATATAACATTGTAACAAGGATCATACAAAAGAACGGTAGGAACCAAGCCGTAAGTTTGTTGGCTGTTCTTCTAGGCTTTGGTCGCGTGGAACTGGCACCTAGAGTCACCTAGCTTTAAGACGTTTCAAAGTCATACTTTGAGGCTTAAAATTTCAGGTGGCTACTTATCACTCCTCGGGCTAGCCACTCGCCCTAACATCTTCAAAGTCTGCGTGGCCGGAGCCCCGGTCACCTGCTGGCGACTCTACGATACAGCGTACACGGAGCGCTACATGGGAGCCCCGGCTAGGGCTCCGCACGCGTACACGCGGGCCTCTGTTATAGCACACGCGCCTTTCTTCCCGGACCAGTGAGTATTAAACTTACTCCTACAGATTTATAGGCGCCTGGTACTTTTGATCGGAATGAGAGCGAGTTTTATCACCTACACACTTATAGGCGCCTGGTATTTTAGATCTAAAAAAGAGCGAGTTTTGGGAGTATCTCGTACAGTGTGGGAGCCTATAAGTGTGCAGGACCTACACACTTATAGGCTCCTGGTACCTCTGATTCCAATACAACATCATAGCAATAAAGAAATACTTCTTCAACACTTATAGTCGCCTGGTATTTCCAATCGGAATCAGAAACAGTTTGAACTAGCGACAGTGAGTATCTCCTACACACTTTATAGGCGCCTGGTACTTTTGATCAGAATGACAGCCAATTTTATGAGTATTTCTTATGCACTAATGGACGTCTGGTACTTTTGATTCAGAAAGAGAGCATGTTTTGTATCTCCTACACACTTATAGGCGCCTGGTACTTTTGTTTACAATACACAGACAGTTTTGGTCATCGTTGCGCGTAAAACTAGGGTGATTGACCCACCACTCGATGAACCGATGGCATTGTAACAGTCGGGCTTTGATAGAGGTGGCTTCAATAAGAAAGATAGAGGTTTACCTTCATAAGACTTATAGGCGCCTGGTACTTTCAATCCGAGTTCAGAACACAGTTTTAGCACGCAACGTTCGTTATTACAGAAACTAAGATGGCTGACCTTTAACCAAGCTCAGCGACGTCGTATACAACGGCCCCCCACTCAATGAATCGATGATATAATTACATTTTGTTACAGGGAAGGAAGGCTACTTATTATACACGGATTGGCAGACGAGAACGTGCATTTCTGCCACACAGCAGCACTGCTGTCAGAGCTGGTGCGGCTAGGGAAGCCACATCGGGTGCAGGTAAACACCGTTCTGATAATAGTGATGGTAAACATCACGAGTTTAAAATACTAAAGTAGTAAGAGTAGTAGAGCTCTTTGTGTGTGGCTCGCCCGGGGAAGTACTACCACCACGCTTATTACTGCCGCCAAGCAGCAACGCTGTGTTTCCGTTTGAAGAGTGTGGTTGCCGGTGAAATTACAGGCACATGAGGCTTAACATCTGTATGCCTCAAGTTGATGGACGCAGGGCAGCTGCTTGTTCCATAAGCTAGTTGTGTAAAAAAAAAGTATTGACCATCAAAAGCAGTTATCTCTAATACTATAAGAATCAAAGTCCTGACTGACTGACTGACTGACTGACTGACTGACTGACTGACTGACTGACATATAGACAACGCACAGCCTAAACGGCTGGTCCTAGAGACTTGAAATTTGAGGAGTACATAGGTCTTATGGCGTAGAGGTGTACTAAGAAGGGATTTTTGGAAATTCAACCCCTAAGGGTGTAAAAAGGGATGAAAACGTTTGTATGAAAAATGATATTCCTTGAACCTACAAACTTGAAACTTGGATTACACATACTACAAGGCAAAAAAATAGGAAAGGCATTTTTAGTTTTTGAAAACTACCCTTAATAAGTGTGCAAAGGGATGTAAAAGTTTGTATGGGAGTTTTTTGGCCGCTGGTCCTAGAGACTTGAAATTTTAAGAGTACATAGGTCTTATGGCGTAGAGGTGTACTAAGAAGGGATTTTTGGAAATTCAACCCCTAAGGGTGTAAAAAGGGTTGAAAACGTTGGTTTGAAAAATTGTATTCCTTGAACCTACAAACTTGAAACTTGGATTACACATACTACAAGGCAAAAAAATAGGAAAGGCATTTTTAGTTTTTGAAAACTACCCTTAATAAGTGTGCAAAGGGATGTAAAAGTTTGTATGGGAGTTTTTTGACCGCTGGTCCTAGAGAATTGAAATTTGAAGAGCATATAGGTCTTATGGCGTAGAGGTGTACTAAGAGGGGATTTTTGGAAATTCAACCTCTAAGGGTGTAAAACGGGTTGTAAACGTTGGTATGAAAAATTGTATTCTTTGAATCTACAAACTTGAAACTTGAATTATACATGTACTCCAAGGCTAAAAATTAGGAAAGGCATTTTTTTTTTTAACTACTCTTAATAAGTGTGCAAAAGGATGTAAAAGTTTGTATGGGAGTTTTTTGACGGCTGGTCCGAGAGACTTGAAATTTGAAGAGTACATAGGTCTTATGGCGTAGAGGTGCACTAAGAAAGGATTTTTGGAAATGCAACCCCTAAGGGTGTAAAAAGGGATGAAAACGTTTGTATGAAAAATAGTATTCCTTGAACCTACAAACTTAAAACTTGAAGTAGATGTAAGTACTCCAAAGCTAAAATAATAGGAAAGGCACTTTTAGTTTTTTTAAAGTAGGTATTACAGTCTGAACCTAATGAGCGGGGAGAGACGACTGGCGACGCTACATACAGCCCGATTGCAAGTACCTGTGTGTGGCTAGCCGCCACAACAGTTTGATTTTCGAAAACAACCCCTAAAACGTTACCCTCCTTCGTTGCGCTCGAGTAAAAAGGATACAACGAGGCGTAAATGTTTGTAAAGGGCATTCTAAAAACGGGAATCTTGAGTTGGTACAAAGAGATCTGAGGGTATCTAGCGTGCCTGCATGGGGATCAAAGTCGAGGAGCTGTTTCGTTTCGTTTGTTTTTGGGGTAGAAACTAGGAACAAATAAGTACATATTTTCCGTGTAAGGTTGTCTTTGTTGTATTTGTCATGTTTGTGCTAAACTCAGTATCTATACCTACCTACCTAATATAAGTAATGTACGCCTATAGGTATCTCTTATACCTACGTAGGTATTTAAAATCCTACCCTAATAATATACAAATCAATGCGAAAGTTACGATGTTTGGATGTTTGTGGCTCAATCACGGCTCACCACTTCAACGCGTGCGAAGCCGCGGGAAGCCACTAGTACTATCATATTATTACACGAAATGGATACTATTGTTAATACAGATGTTAAGCCTCATGGGCTTAACATATTACAAACTTTGGCTTAGTTTGGGGCCAGATAGTGCTGTGTGGAAAGTCCGCCAATATTTATTTATACAAGGTGTTCCAATAATTGTGTATATAAACTTCAGGGGGCTAAAGTACCCATCAATATGAATAACTATTTCTAAGGAACCAACACTGAACGCGAAAAAAAAACAGCTGTTTCATACAAAAGTTCAATACCTACCTGGCTAAAATGTATGAAACAGCTGTTTTTTTTTCGCGTTCACAGTGTTGGTTGCTTAGAAATAGTTATTCATATTGATGGGTACTTTCGCCCCCTGAAGTTTATGTACACAATTATTGGAACACCTTGTATATTTGACTGTTGGTTATCTTTATCTTATCTTATATTATCTTATCTTCCAGGTATACCCAGGAGAAAGGCACTCCCTTCGCGCAGTTCACGCCGCGAAGCATTACGAAGCAACTCTTTTGCATTTTCTGCACGAAAACTTGTAATAAAAAACATAATTCAGTCGGTAGTAGCTCTGCCTTCTGCGCTGTAGGCCGTGGGTTCGATCCCCGCACAGAACAAACATTTGTAATGAACATAGATGTTAATTCTCTGTCCGAGTGTTGTATTATAAGTTATTTACATACAAAAACTAAGTACATTATTGGATCAGCTATCTGGTTCCCATAGAACATGCTTTGCTTAGTTTGGAACTTTGAAACTAGATGGCGCTGTTATTAAATGTCAACAAATATTTTAGAAGCAAAGTTTTTAATCATGTCCCTAGTAGTGCCTGTGACAGGATTTAGATGGAGTAGAATTGAGAAACTTAAGAAAAACTTAAGTTGTGAAGTTTCTTAAGTGAAAATTGAGTTCTTAAGTTTTTTAAGAAAATGAAACTTCACTTAAGAAACTTAACAAGCGTCATACAAGTTGACGTGAACTACGCAAAAAGAAAATTTATATCATCAGTACCCCAAGTATGAGTTGTGTTTACCATATTTGGTTTTTCGTTCTTGTTCCGTGTTCATTGCGGGTTTTGTATGAAGGCGCGATAGAGATACCGATACGGAACTTTATGTTCTACTACTAATTTTCATCAAACTCGCAACATAAAGTTATCGGTATCTCTATCGCGTCTTCATACAAAACCCGCAATGAACACGGAACAAGAACGAAAAACCAAATATGGTAAACACAACTCATACTTGGGGTACAGTATCTTTTACGCCACAAGTTGATGGACGCAGTGCATTGTAGGGCACGTTATCGTGCGTGACCTGTGAGGCAATGCTTTCACAAACTCTACTACTGATAAACAAATCCTTTCTTTCGTTTACACAAAGGTTTTGTTACATACAGTTAATGTATTTGTGCAATAAAATTCGGTAGGTTTTGTTTATATTCAATGTAATCTAAATTCTTACGTCAAGTCAAGAAATTTTACTCAAGAAATGGGATTAACTAATCTGAAAATAAACCTCTTTGGTTTACGAATGTCAACAGTATGACTGTTGATCTTCTGTTGACATTCGTAAATCAAAGAGGTCTATTACCAAAGAGGTACTTCAGCCAAGTTAGTGAAAACTTTAATGGATTTTATTTTTACTTTCCTTTTATTCGTAATGTAAAGCACAGTGTTTACCTCGGGTTTAAGACTTAGGGCCGGTTTCACCATGCTCTGTTAGTTACTAATCAAGTATTAAAAGACCGTTAAATCTAACCTTAGCTGTGAAACGCGTACATTTTGACATATTTAACGGCCCTTTAATCCTTTGTTAATCTAACAGAGCGTGGTGAAACCGGCCCTTATCCCTCGAACTTATTGGCTTCCATTAATTACGTGAGGTGATATTGGCGATTTTACGACCCCCCCTCTTCCCTTGATGAGATGTCGTCAGATTTTGCACGACCCCTTAAGAACACTCATTTTGAAAATCTCACATTAGATTAGGGGTGGGGCCTAATCTAATTTGAGATTTTCAAAATGAGTGTTCTTAATGTTATTTAATCAATTTGTGCTAGATTGCATAGGTATATTAAAAATAATCATTTTATTATTTTTCATTCAAAAAAAGATACCCATTTTTCTCGCAATTTTATACCTACACCTCGCGGGAAAAAATAACGTAATATTTGCCGAGACCCCCTCCCTCCCTCACGTGACATAGGGAGGGGTTCTAATCGACCCCCCCCTCACAACGCCTCACGTAATTAATTAGACGTAATTATGGCCCCAGGTTGAAAGGTATAAAATATAAACTTATTAATGAAAAATCGCAATCAAACAAGTTGCGTGCAATTTTATTGCACACAGCAAAAATATGCTTTGCTCCAAACAAGTTTTCCTACCAAAAAGTTTGATTTTAGTTTTCGTACTAATGCTTAGTTCAAAACAACAACAGCTTCGTTAATATAACTTTTGACGCAAGCCTTATATAAATAATTATTCTTTTTTTTTGTTTTCCATAGATATATTCAAACATATTTTTTTATATGATTTGAGACTATTACGGCCGGTTTCTGAAAGTCCAATCAAAAGTAATGGCTCAAGTCACTTGCTATCTCTATCTAAATCGATGTTATATCTGAAATGGCGAGTGACTTGACATCCGATTAGTTTTGATCGAGCTTTCAGAAACCGGCCGCTAGAATGGTAGAACGCGTGGATTGTATAATGTTGGTTTTATGTAATAGATTTCACTTAATATCAAGTAGGAATTATTTTAATTACTTGAATAAATAAACCACCCATAGGCATTAAAAACTGCTAAAATGCTAGTTAAATACTTGAGAAGGCAGGCATTTGGGACCACAAGAAACTGGGACCGCGGTCCCTGTCGCCTGATTCATTAATTTAATTACTTTTCCTCAGGCAACTGGGACCACTTATTAGCACTAAATCTATTGTTTAATCCGAATTTAAGTACAGTTCGAACGAAAAGTATTACGAGTATCTACCTGTTTGAAACAAAAGGGCTATTTTTCTGGCGACTGTACAATTACTTCTATACAGGTTGTGGTCCCAAATGGCAGAACAAAAAATGCAATCAGGCGACTGGGACCGCGGTCCTAGTTTCTTGTGGTCCCAAATGCCTGCCTTCTCAAATACTTAGGCGAAATATTATCATTGTTGATATGCAATTATGTACATAATTTATTCGTTTTAGTGTTAGTTTTATACCACTCGAAGACACTGCAAAGATTTTGTAAAATCCTGAAACTTAGAGCACCGGTGGTATAGCGGGAGTGACCACGCCTTTGTAAGTCAAAGTCAAAGTCAAAGTCAAAATGTATTTATTCAATAAAATCACAAGGATCACTTTGAAACGTCTTAAAGCTAGGTGACTCTAGGTGCCAGTTCCACGCGACCAAAGCCTAGAAGAACAGGCAACAAACTTACGGCTTGGTTCCTACCGTTCTTTTGTATGATCCTTTTACAATGTAATAATATAATATATTATTGAGCCTATATTACTAAGCCTTCGTAAGGTTGTAGGTACGCATCCGGTCGTGCTCGAATGGATTTTTCCTGTCGAAAAATGTATGTGCGCATTTCCAGTGCTCATAAGTCGACGACAAGAGCTAATGTGACTCTCGCTCGCACGTTTTGACATGTTGAAAGATATAAAATCACTAAACTCATTATCGAAAAATCGCAATCAACCATCTTGTGTGCAATCACATTGCAATGTGATTGCACACAAGATGGTTGATTGCGATTTTTCGATAATGAGTTTAGTGATTTTATATCAAAATCAATATTTTATGTCAAAATCGCAATCAACCATCTTGTGTGCAATCACATTGCAATGTGATTGCACACAAGATGGTTGATTGCGATTTTTCGATAATGAGTTTAGTGATTTTATATCTTTCAACATGTCGAAACGTGCGAGCGAGAGGTACATTAGCTCTTGTATTCGCCTTATACGGTGAAGACACATTTTGCACACGTTGCTCCAGTCTGATATATTCCTGGGGCCTTAAGCTCACTTTGAGTGAGATTATCTCACGGTAGAGATGACGTCATATCTCGTTCGATACACAGGGCCACTGTCATTTTACCGGCTCTTTGGTATACCTATTTGTCACTGTCAACCTGTCATTTTACCTACAACTATATGTCAATGAAAAGAGATGGCAACACTTTTATCGGCCATTTCAGCTAGTGGAGCCATCAGTCACTATTATAAAACCATTGATATTGAAGTATATTAAAAACGGGATATTTTGTGAGTTTTATTGTTTCTTTCAATAGCAAAATATGGTTAAAATAATTATGGTGTGTTCAAAGAAAAAAACCGGCCAAGTGTGAGTCGGACTCGCGCACGAAGGATTCCGACCTATAAAAACGGCAAAATAATCACATTTGTTGTATGGGAGCCCCGTTAAATATTTATTTTATTCTGTTTTTTAGTATTTGTTGTTATAGCGGCAACAGAAATACATCGACAGTCTAACTATTACGGTTCATGAGATGCAGCCTGGTGACAGACGGACAGACAGACGGACGGACAGCGGAGTCTTAGTAATAGGGTCCCGTTTTACCCTTCGGGTACGGAAACCTAAAAGACTTAATTGGCCGAAATGGATAGAATGTTAGGACAAAATTACTTACTGTCAGATCACATGTTTGCACACACAGTTTAACTGTAAATAATTTTAATTTTAAATTTCAATTTTCTCTATCCTTCAAGTTTTTTGTAAGAGAACTCTTTTTAGGGTTAAGCTCGCCTTTGTACATTTATTTATATTTAAGTTTACTATAGTCGCGTTTAACTCTCGCTGCAGGCTCGGTCATAAGTTATAGGAACGAGACAGCAATATTGCTATCTCTCTCTCTCTCTCTCTCTCTCTCTCTCTCTCTCTCTCTCTCTCTCTCTCTCTCTCGCACTTAGGAGAACGGACGATCCTTTTGTATAAGCGCGTAAGATGATTTATGACCGAGTTTGCAGCGGGAGTTTAACGCGACTATAGGTTGAGCACTGACCGAGCCTGCAGCGCGAGTTTAACGCGACTATAAATATTATTACTGTGTAGAATAAAGAAAATTAAATACTATTATAAGTTTCAATTCATCCGTGATTGACACATGCAACCATGCCTAAATATCAAGAAACAAAAACACGAGAAATATCCCGTTTTTATACGAATATTGATCAAACAATGACTTAAACAGGGCTTCCCAAACTGTGCGTCGCGGCTTCCCGAATTCCGGTGATTTTTTAACCAACATTACTCGAGGTCTTAGCACAGAGTGTAAACATTTGGAATAAAAGTGTACCTATTGTGAAATCCTGATTTAAATGAAAATGTTTCGAAAGTTTTGAAGGAAACCGCCGCCATTTTCTTCAAAACAAATGACGGCCGACTTGACTATGGACTGACTTGACTATAAAGTATTTAATCTATATCACTTGACACTGGCAAGATTGTCTGTCGAATGACGGACAGGTGCCATAAATAAAGAAAAGAAGAAGTTTCTGAATAAATGACTCAATTTATCAAGTACTTATTGTCTTTGGGCTTCAATGCAGTTTGAAGTCATTTTTATAATACGCGCCTAAATGTCTTTGTTTTTTTTAATTGATTTTTTTTTATAGTTGAAAAACTAAATATATACTATAATATATTTAAATTTTGTTTTATTTGTTGAGGTGTTTATAGTTTAGAGCTATTTTGAGTAGTAGGCAAGTGCAGTCAAAATTATCTCGTCCTCCTTGGCTTGTCCTTGGCTTTTTCTTATTTTATTTCTTGAAATAAATTAAGGATGTACTCAGTTCTCGTAAAATGGTGACAACGACCAGGTCTGATGATGGAGCCAAGGTCTGTTCAGCGTATTCTCTTATCTGTGGTTCAGCGGAACTCTTCAATAAATAGGCCAATAGCGTTGAAACTTAGTTACCATACCAAGTTAGAGTTAGGCGGTAGTCAGAAAAGAGTCCAAACATAATGTTTGGACTTGCCTCTGACTACCACCTACTCAAAGTTTTGGTGGGTTCGTCGGGTCGTATCACGAGATCTCAATTCGGGGCGAACCACTATCTCTCTCTTGTCGTGTCACTAGTTTCTTTCGAAACAGTGTGGTGAAAAGATTTTAAGTGCACCTCAAGGCCTTAGGATCGGAAGGCGGGGCCGCTACCACTAGACCACTAGTGTTTACTACTAATGGGCGAACCACTAATGTTATTAAACTAAATACAGGAAACATAAAAAATAGAAAAAAACATGCTTACCTTATGCAATACAGTACACAATAACACTGCTCGACTATCAGTTATAACAATCAAAGGCTACGCAGAACCTGCGACACAAGATCTTTATAATCTTAGTGTAGGCTCTGCAGGTCACAAACTTGCGACACATCTGGTGATTAAATTACCGATCAAAACTAATCGGATGTCAAGTCACTTGCTATCTCTATCTTATTCGATGTAATAGCTGAAATGGCGAGTGACTTGACATCCGATTAGACACAAAACAGGTGATTAACCTAATGTTTGACAGCCTTCACAGCTCAGTTGGTAGTAGCTCTGCCTTCTGTGCCGTAGGCCGTGGGTTCGATCCCCACCGAGAACAAACATTCGTGTGATGAACATAGATGTTTGTTCTCTGTCTGGGTGTTATATAATATTATATGTATGATTTACAAAAAAAGTATATAAGTAGTATATCAGCTAGGTATCTGGTACCCATATCACAAGCTTTGGCTTAGTTTGGGGCGAGATAGTGCTGTGTGGAATGTCCATATTTAGTAATTATTTATTTATTTAATGTTGTCCTTAATTAAATGTAATGTATGTCCTATTTTTTGAAGAATAAATTATTATTATTATTTCCATAATTGGCCTCTTGTCAATTAGCACCACTGAATTTTATTTGAAAGCTATGTAGATCTTAATTTATAACTTAACTAGCTGGTGCCCGCGACTTCGTATGCGCAGGATTAGTATTTCGGGTAGCTTATATTAGCGTGGCGTAGTACATATGTGTAACTCTAGCGGTTTTGGCAGCGCACGCCAGAATAGCTCGCAGATGGTAGTTTTTTTCCTACTTACTTGACACTTATCGTCATATTTTGGACAATTCACACAATATCTTTATAAATTGTAGCCTATGTGTTATTCTGATGTATAATCTATATTATTGTAAAGTTTCATTAAAATCCATTCAGTAGTTTTTACGTGAAAGAGTAACAAACATCCATCCATCCATACTTACAAACATTCGCGTTTATAATATTAGTAGGATTTCGTAGTATTTTTAATCTCATCTGTTTTCTAACTTGCCTGCATCTCCTGCCTTATTTTAAGCATGTATATGTTATGTATTCTTGTGGCAAATCAACTATTGTCTATGATATACCTAAGCGCTAGCTAGTTACTAGTTCCACGCGACCAAGGTTAGGGGACGGACGGGCAGGAAGGATATGCTAACTTTGGATGAAAAGAAAAAATACTAAAACATAATTGATCGAGTGAGCGAAGCGAACGAAGATCTTAGTTTCAACTTGGGCGATTTGGCATTTTATGTATGTATGTATGTATGTATGTATGTATGTTTGTCTGGCGATAACTTTAGAACCGTTGATCCGATCTGCATGAAATTTGATATGTCGATAGCTTGTACTTGAGAAATTTACTGGTAAGTATATGAGTAAAATCGGATAGAGGGTTTTTGAGATATGGGGTTTTTTAAGAGGGTAAAAATAAAAAAAGTGACATAAAAAAATCAAGTTACATGTCATATGGAAAGGCTTTGCTTGGACATTCCAAAACAATTTTTACTTTTTTTTTGGGACGCTCGGTTTTTGAGATACAACAAAAAAGTTAAATTAAGATAACCAGCGAACCAAGAGCTCCCATCTCTAAGAGTTTCGTTGGCATCAAGGTTTTTCTACTGGTCGGCCAGTTCCTTTGCTTTTTCTTATTTTTTTTTCTTGAAATAAATTAAGGAGGTACTCAGTTCTCATAAAATGGTGACAACGACCAGGTCTGATGATGGAGCCAAGGTCTGTTCAACGGAACTCTTCAATAAATAGGCCAATTGAGTTGAAACTTGGTTACCGTACCAAGTTAGTAGGCGGTAGTCAGAAAAAAGTCCAAACATAATGTTGGACTTGCCTCTGACTACCACCTACTCAAAGTTTTGATGCGTTCGTTGGGTTGCATCACGAGATCTCAGTTCGGGGCGAACTACTAGTTTATATTTATGAATTAACTATTTATAATTATAATCTTTGGACATTTAAGGCGAAGACAAGAGCTAATGGGACTCTCGCTTGCACGTTTCTGTGATTGCACACAAAATGGTTGATTGCGATTTTTCGAAAATGAGTTTCGTGATTTTATACCTTTCGAAACGAGCGAGAAGTTGTTTGATAGTTGTCAGCCCCTTAAGTTTGTTATTTGAGATCAATCATAAGAAAAAATTAAGCCTTCTCCAAGTCAGAACATTTTTTTTAAATCAGCCATTATCCGATTTGTCCTACCAGTAGGTACTACTCAGTACCTAAGGTCATTGCCATTTTGTAGGTATCAGCTGTTATCTCTGTGTCGAAGGTCAAGACTGTTGGACGTCGTGCCACGTCATAATTATACATATTATAAGTATTTTATTCTAATTCAGGTCTTAAAACAAGTTTACCGTGAACATTTTTAGAAGTTGGTAGGTTTGTGAGAGCTCTGTGTGTGGATATTCGCCGATCGAGTTTGTTACCTGTTTTTTTTATACATGCAACTAACTGATGGAGCAAGCAGATGGCCCACCTGATTTTAAGTTGTAACCATCACCTATAACGAAGCATTGCCTCGTAAGGCACGCACGCTAGAAACGTGCCCTACGATGCACTGCCCTGCGTGCAACTTGAGGCATACAGATGTTAAGCCTCATGTGCCTGTAATTACACCGGCAACCACACTCTTCAAACCGAAACACAGCGTTGCTGCTTGGCGGCAGAAAAAGGCGTGGTGGTAGTACTTCCCCGGACGAGGCCTTCATAAATTAATAGCGTGTAGGCTAATTTTGAGCACCGATGGTCCAGTCGGAGTGACCCTGCCTTCCGACCGTAAGGTCGTAGGTTCGATCCGGTCGTGCACCAATAGATTTATTCATAGAAATAATTATGTGCGCCGTGCCAGTTCCTACTCTCAAACGGTGTAGGAAAACATCTTGAGGAAACCGGCAAGTCGTAGAACATAAAAAGTTCTAATACCCCGTTACACTCAGCTCATGTCCGTGGAAATGTGCAGAGACATGAGCAGGGACTTGGGCAATGCGAGAATGTAAACAGGCCACTTCCATGTCCACTCGCGTTGCCGCTCGCGTTACCCGTGTTGCGTGAACGCTGCCGGCGACGCTGCCGCAGACATATGGACGGCAACATTTCTGTCCACGCGAACGGCAAAGCGAATGTCTAAATGTAAACGCCGTATATAACATGTGTCAAGTGCTCGAAAGGACATTCTTTGAGGCGCACTTATAAATCATTTGACCACTCTATTTTCAAAGAAACTAGTGACACCAGATGCGTAGCTAGGTGTACAAGAGCCCCGGTGCATAGATAAAGAATCTGGCATAGAGAAATAATTTTGTGAGCTAGGCTCAAGGTTTTCTAGCTTCGGGAGCTGGCTCACTCTCTTTTCAAATCTCCGGGGCCTGGTGCAGTGCACCTGGCCCTACGATAGCTACGCCATGACACGACAATGAACAAGAAGTAAAATAACCTTTTTACGAGAATCTCTGCTATAGATAGGTACGTAATAACTTGAATAACTGGTTTCGTGAATAGTTTATGTGCAACTTTGCAAGATTGAGGAAAACGATGCAAAATATCCGTGGCAGGTACTTATGACCCTGCCGAATTAAGTAGAAATATAAAATCAACTTAACTACAGTCTATCATCATCTAGTGCCGTGTCCGTGGATGTCCAGGCGAAGATTTAAGGAAGATCGTGGTGGTTCATAGTCTAAGTCAAAGTTAAAAGGTATTTATTCAATAAAATCACAAGGATCACTTTGAAACGTCTTAAAGCTAGGTGACTCTATGTGTCAGTTCCACGCGACCAAAGCCTAGAAGAACAAAGAACAGGCAACAAACTTAGGGCTTGGTTCCTACCGTTCTTTTGTATGATCCTTGTTACAATGTAATTTAATACAATATTGAAGCTGCAGTGTGGTGCCAATCGAATTTAAAAAGGTAGAGGCAATCAAATTCATATGACAGCACACGCTACGATTCAAACTACGACCTGGCATAGAATGAAACCCTTCCACCAACTCCCGTGAATGAACACACCAGGATGTCCTGAGTATGAAGGTACACACAATCAACACTAGGCAAATTCTCCCACCACGCCTATTTCGTCGTCAAGCAGCGTTGCTGTGTTTCGGTTTGAAGAGTGTGGTTGCCGGTGTAATTACAGGCACATGAGGCTTAACATCTGTATGCCTCAAGTTGATGCTGGACGCAGGGCAGTGTATCGTATTAGGGCACGTCACTATCGTGCGTGACTTACGAGGCAATGCTTTGTTTGTGATGGCTAGTACTTAACATCTGGTGAGCCATCTGCTTGTTCCATCAGCTAGTTGTATAAGAAAAACTTTTGAAGGTTAGTTTGGTCTAAAGAATGACGCATGTAGGTAATTTGCCTTCGACCGCAAATAATACCACTAATGTCAGATGACTCATAAGATGGCAATCATTAACCTTCTCGCTCGCATATTTCAATATTTTTTAAGATATAAAATCAAAGTGTAGTTATGATAATAATAATATTTTTATTCGTTTTTTTTAAAGTACCTAAGTATTTAAATTGAAATTACTTTACAAAGAATACAAGTATTTACAGAACAAAATACACATGAAACAGTTCAATTATCTGCAGACCGTTGCAAACTTGCAAACGATCTAGAGATGATAGCTTAACGGATCCAAATCAGTGACAATCGAGAGCGTCCCCAAGACACTTTGTTTTTTCGAATTGACGACTAAAATGTTGGTATAATAGTATGACGATTGCCGACAGCGTTACCGCTACTGGCGAACGCAGAAGGCGCTCTGCCATACAAAAGGGTTTTTTGACAACAAACGCAAGGGCACCACTTGGGTACGGACCTCGGCTTAGGCTGTTGCCGGGGGAGAGAGACATAGACATAGACAGACATTTATTTGCTACTTTAACACACACATTACAAATTATTAAAAAAACTAAAAAAAGAAACATTTTAAAAAATACATAATGATTGAATGAGATGAAATTATATAAATATAGTTGTAACAAAAATAAATGGACAGATAACAAATGGAGTGAATTAACAAAAAAAAAAAAGAGAGATGACGGAGAGATCGTGGCCCAGAAGGGGCGTTAAAGGGGACTGCGTCTTCAACCCCTCCGGAGGGGCCGGTGTAGGTGTGTAGTGTTGCTTGTGTGCGGGTTCGATGAGTCGATCACCTCCACATTTGCGGAGGTGATCGTGTCATCTGGGTCACCTAAATCGTGTCTATAGGTCTACGGAGGGTACGATCCCCAAGACACTGGCTGCATTGCCACGCTTATATATTTTTATAGCTTATAGTTATAGTTTTACTAGGAACACTTAAGAAACAGCTGTTTTTTATAATTCCAAAAGTCATTATCCGTGTGGTACGAGGCCCGTATCAAAGGGAAGTCAAAAGTCAAAATGTATTTATTCAATAAAATCACAAGGATCACTTTGAAACGTCTCAAAGCTAGGTGACTCTACTCTAGGTGCCAGTTCCACGCGACCAAAGCCTAGAACAACAGGCTTATCTTACAATTGTTTTGGTCGTGGGTTTAAATCCCACTTGGATAATTACTTTTAGGATATGATAAAAAAAAGAATCCTACATAAAGGACAGATTGAGTAAAGCTGAGGTCAACAAAAGGTTACCAAAGGTCGCTTTGATTTTTTATATTTTCCTGCGGCCAGCAGACCGCAATAATATAATTAAATCTACATCTACACTAATATTATAAAGAGGTAAACTTTGTATTTTTGTATGTAACGAATAGGCTCAAAAACTACTGGTCCGATTTCAAAAATTCTTTCACCATTAGAATGCTACATTATCCCTGAGTAACATAGGCTATATTATATTTTCAAAAAAATCAGGGATCCTTACTTAAACTTCAATAATGTAACCCAAGGTGGAAAACAAAAAACCTTACATCGCGTGCGCTGCGAAAACTATTGAAGATAGAACAAAATAATGTACTACGATTTTGTAGAACACGTTATCATCTACAAAAAATGTCACGACAGCATATGTCTAACTATTATAGTTATGTCACAATAAGTGTTCTTTTATTATAAAAAATTAATTGAAATGCCTCCGCTAGAAAAGGGTCTTTATTTGTACCTTGGTATTAATCCTTATCCAAATAAATCATTTCATAATTAAGACGGTTTCAATACCTATAGATTACTTCTTAAATTTTTCAAATCGGACATTCCATTCAAAAGATATGACGAAATTAAAAATGTTTACGGGTCCACGGTTCACGCGCGGGGTGCGATTTCACTCACTCAAGGAGAAGCGCGTGCAAATGTATGAAATAAGTAGATGCGAGGCTCGAACCCACGGTCTAAGTTTATCCTAAAATGTTCAAAAAATTTATGACCACCCATGCGAAGCTGGGACAGGCCGCTAGTGTTAAATATAGTTGATGTGATGGCCAATTTTACTTTACCTTACAACGTACGTAGACAAGTGGCCATCGAAGACGCTTCACACTATTTATTTACAAGTCTGGCTTCATCTTCATCAATACTTTTCAGGTTTAAGACATTTATTTTCTCAAAAGAAATTACATTTCAAATAGACTAGAAACAACATTAAATGCAAATCTATATTTTGGGCGAGTATAGGCACAGACTAGCAATAGTAAGTACTTAGTTGGTAAACAAACACGGGTACATAAATCAAAATAGATAAGCAAAAAACATAAAATATAAAAAAATATTTTAACAATATATTCTTTATAATAACCATTCCTTTCTAATTCTGCTGATTCTCAAATGAATTAAAAAAAAAATGCTAAAAAAATAACTTTTTCGCTATATTAATATAATATAATAGGTATTTTATTTTTGGAATAAAATTAGTGTAGAAGTCCTTTGTGACACCGCCATTTGACATTAATAAAATCCTGTCCATCCAAAGGTTGTCTGGAAGAGATCGCTCATAGCGATAAGACCGCCCATTGTACTTCGCTGTATTTTAAATTAATTCTTAAGTGTTATGTTATTTTATTGTGGTGTACAATAAAGAGTTTTCTATCTATCTATCTAGGTACTTTTCTAACTCTGCAGGTTTTCTTATTGTTTATTTTGATTAATTTAAATATTTTAAATGATTATCGTATAATCCCCGTACAGTATATACGTCCCTAAAAGTTTTTTAACTAAAACAGGAGACCAACGGCTTGTTTCTGAAAGCCCGATCAAAACTAATCGCATGTCAAGTCACTTGCTATCTCTATTAATTCGATGTAATAGCTGAATGGCGAGTGACTTGACATCCGATTAGTTTTGATCGGGCTTTCAGGAACCGGCCGAGAGTCTGCTATTTTAGTTATAGTATTCTCTTATCTGTGGTTATAGTGAATACACATTTTTCTCAGGAAGAGATCGTTTTTTTAACGATAAGACCGCCCATTGTACATTTTGTTTTTCTATAATTGTTATAATTTGTCCTATTTTGTTAGTTTGTAAGGTGTGCAATAAAGAATTTTCGTTCATTCATTCATTTTTTATCTACACTAATCTACACTTCTACACTAATATTATAAAGAGGAAAGATTTGTATTTTTGTATGTAACGAATAGGCTCAAAAACTACTAGTCCGATTTCAAAAAATCTTTCACCATTAGAATGCTACATTATCCCTGAGTAACATAGGCTATATAATATTTTCACAAAAATCAAGGATCCTTACTAAAACTCCAATAATGTAACCCAAGGTGGAAAACAAAAACCTTACATCGCGTGCGCTGCGAAAACTATTAATGATAGAACAAAATAATGTACTACGATTTTGTAGAACACGTCATCATCTACAAAAAATGTCACAACAGCATATGTCTAACTATTATAGTTATGTCACAATAAGTGTTATTTTATTATAAAAAAATCATTGAAATGCCGCCGCTCGAAAATAAATCATTTTATATTCAAGATGGTTTCAATACCTATAGATTACTTCTTGAATTTTTCAAATCGGACATTCCATTCAAAAGATATGACGAAATTAAAAATGTTAACGGGTCCACGGGTCACGCACGGGGTGCAATTTCACTCACTCTGGCGTGTATGAAATAAGTAGACGCGAGGCTCGAACCCACGGTCTTAGTTTATCCTAAAATGTTCAAAAAATTTATGACCACCCATGCGAAGCTGGGACAGGCCGCTAGTGTTAAATAATGTGGTTGTGTTTCGTTTACGCTCACCACTTGTCATCTTGCCATCGTCAGTCCTCCAAAACAAGTTTGTCCACAATAATAATAACTATTGACCACTTGGTCATCACAAATAAACCGACCAGTCTCGACTGGTATGCCGAAGAGTACGCACGCGTCAAGTGAAGTTATGTTGTAATTCGGACTTTATATGCATAAGTGTTAGTTTTTTTGACTGTGTTTAGTGTTTAACATGTATAGGTGAGTACATTCATAATTCCTATCCTAACCTAGACTTTATATGCATAAGAATTATGTTGTTTTTCGGCTGTGTTTAGTGTTTAATATGTATAGGTGAGTACATTAATAATTCCTAAGAAAATTTCTAAGAATTTTTTATTGTAATTGTAATGTTTATGTTATGAGTAGTAGAGCTTTTTGTGTGTGGCTCGTCCAGGGAAGGACTACCACCACGCCTTTTCTGCCGCCAAGCAGCAACGCTGTGTTTCGGTTTGAAGAGTGTGGTTGCCGGTGTAATTACAGGCACATGAGGTTAACATCTGTAAGCCTGAATTTGATGAACGCAGGGCAGTGCATGGTAGGGCACGTTCCTATCGTGCGTGACTTGCGAGGCATTGCTTTGTTATAGGTGATGGTAACCACTTAACATCAGGTGGGCCATCTGCTTGTTCCATCAGCTAGTTGTACTTATAAAAACAAAATCTAGCGATACCGTAGCAGTGTCGAAGTCAAAGTCAAAAGGTATTTATTAAAAAAAATCACAAGGATCACTTTGAAACGTCATAAAGCTAGGTGACTCTAGGTGCCAGTTCCACGCGACCAAATCCTAGAAGAACAGCCAACAAACTTACTTACGGCTTGGTTCCTACCGTTCTTTTGTATGATCCTTGTTACAATGTTATATAATACAACTAGTAATACAATATTGAAGTTCGTGACGTAGAGGCACCGTAGCAGTGACGTATGAGCACCGTAGCAGTTACGTAGAGGAACCGTAGCAGTTACGTAGAAGAACCGTAGCGTAGACGTAGAGGCACCGTAGCAGTGACGTAGAGGAACCGTAGCAGTTCCGTAGAGGAACCGGTAGCAGTGACGTAGAAGCACCGTAGCAGTTACATAGCGATTCCGAAGCCATGACAGCGTTGAAGAAAAATATTATGTTCATAGTTGACAGCCTTCACAGCTCAGTTGGTAGTAGTTCTGCCTTCTGTGCTGTAGGACGTGGGTCGATCGGAGTATATTATGTAGTTATACAAGGTGTTCCATTACTTGTACTTAAAACTTCAAGGGGCTAAAGTACCCATCAATATGAATAACTTTTTCTAAGGAACCAACACTGTGAACGCGAAAAAAAACCGCTGTTTCATACAAAAGTTCAATACCTACCTGGCTAAAATGTATGAAACAGCAATTTTTTTTTCACGTTCACAGTTTCGCCGCGGTTCCTTAGAAAAAGTTATTCATATTGATGGGTACTTTAGCCCCCTGAAGTTTCTAAACACAAGTATTAGAACACCTTGTATATAGAAGATTACTAATAATAGAAAGACATTATTTTCTAAGGAATTATTTAATGGTAACTTTATTTCACTGCCCGTTTTAGTGCGGTTTAAAATCGGTGTCTAATGCGTTTATTCTGCCTCATTAATATTATATACCTATTATAGAGCACTGGTGGTCCAGTGGTAGCGGCACCACCTTCCGATCCCAAGATCGTGGGCTCAAAACTGATCGTGCACCAATGAAATTTCCTGTTCGAAAATGTATGAGCACAGTGCCAGTACTCTCAAATGTACATGTGCCACTTAAAACCCTTTCACCACACTGTTTCGAAAAACTAGTGACACGACAAGAAGAATTGTAACATTGTAACAAGGATCATACAAAAGAACGGCAGGAACCAAGCCGTAAGTTTGTTGCCTGTTCTTCTAAGCTTTGGTCGCGTGGGACTGGCACCTACCACCTAGCTTTAAGACGTTTCAAAGTGATCCTTGTGATTTTATTGAATAAATACCTTTTGACTTTGACTTTGACTTTCTAGTAGAGGATATCAATCAACATTATAAATTTTTTTTTTATTGATAGATTGGCACTGACTTGGATCAGCTTAGCTATCTCTAGATCGTTTGCAACGGTCTGCAGATAGCTCAACTGCTTCATATGTATTTTGTACATTTTGTAAATACTTGTAATCATTGTAATTTTCTTTGTAATTATATGCACATTCAAATAATACAAATTATGTGTAGGTACTTGAATATCTAGATACCTACGAGTATAACTAATGAATTATATTATAGGTAGGAAAACTCGTTACATTCCCAATTTTCCTGTAAACACAAATGTATCAACTATAATATTGATAATAAATAAATATCCAGTTGTTATTTATTACTATAAATTGTTATTTACTATATTTATATAATGTTGTTGACAGTTACTTCGGTTTTCCTAAACACTTACCTACACTTAACTGAATTGTATTTATTTAAATATTGACTATTTTTAATTAATCATTTCTTGATTTATTAACTTTGACATACATTCCCAATACCTAGTTTATTTAGAATACCTAGCTCTTTTTTTTCGTGCCTTTATCAGATAACACCTACCTAGAGGTTTTTTACTGTAACTATACCTGTCTACCAACTATACGTATTATAATTTAAAACCTCGGCCTGCCTCCATGTTGCCATACCCTATGCAGGGTCCATGTGATACTTACTAACACCCAACAACTATGTATGTACCTAAACTAAACCATGTGTAAGCAATAAATGTATTGAGTATTGAGTACATTATATTACAAAGAAAATTACCATCAATACAAGTATTAACAATATGCGCAAAATACACATGAAAAAGTTGATCTGCAAGCAATCTAGAGATAGTTAAACTGATTCAGATCACTGCTTATCCGACGGCCGGTTTCTGAAAGCTCGATCAAAACTAATCGGATGTCAAGCCACTCGCCATTTATTTATTTATTACTAAGATGATAGTAGGCTTACAGTATGCAGACCAAAACGCTTACTATCTTAGTTTTATACTTAAAAATATAATTAAAGAAGCACAGATAACACGAATTTTGTCATTAAATATGTCGACATGTTGGACCTCGTGTATAAATGCGTTTAAAGGAGTAAGTGCTCTTAGAGTTGCCATTTCAGCTATTATGTATCGATTTAGATAGAGATAGCAAGTGACTCATCCGATTAGTTTTGATCGGGCTCTCAGAAACCGGCCGTATATCTCTCCAAGACGCTGGCTGCATTACCGCGCTTTTGAATAAGAATATTTTATTGTGTAACTGTATGTGCTATAAAATCTGTACAAGAATCAACAGTAAAAAACACCCACAGTAATTATTTATTTAGTCATGACCAATTATGCCATATTCTCGTCACAGATCATATCATTTATTCATTGTCTCATGTTGTACCTATACAGGTTCTTAGGGGGTAACAATATGTCCAAGACATGAGCCCCGTTGGGCATTACAATGATTTTTATGGGTAAGTTATATACAAGGTGTTCCAATACTTGGGTTTAAAACTTCAGGGGGCTAAAGTAATACATTTTAGCCAGGTAGGTATTGAACTTTTGTATGAAACAGCTGTTTTTTTCGCGTTCACAGTGTTGGTTCCTTAGAAAAAGTTATTCATATTGATGGGTACTTTAGCCCCCTGAAGTTTTAAACCCAAGCATTGGAACACCTTGCATATAACTTTTGCTTAGGTAACTAATAAAAGTATTGGACGGCTTCATTTGAGAAGATCCATTCCTATCTAATCTACATCTACATCTATACTAATATTATAAAGAGGAAACATTTGTATTTTTGTATGTAACGAATAGGCTCAAAAACTACTGGTCCGATTTCAAAAATTCTTTCACCATTAGAATGCTACATTATCCCTAAGTAACATAGGCTATATTATATTTTCAAAAAAATCAGGGATCCTTACTAAAACTTCAATAATGTAACCCAAGGTGGAAAATAAAAACCTTACATCGCGTGCGCTGCGAAAACTATTGAAGATAGAACAAAATAATGTACTGCGATTTTGTAGAACACGTCATAATCTACAAAAAATGTCGCGACAGCATATGTCTAACTATTATAGTTATGTCACAATAAGTGTTCTTTTATTATAAAAAAATTATTGAAATGCCTCCGCTAGAAAAGGGTCTTTATTTGTACCTTGGTATTAATCCTTATCCAAATAAATCATTTCATAATTAAGACGGTTTCAATACCTATAGATTACTTCTTAAATTTTTCAAATCGGACATTCCATTCAAAAGATATGACGAAATTAAAAATGTTAACGGGTCCACGGGTCACGCGCGGGGTGCGATTTTACTCACTCAAGGAGAAGCGCGTGCAAATGTAAGAAATAAGTAGACGCGAGGCTCGAACCCACGGTCTAAGTTTATCTTAAAATGTTCAAAAAATGTATGACCACCCATGCGAAGCTGGGACAGGCCGCTAGTGGTATTATAAATTGGTATTTCGTCAGGAACAGATTTTTTTTATGACGACTAAAACAAATACCGTTGGTATTAGATAGGAATAGATCTTTGAGAATGCTTGCTTAGATACTGTAAAGCCTTGAGTCAAAAGTCTTTAACGAGTGTGTGTTGCCAGTGATGACGTATGGAACTGACACGTGGTCGCTTACTATTGGCCTCATCAACAATCTAAGCTGCAAACCTTAATACAACATGATGATGATGATGATGACGTCCGGAAAGAACAAACTGTTAAAACTGTACATAACCATAGCTATAAGATCTTTTTTGTACTACAGTTATACAATAAATAATTTCTGATTTCAGACATTTCTGTAGTTTGACGATAGATGGCGCTGTGTCGAATAAATAATCAATATCATATTGTTATTTTATTTCCAGCTATATGCTACTGGCCTTCGCGGCTCTAAGCTGCGTCAGCGCTCAAGAGACCACCATCGACCCTCTCATCCTGAAGAAGATCTTCGATCTTGAAGATGTAAGTGAAATCTCCATTTAAACTGTAGGAACTAACTATAGCCTTCAATCAATGGACATCAATGTTTTCAACATTTTAGGATAAACTTAGATCGTGGGTTCGAGTCTCGCGGCTAGTTATTTCATACATTTGCACGCCCTTCTCCCTCGCCGAGTTGCCCGCTGCGCTGAGTGAGAACGCGCCCTGTGGCCCCCTGCGTTCACTTATATTTTTAAAGCGTACTAAAATTTTTAATTTCGTAATATCTTTTGAATGGAATCTCCGATTTGAAAAATTCAAGAAGTAATATAAAGGTATTGAAACAGTCTCGTTTACAAAATGATTTATTTGGATAAGGATTAATATAAAGGTAAGGATAACATGGTTTGATTTTGGTCGGCATTTCTATCAACTTTTAAAATGTAAAAAATAAGTTTATAGTAACATAACTACGATAGTTAGACATACGGTATCGCTGAGTTTTTT
This sequence comes from Chloroclysta siterata, assembly GCA_932294275.1. NCBI lineage: Eukaryota > Metazoa > Arthropoda > Insecta > Lepidoptera > Geometridae > Chloroclysta > Chloroclysta siterata. Next base: position 1,251,362 of record OW028595.1, on the reverse strand, counting down.
GTAGATATTAATGTGTTCTTTAATAGTGTAGAACATTTCTGTGTTCTATCGTCAATAGTTTCCGCAGCGCATGTGATGAAAGATATTTTATGGGCATTTTTTTTACACCTTATGTTACATTATTGAAGTTTTAGAAAGGATCCCAATTTTTTTCTGGTAATAAATATATAACCTATGTTATGTATAAAAACAAATCCCTCTACTACTCTTAAAAAATGCTACTTCTAAATAGCAGAATACAATCTACTTTCAGATCACAGTGAAGCCGACCGAAGGCATTGTGACAGTGACAGAACGTAACGGCGGAGGCTCTTGTCAGTGCGTGCCATACTACCTGTGCGACGCGAACCGCATCGCAGTGGACGCAAACAACGTCTCGGTCACCGGCTGGGGCGATCTGGACATCAGGTAGTTAATCCAGAACCCACCAGTACCTACCCCAAATCAGAATATTGTTTTTCGTTTTTCGTATGGTAAAATAAGGTCTTATGTCTAATTTATTGGTCTCACACACTTCGCCGCGGCACGCTCGCTTTGCTCGCTAGCCTCGTGCGTAATTTATATGTTTCAACATAACCTAACCAATCCGACTCGACGGGAGTCCGGTTATTGTACGACATGATAATGTATACAGCACGATAATGTACAGCATGATATTTGGAATCCACTTTGGTACCTTTTTGAATTCGTTTTAACTGGGTGTACATTATCGGGGTGTGCAATATTGTCACGTGTAGATAATATGCAGCCAGTTAATACACAGCATGATAATGTACAGCACGTTAATGTACAGCATGATAATTGGAAACCGTAAAAAATCATTTCTGGCACTTCGGCGGCCGCTGCCGCGGCACCCTCGCCTCGTGCGTAATTTATATGTTTCAACATAACCTAACCAATCCGACTCGACGGTACCAAAGTGGCTTCCAATTATCATGCTGTACATTAACTGGGTGTACAACACGTGACAATATTGCACGGCATGTTATTGTACGGGATGATAATGTACACCCCGATTAATTCAAACCAGTGGACACGGACATTATTGGCTCCCTTCGTCGAACAAAAGATTATAGCTTATACAAAATGTCGGGTCCTAGATATCTAGGATATAAATTTACGGATAACGATAAGCGATAAGATATAAAAAAAACGTGTTACTTACGAGGCAATGCTATAGGACCTATAGCAAGTGGTAGCAAGTGGTAAGTGGTATGAGGTGATGATTACCACTTAACGGGTGGGCAATGTGCTTGCTCCATAAGCAAGTACCTATAAAAAAAACATTGATTGTCTTCCGAAGGTTCGGCGAAGACGACCCACCACCGCCATGCCAGGAGAGTGTGGAGGTGTGCTGCAAGGCTCCCACCACGCAGCCCGAAGTGGTCAAACCGAAGCCCGACCCGGCCAAATTGAGGGGCTGTGGGTACCGAAACCCAAAGGGACTGGGGGCTCAGATTATAGGCAACGTAAGTTTATCTCATAGCTCAGTTGGTAGTAACTCTGCCTTCTGCGCCGTAGGCCGTGGGTTCGATCCCCACTGAGAACAAACATTTGTGTGATGACAGATGTTTGTTCTCTGTCTGGGTGTTATATAATATTATAAGTATGTATTTACGAAAATAATATATATTAGTAGTATATCAGCTATCTGGTTCCCATATCACAAGCTTTGGCTTAGTTTGGGGCGAGATAGTGCTGTGTGGAATGTCCACCAATATTTATTATTTATTATTATTTATTTATCTCATCCTACCATCTTTTAAACTGCCTCCCTTATTCTCTTTTTTATTTATTCTCCTGCTTATCTTTTAGTGCTCGAAAGGAGCCTCTTGAGGCGCACTTAAAATCCCTTCGCCACCTTGTTTCGAAAGAAACTAGTGACACGACAAGAAGAAGAAGAAGAACTGTCTCCCCTTCTTTTTTTTTGTTGTGTTTCGGTAACCAATTCATCAACATTTAGCTCCATTTCTCTTATTTTATGTCATGGAGAATTTATACATTGAAAATGCTGGTCAGCATCCATAGTATGTAGGTACTATAGGATTATTAGTTATAGTTAAAGTTAGTTAGATAATTAAAACACAATGCAGGTCATTGTGTTTTAATTATTTACTTGCTCTTACCCGCGACCGTGTGTTGCCAGTGATGACGTACGGAACTGAGACGTGGTCGCTTACTATTGGCCTCATCAACAAGCTCAAAGTCGCTCAACGGGCTATGGAGAGAGCTATGCTGGGAGTTTCACTACGGGATAGAATCAGAAATGAGGAAATCCGTAGAACCAAAGTAGCCGACATAGCTCGTAGAATCAGCAAGTTGAAGTGGCAATGGGCAGGTAGCTCGAAAGACTGATAACCGTTGGGGAATAAAGGTTCTCGAATGGCGACCACGAACAGGAAAACGAAGCGTGGGACGCCCGCACCCGATGGACTGACGACATTGTTAGGATCGCGGGAAGTCGGTGGATGGAGAGGGCTCGGAATCGTTCTTCCTGGAAATGTGTAGGGGAGGCCTCTGCCCAGCAGTGGACTTCTTTTGGCTGATGATGATCATGGGGTCATCATGATCATCATCAGCATGTGACTTCGCTTGCGCACGTTTACTTTAGAATACTAACTGACGACTTAAAGTTCCTGCCTCTTCAAAGTCAAAGTCAAAGTCAAAATGTATTTATTCAATAAAATCACAAGGATCACTTTAAAACGTCTTAAAGCTAGGTGACTCTAGGTGCCAGTTCCACGCGACCAAAGCCTAGAAGAACAGGCAACAAACTTACGGCTTGGTTCCTACCGTTCTTTTGTATGATCCTTTTACAATGTAATAATATAATATATTATTGAAGTTTAGTGAGGCGTAGGCATACAGAAAAAGGTAAACATAATCAAATTTATAAGACAGCACACGCTACGCCTCAAACTAATAATACCTAATGCATAAATACAATTTATTAAATCAGAGAAAAATAAAAAAAAACACACAATAGTAGGTACAGTACAGACATTGCAGACATGTTAGCTGCCGATGGGCAGAGCGACCGGGACATCGGGCCACGCATTTTTATCAACAATATAGCTATCTAAAGTATAATAAGCTTTCCTTATTAGATTATTCTTAATGTACACTTTAAATTTTCTAATAGGAAGCCCAGTGGCACTTTCTGGAAGTTTATTATAGAAGCGAATACCGTTCCCCATAAACGAGCCATTTACCTTTTGAAGTCGAAATTTAGGTATACATAATTTGTTTTTATTTCTAGTGTTAACGTTATGTGCATCACTCTTTTTCTTAAAGCTATCTATGTGTTTATGAGTGTATAATAGATTTTCATAAATATACTGTGAAATGACTGTGAGAATATTAATTTCTTTAAAACGCTCCCTTAATGAGTCACGTGGTTTCATTTTATAAATGGCACGTATCGCCCGTTTTTGAAGTACAAATATACTTTGTATATCAGCAGCTTTCCCCCAGAGCAAAATACCATAAGACATTACACTATGGAAGTAGCTAAAATATACTAGTCTAGCTGTAGCTTCATCTGTAAGCCATCTTATTGTGCGAACTGCGTATGCAGCCGAACTCAGTCTACCAGCAAGTGATTTGATGTGTGGACCCCACTGCAATTTTGCATCAATATTAAGTCCTAAAAAAATAGTAGAATTGACAAGGGTAAGTGATTCACCATTTAATTCAATATTGGTTGGTCGTTGAACCACATTTGGCAAAGTAAATTTAATGCATTTCGTTTTCCCAGCATTGAGCAAAAGATTATTAACAGTAAACCAGTTAAGTACTTGCGACAGAGATGCATTAACGTCATCGAAGTTAGTCTTCAATCTGTCGACTTTAAAAATTAAAGAGGTATCGTCAGCAAATAGAACTATTTCACATAAATCTTTTACAAAAGGTGGAAGGTCATTTACGTAAACTAGAAATAAGAAAGGACCCAATATCGAACCCTGAGGCACCCCTATATCAATGACCGATCCAGAAGACCTCTCACCGCCAACATCAACTTTTTGGATTCTATTGGTTAAGTAAGACTGTATAAGATCAATAGCCCGGTTTAGGATGCCGTAGTGTTTAAGTTTAGATAATAAAGTGGCATAACTTACACAGTCAAAAGCTTTGGACAGATCGCAGAATACCCCGATCGCATCTTGTGAGTGTTCCCAAGCATCATATATGTGCTTCAGGAGCGTCGAGCCGGCATCAGTCGTTGATCGACCTTTAGTAAATCCAAATTGATGACCATGAAGTATGCCGTTGACGTTAAAATGTGATATTAACTGATTAAGAACAACTTTTTCAAAAATTTTACTTAACGTAGGTAGTACCGAAATAGGCCTGTAGTTGGCAGGATCTTGTTCATTTCCAGTTCTTCGATTGTTTGTATAAAATATAAAAATAAGTAAAAAAAAGGTCGGCATAAAAAGTATCCTATGTCCGTCTCCTGGTTATAAGCTACCTCCTCACCAATTTTTAGCCAAATCGGTTCAGCCGTTCTTGAGTTATAAACACGAATTTCTTTTATTTATATAGATTCTTATGCAGGTACTTAACTACCTTTTTTTATACAACTAGCTGATGGAACAAGCAAATGGCCCACTTGATGTTAAGTGGTAACCATCACCTATAACAAAGCATTGCTTCGTAAGTCACGCACGAAAGGAACGTGCCCTGCGTCCATTAACTTGAGGCATACAGATGTTAAGCCTCACGTGCCTGTAATTACACCGGCAACCACACTCTTCAAACCGAAACCAGCACTCTATACCTACTCCTTACTATATGTATACCTGCTATGTTTCACAATTTTGTCCCGTGTTTGAGTGTCGAATATTTTTTTTTATTCCATTACTAGTTTACTTATCTTTATTACAGGGTCGGGAAGCTCAGTTTGGAGAGTTTCCCTGGGTGGTGGCTCTGACTGACAGCAACAACGGAAGTTATGTCGGAGTTGGAGCCATCATCCATCCTCAGGTCATCTTGACGGGCGCGCATATCGCTTCCAAGTGAGTTAACTTTACCTAGTTCTGTAACTGTGTCAAGTGCTCGAAAGGAGTCTCTTGAGGCTTTAATTATGTTCAAAAACTTAAGAGCACTACCACCATGCCTTTTATCTGCCGCCAGCAGCGTTGCTGTGTTTCAGAAATCAGAAATTATTTATTGTGTAACAGTAGTAGGTACAAAATACTTGAAGAGTGTGGTTGCCGCGGCAACCACACTCTTAAATTTTTTGTCTTGAATGCGCCCAGGTGCAATAAAATTCTTGGAATCCGAGGTTCGTGGGTTTTACTTATGGGATTAGATACAAATTTCCGGGAAATGAGAGATTGAATTTTGTCCAGCTAGCTTGTTTTAGAGGGACCACTGTGTGCCGGTGTAATTAAAGGCACACGAGGCTTAACGAAAAACGAGGCTTATGGAAATGTCTTGTGCTGAGAGCGATCAATGGAGGAATATACTTCTCCCATTGATCGTCCTCAGAACTTCACAACGGCATGCCTATTGAATCTAGTAGTCTTAAGTGTTTTTAAAAATTTTGTGTGTAAATTAGTGTGCTCTAAGGACTCAGTGGTCTGAAATAAAAGATTTTTATTTTATTTATTTTAACATCTGTAACTGTATGCCTCAAGATGATGGACGCAGGGCAGTGCATCGTAGGTTACGTTCCTATCGTGCGTGGCTAACGCGGCCTGCGAGAGGAACATGAATTTAGCTCTTTTCATCGATTTAGCATATGTTCCATCATGCAGGTATGGCCCCATGGGACTGAAGATCCGAGCTGGTGAGTGGGACACGCAAACCATCAAGGAGATATTCGAGTTCCAAGAAAGGACTGTGCAGGAAATTTACTCCCATAACGGTAAAAATGCTTATTTAGGTATAATCTTGTGTTTTTTATACAACTTACCTATTACATAAGGAGCTCTCAAATGGCCTATAACAAGCTTTGTCACGCACGATAAGAACGTGTTCTACGATGCAGGCCCTGCGTCCATCAACTTGAGGCATACAGATGTTAAGCCTCATGTGCATGTAATTTCACCCGGCAACCACACTCTTCAAACCGAAACACAGCGTTGCTGCTTGGCGGCAGAAAAAGGCGTGGTGGTAGTACTTCCCCGGACGAGCCAGGTATGGATTAAATCTAATCTCTCTCTTGTCGTGTCACTAGTTTCTTTCGAAACCCTGTGGTGAAAGGATTTTAAGTGCTCCTCAAGAGGCTCCTTTCAAGCACTTGACACATGTTATAGAACTTTTGCCGGTTTCCTCACGATGTTTTCCTTCACCGTTTGAGAGTACTGGCTGGCATTTTTGAACAGAAAAACTCATTGGTTTGACTTTTGGATCAGAAGGCGGGGCCGCTACCACTAGACCACCAGTGCTCTCAAATGGATGGATTAGTTCTAATAAATGCATTTGAATCTGCAGAATTCAAGCCGAAGAGTTTGAAGAATGACATCGCGCTGCTTCGCCTTGAAACGCCCTTGGAGCTGGCTGAGCACGTCAACATGCTGTGCCTCCCAGACCACAACGAGGACTTTGACAACAGCAAGCGCTGTGTGGCCAACGGATGGGGGAAGGACAGTTTTGGTAAGCAACAGAAACAGCATCATTACTGATCCCCAGACAAAGTACCTTGCTATTTATTGTAACTTTAGCCCCCTGAAGTTTTCGCGAGTGATATTTTAACACCCTGTATAGACATACGACAGACTTTTATTTGCTACCATAACAGACACATTACAAATAATTTAAAAAACTGAAAAAAATGCAAGAATATAAAATTTATAGCGGAAACAATAGCAAAAAAATTCAAATATCAAAATAATATTTATTCCATGGACTAGATTTTTATCTGAATTCATTTATTAAAAATGAATTCAAAGTCAAAGTAAAAATCAAAAGGTATTTATTCAATAAAATCACAAGGATCACTTTGAAACGTCTTAAAGCTAGAAGACTCTAGGTGCCAGTTCCACGCGACCAAAGCCTAGAAGAACAGCCAACAAACTTACGGCTTGGTTCCTACCGTTCTTTTGTATGATCCTTTTACAATGTAATATAATATATTATTGAACACATTCCATTACCCCAGGTCTCCAAGGCCGCTATGCTGTTATCCTCAAGAGGGTGGAACAGGACATGGTGCCGCACGCGCGCTGCCAGGACCTGCTGCAGCGCACGCGTCTCGGGCGGCACTTCAAGCTGCATAGCAGCTTTGTGTGCGCCGGGGGGAAGGAGGGGGAGGATACTTGTCAGGTCAGACGATAAATTATTTATCTACCTTCACAGCCTTCACAGTTCAGTTGGTAGTAGCTCTGTCATCTGCGCCGTAGGCCGTGGGTTCGAGAACCAATCCCCACCGAGAACCAACATTTGTGTGATGAACATAGATGTTAGTTCTCTGTCTGGGTGTTACATAATTATTATTATGTGTATGTATTTACAAAATATGGTTCCCTTATTACAAGTTTGGGGCTAGATAGTGCTGTGAGGAAAGTCCACCAATATTTATTTATTTATTTAACTGATATACCAGCATCCGTTTTACCGAATGCCTGTAATTTGGATGTTATCAAGTTCAAAGTCAAAAGGTACTTAGTAGGTATTCAATAAAATCACAGGCCAGTGCCCACAGATGTTAAGCCTCATGTGCCTGTAATTACACCGGCAACCACACTCTTCAAACCGAAACACAGCGTTGCTGCTTGGCGGCAGAAAAAGGCGTGGTGGTAGTACTTCCCCGGACGAGCCACACACAAAGAGCTTTACTACTCTTGTACCTACTATACCAGCATCCGTTTTTCCGAATGCCTTTAAGAGTACCTAACTACCTACCTATAGTCGCGTTAAACACTCGCTGCAAACTCGGTCATAAACCATCTTAACACTAGTGTTGAGAGTACTCGGCGCGGGCGCATGCACGTTATCGATAAAAAGAATGACTCAGCGAGAGCGGCCGGTGGTTGCGCGGTCCGAGAGCTCATGTATCGACAGTTCTTATCGACTCCAATAATGCACATCTCTGCGCTTAAACAAAAGTGCGAGAGAGAGAGCAATATTGATGTCTCGTTCCGATAATTTATGACCGAGTTAGCAGCGACTGTATAGCGCGACTGTAGTAGAGCTCTTTGTGTGTGGCTCGCCCGGGGAAGTACTACCACCACGCCTTTTTCTAACGCCAAGCAGCAACGCTGTGTTTCCGTTTGAAGAGTGTGGTCGCCGGTGTAATTACAGCCACATGAGGCTTAACATCTGTATGCCTCAAGTTGATGGACGCAGGGCAGTGCATCGTAGGGCATGTTCCTATCGTGCGTGACTTACGAGGCAATGTTTTGTTAGATGATGGATACCACTTAACATCAGGATGCACTGCTTGTCCATCAGCTAGTAGTATATTTTTTTTTATTAGTTACTAGCGGCCTGTCCCAGCTTCGCATGGGTGGTCATAAATTTTTTGAACATTTTAGGATAAACTTAGACCGTGGGTTCGAGCCTCGCATCTACTTATTTCATACATTTGCACGCGCTTCTCCTTGAGTGAGTGAAATCGCACCCCGCGCGTGAACCGAGGACCCGTAAACATTTTTAATTTCGTCATATCTTTTGAATGGAATGTCCGATTTGAAAAATTTAAGAAGTAATCTATAGATATTGAAACCGTCTTAATTATGAAATGATTTATTTGGATAAGGATTAATACCAAGGTACAAATAAAGACCCTTTTCTAGCGGAGGCATTTCAATTAATTTTTTATAATAAAAGAACACTTATTGTGACATAACTATAATAGTTAGACATATGCTGTCGCGACATTTTTTGTAGATGATAACGTGTTCTACAAAATCGTAGTACATTATTTTGTTCTATCTTCAATAGTTTTCGCAGCGCACGCGATGTAAGGTTTTTTGTTGTCCACCTTGGGTTACATTATTGAAGTTTTAGTAAGGAACCCTGATTTTTTTGAAAATATAATATAGCCTATGTTACTCAGGGATAATGTAGCATTCTAATGGTGAAAGAATTTTTGAAATCGGACCAGTAGTTTTTGAGCCTATTCGTTACATACAAAAATACAAAAATACAAAAATACAAAAATACAAAGTTTACCTCTTTATAATATTAGTGTAGAAGTGTAGATGTAGATTATTGATTTTTTTTGTGACATGGGTGACTCTAGGTCACTTCAAGTGAGGTGATGGCTACCACTTAACATCAGTTGGGCTATCTGCTTCTTCCATCAACTATTAGTATAAAAAAACATTCATCACACAAATGTTTATTCTCGGTGGGGATCGACCCCGCGGCTTACGGCGCAGGCTTATTACCGACCAAGCTGTGAATGATAGGTACTTATTTGTTATTTTTTAAGATTATTCCTCATTCAGATAATATTTCCAGGGCGACGGTGGCGCCCCCCTAGCGTGTCCAATCGGCAACGACCGCTACAAGCTATCAGGGCTTGTGGCTTGGGGCATAGGCTGCGGGCAGAAGGACGTGCCCTCAGTGTACACTCACGTGGCCGCCTTCAGGCCCTGGGTCGACTCCAAGATGCAGGAGTGGGGATATGGCACCAATACTTACACTATCTGAGATTTATGACTAAGATTATACAGTTTTTGATTAAAATATTTGTATTTTTATTGTTGATCGAGTGAGCGAAGCGAGCGAAGATCTTAGTTTCAACTTGGGCGATTTGGCATTTTATGTATGTATGTATGTATGTTTGTCTGGCGATAACTTTAGAACCGTTGATCCGATCTGCGTGAAATTTGATATGTCGATAGCTTGTACTTGAGAAATTTACTGGTAAGTATATGAGTAAAATCGGTTAAAGGGTTATTAAGATATGGGGGTTTTTAAGGGGGCCAAAATAAAAAAAGTTACAGAAAAAAATTAAGTTACATGTCATATGAAAGGGCTTTGTTTGGACATCCCAAAACAATTTTTACTTTTTTTTGGGACGCTCGGTTTTTGAGATAAAATAATAAAAGTTAAATTAAGATAACCAGCGACCCAAGAGCTCCCATCTCTAAGAGTTTCGTTGACATCGAGGTTTTTCTACTGGTCGGTCAGTTCCTTTGCTTTTTCTTAATTTTTTTTGTTGTAATATATTAAGGAGGTACTCAGTTCTCATAAAATGGTGACGACGACCAGGTCTGATGATGGAGCCAAGGTCTGTTCAACGGAACTCTTCAATAAATAGGCCAATAGAGTTGAAACTTGGTAACCATACCAAGTTAGTAAGCGGTAGTCAGAAAAAAGTCCAAAGAAAATGTTTGGACTTGCCTCTGACTACTACGTACTCAAAGTTGTGATGGGTTCGTCGGGTCGCATCACGAGATCTCAGTTCGGGGCGAACTACTAGTTATTTATTAGTATATAATAATATCTCTTCGCTCCATTTATGGCTCCTCTCCGTCATTCGATAGCCAATATTGCCAGTGCTGTGATACAGTTTAAATAGGTACCTTTTTAGTCAATTCAGTCCAAAAAGTCAGTATTTAAAAACTTCTGATTATAGGTACCTATACGTTTTTTTACTATGTCCTGCTTTCGATGAAAGAATCCCGCTTTTTTTCACTCAAAACATTCTAAAATCCCGACATGGCAAAAAAAAATTTAGACAACGCTGACCATAGCCCACGTGATCCGTATGTACCCTGAAAGGTGGGCTAAGGGAGTCACAGGATAGACAACATCCGCAGAATGTAGAAGACTTCACGGCCGCCCAAGGAAACGGTGGCGTGACGACCTGGACTCCTTGCACAAGTGGGAAAAGTTAGCAGAGGATCGAGGAGCCGTGGCGTAGCTATCGTAGGGTCAGGTGGTGCAGACACCAGGCCCCGGAGCTCAGGGGGCCCTCTAACCTAAGCTTTGAAAAGAGAGGGTCAGCCAGCTCCCGAAGCTAGAAAACCTTGAGCTCACAAATTCTTTATCTATGCACCGAGGCCCTTGTCCACCTAGCTACGCCACTGTCGAGGAGAGTGGAGAAAAATGGGGGAGACCTTTGCCCAGCAGTGCGACAGTATAGGTTAAGAAAAAAAAAAAACTATCCCGCGCTGCATAGGGTCGGCACAGGTTTTCGAGTCCAGTTATTGTACGACATGATAATGTACAGCATGATATTTGGAATCCACTTTGGTACCTTTTTAGATTCGTTTTATCTGGGTGTACATTATCGGGGTGTGCATTATCTGGATGTGCAATATTGTCACGTGTAGTTAATGTGCAGCCAGTTAAACACAGCATGATAATGTACAGCACATTAATGTACAGCATGATAATTGGAAGCCACTTTGGTACCGTAAAAATAAATTTCTGGCGTAATTTATATATTTCAACATAACCTAACCAATCCGACTCAACGGTACTAAAGTGGCTTCCAATTATCATGCTGTACCTACATTATCTGGGTGTACATTATTGACACGTGACGATATTGCACAGCATGTTATTGTACGGGATGATAATGTACACCCAATAATTCAAACCAGTGGATACGGATTATCTGGGTGTGCATAATCGTGCTGTGCAATATCATGCTGTACATTATTTGGCCGTACATTATTGGCTCCCAGGTTTTCTTCTTCCACTCTTCTCTATAATTCGTCATCTCGGTGCTCACTCCTTTCTTACTCATTTCATCTTTCACACAGTCCATCCATCTTTTCTTTGGCCTGCCTCTCTCTTAAAACCATCTACATCCATTTCCAACACTCTTCTCGTAATATGACTTTGTTCCCTCCTCATGACATGCTCATACATAACCATAAACAATATTGATAGGTAAGATAGGTAGTTAAAATAAAATAACAATTTAGATTAGTGATTAATTTTTATTTGAAAATAACTGAAAAATACACTATCGATACTAAATTACTTACAATAAACCTTTTTCGTATTTCTTACGTATTAAATTAAACAAAATCACATGTAAACAGCCTAATTTGTACAAATACGTAGCCATTTTCAATAAAAAAAAAAATTACCTACTATTTTTACTAAAAATAGTGGAGATAATGGTGAAATTGGATTTAGAGGATTGGATTTATAATTTTACTTTTCCGATTTTTATAAAGGCATCTCAAAGTAATCCCCCTGGGGGTTCAAACCCACGACCCCCGTGGGTTTGAACCGCGAATAGAATGGGGGGTCAAGACCCCCCATTCTATTCGCGATTGTAAAATATTTGCAACTTTTAACTACAAACATAATATTCCAAAATGTTGCCATCTAAGAAAACTACTAAATTGGTACTAATTGGTTGATACTGGAGTAACCGGTTTTTTTAGTGAAGTGAATTTATAGAGTCTTCAGAGAGGCCATAATGTCGCCATCTAAAAAAATCCCACTAAAATGGTAGCTACTAGCTAGATATTGGAGTAACGTGAGATATTTTTATTTATAGTGAATAATAATATGGCATTTAAAGAGTCTTCTGAAGGTACTCATCGAACATGAACAGCGCCAGAGACAAGTCCTGGCCGCTGTTAGCTGTGATGAACTGTTTCAAGTCCGAAGTGTGGCCAGCGAGCTGACGGATGGTCTTAGCCTGGTCTTCGATGAACTCCTCTTCTAGGTATTGGGCAATCTGAAAAGGAGTTGTTTATAAAATAAAGAGATGGAAGAAGAAGATGTCAAAACTAATATTGAGACATGACAGCACCTTTTTTTGACACTGACAAGATTGTCTGTCGAAATGACAGACTGCAGCCAGAAATGAGCGAAGGAATTAATACCCAAAGTCTAAATATCCACATTCTTATTTTTCTTCGCTCATTTATGGCTCCTGCCTGTTCCATTTCGACAGACAGTTTTGCCAGTGTCAAATGTTTAGTCAAGTCACAATACGTCAAATCGGGCTGTCACGGTTTTAAGGAAATGGCGGCGGTTTCGTCAAAACCTTCGAGAAACATTTTCGTTAAAACCAGGATATCACATAATACACTTTTATTCCAACTGCACTCACACGTCCACCGAGAACGTGCCCTATGTGCATTGCACTGCCATAGATAGAGAGAGAGAGAGATATAGAGCATAGACGTAATTGCACAGATACCCTTCAAATTGGAACACAACAATGCGAGCATCACTGCTCACAGGTAGAAATATGGATATTCTCCGTATTACAAAAAAACAGTATTAATTTTATTGCCTGTTCTTCTAGGCTTTGGTCTCGGACCTGGCAAATGATCACCTAATTTATAAGAAGTTTCGAAGTGATCCTTGACCGTGAACTGAATAAGGACTATTTTTATTCTTCTTTTGACTAAGCTCTGCCAAGTTCCTCAGGATCTTTGATGTTATTTTTTAAACTAAACGAACAACAAAGCCGAAGCGTTGGGAAAATAAAGGAATATTCAATATCTTTGATTTCGACGAAGCTCTGCCAAGTCACTCACCTCAGGATCATGAAGATGCTGGCTGTTCCTGGTGGCTTCGCGATGGATGTAGAAGGCGCGTTCAGCGAGCTCTTTCTGCGTGTCCAGAGCCTTGGCGAGGGACTCCAGCTCGTGCAGTTCCACGGTGTAGTTCTTGCGCTCTGGTTTCTGCATTGTGGAGCGCTGGGCGAAGTTCATCTCGTCACCTGTAGATTGAAAAATATATTAAAATTAGAGTTTATTTTATGCTTCTTAATTGCACACAAAAAATTTTATACAACTAGTTAATGGTATAAGCAGATGGCCCATCTGTTATTAAGTAGTAATAAACACCTATAACAAAGCATTGCCGATAGGTAGGCACGTGCCTTATTGCTCTGCCCTGAGCTCTTTGTGTGTGGCTGGTCTGGGAAAGGACCACCGTGCCTATTTCCAAGCAGCGTTGCTATTCGGTTTGAAGAGTGTGGGTGAATTCAGGCACATGAGGCTTAACATCTGTATGCCTCAAGTTGATGGACGCAGGGCAGTGCTTTCGATTCATTCAGTGCTGGTTTGTTATAGGTGACGGTTACCACTTAAAATCAGGTGGTCCATCTGTTCAATCAGCCAGTACTATAAAAAATACTTAAATATTCACCAAATCATACGAACTTTAGTAGGTACTTCACATAAACACATCATTTATCAGTTGATTTGATAGAACATGCTATTTATAGACAGTTAGCAAGTTTTGCAACAGTATTCAGATAGCTCAACTGTTTTATGTGTATTTTTATGATAATGAGTGACGATATAGGCAGATGGCAATCCTATCGAGTACCTCTGTTTAAAACAATTTACATCATTCAAATGTACACAGACAACAAAAATATTTTGTAAAAAAAAAAAAACTGTTTTCTGTAAATCGGTATCGGACGCAGGGCGGTGCATCGAAGTTAGGAATGTTCCTAACATGCGTGACTGGCGAGGCAATGCATTGTTATAGGTGACGGTTACCACTTAACTTCAGGTAGACCATCTGCTTGTGCCATACAACAAACGTGATTTTTTTGCCGTTTTTATAGTAAATGGTCCGGAACCCTTCGTGCGCGGGTCCGATTCGCACTTGTCCGGTTTTTCACGACAGTCGTCAACTAGTCTTTGAAAACTCATTCAAAAACTTACCTTCTTCTTGCGTGTCACTAGTTTTTTCAAAACAAAACTTACCCCTCATGGTAATATGCTTGATGATATCAATAGTCTTGCCCCAAGCATCATCGGACAGCTTCTTAAACATCTTGCTGAAGCCGTCGCGGTTCGTCTGGTAGTTGTTGAAGTAGGCAGAGGATAGGAGGTACTCGTACGACCGTTCTAGATGCAGATTCGCGTACGCTTGCATCTCCACAGCTACGTTTCCATGGCGGCTGTATTCGCCGTAGATGGCGTTACAGCGGGGCAGAGCTGAGACAAAGCATCGTTATGGTTGGATACCTACTGTGTTTTTTAGCGGCAATGCAAACGTGCTTTTTTGACAGCTTTTACAGCTCGGCAGGGTGATCACGTAACTTTGTTGCAATTAGTTTCTATATGAAACCAATAAGTATATAAAACAATATGAAAGTTTTGCGATAATCCATCAATAGAAACACCTGTTGTAATCTAACTTTGTTAGCAACTGCAGCTAAAATGTAACCGCATAGCCGTCATATTTACTTATTGCAAACAGAAACTGATTGAAACTTATTGCAACAAAGTTACGTGATCAAAGTAATTATGTTTTTCTTTGGATATCATATCGTTTTAGTGACCCCAATGAAAAGTTTGAGTAACTCTTTTATTCTTTCTAAATAAATGTTCATGTTCTTTGTTTTTCATTCGGTACCCCATGCAAAGAGTTGTGTACAACAAAAAAATGAAAAATCATGCATGTGTAGGAATATAATATTCATGCGATGGAAATATAAGATTTTTTATTATCTTTTACTTACTAGTACCGAGTCTCCCAGCTGTAAAGATAAGCAAGTGTGTCTATCTCGATAAATACATAAAATATACATAATAATAAGCAGCAAGTATACCTATACTACATATAAGTTAAACTTACGGCCGATTTCTGAAAGCTCGATGAAAACTAATCGGATGTGAAGTCACTCGCCATTTCAGCTATTACATCGAATTAGATAGAGAAAGCAAGTGACTTGACATACGATTAGTTTTGATCAGGCTTTCAGAAACCGGCCGTGAGACTGAAAATTACTAATATATATTTAACAGGCTGACAGCCGTCAATGTGCTTCTCGCTCGCAAGCAAAGTCGAAATGCTTTTTTGCTACCTTTATTTTATTTTTCATAACTTTATTAGCCGATTTACATCTTCAAAAAAGTTGAAATGCGCAAGCGCAGTTGGTGGGTGTCAGCCTCTAAATGTACAATGACAAGGCAGTAGTTTACTGTGATTTTGTTTATAACTTTAATGTATATTTTGTTATGTTTATGTAGTTTATTTTGTATAATTATCTAAAGTAATTATAATTGTTTTTCTACTCTGTTTACTAAAGTTAATAAATAAATTTATATTGTCCCTGTACCCGTACCCTATGTCTTGAGTTTTGTTTTTCGTAACGTCAGGCCTTGTTTAATATGGAGAATCATTCATGAGTCAGCTCCCCCGATAGAGGCGCTTATCGAGTCTCCGTACAAAAACGGACAAAAAAATCTGAATTCGGATACTGCGGCCTAATCACGAACGAATTAGACGTTAGTCACGCAAACGTAGGTTGATTATCACTAAGATACATAAACGCCTTTTTGTGCCGCCAAGCAGCAACGCTGTGTTTCGGTTCGAGTGTGGTTGCCGGTGTAATTACAGGCACATGAGGCTTAACATCTGTATGATACATATTGATGCGACGCAGGGCAGTGCATCGTAGGGCACGTTCCTATCGTGCGTGACTTGGCAATGGCAATGCTTTGTTATAGGTGATGGTTACCACTTAACTTCAGGTGGGCCATCTGCTTGTTCCATCAGCTAGGTGTATAATCACAAAATTTAAAAATATAAATAAGGTAGAATATCACTAGGATACGTTAACGCCACAAATGTCAAAATTAATTCGTGATTAGCTTGCTGACTCGATTTGAAGCCAGTGAGTGTCAACAGCTCAAATTACTTACCCAAGCTATTAGGGTTGGCCTGCCCGCAGTCCAAAGTGACATCTTGGTAGCAGGAGTCGGCGGCGAACGCGCCTGACAGTGCCAGAAGGCAGACGGAGACGAAAGCAATGACCTTCATGTTTCTGAAAATTAAAAAAAAATATGAGTACTGTAACGAATAGGTTGAAAGGTTTCAGGTTCTTTGGGGACTTTGCACAACCGTGACACGAAATCCTATTCTTATCCTTTTTTTAGATAGGTATGCAGGCTACAGGATTTAAAATACCTACGTCTATCATTCTAAACCCCTCCGCCCCCAAAATCGGCTACGTGACAGGGGGAGGGAGGACTTGACTCAACAGTTTGAGAAACTGTGTAGGTAACCTACCTTATATTTTACTATCCGTGTACATAATTTAAAGGTTCCGATTTTTCGATAACAAACTAAATAATGTAAGTAGTAGTTAGTTACCTACTATGCGATAAAGGATGTTCCTACCTATAAAGATTACCTGCTTACTTTAAATCTTTTTGTAATCAATACAAACAATAATTGATAGCTAATCGATTGGCTATTAGGTATCTGATAAGTTATCCAAAATTAACATCATACCATCTAGGTACTTTTATTTTTAAATTCATATGTAGGTAGGTAAAGGTTAAAACGTTATTTAAATAAGTAATCTTATCAGGTAGGTAGGTAGGTAGGTACTCTGCTAGTTTAATTAAACTTACAAAATACGTAAGTACCTATGTAGATACCTAAATATAGTGTATCTTATTATTTCAGACAATCCTACCTTGGCTAACCTAGCCCCTAATGACTTTGAACTTTTTGAGAGCCAGGATTAAATCTATTGTTCTTGACTTCTTATTGGAGTTGGGTTTATACAGGTTAGGGATACATTAACATGATTTAAAATTAGAACGCAGTAAGGTAGCAAAAGTTTTTGTTCTTAGCTCAAAGAAAGCAAAACAAAAAAAAAGCAAATGTAGGAAGGTTAAATAAACGCCTACTATTATTTTCTAAACGTCGTTCTAAATTCAACCAGAGAACAGGAAGTCAGAATTATCTCGGATCAATAACGGAAGTCTAGAATATTGTTCAAATTTGATTTAAAAAAGGAATATCACTCACCTAAAAACAGTGCGACAAATCGAAAATGGAATAACACAAGAATCGAGAACTGCTAGAAATGCTACCTTTACACACACTGGCGCAGAAGGCGACTTCCAACACAAAGAATTAGATAAAACTGATAGTGCTCCGTAGTGGAGACAAATATACAAAGATTTGCTTTATTTTTCTCGCTCGCGACGCAATTGGCAGCAATCTCAACTCAAGTAAACTAATCGAATCGAGCTGTCACGCACGTCACGTGACCTGAAGTTAGCAGATGGTCACTGGGGATGCCAACTGTGTGGGATAAAATACCCAAAAAGTTGAGACAGTCAAAGAAAGGATGGTAATATATGTATAAATCCAAGTAATAGTATAAATTAGATGAAAAATCTATTTGACAGCCTTCACAGCTCAGTTAGTAGTAGCTCTGCCTTCTGCGCCGTAGGCCGTGGGTTCGATCCCCACCGAGAACAAACATTTGTGTGACGAATATAGATGTTTGTTCTCTGTCTGGGTGTATTTACAAAAAAAAAGTATGTAAGTAGTATATCAGCTATCTGGTTCCCATATCACCAGCTTTGGCTTAGTTAGGGGCGAGATAGTGTTGTGTGTAATGTCCGCCAATATTTATTTATTTGATTGAGTGGAAAGTAGGTATTTGTAGTCAGAAAACTCCAGATTCTTTGAATAGTAACAGGCTTAGCAATCATTTATTATCCCGTTAGTAAGACAATGCGAAAATTGTTATGTTTATTACATAATAATGTTATGACGGCAAGATTTTACTGAAACATAAAAATACCTACTAAAAAAATACATTAAAGTAACAAGATTTTGCTGAAATTTAAAAATAAGAATACCTACTTAAAAAGATATATTTAAAAAATACTGATCGGTATGGAAAAGCAAGGTAGGTTTTTATCCGAGAGCCATGTGAGCGAATCCAACTTTTTGGTTCTTGAACCAACTTATTATTATTAGTTTATTATTTATTTAGTATATTATTATTAATCTTATTGCGTACCCTAGCTGTACCTAGCTTTAGCCTTACTTTTCATATTTTTTGGTAATGTTAAAAAGCTGGCATCACTGACGACTTTGCCTCCCTTCGCGGAACTCTCCGCTACTCGACTCTTAAAATGACGTCGCCACTGTGGAGGTTTTTCGTTCCAAAAATTTCTTCCTCTTTCATCATTTTACATTTTTCTAGTCAACCGCTACCTTAAATTGTATAAAAAATATATTGTTTGATTACAAAAAGGTCTTGCAACAAGAGTTTTCGCTCAAAGGAGGCTTAAAAATCACCTTTGAAACGTTCCACGAATAGTCTGGAAACACAAAACCTCGCTGGGGACTTTTTGTTGAGCACATAACACCTATCGTTGTCTCGCTCGCTCTCGTTCCAATTGAGTCACTTGTCAAAGAGATGTTCGTGTTATCGCTGCGTAGTACATTTAATGCCAACCAGAGCAATTCTAGCGAATAGTTTTGTCTTTTTTCCATTTCGTCGTTGATAAGTCTTGCCTTCTACGCCAGTGTGTGTAAAGGTCTGACTTTCGGAAGTACTGCTAGCTGTTCACGAGATATTATCGCTAATAATCGTCAAAGTGTCTGTGATTTTTGTAGAAATAAACATGAAGGTGATCCTGTTTGCCCTCGCTTGCCTGGTGGCGGTCTACGCTCCTGTTTCCGCATCACAATGTGAGTATTTTACGAAACTATTCCTTAGAAAATGTTAAACCTACCCTTTTTGTGTATCTTTTTTTTCCTTTGTTCGTGAAACAGTACCCGGTTAAACCATTAATGCTTAACAAAAAAGAGTGCAACAAAATAAAATCTCAAGATCCTAAATAAATATCGAATTTTAAGATTTCGTTTCATCACATTGCTTTGTTTTCTTTAATTATTTTTAAATACTTAACTTAAACCTAAAGTACACGCTCTTTTGAGACGTTTTTGTAAACAAAAACAGCTGATTGGAAAGTGGACCGGCGGCCATCTTTCAAATTTTATGTCAAATCATTTTGTCAATAAACAGGTAGGTTAGGTAGGTATGTAAGTATTAAGAAAAAAGTTTAAAGAAATTGATATAAGTACCTACCTTCTTAATAAAAAACATAAGTGTGTTTTTAGACCACTAACAATAAAACTGAAACAGTCATGGACAGATAATATTTCGGTGAATCGATTTAGCTTAAGAGATTTATTAAATGTTGTCAAGGTAACCTTCAGTTTTTGAAAAAAAAACTCTGATAAGCGTAACAATAAATAACCAAAGTACGTACCTACTCACTTTGACGTGTGTTTGTACCAAGAACTTAGCACAAACATGCTAAATTAATAATGACATTGTATGAAATTGAAATCATCGAAAATCTATCATATTTTTAATGTGGTGCAATAAAACCTTTTCATTTCATGTCAAAAATTATTCAGTAAGAAGTTTTAAGTTACCTAACTATATAGAAGTTACTTACGTTGAATAGATATTTCTTACTCCTACCACAGATGAGAGAATCTTCTACACAATAATCCAGAGGAGTGTGCTGTTTATCCAACACTCAATCTCAATCGGAAAAGCAATATTATTTGCAATAAATATCAAGCCTTAGTTCAAAGCATTATCAGCTTATTTGTAGCTATCTTAATGTCTAGGTTATCATGTCTTGAATGTAGGTAATTATTCGGGCCAAATACTGTGCGTATTCTAGAATTAATGCCTAAATTGCTTACATATTAACTAAGGAGTTATACTTATCTACCTACCTTCTTGCGCTCTTTGCAAATGGTAAAAGTCATAACAACTACTTTTATCATTTGTTTATCAATAATTTGAACTCGAGAGAGATTTTAACTCTCACCAAAAATAAGAGGAGTTTTGACTATTTTGACACATTTTAAGCGCCTATTCGAGAATGGCATAATCTTGTACTTAATTAAAACCCCCCTATAATTTAATAAGACTATAGCCCCGCCCTAGACTCGAGGCCCTGATATCCTGAGTACCCTACCCACCCTTGAGGAGATTAGAAGTAGCAGACTTTTGAGTAGGTAAACTTGTATCGATAAAAATGATTTCTTTATTAAACTGGTTGGTTGCAATTTTTCAAAAATGTGTTCAGTTGAAATGCGCGAGCGAGAGGTAGGTACATTTGAAGTTATTTCAGCATTAAGAAATTTAACTACCTATTTGTTTTATTCCGTTTTATGCCATACAATATTGCTTCAGTCTAAATATAAGTAAGTAGGTAGGCGTATCTTTGACAGCCTTCACAGCTCAGTTGGTAGTAGCTCTGCCTTCTGCGCCGTAGGCCGTAGGTTCGATCCCACACAGAACAAATATTTGTGTGATGATTGATGAACATAGATGTTTGTTCTCTGTCTGGGTATTATTATATATTTTAAGTATGTATTTACAAAATAAACTATATATGTATTATATCAGCTATCTGGTTCCCATATCAGGTATAAGGTTTGGCTTAGTTTGGGGCTAGATAGTGCTGTGAAGAAAGTCCACCAATATTTATTTATTTATCTACTTAATGAAGTAAACACTTAACTTTTTATCTAAATACCTAGGAAATTATCCAAACAATG
Source organism: Chloroclysta siterata (assembly GCA_932294275.1). Lineage (NCBI taxonomy): Eukaryota > Metazoa > Arthropoda > Insecta > Lepidoptera > Geometridae > Chloroclysta > Chloroclysta siterata. Next base: position 1,230,113 of record OW028595.1, on the reverse strand, counting down.
ACAACGAATTATAGAGATTTGTGTTCCAATTCAACTCAATTGGGGTATTAGCGCACACTTATTATATTAATTACATTGTATTGATAACAATTATCGATATGAATCACATTTTTAGTTGTTGATTAGTTTGACAATGGATTGTCACGTCTGTGACGCCATCTTTTATTATGAACACTTACCTAGTTACATAATTGATTCTTATTATTTACTTAGGTACCTACTTTGTATGTATATACTAGCAGCTTGTCCCAGCTTCGCATGGGCGGACATAACTTTTTTAATATTTTAAGATAAACTTAGATCGTGGGTTCGAGTCTCGCGTCTACTTAATTCACACATTTGCACGCCCTTCTCCCTGAGTGAGTGAGAACGCGCCCCGTGGCCCAGCGCGTTCGCTAATTTTAATTTCGTAATATCTTTTGAATGGAATGTAAGATTTGAAGAATTCAAGAAGTAATCTATAGGTATTGAAACAGTCTTGAATACGAAACAAATTATTTGGATAAGGAATAATATAAAGGTATGGGTAACATGGTCTGATTTTGGTCGGCATTTCTATCAGCTTTTAAAATGTAAAAAAGAAGTTATAGTTAGTAACACAAGCTGGTGCCCGCGACTTCGTCTGCGCAGGATTAGTAACACAATATCTTTATAAATTGTAGCCCATGTGTTATTCTGATGTATAAGCTATATTATTGTAAAGTTTCATTAAAATCCATTCAGTAGTTTTTACGTGAAAGAGTAACAAACATCCATCCATCCATCCATCCATCCATCCATACTTACAAACTTTCGCGTTTATAATATTAAATAGTAAGGATAACTACGATAGTTAGACATATGGTATCGCTGAGTTTTTTGTAGATATTGATGTGTTCTTTAATATTGTAGAAAATTTTTGTGTTCTATCGTCAATAGTTTCCGCAGCGCATGCGATGAAAGGCATTTTATGGCCAATTGTTTTACACCTTGCGTTACATTATTGAATTTTTAGAAGGGATTCTTAATTTATTCTAGTAATAAATATAGCATATGTTACTCAGGGATAATGTAGCATTCTAATCGTGAAAGAATTTTTGAAATCGGACCAGTAGTTTTTGACTATCTATTCGTTACATACAAAACAACAAAAATACAAATCTCTCCTCTTTATAATATTAGTGTAGATGTCGATAATATAAGTAGGCATACTTAATTAAGTAAGCACCTAACTTTTTATCTAAATACCTATTACGGAAATTATCCAAACAATGACAACCCATTATAGAGATTTGTGTTCCAATTCAACTCAATTGGGGTATTAGTGCACACTTATTATATTAATTACATTGTATTGATAACAATTATCTATATGAATAACATTGATTGTTGTTGATTAGTTTGACAATGGATTGTCACGTCTGTGACGCCATATTTATTATTAACACTTACCTACTTGATTCTTATTATTTACTTACCTACTTTGTATTTATGTTACAAAGATACTTTAGGTATTATGTATTTCTATAGGCAAAGTACATAGTTTGTACAACAAAGAGCTATGAAGGAAGTAGTCTAAAAATGTTATTTAATCATCACCTGTATCAAAGCATTGCAAGTTACAGGATCGTGCCCTACTATGCACAGCCTTGCCTCAATTTAAGGCATACAGATGTTAAGCCTCATGTGTCTGTAACGTCACTGGCAACCACACTCTTAACACACACACTTATTTCATTCTGATATACCGTCACAAGGGCACCGATGGACTAGTGAGAGTGACCTCTCCTTCCTATTATATAGACGTGGGTTCGAATCCGGTCGTGCACTAGTGCATTTTTCATATTGACAAATATATGTGCGAAATGCCAGTTCTCATAACCGGTGAAGGACAAACATCGGGAGTAGGTAAACAAGTTTGTACTGCAAAGTGTGGGTATGTGCCAAATGTAAAGACGGACCAGCCAAGAGGGTAGATGCCAGTTTTACGATGTGATCGGAAAGGCCACCAATAGAAAGCGCTGGAGACCAGCAGATAACTCTAGCAAGGTCATCGCCAAGGGAGGGGGGGTGCAGGGAGGGGCAGCTGCCCATATATTCCTTTTCAAATAATACATCCAGATATTTTTGTTGGAGCGGCGGCGCGGCGGCTGTCCGAGCGGCTCGACTACTCAAATTTTCGCGTGGTTTCCGAAAACGGCACAATTTTGCGTCCCAGAGTTCATTTCGGGGACACCGGGACTCGTAATTATAAAAAGGGACAGTCCCGTTCAAAACGGGACGTCTGGTCACGTTGGGTATGACCCACTTATTTTTATTAAAAAAAAAAACTGTTACAGATTTATTTAAATCTAAACATCACAATAGTTTCATCACGTCGAAACATCTAATCCAATCTTATCGTCTGTCATTCTGCCACTCATGTTTCAATAAGTAATTGATTGTAGATAAATACTGTACCTACCTAGTTACCTACGTGTAAACGACCTTTGTAGGTTTAAACCGACTTATGTCGAGATAAAATGTACGTGCCTTGGCTAAGGTACTTGCTATCTGTCACTTGAGACAAAGAAGGCATAGACAACGATAACAGACAGATTAGAGTTTGTCTCTGGGGGCTTCTGGTGACCTTTCTTCTTTGTGTTGGTCTGTGTATGCTGATGCCTTGAGATTAATCTGTTGAAAGCCATTAAGATCCACTGAATCCAGAAAAAAAATTATTGTTCCTGATTAGGAACCATAATTATATATTTTATTGTGTCTCGGATTTTAGTCTTCCTATACCGTTTTTTTTTTCAAATCTTTCTGCACGTTAGTATTTGATTAAGAGAGGATAGGTGTATAAAAATTGGCCATAATCTGGCTTTCATCGCATGCGCTGTGAAAATTATTGACGATAGAACACAAAAATGTTCTACAATATTAAAGAACACATCAATATCTACAAAAAACTCAGCGATACCATTATTATGTCTAACTATCGTAGTTATGTTACCATAACTTCTTTTTTACATATTAAAAGATGATAGAAATGCCGCCCGAAATCAAACCATGTTATCCATACCTTTATATTAATCCTTATCCAAATAAATCATTTCATATTCAAGACTGTTTCAATACCTATAATTACTTCTTGAATTTTTCAAATCGGACATTCCATTCAAAAGATATTACGAAATAAAAAAAAATAGTTCGCTTTAAAAATATTAGCGAACGCGGTAGCGGGGCACAGGGCGCGTTCTCACTCACTCAGGGAGAAGGGCGTGCAAATGTATGAAAGAAGTAGGTAGACGCGAGACTCTAGCTAAGTTTAGTCTAAGTTTATCCTAAAATGTTCAAAAAAATTATATCCACCCATGCGAAGCGGCCTGTCCCACAGGCCGCTGGATGGATAAATATCAACTCTGTCTCTTACATACTTACCTATCTACTAAATAAATTTTAGTTTAAATTCTTGTATTTTATTAACCTCTCGTCTACACGAGAGGTTAATAAAATACAATGGGCATTCTATTGCTGAAAGAGATTTCTTCATAGTCATAAAATTAAATATAGGTAGGTATCTATTGTCATCGTTGACCTTAATTAACAAGATCAATAATAATCAAGATGGAACTTCCACACATATTTACCTATATAATTAGATTATTACCAATTTACTAGTTACCTACAAATGATATATAAGTAGGTAAACCATACTTCCATTACAGAATTGAATATAAATAAATTAGTTAGAAATGCATGTTGCACCCTAAATGAGCGTGCAAATGAAAATGCTTTAAATTTTCCTTAAATATATTTATTGAGTCTGTAAATAAAATATCAATAAATAAAAACCATCAAGGAATTCATCGTAAATAAATATCATGATAAATTATTATTGCAATTCTATTGGACTATCAGTAAAATGTATGCAAGTCGGCCATTTTGTTTTGGCGCCATTGGACTATGAACTTTCGCTGTTTTGTTGATGAAATCGATGCCAAAATAAATCACGATTTGTGTAGGTGGATAATTGTAGGTATAGGTATGTACAACCTACCTACTTCCTTCCTAAGAATTTTGGCGTTATTTCTGTTTTTAGTGCTTCTTTGTATTGCATTGTCTTTGTTTCGTTCCCGGAACTTCCGTAGATACCTAAAGGTCAGTTCAGACGAGGGCAGTGTTGCGGTACCTGTTGCGAGTAGAATAAAAAAAAATCTAAGTGTTTTTATTTTTTTGTATAAGTAAACTATAGTTCCTTACTGAGTTTCAAATGTTTCGTACTTGAAGTACTAAAAAGATTTTAAAAACCCCATATTGTACGCTCGAATAGAGCACACTGTTTGTACTCTACTATTATACTACCACCTTACAATTTAAACAGTTTACAATAGAGACTATTCCGAATCTGAATCTGACAATAAAAAATCTCTTCCAGACAACTGAATAATCAAAGAATGAGCTGACTTTAAAATCTTTGCTTCGTTTGGAACTAGGTGGCGCTATGTACAGCGTGACTTATCCCACATTTATATTCCTTACTAGCGACCCGCCCCGGCTTCGCACGGTTATTGTGGGTTATCCCTAAGAGATTATGCTTGTATTATGCATATAAACCTTCCTCGTGAATCACTCTTTCTATCAAAATCCGTTGCGTAGTTTTAAAGATTTAAGCATACCTACATAGGGATATCGGGCCAGAGAAAGCGACTTTATTTTATACTATGTATGATGTAAATGAGCATTATTGTTGGCAGGCCACGTGAACCCCGTAGCCATCCCCAAGGAATGGCTGACCATCCACCGGCCATGCCGCGACAGCATGCGGCGCCAGATCCAGATGGAGGTGGCAGCCTCGCTTCAGTACCTGGCCATGGGCGCCCACTTCTCCAAAGATGGGGTTGGTAAACCTTCATACAATACAATACAAAATCATTTATTTATGCCACACGTTAATACAATTTATAAAAAATACAAGGATAGACATTAAAAGTAAGTAAGTGACATAACTTGGCCACCACTCGGTTTGTTTACCGTGGTACCATTAGATAGTACCATCAATGGTACTGTGGCAAATTTTATTTGCCGTTGAACCATTAATGGTACTACGGATTTCTTTTTTTTGCCGTGGTACCATTGATGGTACTGTGGTATTTTATTTTCGCCATCAGCATAAATCGCTACCGACCCGTGGTCCAACCGCTATGTCCAACTTTTTGTACCACGGGTAAGTGAAACTATCCATGGTCCAACCGTCAGAATATTTTTTTTCTGCTATTTATTTTTATGACCCGTGGTACAACTAAGTACTAATACTAACTACATTTTTTAACTTTTTAATCACCTCAGGTCGTCTAAGGCGACGAAAACACAGACTATAAGTGCAGAAAAGACTGACAGCTGTCAAATTGACACTTACTGTCAGATGTAACAAGAAATCGTCACAAATCCAAGATAGTCATGGAAAACAGACTGTTTCGCTCAAAATTGACAATTGACAGAATTGACTGCAGATGTCAAAACTAAAACGGTCATATCTCGGAAACTACTCGTGCTACACTTTGAGTTCGTAGCTCAAATGAAAGGAAAGAACCAAATCTATATTTTCGATGACAGCTGTCAAACTGACAGTTTCTGTCCGATGTACGAGTAGTTTCCAAGGAAGGCCGATTTAAATTTGACATCTGTCAGATTGACATTCATTGTCAATTTTGACCGAAACATTTTTTTCAGTCTACCTTGCTTATCTTGCATAACTGACAGTTTCTGTCACATTTGACAGTGTCACTTTGACAGCTGTCAAATACTTTTCTAATGGTGGAGAAGTAATTTTGAATCACAAGATTCGTGAAAAGAACTACTGGGAATTCATTTCCCATTTAATTAAAAGATCTAATGGGAAAACAAACCCAGTAGTTCTGCCGACAGAACCAAACAGGTGGGAATATACGACTTTTTGCCTTACGTTAGTTGGTCCATGGATATACGTGCGTTTCCGTGATCCAACATGTTGGACTACGGGTAAACATACTTTTGAGTGTTGGATTAAGATAAATTTACTTCCCTGTGGTTCAACGTGTTGGACCACGGGTAAACTTGCTGCCCAGTTGTACAACCGGTTGGACCATGGATAGTTTCACTTACCCGTGGTACAAACAGTTGGACAAAGCGTTCGGACCACGGGTCGGTAGCGGCATAAATGCTATAGCAGCATACTCTACTATAACTACTTCATACGATATACGAGAATCATTACTGTCACCTGAAATTCAAATATGTGTGCGAGCGCTCTCGAACGGAGAAGGAAAGCACAGTGAAGAAGCCCGCGGCTTATTCAGCTCCGCATGTATTGACCACACGTATGACTTAGCTGAGATGATAGTATAGGTGCTGCTACACAAGCCTATTCCATTTAAAATCGTGTCCCAGGTACTACAGCGTCAAAGATAGGACCCCTGAGAAAAGTTGTCCTTGACTATGTATGTATACTTTACCCACACATAGGTCACTTTAAGGCAATCACATACTACGGGCCACCAGGCATTCCCAAAGGTTTATTTATTTATTTACTATTTACATAAACAGAACGGCATCAGCCATTGAATGATCAAACCTATATCTTTACTTTCTATTCCAATAGTGAAAATTAAAAACAGAAAGATATTTAAAGATTAAAATGAAGTTGTTATGTGATATATCCATAATAATTGTAATGAGCCAACTCTAAACGCATTGACCTGTGGACCTGGCTGACTTGGCCAAGAGTATGGTATAGGTACTGTGATGGGTGCAAGAATTTACCCTTCAAACAGAAAAACAGCAAAGCTGCTTGTAAGATGTTTACCCGTAGTCCAACATGTTGGACTACGGGTAAACATACTTTTGAGTGTTGGATTAAGATAAATTTACTTCCCTGTGGTTCAACGTGTTGGACCACGGGTAAACTTGCTGCCCAGTTGTACAACCGGTTGGACCATGGATAGTTTCACTTACCCGTGGTACAAACAGTTGGACAAAGCGTTCGGACCACGGGTCGGTAGCGGCATAAATGCTATAGCAGCATACTCTACTATAACTACTTCATACGATATACGAGAATCATTACTGTCACCTGAAATTCAAATATGTGTGCGAGCGCTCTCGAACGGAGAAGGAAAGCACAGTGAAGAAGCCCGCGGCTTATTCAGCTCCGCATGTATTGACCACACGTATGACTTAGCTGAGATGATAGTATAGGTGCTGCTACACAAGCCTATTCCATTTAAAATCGTGTCCCAGGTACTACAGCGTCAAAGATAGGACCCCTGAGAAAAGTTGTCCTTGACTATGTATGTATACTTTACCCACACATAGGTCACTTTAAGGCAATCACATACTACGGGCCACCAGGCATTCCCAAAGGTTTATTTATTTATTTACTATTTACATAAACAGAACGGCATCAGCCATTGAATGATCAAACCTATATCTTTACTTTCTATTCCAATAGTGAAAATTAAAAACAGAAAGATATTTAAAGATTAAAATGAAGTTGTTATGTGATATATCCATAATAATTGTAATGAGCCAACTCTAAACGCATTGACCTGTGGACCTGGCTGACTTGGCCAAGAGTATGGTATAGGTACTGTGATGGGTGCAAGAATTTACCCTTCAAACAGAAAAACAGCAAAGCTGCTTGGCGGCAGAAAATGGCGTGGTGGTAGTACCTACTTCCCCGGACGAGCCACACACAAAGAGCTAACTCTCAAAATGCTGATTCCCTCATGAATTCCAGGTGAACCGGCCAGGCTTCGCTAAGCTGTTCTTCGACTCCGGCTCCGAGGAGCGCGAGCATGCCATGAAGCTGATTGAATACCTGCTGATGAGAGGAGAGCTGACCACTGATGTGTCCTCCCTTATCACCGTCAGGGTAGGTTAAGAATTTCGTCACAATCAACTGTACCCCAGGTCTTGTATGGTCTGATTCCAGGTCGAAATACGAAAAATGGTTAACAAAATTCAGACTTGGGGTAGGACAGGAAACTTTAGGTACGAGTCTGAGATTTTTTGTTCAGTTTTCGTGTTTTAATGGAGACGCGATAAGCGCCCTTTTGGGGCTTACACTGTCGACATTTGTCATTTCTAAGTTGACTAGTATTCCAACAACGGTCATGGGCTTGCAACCTGTCACGTATGGAATATGAACTACTGCAAAATGTGGGTATGTAATGTACCAAATGCAATGTTTGATGCCTAACCCCTTAGATGTCTTCAAAGAATCTGGATTTAGTACTTGGTACTAAGATATCTGAGGGTATATCTACCGTGCCTGGGGATTCAAGTTGTGAAGCTATCTCTGTTTCTGTTTTAACAAAATTGGTTTAACTTCCAGGCTCCTGAACGTAAATCCTGGGACAATGGAGTGGAAGCCTTGGAGCACGCACTGCGCATGGAGAGTGATGTCACCAAGAGCATCCGCTCTGTCATCGCCGCCTGTGAGGGAGACGAAGAGTTCAACGACTACCATGTAAGCCTTTTATGTTAAATATTATTTTAATAGTAGAGCTCTTTGTGTGTGGCTCGTCCGGGGAAGTACTACCACCACGCCTTTTTCTACCGCCAAGCAGCAACGCTGTGTTTCGGTTTGAAGAGTGTGGTTGCCGGTGTAATTACAGGCACAAGAGGCTTAACATCTGTATGCCTCAAGTTGATGGACGCAGGGCAGTGCATCGTAGGGCACGTTCCTAGCGTGCGTGACTTAAGAGGTGATCGTTATAGGTGATGTACTTAACATCAGGTGGGCCATCTGTTTGTTCCATCAGATATTTGTATAAAAAAAAACAGGCATGATGGTAGTATGTACTTCCATTGACCAGCCCTTCGCAAAAAGCTCTCGTCCTAAACTATCTCTTTCTTTAAGAATGTCTAACTGATCTATTCTATGATGCTTTGTATTTACCTGATGACACCTTATCCTCAGCTCGTCGACTACCTAACCGGAGAGTTCCTGGAGGAGCAGTACAAGGGTCAGCGCGACCTGGCCGGCAAAGCATCCACGCTGAAGAAGATGATGGACCGTCACTCCTCGCTTGGAGAGTTCATCTTCGACAAGAAGCTTATGGGCACCGACATCTAAATATAGCCTTCGAACTTATAAAAAAAATTTATCCTTCTTTCGATGGCGTCCTAAATATAGCATTCGAAATACTTTTTTTTAACCTTTTGATGGCGCCTATTTTTTTTTCAAGTGATTTTATTAGATACACAAAGCACTTAATCTGGTCATACCTTGGAATTTCAATGTTTGAAGTCATAATGTCAACTTTTCAATTATAAAATACTGCTTTTGGTCATGCATACTAATGATTAAAAAAACTACTAATTTGATAGGAGTTTTCTGATCAGTCTACGTTATATTACAGCCAATATTACTTTAAAATTAAATTTGTGTATGAAAAGGAAAAATAGCTGCACTTTGGTTTAGTTACTAGCCCCGTCTAAAGACGCCATTGCATTTTTATGGCAGCCATTTTGATAATTTAGGCGCTAAAATGCCAAGTCGAATATTACTAATTTCAGATAGAATGCTTATCTAGTATTTAAGTTAAAATATACCATTTTAATTAGAAAGTACAAACGTATTTAGATTAAGTCGCGTAAATGTAAGATGGCGAATAGATACTCCACTAAGTAATAAAGTCAATTCGATTCAAATAATGTTATCGTATTCTGCATCTATACGTAGCCATATCTTTTTGTAGTCAAAAAGACGTGAATAGGCTGTTAATTTTGTTTTATTTTTCGTATAATAAAAATTTTCAATCCATTCCATTGTTGTTTTATTTTTAGTTTTTAACTAGGTACTATAAGGCGACTAAAGCTATGTCCTTTTTTTTAAGGTTTTTGTCGCTTGTCGCTGGGCGACCACACTGCCCTTTGACAATACTTTCAAACATTAAAAAAATACATCTCGTATCAAAACTTATTATGTTTGTTACTCTTTCACGTAAAAACTACTGAATGGATTTTAATGAAACTTTACAATAATATAGCTTATACATCAGAATAACACATAGGCTACAATTTATAAAGATATTGTGTGAATTGTCCAAAATATGACGATAAGTGTCAAGTAGGAAAAAATCTACCATCTGCGAGCTATTCTGGCGTGCGCTGCCAAAACCGCTAGAGTTACACATATGTACGCCACGCTAATATAAGCTACTCGAAATACTAATCCTGCGCAGACGAAGTCGCGGGACCAGCTTGTTATTAATAAAAGGCCGCGATCAACCAATTTGTTTGCAATAGTGCACGCACACAGTCACTTCGATCGCAACAAGTTACATGATTATGATCTATGATATTTATGACATTTCTTTTCTTATTAGATCCTTATTTAAACTGCAAGCCGATGCTTCTTCTGGATTCTTCTATTCTTCAGCCACAACTCAAGGCTTCCTACCTAAGGGCGTCGCTAGCCCATGGCCCAGGGGGAATGAGAAAAATATGAATTGTAGGTACAGTCAAGAGCATGAAACTGTACAGCTTGTAACGCGAGTCTGCCTCTATGGCAATTGTAATAAGAATGGTTCCAACTTAGGCCTTACGACTTTGGTTTCTTTGCAGTTGGCTACATTTTTTTAATCTCTAGGGGCAGCTACCCCTTCCTGCCCCTCCTTGGCGACGCCCTTGTTCCTACCCTTAGGTTTCTGTGTGCCTCTCTTCATGAGCAGCTCGAAGGGGATCGGAACCTGTCCTCGACGATCTACTCCAGGTCCCGGCTTCAACCTCATCCGGAAGCTGTCCCTCTTGTAAGTACTTTCTGAAGGCATCAGTCGGTTACGGCAGTTGTAGAAATGGTAGTCTCTGAAAAAACAAGTTAGCTTTATCCGTATGCTCTCAATATGAATATACTATTAGCTGATGGCCCACCTGATGTTAAGTGGTAACCATCACCTATAAAAAAGCATTGTCTCGTAAGGCCTTACGATGCAATGACCTGCGGCCGTCACCTTGAGGCATACAGACAGACAGATTATGTTATGCGGCGAACCAGACTTTTCTATTCTCAGTCCTCGGCCAACCAACCTGATACTAAGGGCTAATGTGACTCTCGTTCGCACGTTTCGACATGTTGAAAGATATAATATCACTAAATTCATTTTTGAAAAATCGCCCAATTTTTTGTGCAATCACATTACACACAATTTAGTAAAAATTTCATTTTGATCAATACAAGTTTTCCTTCTCAAAAATTTGCTTTACTAGTTTTCGTACATAAGCTCTCTGTGTACTTCTCGCTCGCACATGTTGAAAGATATAAAATCACTAAGCTCATTTTCGAAAAATCGCCCAAATCAATCAACCAAGTTGTGTGCAATCACATTGCACACAGTTTAGTAAAAATTTCATTTTGATCGAAAGGTACCTACAAGTTTTCCTACTTAAAAATTTGCTTTACTAGTTTTCGTACTCATACAAACTTTTGAGTAAGAAAACGGTAAAACTTGGTTGATTGTGATTTTTCTAAAATGAGATTAGTGTTTTTATATCTTTCAACATGTCGAAACGAGCGAGAGATATATTACCTAGCTCTTGAGGCCAATAGTAAGCGACGGCCTAATACCAACCTGATATTAATAAACTGGACAGGACCGTGAACTCTTTCAGCTATAAGTTTCTTGTACTCCGACCAGCGGCATTTGAGGAACTCGTTTCCTTCCAAAGAGTAATGCTTCTTGAAGACCATTTCATGGACACCGTTTTCGAAGATCGGCAGAGTTCGGTAGTCCTTGGCGATAGCGTCGGCGATCTCTGGAAATTATACAAGCAGACGCAGTTATCAACAAGAGATGAATGATCAACTACCATCTTTTCAAGATCGGCGCGACCTATGTCGTGGATGTCTTCAGGAAAAAGAAACGGTGGAGCATGTGGTACTGCACTGCTCCGCAACTAACGAAGCCAGGTCCAAAACTGGACTGCAGAAGCTGATCGGGTCCTTCCTCTCATCGGCATCCAAATCACCTCCGGGGATGCTTGAACATTGCTGCGACCAACCCGAGGTCCTTCTCCGCTATTTTAAGGAGTTGGGCTGGCTGGGGTGAGGTTAGCAGGGGGACAATGCACAATACACCCCACTGCGGGACGTCCGTGCAGATCAGAATGAGATCTGCTCTGCGTTTGTGGTTTCTACAATGACTCAAATATTTATAGAACTACGTAGTAGTACCTAGTATGTTTTTACAGAATGTTTTAGTAGTAGCAAGGGGTCGAGCTTCCAGCACACCAACGTGAACTGGAAGTATTTCTGCAGCCAAGCAGCGTTGCTGTGTTTCGGTTTGAAGGGTGTGGTTGCCGGTGTAATCACAGGCGCATGAGGTAAGATTACAAGCTCATTTACCTATAATTTAGAATCAGTTTTTTAATGCAACTTGCCGATGGAACAAGCATATGGCCCACCTGATGTTAAGTGGTAACACTTACAAAGCATTGTCTCGTAAGTCTCGCACGTTAGCAGCATGGCCTACGATACACTGACCTGCGTCCATGAACTTGATGCATACAGATGTTAAGCCTCATGTGCCTGTAATTACACCGGCAACCACACTTTTCAAACCGAAACACAGCGTTGCTGCTTGGCGGCAGAAAAAGGCGTGGTGGTAGTACTTGAAGTACTGTACTTTCCCGGACGATTAAGATATCTATGCCTGAAGTAGATAGACGCAGTATGTACTGTACATTGTAGGGCACCCTCCTAGCGAACGTGACCTGTCAGGAAATGATTTTTTATAATATAATGTTATGGTTACATTCTATCTATCACTAAATTCGATTGGTACCATTCTGGAGCTTCAATATTGTAGTATAATACTTACCTACATTGTAACAAGGATCATACAAAAGAGCGGTAGGAACCAAGCCGTAAGTTTGATGCCTGTTCTTCTAGGCTTTGGTCGCGTGGAACTGGCACCTAGAGTCACCTAGCTTTAAGACATTTCAAAGTGATCCTTGTGATTTTATTGAATAATTACCTTTTTACTTTGACTTTGACTTTATCATCAGGTGATCCGTAGAGACGTGTTAACTTACCTTCAGTGATCTTAAATTCTGGCAAAGGTCTTCTAATGTGGTCACATTGAGGATAATTTGTAGTCATTTTAAATTATTTGCACTTTTTTAAACAATTAGTTTTTATCTTTTTTGTGTATTTTTTTGTGGTTTGCTAATTTTCTGTTTTTTTGACAATAAATGTCCGATTGATAGATATTTTAGGCCACAGAATACATCATCTCTAATTAACCTTATTTCTGACAACCTAAACAGGGTTGCCCATTTAGATCGGTAAGTATTTAGCATGGAGGTAGTATATACTTAGTCTAAGGTATTTGATTAATACCTCCATGGTATTTAGATAGGCAAGTCTGTAACTATAAGACAAAAAAAAACATAAAGATCTGTTGGATCTGTTCTTAGGAACCTTTTCATTGATTTTAGTGACAAGAAAAACTGCATGTACATAGATTTAAAAAAACTTGTAGGTACTTATTTAGTTTGGGATTCGAACTAAATATTGAAAAATAAACTAACATTTGTTAGCACTCAGGTAACGAATAAAACTCACCAAGAAATAAACAGTTCGTATATTACTTCTTACACTTTTCAATTACATTCAGTAACACTTTTAGTAGGTACTTTTCACTTTGACGACTGAACGAAGACTGACAAAAATTCAAGCCACTCAACCTTATCGGCTTTTAGAGCAAAGCAGTACGCCTCACTAGCGCCCTCTGTCCTCAACTATTCCGAGTTTATACTGCTTTGCCCCAAATGTGAAAAATACTAATAAATAAATAAAATGTTGACTCTAAAATATTAGTTTAAATAAATTATTATTATACATTATAAGATTTAATTAGAGGTACCTACCTATTTTGTAAAATATAATCATTATTCATAGTCAAATTACGTACTTAGTCAACCGATTAGCTTATTTGTTTTACATTCGGCCATCCGACTACAGCAACACGTCCTCGTGTCACAATGTATTTACATCCTAGAAACATACATGCAAAATCACTTTAATAACAGTTACCATAGTTACATTAATTCGTTTGAACATACTTATATAAACATAACTACTAACAAAAAACTCTGTTATAAGTGTAAGTACTATTTCTCTTGGCAACAGGCCGCTTCTGCCCAGAATACCATTAAATCTAATATAGCAAAGGTTGCTTCTACCTTTGCTAAAGAAAACAGGCCGCTTCTGCCTTTTAAACTAAATTCGAATGGTTACAGGCTGATTCTGCACTGACTTCCAATTCGAAAACACAGTTAATACAATGATGATAGATATTACAATATTCAAGCATGCTTCTATGCTGTGATACTACGGTAACACTAATTTACGTGGATTATTACTCTAGATTACAATCAAGTATCAAATAGGCTCCTAAATTTTTCGACAGATAAATGGTACTGCTACTCACAACCAATGTTTTCGTCATCGCTATTTGTGCTAACAGAGGCAGAATCTTCTTCTGACCTGTTGAAACTTAGCCATGGTTTAATTTTATCTACTGCGATTACGGAGCTATAATTGCGACCACCTCTCCGAGTGATAGGTGTATCCTCGACCTGATATCTGTCGTTATCAAATACAGAAGTTACGCGGTACGGCCCTTGATATTTAGGAACAAGTTTACGACTTTGACCTGACGATGGAATCTCCCTCTCAATACTTACAAGATCACCTACCTGAAACTTTTTTTGTTCAACTGCTTTCTTATCATAGTGGAACTTTTGTTTTTCTTGATAATCAGTTATATAGGCATTGACTTTATTTCGAATTTCTTGAAGAGAATCACTGCTAATACTATAATCTTGATCGAGTGAAGTTTTTACTCGACTCTCAGCTACTCCTATCAACGAAGTACCAAAGAGAGCCTCAGAGGGTGTTCGACCGATACCTTTATTGAGTGTATTATTGAGACCCCACTGTACATCATGTATGAAAAGATCCCATTTTTTTTCATCTTGGCCTGCGCATTTAGCTGTGAGTGAATCAAGCAGAGTGCGGTTATAGCGCTCTACTTGTCCATTTGCGCGCGGCGTTGCCACTGCATTTAACACATGTTTAACACCTAGCCCATCAAGAAAATCTTTGAATTTGGAACTAGTAAAGGACGAACCTCTGTCGGAAATAATTCTTTTTGGGACCCCAAAGATACTGAAATATTCCCTCAGTTTATCGATAGCAACGGACGTTTTCGTACTCCTGACTGGCTTTAGGATTATAAATTTAGTGTACGCGTCAATGATTACCAGTAGGTGAGTGTTGCCCCTTGAACTTTTTACAAAAGGGCCTACATGATCGATATGCAATGTAGCGAAGGGGGAATCAACTTTTGGTATGGGGTGTAACGGAGGCTTTCTTTTTGATGCGGACTTGGTATAGGCACATTCAAGACAAGATTCTACATATTTCTTGACGAAACGTCGCATTTTGCTAAACCAGTAGCTTTCTTTTACCTTGGCAAGAGTCTTATCGAAAGCAAAATGACCTATATCATCGTGGCACTGCTTAAGAATCTGCCATCGAACACCTTTAGGCACTACCCACTTCTCTCCTTCATCTGTCAGGCGATATAATTTGGCATTTTTCACAACAAAATGTTTGCTAGTGTCCACTACTTTGGCAGACTCTGGATCTTGTAAGATAGATATTTTGCGCTGTATCTCGGAATCAACCTGTTGGACAGTACTCAACCAATTACTATCAGTGACCACCAATATGTCAATCATATTATTGTTATCAGAATCCCGTTGGCTACCAGGTGGTGGATTTCGACTCAATGCATCTACATAAGCCATAGCTTTTCCAGGACGGTAGTCAATTGTAAAACTGAATTCTTGCATTGAAATCCACCATCTAGCGACCCTCGGGATAAGATCCCTTTTCAAAAATGTTGCACGGAGTGAGTTGCAATCAGTATATGCTTTAAAGTCTATTCCTAACAGGTAAACCCGAAATCTTTGTAGTGATGCTATAAGAGCAAGGGTTTCAAGTTCGTATGCTGTCATATGTTGCTCATCAACCGTAGTCTGTCGGCTGTAGTATGCGACCGGCTTCAGGACACCAGCTTTATCCCTCTGCATTAATATGCCCGCGATACCAATTTTGCAGGCATCCGTGTGTAATTCGGTTAAAGCTTTTGGATCGTACAGCGCCAGTGTAGGTTTTCGTAACAATTCGTCTTTTAAGGTATTAAAGGACTTCACTTGATCTGCGCTCCACAACCACGGAGCATCCTTTTTTAGAAGAGAAGTCAAAGGTTTCGCGATCATAGAGAAGTCTTTGACGAATCGTCGAAAAAAACTACATAAACCGATAAACTGCCGTACGCTATGTTGATTAGTGGGCTCTGGGAAGTCACGGACAGCTTCTATCTTTCGAGACCCTGGTCTGATACCCTCACCATTAAGCTCGAACCCCAAATAATCGACAGTTTTACTGAAGAAACAACATTTGCTAAGCTTCAGCGTCAAACCGGCGTTCTGTAAAAGAACCAAAATTTTCTGTAACTTGTACAGCCCTTCTTCAATTGTTTTGGACGGTATGATGATATCGTCCATGTAAGCCGAAGCGATTCCCTTTGCACTCCCAAGGACTAAATTGATCATTCGCATGAAATTAGAAGGAGCATTGGCCAAGCCAAAAGGCATTCGATTAAATTCGAATTGACCGTCAGGTGTAACAAACGAGGTTTTATAACGATCTTCATCCTTGATGGCAATCTGGTAGTACCCAGATGCCAAATCAAGGGTGGTATAGTACTCATACCCAGCAAGATCGTCCAATTGATCATCTATCCTCGGTAAAGGAAAGTTTTCCCTAAATGTTTTTCTATTTAAAGCCCTATAATCGACACACAACCTAACATCACCAGTTTTCTTCTTAACGATAACTATAGGACTGGCGTATGGCGATGTTGACGGCCTAACTATGTCACAGTCAACCAGTTCCTGTACCATTTCTCGAACCCTACTTCTTTCACTGACTGGCAGTCTGTAAGGTCTATACACAACCGGTTCATCGTCTTTTAGATTAATCGACATTTCTGCTACACCAGTCTTACCCAACTCTTGCATGTTAAATGCAAAACAATTGCGATGTTGGTTAAGCAAGTCAACTAAAGATTCGGTTGTTTTGTCGTCTAGACCTCCATCAGACCTAATGTCGTTTTTTTGTTATAGCCTGTCGAGACTCTGAAACATCGATTCGAAGTACATCATGGTCGTTTACACTATCAGGTGCCGAATCAGCTTGATGACACCTAGCTATTTTAGTACCTTTATCAATAATAAAAGAGTGTGACGACAAACCTTTTATCAACGCTGCTCCGGAACCATTAACGACAGTGAACAACCCTTGAACGAGATAGTGTTCTTGTCCTAACTTGAACCTATTGCTACCCTCAACATAAACATCGCCAGTATAATTTGGCTCTGTCCTAAACTCCACTAAGGTAAGACCATCAACTTTAGTATCTTCCGAACAAATCAAATTTAGTTTCGACCTATCCGACGAAGTTGAACGTATATGAAGACATACGCTATCTTTTTCAACCATAATGTGCGGCTGTTCAGTGAAAGACCTACCGATCAATAATGGTTCCTGTAACAAATGATCAGGCACAACGAGGACATCAACGCAAGCTTTAGCACCATCAATCTCAATCTCAACAGAGCATTTTCCAAGTGGTTGAACTGAGGAATTACCGAACCCTCTAAGAGTTGGTAGAAAAGCATCTGTATCCCAATGCGCGTCTACATTACAGACTTCTGAAACCTTGATGAGTGTTGCAGAACTACCAAAGTCAATGAAGCAGCTTTTTGGAATACCATTAACGAGCGCCTGCTTGTGGTATTTGGAAACACTAGAGTCCGTACCTGCTACTAACATAACAGGCTTGGATGGATTATTGTTGCCATTGACCAAATTGTTTCGATTGTCGTTGCATTTATCAGCCGTATGTCCGAAGCGAGAGCATTTGTCACACTTAACAATTGGTTTTGTGCACTGCGACTTATAATGACCAAATTGTGAACAATTAAAACATTGAACCGATCGATCCTTAACTTCTTTAATCCCAGAGTTCCTATCTAACTTTATATCGTTTGTGCGAATTCGTTTCCTATCAATGTTGTTGTTGTTCAAACTACCAACGTGTCGAGCACTTTTTAGATAAGGCAGTAACTGATCTGGTGTACT
Source organism: Chloroclysta siterata (assembly GCA_932294275.1). Classification (NCBI taxonomy): domain Eukaryota; kingdom Metazoa; phylum Arthropoda; class Insecta; order Lepidoptera; family Geometridae; genus Chloroclysta; species Chloroclysta siterata. The sequence continues at coordinate 1,211,890 of OW028595.1, read as the reverse complement.
AAATCGAGCCGCCTCAGCGCCTAAGCGTACAGTACGATCATCGATTCCAAATATTATACAGTCTACTGCTTTTTTACCTTCGACTCCACAACGATTCAACAGTACTACTTTGTCATAGAAGTATTCCTCTAACGAGTCGTTAAACCTTGCACGTTTACTTAACATTGTTGTGAGCAACTGACCATAATTATCATCACTAGGAAATGCTAATTTTAATTTTTCTTGCCACTCTGGCCAAGTGTACATTACAGTAGTAAGACCTTCGTACCACTTTTGTGCATGGCCTTTCAATTTAGGTAGAGCGAAATGAATTGTTTGTCTCTCTGTCCAACTATAAATCAAAGCACATTCATTTACTTTATGGAGCCATATATCTATTGTTTGTTCTTTATGAGCGGGATCAAATTCAGGTATTGTATTTCGATATGATAATTTATCGTTCACTGCGTTGCTACCTATAGATTGAAGGGCCTGCACAAGTTGTGTTAAAACTACATTATCTGTTATTTTTAAATTAGCACCTGATGTCGACGCTAGGTCTGGAATGTCAGAAACAGGCACAGGTTCCAAAGCGCTGTTAGAGTCGCGTATTTCTTCGGAGTTCGATACGTCCATGTGGCGACCGCGTGAGTGCAAACTCGACCTGCTGCGAGCACTGACCTTTGTTGTTGAGTTGGCTGACCTGCGTTCCTGCTCATCGGTAGGGCTGCGCGAACGCTCACTGGTTGAGCTTCGTACCCGACGTCTGACACGGCTGCGTGCTCTCCGACTGGCTGGACTAGCTGATTGCTGGATGGCTACGTCGCGCACCCGCTCATCAACTACGTTGCCGCGAATCCGCTGGCTGGTGACTCGGCTGGCAGCCAGCTGCACGGCTGGGCTCTGCTGACGGTTACAGGCTTGGTCGGCAGCCAGCTGCGTGGTTGGGCTCTGCTGACGATGGTTGGCTTGGCTGGCAGCCAGCTGCGCGGCTGGGCTTTGCCGACGATGGCTGGCTCGGTTGGTAGCCAGCTGCACGGCTGGTCTCTGCCGACGATGGTTGGTTTGGCTTGCAGCCAGCTGCGCGGCTGGACTCTGCCGACGATGGCTGGATCGGCTGGCAGCCAGCTGTGCAGCTGGGCTCTGCCGACGACGATGGCTGGATCGGCTGGCAGCCAGCTGTGCGGCTGGGCTCTGTTGATGATGGCTGGCGCGGCTGGCAGCCAACTGTACGGCTGGGCTACGCCGACGATGGCTGGCTCGGCTAGCAGACCGCTGCGTGGCTGGGCTACGCCGACGATGGCTGGCTCGGCTGGCTGGCCGCCGCATGGCTGGACTCCGGCGATGATGTTGCTCTGGTTGGCTATCCCGCTGTACCCAGTTCAAAATAGGACTGCGGGAGCGGGTGGTGCTACTGCGCCTGGAGCCACTATGCGAACGTCGCTGACGGCTCCGTGACCGTCGTTGCATTGTAGAACCGTCGTCATCAGGTTCCATTGTTCTGCATAGCACACAAAAAAAAACACGACAGAATTTTGCACCGGTAGATCTGGGTAGTACTTTAATTAAATTAAAACTACCCTTTTACAAGCAAGGCAAAACAAAAACTAATTCACAAAGATAACACATTATAAAACATATTTCTAACGAATAAAAAAAAAAAAGTTAACAATTCTTTTTTTTCTTTAAAATAAAATTAAACTGAAATAGGCTCGCTATTACTCTGCTATCCTAATAGTGTTTCAGATCAATGGTAATAGCATCTAAGGAGCCTTTAGAACTCTTTTTTTTTTATCGATTATCGGTGTATCATGCCCATTTACACCGATAACCCTCATAAACTACAATTACTGTGGGCGAAGTAAGGTAAGAAGACAAAGGTAACTTACCAATCCGGCTTCTGATTTGTTAGCACTCAGGTAACGAATAAAACTCACCAAGAAATAAACAGTTCGTATATTACTTCTTACACTTTTCAATTACATTCAGTAACACTTTTAGTAGGTACTTTTCACTTTGACGACTGAACGAAGACTGACAAAAATTCAAGCCACTCAACCTTATCGGCTTTTAGAGCAAAGCAGTACGCCTCACTAGCGCCCTCTGTCCTCAACTATTCCGAGTTTATACTGCTTTGCCCCAAATGTGAAAAATACTAATAAATAAATAAAATGTTGACTCTAAAATATTAGTTTAAATAAATTATTATTATACATTATAAGATTTAATTAGAGGTACCTACCTATTTTGTAAAATATAATCATTATTCATAGTCAAATTACGTACTTAGTCAACCGATTAGCTTATTTGTTTTACACATTATTTTTATATGGATATCGTTTGATTTATTTTAATACGACGGGGTTCGATTCCCGAACCTTTGTTTGCATACATAGATTTTAAAAAAACTTGTACTTATTCAATTTTTTTTATTATTATTATATTGCATACATAAATTTTAAAAAAAACTGGAGGTAATTATACATTTTTTTTAAATCCATATATGCAGTTTTTATTCTCACTAAAATCGATGACATGGTTCCTAAGAACGGAATTTGTATGTCTTATAGTTACAGACTTGTATAATATCTTGGCTTTTGACCAGACAAGGGACAAGCCAAGATGTTATTAAATTAGGTATACCTACCTACTTTCATACATCGCCTTCCAAAACAAACTATTCTAAATGCATTGCACACATTTCAGCAAATAGATATGACTTCTAAATTTCCTGCCATAGCTATTTCCAGCTAACATCCTACTAATATTATAAATGCGAAAGTTTGTAAGTATGGATGGATGGATGTTTGTTACTATTTCACGTAAAAACTACTGAATGGATTTTAATGAAACTTTACAATAATATAGCTTATACATCAGAATAACACATAGGCTACAATTTATAAAGATATTGTGTGAATTATACAAAATATAACGATAAGTGTCAAGTAAGTAGAAAAATCTACCATCTGCGAGCTATTCTGGCGTGCGCTGCCAAAACCGCTAGAGTTACACATAAGTACTACGCCACGCTAATAGGTAGGTATACGCTACTCGAAATACTAATCTTGCGCAGACGAAGTCGCGGGCACCAGCTAGTTAATAAATAAAACGCTGTCAAATCCACGTCAAATTATCTCTATGGTTAGGTATAATTTTGAGACATTTTGATTTCAGTATATGTAGGTACTCTGTGATTTTGAGCCTGCTGTATTTTGCTAGCAATATATTTTTGAATATTACATTTTATTTTTGAAAAATGGACCAGCTACAATCTTCGTCTTCTGTTAAATATCCTGCGTGTGAGCATTTAAAGAAGAAGAAACCAGACATTTCTATAGATCCTGGTAAGTCTGAAGAGGAGACTGAAGTGCTGAAGACTGACCTGTCTACCTGAATGTCTCCTTCATGGAATAACGGGTGCTATCTCTCTCTCTCTTGCCGTGTCACTAGTTCCTTTCAAACACTATGATACTTAGACTAAGGTGTGCACGGTGAAAGAATTTTAAGTGCGCCTCAAGAAGACCTTTTAAGCACTTGACACATGTTATAGAACTTTTTAGGTTCTACGACATGCCGGTTTCCTTACGATGTTTTCCTTCATCACGGGTGCAATAACTGGGATATAGAATGAGTGAATTTCGAACCACGTCATGTCCAAGAAGGGCTTTTCGCTTTTTGTGTGTGGCTCATCCGGGGAAGAACTACCTCCACGCCCTTTTCAGCCGCCAAGCAGCAACGCTGTGTTTCCGATTGAAGAGTGTGGTTTCCAGTGAAATTACAGGCACATGAGGCTTAACATCTGTATGCCTCAAGTTGATGGACGCAGGGCAGTGCATCGTAGGGAACGTTCAAATCGTGTGTAACTTACGAAGCAATGCTTTGTTATGATTACCACTTCACTTCAGGTGGGCCATCTGCTGTTTCAAGTAGCATCCAAGATCATCAGCACTATTGTCACTTTGACAGTTTACTTCCAGAAACACTAAGGTCCTTCACGACCGAATCTAAAGTCCTGCCGCTCTTCGAGCAGAAGACGTTCGACCACATGCGCATGAAGCACTACTCGCTGCAGACCAATGACTCCCTCCGCTGCTGCTGGCAGGAGTTCCTGAGGCAGCTGGAGGGTCGGCAGCGGACGCCGTTCCAGTTTCCCAACGCTGAGTAAGTTATGTCAAAGTCAAAAGGTATTTATTCAATAAAACCACGAGGATCACTTTGAATGGATGAATGGAAAGGTTTAATATGGGTGTGATGGTCCTGGTCTTCTTTGAACTCCGAAAAGACTCCTCCATCATCTATAAAAACGGCAAAAAAATTACGTTTGTTGTAGCCCCCTTAAATATTTATTTTATTCTGTTTTTAGTACCTATTTGCTGTTATAGCGGCAACAGAAATACATCATCTGTGAAAATTTCAACTGCCTAACTATCACGGTACGTGAGATACAGCCTGGTGATAGACGGACAGACAGACAGACGGACGGACAGCGAGTCTTAGTAATAGGGTACCGTTTTACCCTTTGGGTACCGTTTTACCCTTTGGGTATACGGAACCAGAAAACGTTTATTTTCTGTCACAAAAACATAGGCGAAATATAAAGAACAATATTGGTTAGGACAACGAAATCGGTCAGTCAGCTTTATGCTGTAATAATGTTTGATGCATCACTACGCTGGTCTTCCGGGACGCTCGTATAAAGTCCTCCGTCTCATGTCGCTTCCTTCTCTTCCAGTGACTTCCACTTCTACAAGTACCACACTCGGTACGAGCCGTCCCAGTCCATAGCGAATCGAGCTCAACTGAAGCTGATATCCTTCGGGAAAAGCGGCGAGACGCGGCGATACGTGCCAGTGCCCAACGAGATGCAGGAAGACGTCTGCTAACGTCAGGTAGCCCAGAGCATCAGAGGGCTTATTACGAGCTTAGTGCCGATCGTCGATCGTTACGATACACCGAATTTTCTATGAAAATAAATCAACGGCATCTAGCGTATTCTTTGAGAACCCGTTTTTTTTTTCATAGAAAATTCGGTGTTTCGTAACGATCGACGATCGGCACTCGATCGGCAATAAAATCGTAATACGCCCTCTGCTAAGAAGAAGTTTAGAAGACGGCTGTTGAATGCGAGTGTAAAAAAACTAAGTTTGCAATGTTTTAGGAAATGAGGGTAGGTAAATAAAACAATATAAACATGAAGAACGTTTAACTATCAGATTGTAACGTGGACGTCTTGACATAGCGACAAAATAACTATTTACATTATATTATTCTTCCGCGCTCTCTTAGATTACATTCGTATCCACTAGACATTTTATTTACTCGCAAAATATAAATAAACTCTAACGAAAGCGAAAGAAGTAAAAACATTAGTACAAATCAAACATTTTAACATTATACTGTCTGACTAAAAACGTCACCAAACTCGATTCCAAGAATTTAAATATATTAAAATAAAAATATAAGGCATCCATAGACTTTTAAAATGATTTAAACATACTCATAAAACTTTAAAATCTTTAAAACGAGTGATATAATAATATTATTCAGGTTTTTAGTAGAATTTTAAAACATTGAAACAGGTCTTATAAAATACTATTAAATATTAAAAAGACTATTTTAAAATGACAGTCGAGTTTGTAACAAGAGTATAGATAATATTTAGGTAGAGGAGTTATAAATTTTATTTAGAAAGTGTCGAAACTGTTAAGGCGTCAAATACTTTTTATTGGAAATAAAGGAGAAATAAAGAAAGAATAAAGAGAATACATTTTTTTTAATATTACATTTATTTTATTGCTACTTCTATATCGATGAAGGTAGACTTTTCAATTTAGTCAATAAAAAATCTGCCTTCATCGATATTCAACTTCGCTTGATCAAAATAATTCTATTTACCTATTTCAATGAACACTGTTAATGTTTGTCGAAATGACGGTCAAAAAAAAAAACATTTTTATTAAAAAAAAAAGAATGAATCCAAAATGGCGCCGAATTTAGTTTATTTATTGGCGCTGGTTATAAATATCCAATTTTGTATGATAATTGTCTTTAATACTGATTTACTTATTCGTCTTATCGTAATTAGTTAAATACAAATTTGATCAAGACGCAATTAAAAATAATTTAGGTCTAGGATCACTGCGTCTAAGGATTAATTATTTAATATGTAACTTGCCTTAACAGTTTCGCCTTTTAACGTACAATAGAAGCACGCCACTGGTTCTCATGTCTTAATAAATAAATAAAAATATTAATGTAACATAATTCTATAGATTTTTCTCTTGTTTATTCAAACTACTTATGGCTATTTTTTATGTTAATGTCTTGCAATGGTTTTGCTTTATACAACTAGCTGATGGAACAAGCAGATGGTTACCACTTAACATCAGATGGGCATCTGATGTTAAGTGGTAACCATCAACTATAACAAAGCATTGCCTCGCAAGTTACGTACAATAGGAACGTGCCCTACGATGTACCGCCCTGCGTCCATCAACTTGAGGCGTACAGATGTTAAGCCTCATGTGCCTGTAATTACACCGGCAACCACACTCTTCAAACCGAAACACAGCAACGCTGCTTGGCGGCGAACGAGGCACATTTTACAATATTCCAAAAGTTATGGAATAAGTAAGACTCAAACTCTTTAAATAAGTAGGTACACTTAAACGGCCGGTTTCTGAAAGCTCGATCAAAACTAATCGGATGTCAAGTCACTCGCCATTTCAGCTATTACATCGAATTAGATAGAGATAGCAAGTGACTTGACATGCGATTAGTTTTGATCGGGCTTTCAAACACCGGCCGTAAGTTAGGTATAATAAACGATGTTTAAAAAAAAATACATAAAAAAGTACCGCTAATAAGATCTGGGAACCAGTGACATAAAATGTCATTAAAAAATATTGTTTTTCTGAAAATACTCGAAAGAAAACATTCCGATACTCCATGAACGCGCCAAATCAGTCATACGTAATCCATAATTTAATTTTAAATTACTAAATCTCAAATTCATAAGATATTTTATTCTAAATTTAAAATCTACAATATTACTTAACTTACTCATTATTATTTTAGCAAAACAAGAAAGAATAATTTAGTCTATTTTAGAATATTTATTTTTAATATTTAGTAGGTTTTGCTGATACATTTACCACGGAATTGTGCAGATTTATAGCTAACTACCCACGCTTTAACGGATTTAATTTCAAAAATATTCTCCAAAAATCAAGTTATTCTTAAAAACCGCACTTCAATCCGCACGATAAGGAACCAGCTTTAAGAAGAGATTAAAATCATGTAAGAATTTTTCCTCAAAATACATATTAAAAAGGTGTTAAAAAATAACCAGCTAGATTCATTATATATATTAATTAAATTAGATTAAAACGTATTTTATTCAGATGTTATAGATCCAAGATTCATGTCAATGTGGTTAAGAATAAATGTATTATATAATATTACTATTAAAATCAAATCCTTTTAAATTCCTTGTTTTAAGAATCTCATTTAGTAGGTACTTTAGTGAAACACTATTATTTTCGCCAATTTCAATTCCTAACTGACATTAGTCACTTATGTAATAACAACACACGCTATTAAGTTTATGTTATCTAAAGATTATTGTTAAATTTTGCTAATTCTTGTAACACAAATAAATGCATGTCTACAATCTAAATAAATTATATTTGCATAAAAAAGCAAAATGATATGATCGAAATTGCTTTAATTTTTAATTGTTATGTGTCTATTTTTCTTAATATATTCTATAACTAGATTAAAATATATTAATGATAATATCTGAATTTCTATGACTAGATTTATATTAATAATATAACAAAAAATAGTTTTTAACGCGCGCCAATCGAAAGATTCCAAAATGACGCCGGTAATCTTTATATCTCACTCGCACACAATGATGGAGAGCGGGAGGTACTGATTATAGGTTTTTTTTTAGATTCGTTTCTTTATTGGCACGGGTCAATTTAATTTATCAAACCAGTAATTTAGATTAAAATATTTGGATTTTTAGAAAAAACAAGCTCTTTGGAGTATTTGGCCTACAGCTAAAGTGTCCGACCAAGCATAACTTTATGGACGAGGAAATTGGGTAAAGCCAAAAATAACTGAAAACTCAAAAAATATATTTTTAAATGGTAGGTAAGCACATCCAAAAGGTAAGTTTGTTATAAAAAGTCGTTTAAATAATTTAGTTTTAGCTGTGACCGTGTTCTTCGACATTTTACCCTGTTGCTTACAAAACTTGCAATAAAAAAAAAATAAAAAAACGGTGTTACCATAAAAATGTGTCGCGACATAAAAATTACACTTTAAGGTTTTATTGATAAAGTTTAGGTATAAACTATTTTTCTAATTTTTATATTTATTATTCAACTACGGAAAAGTCTAATGCTTCTAAGTAATGGTGTTCATTATATTTTGATCATAATACTTTTATTACAACAAGTTTACAACTAGAATCGCCATTACATTACATTGAAAACAATTCACAACATTATTCGACGAGCTATAAGGTTAATTGACAAGTTAAAATTAAAATATCTAAGTAATTATTCTAACTGAGGAAATGCTTAAATAACAGAGATCGGAGTAGGCAGAATGATTTATGATCAATGACCTCAAATGATAAGTTAGTATGGATATACCTCCGGAATTCCGGTATATTAAAATAATCAAGACATTTTCCGTAATTTCATAGAGGCATAAAGTGAGAAACGTATCAATATCATCATCATCACCCGCAGCCTAACTTCACCAGCTGGGTGTTGTAAATAATGGTATACCTAACTATAGCGAACTGTCACCTTTATTGAGCAAAGTAGTGCTGAACATTGTCTCGTGGGAAACGTGTTTCCCGCGATTAAATGCGTATAAAACGTCACAAATTTGCACACATCAACTCAACAAATCTTAAATCAATTGGATAAATATTTATGGAATCAAATACGTAATCAAATAACTACAATTATTTTAGATTCGCCAGGTAATAAAAATCAATTTACCTATAAACGTTTAACAATCGCTTCCTTTAAATTTCAAATTCAGTAGTTACTAAATTACTACTTTAATTATAATATTTAACTTATATCGGAACTCTCCGGAAAAAAGCCATATCCATACTATGAAACGTTGATGCAATTACGTAAAATCATTCTACCTACTCTGATTTCTGTTAATTAACGATTTTCAAGAAATAAACTACTTTAAAAAAATCTACCAATGGCTTTGTATAGAAATCCGGCAATGGCAATATACTAAAATGCATGGACTTTTTTATTACAAATCCTTCTACTCACTACTGCGATCTGTCATCTGTTTTAGGGATTTTTTTATAGCTCATTGGAATACCAAGACATTAATATTGTAGTGTAGGTAATCCTAACAGTAAGGTTTTCTGCGGTTTTCAAATGTAGAATGGTAGAATGTCATATGTTGTCTGTGCCGAGTTTTTGGCGCCAGTAAAATGTCACTGTCATTATCATAGTTCGTAGTAGGTACCTAATTGAGTAGCAGAAGGATGAATTTTGAATATATTATTTCCCCCAGGAGTATTTCTAGAAGAAACTTCTACATTATTATTTCTAGTCTACATTCTTGAGACCTTTTTAGAATAATTGAGGCATTCTCTTTCAAAATAAAGTTACAAGTGCAATATCCGTTCGCCAGAATGTTATAAATAGGTACATAAATGAAAACTAAATCAAAATAATGAGGAGCATTCTTAAAAAATGCTTGCCAATAAGTGGCATTGGCAATCGTTTGGTTGATCCAGCACTGCCTTCTTCTCCTTGTCATGCCACTAGTTCTTTCGAAACGGTGTGGTGAAAGGATTTGAGCACTTCCGGCACTGCCAACATAATAAAATGCATTTACTTTTCGAATCCTACCAATACAACGACTCACTCCCGCCATCTATGATCTACTCCTTGCAATTAAACTTTTTTAAGAATATTCCTCATTCCGATATAACTTTTGAAGAAACGATCAATGGCGTAAGACATATTTTTCATAACGGGATAAAACTCACAAATCATGGTAAACATCCCGTTTTAAATGAAAATTACATTCATCATTCCGTTCCGGGTCTTTGACGTATCATTTTTTTTTTTCATAAATATCCCATTAAAATTATATTCCGCATTCCATTCCGGGTCTTTGACGTAACAATTTTATTTTTAATGTTCCAAGTAGTATTTAATGATGCTAAAAGTGGAAAAACATGACGCTCCGGATGGATGGCCTGACGACGTTGTTGTAGAAGTTGTCGAGTGCGAGCAGGTAGCGCAGGTACGGCTGCGCGCGCAGGAGGCACGCCGCCGCCGCGCCGCGCAGGAGGCCGCGGGACCAGCGGCAGCGGCAGCGGCAGCGGACGCAGCCGACGCGCTTCTCTACTGCCCTGGAATATACACATTTTTTTTAGTGCCGCTTAATGCCATGTAAGCCAAATAGATGGCAACAACAACAATCGATTAGCAACAACGCCCTCTATTGGCTTGGGAACCACTTATCACTTAGTACTTTACGTTATCAACTAGATGACGCTAATACCTGTTCAAGTCGCAGGCTGAGCACGACGCGGGTCGGCTGTCATAGTCCCGTGTCGAACATCTGAATCGAGCAAGTGATTTCTTCTTCCTTCAGGCATGACTTCGAGAATATGTATATACATATTCGATCAGCAACAGCGCCCTCTATTAGCGAGGGTACCACTTATGTACTCCGCTTACGCTATGTACCCAACTAGATGGCGCCACTCACCTGTTCGAACTACTTAATACCATAATGTAGCCAGCTAGATTGCCCCATTCACCTGTTGGAACCGGGCTGAGCTCGGTTTATCGTTCAGGAACAGCGCCCGCTATTGGCAAGGGTTCAACTTAATACCTTACGTAGCCAACTAGATGGCGCTAATACCTGTCCGAGCCGCGGGCTGAGCTCGGCGAGCCCGGCCGTCATAGTCCTGTGTCGAACATCTGAAGCGAGCAAGAGATCACTTCATCCTTCAGGCATGACTATGTATATAAATATTCGATTACCAACAGCGCCCTATATTGGCGATGGAACCACTTAGTACGTTATGTAGCCAACTAGATGGCGACACTCACCTATTCGAACCGCAGCGCGGGCTAAGCTAAGGTAAGCTCGGCGGCGTTGGCCGTATCGATTGGCAGCAGCGCCCTCTATTTGCGAGCGAACTACTTAGTTTAGTACGTTATCTAGCTAACTAAATAGCGCAACCCACCTTTTCGAGCCGCGGGCGGAGTTCGGCGGGGTCGGCCGTATATATGAGCAACAGCGCCCTCTATTAGCGAGGGAACCGTTCAGCACTTAGTACGTTATGTAATCAACTAGATGGCGCTGATACCTGTTCGAGCCGCGGGCTGAGCTCGGCGGGGTCGGCCGTCATAGTCCCGTGTCGAACATCTGCAGCGAGCAAGTGATCACTTCATCCTTCAGGCATGACTCCAGGAACTCCTCGATGGTGATCACTCCGTCCTGGTTCAGGTCTAGCTTCCGGAAGACCTTGTCTACCTTGAGATTACAGATTTACGAGTTCTAAGTTTCTTAATATGTTCCAGTTTCTGAAAGGCCTCGAATCAAACTTAATTATTATGTACACTTAACATCGGGGGACATTTGCTTGTACCATCAGCAAGTTTAAAAAAAAATAACTGGATTGTCAAAGGACATGTTTCATTTTGGTTTCATTTTAAGTGAAGTGTGAGACTCTCAGCCGGTTTCTGAAAGCTCGATCGAAACTAATCGGATGTCAAGTCACTCGTCTTTTCAGCTATTACATCGAATTAGATAGAGATAGCAAGGGACTTGACATCCGATTAGTTTTGATCGGGCTTTCAGAAACCGACCGTTGCTGTCTCTATCTAATTCGATGTAATAGCTGAAATGGCGAGTGATTTGACATCTGATTATGTTTGATCGGGCTTTCAGAAACCGCCGTTAACATCGGGGGACATTTGCTTGTACCATTACCAAGTTGTTTTGAAAAAAATAACAAGATTGTCAAAGGACACGTTTCATTTTTAGTGAAGTGTGAGGCTGTCTCCTGAAAATGTGTTGGCTGTGACCCAGGGAAATATACTCTCCCGAATGACATCGTTTTATGTTAACTACTATGCGTTAAATGAATTATATTTCATATCCTATTTTTATATTTTATTTATTTATTTATTGGAAAACCAACAGCTTACTATAACTTAAATAACATACATGATATAGAAACGAGAGAGCCAATTAAAGCTTTTCACGGATAAAAAACATTATTAGGTAAATTATATAATGTGAACGCCGTAGTTGACAGTACCTATATCAAAAAAGATGGAGTAGTGAATATGATATTATATAGTGCGTACTATTCATTACCAAAGAATTCCCTGTTCAGCCGCTGTCTGGCTGAACCAACACTCTAATATTTAACTTTTATATTTTATTTGTTACCTGTTCGCTCGCCTTAGCATCATCAGGGCGTGCTGCCGGAGACCCTGGCGGAGCTCGTCTTCCAAGAAGCTCATGGACTGCTACCACCACCTATAGACATAAAGTAATAGGAACACTAGAGCTTTATTACTATGTATGTATATACAAGGATCATACAAAAGAACGTTAGGAACCAGGCCGTTAGTTTGATGCCAGTACCTACCCCATATTTTGTACGATATTTGGTATTTAGTTTTTCGTAACTTCAGTACCCCAAGTACGAGTTGTGTTTACCATATTTGATTTTTCGTTTTTCGTTCTTGTTCCGTGTTCATTGCGGGTTTTGTATGAAGACGCGATAGAGATACCGATACGGAACTTTATGTTGCAAGTATGATGAAAATTAGTAGTAAGCACAACTCATACTTGGGGTACTGGCATTTTTTTGGATGCAGATTCGTTAAGCGCCTCTAATTGGGCCTGTTGAGAAATACCGAGTCACCATACTTAGAAGCCTGACGTTACGAAAAACTAAACATAAAATAATGGTAAACAAAACTATACTCACCGTACGTGGGGTACCGTAACTCATAGGTGGACGACATGAGGGTAGTTTTAGATCATTTGTTTTATACAACTAGCTGATGGAACTAACAGATGGCCCACCTGATGTTAAGTGGTAACCATCACCTATAACAAAGCATTGCCTCGTAAGTCACGCACAATAGGAACGTGCCCTACGATGCACTGCGCTGCGTCCATCAACTTGAGGCATACAGAGATGTAAAGCCTCATACAGATGTTAAGCCTCATGTGCCTGTAATTACACCGGCAACCACACTCTTCAAACGGAAACACAGCGTTGCTGCTTGGCGGCAGAAAAAGGCGTGGTGGTAGTACTTCCCTGGACGAGGCACACACAAAGAGCTCTACTACTCTTATAGCCTAGCCCATTTGACTAGCAAGTGCTCGAAAAAGCAAGGGGCTACTTTTGAGGCGCACTTAAAATCCTTTCACTGTTTTGTACACTGTTTTCGAAAAAAACTAATGACACGACAAGAAGAAGAAGTGGGAGATGATGGGAGTGAATGGGATGAAGTGATCCTTGAAAAATGAACTGAGGGATTCAACTTCGTCAGTACTAGGAATAAGGGTCATATCGATTTTGGAAGAGTACAAGTACTCTCTCTTCTCTTGTCGTGTCACTAGTTTCTTTCGAAATTGTGTGGTGAAAGGATTTTAAGTGCGCCTCAAGAGGCTCCTTTCGAGCACTTGACACATGTTATAGAACTTTTTATAGGGTCCACGACATGCCGGTTTCTCACGATGTTTTCCTTCACCGTTTGAGAGTACCTACTAGTACTAACCTAACCAGTTCTTAAGCAAATTTCGAAGCAAGTCCTCACCTCAGCCAGTTCCTGCCTTGTGATAGCACCATCTCCATCCACGTCGTACAGTCGGAAGGCCCAGCGGAGGCGTTCATACACAGACCCTCGCAGTAGAGTAGATAGGGTCACCAGCAGCTCCTGTGGAAGAACAGACCTTAAAGCCTAGTGGTGCCAAGTCGGAAAAATAAAGTTAAAAGTGTTCTCCTACAGAAAGCCTACTATAGTATTGAAGATTATTTATGTGACAAATTTGATATCTGACATTTTCATTTCCTATTAATTATTATTTTTAAAAGTGTATAGTAGTATTAACTCTTTACATTTTATTTTTTACGGTTTTATACTGATTTATCTGTTTTAATTTACATAGTAATATAATTATATAAGTTGCATGCTGTAAAGCTGAATATGGCTGATCTATATAAATTTAAATTGACATGATTTAACTTATACCCATTTTCGCAATAAATGAATTATGAATTATGAAAAATTTTCATCATACTTGCAAGATTAAGTTCCGTATCGGTATCTCTATCGCGTCTTCATACAAAACCCGCAATGAACACGGAACATAAACGAAAAACGAAAAACCAAATATGGTAAACAAAACTCATACTTGGGGTAGATCGCAAGTTGTCGCTTCATCTAGTCTGAGGACGTCCTACTCTACGTTCTAAACGCGGTCTCCTCTCCAGAACTCTACATAGTGAATTCACAAAGAATTAAATATTCATGTTATTCAAAAAGCTCAACTGCTGAAGACAACTTGTTAAAAATGCAGATTGCAAAATGCAAAAAAAAATAACACTTCGTTATAATAATGTACACGGAATAGGTTGAAAATTCGCGGTAGAACAGGGTTGTCGCCAAATGTTTCGCAATAAAAACAGCTATGTTCGTATTATACGGTTGGCTAGGTATGTTCGTTTTAAACTTACGCTGTCCAATTTCTGATTCAGCAGTTTTTGAATAGGATTTGCTTTTAGAATGGCTAAAAATCTGGCACAGTCATAAACTCACACGGGCAACCTATGGGTCGCGTATGCCAAAAAATCGCTGGATGTCCTACGCGTCCAATATAATAATACTTTTAGGATGCTGTTGGGGCTGCCTCGTTTTTGTAGTGCCTCGGAGATGTTTGCACAGTACGAGACGGATGCTTTTATGCCATCATCCGCAAAAAGACAGCGTCTCTAATGGGTAGAATCCGAGGTAGCCACAACAATATCCTCAAAACAGTCGTGGAGAGATGTACCTCCCATAAGTGGAGGCATTTCGTACGGAGGGTGATCAATTGATACAACCAATACGTTTGATTGTACCAGTTGATTACCTTCCACGTAAATAATAGTATTTTTATTTTTAAATTATTTTATTTATAATTACTAACAATTAGATTAATCTGCCACTAACATAATGGATTGTAAACATACTTGTCCGAATAAAAAACTACTTATTTGAATTGATTTGATTTGATAAAATGTAGGTTTCATTTCCCGACCGAGATTGAACATTCAAGTTTTATTTCTATCGTTGTAGAATTAAAGTGAACTCGTTTTTTTTTCATGATACCGATAAAAAAAAGCATATTTCTACACCGCTGATTTCTAACCTATCCGGAGTATCAGTTGACAAGTTGTGTTGAACTTTTTTGGAGCATTTGTAAATGAATATTATGTTAATTATTTCATTGGGTTTACTTAACAAAAAACCGGTGATAACGCGCGTAAATAGTGCATTCTAACAAAATCGACAGTTTGATTTTTAAAGGAGTTGCTTCATCAATGTATCAAGGTTGCCTGGAAAAGATAGCTCGCAGTGATAAGGTCGCCCGTTGTTTTACCTAAATGTATGCTTTAACCCTCTACTATGTTTCTGAGTGGTAAAAAATGAAGAATTATTTATCTATCGTTGTATGGAGCCTGGGTTGGCTCTGTATACAGTGTATAAAAATATCGCTTAGCAATACAGATAACTGTTTAGATTGCTCATTTTCTTCATTTTTACTTCGTTTTCTTGCGCTTCAAGATTATCTAAATTATTTTGTTGTCTCCCGTGTACTACTGACACATCTCATGTCCACAATACACAAAGGTTATCTGGAAAATAATGCTTTATAGCATTAAGTTTGCCTTTGTGCTGTTATTTTAATGTGCAATAAAGTATTTTCAATCAATCAATCAAATCAAAGAGAGCAACACAATCTACTAAAAATATGGAGGACTGACATGCGTGAAATGACAGTTTGACAACTGTTGTATATGTCAAGCTTGAGAGTTGAACTCACTACCGTAAAACAACAAAACTGTAAACAAATTAAAAAATGCAATGCGTCACTTAAAACGTCAATTACAGACTGTCATAGCGGCTATAGAAGTGTTCACATAGTAAAAAAAACCAGTTCAACATTTAGCTATCGCAACTTTATTTACCTACAAATTAATAAAATTGCACTTGTATGGCAATCTTCTATTTTTTTCAAATTTGCCTACATGGTGTACATAGACCCAACCCAGAATGAAATATGTCCTTTTCCCCAACTTTTCTTTCCCGCCTATTTTTCTACTTTTTAAATTCAGTACATTGGCATCACACTGTTGTTCATTCTACCACGTACCAGCCCTAGCAACATTGGCCTGACGCCAAATTCAGTGGAGCGTATTAGCAGGTTATTTGGATGCAACTTCACCTAACTGATAGCCTGTTAGATGGGTTAACGGTCTGTCAAACTGTAATGAATTATGCCAAAAATAATTATTGCGTATTTGCACCTATTTGCGGCCACGGGGGATTCATTTTCTGACATTTTGGGAAGCAACATAGCTTTTTCATTTTATTTGTTTTTCTAGTGTTATTTTGAGTTGTGTTGTGTAATTTCGGTGGTATTTTAACCAACTTTACTTGAGGTCTTAGCACAAAGTGTAAACATTTGGAATGAAAGTGTATTGATATCCTGATTTGTCCGAAAATGTTTCCAATGTTTTGAAGAAAACCGCCATTATTTTCTTCAAAACAAATGACGGCCGACTTGTCTATGGACTGACTTGACTAAAAAGTATTCGATACAAATCACTTGACACTGGCAAGATTGTCTGTCGAATGATGGACAGGAGCCATAAATTGAGAGAAGAAAAGAAAAAAAGGCCACGGGGGGCTGTTTGTTGAGAGACAATAGTTTTATAAAACTAGTTTATGTTAAATTGGATAAATTGGGCCAATCATAATTATTTAAATCATTTGAGAAAATGGTATAAAATGCATTCGAGACTATCGAATGCATTTTTTAACTTAAACGAATATTATGAACGATAAAATTGGAAGCTCTATAATATCTATATAAATATCTATTTAATAATATCTATATATACAGGGTGTCCCATAAAAAAATGTCGCGACAGCATATGTCTAACTATTATAGTTATGTCACAATAAGTGTTATTTTATTATAAAAATTTAATTGAAATGCCGCCGCTAGAAAAGGCTCTTTATTTGTACCTTGGTATTAATCCTTATCCAAATAAATCATTTCATAATTAAGACGGTTTCAATACCTATAGATTACTTCTTAAATTTATCAAATCGGACATTCCATTCAAAAGATAATGACGAAATTAAAAATGTTAACGGGTCCACGGGTCACGCACGGGGTGCGATTTCACTCACTCTGGCGTGCAAATGTATGAAATAAGTAGACGCGAGGCTCGAACCCGCGGTCTAAGTTTATCCTAAAATGTTCAAAAAATGTATGACCACCCATGCGAAGCTGGGACAGGCCGCTAGTTATGTATAAATAAACATTTGAGTGACCTTTGATATTCACAATGCAATGCTATCTTCATACCGTGCACTGAGAGTTTGTAACGGTGCCAATTAGTGCAACAATAAGTCACTGTTGTACAATTTTAATGGTTCTAGGTAAGTACTTACCACATACCACATACTAGTCAGCAGATAAATATGCTGTACTAGCTAGTGCCCGCGACTTCGTCTGCGCAGGATTAGTATTTCGAGTGGCTTATATGTATTAGCGTGGCGTAGTACATATGTGTAACTCGTACTAGTATTTATACTTAGGTAGGGCCTCCGTCAGAAAAGCCAACGTAGGTATATAGTATTTATACTTAGGTGGGGCCTCCGTAGAAAAGCCAACGTAGGTATATAGGTAGTATTTATACTTAGGTGGGGCCTCCGTAAGAAAAGCCAACGTAGGTATATAGTATTTATACTTAGGTAGGGCCTCCGTCAGAAAAGCCAACGTAGGTATATAGTATTTATACTTTGTTAGGGCCTCCGTTAGGAAACCCAACGTAGGTAGATAGTATTCATACTTTTGAAGGGCCTCCGTGAGACATATCCGACGCTGACATTTTAGTAGGGCCTTCGTGGAGTTAGTAAGTACCCAGTAGTGTATTTAGGGTTGGTTGTTGGTTGGGCCTTCGTCATAGTTGGTCAGTGGTTAGGTTTATCATCCCTAAAAACAGTTGGCCCGACAGAAAGGCCCAACGTAGAGCCAACGTGGTTTGATACTGATGATCTTTGGTTGGCCTTTTGTTGGCTAACATTAATCGGCCCGACGAAGCGGGTCGAAGTAGGTCCAACGGTAATTCTACCGTTGGACCTACTATTTTTAAGGATGACAAACCTAACCGTTGGCCAACCAAAAAGTGGACGATGGCCCAACAATTTGCTAACTAAAATTGCTACTAGGGTAGCGGTTTTGGCAGCGCACGCCAGAATAGCTCGCAGATGGTAGATATTATCCTACTTACTTTTGACACTTATCGTCATATTTTGGACAATTCACACAATATCTTTATAAATTGTATTGTTATTTTTACGTGAAAGAGTGACAAAGATCCATCCATCCATCCATACATACTTACAAACTTTCGCGTTTATAATATTAGTAGGGAGGATACTGAATTTGACTGTAGAGCTATGAATCACTTTGTGACAAAAATAAAGCGATGGCAGATTGAAAGTTTTTAATTTATGATTTTTAATATTAAGTAAAAACAAAACACTATTGGCCGGTTTCTGAAAGCTCGATCAAAACTAATCGGATGTCAAGTCACCTGCTATTTTTTTTTATACAACTAGCTGATGGAACAAGCACATGGCCCACCTGGTATTAAGTGGTAACCATCACCTATAACAAAGCATTGCCTCGTAATTCACGCACGATAGGAACGTGCCCTACGATGCACTGCCCTGCGTCCATCAACTTGAGGCATACAGATGTTAAGCCTCATGTGCCTGTAATTACACCGGCAACCACACTCTTCAAACGGAAACACAGCGTTGCTGATTGGCCGCAGAAAGAGGCGTGGTGGTAGTACTTCCCCGGACGAGCCACACACAAAGAGCTCTACTACTCTTAAAACTGAAAACATTGCACAGAAAAAATTATTGGCGCACGTTCGGTTTCGAACCGACCTTAGGATCGGAGGCGAGGCCGATTCCACTAGACTCTATAGTCGCGTTAAACACTCGCTGCAAACTCGGTCATAAATCATCTTAACACTATTGTTGAGAGTACTCGGCGCGGGCGCATGCACGTTATCGATAAAAAGAGTGACTCGGCGAGAGCGGCCGGTGGTTGCGCGGTCGGAGAGCTCATGTATCGATAGTTGTTATCGACTCCAATAATGCACATCTCTGCGCTTAAACAAAAGGATCGTGTCATTCTCCTAAGTGCGAGAGAGAGAGCAATATTGCTGTCTCGTTCCGATAATTTATGAACGAGTTTGTTGCGAGTGTTTAACGCGACTATAGTGGAACTCTCAACATGGACATTCGTTTACGAAACAAGCACCACTCTTTTTTACACACTTTTATATTATCTTCCCTTGTAACTAAATAACAGTGTAATAAAATCGAAGAAGTGAATTTTAACCTACATCTCAACTGTCGCTACTGCTGGTTTTAAAATAGTTGACCCGTATAGTCGCTCAGTTGGTCGCAAAGTTACGATTGCTATCGGCCAATCGGAGCAATTTAATTTTGTTCCGTTCTAAGTTCAAATTTAATTGGCCAAGTTCGTAAATACGATATCGCCATTGCAGTTTCAAAAGCGAACGTAACTTAGATAGAAAATGATTTATTGGACACGTGAGGTTAGAAAAGGGGGGGTTCAGCAAAAATCACGAAATATCATCATATTTAGACAGCCTTCACAGCTCAGTTGGTAGTAGCTCTGCCTTCTGTGCCGGAGGCCGTGGGTTCGATCCCCACCGAGAACAAACATTTGTGTGGTGAACATAGATGTTTGTTTTCTGTCTGGGTGTTATATAATATTCTAAGTATGTATTTACAAAAAAAAAAGTATGTATGTATTATATCAGCTATCTGGTTCCCATATTACAAGCTTTGGCTTAGTTTGGGGCGAGATAGTGCTGTGTGGAATGTCCACCAATATTTATTTATTTATTTATTAATCACGTGAGGCTTGAAAAGGGGGGAGGGAGGGAGGGGGTTCAGCAAAAATCACGAAATATGACAAGGAGGGACGCGCGACTTCTAAACCGAAAAGCGGCTTTCTGTCTAGACATTTTTGTCGTGATCCTTAATTTCAGAATAAAATTAAATTATACTTTATACCTGACTTCACTATCACTTCACTATCACTTCACTACATAGTATGTACTTACTATAGTGGGTACTTAGTTTGTGTACATACTCTGTTTTTGTTTTGACCTGTTCACCTACTTACTCAACCTATCATCTCTCAATCAGAGCCGAAGCAGAGACCCTTGTGTCTAAACACAAGTTTTTTAACTTATTTAGAGCAAGGTTCAACGTTTCTCACTGTAAAGTACAGATAGAGACCAAATTGTTAAATTGTATATAGGTACAACAAAAACTGTATTCGTCAACACACCGCACCTATGTTGCACCTAATACAATGTAAAAAATTTCTGTATTTTTTTTCTGAAAATAAATACCTATTATTATTATTATTAGTATAAAACAAAGTCGCTTTCTCTGTCCCTATATCCCTATGTATGCTTAAGGGCCGGTTTCACCATGCTCTGTTAGATTAACAAAGGATTAAAGGGCCGTTAAATATGTCAAAATGTACGCGTTTGACAGCTAAGGTTAGATTTAACGGTCTTTTAATCCTTGATTAGTAACTAACAGAGCATGGTGAAACCGGCCCTTAATCTTTAAAACTACGCAAGAGATTTTGATGCGGTTTTTTTTATAGATTGAGTGATTCAAGAGGAAGGTATATATGTATAAAACATGCATAATATAGCAGAGAAACACTGATAATTTAAGAGGTTTCTAATGTGATGCCGTAAATAACATTTTTTTTTGCGCTTACATTACAAACGCTGGCTGAACCCTACGAGATAGATCAAAATAATGTACTACAGTATTGTACACCTTAAAAAGGTCTACAAAAAAGTCCGCGATGGTATATGTCTATCTCTTAGGGATAACCCACAATAACCGTGCGGAGCCGGGGCGGGTCGCTAGTTAGATCATATTTTAAAAATTTTAAAATTCTTTGTAGGTACCTAGTGAAAATTTAACGTGATTTTGGGTGGGGGCGGTGAGGGTTAGTCTTTAACCTCACAATGTATCACCAAGGGTGAGGGGGGAGGTGTGGGGGGGTTAAAAAATGCTAAAAAATACATCACGTGATTAATGGACTTAGAGCTGATTTCACCATACTCTGTTAGTTGCTAATCAAGGATTAACAGGCCGGTGAATCTAACCTTAGCTGTCAAACGCGTACATTTTGACATATTTAACCACCCTTTAATCCTTTGTTAATCTAACAGAGCATGGTGAAACCGGCCCTAAGTTGAGTTCTTTGACAAATATCGATAACTAGAATGATGCGAACTTCACAATATTCTAAGCCAAAAATCCCGAAGAGATAAAACGGAATCACTCTTTGACGTCTTCTTGGCGCCAAAACTCCCGACATTTGGGCAATACTTCGGTAAAGTTCTTGGCTCGGTATCAACTTCTGGTATTTTGAAGATGGGCTCGCGATTACTTTGATAAAGGTTCATTTCTAACCATTTTGTTTATTCCATCAGAGTGATATAAAAATATATTTGTGAACATTTCCACCAATATTAAACACAGCGCCTCGTAATTTTTTTTATACAACTAGCTGATGGTACAATCAAGGGCTAATGTGACTCTAGCTCGCACGTTTCGACATGTTGAAAGATATAAAATCACTAAAATTGTTTTCGAAAAATCTCTATCAATCATATTGCACACAGTTTAGTAAAAATTTCATGTTGATCGATACAAGTTTTCCTACTTAAAAATTTGCCTATTTACGAAAACTAGTAAAGCAAACTTTTAAGTAGAAAAACATGTATCGATCAAAATGAAAATTTTACTAAACTACATATTCAGCACTAAAAAATGTGGGTATGTGCCATAAAATGTTATATTTAGACGTATCATAATCATTTAATCATTGTTTCATGTTGTATACAGGTTAGGGGATAATAATATGTCCAGGACATGAGCCCCGTTGGGCCATTACAATTATTTTTATGCCCATTTAATGGGTATCTTAAAGTAATTAGGTACCTAATTAAGGGGCTGACAACTATCAAACAAATTACACAACACAACTTAAAATAATACTAGAAAAACAATTCAAATGAAAAAGCTATGTTGAAATTTATTTTTCTTTGCTCCGTTTAAGGCGAAGACAAGAGCTAATGTGACTCTCGCTCGCACGTTTCGACATGTTGAAAGATATAAAATCACTAAACTCATTTTCGAAAACCCGCAATCAACCATCTTGTGTGCAATCACATTGCAATAAATTTCAACATAGCTTTTTCATTTGAATTGTTTTTCTAGTATTATTGATCGAGTGAGCGAAGCGAACGAAGATCTTAGTTTCAACTTGGGCGATTTGGCATTTTATGTATGTATGTATGTATGTATGTATGTATGTATGTATGTATGTTTGTCTGGCGATAACTTTAGAACCGTTGATCCGATCTGCATGAAATTTGATATATCGATAGCTTGTACTTGAGAAATTTACTGGTAAGTATATGAGTAAAATCGGATGAAGGGTTTTTGAGATATGGGGTTTTTTAAGGGGGTAAAAATAAAAAAAGTTACATAAAAAAATCAAGTTACATGTCATATGAAAGGGCTTTGTTTGGACATCCCAAAACAATTTTTAATTTTTTTTTGTGACGCTCGGTTTTTGAGATAAAATAATAAAAGTTAAATTAAGATAACCAGCGATCCAAGAGCTCCCATCTCTAAGAGTTTCGTTGACATCAAGGTTTTTCTACTGGTCGGCCAGTTACTTTGCTTTTTCTTATTTTTTTTTCTTGAAATAAATTAAGGAGGTACTCAGTTCTCATAAAATGGTGACGACGACCAGGTCTGATGATGGAGCCAAGGTCTGTTCAACGGAACTCTTCAATAAATAGGCAAATAGAGTTGAAACTTGGTAACCATACCAAGTTAGTAGGCGGTAGTCAGAAAAAAGTCCAAAGATAATGTTTGGACTTGCCTCAGACTACTACTACGTACTCAAAGTTTTGATGCGTTCGTCGCGTCAGGTCGCATCACGAGATCTCAGTTCGGGGCGAACTACTAGTTTTAAGTTGTGTTGTGTAATTTCGGTGGTATTTTAACCAAAATTACTTGAGGTCTTAGCACAAAGTGTAAACATTTGGAATGAAAGTGTATTGTAATATCCTGATTTGACTGAAAATGTTTCGAATGTTTTGAAAAAAACCGCCGCCATTTTCTTCAAAACAAATGACGGCCGACTTGACTATGGACTGACTTGACTATAAACGATTTTATCTATATCACTTGACACTGGAAAAATTGTCTGTCAAAGTCAAAGTTTTGACTTTTATTCAATAAAATCGCAAGGATCACTTTGAAACGTCTTATAGCTAGGTGACTCTAGGTGCCAGTTCCACACGACCAAAACCTAGAAGAACAGGCAACAAACTTACGGCTCGGTTCCTACCGCTCTTTTGTATGATCCTTTTACAATGTAATTTAATATATTATTGAAGTTTAGTGAGGCGTAGGCATACAGAAAAAGGTAAACATAATCAAATTTCGATCGAAATGTCGAATGACGGACAGGTGTCATAAACAAAGAAAAGAAGAAGAAGAAACTACAATTAGCATATTATATCGCTCTGCGCTGTCTGTCTAAACCCTTGATTCCTCGCTATAGGCACTAGGTATACTTCAAACCCTTATAAAGATGCTGTATCAGCTCGATCTACAAAAGGAGGATTTATACAAAAAAGGTTTTAATACTTAGTGCTATCTCAGAGGTTACTCAAAGATCGAAGGTATCGCAAGGCGCTGGTGGTCGAGTGGTAGCGGCTCGCCTTCCGATCCTAAGGTCGTGGGTTCGAAACTGGTCGTGCACCAATGAGTTTTTCTGTTTAAAAATGTATGTGCACAATGCCAGTACTCTCAAACGGTGAAGGAAAACGTGAGGAAACCGGCATGTCGTAGAACATGTCGTTAAAAGTTCCAAAACATGTGTAAAGTGCTCGAAAGGGACCTATTTGGGGCACACATAAATCCTTTCACCACACTAGGCCCCCATGTAGGCACTGTACCTACCTACATACATTTTTCAACATAAAGCTCATTGGTCCACGACCGGTATTCGATCCACGACCTTCGGGCCGCTTCCACTAGACCACCAACCCTCTCAGTGATTGAATTGACCTTTTGACTTTGACTTTGACCAATATGGCTAATAGTTTCTAACGCTAATTTACTAACTCACCAGATGTGCCGGCCCCACATGAAATGGGATAAGGGCAGGAGAATGATGATGAATTATATATAATACCTAATTATTTTAAGATACCCATGCGCATAAAAATCATTGTAATGCCCCAACGGGGCTCATGTCCTGGACATATGTATACAACATGAGACAATGAATAAATTATTATTGTTGGATCTTTGCTCATTTTAAAGGGTAGATAATTTATGTTTGCCATCCGCTTTGCTACGACTAATAGTAGGGGAGCCCAAGAGGGGATTTCGGGATTTCCTCGAGCGCGTCAGATTAATATACAGGGGGATACCTTGTACCTGGTTAAGAACCTCCACCAAATATGAGCCCCTTAAATAAAGCCGCCCGTCTAGGATAAAGGATCAGATTAGTAAAAAAAAATTGATCATCAGAAAATCTCGAGCGCGTCAGATTAAGTTAGGGTGAGTTAATTACATGCTAAAAAGTGTATATTCCACTAATCTGACAATTTGAGAGTGACGTAAAGAAACGGGAGGGCTACAAAGTTGTAAAAAAAAACGTCATCTCGACATTCTCGAGCGTGGCTAAATTTTTTTTTATTTTGAAGTAAATAATTCAAGGATAACGAAAAATATATAATCTGACGATTTCCACAAGCCGAAGTAACAAATATTCGTCGATAAAGTTAAGCTGCGTGGTGCCTATATTCCCCTCTGCGCGCTTCTATTTCGTGCCATGAAATCGAGCCAGAAGAAGAAGATGATTCTACTTATGAAGATGATGACTAATTAATCAATTAATTGTAAATAAAAAATATTTTTTTGCATATTTTTTTAAATTATTTTCTTATAAATACAAGTATTCTACTTGACAAACTTATACTTTTTATTTGCATGCTATTTCCTGAGCTTTTCAATTAATTAAGTTGAATGGTTTAAAAAAATCAAAATAAAAATATATTTTTTTGTCAGATTAGGCGAATCCCTCTAGATAATCGTCAGATTATGAGACAGCACGTCTAGGACATAAAGATGAACCATATATATCTTAATCTGACGCGCTTGAGTATTTCAAAATGGCGATTTTTTTTTGCATATTAAAATAATGGCTGCGAGTTTGCGTCACATCGAAATCGTCAGATTATTGAATGAGATTTTTTTTTTAGGTTCACATAACACCCCCTTAAAAAATCTGACGCGCTCGATTAAATTTTTTTTTTTTTCATTTTCGACCCTTAAGTACGACCACCCCCATCATGCAAACGATCAGATTAACATACGTACATTATTAAAAATACGTAGGACATTGGTGCTATCAATATCTGACGCGCTCGAGTATGTCCATGCAACAGTTTTTTTTTACATTTTTGAAAATCTATAGCCGCTCCCCCCACCGATGAAAAGGTATACTTATATAACATTTTTTTCTTCTTATCATCTAAGCTTTGCAACCCAATAGGTCTCTATGACGCTCGAGGAAATCCCCATTTAGCATCATGGCCTCCCCTACTATAACGTCGTTTTGAATTGACGGGCCGATGCATCGCGCGCCCTATAAGCGAGCGCATCGACAGTTGGCTTGTGCGACTACATCTAATTCTAATTCGTGGTGGGGGAATGAGATCTGCACGGATGTCCCGCAATGGGGTGTATTGTGCATTGTCCCCCTGCTAACATCACCCCAGCCAGCCCAACTCCTTAAAATAGCGGAGAAGGACCTCGGGTTGGTGACAGCAATGTTCAAGCATCCCCGGTGGTGATTTGGATGCAGATGAGAGGAAGGACCCGATCAGCTTCTGCAGTCCAGTTGTGGACCTGGCTTCGTTAGTTGCGGAGCAGTGCAGTACCACATGCTCCACCGTTTCTTTTTCCTGAAGACATTCACGACATAGGTCGCTGTCTGTCGCTCCGATCTTGAAAAGATGGTAGTTGAGGTCGCAGTGCAGCGCCGTCCATCAGCTCTAGGTCTTCGCGTCTCAGCTTTTACAATCGGTCGCATCCTCAATCTTCTTGAGAAACTATTCCGTGGATAGACAAGTGTACTCATTTAACCACTGCCGTGCAGTATTCGTTGTGTGAAACGTTCTCGTAGTGCTGTGCCAATTTAGATGCTGTTTATTTGGTACGTTCAGTGACTTGCCCACCTCCAGTACCGATACCAGGATTTGCCGTGCCGAGCCCTCTTGAAGAAACGTACGTGCGGAAGTGTGAGGTAGGTAGAGACTAGAATATCTGCCTTATTTCGAGCAAAGAGCCATTGTCCAAATTAGACCTACTTAGATTGGTACAGTCATTTTTTATTTAATTATTAGTCCTTCAAAAATACTTACCAGCATTTACAGTCAAACTCAACAATTAGATTATGATTTTAAATTCTTTCGCTAACTATTTCAATGCTGCGAAAACTCAGGCGTGTCTTTTCTCGGCTAAGAGGAGTCAAATCCACCTAACTCCAACTCCGAAATGTATCGATACCGATATCAGACCAGCTCGAGCTTCTAGGGTTTACGTTAACCAGCAAACTGAATTTGGGCTCGTTCATAGAATCCAAGGCAAGACAGCTGCGAAGAAGCTAGGCATACTATCGAAGGTGAGACAGTACTTCACACCGGGACAGCTTCTTTATCTACATCTATACCAAGCGCAAGTCCGGTCGTGTACGGAGTACTGTTCTCATCTTTGGGATAGCTCTGCTAAATACCAGCTTGAGGCCTTGGAGACTATTGAGAGACGAGCCAAAAGGCTCATAGGTGACACGTTGTTCGAGTCTAAGCTCCTGACTCTTAAACATCGCCGCAAAGTTGCCTGTTTATCGGTATCTTACAGGATACATTTCGGAGAGTGTGCGATGGAACTCCACAACTTGGTTCCCCCATCCCCGTTCTACCATCGGACCACCAGACGTACGGAAACGAGACATCCATTCATGGTTGACATACCTACTGCCCGCACAAAGCGCTTTGCTTCAACTTTTATAATGCGAACAGCCAAAGAGTGGAATTCCTTACCGGCGTCCGTTTTTCCGAATGCCTATAAATTGGATGTTTTCAAGAGACGAGTGAATGGGTATCTTCTAGGTAAGCGTGCAACACCGTAGATCGCATCGTCACTTATCGGGTGATCGTGAGATTGCGGTCAAACGTTTTACCTATGAAATGTTAAAAAAAAAAACTAGAGACTTTTACTTACTCTAAAGCTGATGGCTCCACTGCAGTTCACATCAAACGCTTTGAACACATAATGGGCGTAGAGTGCAGAATCTGAAACAAGACATTCATTTTAGTAGAGCTCATTCATTCATTCATTCATTCATTCAATAATTTTGAAGGTATTAAATATAAATAAATAAATATTCGTGGACATTCCACACAGCACTATCTCGCCCCAAACTAAGCCAAAGCTTGTGATATGGGAACCAGCTGATATAGTACTTATACTTATCTTTTTTTTTGTAAATAAATACTAATAATATTATATAACACCCAGACAGAGAACAAACATCTATGTTCATCACACAAATGTTTGTTCTCGGTGGGGATCGAACCTACGGCCTGCGGCACAGAAGGCAGAGCTACTACCAACTGAGCTGTGAAGGCTGTCGAAAAGGCTGGGTGTATGAAATGCCTAAACACGCACTAAACCGATGAGAACGTATGAATAATGTTATGAGAGTGAATGAAGCAGAATCTGACACAAGACTCATTTAAGTAGAGCTCATTCATTCATTCAATATTTTCGAAGGTATGAAATCAATAAGCCGACGAGATTATATGAAGACAAAGGTAGTAGAGCTCTTTGTGTGTGGCTCGTCCGGGGAAGTACTACCACCACGCCTTTTTCTGCCGCCAAGCAGCAACGCTGTGTTTCGGTTTGAAGAGTGTGGTTGCTGGTGTAATTACAGGCACGTGAGGCTTAACATCTGTATGCCTCAAGTTGATGGACGCAGGGCAGTGCATCGCAGAGCACGTTCCTATCGTGCGTGACTTACTAGGCATGATTTCATGTTTTTTTTTTGGTGTCAAGGTAGAAAGAAGAAGATTTAAAAATACTTAAATACTTACTTCCATGGGGAAAGAATTTAGCATAGATGTCTTTGAAGGATTCTTCTTGAACGACACCCTCTGGACATTCCTGAAAATAATGAAATTCTTTAGTTATTCAAATAAATCAAAGGTACAAGGTATGGTTGATGTCAGTGCTCTCAAACGGTGAAGGAAACATCGTGAGAAAACCAGTATCTGGCAGCAGCGATGAGCTTGCAACTTCAAGTATGGATTTCCATCTACTGCTAAATGTAGGTAGGTATGTGCCAAAGGAGATGTTTCATCAATATATGGAGCCGGGGTCGGGTCTGTGTACAGTATATAGTAACTGTTTTAACTGCTTATTTGCTTTATTTTGACTTCGTTTTCTTGCCCATCAAGATTTTCTTGGTCAAGGAGAGCAACACAATGCACTAAAAATATGGCGGACAACAAAAACAAAACTGTCAAAGCGATGCAAAATTCAATGCATCACTACAAACGTCAATTACATAACTGTCATGGCGTCTCCAGATGTGTTCACAAATTGAAAAATTCGACCAGATAAACATTTAGGTGACAACTTTATTTGGCTACAAATTAAAGAAATTGCACTTATATGGTAATCTCTTATTTTTTTCCAATTTTTCTATGTGGCGTACATACACCAGACCCACAATAAAAATGGTCCTTTAATATTTGGACGTAGGTACTTCTGATTACGTTAGATAATTTTAAGAATCAGGTCGTTCTTGGTCACTAATAAGTTCATCATAGTTGATCGAGTGAGCGAAGCGAACGAAGATCTTAGTTTCAACTTGGGCGATTTGGCATTTTATGTATGTATGTATGTTTGTCTGGCCATAACTTTCGAACCGTTGATCCGATCGGCATGAAATTTGGTAAGTCGATAGCTTGTGCTTGAGAAATTTACTGGTAAGTATATGAGTAAAATCGGATGAAGGGTTATTAAGATATAAGGTTTTTTAAAGGGGAAAAAATAAAAAAAGTTACATAAAAAACTCAAGTTACATGTCATATGAAAGGGCTTTGTGAGGGCATTCCAAAACAGTTTTTACTTTTTTCCGAGACGCTCGGTTTTTTAGATACAACAAAAAAGTTAAATTAAGATAACCATAGCGATCCAAGAGCTCCCATCTCTAAGAGCTTCGTTGACATCAAGGTTTTTCTACTGGTCGGCCAGTTCCTTTGCTTTTTCTTATTTTTTTTTCTTGAAATAAATTAAGAAGGTACTACAGTACAGTTCTCATAAAATGGTGACAAAGACCAGGTCAGATGATGGAGCCAAGGTCTGTTCAACGGAACTCTTCAATAAATAGGCCAATAGAGTTGAAACTTGGTTACCATACCAAGTTAGTAGGCGGTAGTCAGAAAAAATTCCAAACGTAATGTTTGGACTTGCCTCTGACTACCACCAACTCAAAGTTTTGGTGCGTTCGTCGGGTCGCATCACGAGATCTCAGTTCGGGGCGAACCACTTGTATAATAATTGATACAGAAATCACTACATAGTATAAAACAAAGTCTTCCCGCTGTCTGTCTGACCCTATGTATGCTTAGATCTTTATAACCACGCAACGGATTTTGATGCGGTTTTTTTAATGGATAGAGTGATTCAAGAGGAAAGTTTATATGTATAATACATGCATAATATAGTAGAGAAACACTGATAATTATATAGGTTTCTAATGTGATGTCGTAAATAAACACATTTGTTTGCGCTTACATTGCAAACGCTGGCTGAACCCTACGAGATAGATCAAATTAATGTAGGTACTACAGTATTGTACACCTTAAAACGGTATACAAAAAAGTCCGCGATGGTATATGTCTATCTCTTAGGGAAAACCCACAATAATCGTGCGAAGCCGGGGCGGGTCCCTAGTATTAAACAAAACTTTCTTGACAAGAACGTCAAAAAGGTTTTATTAAACCTTCTTCGAGTCAAAACACTAGCCATTAGAGAAAAGAAAAATAACTAGTTTTGAATTAAGAACACAGCACAGCATAGTGCAACAGAATGAAAAAAATCCCTATACCACTTTGTTTAATTTAAGAAAGCACAATTTTATTTTCCAGAGAGCACAGCAATTCCAGAAATAACACATTCCGAGAATGATTCATGAATTAATCAGAGATTCTGAATAAATTAGATGTTGCTACGTTCTCCAAACTACCGACATGATTATTTCAGCAGACTAAGCAAAAAGGATACAACTTTCAGTTGTGTTGCACTGCAATTGTTTCTTTTTTATTTTTGCTTATTTTACGGCCAGTCTGTTTAAACTACCTACTGAAAAAGGTTTGATGACAAAATCTAAAAATAGGTAAGTAGGGCAACACTAGAAACATAAAATGCAATATAATCATAAAAAATAAAAAAAATGCAATAGTGACTGAAAACCTAAGAAGAAACTTATCGTATCGTATCTTTTAAATTCAGATGGTCCATCACCTATAATACTGCGTTTACATTTAGACATTCGCGCTGCCATTCGCGTGGACGGAAATGTTGCCGTCCATATGTCTGCGGCAGCGTCGCCGGCAATGTGTGTTCACAACACGGGCAACGCGAGTGGACATGGAAGTGGCCTGTTTACATTCTCGCATTGCCCAAGTTTCTTCCCATGTCTCTGCACATTTCCACGGACATGAGCTGAGTGTAAACGGGGTCAAAGCATAGCCTCGCAAGTCACGCCCAATTGGAACGTGTCTTACATTGCAATGCACTACATCTTTTGTGATTTAGGTTCAAATGATTCGTGTGAAAAGGTAATCAGCGTAGGTATTTTCTGCCTAATGGCTAAGGCAACTGACCTCCCATAATGTGTCAGAATTTATGTTTATTGCCCAATTGCCCATACCACGAAAATATAACAAAAATAAACAGCTCGAGTTCAATTTGAATGAGAATAAGATGGATTGGCACCAGGAGCTTTATTATGCAATTCATTTATTTCAGATTATAATAATCCAATTTGTTTGTACAAATTTGTTGTAACCCAATTATGTCCCGGTCGCTCTGTCCATCGGCAGCTAACATGTCTGCAATGTCTGTACTATTGTGTTTTTTTTCTCTACTTTAATAGATTGTATGTCTGCATCAGGTAATATTAGTTTGAAGTGTAGCGTGTGCTGTTTTATGAATTTGATTACCTTTACCTTTTTCTGTTATACCTACGCCTCACTACATTCGATTGGCACCACACTGGAGCTTCAATATTGTATTGTATTACATTGTAACAAGGATCATACAAAAGAACGATAGGAACCAAGCCGTAAGTTTGTTGCCTGTTTTTCTTGGTTCACTGCTTGGTCGCGTGGAACTGGTCTGGATTCACCTGGCTTTAAAACGTTTCAAAGTATTTTTATTTATCTGCATGGCTATTTTAAAACGTTCGCGGTAACGATTTCGATCGGAAACGTACGATTCTGTATTTTGTTTATAAGCAAACAATACCACAAATAGTATCTATATAATATATATAATAGTCTTTGAATCCGAAGTGGAAAGCTATAATTGGCCATTACTATTGAATTTAAACTTACAAATTGTTTATATCGCTGTTGGTTTCCCAATAAATAAAGAGCACGAGATATAAATTCTGTTTTTTTTTACAACTAGCTGATGGAACAAGCAGATGGCCCACCTGTGAAGTGGTAACCATCACCTATAACAAAGCATTGCTTCGTAAGTCACGCACGATAGGAACCACCCTACGATGCACTGCCCTGCGTCCATCAACTTGAGGCATACAGCCCGTTTTACCCTTTGGGTACGGAATCCTAAAAACAAAAAAAAAATAGCCTCGAGGTATACAGTACCACAGATAAGAGAATACTAGACAGTACTTCTCTTATCTGTACAGACAGTCTGACAGTACGCACTTGCTTTGCGCATTTCACGCGTGCCATCACAGAAAAGAGAAAGTAAAAAAACAACGAAGAAAAAAAAAAGAAAAAAAGCGGGAAACCTAACTCTTGCTATATTCGATGAGTTTCAGACTAAAAAGTTTTGCATCGAAAATTAATAGTAGGTACTGGGCTAAGTCGCTAAGTTCCATTTTCAAAACGAAATGCTCATTTTCATTCGAAATATAAATTTACGACAGATCCGAGTAACACGCTCATTCGCGTGATTTCAAAATATTTAACTGTATAATAATGATTTGAGTCAGAATTACCTACTTGAAAAGTTACTACAAATCATGTTTAAATGTTACAGTCAGCTACGAAATTGAATGATATTTCTAATTAGACTGCACTTTGGATCACATTTTCGTCTATTTTTCCTGAATACTACAATTTGGGTCTCTTCCAGGCAAGAATTTATTTATTTATTCAAGTATTTATTATTTATACAAGGTGTTAAAATACTAGTACCGAAAATTAGCGATTTTGACGAAAGTCGTGATATTCGTAAAATTTTAGCGAATTTCGCTAAAATGTGAGTATGGTACTTTTGATTTCACGATTATATAATGCGGCGCAATGATCTTTCTCGTGTTCCAACTCTTAAAAGATTGAAAAGCAATCCGTGTTCAAAGACGTCTGTGCTCAAAACCGAATGTTTCCGAGTTGCCATTTTACAATTATCGCGAAAATTGACGATCGCATGCGATCGTCAAAAGATAGCGACCCCGAGTTCCGTACTCGCACAATTCGTCATAATATCACGAATTTGACGATCGCTAAATTTTGCGAAATGAGTTCCTTACTTGCACTGCAGGTGCTGTAGCCGATTTCACACAGCACTATCTAGCCCCAAACTAAGCAAAGCTTGTAATAGGGGAACCAGATAGCTGATATAATACTTATATCCTTGTTTTTGTATGTATGTGAAATAATTATATAATAACACCCAGGCAAAGAGCAAACATCTATGTTCATCACACAAATGTTTGTTCTCGGTGGGAATCGAACCCACGGCCTACAGCGCTGAAGGCAGAGCTACTACCAACTAAGCTGTGACGGCGGTCAATATAATGACTGCCCGTTGTCTATTTAGTTATCCACATTAGAATCCTCACAAAAACACTCCAAATTAGCTTATTTGGCATGAATGAACATTACAGCTCAGTAATTTACCTTACTAATTTTCGTATTATATTTTTTTTTTGGGTAGAATAACTTGTTTGGATGAGAATGATATATTTTTTTCAACTAGGTGATGGATCAAGCAGATGGCCCATCTGATGTTAAGTGGTCACCATCACCTATACCAAAACATTGCCACGATAAGAACGTACCCTGCGCCCATCATACAGTCATTACATCATACAGTGATTATTAGTGGATAAGGCATATTATACGGTTGATGAATTTCTGAATGATAAATTTTCTACTTGACATTATTATTATTATTGTTTAGTACCTACTTAGTTATCGATGACATTACAATCTTTTACATTTTAATTTATTCTGACATTGGACATTTAATTTAATTTCTATATTATACTAACTGAGTTTTCCCTCCATTAAGATTATTTTTTGACTTCAATTTGATTATTGTACTTTTGTAATGCTAATTTAATTATTGTAGGTAATGGTAATTTTTGTGTTTTTTTTATTCTGAATGTTTATATGCCGTCAGGCTGGACTAGTGAAACAAAATTTCTAACCCCTAACACCAAATTTGTACCTAGTTTTCCATAAACAATAAATATCTTTATCTTTTATCTTTATCTTATCTTTATCTTTATTAAGCCTCATATTATTATGTTAGCCAATTTAAATTTAAATGTAAAAATGAATTGCCATCTGCTTTTTCCATCAGCTAGTAAAAAAAAACATGACGTAAAACGTATCATACCTACATACGTATCATATCAGACCTTATGTTGTGTTTTAGGAATACGATACGATACTTTCCTACAAAAATAATACTAAATATTTAAATGTGTGTTAAGTTTTTTTTCATATTTTTTATTTATTAGGAAATATTTTTGATCGAGTGAGCGAAGCGAACGAAGATCTTAGTTTCAACTTGGGCGATTTGGCATTTTATGTATGTATGTATGTATGTATGTTTGTCTGGCGATAACTTTAGAACCGTTGATCCGATCTACATGAAATTTGATATGTCGATAGCTTGTACTTGAGAAATTTACTGGTAAGTATATGAGTAAAATCGGGTGAAGGGTGTTTGAGATATGGGGTTTGTTAAGAGGGCAAAAATAAAAAAAGTGACATAAAAAAATCAAGTTACACGTCATATGAAAGGGCTTTGTTTGGACATTCCAAAACAATTTTTACTTTTTTTTGGGACGCTCGGTTTTTGAGATACAATAATAAAGTTAAATTAATATAACCAGCGATCCAAGAGCTCCCATCTCTAAGAGTTTCGTTGGCATCAAGGTTTTTCTACTGGTCGGCCAGTTCCTTTGCTTTTTCTTTTTTTTTTTTCTTGAAATAAATTAAGGAGGTACTCAGTTCTAATAAAATGGTGACAACGACCAGGTCTGATGATGGAGCCAAGGTCTGTTCAACGGAACTCTTCAATAAATAGGCCAATAGAGTTGAAACTTGGTTACCGTACCAAATTAGTAGGTGGTAGTCAGAGGCAAGTCTAAACATAATGTTTGGACTTGCCTCTGACTACCACCTACTCAAAGTTTTGATGCGTTCGTTGGGTCGCATCACGAGATCTCAGTTCGGGGCGAACTACTAGTTTATTTTAATTGAAAAATTATGAAAATATTCAAAAAAATGCCTAAAAACCGCTTCACGACTTTGATAGCCAAGCACGGTAGATAACCCCTTAGATCTCGTAGTACATTTACACCACTAAAGACAAATTCATTCGTATTATGACCCCTTGTAGGCGTAAAACGTCACAAAAGTTGAAATCTGTCCATTTACCTCAAGTTTAAAAGAGCTTGAAAGCACTTTACACGTGGTAGGTAGGTACTTATAGGTAAGTTGTTAGGTAAATCACATACTTACTAAGTACCTACAGTCAGCGATAAGGTACAGTCTACTTGAACATTTCTGTTTTCAAAGTTCAAATACTTATTCATATATTTCATAAATGGGTGTAGTGTAGGTAAAATCTTTTTGTAAAATCTTCAATCTTTTTCTATACCACCACTCAGGTTGGCTGGTAAAAAATTGTATTAACGTTAAGCCCTCCTATTGTATTCAAATTGTGTATTTTTGGCAATAAAGTAAGGTGCTCCGGGGTAAGATCGGATCTGGGGTAAGATCGAATAAATCGAATATCTCCATAACGTAGGGTATTTTTTGATTCTTGGCAACATTACCAGCAACGCCATTTTGTTGGGCCCATCCCACTAGTCGCCGCCAGTCGATCGGACCATCAGCGCGCATTTCATTCACTCGGATATGAAAAGGTACGTAAAATGTGATTTTTTAAGGATCCGGACTTACCCCCGGCAACTTTAATCGTAAATTCTGGTATAACGGCTGTGTTTTTTACGAGTTTTGTGGCTTATCATATTAATGCGGCAACTTGTTTGCTGATTAAAGTGGTCTAGACACGCTAGAACTGAATGTAGCCTGAGATCCGGTCTTTCCCCATCAAAATTTGAATGGGTAAAGTTCGGATGAATTCTGTCCGATCTTTCCCAACTGTAAAATATAAACAGTTTCTCAAACTTTTAATAGAAATAAGTAATTTATGGTTAAAAATTTATTAACTAGATCTAATTTGCTTCATTGATCAGGCTGGTTAGTTATTAAAACCAACTATGAGGTGCTTGCTAAACCTTTGTATCTCCGTATTCCTACCTACGCACCATAGTTAAAGTGGAGGTGTCAAAGTTTGAGAAACATAGAAACTTCATTTTTTCTGAACCGGGGTAACATCGGATTATAAGAATGAAAAAAACAATATTTTGCCTCTCACTTTTGTCGTTGAAACAGTATCTCGAAAATCGATATTGATGCTTTATTATTGGATAAAACCGGATATTTTCATTATAGGTAGCTTATGTTTGGAGCTACAGAGTCGATTTTAGAATGTAGTCCGATGTTACCCCGTCAAGGTCCGATCTTTCCCGTGGTTTTATAAAAATTACTATCACTTTAATCCCCTATAACTCGGCCACCGTTGTGTTTAGAGGGTTATCGGATATACCGATTTATAAATGGGTCTTTTATACAAAGCTCTAACTAAATTTTAGGTTCGCCAACATTTTCATAGTCGAGAAAAAAAATATTTTGCAACATACGAATGGTTTGCTAAAAAACCGTCCGGTCTTACCCCGGAGCACCTTACTTATTTCTTGCTGATGGAATAAGCAGATGGCCCTCCAGATGCTAAGCATCACGCAAGTCACGCACAAGAGGCACGTGCCCTAGGAAGCACTGTCCTGCGTCCAACAACTTGAGGCTTACAAATGTTAGGCCTCATGTGTCTGTAATTTCACCGACAGTTACAGCAACGCTCCTCGAAAGAAATGGGCATGTGGTAGTACTCCCCCGGAGCCCTACACAAAGAACTCTCTCTACTTAGTACTCTCATAAATCCAAACAAATCGAAGTTGCAAAATCTTAAAATTAAGTAAGTCATCATTTTCCTGCCCTTATCCCACGCTAAATGGGGTCGGCACAACAGGTTTTCTTCTTCCACTCTCCTCTATCATTCGTCATCTCAGTGCTCACTCCTTTCTTACTCATGTCATCTTTCACACAGTCCATCCACCTTTTCTTTAGCCTACCTGTCTTTCTAAAACCATCCACATCCATATCTAACACTCTTCTCGTAATATGACTTACTTACTTAAAATTAAGTAAGTAATATATTTGTTGCCTGTTTTTCTAGGCTTTGGTCGCGTGGAACTGGCACCTAGAGTCACCTAGCTATAAAACGTTTCAAAGTGATCCTTGCGATTTTATTGAATAAATACTTTTTGACTTTGACTTTGATAAAGAAAAAATTTATAAATTTGACAGTCTCCAAAACACAGAAATAGCAAACGCCTGTTTTCTTTTATTTGATACCCAAAGTAAAAACATGGAAGTCATACAACATATTATAACCTCAATCTCTAACCGCGACCCATTACACAAATAGTAATGAATCGGCAAGAGATGGCTAGACACGTTTTTGCATAGCGCGAAAGAGATAGCCATATTTTAGGTATTTTCAGCGGGAAGAAAGGTCAGTAGGTAGTGTCGACGACCGTTCGCGCCAAAAATAGGAAGCGCGCTTTCTTGTCACTGTTGAAATGACAGCTGTCATGTCTGCCTTGTTGGTAATTAGTGAGGTTATGTTTGTAGTTTCAACAATGTTTTGTTTATGAGCACGTCACGTCGAGACGTTGAAAACAGGCAAGCTACCCGTTTGCACATTTTAAAACCTTTGAAGATATCACTGAATGTATAGTTAAAAGAAATCGCAAACAACTACCCTATTTCACGACAAGAGAGAGAGAGTAAAAGAGAACTTATTTTGTTTATCAAAGTGGTTTGGAATCGGAAACTTAAGAATACAACATTGGTTTATTTATTTTAATTGAAAAAATATGAAAATATTCAGAAAAATTTCTAAAAACCGCTTCACGACTTTGATAGCCAAGCACGGTAGATAACCTCTTAGATCTCGTAGTAAGTATCTATCTACCAACTACTTAAGATTAAGATTCTTAAGATTCTTTGAGGATGTCCAAGGGGGATAGTCAACGGTCCCTACTGACCTCTATTCTCAAATGAAGCCGTCAAACTTTTATTACCTAGTTACATAAGCAAAAGAGATATTTATCATTAAAAGTTTTTTTAACATAAATAACTTAATTAGGTACCTAATTACTTTAAGATACCCATTAAATGGGCATAAAAATCGTTGTAATGGCCCAACGGGGCTCATGTCCTGGATACAACATGAGACATATATCCCCTAACCTGTATACAACATGAGACAATGATTAAATGATTATGATTAAGGGGCTGACAACTATCAAACAACTTCTCGCTCGTTTAGTGATTTTATATCTTTCAACATGTCGAAACGTGCGAGCGAGAAGTTGTTTGATAGTTGTCAGCCCCTTAAGATACGTCTAAATATAACATTTTATGGCACATACCCACATTTTTTAGTGCTGAATATGTCAGTTCAGTTAGGTAGCTACTTACGTTCCTAATGTTTCTATCCATATGTAGGTACCTGCATAATAAAGCAGCAAGAGTAGGTAACCTAGCCATTGACAATAAAAAATTCAGTGTTGCATGTAAAAAGTCAATCAATTTCCCCACTTTTCACTACAGTTCTGGCAGCACTCCAAAAAGCGTGTTGCCAACAAAAAATTGATATCCCAATTATAAGGCCGAGTATACCAACTCAATCAAAATAAACGCCATTTCACAGGTGCAACGAATTGACGTGAATACAAAGCTTTGCGAATGACAAAGCGGGTGACAGCTTTAGGATTGGTATTCGAACGTTCCCTTGTTGCTCACGGAGAACGGACATACACACAAATTTTTATTAGTTTTTACTTACAATTTAAGGCGAAGACAAGAGCTAATGTGACTCTCGCTCGCACGTTTCGACATATTGAAAGACATAAAATCACTAAACTCATTTTCGAAAAATCTAAATCAACTATTTTGTGTGCAATCACATTGCACAAAGTGTCGTAAAAATTTCATTTTGATTGATACAAGTTTCTCTACTCAAAAGTTTGCTTTACTAGTTTATTTTAAAATGCGCGCGAGAGTCACATTAGCTCTTGTATTCGCCTTAAGGTATCACTAAGCTGTTAAAATATTCTACATGTATAGAGTATATCTCATGTAGGAGTACCTATATGGTTTTTTGGGTGGCTAAAAAAAATTAACATTTTAGAGTGGGGCGTCCGGGGAAGTACCTACTACCACCACGCCTATTTCTACCGTCAAGCAGCAACTCTGTGTTTCAGTTTGAAGAGTGTGGTTGCCGGTGTAATTACAGGCACATGAGGCTTAACATCTGCATGCCTCAAGTTGATGGACGCAGGGCCGTGCAGCATAGAGCACGTTCATATCGTGTGTGTTTTGTAAGACATTGCAGTGTTAAAGGTGGTGGTTAGAACTTAACATCAGTTGGATCATCCACTTAACAGCAAGTTAAAAAAGGAATTTTGATGAAGGGAATAGCAGGTGGACGAGGCGGTTCCCTCAACGCTAATGGCTTTCAATCAGGCTTTAAACTACCAATCGCAGAGAACAATTTCCGGTAGGCATTCCCGTGAACAGAATGCTACAGCTGAGCGACACGGCGAAGCGACAGACGACAACAACGAACTTCCGGCATATGCACCCTTTCAGCGTACACCATGGCCCAATACAGACGACTTAGCGTGGTCTACTTGTCTATGGCCAGAATTACTATAGGTACTGTTAATTAATTATAAGTTGCACAATTAGTAAATGTTTAGAATCATTATTAGTAATCGATAGATTAGCTGTGATTTGAGTGATAGAGTGAGAAACAGTGTAATTAGAGAGAAATGTGGAGTGAAAGAAGACGTAGTGATGAGGGTAGAGAAAGGTATGTTAAGATGGTTTGGGCATGTGGAGAGGATGGATGAAAGGAGATTAACGAAACAGGTGCATCAGGCGAGCGTAAATGGGAATGTTGGGAGGGGAAGACCTAGGCGAACGTATCTCGATCAGATAGCAGACGTTCTAGAGAAGGGCCTGGTCAAGA
The DNA here is from genome assembly GCA_932294275.1 of Chloroclysta siterata. Classification (NCBI taxonomy): domain Eukaryota; kingdom Metazoa; phylum Arthropoda; class Insecta; order Lepidoptera; family Geometridae; genus Chloroclysta; species Chloroclysta siterata. The sequence continues at coordinate 1,171,622 of OW028595.1, read as the reverse complement.
GTACCCTAAACCGATACGAGAATGTATGAAGAATGTTATGAGAGTGAATGAAGCGAAAGAGGTATGTAAGGACCGTAGCATGTGGAAATCCGTGATCTCTGCCTACCCCTATGGGAAACAGGCGTGATTTTATGTATGTATGTATGATAGATTAGCTCATTGTCAGATTTAAATAAAATGTGTGAACTTTAGGTTAATTATGTTTTGTAGATCTGTGGTAAAAAAAATAGAGAACAAGCACGCTCTCTCTCTAGCGGAGATCTTTGGATGGCGCCATGGCGTTAGTTTGTAAAAGTTTCATGGTACCTACAGATTTTCAGATGTAATATCGGTAATAAGTAGGTACTTCGATTAATATACAATTGTCTTAATACGCTCTCACTGGTTTTACTGATTTAACAGTAGCTACTCTTTTTTTATTCTACTTGCTGGTGTAACAAGCAGGTGGCCCATCTGTTGTTTAAGTGGTAACCATGGCCTATAACAAAGCATTGCCTCGTGAGCCACGCACGGTAGGAATCTGCCCTACGATGCACTGCCCTGCGTCCATCAACTTGAGGCATACAGATGTTAAGCCTCATGTGCCTGTAATTACACCGGCAACCACACTCTTCAAACCGAAACACAGCGTTGCTGCTTGGCGGCAGAAAAAAGCGTGGTGGTAGTACTTCCCCGGACGAGCCACACACAAAGCTCTCTACTACTCCTTATTATATTATATTAGCAACTTGCCTTGCCTGTTCTTCTAGGCTTTGGTTGCGAGGATTGTGAGAGAAAGATATTCTTGTGATTGAACTGGATAAGGACCGTTTTAATTTTGATTAGATTTTTTTTATTTTGGTCTCCTATTATAAGAAGATACAAAATGAGTTCAAAATAAAAAACACTTTTTCTACATTTATTATTGCCTATCTACTTTATTTCCTTTCTCGTGCCGACACATCTTATGTCCACAATAACCAAAGATTATCTCGAAGATAATGCTTTATAGCATGAAGTTCGCCTTTGTAATGTTATTTTTATATGCATTAAAGTATTTGCAATCAATCAACACAGTAAAGCTACCAACTGAGCTAGGGCTGTCGACTTTAAGCTGAGCTTGTATCTTCTGACAGTCCTACTAAAGTTTTTCGAGCGACAAAGCGACACGACACGATAGCGACGTCTGAGCCAGCTAACATCCGGCCGAGCGCCCTTTCAACGAGCAGTGACGTTGAGACCCGAGACACACACTCAAGCGGGAACTGGAGGAAAGAACGCTGCGTTCAGCTCTTACCCACATCTTTTAAATATACGTGTAACATAATACCCCTATAAGGCCAAAGGCCAAGTAATCAGACCAAGCACTGGAAACTTTGACGTGTGTGCAAAGTGGTGCAGTTGAATATATAGTTTTCGAAATTCCCATACAAAAGCAAAATGAATATTGTCTCAGAAATTTGCAAACCCCCGATACTGTTTTCGTACCCAAGTACCAAGGTCACGCACACACGGAACGCATCCACAAACAGCTGTGAATAGGGCTGCCTCATGGTGTGTTTAGTTTCATATTAGAAGAACGTTTAAGAAGCATTTCATGAATGAAAAACTACGAGATTTAAAAAGTGATAAATCAAAAGGTGTTCGCCATGACCTGTAGAATACCCTGCTTCCGGGGTTATAGGGGTATTATGTTACACATTGTATAAAAGTTTTACTCAATTCAAGATTAGTTTTTTTTTATTTTGACGATCACCCCGACTCAAGGGGCGATAAGGATACCTACCTAACTGATTGAAATGAGAAAGTTTCGAAGTTTAGATGTTTGTGGCTCAATCACGCTCTAACTATGAACTAATGTGTGGTGGTGGTGAAGTGGTTAAAAAAAATCTGAAACTGAAAAAAAACAAGGCAATGCTTTGCTATCGGTGATGGTTACCACACAACAACAGATGGGCCATCTGCTTGTTCAGTAGCTAATTGTATAAAAAAAGAGCTAAGCCGCACACATCAGCTAGTTATGAATTGACTACCTACTATTGTCAAGTGCGGAGTCGACAACTTTGCTGTACCCTTCGAGGTCATAAAGAAAAACCTATTGTGTTGCATGATCGGCAAAACTACGACAAAAAGGCCTCAGGTACTTAGCATGCGGCAAAAGTCTGCTAGCAAATAAATTTTGCGCCACACACGAAAGACAGCCGAGCGGACATCCGCTCAGTCCCGAGCTCTTTGCAACAAATGTGTTGGATTTTTGCTGAAAAGAACTGTCTTTCGTTCCAATCCAATAGGCTTTGAAATCCGCAGTAGCAATCACTTAGGATCACTTAAAAGAGTCTTAAAAAAGTAAAAAGGTATTTAGTCAATAAAATCACAAGGATCACTTTAAATAAATAAATAAAAATAAAACCAAAAACAGCCATTTCATACATTTTAGCCAGGTAGGTACTGAACTTTGGTATGAACAGCTGTTTTTTTCGCACTCACAGTGTTGGTTCCTTAGAAAAAGTTATTTATATTGATGGGTACTTTAGCCCCCTGAAATTTTAAGTACAAGTATTGGAACACCTTGTATAATATCACGGTCTGACCAACATTTTGTACAGTGTTGTAGTTCCACGTGTACAAAGTCGTGGGCGAACACTGCGTGAGCCGTCACACGGCTATTAGGGTTATGGGCATGCCCATCGTGCCCACAACGGTGGATCCACGCTTGTGAATCCCTTGCATTCCCCGTAAGCCTATTTATCTATGGTAATAATTTCATTTTGCATGAAACGAAGTGGCATTTCATGTGAAGGCAAGCCTGTGCGCTAACAAGCTATTCCACCTTAAACATGATGTGATAAGGGTGATTTTAGAACGACAACATAGACAGTCTGCTGCCTATTTTCGTTAAAAGGTTATGTGGGATCATGACAAGTTAGACAAGTTAATAAGATAGGTTTCTATAGGAGAATCGAGTTATAAATCGCTTCGACAGTTATTTTGTTGCAAACTAGGTACGATAATAAAGTGGTAGACTTCGCTCTCGACCTTCTTTCATAAGTATTTAGCTTATGTGCATTATTTGTGCATATCTGTAAAGGTCTCTCTCTTGTCGTGTCACTAGTTTCTTTCAAAAAAAATCAAATCAAATCAAAATGTTTATTTGCAACTAGGTTATGGTATCTTAATAACAAAAGGTGAAAATATATATTAAACTTATGAACTAAAACACAGACAATTAATAAAACCAAGACAGTAAAGTTGCAAAATGGTCCCAACTCAGCATATGCAAGTTGTAAAAACTTGCGCTGGTCTTCCGTTGGGGCCGTTGAAGATCGAATAAATAAAATAAGATAAGATAAGTGGACGTGATTACTAAAAAATACAAACATTTACAAAGTATTTATAATGAAATTGGACAAATTGCACTACATGCCAATACAATTATAAGTAGGCTCTCGCATAAATAGCAAAAAAATTAACAGATTCTCGATAACAAAAATAAAACCTTAAACGAAAAGGGAATTATAATTAAAAATCTAGTTAATATCTATCCATCATCATAGCATATAATTATTCATCTAGTCATATAGAACTGGTATCTAGTTTAAGAAGTTCTTGCTCTTTTTGCCAGTTCAACAAATACTTTTTTTAACTTTAACCTAAAACTTTGGATACTTTCGAAACAGTGTGCTGAAAAGATTTTAAGTGCGCCTTAAGAGGCTCCTTTCGAGCACTTGACACATGTTATAGAACGTTTTAGGTTCTACGACATGCCGGTTTCCTCACAATGTTTTCCTTCACCGATCGAGCATTGCGTACTGACCAACTTTTTATCCAAGAGAAAAGCATTGGTGCACTACCTTACCATAAAAAGGCGAGGTCATTGGCACTAGACCACCGACCGGTGCTCTATTTAAATTACATTGTGGACATTTAACCCAGCACTTTCCAATCCCTAATATGCGCAGTTTGTACTATGTAACATAGCTGTTATAATACTTTTGTTTTATAAATACATACTTGAAATATAATAAGTAAAACACCGTGACCGTGAACAAACATTTTTATACATAACATAAATGTTTGTGGTGGGGTTCAAACACACGGCCTACAGCACAGAAGGCAGAGCTACCAACTAAGCTGTGAGAGCTGTCTCAAAGAATATCTTTAAAGAATATAAAAATATGCCAGCTTACCGTTTTAAATCCCCTGTACATGACTCTAATCTCCTGCTTCGAAAACTTCGTCTGTCGACATAACTCTTCCAAGGCGACGGGTATTGGTTTCGGTGTCCGACTCGGCTCTAACTCATAAGCGTGTTCCTCTACTGGAGATTCTGGAGGCGTCGCCATCTTGTTTTCAATTTACAACATAGTCAATTGTACTTTAAACTAATCTCGCGATTTTTAGGTAAAATTTTATCGCTGGCAACTCTATCTATGCCATTTTGACAGTGACATTAGTGAAGATTTATAAAATGTAGAATTTGGATGGTTTTCGAAGGCAGGATTTGAAATCTGAAACAATTGAAAAAAAATATTATTTCAAAGCCGGAAATTCGAGACAAATCTTTTGATACCATTAAAATCCACCCAGCCATTTGGGTGTTACGTGGTATTAAATAAAATATCGAAGGATAGATACATAGATAGACGCCAAACACATAACCCGGTTACCTTGGGCACTCGGGTAAGAACAGAATAACAGTCTAAAGAAGTTTCATCCGGTATTGGCGGGAAATTGGAAAGATTTACTCTGTTTCCAATTTCCTACCACGACCGAAAGGCTACTTTATGATAAAATTGGTACCTTACTCGCGGTTCCAAGACGTACAAAATACAGGCGATAGAGTACCTATATACCTATTAGAGTACCTAAGTACCTAATTAAGAAAAATTCATGGAGATTCATAGCACTATAGAATATTCATTCATAGACTATTAGGGTTTTTTTTTTAAATCTTTGATTGTATTATTGATTTGTGTAATGTTTTCATTTTTTTTTAATTCCAGTTGTGATTTTTTTAACATTTTGTGATTTTTTATTGACTAAAAATATAATGTACCTACCTACTACCCATATTGACGTATATTGACTGTATATTATGAAAAATGACTATAATAATGAGTATTAGTGCACCGATGAGTTTTTCTGTTCAAAAATGCAGGGTAGGGCCAGTACTCACAAACGGTGAAGGAAAACATCGTGAGGAAATCGAAATGTCATAGAACTTAAAAAGATGCGTCAAGTGCTCGAAAGGGGCCTCTTTGAGGCGCTCTTAAAATCCTTTCACCACACTGTTTTGAAGGTAACTAGTGACATTACAAGAAGAAGAATAGCACTTTTTTTATACTTAAGTACAGCTTGCTGATAGAACAATCAGATGGCCCTCTTGATGTTAAGTGGTAACCATCACCTATAACAAAGCACTGCCTCGTAAGTCACGCACGATTTGCAATGCCCTGCGTTCATCAACTGGAGACATACAGATTAAGAGCTGATTTCACCATGCTCTGTTAGTTACTAATAATGGATTAACATGCCGTTTAATCTAACCTTAGATGTCAAACGTGTTTCTCATATTTAACGGCCCTTTAATCCTTTGTTAGTCTAAGACAGCATGGTGAAATCAAAGCTAAGCCTCATGTGCCTGTAATTACACCGGCAACCACACTCTTCAAACCGAAACACTGCGTTGTTGCTTGGCGGCAGAAAAAGGCGTGGTGGTAGTACTTCCCCGGACGAGACACACACAAAGAACTCTACTACTCTTACTTCTTAATTCCGTGCAGTGGCGTAGCTAGGTGGACAAGGGCCCCGGTGCATAGAGAAAGAATCGGGCATAGAGAAATAATTTTGTGAGCAGGCTCAAGGTTTTCTAGCTTCGGGAGCTGGCTGACTCTCTCGTTTCAAAGCTTAGGTTTCTTTTTTTTTTATTGTTTAATAGCTAGACGTTTGACTGCCATCTAACCTGATGGAAAGTGAAGATGCAGTCTAAGGTGGAGGACGATTAGCTATTATCCACTTGTTCACTCTTGTCTTAAATATTCCTAGGTTATATCGTTCCGGAAATATAGACGACGGTAAAGTGATCCACTACTTGGCAGTTTGTATTAAGAAAGTGGAAGCAAAGCGCTTCGTGCGATAGTGAGGGATATCCACCATGAAGGGGTGGCACTTATCTGTATGTCTAGTTGTCCGGAGGTAGAAGGGAGACGGGATAATGAGATCGTGCAGTTCCTGCGCACACTTGTAGCGCAACACTAGCTGCGCACGCGCCCATCCCTAACGCAACCGGTCCTGGACGGCAGAGACGCATGTTGCGGCGCGCGGGGAGCGGACCCCAGCCGCGGAGCGCAGTGAACGCGAGCATCGGCAGTGCGACGCAACCCCGCTTCCGCGCTGAACCTACGCCGCTTTGCCTCGCATAACTCCCGCCAATTTCGTTTCCTGCTATTCATACATGCATGGTATTACATTGTATACAGTCCCTCCGCGTTCCGCGTTCGCCAGTAAAGCTGTACTTACCTATCATTTACTTTACCATAACGCTTTGGCATTACACGATAGATATAGTGAATGTGAAGACTGCGTGTATTATTTAGTGAGCATCATACCTATCCCACACGTAGCTTCTCCACATATTGGTGACCTGTTTTTTTTTTTTACGACGTGTACGGACGAAAGATGGAAACCGATGCGAATACTGAAGGTTGTTACCGTTCAACGGTCGATCGGGTGTCAGTACGCCTTCCACCATTTTGGGCCGAGGATCCGGAGATATGGTTCGCCCAAGTAGAAGCACAGTTTGTGGTGTCCGGAACGACTGCGGATGCCACAAAATTCTACATGGTTATTCAACAGCTGGACCACAAAATCGCACGGGAGGTACGTGATATTATTACAAATCCCCCGAAGACGGAGAAATATGAGAAACTGAAGCAGGAATTGACCAGGCGTCTGTCAACCTCTCGGGAGCAGCGTATTCGCCAGCTGTTGACGCATGAAGAGCTCGGGGACAGGAAGCCATCCCAATTTCTACGGCATTTACGGTCTTTGGCGAGTGATGGAGTAACTGATGCATTTCTGCATAGCTTGTGGGCTAGTCGACTACCAACGCATGTGCAAGCCATAATAGCATCGCAGAAGAGTACGAGCCTGGATGAAGTAGCAGAGTTAGCGGACAAAAATTTGTGAAGTGACGCCGTCAGTTTCTACGCATGTCGCGAGTACATCGAGCGGCCATTTTGATGCCATGTTGAAGCGGATGGAAGACGTTATAACGGCGAAAATTCAAACTGAAATAACGGCTCAGCTTGCTCAACTCGACTTGCGTGGTCAGCGGGGACGCTCTTACCAACGTCGGCGTTCCCGATCTTCTGGAAGATCCAGGAGTAGAGGTCAGAGCGAGAGTAAAACCCCAGGTATGTGCTGGTACCATGATATTTATAAAGAAAAGGCTCATAAATGTAGACCACCTTGCAATTACGATGAAAGTAAGCAGGGAAACTGTCGTGGCAATCAGTAGATGCGACGAATGATTGCTATTCCATGAACAGTCGCCTATTTGTTACCGATAAAAAGAGCAAAGTTCAGTACTTGATTGACACAGGGTCAGACCTCTGCGTACTTCCGCGAAGTTTTCTTCGTCAGTTTCGTAAACCTACGGAATATGATTTAACGGCTGCGAACGGAACAATAATAAATACCTACGGTACGCAAAACATGCATTTGGATTTAGGGTTGCGAAGAGATTTTACCTGGAATTTTGTGGTAGCTTCGGTTGATAGACCAATTATTGGCGCTGATTTTTTATCACATTATGGTCTTCTTGTGGATTGCAGGAACCAGCGGCTTCTAGACAGCGTCACCAACCTTACCGCTCCGGGCTCACTGAAGACTTGCCAGCTGTTCAGCATCAAAGCTGTATCCGGTAACAGTGAGTTCCATCAATTATTATCGCAACATCCAAATTTAGTTAAGCCGTCAGGCGTGTTCCGTGAAACTAATCATTCAACAGTACACTACATAAGGACGACGCCAGGTCCGCCTGTATACAGTAAACCGAGACGTTTAGCCCCAGATCGTCTTAAAATTGCGAAGGCTGAGTTCGAGCAGATGCTGCGAGATGGCACAGCTCGTCCGTCTGATTCTCCGTGGGCGTCAGCGCTTCATCTGACGCCGAAGAAGGATAATGGCTGGAGGCCCTGTGGAGACTACCGCGCACTCAACGCGCGCACGATTCCCGACAGGTATCCGATCCGGCACTTAGAGGACTACAGCCACAAACTTTCGGGATCAAAAATTTATAGTAAATTGGATCTCGTAAAAGCTTACAATCAAATTCCAGTTTTCAAAGATGACATTCCGAAGACTTCCATCACGACGCCTTTTGGCATGTATGAGTTCCCATTCATGACGTTTGGCTTGAGAAACGCGGCCCAGACCTTTCAGCGGTTCGTGGATGAAGTTTTGCGCGGTCTGGATTTTACATACGCTTATATAGATGACATCTTAGTATTTTCTAGAAACAAGGAGGAGCATCTGGATCACCTAAGTCAGGTTTTTCAACGGTTGGCGGAGTACGGCCTGCTTCTCAACGAATCCAAGTGTGTTTTGGGAGAAAAGCAGGTACAGTTCCTTGGTTATACTTTAACAGAGCACGGGACGTGTCCTATAGACGCCAAAGTAAAGGCGATACAGGATTTCCCACCTCCCACTACAGTTAACGGTTTGAGAAGGTTCCTTGGTATGTTGAATTTTTACAGACGCTTTATACCAAACGCAGCCACAGATCAAGCACCCTTACACGCCATGATTGCCGGTCCTAAGGTGAAAGGGACTCAACCCCTTTTATGGACTCCTGAACTTCGTGAAGCTTTTAGTAAGTGCAAGGATAGCATAGCTCGCTCCACCCTACTTGTACATCCTGAACATGACGCACCCCTCGCCCTCGTTACTGATGCATCCAACACAGCCGTCGGCTCGGTGCTACAGCAGATGGTTGACAACGACTGGCAACCACTCGCTTTCTTTTCGAAGAAGATGAACAAGGCACAGACGAATTATAGCGCGTATGACAGGGAGCTTTTAGCAATCTACGAAAGTATCAAGCACTTCCGTTTTATGGTTGAAGGAAGACATTTTGTGGTGTATACAGACCACAAACCGTTAACTTTTGCATTTGGTCATAAAGAAAAGCAATGTTCCCCGAGGCAATTTAATCACCTCGACTATATTTCTCAATTTACGACTGATATAAGATTTATTGAAGGAAAAAATAATGTTTCAGCTGATTTCCTGTCGCGCTTGGAGAGCATAGAAAAATCGCCTGACCTGGAGAGTCTTGCCAGAGCCCAGCAGGTTGATAGTGAGCTACAGGAAGTATTGGAAACTACTCCAACCTCTCTGCACTTACAGAAAGTTCCTGTCCCAGGTACAATTTTAACTTTATACTGTGATACTTCGCTGCCGACGCCTCGTCCTTTCGTACCACTAGAGCTGCGTCGACAGGTGTTCAGATCACTACACAGTCTCAGTCACCTAGGAGCAGCAGCGTCGATCAAACTCGTTACTGAGAGATTCGTTTGGCCCTCAGTTCGCAAGGATTGTCGACTTTGGACCAAGTCGTGTGAAGCTTGTCAGAGAAGTAAGGTTCATCGGCACACTTCTTCACCGCTCGGTAATTTCAAGCTACCGGCTGCTCGATTCTCCTTCGTCCACATCGACCTGGTGGGTCCTTTGCCCCCGTCATCGGATTTCCGGTACTGCTTGACTGCAATCGATAGATTTACCCGCTGGCCGGAAGTCATACCCATACAAGACATAACCGCCGAGACGGTGGCTAAAGCATTTTTTGAAATATGGATAGCAAGATTTGGCTGCCCTCAGTCGATAACGACAGACCAGGGTCGTCAATTTAATTGTCGCTTGTTTAAATCGTTGACAGATTTGTGTGGTGTCCAGCTGCGGCATACTACAGCCTACCACCCTGCATCCAATGGCATGATCGAGCGTCTGCACAGGACTCTGAAAGCTGCGATCATGGCGCACGAAGGAGCAAGATGGACTGAAGCCTTGCCTTTGGTTCTACTCGGGATGCGGTCTGCGTGGAAGCCGGACATACAGAGCACCGCCGCTGAAATGGTGTATGGTGAGACTTTGCGGTTGCCTGGTGAGTTTTTTGACACTCGTACACCGACATTCACTACAGATTCAAATTTTGTTACACTGCTCAGAGAACACATGACACGCTTGAGGCCTAGTCCAGCATCAAGACATGGAGACAAATTTGTATTTGTACACGAAGATCTCAAGACAACCACACACATATTTTTACGCAAAGATGCATTACGAGGTGCGTTAGAACCTCCATACACTGGCCCACACAAAGTCATAAAGAGAACTGATAAAACTATCACAGTAGAACTTCCTAATCGAGGGCCTGTCACTGTTTCCATAGACAGAGTAAAGCCCGCATATACGCTGGCAGAGAATGCACAGGAAGCGACACCTAGTCGCATACAGAAGGACGGTTCCCGTGTTACACGATCGGGCCGTCGCGTAAATTTTCCTGATTTTTTCCAGGTCCCATGACATTGTTTCTCCAAGGGGGGTGGTGTAGCGCAACACTAGCTGCGCACGCGCCCATCCCTAACGCAACCGGTCCTGGACGGCAGAGACGCATGTTGCGGCGCGCGGGGAGCGGACCCCAGCCGCGGAGCGCAGTGAACGCGAGCATCGGCAGTGCGACGCAACCCCGCTTCCGCGCTGAACCTACGCCGCTTTGCCTCGCATAACTCCCGCCAATTTCGTTTCCTGCTATTCATACATGCATGGTATTACATTGTATACAGTCCCTCCGCGTTCCGCGTTCGCCAGTAAAGCTGTACTTACCTATCATTTACTTTACCATAACGCTTTGGCATTACACGATAGATATAGTGAATGTGAAGACTGCGTGTATTATTTAGTGAGCATCATACCTATCCCACACGTAGCTTCTCCACACACTCACCAAAATGTATTCGGTAGAACACCGATAAGCAGGCAATTCGTCTACTGTGTTCGAGGCTATAGAGCCTGGAGTCTAACAGCTGGTCACTGCAAATGACCAGCTGTTATTAGCTGTTGTTGCAGGTTATTGGGCCCCCTGAGCATCGGGGCCCTGGTGCACTGCACCACCTGGCCCTACGATAGCTACGCCACTGATTCCGTGTTAGATAACTATTCGCTGTCACATTATGTTGTCGCTAAATACCTCTACGTGAAAATAGCCTGTAACGGTATCTACGTTCATTATCTATACTACTTAAAGCTACATTTGACCATGACATGAAGGTTTTACCGTTTTACCTATATAGGTACATTCAGGTACACTCAGAACAAAAGTTCAGTAACGGTTCGAGTTTTGGATAGTGCTCTCAAACGGTGTAGGAAAACATCGTCAGAAAACCCGAGGCTTATTCAGCTCCAGATTAGTAGCAGCTTTTAGGGTGTGGCTCGTCCGGGGAAGTAGGTACTACCACCACGCCTTTTTCATCCGCCAAGCAGCAACGCTGTGTTTCGGTTTGAAGAGTGTCGTGGCCGGTGTAATTACTGGCACATGAGGCTTAACATCTGTATGCCTCTAGTTGACGGACGCAGGGCAGTGCATCGTGGGACACGTTCCTATCGTGCGTGACTTACGAGGCTTTGTTGTAGGTGATGGCTACCACTTAATACCAGGTGGCCATCTGCTTGGTTTTTTAGTGGCCAGTGATCAGGATCAGGATTTTAAGTGAGCCTCTTTAAGGCGCACTTAAAATCCTTCCACCACACTGTTTCGAAAGAACTAGTGACACTTTTTATTTGTTTTATAGGTACCCTTACCTTACTATTCACTTACGAAAATCACAAAGATATAGTCCCAAAAAGAAAGAAAGATTTTTAAAATATGGTCGTGGGTTCATCCCACTCGGATAATAAGATTTGGGACTATGTTAAAAATCTTTGTAACTAGTGACACGACAAGAAAAAGAATACAAAAAGCTCCGCATGCATTGAGTATTGTCTTTTTTGTGGATTAGGCCAAGTCTATAATTATGGTAACATTCGGCATGTTTTACTTCTTTCACTTCAAACGGAAACACAGCGTTGCTGCTTGGCGGCAGAAAAAGGCGTGGTGGTAGTACTTCCCCGGACGAGCCACACACAAAGTGCTCTACTACTCTCAGTAGCTACTCAGACTGTATACAACGTGTAACATAATACCCCCTTTAAGGCCAAAGATCAAGTGATCAGACCAAGCACTGGAATACCTATTTACAACGTTTTCTAAAATCCCATCCAAAATTAAAATTACTAGTAGTTCGCCCCGAACTGAGATCTCGTGATGCGACCCGACGAACGCATCAAAACTTTGAGTAGGTAGTAGTCAGAGGCAAGTCCAAACATTATTTTTGGACTTTTTTCTGACTACCGCCTACTAACTTGGTATGGTAACCAAGTTTCAACTCTATTGGCCTATTTATTGAAGAGTTCCGTTGAACAGACTTTGGCTCCATCATCAGACCTGGTCGTCGTCACCATTTTATGAGAACAGAGTACCTCCTTAATTTATTTCAAGAAAAAAAAATAAGAAAAAACAAAGGAACTGGCCGACCAGTAGAAAAACCTTGATGTCAACGAAACTCTTAGAGATGGGAGCTCTTGGATCGCTGGTTATCTTAATTTAACTTTTTTTGTTTTATCTCTAAAACCGAGCGTCCCAAAAAAAAAGTAAAAATTGTTTTGGAAAGTCCAAACAAAGCCCTTTCATATGACATGTATCTTGATTTTTTTATGTAACTTTTTTTTTTTTTGACCTCTCAAAAAACCCCATATCTCAAAAACCCTTCATCCGATTTTACTCATATACTTACCAGTAAATTTCTCAAGTACAAGCTATCCACATATCGAATTTCATGCAGATCGGATCAACGGTTCTTAAGTTATCGCCAGACAAACATACATACATACATACATACATACATAAAATGCCAAATCGCCCAAGTTGAAACTAGATCTTCGTTCGCTTCGCTCACTCGATCAAATATTGTTTCAGAAATTTGCAACAACCCTGATAATGTGTACGTGACCTTGGTACATACGCTATTCGCGTTTACTAATTGGTGGCAGTTCTGTTACCTATTTTATCTACAGTTCACAATAAAAGGTCAAAAAACCGTGACTAGGGCCTGCGTCATAATGTGTTAGTTACATTATGCAGGAAAGTTTAAGAGGCATTTCATGGATGAAAAACTTTAAAACTTCAAAAGTCATAAAACAAAAGTTGTTCGCCATGACCTGCAGAATACCTTGCTAACGGGGTTATAGGGGTATTATATTACACTTGTATTGTAGGGTACCGATTGTGCTAATTATAATACCTTGACACGCGGTAGGGCTAATGTTGATCTATATCTTGATTTATGTTACCATAGGGAGCTGTCTTGTGGGAATGACCTCGCTACGTAAGGTCGTAGGTTTAAATCCGGTCGTGCACCAATGGATTTTTCATATTGACAAATTTACGTGCGCAATGCCGTGCAAGAGCACGGCATTGCGCACGTAAATTTGTCAATTTCCTTCGCCGTTTAAGAAAAAGGCGAAGGAAAAAGAAAAGGAAAAAAACATCGCGAGGAAACCACGATAACGCTTTTAAGAGTAGTAGAACGCTTTTAAGAGTAGTAGCACTCTTTGTGAAGGGCTCGTCCGGGGAAGTACTACCACCACGCCTATTTCTGCCGCCAAGCAGCAACGCTGTGTTTCCGTTTGAAGTGTGGTTGCCGGTGTAATTAAGGCACATGAGGCTTAACATCTGTATGCCTCAAGTTGATGGTCGCAGGGCAGTGCATCGTAGGGCACGATCCTATCATGCGTGACTTCCGAGGCAATGCTTTGTTATAGGTGATGGTTACCACTTAACATCAGGTGGGCCATATGCTTGTTCCATCAGCTAGTTGTAGGTATAAAAAAAAACCTATTTGTAATCTAACAGCGACGGGCTTGCAACTTTCAACCTGCAAAATGTGTGTGGAATGCCAACTATTGCAAAATATGGCTTTTTTTTATTGAATAAACCGTCCTTTTCCTACAATCTCAGATGGTAAGCGACGATGTAGCCGACGTTGGAGCAAAACGGTCTAAAAGACACCTATTCACTCTTGCCTTGAAGAGGTTTGTGCCAATCGTCACGATTGTACGTACCATAGTACACCTCTGAGGGCTTATTACGAGTTTAGTGCCGATCGTCGATCGTTATGATACACCGAATTTTCTATGAAAATAAATCAACGGCATCTAGCGTATTCTTTGAGAACCTGTTTTTTTTTCATAGAAAATTCGGTGTATTGTAACGATCGACGATCGGCACTCTATCGGCACTAAACTCGTAATGAGCCTTCTGACCTCCTTTAGGCAAGTATCTTGTGTTGGTATATGGTAGGTATGTACTAAGAGATCTGAGGGGATATCTACCGTGCCTAAGAATCAAACTCGTGAAGCTGTTTCTATTTTACTACCAGTAACCGCCCGCGGTTTCACTCGCGTATTAGTTATATGTATAGCTAAAATTAATATTCACGGCGGTTTCTCTAATAGGGTTCGTTCGTTTTTACCTACCTAATTCTATTTTTTTTTTCTATTTTTTCAGGACAAAAAGTTAAATTATGGCGGATGGGTTACAGGAGATGGTAACAATTATGCATGGAGCTTTTGAGAGAAAAGGAATGAAAATAAATGTTAGTAAGACGAAAATTATGGTATTTGAAAGAGATGAATGTATGACGGAATGTAATATTTTGATTGGTGGAGAAAGAGTGGAACAAGTGAATGAATTTGTATATTTGGGGACTTTGTTTACGAGAGATGGAAAGCATGAAAATGATATTGAAAGGAGAGTGACTGCTGGAAATAGAGTGAATGGGGCACTACACACGTTTATGAGCAGCCGGAAACTGTCTAAAAAGGCACGACTTGCTGTACATAGGGGGGTGTTAGTGCCGACATTAATGTACGGTAGTGAAAGTTGGGTATGGCAGAATAAACATCAGAGTAGAGTGAATGCAGTAGAGATGAGAGCGTTACGTAGTATGTGTGGTGTGAATTTGAGTGATAGAGTGAGGAACAGTGTAATTAGAGAGAAATGTGGAGTGAAAGAAGACGTAGTGATGAGGGTAGAGAAAGGTATGTTAAGATACAGGTTGGGAGGGGAAGACCTAGGCGAACGTATCTCGATCAGATAGCAGACGTTCTAGAGAAGGGCAAGGTCAAGAGTACCCTAAACCGACGAGAATGTATGAAGAATGTTATGAGAGTGAATGAAGCGAAAGAGGTATGTAAGGACCGTAGCAAGTGGAAATCCGTGATCTCTGCCCCTTAAGGGAAACAGGCGTGATTTTATGTATGTAAAAAGTAACCTATTATGCTAATCCAGGTTACGTACTAAGTTATAGGATGAGATGCCCATAATAGACATGAAAATAATAATTTACGTGACAATTATAAACATAATATAAGTATCCCTCAGGTAAATAATACCATGTTCCAAAAAAGCACCTACTATTCTGCCATTAAAATATTTAATAATTTACCTTCACCATTAATATTACTAAATTGAAATATTTTTAGAAATAGTTAAAAAAAAATGGCTTCTAACAAACAATTTAGAAGAGTTTTATGATTTGGAATGAGTTATTGTTTAAATAAACTAATAGTTCCTCACTAAATAAGTTAGTTTAGGATAATTAATTTAAGTGTTAATTATTTTTTAAATTTTTTAATTAATTGTGGTAGGGAAAAAAAAAACTTTATATTGTACGCTCGAATAGGGCAGACTGTTTGTACTAATACTTTTATACTACCAACTGTAAAGTGTGGGGCTCTGTCTCCAGGAATAGCGTTAGCTGTGACCCAAGAGACAGTACTCTCCCAAATGACAATATACCTAGTTAGTGAATGAATCTAATTTTAACATAATATAAATACAAAAATCCTAGCTAATTTGTATCTATAAACATCTTAGTAATAGGTTAGTGTGTGTGTTGAATATGTTTGCGTATGTGTATGTGACGTCTCACGTACACATACACAAACACAATCTAATTTTAATATAAATACAAAAATTCTATGTATGTGTATGTGTACGAGAGACGTCACTGTGTGTGACGTCTCACGTACCAAAATCTTGGTGGGGCGGCATTATATTTTAGAGGGATGGTAGAAAATGCTTGTGCATTAAGCCCTCCTTTTGTGCTTTAACTTTTTGTTTTGTGCAATAAATGATAAATAAATAAATACCTATATTTATTTATCATTTATTATTTATTTCATACTCCGACTCGCCCTTGGCCGATTTTCGGGTGGCTGTGACCACAACCTGAGTGCCGGATCCGCGCCACCCGGCACGGTAGGCACTCATATTCTAGAGTAGTTACAGGTATTATTAAAACATGATAGTTGGCATATTGCCACGGCAATAAAACTCGATCGATATCGCACGGTATTTTATTTATGTTTCCTAGACTCTAGCATCTCGCTACAAAGACTGTCACTATATCAGTCGGGCGGGCGGGATTGACAGCTGACGTTTCACAGGCGATTAAATTATTATCTGTGTTATTATTATGTTATACATAATATCGATTCTAAAATTACATCGTATTAGCCACTTGAGAATCGTTGTTATTTTTTGATTGTATTTTAAGTTCAGTGGGGACATTATGTTAATTAAATTCTTTATTTTTATTTTGTTGCATGTTAGGTTAAGATTCAGACACGATTTGTAAGAGAATTGTGATTAATTAAACGAATTTAATTGATTTAATGTCAATGTCACATACAAGACGACTACATAATTCAAAAATGGCGTAGCTCTGGTTTTTTTTAATTGAAACGATCATTTATGTCATAAAGTTTGATTCATGACATCACTAGTAAACAATTTATATGACTAACGGCCGGTTTCTGAAAGCCCGATCATAAATAATCGTATGTCAAGTCACTTGCTATCTCTATCTAATTCGATGTAATAGCTGAAAGGGCGAGTGACTTGACAATACTTGACATCAGTTTTGATCGAGCTTTCAGAAGCCGGCCGTAAGTTTTGACGATTTCAAAAATGTGTAGAAGTGTAGATAACACTTATTTCTGCGAATAATTATCTTGTATCTTGAAGGAGGTTCAAAATTCGACTGTACCTATGTTTATTTTGTATGTTTGTTACGCGATTAACTTTGATTAATAAAAATAAAATAACATCGTTCCAAGGCGTTATTCTCTAAAAGACTAGATAGATTTGTATTGAGTATAATATCACTTGATTTTGACGGTTCATTTTTTGTTTTGATGGTCATATTTCAGAAGTGGCCCCATAAACATTTTATAGAAATTGATACAGTACTTTATGAAAAATCAACGTAAACTAAAAATATACGATGACGTTTTAGTTTTGCTGAACTCTTCAAACGTTTGTTTTTTAGTTTACAAATTTGAAGTAGTTTTTTTTTTTAATCATCTCTTGGTTTTTGACACCTATCCGTCATTCGATAGACAATCTTGCTAGTGTAATGTCAAGTGATATAGTTTATATCGCATAAATACTTTTTAGTCAAGTCAGTCCTAGCTAAAGTCGGCCGAGAGTAGCGATGTAACGATATCGAAATTTTTCAAACCGACGCAAACCGGTCTGAAAAATAGGCAAACCGACCCGTAAATCGAACCGCAAAAATCTACGTAAACCGGTTTGAAACCGGGTTACAAACCGAAATGACAAAGTCAATACGACGAACCAATTTGTATTGCTCATGCTAGAATTTTATGTTATGGAAACCGAAACGGATGAGTTAAATTTGTATTCATAATCCGGTATGAATACAAATTTAACTCATTCGTAGAACCCAAGAACAAATTGAATCGACTTTGTCAAGTCAATCTCATTTTCATATTTCGGTTCGGTCTGACCCGAAGTACCGACTCGCGGTTCCGCGCCGCACCGTGCGTGAGTTGAAGAGGGACAGCGATCAACAAACCGCTCGCTTACTCAACCCGTCCAGATCGGTTTGGCATAGGTTCAACCCGACTTGAACGGTTTGAAGCTCAACCCGGGTTGAACCGGGTTGGTAACCCGAGTCGTAACATCGCTAGCCGAGAGCTAATGTGACTCTCGCTCGCACGTTTCGACAAGTAGGAAAACTTGTATCGATCAAAATGAAATTTTTACTAAACTGTATGCAATGTGATTGCCCACAAAATGGTTGATTGCGATTTTTCGAAAATGAGTTTAGTGATTTTATATCTTTCAACATGTCGAAACGTGCGAGCGAGAAGTTGTTTGATAGTTGTCAGCCCCTTAAGAAGTAAATGGTGGCGGCTTTCTTCAAAACTTTCGTACTTAACATTTTCTTTTAAAGCAGCTGTCAAACTAAAGTAATTTTCATACAACTTTATCTAAACTAACTTAATCTTCAGCTAAATCGGTTGAGCGCTTAGGGCGTGACAAATCACAAACATCGAAACATTTATTACTTAATTTATTTATTTAGGATTACCAACAAAAGATACACAAAATTACTATAAATTCCATACAGTTTGGATTACTTATATAAGGTGCTCTTTCAATTATAGGCAACCACATTGAAGTACTTACCTATAAACTTTCACATTTATAGGATAAAATATAATAAACCTAGTACAATTGCGCTTATACCTTTCGAAGTACCTATAGGATAGTAGGTATGCGTGTAAACTA
The DNA here is from genome assembly GCA_932294275.1 of Chloroclysta siterata. Lineage (NCBI taxonomy): Eukaryota > Metazoa > Arthropoda > Insecta > Lepidoptera > Geometridae > Chloroclysta > Chloroclysta siterata. The sequence continues at coordinate 1,152,883 of OW028595.1, read as the reverse complement.
GGTTAGACAGCTATCTGCTTGCTCGTTCGATCGATATTGCACGATATTTTATTTATGTTATAACTCTACTCTAGCAAGCGCTTCGACAACAAAGCGTGTGTCAAGTCAAAGCCTCAAAGGACTCGTCGCAAATGCATATTATGGTGAAAACCTGAAAGCTTACTTGCGTGGGTCTCTAAACTTTTCTATTATTAAAATTTATCAATCTTTTATCTTCCTAGAAAGTTTTCAACGTCATAGGTACCTAAGTATCCTTTTAAGTTTTAAAAGATTTGGGTCAGGTATTTAGTTATTGCTAAGACTAAAAAATATCGTAAAAGTAGAATAAAGTACAATGATCTACCTCTAATGATCATAATTACCATTCATAAATCGGTTTAGCTTTGAGACGACTGCCTACAATTTAAAGTACCTTACCTACGTCTGTACATTTGGACCTGCCTCGTCTGTCTGGGTGCCTATTCTAATTTAGTGATGAATGATACTTTATGTGCTCATAAGACCCAGTTTTTTTTTAAATTTATGTTAAGGGTAAGCTTTGCCGCTGGCCAAGACCCAGAAATATGTGAGAAATAATATCTTCTGAGGAGCTATCTATGGTAAGGTATATTTATACGTCACTTGTTTTTGACATCCACTAAAGCATACAGTTTGGCGCCAACTTTTTATGTCGGTCTGTTTGGTTTGGATACTGATCTCTTTGCATTATAAAAGCTAATAATATTTTTACGGCTAAGTAAACATTTTTAAAAGCAATGTTGAGCACGCACATCAAAGAACACTGTAATACGTGCTCGTTAAAACCATCTAATTTTACATAGAGCTAGAAAAGCTATTTTAGAAAAAAAAAAATATATTATGAATGTATTTGCCTTCGTAAAATAGTTTTTAACTACCTACTTTTAAATATTTGATCGAGTGAGCGAAGCGAACGAAGATCTTAGTTTCAACTTGGGCGATTTGGCATTTTATGTATGTATGTATGTATGTATGTATGTTTGTCTGGCGATAACTTTAGAACCGTTGATCCGATCTGCATGAAATTTGATTTGTCGATAGCTTGTACTTGAGAAATTTACTGGTAAGTATATGAGTAAAATCGGATGAAGGGTTTTTGAGATATGGGGTTTTTTAAGGGGGCAAAAATAAAAAAAGTGACTTAAAAAAATCAAGTTACATGTCATACGAAAGGGCTTTGTTTGGACATTCCAAAACAATTTTTACTTTTTTTCTGGGACGCTCGGTTTTTAAGATACAACAAAAAAGTTAAATTAAGATAACCAGCGACCCAAGAGCTCCCATCTCTAAGAGTTTCGTTGGCATCAAGGTTTTTCTACTGGTCGGCCAGTTACTTTGCTTTTTCTTATTTTTTTTTCTTGAAATAAATTAAGGAGGTACTCAGTTCTCATAAAATGGTGACAACGACCAGGTCTGATGATGGAGCCAAGGTCTGTTCAACGGAACTCTTCAATAAATAGGCCAATAGAGTTGAAACTTGGTTACCGTACCAAGTTAGTAGGTGGTAGCCAGAAAAAAGTCCAAACATAATGTTTGGACTTGCCTTTGACTACCACCTACTCAAAGTTTTGGTGCGTTCGTCGGGTCGCATCACGAGATCTCAGTTCGGGGCGAACTACTAGTTAAACTTAATTAGACCTTCAAAAAAAAACAATAGTACTTTAGTCATAGACCAGTTTTGTCTGAGGCCAGAACAGTCCGAATGTCTAAAGAGAAGGCTGTTATATAAAACGAGTAAGGAAAATTAAATAAATAAGAATAGGTTGAATCTCTTGAATACAATTTTAGGAAAGTTTACACTTTTCGTGAGTAGAATGCACTCAGTACGTTTGCCAAAAAGCGGAGTATATACCAATATACCACCCGGAAAAAGACCCGGCTCTGAACCACAGATAATAAACGTTGTAGGTCTCTCCCGCCAAAACCAAAACTGCCTGCCGTCCATCCATCCATGCGGTTACAAAATTAAATTATCAACTAAATTCGCGCTGGTGTAACCAAAACTAAAATGGCAATCAGCCAAAAGCGTTGATTATTGTGTCCATTTGTTTTTATGAGTTCTCATCATCGTAATGTATTGGGAAAACTATCAGACATTGTTTTCTAAAACATAATTTTATTATATGCTGTACTTATTAAGAAACAAAACTGTAGGTATAATGAGTTGTAAAGCTCTTTTTGTGAAGGGCTCATCCGGGGAAGTACTACCACCACACCTTTTCCTGCCGCCAAGCAGCGTTGCTGTGTTTCGGTTTGAAGAGTGTGGTTGCCGGTGTAATTACAGGCACATGAGGCTTAACATCTGTATGCCTCAAGTTGATGGACGCAGGGCGTGCGTGACTTGCGAGGCAATGCTTTGTTAAAAGTGATGGTTACCACATACATTAGGTGGGCCATTTTGCTTGTTTTATCAGCAAGTATATAAAATCAAGCGCCACAGATAATCCAAAGGCCTTGTACGTGGAACGAAAAAAATAGAACATTATTTAACGCGTAGACATTGGCGTAGACACTCCAAAGTTTATGCGCGCGAATCATCATAACAAACTATTTTTATTGGATTGTATTTTCGTACTACCTTGCTACCAGAACGAACCACTTGATAATATTTAACAAACAATCGTAGTTGTAAAGATACCAATTTAGTTTTTAAAACTTTTCTCGCGTAAATATTACTTGTTAAAAATAGGAGTACCTACCTGCTGCTGGGGCCACACTATCGCGATAACGCGAATATTTGCGTTGTCGCGACACGTCTGGCCAAAGACTTCGTCCTATCTTACTTACGAACTTCTATCGCGACCCCCACGCCTCTCCACGCCTTTTTCTGCCGCCAAGCAGCAACGCTGTGTTTCCGTTTGAAGAGTGTGGTTGCCGGTGTAATTACAGGCACATGAGGTTTAACATCTGTATGCCTCAAGTTGATGGACGCAGGGCAGTGCATCGTAGGGCACGTTCCTATCGTGGGTCACTTACGAGGCTACGCTTTGTTAAAGGTGATGGTTACCACTTAACATCAGTGGGACATCTGCTTGTTCCACAAGCTAGTGGTATAAAAAAAAACATTCACGCCTTTCAATCGGAAACAAAGCAACGCTGCTTGTCGGCAGAAAAAGGCATGGTGGTAGGTACCTCTTCCGAGACGAGACACACACAAAGAGCTCTACTACTCTCTATTGTCAGAACCTTGTGGTGGTCGGATGGGAGGGATGGTCGGATGCCGCCTTTGCCTTGATATGTCATGGTCATCCAATCCAATCGTGCCCTTCTTCTTTTTTTTTAGGTGCTTTGTCGCTGGCAATGGTGTATTTACAAGCAGGCTGAGCAGGCGGAGCCTAGGGCGGCAGATTAAGAGCTGATTTGACGATGCTCTGTTAGTTACTAATCAAGGATTAACAGGCCGTTAAATCTAACCTTAGATGTCGAACGCGTAACATTTTGACATATTTAACGGCCATTTAATCCTTTGTTAATCTAACAGAGCATGGTGAAATCAGATCATATGGGGGCGGCAAATTTGGGTTTTATTCTGTTATATGTATATCTCATCTTGTTTTTGGGTATATTTCTAAGCTAAGAAAATCTCTATCATGTACCTTCTACATATAAGACTGAGCTTTTGGTAAAGGAACTGACACATCAATCCCCTAGTTCGCAACACAATCATACTAATAACGAGAAAAAGCTGATGTAATGAGGACGATAGTGCACAAACCTTAGACTAAGGGCCGTATGCCAGAATAATGCTCAAGCACCGCCTGAGTAGAGTTCAGGTGATCTCTACTTAAGCATCTAATCGCTGCTTGGGTATTGTGTTTATTCCAGAACAGCCCTCAAACATCACTCAGCTGAATCTAGACTCAAATCTCAACTCAGTTGGGATCTGCAGTATGTCTATGGATCGAGTTGGTTCTCGTTTACAATTTGATTTATTTTTTCGTTCACTTGCAAAACTTTTAATAAATAAGATATTGCGGTAAAGCTTTGGGTGAGTTTAAAATAAATTACGTGCAACGGAACGTGTTTACTTTAATTTCATGGGTGTCATGGTATAGAAGTAGTTAACCGCTATTGACTTTAGCCTGCCCCATGAAGGGCGAATAAAAAAAACGATTCCCGCCTAACCATTCATCAAGCCAACCATCATGAACCATCTTCGCGCCAAGCATATGACAATTTTTGCATCTTTCGTAAAATAATTAATAGGTTACTTATTAGTTTTTTGTATCAATAAATTTGAAATTAAATAAATAGAACAATGGCTCCGCCTGTAACACGAAAAAAAAAAGAATGTGGATTCTGACCATTTTTATGGTACTTTTTGATACTGCCTACTTACCTACTAAAAATTTATAAATGCGAAAGTTTGTGAATGAGTGAGTGGGTGTATAGTTCCAACTTCTTCGTAACGGCTGAACAGATTTGGATGAAACTTGGCATGCACATAAATCGTGGCCTGTTTTAGGTAGGTACCTATTAGGTACCATGCGAGCGTAACCGCAGACGGATGCTAGTCTGGAATAGATGAAAATGCCATTTTCCGTTTTCGTTGTGGTTTGTTTGAATAAAGGCTAAATTAATTTTTTACCACATCTTGTGAAAAACCTATTTATATCAAAAGGGTCACTGGCATCTCGCAAATATCGTAACGGAAAGCCGATCGGTCTAATATTAACAATTTCAAATATGTTCAAATCTTCAAAAACATCCATTGTTTAATCCACATCCAAGCAAAAAGTAACGCGAAATCATGCTCAAGCGTGGTCGCGACCCTGCTTGAGCATCGGTCTCGTTTTTCTTTAAAAAGTGACAGATAGTTTATCTGCTCAAGCAACGATTCGGTCTGAGCGACGTTTCAGAATATGCAAAACTCACGTGAACTCCAATCAAAGAATCGAGCCTCAAGCAGCGTTCTAGAATCAAAGCTCTGCTTATGTCTATGCTTGAGGCTCGACTCAGACTCAAGTACTGTTTTAGCATACGGCCCTAAGGGCCGTATGCCAGAATAATGCTCAAGCACCGCCTGAGTAGAGTTCAGTTGATCTCTACTTAAGCATCTAATCGCTGCTTGGGTATTGTGTTTATTCCAGAACAGCCCTCAAACATCACTCAGCTGAATCTAGACTCAAATCTCAACTCAGTTGGGATCTGCAGTATGTCTATGGATCGAGTTGGTTCTCGTTTACAATTTGATTTATTTTTTCGTTCACTGCGAAAATCGGTCCGTTTTACGCAAAACTTTTAATAAATAAGATATTGCGGTAAAGCTTTGGGTGAGTTTAAAATAAATTACGTGCAACGGAACGTGTTTACTTTCATTTCATGGGTGTCATGGTATAGAAGAAGTTAACCGCTATTGACTTTAGCCTGCCCCATGAAGGGCGAATAAAAAAACGATTCCCGCCTAACCATTCATCAAGCCAACCATCATGAACCATCTTCGCGCCAAGTATATGACAATTTTTGCATCTTTCGTAAAATAATTAATGGGTAGGTTACTTATTAGTTTTTTGTATCAATAAATTTGAAATTAAATAAATAGAACAATGGCTCCGCCTGTAACACGAAAAAAAAAAGAATGTGGATTCTGACCATTTTTATGGTACTTTTTGATACTGCCTACTTACCTACTAAAAAATTATAAATGCGAAAGTTTGTGAATGAGTGAGTGGGTGTATAGTTCTAACTTCTTCGTAACGGCTGAACAGATTTGGATGAAACTTGGCATGCCCATAGATCGTGACCAGTTTTAGGTAGGTACCTATTAGGTACCATGCGAGCGTAACCGCGGACGGATGCTAGTCTGGAATAGATGAAAATGCCATTTACCGTTTTCGTTGTGGTTTGTTTGAATAAAGGCTAAATTATTTTTTTACCACATCTTGCGAAAAACTTATTTATATCAAAAGGGTCACTGGCATCTCGCAAATATCGTAACGGAAAGCCGATCGGTCTAATATTAACAATTTCAAATATGTTCAAATCTTCAAAAACATCCATTGTTTAATCACATCCAAGCAAAAAGTAAGGCGAAATCATGCTCAAGCGTGGTCGCGACCCTGCTTGAGCATCGGTCTCGTTTTTCTTTGAAAAGTGACAGATAGTTTATCTGCTCAAGCAACGATTCGGTCTGAGCGACGTTTCAGAATATGCAAAACTCACGTGAACTCCAATCAAAGAATCGAGCCTCAAGCAGCGTTCTAGAATCAAAGCTCTGCTTATGTCTATGCTTGAGGCTCGACTCAGACTCAAGTACTGTTTTAGCATACGGCCCTAAGGGCCGTATGCAAGAATGATGCTCAAGCACCGCCTGAGTAGAGTTCAGGTGATCTCTACTTAAGCATCGAATCGCTGCTTGGGTATTGTGTTTATTCCAGAACGGCCCTCAAACATCACTCAGCTGAATCTAGACTCAAATCTCAACTCAGTTGGGATTTGCAGTATGTCTATGGATCGAGTCGGTTCTCGTTTACAATTTGATTTATTTTTTCGTTTACTGCGAAAATCGGTCCGTTTTACGCAAAACTTTTAATAAATAAGATATTGCAGTAAAGCTTTGGGTGAGTTTAAAATAAATTACGTGCAACGGAACGTGTTTACTTTCATGTCATGGCCGCATGGGTGTCATGGTATAGAAGTAGATAACCGCTATTGACTTTAGCCTACCTCATGAAGGGCGAATAAAAAAAAAAGATTCCCGCCTAACCATTCATCAAGCCAACCATCATGAACCAAATCTCCGCTTCAAATCTTCGCGCCAAACATATGACAATTTTTGCATCTTTCGTAAAATAATTAATAGGTAGGCAGGTACTTATTAGTTTTTTGTATCAATAACTTTGAAATTAAATAAATAGAAAAATGCCTCTGCCTGTAACACGAAAAAAAAAGAATGTGAATTCTGACCATTTTTATGGTACTTTTTGATACTTACTACCTACTTACCTACTTATAATTTATAAATGCGAAAGTTTGTGAATGAGTGAGTGGGTGTACCTAATAGTTCCTACTTCTTCGTAACGACTAAACGGATTTGGATGAAACTTGGCATGCACATAGATCGTGACCTGTTTTAGGTAAGTACTTTGTTTTAGGTAGGTACCTATTAGGTACCATGCGAGCATAACCGCGGGCGGATGCTAATCTGGACTAGATGAAAAAGCCATTTTCCGTTTTCGTTGTGGTTTGTTTGAACAAAGGCTAAATTATTTTTTTTACCACATCATGCGAAAAACGATATCTTTTTTTAAAATCAACAGAGTTTTTTATATCAAAGGAGTCACTGGCATCTCGCAAATATCGTAACGGAAAGCCGATCGGTCAAATATTAACATTTTCAAATATGTTAAAATCTTCAAAAATATCTATTGTTTAATCACATCCAAGCAACAAGCAAGGCGAAATCATTCTCAAGCGTGGTCGCGACCCTGCTTGAGCATCGGTCTCGTTTTTCTTTGAAAAGTGACAGATAGTTTATCTGCTCAAGCAACGATTCGGTCTGAGCGACGTTTCAGAATATGCAAAACTCACGTGAACTCCAATCAAAGAATCGAGCCTCAAGCAGCGTTCTAGAATCAAAGCTCTGCTTATGTCTATGCTTGAGGCTCGACTCAGACTCAAGTATTGTTCCTGCATACGGCCCTTAGTATACTACCTCCATGGCACAAACCATGAAGTTGTTTTTTTTTATAAATATGGTTGTAAACTAGGGTATCGAATTGTGGGTGTCAGTAGGGGCGGAATAAATAGCCTACTGGCGGCAAATATGTAAATCCGCCACTGGTCGCTGGGCGACCACACTCTTTTCGCCTAACTCAGTTTTACAGTCACTTGACTTGACACAACTAGGTAAGCGTTATGGTCTTAAAACTCCGCCTGCTCCGAGAGGAGCGAAAAAATAAAAAAATTACTCGACACATGTTTTAGAGCTTTTTTGGTTCTTCTACATGCCGCCGGTTTCCTCACGATGTTTTCTATCACCGTTTGAGGGTACTGGCACTGTGCTCATACATTTTAAACAGAAGATCTCAAAGCATCACTGGGTTAGAACGCCTGTGTGGTAAGTACACTGCTTGTTTTATTAAGGCGAAGACAACTAATTGTATCTAATGGTAATTATGCTCGCACCTTTCTTTGTTAGGTAATATTCGTACTTATGCAAACTTTTTAGAACAAAATCTTGTATGGATCAAAATTATGTTTACCAGAAAAGTTTTCCTGCTTAAAAGTTTGCGTACGAAAACTAGTTTATAGCAAACTTTGTAGTAGAAAAACTTGTTTGAACATACATTTTTGCTGAACTGTGTCAACAACTTGTTTGATTGCGTTTTGTTGAAACTGTTAGCTACTAGCCGTAAGTAGGTAGATCGGGTTAGTTTATTAATAAAGCAAAAGAATTCCCCGTGGATGTGCAAAGCAGAAAATATATTGCAATCATATCTTGAGGCCACAAAAATTGCAAAACACAACGATAGCGCGATCTAGTTCTAAATTGGGTAAACCCTATATTAATAGACAGTTTTAATCAATATATTCAGTGATTTTATTTCTTTCAAAATGTGTATATGTGCGAGCGAGAGGTACATTCACAGTAGTCTGCTCAGTCCACTAGTTTAATAACATTAATAACCAAAGCACTGTGACGTAGGGTAGGGCAGGGTACCTCGCACCTTCGGTACGGGAGATCAATACAGGAGTTTCATAAATGTAGGCACCTAGTAGGTACATCCGGAGGGTCATTCACCTCATCGGCGTGTAGCATAATATCGTTACTATGAATTTTCGAGTACTTAATACTGCCTTGGTGCCTGCCGTGATCTGGCTAAGCTTATAGCCAGCCTAACTAACAAAAGATGTAGGTATTCATGTAATAAGCAAATGTGAATGCATAATTGAGAGCACTGTTGGTCTAGTGGTAGCGGCCCCGCCTTCCGATCCTAAGGTCGTGGGTTCGAAACCAGCCGTGTACCAATGAGTTTTTCTGTTCAAAAAATGTACCTATGTGCACAATGCCAGTACTCTCAAACGGTGATGGAAAACATCTTGAGGAAACCGGCATGTCGTGGAACCTAAAAAGTTCTATAACCTGTTTCAAGTGCTCAAAGGAGCCTCTTGAGGCGCACTTATAATTCTTTCACCACACTGTTTCGAAAGAAACTAGTGACACGACAAGAGAAGAGAAGAGCGGGTTTTGTTAGAAGATGCTATAAGCGCCTCCATCCGGGCACGAATAAAACATTAGTTCTCAGCAAGACGGATAGGCGCTTATCGCATCTACATACAAAACCCGCTGGAATAAGAAATCCAAATGATCGAATACAAAATCCAAAGTTCGATTAAGTTGTCAAAGCTCAGAATAGACGTACCTACTGAGCACAACCAGTGCCGTTACTGTATTTCCACTTAAGGCGACGACAAGAGCTAATGTGACTCTCGCTCGCACGTTTCAACATGTTGAAAGTCATTTTTATTCGTTTCGACATTTTCGAAAAATCGCAATCGACCATTTTGTGTGCAATCCCATTGCACACAGTTTAGTAAAAATTTCATTTTGACCGATACAAGTTGATGTTAAGTTACCACTTAACATCAGTGTGTTCTTCTAATTGTTCCATTGACAAGGGTATTAAGATTTAGATTCAGACTCGTTAAATTTATTTCTTGAAAATCTTAAGTCAAGGATTATTAAGAAAACCTAGTACCTACGTAAGTATCTTTAAACTTCGTTTGTAATAAAACCAGGGATTTCACCCAAAACAGCCCAACAGTAGGTTTTACGAACTGAACATAACAATCTCACCTCAGAAGCTCTTGGGACTTGTATGTATTACTGTGACCAACGGTCTGATTTTGTTAGGGGCTGTAATGCCTTTTATTACCAACATTTCGACGCTGTAAAAGTGTACACCGCGCTGAAGACATTTTTACAATTTAATTTCTGCGTCTGCTCCGGGCGGGACGAGTTTAGTGAGGGGGGGGGGGGGGGGGGGTAAACGGGGTAGTTATGGCGGCAAACCTGACTTATGAATATAATTATTAGTGGACTTTCCACAGAGCACTATCTAGCCCCACTAAGCAAAGCTTGCAATATGAGACCAGGTAGTGAATAACTAATACTTGTATACTTCTTACTTACTTTTAGTAACACCCAAACAGAGAACAAACCCCTATGTTCATCTCACAAATTATGTAATAGCAGGCAAGATGACGATATAGTAGGAAAAACGTAGGTACGTTTTTTTGTTAGATTTTATTCAATTCTCAATACATTTTTTTTTTCTTTACAGTGACAAAATATTGTATTATTGTTATATTTAGGTTGAATCGTCCGTGGCATCACCGAACGGCTCTGATGGAAGACCAGCGTTGGTTTGCAACTAACTTATTGCTGACTCAGAGTCCGTTTTGCGACGGACAAAGTTATTTTTATTTATATGTTAAATGATTATTTTATTTCTTAGTACCTACTTTAATTTTTGCTGTTGTAAATGAATAAATTTTCTTTCTTTCTATCTTCTATATACTTGGGCACCCCTGTCCCAGGAAAGACTGTCAAGTGGTGGTCCAGAGTTGCAGCACGCCTTCGGCTTTTCTTTCTAGCATTTTTAGTTTTGCGTTTTAGAACACTTTGTTTCAAAATGTAGGTGAATCACATAATAATGTATTAAACTGAACCCACCACGTCTATCTTACCCCACCCTCCCCTATTAGTGGATGTCCACAACAATTATAAGTTAAATAATCAACTAACTACTCACTCGTAGGAAGGTATCTACTTACAATGTAGTATGGCCTAGAGAGCTAGATTGGATACAAATTACAGTACCTCGGTACAGGTATAATGGCATTAGTCTAGCTGTGGCAGGATTATCGCTTGTAGGTACAGTCAGCATCGGATTTTCATGACGTTTTTTGAATTTAAAAACTGTTAACAATTGGTTAGATTAGGTTTTTTTTTAAGTTTTGCAACGTGTCCACGTATGAACACTTACTCGTATATCTCAGTAGGTGGCCTTGGGCCTTTCTTTTTGAAGCGGAAAGATAAATTGTATATGAAAATACGGTGCAAGTACTTTCCTCACTATTTAGCCCCAAACTAAGCAAATCTTGTACTATAGGAGCCAGATAGCTGATATGATACTTACCCATATACTTTTTTTGTAAATCATACATTATTATAATACAATATCGTAAAGCATTTTTATATCGTAAAAAAAGGGACATAAAAGCAATAGCAATACCAATACACTGCTCGCTTCTATTTCCTTGTAGTAGGCTTCATTTTTCTCTTATTTTTGTTTTTTTTGTAGACCGATTTGTACATACCCATGTGTAACTAACCTAGCCTAACCCTTACTAATTAAAAGGAATCAACTCGAGCAAATCCAAGTGCTATCAAACGCTGAGTGTCAGTTCAGCTCCAATCGGCTCCCGTCAGTTGGAACCTCGCCAAGATCTCGGAGATCGCATTGAGATATAGCAGATAGGTACTTTGATTGCAAATCAGAAACATTGTTTACCAGCCCTATTGCGTATGTGAGCAAGTGGTATTGGACATAACTAGACATAGAAAGTCATTTATTGGCGACAAAAACACACAGCATATAATTAGGGTAGGTAGTGTAGGTACAAAAATGGACAAAACAGTGACAACGTGATGAAATAGTCGCATGATAATAGGTATAAAACACAAAACAATTGAAACAAATTACTCTTTTACAATTAATAGGGTAATTTGACTGTATACCTACCTATGGAACATATCTAATAAATATTATAATAGGTACCTAATAATTACGTTTAACAACTTGGTTGACATCCCCGAGCTAGATCTTTTTGCTTCTAAAGCGCTAAAAATTAAGAATATCCTAACGAAGCGTTGGTTTTATGAGTCTTCCTAGGCATTTCTTAGGTGTTTCTTCTAAAAGCAACTTTTATCAATTTTATAACAATATTGTTGTTTTTTTCCTTTGTTTTTCTTTAATTTTATTGTTTAGTATTATTTTTTTATTTAACAAGTAAGCTTTTTTTAGTCTGACTATGCGAAAACGTTTGAATGGGCAATAGCTTTATATGTTAATTACCTACTAAATAGACTATAAGTACTGTTTGTGTTCCTAAGAAATGAAAATAAAATAAATAATGCTGTATGCTACAGCAGCAAAAAGGTCCCGGCTCAGCACTGTGCTAACCAGAGACGTGTAACAAAATAAGCGAGCTTCGGTTGTGACGTATCATAATCAAATTGACAGCTTTCACAGCTCAGTAAACCAAATCTAAATTTTGTTTTACGTTTTCCGTATCGTCAGGCCGTTTTGCTTTACTAGTTTTCGTACTTAAGCAAACTATTGAGTAGGAAAACTTGTATGGATCAAAATGATTCCCTAATTACCTCTATTCTCAAATGAAGCCCTCCAACTTTTATTACCTAGTTACATAAGCAAAAGAGATATTTAACATTAGAGGTTTTTTATACATAAATAACTTAATTAGGTACCTAATTACTTTAAGGGGCTGACAACTATCAAACAACTTCTCGCTCGCACGTTTCGACATGTTGAAAGATATAAAATCACTAAACTCATTTTCGAAAAATCGCAATCAACCATTTTGTGTGCAATCACATTGCACACAGTTTAGTAAAAATTTCATTTTGATCGATACAAGTTTTCCTTCTTAAAAGTTAGCTTACGTACGAAAACTAGTAAAGCAATTCGTCGATTCGTGCGAGCGAGAGTCACATTAGCTCTTGTCTTCGCCTTAATACCCATTAAATGGGCATAAAAATCATTGTAATGCCCCAGCGGGGCTCATGTCCTGGACATATTGCTATCCCTTAAGAACCTGTATACAACATGAGACTATGAATAAATGATTTGGATTTTTTTACTAAACTGGTTTATTGCGATTTTGAATAAGAACTGACCTAATAAAGATATATACATAAGACTCACTTTAGCACGTTTTTATTCAGATGTGTATCAGCAATTGATACGATCTCTACATAATAAAAACACGCAAGCCAAAAACTGTAAAAACAAACAAAAGGAAAAAAAAAAACAAAACGTAAGACTAGGCGGTATGGTCTTAGTACTATTGCCTGCTCCGAGAGGAGCGAAAAAAAAAACACTCTAGCACGTACGAAAACATGTTTGGCAAGAGTCGTAATATCGTCTGGTTCATCCGATCGGAACGTTCAACAACATTAATAATGACTTTTATTTGACTTGTAGTTTTGTTTTCGTACTCTAGTTTTGGAGTTTTATTGAGAGAACTCCTCAACAATACAATTTCTTCAAAATATTGAGGTTATGTACCTATTTTGTTTTCTGAAAGCTTATTTAGCGTATATTGCTTATTTAGTAAGTATTTATTGTTTATTTTGTGGTAATAGGATATAAGTTCGTCACAAATAGGTAGGTATATTATGATTAAAAAAAGTATGAAGGTAGATACATAAAAAACTCTTTATTGTAGGTACACCTACTACTTGGTAAGTATTTTGGTAACACAGGTAAGTATTTTGTCCGTTTTTTGTTTCTCCTAAGTATTACAAGCTTTGCTTAGTTTGGGGCTAGAAAGCGCAGAGTGAAATGTCCACCCAAAAGTTAAAAATATTGAGATTGCGGTCAAAAGTTTTGTCTAGAACATAAGTTTAAATTAATCCTAATCTCTGCCTTCTGCGCCGTAGGCCGTGGGTTCGATCCCCACCGAGAAAAAATATTTGTGTGATGAAAACAGATGTTTTTTCTCTGTCTGGGTGTAATTCGCGTTATTATAAATAGAAAATCAGCCTACTAATTAGTTTGATTCCCAGACACGGTAGACATACCTGTCGATATCTTAGTTAGGTACTCTGACTGAAAAAGAAGATTTTACTAAAGAAGGATTTCAACATAAAACTGTGACAAAATATTCATTTTAAGGTCTTTTTTACCCTATTCAACCCTATTGAGTTACCTATGTAATTTCGTAATTCGGTAAACGTCAAAGTAATGTCAAATGACGATGAGTTTTTTTTTCAGAATCAGAATCAGCATCAGTATAGTCTATAAATTTTTTTTTTATAACCAATAGGTAAAACGTTTGACCTTAAGGGGCTGACAACTATCAAACAACTTCTATCAAACATGTATCGATCAAAATGATTTATTTACTAAACTGTGTGCAATGTGATTGCACACAAAATGGTTGATTGCGATTTTTCGAAAATGAGTTTAGTGATTTTATATCTTTCAACATGTCGAAACGTGCGAGCGAGAGTCACATTAGCTTTTGTCTTCGCCTTAAACTCACCTGATGCTAAGTGATGATGCGGTCTACGGTGTAGCACGTTTACCTAGAAGATACCTATTCTCTTTCGAAAACATCCAAATTATAGGCATTCGGAAAAACGGACGCGAACGGAGTATAAAAGTAGTAATCAGTAACAAACAGTCGACCCTATTCGAGAGTACAATATAGTTTTTTTTTCTTAATCTTTTCCGTATTACAGGTACTTTAAATATTTGAATAATAATTAACACTTAAATTAATTATCCTAAGCTTACTTATTTAGTGAGGAACTACAGCTTATTTATTGTTTTTAGGGTTCCGTACCCAAAGGGTAAAACGAGACCTTATTACTAAGACTCCGCTGTCCGTCCGTCTGTCTGTCTATCTGTCACCAGGCGTATCTCATGAACCGTGTTATGTTAGACAGTTGAAATGTTCACAGATGATGTATTTCTGTTGCCGCTATAACAACAAATACTAAAAAACAGAATAAAATAAATATTTATGGGGGCTCCCATACAACAAACGAGATTTTTTTGCCGTTTTATCGACTTGGCCGGTTTTTTTTTTACGTGAGTTTGCTCATGCTCCCGGTACTGATCAGTATCGAAATTCCCGGTAATTTCGATACCGATCAGTACCGGTACTCCACAAAGCAAGTACCGGTACTTTCGATACTTTCGATACTCGATATCACTCATAAACTGTCGATGTTTTCTAGTGCGATATACATCAATTTCCATAAATAAACACTAGCACTGCATTCAGTTTCACTTTTCTATTAAGATTTCAATTTTTTAACGAATTATGAACCTAGATTTAACAACCTTCTAATGAAATCTAAACAATTTTAAGTATTACGATTAGGTACGTAGTTTGTGTTGATTTTTTTATAATTATTCGATTGATCATAGCTCGTTCTAATTGTTGTTTGCAAGTGGGTGGATTGAAAAGTTCGCGACCTAACCAAGAAAAAAAAGTTCAATACCAACAATTTTTATTTTTATTTAAAAAAAGTACTTCTTCCATTTAAAAGTAAGGCCGTAAATGTTTGTTTGCGATTTTTTTTCTCATCTACTCTGTAACCACACATGAGGATCGCTAATTGGCTTCTCTGATAACCTATATTACTTAAAATTTAAGTTTTAATAAGCTGTCGGTCTTCCTAAAATAAATAAACAAAATATCCAATTACACATTCTTCGAACTCTTCTTGTCGTGTCACTAGTTTCTTTCGAAACAGTGTGGTGAAAGGATTTTAAGTGCGCCTCAAGAGGCTCCTTTCGAGCACTTGACACATGTTATAGAACTTTTTAGGTTCCACGACATGCCGGTTTCCTCACGATGTTTTCCTTCACCGTTTGAGAGTACTGGTATTGTGCACATAAATTTTTGAACAGAAAAACTCATTGGTGCACGTCCGGTTTCGAACCCACGACCCTAGGATCGGAAGGCGGGGCCGCTACCACTAGACCACCAGTGCTCTCTTCGACCTCTGAAATGAACCGATGAAAATTTTTGGCCGTCGACTTTTTTTTTTGAGGTTTGGGATCAGATGAAAGTCTAAAAGTCAAGGTCAAATCAGGAGAATAAGCTACGTAGAAACCACAATCTTGAATTTGAGGCATGGATTAAATCCATCCAGATAAAGCAAGATTTTCTATCTCAGTATCTTGAGCATTTCTCTTTAATTTCTTGTAACGAACGACGCAAAAGGTTTAAGTAATATGCCGAGCTAATGGTTTCGCCCTTAGCGAGGTGGTCCACCATGACGACACCCTGAGATCTCACCCTTTTCCACAGTGGTGAACTCAGATTACATCTGTTATCTAATCTGCTATAAAAATCTTGAGGCTCAGCCTCAAACGTGACAATACAGTCGCAAGATTTTGTGAGCTCAACGCGCTTTTGCTCATCTGAGAGCAACATGGGGACCAACCTAGCTGAGACCTTAGAAAATCTAAGTTAACTGACAATTATGTTTTTTGTATGTTCATAGGAGATGGTCGAAGTGTGTGCAATCTTCTTGTCTTCGGTCTTCCCTAATGAGATTACACACCTTTTCATTGGTTTCCTTAGTCGGAGACGTCTGACGAAATTATTTTATGATCGCACGTTTACTTTAAAACCAGAAATACTACAATAACCAAATTTTGGATTGTGACAACCAACAAACATATAAATAAAATGGCGGTAGTATAAAAAAGATATAATAACTACACTTGGTACTTCTGTTCCAAGTAAATACCAGCATATGAATTATTGATTTAGATAACATAGTTTGTTACTGTTCATTCCAGTTGTTGATTCATTTGGTGATTATTCTATTTAGCTTGACCTCACCTATTCTGATTGTTGTGTGTAAGTTATATTATTGTTCTAGATCATATAAAAAAACGAATAATCTTAAGTTATTTTATTTACTACAGTTTTTGTTTCATTTTACGGCTATACAGTTAGTTAATTGAAGATAATTAGCTCAGTATCGAAAGTATCGAAAGTACCGGGAATTACCGGTACTGAGCCAGTATCGGCCGAAAATTACCGGTACTGAGAAAAGTATCGATACTGCATGCCCTAATGTATACATATTCGTGGCTTCATTATGCTTATTGTAGAAAATTGCTCGGAAACCATTCGGTAACAATAAAATATCAAATAGGCAATACCTATTCATGGGACGGAACTCCTATTGCAGGGATGGCGAACCAATGGCACGCGTGCCAATTATGGCACGTTTTGGGCACGCCACGGATAAAACCTTATTCTCTGTTCCGTGGATAAAACTATCCGCTACTTCGCCTGCCCGCCCGATCTGGTCAGAGACTACTTGGCTAAATAAGCCTCCGGGCCGTGGGACACCAGTTGAAAATTTCGTTGAAATTATTATAAACTAGCTGGTGCCCGCGACTTAGTCTGCGCAGGATTAGTATTTCGAGTAGCTTATATTAGCGTGGCGTAGTATAATGTGTAACTCTAGCGGTTTTGGCAGCGCACGTCAGAATAGCTCGCAGATGGTAGATTTTTTCCTACTTACTTGACACTTATCGTCTTATTTTGGACAATTCGCAAAATATCTTTATAAATCGCAGCCTATGTGTTATTCTGATGTATAAGCTATATTATTGTAAAGTTTCATTAAAATCCATTCAGAAGTTTTAACGTGAAAGAGTAACAAACATCCATCCATCCATCCGTCCATGCATAGTTACAAACTTTCGCGTTTATAATATTACCTATTAGGATACTGATTATTACTATGTTTTGGTTGAAATTATTTGACGGCACGTCTATGACTTCATTTTTTTTTAATATCACGTTAATTCATATAGTTTCGCCATCCCTGCCCTAATGGATCTCACACGCACACTTTATTGGCATAACATGCAAATGGAGTAGTTTTATATGATTTATGACAGCATAAACATGTCACAATGTCTTATTTCGCACAACCTGGCGATACAAATTCGGAATAAACAAATACAAAATTGTATTTGATAACAAACGCGAGATGTTTACAATAGTTAGTACCTATTACATATGTATTTTCATTAGGTACCTACCTACCCGTAGGTTAGGTGGTAAATAATGCTATCCAGCACTAAGTTCGCCTGTGTAGTGGGTACCTACAGTAAGTAGGTAGGTACCTACCTATATCCTTCACAGCTCAGTTGGTAGTAGCTCTGCATGCTCAGCGTGAAATATTATAATAAATAGAACTTATAAGAATGTCATATATGCATATACAAACAAAATACCTAATAAATACCTCTTGATATGTTTATTAACAACGATTTATAGGGACCTATCTACTACCTACTTAAAGGTATTATGTAGGCAAGTTAAGTTTATTATAAGTAGAGTACCTACCTTCTACTTACCTATACCACAGAAATAAATTGACTTAGGTAGTGGCAGGCGATAAGCAAGACCCTAAGTAAAATCGGGTCATGGAATGTAGGCTAACAGGTAGGTACTTAAAAATATACCTGAGTACCTTACTTACCTATATTTATAACGTGTTATAGCCATAAAATACTACTACAATTAAAAAGAAAATCATAGTGATAAGTAAAAAAGAAACATATTTTTTTTATTAAAAACAAAACAATGCCAATTTATCCACACAATCCATAGAATGAACACATTCTAGTACTGAACGACAAACACAACACTTGCAATATTAAATTAATACCAACAAGATCAATATTCAAAATTAGATTTGAGTAGGTATCATCACAAAAGCGACACGGTTAAATAAAAGCAATGTGTTTAATTTTACAAACGTGCAACAGTGGATCATGCCAGCATGCAAAATCACATTCAAACCTATTAGCAAATGAATTCATTAAGCCTTGGGAAGTGTGCTATCAAAAAGCATAATAAATATAAATTCACTGGAATGGAGGCACTTACTTTAATTACAGATCTGTGAGAAAGCGCACATAAAAAACGTCCTAAACCTATCACAAAATGTTTTTTTTTCACGAAAGCTCACTTCACACTCACTCGACATTCAACCAGGACTCTAATTATTAATTTTTCACTATCCTTTCACATTCACTTTTACATAGAGAATTGCCAGGTGTATTGAGGTGTAAAATTAGCGAGTTTTTGTTTTTTTATTCATGGTTTGGTTGAATGGGGTACGGGCGCTCGCGATTAGCTGGCCGCAGCTTGAACGATAGACGTGTGCGAGTGCCCGATCCCGGGCGGCGACTGACTGAGGGAGGACAGCGCCTGTGGCGCCACCTACAATATCTTATCGATAGAGTAACACAGATAATATCAGCGGCATTCGAGAAAAACGCGTTTCGTTTGATCTACGAGACATAAAGTTATTTATTAGGGTAAGCCGGCGTTCGGTTGGAAAAGTTTACGAAGAATATACGATTTATGGTTTTATTGCAAAACATGTTCTTGTTATGGTTTATTTTATTCATTAACTAAGAAGTACTATGAAGTTTATTTAGCTAGGAATATGGGTCAACGACCTCAAAAGCTATCCATCATCATCAGTGTGATAGCCATGTTAATAATAGATAGATTAGCACCTCGACTCAATTTCAAATCATTAGTTAGCTATTTCTGTCGTTAAGCAGCGTTGCTGTGTTTAGGTTTGAAGGGTGTGGTTGCCGGGAAAATTAGAAGCATTTGTGGTTTATGGAAGACAAGAGCTAATGTACCTACCTACCTACCTCTCGCTCGCGCCTTTCGACTTGTTGAAAGATATAAAATACTTAAACTCATTTTCGAAAAATCGCAATCAACCATTTTGTATGCAATAAATTGTGCAGTTTAGTGAAAATTTTTTGTTCAGTTTTCATTCAGTTTGATGTTCAGTGGTAACCATCACATAACAAATTATGTGATGATTACCACTTAACATAAGGTGAGTCATATGCTGGTTCCATCAGTACGTAGCATAAAAATAAAGTAGATACCTAAATATTTACCTCTTGTTCCTCACCTGTCAATCTTGGCTGGTAGAAGTGCAGGGCCCGGAGCTCAGGGAGCCCCCTAACCTAAGCTTTGAAAAGAGAGGGTCAGCCAGCTCCCGAAGCTAGAGAACCTTGAGTCTGCTCACTTTTTTTTATGATTTTAAATGAACATGAACAATCAGAAAACTCCCGATTTAATACTAAGATCTAAGACACATTCGCCAAGCGTCCTTGATAAGCATGTGCTGTTTGTTATTGTTTTTTGGTAGTTTGGTTGAGTACGCCCGTAGCACATTGCATCAGCGATAAGCTCACGTGCTTCACGGTCGTGAGATCAATTTTTCATCCCGATTCTTCCTCTATGCACGGTGTCCCTTGTCCACCTCGCTACGCCACTGCTAGCATTAGAGCTGATTTCACCATGCTCTGTTAATTACTAGTCAAGTACCTACTACTCAAGGAATAACAGGCCGTTAAATCTAACCTGAGATGTCAAACGCGAATGTACATTTTGACATATTTAACGGCCTTTTATTCCTTTGTTAATTTAATAGAGGGTTCATTTTCTGACATTTTCGGAAGCAACATAGCTTTTTCATTTTATTTGTTTTTCGTGTGATATTTTGAGTTGTGATGTGTAATTTCGGTGGTATTTTAACCAACAGTACTTGAGGTCTTAGCACAAAGTAAACATTTGGAATGAAAGTGTATTGTGATATCCTGATTTGACCGAAAATGTTTCCAATGTTTTGAAGAAAACCGCTACCATTTTCTTCAAAACAAATGACGGCTGACTTGACTAAAAAGTATTCAATACAAATCACTTGACACTGGCAAGATTGTCTGTCGAATGACAGACAGGAGCCATAAATTGAGAGAAGGAAGAAGAAGAAGAAGAATTTAATAGAGCTTGGTAAAATCAGCTCTTTAACTTCTTTAGTAAAAACTTTGGTGCATTAAAGAATTAAATAAACCTAGTACTTTATTAAAAGGGGACACCAGACATATTAAAACACACAGTTAAGTATTTTGTACAATCATGCTCTTTTAATTATTTACAAAAAGTAATACATTTAAAAAAATAATTACTTTGGAATGGTTAGAATATTGGGTAAGTTAGTAGAAGATATCCTTTCCGGCGTTAAGACCCTCCATCCTGGGAAAGAAGGTACTTGTGTTAGGTACCAATTTATATAATGAAATTACTAAGCTACTGGTTTTAAAATCGAGGTATGGCAACAGGATATCAAAAAATATATTTGTACCAATATCTTTCCTTTGAAAACATTTCCAATTATTACACTAGTTTAACCTAGAATTACTAATTCAATACCTGCTAGCAACATCATTTTTATCATAAAAAACACGTACTCGTAGGGATGCGACATTCTACATAAAAACGATTTTTCTCGCAAGTAAACATTTCATTTCATTATTGAATCGATTGTTTTTTTAGCATGAAAAATCGATTAATAAATTATCGAATTTTCTTTCAAAAATAATTGATTTTGTTATATTAATCGATTTTTCCCTAATTTGTCAATTAATTTCAAAATAAATGCAAAATAATAGTACACGAAAAACTTGTAGATGGAGCTACGGTCGTTCAGAATCCTTATATTACGTCAAGAGTAGGTATGTAATGTACATATTATGTTTTTAGACAAAAATATTATAGTTAGGCGAGTATCAGGCTCAGCGCTTTCAGCGTGGGAATGCAACCAGTGTCTTGGGGACGCTTCTGATACCGATTGGCACTGATTTGGATCAGTAGAGCTATCTCTAGATCGTTCGCAACGGTCTGCAGATAGCTCAACTGTCTCATTATGTATTTCGTACATTTTGTATACATTCATTGTAATTTTCTTTGTAAATACCAGTCCAAATTATAATTAATTCAAACATAATTAGAACATATAATTAGTTTTTTATCCGTTGTATCTATGTATAATAAATGAATCCATTAAAAAAAGTTTATTTCTTCGATTTAGAATAGGTATTAAATACGAGATGTATTTTTTATGTTTTATTATAGGGCAGTGTAGTCGCCCAGCGACAAAGCCCTAAAATAAATAAAAAAAAAGAAAATAGAAAATGGCGAAGCAGTAAACCATGGAGCAGTAAACGCATGCGTATTGCGTAGAAAAGTGAGTGTGTTCAAATCCTGCTGACCTTTCTTTTTGTGTAAGTACCTATACAATCGTTAAAGTGCCTTACACGAAATTAACCTAAAATAATATATTTTACATAAGTTTTTTAAATAAGAAAAATGCTCATAAACATTTGATGTGCCAAATGAAGGTCTATTTTCTAATTTAATGCTAATGATCTCTTGTTTTTAGAACTGATTTCACCATGCTCTGTTAGTTACGAATAAAGGATTAACAGGCCGTTAAATCTAATATTAGATGTCAAACGCGTACATTTTGACATATTTAACGGCCCTTTACTCCTTTGTTAATCTAACAGAGCATGGTGAAACCGGCCCTAAGGCTTATGTAATATGAGCCGTTAAAAAAACAGCCACATTACTTCAATCCCCAAGCACGGTAGATATCCTTTCAGATCGCCTAGTACCAACTCAAGATTCTTTGAGGATGCCTATGGGGATTCATGGTTTGATTAGTAACTAACAGAGCATGGTGAAACCGGCCCTTATTGTCAGGGCCGGATTAACTCTTTTGGGGTCCCTATAGGTAATGCAATTCTCGGGCCCGCTTTACTTTACCTTTTTCTTACTTTTTATAATACATATTATATTTTTCCTATTACAAAAGTAGAGTCGATCAGATCGACTCCTGCTTTTTGCTTTCATTGAAATGATCATGAATAGATTAGGCCCAGTTTCACCATACTCTGTTAGTTACTAATCAAGGATTAACAGGCCGTTAAATCTAACCTTAGCTGTCAAACGCGTACATTTTGACATATTTAACGGCCCTTTAATCCTTTATTAATCTAACAGAGCATGGTGAAATCAGCTCTCATCAAAGTTATAGTTAAGTGATGATGACCAAATAACGTTAGATGGCGCTTTTTACAGTACCTAAGTAAAATCATTTTTTCTATGGCAACATTATCGGATGTAAATAATGGGAAATGTCACGAATGAAACGTTTTTTTTTAACTTTTTTTGACAAAGTTAAAATATTTTTAATTTTGGTATAATGCGATTTTTAAAATGTCCCAAAGGTGGAATCTATCTATCCGAGTGGAATTGGAACCCGCGACCTTCCCTTTGATTCGGGGCTGCGCTAAACACTTGCGCCATCGGATCCTAATCTCCCAAATCTGAGTTTTATTTTTAGTTTTTCGTATCGTCGCGTTAGGCCGTTTTTGTATGGATGTATGAACGTTTGTGTATTTGTTTCGATGAGCTCCTCTATCGGGAGTGCTGAGAACTGACGAGTTTCCATACAAAAACGGCCTCACGAAACGAAAACTACATCTCAGACTTGGGGTCCTGTACCCCAAGTACGAGTTGTGTTTACCATATTTGGTTTTTCGTTCTTGTTCCGTGTTCATTGCGGGTTTCGTATGAAGACGCGATAGACAGCGATACGGATCTTTATGTTCTACTACTAATTTTCATCATACTTGCAACAGCTTGCATTAATATCAACAGCTGTAGGACCAACCTACTTAAGTTTGCCCCCATGTCACTCGCTATATATTTACTTAATATATTGTCTGCGAACGGCGTGGATATTTTTTTTAAAAACCTGCCGAAACTCCTACAAATTGCACAGGTAGTAATTGAAACCAAATGTTTACATTAGTACCTACTTATCCTATTGTATATCCTTATAATAAAACTACTGACATATGTATACCATCGCCTTAGGGTTAAAAAAAACCTGTTATGATGGTTACTGTCTTAAAAATAAATAAATAAACAAAGTTCCGTATCGGTATCTCTATCGCGTCTTCATACAAAACCCGCAATGAACACGGAACAAGAACGAAAAACGAAAAACCAAGTATGGTAACACAACTCATACTTGGGGTACTGCATACAAGAAGTTAAGTATAACCTTATTATATTATTACCCGCGCCAAGAAACCATAGCACAAAATTTGAAGCATTTATTCGACAACATTATTAATTTATAAAACGTTCACACACATAATTACACTATTTATAAAAAATGTCTTTAGGCTTGGTATGCTAATCTCATACCATATTTCGACCCGTATCTCCCGCTATCCTGTTCACGATCTGTAAGAAAAAATTATAAATTTAATTTAATAAGACAGCCATCACAGCTCGTTGGTAGTAGCTCTGCCTTCTGCGCCGTAGGCCGTGGGTAATCCCACCGAAACAAACATGAACATAGATGTTTGTTCACTCGTCTGTTATACAAGGTGTTCCAATACCTGTGTTTAAAACTTCAGAGGGTTAAAGTACCCATCAATATGAATAACTTTTTCTAAGGAACCAAAACTGTGAACGCGAGAGATGGCCCCTTATGTTAAGTGGTAACCATCACCTATAACAAAGTATTGCCTCGTAAGTCACGAACGATACGAACGTGCCCTACGATGCACTGCCCTGCGTCCATCAACTTGAGGCATACAGATGTTCAAAGTCAAAGTCAAAGTCAAAATGTATTTATTCAATAAAATCACAAGGATCACTTTGAAACGTCTTAAAGCTAGGTGACTCTAGGTGCCAGTTCCACGCGACCAAAGCCTAGAAGAACAGGCAACAAACTTACGGCTTGGTTCCTACCGTTCTTTTGTATGATCCTTTTACAATGTAATAATATAATATATTATTGAAGTTTAGTGAGGCGTAGGCATACAGGAAAAGGTAAACATAATCAAATTTATAAGACAGCACACGCTACGCCTTAAACTAATAATACCTAATGCATAAATACAATCTATTAAATCAGAGAAAAATAAAAAAAAACACACAATAGTAGGTACAGTAAAGACATTGCAGACATGTTAGCTGCCGATGGGCAGAGCGACCGGGACATCGGGCCACGCATTTTTATCAACAATATAGCTATTTAAAGTATAATAAGCTTTCCTTATTAGATTATTCTTAATGTACACTTTAAATTTTCTAATAGGAAGCCCAGTGACACTTTCTGGAAGTTTATTATAGAAGCGAATACCGTTCCCCATAAACGAGCCATTTACCTTTTGAAGTCGAAATTTAGGTATACATAATTTGTTTTTATTTCTAGTGTTAACGTTATGTGCATCACTCTTTTTCTTAAAGCTATCGATGTGTTTATGAGTGTATAATAGATTTTCATAAATATACTGTGAAATGACTGTGAGAATATTAATTTCTTTAAATCGCTCCCTTAATGAGTCACGTGGTTTCATTTTATAAATGGCACGTATCGCCCGTTTTTGAAGTACAAATATACTTTGTATATCAGCAGCTTTCCCCCAGAGCAAAATACCATAAGACATTACACTATGGAAGTAGCTAAAATATACTAGTCTAGCTGTAGCTTCATCTGTAAGCCATCTTATTGTGCGAACTGCGTATGCAGCCGAACTCAGTCTACCAGCAAGTGATTTGATGTGTGGACCCCACTGCAATTTTGCATCAATATTAAGTCCTAAAAAAATAGTAGAATTGACAAGGGTAAGTGATTCACCATTTAATTCAATATTGGTTGGTCGTTGAACCACATTTGGCAAAGTAAATTTAATGCATTTCGTTTTCCCAGCATTGAGCAAAAGATTATTAACAGTAAACCAGTTAAGTACTTGCGACAGAGATGCATTAACGTCATCGAAGTTAGTCTTCAATCTGTCGACATTAAAAATTAAAGAGGTATCGTCAGCAAATAGAACTATTTCACATAAATCTTTTACAAAAGGTGGAAGGTCATTTACGTAAACTAGAAATAAGAAAGGACCCAATATCGAACCCTGAGGCACCCCTATATCAATGACCGATCCAGAAGACCTCTCACCGCCAACATCAACTTTTTGGATTCTATTGGTTAAGTAAGACTGTATAAGATCAATAGCCCGGTTTAGGATGCCGTAGTGTTTAAGTTTAGATAATAAAGTGGCATGACTTACACAGTCAAAAGCTTTGGACAGATCGCAGAATACCCCGATCGCATCTTGTGAGTGTTCCAATTGTTCTTACTCAGTTATTATCACATTTTAACGTCAACGGCATACTTCATAGTCATCAATTTGGATTTACTAAAGGTCGATCAACGACAGATGCCGGTTCGACGCTCCTGAAGCACATTTATGATGCTTGGGAACACTCACAAGATGCGATTGGGGTATTCTGCGATCTGTCCAAAGCTTTTGACTGTGTAAGTCATGCCACCTTAATATCTAAACTTAAACATTACGGCATCATAAACCAGGCAATTGGTCTTATACAGTCATATTTAACCAATAGAGTGCAAAAAGTTGATGTTGGCGGTGAGAGGTCGTCTGGGTCGGTCATTGATATAGGGGTACCTCAAGGTTCCATATTGGGTCCCTTTTTATTTCTAGTATATGTAAATGACCTTCCACCTTTTGTAAAGGATTTATGTGAAATAGTTCTATTTGCTGACGATACCTCTTTAATATTTAAAGTCGACAGATTGAAGACTAACTTCGATGACGTTAATGCATCTCTGTCGCAAGTACTTAACTGGTTTACTGTTAATAATCTTTTGCTCAATGCCGGGAAAACGAAATGCATTAAATTTACTTTGCCAAATGTGGTTCAGCGTCCAACCAATATTGAATTAAATGGAGAATCACTTACCCTTGTCAATTCTACTATTTTTTTAGGACTTAATATTGATGCAAAATTGCAGTGGGGTCCACATATCAAATCACTTGCTGGTAGACTGAGTTCGGCTGCATACGCAGTTCGCACAATAAGATGGCTTACAGATGAAGCTACAGCTAGGCTAGTATATTTTAGCTACTTTCATAGTGTAATGTCTTATGGTATATTGCTCTGGGGGAAAGCTGCTGATATACAAAGTATATTTGTACTTCAAAAACGGGCGATACGTGCCATTTATAAAATGAAACCACGCGAATCATTGAGGGAGCGATTTAAAGAAATTAATATTCTCACAGTAATTTCACAGTATATTTATGAAAATCTATTATACACTCATAAACACATAGATAACTTTAAGAAAAAGAGTGATGCACATAACATTAACACTAGAAATAAAAACAAATTATGTATTCCTAAATTTCGACTCCAAAAGGTAAATGGCTCGTTTATGGGGAACGGTATACGCTTCTATAATAAACTTCCAGAAAGTGCCACTGGGCTTCCTATTAGAAAATTTAAGTCATACATTAAGAATAATCTAATAAGTAAAGCTTATTATACTTTAGATAGCTATATTGATGATAAAAGTGCGTGGCCCGATGTCCCGGTCGCTCTGCCCATCGGCAGCTAACATGTCTGCAATGTCTGTACTGTACCTACTATTGTGTGTTTTATTTTACTCTGATTTAATAGATTGTATTTAATTTTATGCATTAGGTATTATTAGTTTGAAGCGTAGCGTGTGCTGTCTTATAAATTTGATTATGTTTACCTTTTTCTGCATGCCTACGCCTCACTTAACTTGAAAGAAAGAAGAAAGAAAACATATTTATTTGCACGCAACTTAGATTTAAAACTAAAAAGAACTAAATTAATAAAATAAAAAAACCTAAGAGCTGCAAAACGGACCCAGACTCAGCATAAGTCAGTTGGCTAGCAACTAACGCTGATCTTCCGTCAGGGCCGTGCAGTAATGCCACGGACAATCTACACACATAAACTATTTAAAAAAAAGATAAAAGAGAACGACATCAACAGAGAAATAGCACATCATCAGCAGAGTAAAATTAAAAATAAATAAATTTAACAGGGTTAAAACAAATAGAAATGAGGCAAACGAAGGAATACATACAGGAAGAATAAAAGTGTTAACATGTACACGTATCAAGAATTGTGAAACCAAGAGCGAGGTAAGAAAATGTAACAGTTGTCTTAAAATTACGATATTGCAAACTATATATTTGAGAGCACAGAGCTGTATATTTGCATAAAGGCAGTCTATAATACATTTAAATTATGCTTGTTTCATGTTTGTAATCTTCTTGCTCTTTCTGTTTTACGAACAGATGTTTTTTTAAGTTTTTTAACTTCAATAATATATTATATTACATTGTAAAAGGATCATACAAAAGAACGGTAGGAACCAAGCCGTAAGTTTGTTGCCTGTTCTTCTAGGCTTTGGTCGCGTGGAACTGGCACCTAGAGTCACCTAGCTTTAAGACGTTTCAAAGTGATCCTTGTGATTTTATTGAATAAATACCTATTGACTTTGACTTTGACTTTGAAAAAGCATCATATATGTGCTTCAGGAGCGTCGAGCCGGCATCAGTCGTTGATCGACCTTTAGTAAATCCAAATTGATGACCATGAAGTATGCCGTTGACGTTAAAATGTGATATTAACTGATTAAGAACAACTTTTTCAAAAATTTTACTTAACGTAGGTAGTACCGAAATAGGCCAGTAGTTGGCAGGATCTTGTTCATTTCCAGACTTGTACAGGGGAATGAGTTTACTGTGTTTCATTAAATCAGGGAAAACGCCCTCATCAACACATCTATTAAAAATGTATGCTAGACATGGTGCAATATCAGATATAATAGCGCCTAATACTTTTGTAGACATTCCCCATAGATCTTCAGTATTTTTAATATTTAAGGATTTAAATGTTTTGACAACATTATCAGCATTAATAAATTTAAAACTGAAGATATTATTACATTTTTGAACGCTAGACTCTAATAGTGTTGTCGCTTCAGCAGCTGAGGAATTTAAGGATGAAGTCACAACTTTAGGTATACTGGAGAAAAAACTATCAAACGCTCATGTTTGTTGTTGTTGTTAAGCCTCATGTGCCTGTAATTACACCGGCAACCACACTCTTCAAACCGAAACACAGAATCACTGCGTGGTAAATGTGTAACTAAATACAATTTAGGGCCGGTTTCACCATGCTCTGTTAGATTAACAAAAGATTTAAGGGCCGTCAAATATGTCTAAATGTACGCGTTTGACAGCTAAGGTTAGATTTAACGGTCTTTTAATCCTTGATTAGTAACTAACAGAGCATAGTGAAACCGGCCCTAAATCAGATTGTGCAAGTAGTTAAGTAGAATGAAACATACCCCACTGATGATAGGTAGATTCAACAAGGATCCAAAAACAGGCACCATTCTTAAGAAATTTACAGCCGCAGGCAGGAATCCTCTGTAACAAAGAATCATTCACTGTCTTCAGTTGAACCACAAGGATCACTTTGAAACGTCTTAAAGCTAGGTGACTCTAGGTGCCAGTTCCACGAGACCAAAGCCTAGAAGAACAGGCAAGAAACTTACGGCTTGGTTCCTACCATTCTTTTGTATGATCCTTGTTACAATGTAATATAATACAATATTGGAGCTCCAGTGTGGTGATAATCGAACTTAGTGAGGCGTAGGTATAACAGAAAAAGGTAAAGATAATAAAATTTATAGACAGCACACACTACAGCCTGCGCTGTAGGCCGTGGGTTCGGTCCCCACCGAGAACAAACATTTGTGTGATGAACATTGATGTTTGTTCTCTGTCTGGGTGTTATATGTATAATAAGTATTTATTTACAAAAAAAAAGTAAATATGTATTATATCAGCTATCTAGTTCCCATATTACAAGCTTTGGCTTAGTTTGGGACGAGATAGTGCTGTGTGCAAAGTCCACCAATATTAACATTAACTATGCTTCAAACTAATAATACCTAATGCATACATAAAATCTATCTGCTATATAACATTCAAAGTCAAAATGTATTTATTCAATTTATTTATTCAAATGGCAAGGATCACTTTGAAATGTTTTAAAGTACTAGGTGCCAGTTCAAGTGACAATTACAAAAAAAATGTATTGTAAGTAATAAATAAATAAATATTAAATGAATTTACCTGAATAGCAGTAGAAACCCATACATCTCTGCAATCATGCCAATCATCGGCCATCCCAGCAACACAATACTGATGCCTCCAAAGAATGCCACCGATGCCTTCACTTTATGCCTTTGGAAGAAGAAGAAGAATGTTCTTTGGAGACCTATAACGCATGCCAGGCCACTGATGAAGAGGATCTGAAATATTTTGGAATAAAAATCAAAAATCTTTTAATATTTTGTTACAGAAAAACAGATGCGGCTTCATCACTTTGATCTCCAGGCATGGTAGATATCCTCATATCTTATAGTACCAAGAATAAACTCAAGATTCAGCGAGGATATCTAAAGGTAGTCAGAGATACATCCGAATACTATATTTGGCACATTACCGGCTCAATACCAATATAAACATTATGGAGAAGTTGGTATTTCATATATGACAGTTTGCAAGCCCATCATCACTGTTAGAATAGTAACTGGTATCCTCATGATGATTTCCTTCACTGTTTGACAGCAATATCACATTGCACACTTAATTTTTGCAGATTCAATCCTATTGTACAATACAATACAAAATCGTTTATTAAATACAAGAAAAGACATTAAAAGTAAGTAAGTGACATAAATTGGTAAGCCGTCACTCAGCATAAATGCTATAGCAGTTTAGGCTATAATGCTGGTCTTCCATGACACCATTATGCGACAATGCAGCAACTGCGACACCCATGTCATAGTCAGCATCTTATAGTCGTCTCTATCTCTTCTGATAAGTTAACATGTGAGGTTTACGACACTTGGTCAGCTCATAACCACTGTTAAGATACCCCATAGGTTAGTAGCAGCACTATTATTAATATAAGTAACTGCTAATGCTAGTTTTCATGCCAGGACTACCATGGCCTACGCTGTATATATTACCTACAAACTATGAACCAATGTTGTACTTACATTGCCTATAGCTAGTAGACCTTTATCAAATAACAATAGCACTCCTAGGAAGAGGAATGCTATTCCGAATCCTGCAAGGCCAACGCCGATTTCTGTAAGAAATAGATACTTAGTAGGTATAATATGCATTTAAAGTTTCATTGATAAATTATTAAATACACATACACAAGGATAGCAATCAAGTCGATTGTGTCTAAGTAAATATAAATATTACAAGAAAAATACTCACTTTGTGTGTCGGAGATTTCAATCATTTTGTAGCCTATTTATTTATACAGCTATTGGACAGCTTATTGCTGCTTAACTAGATAAAATTGATCACTAAAACAAATTCCTAACCTGCCTCCACGTCATTTTTACGCTATTTCTAAAAAAATGTAATGTCGTTCGTTTCGGCTGAGGCTATTCTTACGACCAAAGTCGGAATCATCATGGCAAAAAGACTTAGCTCGATCCGATGTTTTCTAGTCGAATGGCAGCACTAAACGCCTGCTGCTTGCTAAACTCGCAATCAACAAAACGTGTTGCTTGCTCACTTGTGTTGTGCTTGTTTGTGCTAGCTATAGCTAAGCGGCGCGCTTATATAAACCGATTTTATTTATGTGTGGTTTGGTTATAATGTTTGCATTCGGTCTTTCGACAAATGTTTTCACATTATATTCTACCATGTAACTTTCTGATTTTTAAATTATAAATGTGAGCATAATTTCATTATTATTCCACTGAATCCAGAAAGCATCGATGTATAAATAATGTTTACGCATGCATCGTCAACAAATTATTATAAAATGCTGACATTTTATATAATGCACTTTAGCAAACATTTTTATTAAGGTTGTATAAATCTTCACTACATTAGCTTTGATGCTAGTTTTAGTGACATAGAATTATACATAGTTAGTATGGGATCGGGTGATGATGATGTAAAAAATCGGTGAAAATAAGATTTTGGCGAATTACAGAATAACAGATAGTTACTATGACACATAGAAACTACACTTGAATCTGTGTCACACTTTTGCGTGACACAGATTAAAGTATAGTTATTAGGATAATAGTAATTTTCGGTGTAAATAAGATTTAGGCGAATTACAGAATATCAGATAGTTACTATGTCACATAGAAACTACACTTGAATCTGTCACACTTTTGTGTGACACAGATTCAAGTTTAGTTAATAAGGATTATAGTAATTATCTGTTACTTGTCATAATAATTAATTATATTTCGATGATGTATTTGTTATTAAGTGTAGCTGTTTGGGATGGGTATTTTTTTATTCAAGAATTTATACATAGTACTGCATTCCAATTAGTTGATATGATGGAGCCAAGTGCTGTATAATGTAGATCCTACATTATACAGGTGTTGACTAGGTGTTCTGTCGGTGTGTGTAAATTAATTAAAATTCAATTTAATTAAGTATTTATTCATAAAGTACTATTATATTGAGTTGGTAAAATAATAATGAAAACATCAGTGGTGAAAACAGAATAAATGTTATAATATTAGTAATATACATATAACTTAGATCCTTATTGTTAGTACATAATAAACTTAATGAACTATGTTAGGTTAGTATTTAGAAAAAGGGTGATCCTGTGCTGTCATTACTCGCAAACAGTGCTTGAGGAAGGGGCTATCCTATTAATGAACAATGATGTCCAGGATATTATTGGAACTTCCACTGACTCTCGTCAGCTGTGATGCAATTTTCTTATGCATGCAGGCAGCGAAACTGTCAGACCTCTTCAGCGGCACTGAATTTGTTTTCATAGAATTTGTGTACAGTAAAGTTCTCGGTCTTGTAAGTTTTTTTAGTTTAATAATGAATTATAGTGGTATTCACATCCACAATGAAGTGTGGTAGTTTGCTGTAGATTTTGAGACAGTAGGAGTCGGTGGTGGCATCTCATGATGTGGCAGTTACTGTTCAGGAAAATGTTCAAGGTTGCAATAGGACTGCTCAGCAAATAATATAATTTTATGACAATGTTTTTAATTTATAGTACCTGCAAAATAATAAATAAAACTTTAATTATGAAAACAGGATCAGCAGCAATAAATTTGTCTTTAAAGAAATTCGAGTAGGTACAGTACAATACTCTATCGAGTAAGTAGGTATTTACCTAAATCTTAGATGGAACAGCACTGTTTCGAGCTCTCTTGGTAGGTGTACCACCCATCAAAAATGTTACTTGGCAAATTTTGTAACCTATTGTAGTTTTAGGTAAATATAGGCACCACAAGCTCGTGCTACATGTTACTCTATCTGTATCGATGAGGCTAACGCGGTGCAACCGTTTTTATTCGTCCGACAATCAACATACATGCAATTATTGAATAGGTGTGCAAATCCAAACACATAAATAAACATTAAACAATAAACAAACAAGTCAACGCCACGCCAGTTGCCAACTAAATTTCCCTAAATATAAATAGCGTAAATTCAGTTTAAAAAAACGGCATACTCAAATTAAGATAGATAACACTTTATTGTACACAAGGATACATCATAAATCTAGGCGTAAAATAATAAAGTACAATGGGCGGCCTTATCGCTGAAAGCGATTTCTTTCTTGTTTTAAGTGTAATCATTCTGTTTGTTTCTCAAACTGAAAGTTATATACTAAGTTGATATATGACTAATAGATTTATTTTGATTCCTTAATCAGTATCTCATAGGACTTTGTCAGAGACCACGGATTTCCACTTGCTACGGTCCTTACATACCTCTTTCGCTTTTTGAATGAAGCGAACATTCTCTAAACATTCTTCATACGTTGTTGGTTTAGGGAAGGTAGGTACTATTGACCTGGTTGTTCCGTAGAGCGTCTGCTATCTGGTCGAGATACGTCTTCTGAGGTCTTCCCTCCCAACAGTCCCATTTATAGAATAGAATAGAATCTTTATTTTGTCTGTTAAAAATCGAAATTTACAAAAGAGCTGTTACAATTTTGATGACAAAAAAGGCCATTTACGCTTGCCTGATGCACCTGTTTCGTTAATCTCCTTTCATCCATCTTTTCCACATGCCCAAACCATCTTAACATAGCTTTCTATACCCTCATCACTAGGTATGTCTTCTTTCACTCCACATTTCTCTCTAATCACACTGTTCCTCTATCACTCAAATTCACATCACACATATTAAGTAACGCTTTCATTTTTAATGCATTACTCTACTCTGATGTTTGCCCAACTTTTACTAGGTACCATACATTATTGTCGGCACGTACACCCCCCTATGTACAGCTATTCGTGCCTTTTACAGTTTCTGGCTGCTCATAAACGTGTCTTGTGCCCCATTCGCTCTATTTCCAGCAGTCACTCTCTTTTCAATATAATGTTCATGCTTTCCATGTTTCGCAAATAAAGTCCCTAAGTAGTTCGATACAAAGTAGTAGTTCTTTTTGGTTCTCAAATTATGTAAAATAGCTGAAATAACCCAATAATGTTTGATTATGTTTATAATGCAGTTTGATTACCTTTATCATAGGCAAACTTGGAGTTGGCAACATTTACATATTATTTTGTTAGCAATCTTCTACTTCTTCTTTATTTTGTAGATGTTCTTGCTAACAATCAATAGCAAGCAGTTTGATAATTGACAATATGAAATGTCAGTTTTGACAGTAGAAATATCAGATATGTCAAAACAAAAACTGAAAAAACAAAAAGTCCGCCATTTGTAAAATCGGTATAAATAAGTCCCGCCATTTTTTTTATGTGTGGTTTGGTTATAATGTTTGCATTCGGTCTTTCGACAAATGTTTTCACATTATATTCTACCATGTAACTTTCTGATTCTTAAATTGTAAATATGAGCATAATTTCATTATTATTCCACTGAATCCAGAAAACATCGATGTATAAATAATGTTTACGCATGCATCGTCAACAAATTATTATAAAATGCTGACATTTTATATACTGCACTTAGCAAACATTTTTATTAAGGTTGTATAAATCTTCACTACATTAGCTTTGATGCTAGTTTTAGTGACATAGAATTATACATAGTTAGTATGGGATCGGGTGATGATGATGTAAAAAATCGGTGAAAATAAGATTTAGGCGAATTACTGAATATCAGATAGTTACTTTGTCACATAGAAACTACACTTGAATCTCTGTCACACTTTTGCGTGACACAGATTCAAGTTTAGTTAGTAAGGATTATAGTTATTATCTGTTACTTGTCATAATAGGTAATTAATTATATTTCGATGGTGTATTTGTTATTAAGTGTAGCTGTTTGGGATGGGTATTTTTTTATTCAAGAATTTATACATAGTACTGTATTCCAATTAGCTGATATGATGATGGAGCCAAGTGCTGTACCTATAATGTAGATCCTACATTATACAGGTGTTTGACTAGGTGTTCTGTCGGTGTGTGTAAATTAATTAAAATTCAATTTTATTAAGTATTATTCATAAAGTACTATTATATTGAGTTGGTAAAATAATAATGAAAACATCAGTGGTGAAAACAGAATAAATGTTATAATATTAGTAATACTTAATATAAATTTTATTTCAGATAACTTAGATCCTTATTGTTAGTACATAATAAACTTAATGAACTATGTTAAGTTAGTATTTAGAAAAATGGTCATCCTGTGCTGTCATTACTCGCAAACAGTGCTTGAGGAAGGGGCTATCCTATTAATGAACAATGATGTCCAAGATGTTATTGGAACTTCCACTGACTCTTGTCAGCTGTGATGCAATTTTCTTATGCATGCAGGCAGCGAAACTGTCAGACCTCTTCAGCGGCACTGAATTTGTTTTCATAGAATTTGTGTACAGTAAAGTTCTCGGTCTTGTAAGTTTTTTTAGTTTAATAATGAATTATAGTGGTATTCACATCCACAATGAAGTGTGGTAGTTTGCTGTAGATTTTGAGACAGTAGGAGTTGGTGGTGGCATCTCATGATGTGGCAGTTACTGTTCAGGAAAATGTTCAAGGTTGCAATAGGACTGCTCAGCAAATAATATAATTTTATGACAATGTTTTTAATTTATAGTACCTGCAAAATAATAAATAAAACTTTAATTATGAAAACAGGATCAATTTTATCAGCAGCAATAAATTTGTCTCTAAAGAAATTCGAGTAGGTACAGTACAATAATCTATCGAGTAAGTAGGTATTTACCTAACTCTTGGATGGAACAGCAGACTCTGTTTCGAGCTCTCTTGGTAGGTGTACCACCCATCAAAAATGTTACTTGGCAAATTGTGTAACCTATTGTAGGTTTTAGGTAAATATAGGCACCACAAGCTCGTGCTACATGTTACTCTATCTGTATCGATGAGGCTAACGCGGTGCAACCGTTTATATGCGTCCGACAATCAACATATGTACATGCAATTATTGAATAGGTGTGCAAATCCAAACACATAAACATTGAACAATAAACAAACAAGTCAACGCCACGCCAGTTGCCAACTAAATTTCCCTAAATATAAATAGCGTAAATTCAGTTTAAAAAAACAGGATACTCAAATTAAGATAGATAACACTTTATTGTACACAAGGATACATCATAAATCTAGGTGTAAAATAATAAAGTACAATGGGCGGCCTTATCGCTGAAAGCGATTTCTTTCTTGTTTTAAGTGTAATCATTCTGTTTGTTTCTCAAACTGAAAGTTATATACTTAGTTGATATATGACTAATAGATTTATTTTGATTCCTTAATCAGTTTCTCATAGGACTTTGTCAGAGACCACGGATTTCCACTTGCTACGGTCCTAACATACCTCTTTTGCTTCATTCAATCTCT
Organism: Chloroclysta siterata; assembly: GCA_932294275.1. Classification (NCBI taxonomy): domain Eukaryota; kingdom Metazoa; phylum Arthropoda; class Insecta; order Lepidoptera; family Geometridae; genus Chloroclysta; species Chloroclysta siterata. The sequence continues at coordinate 1,116,450 of OW028595.1, read as the reverse complement.
AAACATTCTTCATATGTTGTTGGTTTAGGGAAGGTAGGTACTATTGTCCTGGTTGTTCCGTAGAACGTCTGCTATCTGGTCGAGATACGTCTTCTGAGGTCTTCCCTCCCAACAGTCCCATTTATAGAATAGAATAGAATCTTTATTTTGTCTGTTAAAAATCGAAATTTACAAAAGAGCTGTTACAATTTTGATGACAAAAAAGGCCATTTATGCTTGCCTGATGTACCTGTTTCGTTAATCTCCTTTCATCCTTCCTTTCCACATGCCCAAACCATCTTAACATAGCTTTCTATACCCTCATCACTAGGTATGTCTTCTTTCACTCCACATTTTTCTCTAATCACACTGTTCCTCTATCACTCAAATTCATATCACACATATTAAGTAACGCTTTCATTTTTAATGCATTACTCTACTCTGATGGTTGCCCAACTTTTACTAGGTACCATACATTATTGTCGGCACGAACACCCCCCTATGTACAGCTATTCGTGCCTTTTACAGTTTCTGGCTGCTCATAAACGTGTCTTGTGCCCCATTCGCTCTATTTCCAGCAGTCACTTTCTTTTCGATATAATGTTCATGCTTTCCATGTTTCGCAAATAAAGTCCCTAAATAGTTCGATACAAAGTAGTAGTTCTTTTTGGTTCTCAAATTATGTAAAATAGCTGAAATAACCCAATAATGATTGATTATGTTTATAATGCAGTTTGATTACCTTTATCATAGGCAAACTTGGAGCTGGCAACATTTACATATTATTTTGTTAGCAATCTTCTACTTCTTCTTTATTTTGTAGATGTTCTTGCTAACAATCAATAGCAAGCAGTTTGATAATTGACAATATGAAATGTCAGTTTTGACAGCAGAAATATCAGTTATGTCAAAACAAAAACTGAAAATACAAAAAGTCCGCCATTTGTAAAATCGGTTTAAATAAGTCCCGCCATAGCTAAGTGCTTGCTGTTTGCTTTGCCATTTTGTGCGGTCGGTCGGTGTTTGTGAATTTCTGCTGAAGTTTTCAATACAAAATAGACAGGAACGAAAAACGGAATAGAATAGATTAGTAAAGATCAATATTCTACTTAAAAAATACTAAAACCTTTACGAAAAAGATAACCTTCATCGCCGCTAGTTCACTCACTAAAGTTAATATATCTTGTGAAATGGTTCGCGGCGTCGTCAACCGCGGCGGCCGCGGGATGCCGGGCAGAGGCGGCATGAACCGCCCGCCCTTCAACAGGCCTCGAGTTATGATGCTCAGGCCGCCTTTCGACCTGATCTTAGCAGAACCCGCCTTTCCCCGATGCAAGCCAGCCCCTGACGATGGCGTCCTCACACAGGTATTACATTAGTAGTAGAGCTCTTTGAGTGTGGCTCGTCCAGGAAAGTAAAACGGCCTTGGTCTATATCTTCCATCAAGCAGCGTCGCTGTGTTTCTGTTTGAAGGTCTGGTGCTGGTGAAATTACAGGCTTTACATCTTTTATTCAAGTTGATGGATGAAGGCAGTGTCTCTGGCTCGCAAGTCATGCACAATAGGAAAGTGACAAAATCCATCAACTTGAGGCTTATGTGCCGGCAATTTTACAGTCACTGACAACCTACACCCTTCAAACTGAAACACTGCTTGAATGCAGAAATAGATATAGAATCAAAACAAGTATATGCTGGTACTTCTGTACCACACATCTTGCAACTGGAATGGTTATTGCCTTTTATTAAGATTAGTAACATTTTAAGCACTTTTGCTATTTCATCATCAACATTTACCCAAGTAACCTCTCACTCAATTCTCACTCTCTGGATTCAGAAATCTACAGAGAGTTTTGAAAATACTATAAATCATTCACCCATCTTACTTGGTGAGCGGACTGGTTTCCGCAAGTAGGCTGCTGGTGGGCCCTTTGCTTGGTGACAGGTGGTGGTTGCTAGATCAGCCACCTGATGTTCACTAGGAAGGCCAGCAGCTCGCTTATGCTGTTGCAGGCTTCCCTAGGTGTCTTCAGTGTTCCAAGAGAGAGTGATCGTTGAGGCTCCACGCTGCTGCACTCAAGGAGTACATGTGCTGCTGTTTCCTCTGTGTTTAGGCATCCTCTGCATAGGGGACTGTCTGTAACACCCAGATTAAATAGATGCTTGTTTAGTGAGCAGTGACCTGTGACAATTCCGATGATATTACGAAGTTTGTCACGTTTCAGGCTCAGGAGTTTTTGGGAGTATCTTGGATTTAGGTCTGGAAAAGCCTCCTTCGACTACCTGCAGTCCTGTGTACTTGTCCAGTTGGCTTGGTGTAGTTCAAGTGTTCATATTGGCTTTAGTGAGGCATTAAGACACAAAAAATAATCTTTCCAGGCACTCCTCAAGAGACATGCAGAACTGTGCCCTAGCCCATCCGAGCAAGCAGCCGTGCTGAGCCTCGTGACCAAAGTACAGACGGTTCTCGACAATGTGGTGGTGGCACCGGGAGGCTTTGTGGCATGTGTAAGTATCAGAGTCCACTTTAAAATGCTGTGCGTGATTAAAAAACTACCCCAACCAAAAGCGACTCAATGCTTTAGAATCCTACTATAAATATGATATAAATGTGAGTGGTAGGTAATTTTTATAATATTTTAGAAATGTATTGTAATTTAAATGTTTTGAAAGTTAATAATTTTAAGAATTAATATGAATTTAATTTTGACATTGTTAAGTTTAGGATGTTCATTAGTTTCACTCTGATTAACAGAGTGGAAATTTTAATGTTTTACTACTGTTTTTATATTTTATACTATTAAATAAATAAAGAAAAATAATAATATTTTATATTAATATATAATATTATTGATTTCATCATCATCATCATCATCATGTATGATGTATAAATCTGACTAATGATAGAATGAATAATGATTATGAATGATTAATATTAAATAAAGATAAAAAATGTAAGGAATAGGAATATATGTAATATGATAGATACAATATAATAAAGGGTAGTAATACAATTTAGAATAAGTTTAAATGTTGTTGCACAATCATAGCAACAGGGTAATTTTAAGTTAGTGGCATTTCAAAATGCCAAAAAAAAAAGCTAGGGTAATATTGAGGTTATGTTAAACACTTCAAGGGTAATGGTAATGTTGATTTAATACTTAAATCTAGGGTAATATTGAAGTATTCAACATTACCATTACCCTTGAAGTGTTTAACATTACTTCAATATTACCCTAGCTATAATACTTAAAGCTGGGGTAATATTGAAGTGAGACTCAATAAAATTGTACCTACCACTTCCCATGACTGAATTTATATGTTACTCACTTGATCTGTCATTCAGTGTATAGAGAGCACCTTGTGGTGTCTAGTATGTATTTTCCTACATTAAAAAATGTTTTAAATTCCAGCAGTTGGAAGAAGTAAGACAAGTTGGGTCCTACAAGAAGGGAACCATGATGGCCGGCAAAAATGTGGCCGATATTGTGGTGCTGATGAAGACTCTGCCCACTAAGGAGGCTGTGGACGGACTTTGCAATAAGGTACAGATTGTTTAGTTATTATTTTAAGACTACCAACTAAGACTAAACAAACATCGTAACGAACTAGCGGCCCATTTGCAAGGTACTTTCAATTTACTATATACAAAACTGAATAGATTCACTGGACAAATCTCTCCTCATATGTCAATTAAAACAGATGGACAAATCAGACAGCAGTTTAGGTTATTGTTTTATAAACAGATCGCCAAGAAGCAGGATGTAAAAAGAAAACAAAACTGTTATTATTTTATAAAGGGAAGTTCCACTATGCCTTAAGACATTTACATCTACTAGGTACTCTTATTTTAAGAGATGTATAGCTCTTTTTGAAGGGATAGTAGTATAGACGTCGGTAGTACGTCCGGGGAAGTACTACCGACGCCTTTTTCTGCCGCCAAGCAGCAACGCTGTGTTTCGGTTGCATCGTAGGGCACATTCCTATCGTGCGAGACTTACGAGGTAATGCTTTGTTATAGGTGACGGTTACCACTTAACATCTGGTGGCCCATATGCTTGTTGTAACTACTATAAAAAAAAAACTAGCTAATGAGTTATCGTAATTTGCAGGTGAACGAGGAACTGAACAAGCTGATGCTAGCGGACGGGTCGGGCGCCGTGGTGTCCTCGACGCACGCGCGCGGCTTCACCGTGACCGGCGCCGCGGCTGCTGTGAGGGTGCTAGTCACCACGCTGCATCAGAACCTGAGGAAGCTGGAGCCGGAGGTACTATAATTATATTGGTGGACCTTCCACACTCACAGACCAGTTGCTAGGATACAAAATATTTATTCGGTAAACTTTAGTAGTAGTACATTTCATGGGTTTGAGAACCTCATTATGTATGGTGATAGAGAGTCTCACTCTTCCATGGGTAAAGTTTCTTTACTTAATATATTATTCTAAAAAAAAAATAAGAAAACTGAAACTGAAACAGCTTCACGACTTTAATCCCCAGGCACGGTAGATATCCCCTCAGATCTCTTAGTACCAAGTACTAACTCCAGATTCTTTTGAGGATGTCTAAGTAGTAATCAGAGGTAGGTACATCCAAACATTAAATTTGGCACATACCCACATTTTGCTCTAGTATTCCATACGTCACAGGTTGCAAGCCCATCGCCGCTGTTAGAGTACTAACTGGTTTCTTCACGATGTTTTCCTTCACCGTTTAAGAGCACTGGCATTGCGCACATAAATTGTTCGATAGGAAAAATCCATTGGTGCACGACCGGATTCGAACCTGCGACCTTACGATCGGAAGGCGGGGTCACTCCCACTAGACCACCGGTGCTCTCAAAATAATTGATATGACTATAAAAAAGTAAATAAACAAAAATTTTGATAAGAAAAGGTATGTAAGGTAAGTTATATTATTATTTTTTTACTAGTTCAAGTTATTACAATGTGAGGGTGTGTGTGTGTGTATTTTGGAGGGTTCTTCTGAGCTCTGAGTAGGAGCACTGCCTTCTGCGCTGGAGGCCTTGGGTTTGATAACCAAGGATAATCATTTTTGCGATGAACATAGATGTTTGTGACCGAAACTATTGGAGACCAAAGATATCACACCCAGCCACAACCCAAGGCCTCCAGCGCAGAAGGCAGTGCTCCTACTCAGAGCTCAGAAGAACCCTCCAAAATACACACACACACACCTGTTTCAGAGTGTGTTAGCTATGCCAACATCTGACGTGGCTAACAGGCTCTACCGGTCCATTTACGAGTTGTTGATTGAGCCTTGAGACAAAACGAAGATACGATGGAACTGACATCGTCTTTAAAAGACGCAAAGTTCCTTAAAAATAGATTAGAAAAATATATATATCAGCTATCATGTTCCCATATAACTTTGCTTAGTTTTAGGCTAGATAATGCTGTGTGGAAAGTCCACCAATATTATATATTAAAGTTATCTGAGACCTACCTTCTAATTCTAATTCGTGGTGGGGGAATGAGATCTGCACGGATGTCCCGCAGTGGGGTGTATTGTGCATTGTCCCCCTGCTAACCTCACCCCAGCCAGCCCAGCTACTTAAAGTAGTGGAGAAGGACCTTAGACCTACTTCACTGTATCTTCTTTGGTTTGCGATTTCCCCATACTGTTTTTTACACAATAAATATTTGTTCTCAATGGGTATCGAACCTAGTCTAATCCATGTTTGTTTATTTCAGGTGCATTTAGACTTCAAAGTGATCAGCAGTCATTTGGCTGCCATCCGCCACAGTCGTTGGTTTGAGGAGAACGCGCATCATTCCTCCATCAAGGTAGACATTTATTTTTCTTATTGAAAAGCTGACAACCGTCAAATAACTTCACGCTCGCACGATTTAACATCTTTGATGTTATAAAATCTTAGTTATGAAATAACCCGTAAATTATTTCTATGTACGTACTAACATTCTGATTTTTCAGAACTAGTGAGAAGTTGGTCGGTTGTCTGCGTCTTAAAGTGACTTGGGAATTAAAGTACATATTGCACAAAATTAATTGAAATTATGAAAATATATTTTTAGAAATCGACAGTGATTATTCGTAAATGGTCAGATTAATAAAAATTATGAAATTATGTTCATATTCATTTTATTATATTTCAGTGTCCCATGCTTCATCTTTGTATAAAAAAACAAAAATAAAATTATTCATTCATTTACAATTGATTCAATTATTTACAAAGTGTACAACATACATATTATTATGAAACAGTTGAGCTATCAAAGTGATGCTTGTGATTTTATTGAATAAATACCTTTTGACTTTTTTTACTTTTATCTGCAGATATTTTTTGATCCAAATAAAATAGAAACAGCCACACTTAGATCCGTCAGCTAGTTTATTTAACACCTTATTCCCGCAGGTCCTCATCCGCCTACTCCGAGACATGTGCTCCCGGTTCATCGGGCTGGAGCCCCTCACTCCGTGGATGGTGGACCTGCTGTCTCACCACTGCATCATGAATAACCCAGCGAGGCAAGCGCTGCCTATCAACGTGGCTTTCAGGTAATATTGACGCTTTCAAGTAATATTGATAGTTTTAGGTAACGTTGTGACGCTTAGATGACATTGACAGTACTCCGAGTCTGAGTTTTGTTTACCATATTTATTTATTCGATAAGCGCCTCTATCGGGCGTCCTGAAAACTCACGAGTCTCCATACAAAAAACGGCTTGACGTTACGAAATTCGAAATATGATTAACAAAACTCAGACTTGCGGTACAGCGGTAACATTGACACTTTTAAGTAACATTGACACTTTTAAGTAACATTGGCACTTTTATGTAAAATTGTCATTTTTAAGTGAATTTGGTAATTTTAGGTAACATTGATACTAATAAATAACTTTGCACTTTGAGTTATTTGAGAGCAACATTGACTACTAATTGTTCTGTACGTACTTACGTCATGTTCTAATCCGGCGGGACAGCAACGTGACTTTTAGGTAACATTGACGCTCAGGTAACATTATGACATATCACTAACAACCAAGCTTCGGAGACATTACAGGCCGTAGGTCGTGGGTTCGATCCCCACCGAGAACAAATATTTGCGTGATGAACATAGATGTTTGTTCTCTGTCTGGGTGCTACATAATATTATAATTATAAGTATGTATTTACAAAAAAAAGTATATAAGTAGTATATCAGCTATCTGGTTCCCATATCACAAGCTTTGGCTTAGTTTGGGGCGAGATAGTGTTGTGTGGAATGTCCACCAATATATATTTATTTATTACAGTGGTTATGCGAAAATGTCATTTTGATCCAACACATAACATTTCGAACAAAAAATATTTTTCAAGCACTAGTAACATTCTTTTTCAGAATAGTGTACATAATTTTCAAATAAAATTTACAGCATTGAATATCATCATCATCATCAGCCTGAGGAATATTTAATGATATCCCTAAATTTTTTCTCAACAATTCCCGTTGTAGAATTGTTGAGTAATAAAAAACACCAACATTATAATCCTGTCCGTCCCCCAGACGCGCTCTCTCCCTAATGGCGGGCGGGCTGTTCCTGCCAGGCTGCGCGGGTCTGCCAGACCCCTGCGAGGCGGCGCACGCGCGCGCTCACACGGCGTTGGACCTCGCCGCGCAGGACCAAGCCGCTGCTACCTCGCAGACGTAAGTCATCATCTTGTGTTGGGGTTTCCCAGATTCTTGGGGTCGCCGACCGTGGGTTCGATCTCCACACACATACTAAAGAATCCTTTTTCTGCCGCCAAGCAGCGTTGCTGTGTTTCGGTTTGAAGAGTGTGGTTGCCGGTGTAGTTACAGGCACATGAGGCTTAACATCTGTATGCCTCAAGTTGATGTTGATGGACGCAGGGCAGTGCATCGTAGGGCACGTTCCTATCGTGTGTGACTTGCCAGGCAATGCTTTGTTATAGGTGATGGTTACCACTTGACATCAGGTGCCCACCTGATGTTAAGTGGTAACCTTCTGCTTGTTCCATCAGCTAGTGGTATAAATAAAATCCTCTACTCATAATTCTGTGGTTTTTATTTGAAATTGTTATTATTTTAGCTGACATTTTATCAGATTTTATATAAATTTATATTCGAGATAGCACCTGACATTTTGTTTATGCTATAATCTTTTAATTATATAGTTATGTTGCATGTCGGTCATCGATGAAGTGTGTGAGACCAATTAGTCATAAGACCTTATTGTACAATACTTTAGGCAAATAAATACATTTCATTTCATTTATAACGAGCCCAAAATAATATCCTACGCGCTCTAGCCAATGCTCCTTGGTTTGCAACTAACAAGGATATCCATGATTACCTGGAAGCCCCCACAGTAGATAAGGAGATTCAACTCAGTGGAAATGGATACTTGTACCGTCTCAAGAACCACACCAACCCTAAGAGAAGAGCCCTATTAGAAAAAACTAACAACACTAGGAGGTTGAAAAGAAGTCACATCCTGGACAAACTCACCTAAAAAATAAAGGGGGAAAAAGACTGCTGCGTCTGGACCCTAATCGCCATTCGTCCATCCACTCATCCGCTTATAGTCCACCAACTGATTGCGGATCCAAACATGAACAAATAGTATAAAAAAAAAGCTTTTACTAATAATTCTGTGCTTTATAATTGAAATTGTTATTAATACTTCAGGCAAATAAATTCATTTCATTTATTATTCAGATTGCTACGAGTCATAGCTCGAGGAGGTCACCGGTACGTCCTCGGCTTGCAGCTGTTCGAAGGAGGCAAGGACATCTCCTCGGAGATCACCGTGTGGGACGGAGTGGTGGTGTCGCCTCTTGCCCCTGCCTACAGCGACGAGCCGGAACCCATGGACACTGATGACAAAGGTATCTTAAACACTGGAACAGCTTCATAACGATCCCCAGGCACGTTAGATATCCCTTCAAATCTCTTGGTAAATAAATAAAAGAAATATTTTTTTTTATTTGTTTTATAGTGTATACCTACACTTAAGGACAAATCACAAAGATTTAATATAGTCCCAAAAGTTATTACCCAAGTGGGATTTGAACCCACGACCTTCCCCTTGATATGACTAATATGTACTAATATGTCAGACCTGTAGATGAATGAATGAATGAATGAATGAAAATGCTTTATTGTACACCTTACAAACGAACAAAATAAGAAACAAATAATTACAACTATAGATATGTACAATGGGCGGTCTTATCGCTAAAAAGCGATCTCTTCCAGACAACCTTTGGATGGAGAGGAGCTTATAATAAGATGGTTGGTTTGGGTGCACCATAAAAATAACATGGTGAAAAAATAAAAATTAAAAACAACATAATTATGTACCTACATAAACTAGCTAAACATACAAAAAATAAATAAAATTACACACATATTACATTCTATGAATAATTACATACTAATATACATAACATATTATACAATATATATATTATACCTAATATAGATAGATGGAATCACGGTCGCATAAGTACCGTAGTAGTATGTCCCCGAGTTATTCGTCGAGTGCGATTAGAATCCGATGGCGCAGTTGGTTATCGCGGCCCCGTATCAAGGGGAAGATCGTGGGTTCTAATCCCACTCGGGTAATAACTTTTGGGACTATATTCAATCTTTGTGAAATAAATACTGCCCTTTGGGTCCGCTTGTATTACATGGTGGACAATAATGTTAGGTAAACAAAGTAAAGTAATTAGGATAATGTTATAGGCTCATAGAAAAAGAAACATTCCGATAAAAACAAATAGCGCCTAGATATTACCATACGAAACTGATTAAATTTGCTTTTTTGCAAACAACAAAATATCTCGCTAAGTGTACTTCGCTTTGAACTAACGCGACGCTATAAGAATGGACTTCAAATAGCTCACTGTCCCAAGCCTCACTTTGGTGAGCACGCGGTGTTGTATAGTTCGCGTCAAAATCGCTCGCGTTAGTCTCGCGCGGCGTAAACTAACGATTTTGAGAACCATTCCTCTCGCTCCTATATTTTTTTATAACAACTCGCTGATGGAACAAGCAGATGGCCCACCTGATATTAAGTGGTAACCATACATAACAAAACATTGCCTCGTAAGTCACACACGATACTTGTGCCCTACGATGCACTGCCCTGCGTCCATCAACTTGAGGCATACAGATGTTAAGCCTCATGTGCCTGTAATTACACCGGCAACCACACTCTTCAAACGGAAACACAGCGTTGCTGCTTGGCGGCAGAAAAAGGCGTGGTGGTAGTACGCACCCGGACGAGCCACACACAGAGCTCTACTACTCCTAAGCTTGTTATTGTGTGTTGTAGAAAATCTCTGAGACAGCCTGATTTAAGAAGCTAGGAGCATGCTTGGACCAAGAGGTTAGCCGTTTAGTGTCTCCTCAATTGTAGTTCATTTTGTGTCACTAATTCTATCGAAAAAGTTTAGTTACTAACTACGTACGATCATTAGACAGCCTTCACAGTAGGCCGTGGGTTCGATCCCCACCGAGAACAAACATTTGTATGATGAACATAGATGTTTGTTCTCTGTGTGGGTGTTAATACATATTATAAGTATGTTTTTAACATAAAAATTAGTATATCAGCTATCTAGTTCCCACATCACAAGCTTTGGCTTAGTTTGGGGCGAGATAGCGCTGTGTGGAATGTCCACCAATATTTATTTATTATTTATTATTATTTACTAATTCTTTCGAAAAAGTGTAGTTACTAACTATGTACGATCATTAGACAGCCTTCACAGCTCAGTTGGTAGTAGCTCTGCCTTCTGCGCCGTAGGCCGTGGGTTCGATTGACACAGAACAAACATTTGTGTTATGGGATCGTCCATTAATCACGTGAGGCTCGAAAGGGTTCCCCCCTTTCCGGTTTCGGAAAAAAAACACGAAATATCACAAATATCACAATATAATGAGATCACGTGTTTTTATTTTTCAGTAAACGAACGTTTTTTAAACACCAAACAGCGGCGTGTGGCTTTGACTCACTGTTGCCAGGCAATAATTACCCAGCGTTCAAATTTTCATGCTCTGTTAGTTACTAATCAAAGATTAACAGGCCGTTAAATCTAACCTTAGCTGTCAAATGCGTACATTTTGACATATTTCACGGCGCTTTAATCCTTTGTTAATCTCACAGAGCATGGTAGAATCAGGGGCCTTATGCTCACTTCGAGCGAGATTATCTCACGATGGAGATGACGTCATATCTCGTTCAATAACTCGTTGACGTTGCGTCTCGCATGAACTTTGTATGAGAAAATTGGGGAATGAGATGGTGAGAATGGGGATAAATAGTTATCGAACGAGATATGACGTCATCTCCACCGTGAGATAATCTCGCTCGAAGTGAGCATAAGGCCCCTGCTCTAAATCAGATTATACCTGTATTTTAAGGTAATATTCTAAAAATTTTAATCTCTAATACTATAAGACTCAAAGTCCTGACTGACTGACTGACTGACTGACTGACATATAGACAACGCACAGCCTAAACCGCTGGTCCTAGAGACTTGAAATTTGAGGAGTACATAGCTCTTATGGCGTAGAGGTGCACTAAGAAGGGATTTTTGGAAATTCAACCCCTAAGGGTGTAAAAAGGGATGAAAACGTTTGTATGAAAAATAGTATTCCTTGAACTTACAAACTTGAAACTTGGAGAACATATACCTCAAAGCAAAAAAATAGGAAAGGCATTTTTAGTTTTTTAAAACTACCCTTAATAAGTGTGCAAAGGGATGTAAAAGTTTGTATGGGAGTTTTTTGACCGATGGTCCTAGAGACTTGAAATTTGAAGAGTACATAGGTCTTATGACGTAGAGGTGTACTAAGAAGGGGTTTTTGGAAATTCAACCCCTAAGGGTGTAAAAAGGGATGAAAGCGTTTGTATGAAAAATTGTATTCCTTGAACCTACAAACTTGAAACTTGGAGTACATATACTTCAAAGCAAAAAAATAGGAAAGGCATTTTTAGTTTTGTAAAACTACCCTTAATAAATGTGCAAAGGGATGTAAAAGTTTGTAAGGGAGTTTTTTGACCGATGGTCCTAGAGACTTGAAATTTGAAGAGTACATAGATCTTATGACGTAGAGGTGTACTAAGAAGGGGTTTTTGAAAATTCAACCCCTAAGGGTGTAAAAAGGGATGAAAGCGTTTGTATGAAAAATTGTATTCCTTGAACCTACAAACTTGAAACTTGGAGTACATATACTTCAAAGCAAAAAAATAGGAAAGGCATTTTTAGTTTTGTAAAACTACCCTTAATAAATGTGCAAAGGGATGTAAAAGTTTGTAAGGGAGTTTTTTGACCGATGGTCCTAGAGACTTGAAATTTGAAGAGTACATAGGTCTTATGACGTAGAGGTGTACTAAGAAAGGGTTTTTGGAAATTCAACCCCTAAGGGTGTAAAAAGGGATGAAAGCGTTTGTATGAAAAATTGTATTCCTTGAACCTACAAACTTGAAACTTGGAGTAAGTACATATTCTTCAAAGCAAAAAAATAGGAAAGGCGTTATTAGTTTTTTTAAACTACCCTTAATAAGTGTGCAAAGGGATGTAAAAGTTTGTATGGGAGTTTTTTGACCGATGGTCCTAGAGACTTGAAATTTGAAGAGTACATAGGTCTTATGACGTAGAGGTGTACTAAGAAGGGGGTTTTGGAAATTCAACCCCAAGGGGTGTAAAAGGGTTGAAATCGTTTGCATGAAAAATAGTATACCTTGAACCTACAAACTTGAAACTTGGAGTATATGAACTTTTAGGCAAAAAAATAGGAAAGGCTTTTTTAATTTTTTAAAACTACCCATAATAAGCGTGCAAAGGGATGTCAAAGTTTGTATGGGAGTTTTTTAACGCATAGTGCGATTGATTTCAAACTTGAAGTAAATATACTCCACAATAAATAATTTAAAATCACTTTTTCAATATTTTAAAACTACCCCTGCAAAGTTTCAAGGTTTGTATGGGAGATTTTTAACTGTAACTGTGTAATTAACTTCAAACTAAAAGAAAATGTGTTCTGTGGATAAATAACATAAAGACGTTACCCTCCTTCGTTGCGCTCGAGTAAAAAGAATACCTACAACGAGGCGTCAATGTTCTAAAAACGGGAATCTTGAGTTGGTACGAAGAAATCTGAGGGTACCTATCTACCGTGCCTGTGGATCAATGTCGTGAAGCTCTTTCGTTTCGTTTGCTTTTGGGGTAGAAACTAGGAACAAATAAGTACATATTTTCCGTGTAAGGTTGTCTTTGTTGTATTTGTCATGTTTGTGCTAAACTCAGTACCTATACCTACCTACCTAATATAGGTAATGTACGCCTATAGGTATCCCTTATACCTACGTAGGTATTTAAAATCCTACCCTAATAATAGTACGTATTTAAAATCCTACCCTAATAATATACAAATCAATGCGAAAGTTACGATGTTTGGATGTTTGTGGTTCAATCACGGTTCACCACTTCAACGCGTGCGAAGCCGCGGGAAGCCACTAGTATACTATACACGTGATTTTAGGTAGAGGGGGGGTGGTAGTCTAAGACCTCACCATATATCACCAGGGAGGGAGGGGGTTAAAAATTTGCCAAACTACATCGCGTGATTAATGGACGACCCCTATGAACATAGATGTTTGTTCTCTGTCTGGGTGTTATATGACATAATAAGTATGTATGTAGTATTAAGTATTATATCAGCTATCTGGGGGTCTACTCTGAAAAACGATAAACGAAATTTCGTATTGGAATTTTAATTTACACTGCGCGGTAAAACAACCACTTCTTCTTCTCCATTTATGGCACCCCGTCAGTGTAACTTAAAATTACAATACGAAATTTCGTTTATCGTTTTTCAGAGTAGACCTGCTGGTTCCCATATCACAAGCTTTGGCTTAGTTTGGGGCTAGATAGTGCTGTGTGGAATGTCCACCAATATTTATTTATTTAGATGGATAGTGTAATTTGTTTAATTTTCTTGTGGGCTAACATTTTTCTTTCTAAGTAGTTATTTTTGTATGAACAGAGATATTTAACTTAGTTTTAGAGTAGTTATTTGGAGACCTAGTTACAAATATGTATGTTCTTATTTAACGTGATAGTTAGATAGATGAAATAGTAGATTGTTAACCTAGGGAGCAAATAACTATTTTAAAGGTGGGTGTTTCTTTGAATCCAGAGCGGAGCGAAGGGTTCTTGAGCCGAATCCTGAGCATAGCGAGGGATTCTTAATTAGAATCCTGAGCGCAGCGAACTACTACGAAAAAACTAATGTTTTTGAGGGGGATGCTTATTGCGTGGTTCCAGCGGGTTTTGTAAGTAGATAAATAGTAATGGGACCACGAGGGAGAACTATTTCTCGTAATCCCATTACTATTTATCTACTTACAAAACCCGTTGGAAAGCGAAATCCGATTTACGGAATACGAAATTCGAAAAAAACTAGCTGGCAAAAGTATAAACAGATGCGGTTAGTGTATAGCAACGTTCAGGGCCGTAATATGGATGGGTGACAGCTATTCTCCCACTAATACTATTTGTTAATCATATGTTTTTTTTTGTTCCAGACGAAGACTCGAATCAAGAGGGCGTTGCTGCATAAAATAAGCTTCTAAAAATGTATTTAAGACTCTTCAATAAAATTTCTATCTAACCTCATACGTTTTACTTAGTTTTTAGCTAGCTGAGGCCCTTATTTATATTACACTAACCAAAATGGACGCTAAGGGCCGGTTTCACCATGCTTTGTTAGTTACTAATCAAGGATTAAAAGACCGTTAAATCTAACCTTAGCAGTCAAACGCGTACATTTTGACATATTTAACGGCTCTTTAATCCTTTGTTAATCTAACAGAGCATGGTGAAACCGGCCCTAAGTCTGTTGCCTAATCTTTGTTATCACGCCTGTTTCTCATAGGGGTAGGCAGAGACCACCGATTTCGACTCTACGATCCTTACATACCTCGCTTCATTGACTCTCGGCCCTCTGTTGGAAAATCGATGTCCCTAGGTACTAAAAATAAAGCTACGACAATCGACTAGCAGTATTATAGGTGAAGGTATCATCATCATCTATGTCTCCCTAACAACCAATGGCGTAGATACCTAGATGGCTAGACGGTGCTGTGCACCGGGGTCCTAAGGCGAATACAAGAGCTAATGTGACTCGCTCGCACTGTGCGGACACTGTCAGCGTTGTGTGTCGTAGTGTGAACACGGACATTATGGATTCTGACGATCAAGTGAGGGTAGTTGTTGAAACTGCTTCCACTTCTCGACGACGGTAGATCTCAAGTTCAATGCTCCAGTCTGCCCGCGACCACGGCTATTGCAACATAGCCGAAACGTTGGGAAAATAACTCCCCGAACTGAGATCTCGTGATGCGACCCGACGAACGCACCTAAACTTTGAGTAGGTGGTAGTCAGAGGCAAGTCCAAACATTATGCTTGGACTTTTTTCTGACTACCGCCTACTAACTTGGTACGGTAACCAAGTTTCAACTCTATTGGCCTATTTATTGAAGAGTTCCGTTGAACAGACCTTGGCTCCATCATCAGACCTAGTCGTTGTCACCATTTTATGAGAACTGAGTACCTCCTTAATATATTTCAAGAAAAACAAATAAGAAAAAGCAAAGTAACTGGCCGACCAATAGAAAAACCTTGATGCCAACGAAACTCTTAGAGATGGGAGCTCTTGGATCGCTGGTTATCTTAATTTAACTTTTTTATTGTATCTCAAAACCGAGCGTTCCAGAAAAAATTTAAAAATTGTTTTGGAATATCCAAACTTCCTTAATAACCCTTCATCCGATTTTACTCATATACTTACCAGTAAATTTCTCAAGCAAAAGCTATCGACTTATCAAATTTCATGCAGATCGGATCAACGGTTCGAAAGTTATGGCCAGACAAACATACATACATACATACATACATAAAATGCCAAATCGCCCAAGTTGAAACTAAAGATCTTCGTTCGCTTCGCTCACTCGATCAATAAAGGTAAACGCGATAAATACCCGTGTAATACTTTAATATGTGTTATGATCGCGAGAGTTTAAAAAATAGGTACTATTCGGGCACAGTCTGGTGCAGCTCACAGTGAAGTAAAGTTCGGTTCAGTGCAGTTATTTCGGAGAATAGCAATGTGCTACCAAGTGACCAAGGTATGATGTTATTTCTATTTGTTAACGATACGTAAGTTTATTCTCGATATTGCTGTCGCTTATTTTTATTGGATAAATGACTTGAATGACGATATCTTTCTTTATTTAATAAAACACATATGTAGAACCATATACCTGATAGGCTTTAGGTACCTAGGTACTTTCCGCATATGACCTACCCACAAGTGACATTATATTTTATTTTGTCTAAGGTCTAGTGTTTTCCATAACTTTACAACCTACGTGGTTTTAAGGGGCCGACAACTATCAAACAACTTCTCGATACTTACATGTTTTCCTACTCAAAAGTTTGAAATGAAATGTATTTATTCGCTCGAAGTATGGTTAGATACATTGTTCTTATTTTTGAGTGTCACATACTTCATCGGAGACCGACATGCAAAATGTTTAATATTAACTTATAATAGTGTAGGTAAAGAAATAAGAGAAACATTACAGATTAAAATAATAAAATACAGATGTCAAAATAAATTTAAGAAAATAATAAATATCATTAAATTAATTTAATTCATAATTGAAAATCTTTGATACAATAAAAACATTTATCTACTAGCCACAAGTAAAGCTTTGTCTTAAACTGCTTTATTGGTAGCTCTCTGATGTCTCTAGGGATTTTATTAAATATTTTAATTGTCATCATGTAGCTATTCCTATGAATCATTGCAGTCTTTCATTTGCTTTATAAGCTAACTTTTAAGTAGGAAAACTTGTATCTATATAAATGAAATTTTTAAAAAACTGTGTGCATTGTGATTGCACACAAGTGGTTGATTGCGATTTTTCGAAAATGAGTTTATTGATTTTTGATCGAGTGAGCGAAGCGAACAAAGATCTTAGTTTCAACTTGGGCGATTTGGCATTTTATGTATGTATGTATGTATGTATGTATGTATGTATGTTTGTCTGGCGATAACTTCAGAACCGTTGATCCGATCTGCATGAAATTTAATATGTCGATAGCTTGTACTTGAGAAATTTACTGGTAAGTATATGAGTAAAATCGGATGAAGGGTTTTTGAGATATGGGGTTTCTTAAGGGGGCAAAAATAAAAAAAGTTACATAAAAAAATCAAGTTACATGTCATATGAAAGGGCTTTGTTTGGACATCCCAAAACAATTTTTACTTTTTTTTTGTGACGCTCGGTTTTTGAGATAAAATAATAAAAGTTAAATTAAGATAACCAGCGACCCAAGAGCTCCCATCTCTAAGAGTTTCGTTGACATCAAGGTTTTTCTACTGGTCGGCCAGTTCTTTTGATTTTTCTTAATTTTTTTTCTTGAAATAAATTAAGGAGGTACTCAGTTCTCATAAAATGGTGACGACGACCAGGTCTGATGATGGAGCCAAGGTCTGTTCAACGGAACTCTTCAATAAATAGGCCAATAGAGTTGAAACTTGGTAACCATACCAAGTTAGTAGGCGGTAGTCAGAAAAAAGTCCAAAGATAATGTTTGGACTTGCCTCTGACTACTACTTACTCAAAGTTTTGATACGTTCGTCGGGTCGCATCACGAGATCTCAGTTCGGGGCGAACTACTAGTATATCTTTCAACATGTCGAAACAGGCGAGAGAGAGGTACATTAGCTCTTGTCTTCGCCTTAGGACCATAATCAGAATACGAGATTTGCCGGTCATCGTCTCAGGGCTCCCATGTTTCTGCAGCAGAAGGACAGATAAGCAAAATTCCAGATTAGCAGGAGGACAGATTCGCATAAAGGCAGATAATGTACTGTCTGTCGTGCAAATATACTTCTTCTTCTTCTCTCCATTTATGGCTCCTGTCTGTCATTCGACAGACAATCTTGCCAGTGTCAAGTGATTTGTATTGAATAAATACTTTTTAGTCAAGTCAGTCCATAGTCAAGTCGGCCGTCATTTGTTTTGAAGAAAATGGTGGCGGTTTTCTTCAAAACATTGGAAACATTTTCGGTCAAATCAGGATATCACATAATACACTTTCATTTCAAATGTTTACACTTTGTGCTAAGACCTCGAGTAATGTAGGTTAAAATACCACCGAAATTACACAACACAACTCAAAATAACACTAGAAAAACAAATAAAATGAAAAAGCTATGTTGCTTCCAAAAATGTCAGAAAATGAATCGTGCAAATATACAAACCTTACAAACCTTGTCTGTCATTCGACAGACAATCTTGCCAGTGTCAAGTGATTTGTATTGAATGAATACTTTTTAGTCAAGTCAGTCCATACTTTGCTTATATCTAAATGGCCATTGTCATAAAATTATAGTCAACTCTATCATACTTTCAAGATCTCAAGTTGATCGGCAATAGCAAACCACAAAAACGTTCATATCGTATTACACTTAGGTATCAAAAAAAAAATTAAGTTATCACGAGTTTATTCAAAAACTAAATTTCTGCAATAGAATGTTTGATAGGTATGTTTGGCCAAAGTTACAAAGACGAATTAATTCTTCTTAAAGTATTATTACTTTCAAATAAAATTTTACGAATTGTAACTATGTAGGTATTCAATTTTATTTTTGTTTTCTGGGTCCCAAAATCCCAGTTTAGCAGGAGGACAGAGGGCTTATTACGAGTTTAGTGCCGCCGTCGATCGTTACGATACACCGAATTTTCTATGAAAATAAATCAACGGCATCTAGCGTATTCTTTGAGAAGCTGATTTATTTTCATAGAAAATTCGGTGTATCGTATCGTAACGATCGACGATCGGCACTAAACTCGTAATAAGCCCTCTGTCCTCCTGCTAAACTGGGATTTTGCTTATCTGTCCTTCTGCTGCACAGACCTCCCTATGCATTCGCTAAAAAATCTCTCCCACCTTCGGAATGTGAATAAAATAAGTTCCAACGCCAGATCCCCAGTTCTTATTGCACCAGGGCTTTTGGTTGACTCTACGTCTTTGCTAGGAATGTGTAAATAAACTTTGACAGACTTCACAGTTGGTAGTAGCTCTGCCTTCTGCGCCGTAGGCCGTGGGTTCGATCCCCACCGAGAGCCAACATTTGTGTGATGAACATAGATGTTTGTTCTCTGAATGGGTGTTATATAATATTATAAGTATGTATATACAAAAAAAGGTAGGTATATAAGTAGTATATCAGCTATCTAGTTCCCATATCACAACTCGCAAGATTTGGCTTAGTTTGGGGCGAGATAGTGCTGTGGAATGTCCACCAATATTTATTTATATAACTAGCCAAACTACAAAATAACACATGGAGTTTTAGACATTACCTTTACTCCAACGACTACAAAACCACTAACAAATTTGACTTTCACCTCGGAACCAGGGTTCCAAACACAACATTACTCCTGGCAGACCTGGCCTTCCTCGCCTTCCGCCCCAATATATCATGCCCAGGGTACAGCCCAGAAACCTTAGTCATCACTGCGAACTTGCCCAGTCTCGACTCCACATTTTTCATCGAAGATATGCTCGTTTTCGTGCACTTGCCGGAGGAGGATGACACGGAACTCACGCACACGAACGGGTCGGCCCAGGATCTCTGCTCGACGTAACTCGATCGAAATTTACCGAAAATATCTATGTGTTGTATGTTGTTCAGAAGCCCACATCTGTTGTAGCGATCTTCGACTGTCTCCACACAACTATCTTCGAACATTGTTATTGTGTCGATTTCTTTAAGTCGCATGATGGTTGATGGGGCTCCTAAACTTGTTATTTTTATCTCGTGTTATATTTTTGTTGTAATTTACTGGTTTTCACATCGTCTACGATGAAATGATATGTCATAATGCTGACACACTTCCGTTTTATTTTATGAATAAGATCTATTGCAATGATTCTGAACACGAAACTACTAGTATTCTGTCATCTATGACGTAACCTAATATAGACTTTAAACAACAAAAACGAATTAAAGACCTTGTGGCAGCATAAATGGTAAAGAGGAATCGGAATGTGGATCCCCGTTGTCAATCGTCTAGTAGCTAGAGATCTTCGGTGCCTAATATTATATAGAAAATTATTGTGTCAAATCAGAAACATTCCTACTAAGTGGGTAGATAGACTAGGCTTTGTTCGAGTGGAACTGCCACCTAGATTCACTTAGTTTTTGAGACGTTTCAAAGTGATCCTTGTGATTTTATTGAATAAATACCTTTTCCCTTTCACAATAAATAAAACACAATAATACAATTAAGTTCTTTATATCTTGGAAAAAATGTAACAATAATTTACTTTTAAAACCGTAAAGAAAATAAAACATAATCACTACATACTTTTGTAAATTAATAACTAATTCTAGTAATTACACGTTACGTTAAACTTACGATGCGGAGATTACTTAAAATACTGCGCTAATCTCAAAAAAATATATTTTATTAATTTATCCTCAATAAGCACTTAATGCTAATCCTATGTACATTTTTTGCGTGTTAATAAAAATAGGCTTTGTAACACATTGGAATACACAAACGCTACGCTGTTCAAACTTAAAATTAAAAACAAAAAGTTAAACAAATGCCTAAGTAGATACGTCTTTTTCAAAATTAAGACTAGTTTTAAAAGAAATAAGCTGTTTTTGATGATTCTCGTCTTTGGTTTTCCATGGGCAGGCGCAGATGACAGTTATGGCAAAATAAAATAAAGTAGATACCTACACAATTTTGCGTTCTGTGGTTCCATAAAAAAATATAGATTTTAGAAAACAGTTAAAAACTAAGGTTTTCTGTAACTATAAGAAGATAAAATCAGGTAAGTAGATCTTTAGAAGCGTACCATTAGCATTCTTATGAACAAATTCCCTCCGTCGTATAAACGGATAATAAATTAGAAAAATACATTTTATTGTAATCATACTGATATGATAAAACGTGCTTAGTATACTTTTAAAATAATTAGACGCAACAAGTAATTTTGAGCGGATTCAATTTTGATATAAATATATTTTGAACTGTAAATAAACTGAAAAGTACTGTAGAAATAATGTTGGGATGAACAGAATGTCCCAGAGAACAGTGCCAAGTTTATATGATGAATCTGATGACCCTTGTGGAAAGATATCAGCTTGCAAATCAGCTTATCAATATGTCTCTAATGCTTTATTTGGGACACCCTGCTCAACTTTATGTTCTAACAAAATATTTAAATCGTTTTCTCGCATCCAAAATGCCAATCAAAGTGATCCTTGTGATTTATTTTTCTTTAATCAGCAAGTTATAACAATTATTATGCAACCATTGCATTGCATTCTACAGCTTAAAACTACATGAACTTAGGGCATAGATCAGTGACATCTTCTTTTGTCTACAGACGCTCACGCCCCATTTCAATATCATTGCAGGCACATTAATTTTACTTTACACAAGCATTACATATATCTACATTGTCAGTTCTTTTCTATGCTGACTAATACATTTAATTTACAAATATAATACATTTATCTTTCTAACGTTGACTAACTTTAAATTAAGTGATCATACATGAATTAATAAGTAGGTTCAATCGGGGAATCGGATTCTGGTTACTTTATATACACCAATTTTGTGTAATATTAGTATATAGAGTTGATAGAATCCGTGTCACTAGTAGGTAATCTAATAGACAACTAAATCACGTAAATGTAGCCAAAATCCGATATCGTAATGGTATCTCTTCGGTAATTGACAATAGTTTACTCTATAACTATCGCCCACACTCAGTTAATCGCATCGTTTGCATTCCATACAACTTGACTCAAGAAGCTGACATGCTTATTCTTCTTGTTGTGACACTAGTTTCTTTCGTAATATACTTAATAGAAAGAAATGCGTCTGAGTGTAGGTTTCACATCTTGCTGTATATTTGTTGATTTAAACACTTGATTTCAGGAGGCTAGCTTGTTAAACGATTTCTATTACACAATTTAAAATAAACTTAATACCGCTGTGTATCGATCGTGACGCTACACACTCTTAGAATATTGTGTCACTTGACAAGAGCGAAATATTGAAGCGCACATTGAATAAAGCGCAAGGAGTTATTCTACCACAGTAAAACAATATCTATAACTATCAGATCGTAGGCCAGATCTAAAATATCTTAGGTTATGTTAGCTCAATGTATTCGTACCGATTAGGTACTTTTACAATTTCGTTAAATAATTTTACCATTGATGTAGAGCATCAGGGAATCGGATTGTGGATCCTTTTGACTATGCCAAACTGCTCCATAAATTGAATAGAAAAGTGACATATTTTATACAAACGAAAATCAGATTTTCTGCTAGTCTTTGTCTACATTGTTTGTTTGTTTTTTTTTAGAGAAAAATGAAACATTTATCTACCTACGTTACGTATTCTTTCGTAATGGATCGCAACCATCGCATACGTATTCGTCAGTTTCCCGTGAACTTACATTAACTTTATAAAAATTGAATTTAGCTAGCATATTTTTGCATTACATAATATATTAAATTTATTTAATTTTCAACTCTCAAACCCATCTTTTGAATTTCGCGATTATACGATAGTGAGCGATATTGTTAGGCCTAGAAGTAAGTTATGGTCTAAGCTCTAGAAGCTAGATTAAATATTGCCCAGGTTCAAAATTCACCAACCTACGAAACGTTATGACGACTTATAAGATACATAGACTTGGCTCCAGTTTTTGACATCTTTTAGTAAGCTAGGCCGTAGTTAGCGAAATTGGTGTTTAAAGTATGGATATATCCTTTTTATACGCTCCATTAAGGGATTCATTAAAACATAAAGAAGTAAGGTCTGTTTCATAGCGGCTTTAGAAAGTATACACTGTAACATAGATGTCAACAACACTATTTTAGTAGCCCTCGGCGTCCATTATGAAACTGTCTTAATGTGTTGTTATACCTAACCGTGAGCTTTAATTCTAAACTACGACAATTATTTATAATCGACTCTGATTCGATTTAAAGTCATTTTAACCACTGACTCGATAGAAGAAGAATCAATTTCACACGCGTTAAGTAAGCTAAGTCTTTACCTAAAGGATTATTATTGCAAAAATTGCATGAGCATCCTACCTTCCTAGTGATAGTGACAATCGACCATATTTATACAACCCTCAAAATCAGACTTCGTTTTCAGTTCACTCCTTGCTAAGCACCGTTCCAATTCTTATTTTCGGCGTAAAACGGCCTACTTAGATTTCAACGTTAGGCCGTGAAAATACAAGCTAGGTTTTTCCCAAACCGCTTTTATCATCAATAATTAAGACACTAAACGATATGCGTATGGCTAATTAGGGATCTAATAAAGCTTCCGCCGGTTGCAGGAAACCAAGTTATCACGCCTGGTCTTCTAGGCTTGGTCGCGTGGAACTGGCGCCTAGATCCACCTGGTTATAATTCTTTCAAAGTGATCCTAGTGATTTTATTGAATAAAAACCACTTGACTTTGACTACTGAAAACGACTAATTTGGCGCCATTACATTAAGTACTTACTAATTATTTTTCTGAACACTTATGAGCCAATTAACTCCAAACATTTTATTTTATCAGAGGTACAAGCATTTCCTAACTATAATTATTCCTAGTACCGCACCGCCGATTCCTGATGACTTTTAAATTTGGCACAATTTTAATAAGTTTGCGAATGTACACTGACTTCTGAAAGAACGCGTAATTTACAATTATATCATAAAAAATTCTTACTTCAAGTGATAGACATACATTTTCAACGACAGAAATGTGTATTTAACTTCATACGATAGACATACATTAAGGAAACACCGCGATCGCTCGTCCCTACCGTTAGAAAACAGTAAACTGGCATGATCCAACCATTAACTTCATTCATTTTATGAGAGTAAAAAAACTCTTACACAAAAACGCGTCTTTACTACCAAGATAAATTTCATAGGAATCCTTATCCACGGAGAAATAGTGACTACTATCGATACCTTCGTGAAAGCTAGTTGTTGTAGCACATAATTCGATCTTTGTCCAGAAACTCAGTGTCCTTCACACAAGAGAATACCTCAAGTGAGAGAATATTTCATAGTGGTCATTACTTATGCAGTTATAGTGACTACTATCGATACCTTCGTAAAATTTCGTAGTTTTAAGGCATTATTTGATATTTTTAAATTTCAAGTGTTGCTTTTAGATTTCATATTATTTTAGAAATGTTTGCTATACGACAATTGTTTTTCGACAATTGGGTTCGACAATCATTGTCATACTAACCATAGTCAAAATAACTCGGATGTAGTTAAGTCACTGTGACCATATGATAGTCTAGAAGACACACGATATAGTTAATTCATAGTGACCATAGTTATCGCGACTATAATAATATAGTCAAAGTGACCCTAGTGCAGTAAAGTCAGAGATTATAATGTGACTATAGTCAAAGTGTAGTCATAGTTACTTTATTCATAGTGACTACTAGCGAGGCTAGTTCGCGACGAGTGCAGTGTGGAGTTATGATGTGCCAGTGCTGATGATGAAGGGATCCTGGAGTTGGCTGCCTGACGCTCCTGCTCGTCGAGCTGAGCCGCAAACTCTTTATCCAATGCCTGTAATTATTAATTTTAATGAAACTTACGTTAAAGTCTATTACTTATTTTGTAGATTCCCTTTGGTTTCTAGTTTGTTATTTAAATTGAATTGATACATCCGAATTCATTACAACAAGTATGTTAGAACACGGATTTCTGGAAACATGCAGCTAATGTAGGAATCGAACCCGTTACAATAGGTAGTCACTCGAATTGGCAGCTTGTTAGTTAAGGTATTTATAAAACAACAAAATGAAACATCTGTTTATATGCAAGAACTCGTCTTATACTTTATGCAAATTTTGATTTATCAAAATATACCTACTTTTTCTCATCCTCAACCACGAAATCTTCCGAGAGAGCGTAAAAATAAAAACATCATCAATTATGTACAGAAAATATACAGTTTCAATAAAACTATATACAATAACTATTTTACAATCCAGCTCCAAATCCATGCCAAAATTCAAAGACTTTTGGAAAAAAAGAACTACAGGTGCCATTAATAATTCACGTTCATAGGGATGGTTAGTTGACATGTAACTAGAGTCGATCATTCACGCTCGAAGTCGAAAGTCGAGGTTGAACAGTCCTCCATCACACAGTTCGGTACCCCGATTTCACTCACTGTTATTTATAATGTATCGTTTTCAAACTGTCAATTTATGTCACATACTTTTCATTTCTATTCTTGTATTTTTTATAAATTGTAGGTAGGTATTTACATCTGGCATAAATGAATGATATTGTATTTTCTAAGTATAGTGTCTTTGTGTGGGTATTGTAATGTATTTTATATACAAAGGAAACTTCTAATTTGACAGAATGTATATATAGATATAGAGTATTTGCATACAGCATTTATGCCCCAAATGCTTTCAAAAATTCTCAAATTTCGTCATCAATTCCATCCCTTAGGAAAAACTTTCTTTGTAATTATGACAATGAATGTTTTAAAGATGATTTTTGGAAGACTGTTCATTCCAGACTATGCATTCAATATTAAAAAGCAACCACCCAGTGGGTGGGAATCTAAATAAACAGAAAAAACTACGACTGATCCCCAGCCACGGTAGATACCATCCCATCAGAAGTACCAACTCAAGAATCTTTGAGGATGTCTAAGGGGGGTAGTAACATCTAAATAATAGGGTAAAAAACATACCATGCAATCCAGTGCTAAACGGTCCATTCCTTGTCGGTAAGCACTTCCACCGGAGTTAACATGCACCATGCTGTTATCTATAGCTTAGTATTTACACTCTTAAATAACTTTGTGAATAAAGTAATCATTCAGCAGGTATTAGTAGCATTTGCAGGCAAATTTTTAAGCAAGAAATGAATTTACCTATCAATACTAACCTATCTACCCTAATCAATCAATACTTAATGTTTTTCTAGTTTATTTTAACCTGGTTTTAACAATTCATTTAATCTGTGTGTTAAAAATAATAATATTACAATAAATCGGTAATTACTAGGAATGTATTAATTTAAAAAAAAATCTGTTTTTACTCAGCTTTCAATAAGGATACTAATGTTTTTCAAAATAAAATAACTAGGTATTTAACTTATTTGATACCGTGCGCTGATTTTGCTAGATCATAGAAAACTTTGACCTTTGTGCATTACTGTCAAGGTTATTCTCTAATAGCTAAGATACTGGGAAATATGTTTCCATTAAAATGAAAAATAAAACACTATAAAATCTTAAAAATGGCAGTGGTACGAATAAGGTCATAAGTCGTTAAGCATTTCCTAGCCTCCACCAAAGACATAAAATCAAAAATTCAGTTAGAAATATAACATCTTTATTTACAACATAATATAATATTTTGTTAAAATAACTTTTAGATTATGATCTTAATATTAACATGCTTTAGCCTTTTCCAGATACGAATCATACAATTTATAGTACTAATCGTGAACGTACACTTGTCCGAACCAATCAAATCAAATACCAAGAAACTTAACGCGATTACAAACTAACCACGCCAAAATAATTGATAATTAACTAATTATTATTACGTAGCATTCCTAATTTCGATTTAAAAGAAATTCTAAGAAATAAAAAAAAAATGCAATATAATCTGTGGTGGACAAGTCCGCGTGAACAAGATGGGTCTACAATCCGATTCCGTACAGTAAATGTACGGAATCGGATTGTAGACCCATCTTGTTTCATTTTTGTAATATTACAGATATAATCAACTATTCGATTCCTTTGTTCTAAAAATATGCAAGCATTTCAAAGTTCTCATTGTAGTTACATCGACCTCTATTGTACATTTATGGCTACAGGAAAAGGCCTCAAGATATGGTTTTTAAGGGCCGGTTTTATTTTTTTAAATATGTAAATCCGCCACTGGGTAAAGACAAGGACGGAAGTATTTTTATCTGATAGGTACACTCGGATACGCATCAGGCTACCCTGCTCGCTTTTATATCCTTGCTGTAAGCGTCATAATTCTTTCGCTTTGTGTAGCTTCATCTGTATCAGTGTGTATATTAAAACCAGCCCTTATTCATGCAAAGCGTCGTACAGAATTAAAATAATAGAATGAAAATAAATTACAATTAGCAACTTCAAAATGATACTTTAAATATATCTTAGGTTTTTATTTTTTGTTTATTGTTTGTACGGTAACTGTGTCACTACAGTAAAAAAATGAACTAAAAAAGTTTTTTTTTACAGTAAAAAAATAAACTAAAAAATTTTTTTTTTGCTGTAGTGTTAAAAAAAGATTTTTTTCGTCTGATTCTACAATATAGTGTTAAATGTTGTTTGAATCAATTTAATAAACATTTTGCAATTTTTTATTCATCGATACGACTATTATAATATGAAACATAAAATCTAAAATCGATGAATTAATATAAAATCGATAATTTAACTTTAATCGGAGAATTAATCTAAACTGCAATGGAATGTCTAAAATGAGCATTAAAATGAATATGATTAATTATTTATGTAGAAATAATAAATTATGTCACTAAATAACTAATTTAACATTTAAAATATCAACACTACAGCCCGATTCAATCCTTCAGATATTTTTTATCACATTTTCGGATTCACTTAGTTTTTGAGTCGATTTAAAGTGATTTTCGTGATTTATTTGATCCTAAACTGTGTATTTGTAAATGCTTTTATGAGTTATGTACCTATTTATTTTGAACTATAGAAATTTAAACCAGGCATTCTTTTTAAACTAACTTATTTAGTGATAATCAGGTGTCGGAATAGGTAGTTCCGACACGGGGATTAAAAAAGGCATATCCATATTTAGATTTCGTAGTAGCGTATTTGACGTCATTGGGTACTTAAAAAGTCTACCTATTCCGACTCCTGGTGATAATTCTAATATTGTATAGGCAATAATTTACTAAATAAATTTTGGCATCTAACCACCCCTCTCAAATGAATATAAGCTAAATTGTTAGTAGTTTTGGCAAAAGTTTTAGGAAGCATTCTGTCACTGGTTCTTTTATGGCCATAATTAAGGTCGTTGACCTTGCTGAAGCTCAGAACCAGTGTGATAATGATAAAATACGCGAGAATCTTTTAATGCGAAGAAATCAAGCTTTACATACTTTAGATTTTTACAACATTAATTTGATCCCCAGGCACGGTAGACATCCCCACAGATATCTCAGTACCAAATAGGTACTAACTCAAGATTCTTCGAGGATTCTTTGTTACCATTATAGCGCCAAAGTTATATTTCACCTCCGCCCCTATTTACGGGTCGCCTTATTATGAATGGAGTAGACTTGCCCCGCACAACCCCAAAAGATTTAGAATTAAGAAGCATAATTTTAATTAAGGCTAGTCTTAATTATTTTTGTGGTAACTTATTTATTCAATAATTTGTATAATATGGCAAGTTTTGTGACACTAATAATACCAATCAATTTTATAAATTATTATAAATAAAAAAATGGAGTTTATTTTAAAAGTATTAGATTTAAAATGACCGCTTTCGTGCTTATAGAAGTCATTCGCTAAGCCTGGTCGCTCCCTAATTACGTATTCGCGACACGTCTGAGACAAACGTAAATAGGTGTATCTAGAGATCGGATAATCGGATGCATATTTACCTAAAGTTAATTTTTGACTAACAAATTATGGAAGCGGCTTTTTAGGATACTTTTATTTAAAATAAAATCCCGGGATTGCATAAATAATCGGATGTATACAGGGTTCCACGTTACATGTATACTAAGCCAGAAAAGGGGTGATTCTGGGCCCCGAGGGGCGTATTACGTATACGTTGTAACAGGGCAATTGTCATTCGTGTCACTTAAATTTGAATTTCCTGAGATCCCGGGATTTTTAGACAAAAGCAAAATTTTAATTTAGGGATTTTAAGATTTTTCGATAAAAAGGGCTTTCCATAATAGCCAACATCTCTTCTTTAGTTAAATATGCATCCGAATATCCGATCTCTAGTGATAACAGTACCAAGTATGAGTTGTGTTTACCATATTTGGTTTTTCGTTTTTGTTCCGTGTTCATTGCGGGTTTCGTATGAAGACGCGATAGAGATACCGATACGGAACTTTATGTTGCAAGTATGATGAGAATTAGTAGTAGAACATAAAGTTCCGTATCGGTATCTCTATCGCGTCTTCATACAAAACCCGCAATGAACACGGAACAAGAACGAAAAATGAAAAACCAAATATGGTAAACACAACTCATACTTGGGGTACAGTTGTCAAATGTCATTTTTATACTGTAAATTTGCATTTGTCAAAAATTATTGCTTATGAACGCTTGTCGCGTACCTGTCGCGTGTTACATAATAAGGTTTATATTATTAGTTGGAAATTAGCTTAAAAAACAGTTTACGTAGACGATAATATACGAAATATCATTAAATAATAACTAAAAATACTAGAGTAAAATACGAATACTGCCTTATTCACAAACGCTCGATAGCGTCATGTTAATAACCAGAGGCGAGTTACAGAGAGTTTAGGTATAACCGTTTTGATAACTAATATAACTCCACCAAGCGATTATGAATAAGCAACATATTTACAAATGTGTTAGTAGATAAGCTAGGAAGCATTATTTCTTACATCTAAAATGGATGCAGTGGCACATAAAAATATCGATAAAAATTAAATTAAACGCTACAATAACCATAAGAGACCAGCACCGGTAAAGTTCTACATTGATTTGATCCCCAGGCACGGTAGATATCCTTTCAGATCCCTTAGTACCTCAAGATTATTTAAATAAGTAAATAAATATTGGTGGACTTTCCACACAACACTATCTAGCCCCAAACTAAGCCAAAAGCTTATGTTATGGGAACCAGATAGCTGATATAATACATATATACTTTTTTTGTAAATACATACTTATAATATTATATAACACCCAGACAGAGAACAAACATCTATGTTCATCACACAAATGTTTGTTCTGTGTGGGGATCGAACCCACGGCCTACGGCGCAGAAGGCAGAGCTACTACCAACTGAGGATGTTTAAGAGGGTTTTGTCCAATTATTACATTTGGCACAAAAATATTTAACAGTAGTTGGCATTCCATATGTGACAGGTTGAAAGCCTATCGCTGCTATAGTCGCGTTAAATATTCGCTGAAAACTCGGTCATAAATTATCGGAACGAGACAGCAATATTCCCCTCTCTCTCTCTCTCGCACTCAGGAGAACGGCACGATCCTTTTGTTTAAGCGCAGAGATGTGCATTATTGGAGAAGAACTATCAATACATGAGCTTTCCGAGCGCGCAACAACCAGCCGCTCTCGCCGAGTCACTCTTTTTATCGATAACGTGCATGCGCCCGCGCCGTGTACTCAACACTAGTGTTAACATGATTTATGACCGAGTTTGCAGCGAGTGGTTAACGTGACTATAACTGCTTTCCTCCCGGTGTTTTCCATCACCGTTGGAACTTGCAAAATAATGCATCAACCGAATATAGTTATTGTAGCGTAACAAAAAATACTTCAAAAACTTAATTAAATATAGCACTTTTAATTTGAAAATGCATGCAGAAATAAACATGCCCCATACATTTACATATAAAATAAACAATAAAGTTAGTTATAGCATCCATATTCACAAACTATGACATTTTAAATCACTAGACACCGAAAACAATTCACACTCTCATAATTAATGTTATAGGACAGATATATTTTTATAAGTCGGTTATAAATCGGCGCATTTATGAATAAGGGTGCCTGGAATTGTCGTTGGCGTTGTTTTTAGTCAACTTTAACACTTATTGACCATATTTTTAAATAATTGTTAAAGTTTACGTTCAAAAGTGTAATGTATTAATAAATAAATAAAATAAATATTGGTGGACATTCCACACAGCACTATCTAGCCCCAAACTAAGCCAAAGCTTGTGATATGTGAACCAGATAGCTGATATACTACTTATATACTTTTTTGTTAATACATACTTAGAATATCATATAACACCCAGACAGAGAACAAACATCTATGTTCATCACACAAATGTTTGTTCTCGGTGGGGATCGAACCCACGGCCTACGGCGCAGAAGGCAGAGCTACTACCAACTGAGCTGTGAAGGCTGTCAAATGTATAATTTAGATTTAACCAGTAGAATGGAGTCTTTCTCAGAGTTGCGATAGTTTAAGTTTTTGTCAGAATATTTTTACAGCACGTATTACACGTATAAGCACTAGAGTTTTTGACATACTCAATGCAAAATCTTGAATTTCCAAGTAACTGTCAAAGGTAAGGACAGCAAGGTACTTAAAATTCTATCCGATAAAAGGAGCTGGTCCGGGGAAGTACTACCACCACGGCTATTTCTTCCTTCAAGCAGCAACGCTGTGGGTGCTAAAGTACCCATCAATATGAACATTACCATACATATATTTAACTTATAACATAACATACATTTTAGCCAGGTAGGTATTGCACTTTTGCATGAAACAGCTGTTTTTTTTTCGCTATCACAGTGTTGGTTCCTTAGAAAAAGTTATTCATATTGATGGGTACTTTAGCCCCACTAAGTTTTAGACACAAGTATTGGAACACCTTGTATATGTATTATAACAGCTATCTGGTTCCCATAACACAAGCTTTGGCTTAGTTTGGGGCTAGATAGTGCTGAGTGGAACCACCAATATTATCACACAACAGAATCGGTAGGCTTATCGATGCTCTTCTTCAAATTCAACGTAGATAGCTGACTAACTGGTATATCCCCCGCGTTGGAGTAGCTATTAGATCCCCTAACAGGCCCCCAACGGCTAAAACTCGTCGTTATATCGTCCGTATCGCTCATTGTACTATCGCTTTTGAAAGTATTGTATTTACTGGCTTCGTTGGACGGAAGGTCGATCATAACAGCCTCCAAAGCCTCATCTTGCTTCAGGTTTTGTTGCGAGAAGCTTCTAGTCATTGGCGACACGGATTCAAGTCTGAATAAGTGCTCGGACATGCTTTGCCGATTCAATTTGTTGACTGGCTTAGATCTCTCGATCTTTCTCTGTTCTGGGATCTCTTGGTAAGCCATTATAGGCTCCCGTCTCTCGTTGAAGACTGAGAAGCCAGAGATCTTCTCCGATACGAGTTTGAGGCTTGATGTTGAAGCGTATGTCTTGGATAGCTTGCCGCGTTTGGTCGTGTTGTGGGCGCTGGTGGCAGCTGATTTGGTCTCCCTAGGGCTGATGGATCGTCTTCGATCCAAGTTCGGAGTGTTGGATAGGAAGTTGAGGCTGGTCCGCGAACGGGATAGGGATCCGATGAAGCTGTTCCGCTGATGATGCGCGGTTAGGATATGCTGGAGTACGTTCTTCGGCCAGGGTACGTCGAGGTACTCGCTACGGTCTGGTATCTTTTTGCCGAATTTCTTCTCGTGGTCGTCGAGGTGTTTTACAAACTTGGATATCAAATTCTGTCAGACATAATTTTGGTTTTAGGGTTTTTTTGAGTGTTCCTAACTGACATCACGACTATTTTTCATTTTAATATGGGTAAGTATAGGTAAATATATAACTAGACATATAAGTTGAACTCTTTAAGAGGCTGACAACCGTCAAACAACTTTGCTCGCACAGCAAAAACATACAAACGAGCGGTAGGAACCAAGCCGTAATTGTTGGCACTTTTTTTATCAACTCATTGTACGCGTTCTCACAGGGTCTTGTCGCAGTTAGGGTCTTGATAGAATAACAGCGTCTACTGACAAGTGGGCATTATGCTGAGCTTAAGACCCATTTGCTGCTGTAGCATACATCATATTTAAACATGTAGGTTTTAACATTGTCCTGTAATTATATTTTTTCTCCCTTTTTTTCTATTTTGTTATGATGTATTATTCTTCCTATATGTATATTTCATTATCATGTTTAGTATGTTGTGTGCTCAGTAGTTATCAATAATTGTCTATGTCTATGTTGGCTGTTCTTCTAGGCTTTGGTCGCGTGGAACTGGCACCTAGAGTCACCTAGCTTTAAGACGTTTCAAAGTGATCCTTGTGGTTTTATTGATATTGTGATATTACTGAATATCAAACAAAAAACTGATGATGGGAGCGAGAAGTTGTTTGAGGGTTATCTGCGTCTTAACTAGACACTGCGCAGTAGTGAATGTAGTTCAGCTTATAATAGCGATTGCTTCAGAGTTCAACTTACACGCCGGCTACTATTACTATTTTAGATGAACATATGGCCAATAATAATTTCTTAGCTGTTAATGCCGATATTTACCGAATAATATGGATTTCAAGAGACAAATTCAACTTTTTTGAACTCGCGACCTTGGGAACTCGAGATCACTCCCACTACACCACCAGCGGTGCTCTTATAACGGCCGGTTTCTGAAAGCCCGATCAAAACTAATCACATGTGAAGTCACTTGCTATCTCTATCTAATTCGATGTAACAGCTGAAATGGCGAGTGACTTGACATCCGATTAGTTTTGATCGAGCTTTCAGAAACCGGCCGTTAGTAAAAGCACCGCCGGTGGTGTGGTGGGATTGATCCCGCCTTGAGTTCCCAAGGTCGCGGGTTCAAATCTGTTGAAATCCATATTTTTCGATAAATATCGGCGGCCTTATTTTTGTACTACCAAATAGTTCAAAAATAAGGGCTACTATTCAAAATAAAGTGCTATTATAAGTAGTCACAAAACGCACTAAGGGCCGGTTTCACCATGCTCTGTTAGTTACTAATCAAGGATTAAAAGACCGTTAAATCTAACCTTAGCTGTCAAACGCGTACATTTTGACATATTTAACGGCGCTTTAATCCTTTGTTAATCTAACAGAGCATGGTGAAACCGGCCCTAAAACTGATAATTAGCCATTAATTCATATAAAAATAGTTTCCACTTTGAATTCTTAGTAATAAAAATATATTTTTATATACCCAAACCCACACAAACATCCGCCACCAATATTGAAACATTAAGCTATATACAAGCACACATGCACATTGCACACACCACTACATACATAACACGGATGTACAGTTTGGCAAAATAGTCTTGAAAAGGATAGGGGGCGCCACTTTCTATACATTTTAGCACCTATGCGAAATTGCATGTCAAATTAGATCCGTTTCAAGACTTTTTTGACAAGCTGTGCTATGAAATCTTAACACGATTAAATTCCTTCTTCTGCTTCTTGTCGTGTCACTAGTTTCTTTCGAAACAGTATGGTGAAAAGATTTTAAGTGCGCCTCAAGAAGCCTCTTGAGGCTCTTGAGTTTTAGCACAGTTTTTTTTTATACAACTAGCTGATGGAACAAGCAATGGCCCACCTGATGCTAAGTGGTAACCATCACCTATAAAAAAAGCATTTCCTCGTAAGTCACGCATAAGAACGTGCCCTACGATGCATTGCCTGTCCCTCAACTTGAGGCATACCGATGTTAAGCCTCATGTGCCTGTAATTACACCGGCAACCACTCTTCGATCGTTGCTGCTTGGCGGCAGGAAATAGCGTGGCGGTAGTACTTGTACTAACCGCGTGGTATACATGTAACTCACCATTTTCCTGTCTCCGTGCGTGGCGCGCCACTCCTTCAGCTCGGCGGAGTATCTCTCCTCGACAGTCTTCAGCTTGCTGCCCTCGTGGTTCATCAGAGCCTTGCGTTTCTCGTTCTGGTACTGCTCCAATTCGCGCAGCAGAGCCTGGATTAATTCAATATTATAATAATTGAATTTATGTTTAAAATTTACAGACTTATTTATATATTGTTAGTTATTATTCTTAGATTCAGTTTTTGTTATTGTCTATCTTAATTTATTTGATGTACACTGTTCACTATAGTCGCGTTAAACTCTCGCTGTAAACTCGGTCATAAATCATCTTAACACTAGTGTTGAGAGTACTCGGCTCGGGCGCATGCACGTTATCGATAAAAATAATGACTCAGTGTTTTGAGCATACCTTTTACGTACTGGAGAGGGATTCATTCAATAAAACAAATCTCTTGAACTAGGTAGCTATATTTTCATAACACAGGCTTCGCCTGATACAAAACCCAAAACGCATCGATAGCGCGTTCTAGGATCGGACACTTTTACTAGCGCCCTCTAGTTCTTATAATCGAACTAATTAATCTTAAGCTTAAACATTCCGCCCACGAAGGACATTATGTGAAATGTCCTTATAAGAAATGATTACAATTAGGTTCCTGGTGGGTCAGAACTTAATGCTACATTTTTAATTTTACATATTTTAAACAACTCTTAAACTTAACCACTTTCGAACTTTATTTTAATATATTTAAAACACTTTAATTTTAACTTAAATCTGAACTTCTACACTTTATGAACTTATACATTCTATGAACTTATACACTCTATAAACTTATACATTTTATGAACTTATACATTTTAGGAACTTCTATTTATTATTATAGACTAACACCCTTCCACTATAACTTATAACATTACTAATTTAAGAACTAACTGGCAACACACATAACTTTGAGGTTGGCCGTTTGATAACATTTTTACTGGTCTTTAAAGTGACCACACGTGTTACGTTGTCTTGACCTGGATGCTTTTGCACTACCCGACCCATCAACCACCGACCTGGCGGCAGGTCGTCTTCTTTGACAAGAACGAGGTCTCCTACATTTGGTTCAGGTATTTTTACGGACCATTTATAGCGATGTAGAAGATTACTTAGATAGTCTTGAGACCATCTACTCCAAAAATTCTGCAATGATTTTTGTAGGCTGTGCCACCTCGACAATAAGCTAACACCTGAACTCATAAAACTACGATCTGAAACAGCGACAAGTGGTTCACCTATCAGGAAATGGCCTGGTGTTAAAGGATATGGATCATTTGGATCACTATTGACTATGGCTATGGGACGAGAATTCAAGCAAGCCTCTATTTGACTGAGCAGCGTGCTCATCTCTTCAAATGTAAGTGTAGAGTCGCCAATCACACGTTTCAAATGGTATTTTGTGGATTTCACCCCAGCCTCCCATAAGCCACCGAAATTTGGTGCGCGTGGCGGAATGAAATGCCATTGTGTGCCATGCGTCTCACAATATTCAGCAGCAGCTTCTTGAATCTTCGCAAGTTCTGTCAATTCCTTGGATGCACCTACAAATGTGGTACCATTGTCGCTCCATATATCGGAACAGTGTCCACGACGAGACACTAATCGTCGGAATGCGGCTATAAATGCTTCAGAGCTCATGTCGCTCACTAGCTCTAAATGTATGGCTCTAGTGGCCATACAAATGAATAAACAAATATAACCCTTATATGATTTGTTTCCGCGTCCTTTAGTTGTCCTAATTTGTATTGGGCCAGCATAATCTACCCCGCTGTGGTGGAATGCTCTCGCAGGTGTGCATCGAACTGAAGGGAGTGAACCCATGAACTGAGTCTTGACTGCAGCGGTTTGACGTAAACATATAACACACTTGCGGATGTGCTGCTTGACAAGACTTTTCACACCGATAATCCAGTAAGCTGTTCGTATGAAATTCATCATTAACTGAACTCCTCCATGCAGCGTGGCCTTGTGAGCATCATCTACCACTAGCTTCGCTAAGTGCGAGTGGTGAGGCAGTATCACTGGATGCTTGGTTTGTTCTGGCAAATTTGAATTGTGGAGCCTTCCGCCCACTCTGAGAATTCCCTTCTCATCAAGGTAAGGACTTAATGATTTTAAATTACTGTTCTTTGATATAACCTGTTCTTTGGCTTTTAAATCTTTAATTTCTTCTGTGTACTCTTCTGCTTGTGTCCTTTGGACGCAACATTCCCATGCTTCTACTATTTCTGCTTTCTTTATATATCCTTTATTTTTATTTAAAAATCGTCTACAATAAGATATTACTCGCAACATTCGTTGCAAAGATGAGAATCTTTCGAGAACTGTTGTTGGTGGAACTGAAACTACGTGAACCTTAATCTTTTCTTCTAAATTGATATTTAGATCCCTTTCTCTCTTGTACTGTATAATTTGATCACGCAGGAACTGAGGCCCATACAGCCATATATCCATTTCAGCCAACAAAGATGGAGGTACTCCTCTAGAAGCACAATCAGCTGGATTGTGCTCAGATACAACATGATTCCATTGTGAAGAATCTAGCGTGGTTAAAATATCAGACACTCGGTTCGCGACGAATGTTTTCCATCTACTAGGGTGACTGTTAAGCCAGGCTAGTACGATGGTGGAATCTGTCCATGCTTTGATTTTCTCTTTACTAATGCTCAGAACTTCCATTGCTTCTTGAATGAGTTTAGTTAGCAACACCGCTCCACATAACTCTAGCCTTGGTATGCTTACTTGTTTGATAGGAGCTACGCGGGTCTTTGCTACCAACAATGAGGTGTGAATTTCTCCAGATGGTCTAAGTACCCGAAGATAGATGACGGCTGCATATGCCAATTCGGAGGCGTCACAAAATCCATGCAGCTCCACATCAGTATCATCGGATTGCGTTCCTAGCCATCGCGGTATTCGTACTGCAGTAAGTTGCGGCAGTTCTTGACGGTAAGTATCCCATTCATTCAATAGATCTGTCGGTACTGCTTCATCCCAACCTATACCTGTAAGCCATAACTTTTGTATGAGTATCTTAGCTATTATCACTGTAGGAGCTATCCATCCTAACGGATCGAACAACCGTGCTATATCTGATATTATAATTCTTTTTGTTACAGGTCCAGAGGTCGTCATGGGAAGCTGCACTGAATATCGGAAGTGATCTTCGTCGCGATTCCAGGTAAGTCCTAGTATTTCTATAGTTTTATCTAATTTAAACTCTACTTCTCTGTCCTCTTGTTCTATTTTGTCCTTTCCTTTTTCGTTCTGATCTTTGTTCTCGTATTCATTGATTTGTTCTAATAGTTCTTGCTTATTACTATTCCATTTTTGTAGTTTAAACCCTCCGCCTTCTAATAACTTCACCATCTGTTTATACAGTTCTACACCTTCTTCAACGTTGGAGCATCCAGACATGAGATCATCAATATAGAAACGATTTAGTACGTTTTCTGCCGCTAGAGGGAGCTCTTTTCCATCATCATACGCTAGCTGCTGCATAGCTCTCACCGCAAGGTATGGGGCAGGAGATGTACCAAACGTCACAGTTTTTAACTCATAATCTTTTATTTCAGCGTCTGGACTGTCTCGCCATACTATTCTCTGGTGCACAGCATCTTTATCTGCTACTCTAACTTGGCGATACATTTTAACAATATCTGCCACGACTGCAATGCTATGTACTCTCCAACGAAGAATAATATGTCGCAGGTCTGCTTGTAAGGTTGGTCCCACCATAAGAGTATCGTTCAGAGAGACACCTTTCTCATTGGGACTGGAGGCGTTAAAAACTACTCGAACTTTTGTGGTCGTCTTGTCGTCTCGCACGACAGCATGATGCGGTAAGTAGACAGCTTCTTCAATTTTCTTGTCGTTCTCTTCTACTAATCTCATATGATCTAAACGTAAGTACTCATTTATAACTTCTGTATATTGCTCTTTCAATGTGTTGTTCTTTGCTAATCTTTTTTCTAATGACTTTAATCTGTTCACAGCTATGTTCCTGGAGTTGCCGTTCCTGCAGAGTGGATCTTCATCTCGAAAGGGTAAGTTAACTACATATCTTCCGTTTTCAGTTCTCGTTGTGGTCTGCGTAAAAAATGCTTCACATTTTTGTTCTTCTTCAGTTAACATAGGTTTGCTCGGCAACTGTTCTTCGATCTCCCAAAACTTCTTCAGTAGTTCATTTTCACTGCATTGTACATGGAACGCAAATGTAACATTTGTTGTATTATTTTCAGGATACATTGGTTGGACTACAGCTCCTGACAAGATCCAACCCAATGAGGTACTCTGAGCTACAAGTGTTCCAGTTGGACTCTTCTTCATGCCTTCATTAATAATGCAACCATAGACATCTGCACCCAACAGCATATCTATTCTCTGCGGCGAGTTGTACTGCGGATCTGCTAAGTTCAAATTCTCTAATTCGAGCCAATTCAGGGTTTCAATCTTCCGCTCCGGCAGGTAGGAGGTAATACTTTTTAAAACGTATGCCTTGATCTTCATTTGGAACTGAGGATCGGTACGTGATCGAATCGTTGTATGTACTATGTAATTGGCTTTGATCTTAATGTGCTCGTTTCCTAATCCTGATATTTTTCCATCCACAGGAACTTTCTTCAACCGCAACAGCTGAGCTGTATCTTCAGTGATAAAGCACGCTTGCGATCCCTGATCTAATAGTGCTCGCACCGTCTGGTATTCACCAGATTTCGCTTCGGCTTTTATTAGAGCAGTGGCTAATAAAACCTGCTTGTTAATGGCTACTTGACCGGTCGAGAGGCATGACACTATTGGAGATGGATAAACTTCTTTTTCAACGGTGACATTTGGAGCAACTTCCTTCTTAGTATTCGAATCTAACGAAATGTGCAACAATGTATGGTGTCGTCTATGGCAAATACGACATGTAGTTGGCTTTCTGCATTTGTAAACGTTATGATTGCCGCCCAGACAGTTAAAACACATTTTATTTTTTGCTACAAACTCTCTTCGGCTATTTGTATCTTGGTCTGTGAATTTTTTGCAAAATGTTAGTTTGTGATTATCAGAACAAAACTCACAAGGCATTGCACTGGCAGAACTTGACGTATTCTCTGACGTAGCTACAAATGATTTAGGTGCGGATTGATAACTCGAACCACCTGCCCGCTGCACAGGAACCTTTTTCGATGGTTCTATAAATTCAAGTGCGCGAAACCTACTCTCAATAAATGCTTGCAACTGTGAAAATGTTGGTAAATCGTTCTTATCTTTATCGGGACTTGACACAGCCAACTCCCATTGCTTTCGAGTTTCAGGATCTAATTTCTGGCAAATTACATGAATAACTATGATGTCCCACGTGCTAACGTCGACGCCAAGACAACGTAACGCGCTCAGGCAATCTGTACTGGTATCAAGCAAGTTCTTTAAGGCCGATGCAGATTCCACACTTATTGCTCGTTGCTGGAACAACTTATTTAGAATAGAATTTGATAGAAACCTTTTATTGTTATAACGGTTATGTAAGAGTTCCCAGCAACGTTCATAATTACAGTCTGTGATCGGTGTATGACGTATCAACTGCTCAGCCTCACCAGTAAGATGCGCTTTCAAATAATGAATTTTCTGGACGTTATCTAGCGAAGTATTTTTATGAACTAAAGAAATAAATAGATCACGGAAGGTGGTCCATTCTTCGTACTTGCCTGAAAACACAGGGATCGAGATCTTTGGCAATTTCGCCAACGAAGTTGAACAAACAGAACTATTCTTTGAACTATTAGATTCTATTACTACAGGCACTACCGGACATAGACTTTGCAAAGTTGCTTTCATGTGTGCCCTTCCTATGGTATAATTTTCCTCGGTTTGTTCGTAAACATCATTTTTTGCATAAGTTGATTCCTCAACATCATTTATTTTGTAAGTTACATATAACTTAGAATTATTTTCTCTAAACAGCAGCCAATCTTTTTCTAAATTCTCAATTTTGGTTTCCACATAAAAAGACGTCACTCTGTCTTTTGGAGATTTTTTAAAGTTCAATAATGCTTTTTGAATGGATTTGCTGAGATGATACTGTACATTAATTAATGCATCCATTTTTTTTATTTATGATATTTGATCTAACTTGAACTTTTAAAATCTGCACAAGATTATAACTTCAAAAAAATTATTTACTCTAAAAAATACCAGATAAATCTAACGAACAAACTTTTAACTTAATAATAAGAATCAATAAAATGTCTATTTTTGTAGCACCAAATAACGTAAGAGTACTCACAGTTTAACATCACACATCACCTCGGTCCACAATGCTGTTCGTCCTAAATTTTCTGATGACCTCCGACGATGATGATGATGATGATCTTTTGTGGGGTGTTGTCTGCTGTACTCCGACTCGGCGTGCTAGCCGGGGTCCTCCCGTCAGCTAGCCTATCTTTTGCTTGACGCGGCGAGCGGGGATTCCAAGATGCCCCGCTTCGGTCGTCGAACTCCACAGCTGATGCACGAGGCGGGGGGGCGGGGGGTTAGTACTGTACCACCCGTCCGCGTTGTCCCGTAATCTTCTGTGTCACCCGGGCAGTCTTGCCCACTCGATCTCGGAAGTAGGGGAAGGTGTTCCCGCCACTCACGTTTCACTGTACTGCACTGAACTACGCAGGGGAATTTGAATTTCCCGCGCGCACTGCACTGTTACTTCACTCACTGCACTGCGATCCAAGCAGATGATGATCTAAGAGGTACGGATGGCATAGTCTCACCGTCCGTACTCCTCACCGTACCTTATCCGCTGCGATCCACAGCGAGTACAGCGGCACTTAACGTCAAAAAACTGGAAGTACTTTTTGAATTTTCAAAATCAAATACCAATCTGGCTTACGAAGGACCAATGTTTTGAGCATACCTTTTACGTACTGGAGAGGGATTCATTCAATAAAACAAATCTCTTGAACTAGGTAGCTATATTTTCATAACACAGGCTTCGCCTGATACAAAACCCAAAACGCATCGATAGCGCGTTCTAGGATCGGACACTTTTACTAGCGCCCTCTAGTTCTTATAATCGAACTAATTAATCTTAAGCTTAAACACTCAGCGAGAGCGGCCGGTGGTGGATCGTGCCGTTCTTTAAGTGCGAGAGAGAGAGCAATATTATTATTATTATTATTATTTATTTATTAAATTTTGCATTGGAGCATTAATTTTTAGAAATTAATATTACTGTCTCGTTCCGGTAATTTATGACCGAGTTTACAGCGAGTGTTTAACGCGACTATAATAGATTTGAATCTCCATTTTATAAGCAAAGTAAGTAGGTAGGTAAACAAAAGTTTGTAAATGGATGTATCTTATGATCGCGTTGGCTTAGAAGTTTGATTTTTTCATAGCTCCAAGGGACAGTAGACCTGAGTATTTGATATGAATTTAAGCTTGATACCTCCACGCGTTCATGAGAAAAAGGGTCTTGACAGACAGACAGACGGACAACAAAGTGATCCTATATGGGTTCCGTTTTTTCCTTTTGAGGTACAGAACCCTAAAAGTGTGATTATTTACCTCTCCTTGCGCCTTCAACTCCTCCCTCGCTTTGGCGTGTTTGGTCGCGAGACGCTGTTGTTCTGCTCTGTACCTCTTCTTCTCATTCTCTTGGAACTGAAAGATAATGTAAGTAATTACACATAGCTCGCAGAAGTAGAAGCGGCAATACTGCCGTCCTATAAAAGGTCGTTAAAAGGTTAAATGCTAAAAGGTCGTTATCCAACAGTTGCTCAATTTCGACTTTTTTATGGCATTGTAATCTGAATAAAAGCTACATCGACCAATTTTATCAGAATTCAAATAGCTTTAATAGTTTTCGAAATATGAAAAAAGAAAATGCCGTTACCGGAACCAAACTAATGTCAATTCTTCTTCTTCTTCTCTCCGTTTATGGCTCCTGTCCGTCATTCGACAGACAATCTTGCCAGTGTCAAGTGATTTGTATTGAATACTTTTTAGTCAAGTCAGTCCATAGTCAAGTCGGCCGTCATTTTGTTTTAAAGAAAATGGTGGCGGTTTTCTTCAAAACATTGGAAACATTTTCGGTCAAATCAGGATATCACATAATACACTTTCATTCC
This sequence comes from Chloroclysta siterata, assembly GCA_932294275.1. Classification (NCBI taxonomy): domain Eukaryota; kingdom Metazoa; phylum Arthropoda; class Insecta; order Lepidoptera; family Geometridae; genus Chloroclysta; species Chloroclysta siterata. The sequence goes on along the minus strand of OW028595.1, from coordinate 1,073,623 downwards.
AAATGCTTACACTTTGTGCTAAGACCTCAAGTAATGTTGGTTAAAATGCCACCGAAATTACACAACACAACTCAAAATAACACTAGAAAAACAAATAAAATGAAAAAGCTATGTTGCTTCTAAAAATGACAGAAAATTAATCCCATTGCTAAGCTTAAAAATGGCTAATGGTTATTTCATTTTACGTCAACTTAAACGGTACGTTGGTTGCCTAGCTTGATTGACGTTAAATATTTTTTGTAAGCTTTGCCGCCTTTTGTTTTTGTCTCGCGTAACTCATTAAGTAGATTTTGCATTTAACGGCCTTTTAGCTATAGGACGGCAGAATAGGCAGGTCGTATAGCTCGAAGAACTGACAACCGCTGGGGAATGAAAGTTCTCATACGGCGACCACGAACTAGCGCGCGTGACTTGCGAGACAACTCTTAAATACACGGTACCTTCTTTTACTCTTACGTGTAACATGTGTTATCAACGAACTTTGAACTCTAAATACATCTAATTCTAATTCGTGGTGGGGGAATGAGATCTGCACGGACGTCCCGCAATGGGGTGTATTGTGCATTGTCCCCTTGCTAACCTCACCCCAGCCAGCCCAACTCCTTAAAATAGCGGAGAAGGACCTCGGGTTGGTGGCAGCAATGTTCAAGCATCCCCGGTGGTGATTTGGATGCAGATGAGAGGAATGACCCGATCAGCTTCTGCAGTCCAGTTTTGGACCTGGCTTCGTTAGTTGCGGAATACATGGTGATAGTACCTTCTTTTACTCTACGTGTAACCTGTGTTATCAACGAACTTTGAACTCTAAACACATGGCGCTAGTACCTTCTTCAGCTTGTCCTTGTCGACGTCATGGCTGGCCCAACGAACTTTGAACTCTAAATACATAGTTCTAGTACCTTCTTCACAGGAACACACGATCACATCTAAATAGTGATTTATTATATTCTACAACTCTAATCCAGCCAGCCTAGATACATTCTTAAAACTAGTAGTTCGCCGAGAACTGAGATCTCGTGATGCGACCCGACGAACGCATCAAAGTTTGAGTACGTAGTAGTCAGAGGCAAGTCCAAACATTATCTTTGTACTTTTTTCTGACTAACTTGGTTTGGTTACCAAGTTTCAACTCTATTGGCCTATTTATTGAAGAGTTCCGTTGAACAGACCTTGGCTCCATCATCAGACCTGGTCGTTGTCACCATTTTGTGAGAACTGAGTACTTCCTTATTTTATTTCAAGAAAAAAAAATAAGAAAAATCAAAGGAACTGGACGACCAGTAGAAAAACCTTGATACCAACGAAACTCTTAGAGATGGGAGCTCTTGGGTTGCTGGTTATCTTAATTTAACTTTTATTATTTTATCTCAACAACCGAGCGTCCCAAAAAAAAAGTAAAAATTGTTTTGGGATGTCCAAACAAAGCCCTTTAATATGACATGTAATTTGATTTTTTTATATAACTTTTTTTATTTTTGCCCTCTTAAAAAACCCCATATCTCAAAAACCCTTCATCCGATTTTACTCATATACTTACCAGTAAATTTCTCAAGTACAAGCTATCGACATATCAAATTTCATGCAGATCGGATCAACGGTTCTAAAGTTATCGCCAGACAAACATACATACATACATACATACATACATACATACATACATAAAATGCCAAATCGCCCAAGTTGAAATGAAGATCTTCGTTCGCTTCGCTCACTCGATCAATTTTGATATCAACTTAAGAAAGCACTGTGCGTTTTCGTCAGCGCGATCTAGCCTGCGGACAAATTTAGTTGCGCCACCTAGTTCTGAAAATGGTACTAACTATTGATCTTTACTAGTTTAACTATACATGGTGCTAGTACCTTCTTCAGCATAACCATAACGACGTCATGGCTGGCCCAACGAACTTTGAACTCTAAACACATGGCGATAATACCTTCTTTTACTCTTACGTGTAACCTGTGTTATCAACGAACTTTGAACTCTAAATACATGGCGCTAGTACCTTCTTCAGCTTGTCCTTGTCGACGTCATGGCTGGCCCAACGAACTTTGAACTCTAAACACATGGCGATAATACCTTCTTTTACTCTTACGTGTAACCTGTGTTATCAACGAACTTTGAACTCTAAACACATGGCGCTAGTACCTTCTTCAGCTTGTCCTTGTCGACGTCATGGCTGGCCCAACGAACTTTGAACTCTAAACACATGGCTATAGTACCTTCTTTTACTACGTGTAACCTGTGTTATCAACGAACTTTGAACTCTAAACACATGGTGGTAGTACCTTCTTCAGCTTGTCCTTGTCGACGTCATGGCTGGCCCAACGAACTTTGAACTCTAAACACATGGCGATAGTACCTTCTTTTACTACGTGTAACCTGTGTTATCAACGAACTTTGAACTCTAAATACATGGTGCTAGTACCTTCTTCAGCTTATCCTTAACGACGTCATAGCTGGCCCAACGAACTTTGAACTCTAAACACATGGCGATAGTACCTTCTTTTACTACGTGTAACCTGTGTTATCAACGAACTTTGAACTCTAAATACATGGCGCTAGTACCTTCTTCAGCTTGTCCTTGTCGACGTCATGGCTGGCGGGAAGCGCGCCGATGCGAAGACTCTCGCGGAACATCATCTCGCGCGCCTTCTGCTCGCCGCGGATGCGCTTCGGCAGCGAGCGCTTCTCGAGCGCTTGGCACTTCGCGAGCTCTTCCTCCTTGCGGGTGTTCTTTCTGTAGTCATAGTCGCGTTAAACACTCGTTGTAAACTCATCAATTATCGGAACGAGACAGCAATATTGCTCTCTCTCTCTCGCACTCAGGAGAACGGCACGATCCTTTTGTTTAAACGCAGAGATGTGCATTATTGGAGTCGATAAGAACTGTCGATACATAGCTCTTCGACCGTCATTATTTTTATCGATAACGTGCATGCGCCCGCGCCGAGTACTCTCAACACTAGTGTTAAGACGAATAATTCATTATATTTATAAACATAATCGTTTCTTCATTGTTTCATGATGTATAAAGGTTAAATTAAATAAATAAATATTGGTGGACATTCCACACACTTACTATCTAGCCCCAAAAAACTAAGCCAAAGCTTGTGATATGGGAACCAGATAGCTGATATACTACTTATACACTTTTTATTTGTAAATACTTACTTATAATATTATATAACACCAAGACAGAGAACAAACATCTATGTTCATCACAGAAATGTTTGTTCTCGGTGGGCATTGAACCCACGGCCTACGGTGCAGAAGGCAGAGCTACTACCAACCGAGCTGTGGAAGCTGTCAATATTGTCTGGCACGTCTCTCGGTTGCCTTTCACGCTGTTGAACAAATATCAAAAGGCAAGGTTACCGTTTGATCTGCTCGAGCTCCTTGTCGTGCCGCACCAGCATCTGGTGGCGCCGCAGCAGGAACTCGTCCTTGAGCTGCCGCTTCGCGAGCTGATGCCGCTCGTGGATCTGCTTCTCCTCCAGCTCCCAGAGCGCCGCTTCGTGGTTCCTCATTATCTGGTATCAATTAAATCAAATATTTGAATTGACAGAACACAAAAATTTAAAAAAAACATACCGGTTAAGATACATGAGTTTTTGACTCTGAATAACAATAAATAATAAAACCAGCCAAGTGCGAGTTGGACTCGCGCACGAAGAGTTTCCGTACCATTATCTATAAAAATGGCAAAAAAATCACATTTGTTGGATGGGAGGCCCCTTAAATATCTATTTTTTTAGTATTTGTTGTTATAGCGGCAACAGAGATACATCCATCTTTGAAAATTTTAACTGTCTAACTATCACGATTCATTACATGGAGGTATTATACTGGAGGGAACCATAAGACTTACATCCTTTTACAACTGTGTATCAAACAGTGATCATCTATCTTTGTTCTTCCCATGTAGCCTAGCTACGAGTAAAAGAAAAGTAGATGTAACTTCACTCACTCCATCTCACTCACTCACTGTCTGCGTAAATCGTGGCCGTCAGTTGATGCAATGTTTTGATCTTGTTTTGACGTTCTAGAAAAACTTGCAGCAACATTGCGATGTAGCGAAAGAAATAATGAAAATTTTTAAAGAATTATTATTGTCTAGGCAAAATATATTTGAAAAGGTGAAAGTATGTCTTGTGAAGCTGTGTTTTGTGTATCAAAAACAACAAAAGGAGGAGTTAAAGACCCGGAATTGTCATTTGATACGTAATATTCTTTTCCTATTTTCATGCTAAAAAAATACGTTTTTTCTTCCATAAAGACTGTAGGAATTACATTATATTAGTACTAGTCATATTTTCCTATGTGAAAATGATGTTATCCCATTAAATATTGCAAAATAAAATAAAATTATTGTTTTAGTCATCTGTTCTAGTGATGTACTTCCACCGACCAATTTAGCTTTATCGATAATATTTTATTTTCCGTTTTTGATATGAAACATCTAATGCGCCGGGTCAGATCGGCTGTTCTGTTGTAGTTTAAATTTTTCACACGGCGTCTCGCGAGTTCGCGACGGCTCAATTTTTGTTAAATTTTACATTATTTTTTTAGGTTCTTATAAATGCCCAGAATGAAGACGGGAGTGGATACAAGCTGTTAGGCGTGAAAACTGATAGACTACAAAATTTTCTTATGCATGGACGAAATGGCCATAAGAAAGTGTATCGAGTGGGATGGACATCGCTCTCAAGGTTAGGTCAATGTGGGAAACATTATTGACGATGATAGTGTTTCAGTGTCTATAATGGTTTTGGGCTTTCGCAATAAAAGTCAGCAACCAGTTAAAATTAAAAAGTTGAATTCCAATTAAAACGCCTTTTTCATCTCTTATTTTCATTTCTTATTCTATCGATATGTTAGTCAATGTTGTCCCTTCTCTAGTCACTCACGCGAACACATACAAACTAACAAAATACGGCCACGCCAAAAACCGAAACACTCCGTCTATATGATACTTAGTCTAAGGAGAAAACATACATTTTCACCATAAAACTTTTTTTCATCTCAGTGAGGATCGCACTCGCGGAGACAGCGCTACAAGCAACACCTCAATCAACTGAGCTATAAAAGACTTTAATCACATTTACGAAATAAGGTTACAGTTACCTGACCTGATGATTCTGCTGCAGATACTGCCTATCCGCCAAGGCCTGCCAGTCGCGATGGTTGGTATTGGTTCGTTATTATTAATTCAATCAAGACAGAGAAAACTTAAATTTCATCACAAAAACTTTCTCATTTAGTGGGGATCGAACTCGCGGTCACAGCGCTACAGGCAACACCACTACCAACTACCAACTGAGCTATAAAGGCTTCGACCACACCAACGATATAATCCATCAGTTACCTGTTTCTCTGCTGCAAATATACTGCTTGGATGGTATTTTTTTTGTTATTAGTAATTTAACGTATTATAGACAGTATTAATGCATACATGCAACATACATTTTCACCACAATTTTTTTTCATTACAGTGAGGATCGAACTCGCGGTCACAGCGCTACAGGCGACACCACTACCAACTGAGTTATAAAGGCTACTAGCGGCCTGTCCCAGCTTCGCATGGGTGGTCATAAATTTTTTGAACATTTTAGGATAAACTTAAACCGTGGGTTCGAGCCTGGCGTCTACTTATTTCATACATTTGCACGCGCTTCTCCTTGAGTAAGTGAAATCGCACCCCGCGCGAGACCCGTGGACCCGTTAACATTTTTAATTTCGTCATATCTTTTGAATGGAATGTCCGATTTGAAAAATTTAAGAAGTAATCTATAGGTATTGAAACCGTCTTAATTATGAAATGATTTATTTGTATAAGGATTAATACCAAGGTACAAATAAAGACCCTTTTCTAGCGGAGGCATTTCAATTAATTTTTTATAATAAAAGAACACTTATTGTGACATAACTATAATAGTTAGACATATGCTGTCGCGACATTTTTTGTAGATGATGACGTGTTCTACAAAATCGTAGTACATTATTTTGTTCTATCATCAATAGTTTTCGCAGCGCACGCGATGTAAGGTTTTTGGTTTCCACCTTGGGTTACATTATTGGAGTTTTAGTAAGGATCCCTGATTTTTTTGAAAATATAATATAGCCTATGTTACTCAGGGATAATGTAGCATTCTAATGGTGAAAGAATTTTTGAAATCGGACCAGTAGTTTTTGAGCCTATTCGTTACATACAAAAATACAAAAATACAAAAATACAAAAATACAAAAATACAAAAATACAAAGTTTACCTCTTTATAATATTAGTGTAGATGTAGATGACCACACCAACGATATAATCCATCAGTTACCTGTCTCTCTGCTGCAGATATACTGCTTGGATGGTATTGTCTTTGTTATTAGTAATTTTTAACGTATAATATTATACATTAAATAATATTGCATTTTAATATTATAGACAGACAAATGTGTGCATCGAGACATCTCTGTCTCATACATTGCAACGGTCACAGCGCTACAGGCGACACCACTACCAACTGAGCTATAAAGGCTATGACCACTCCAACGAAATAAGCCATCAGTTACTGCTTGGATGGTATTGTTTCTGTTATTAGTAATTTAAAGTATTATAGACAGCATCAAGACAGAGAAAACATAAATTTTCACCACAAAACTTTTTTCATCTCCGTGAGGATCGAACTCGCGGTCACAGCGCTGCAGGCGACACCACTACCAACTGAGCTGTAAAGCCTATGATCGCACCTACGAAATAAGCCGTCGTTACCTGATGCTTCTGCTGCAGATACTGGCGGTCCGCCAAGGCTTACCGATGTGGTTGGTAATGTTTTTGTTATTATTAATTCAAATAAGACAGAGGAAACATAATTTCTTCACAAAACTTTTTCATTCAGTGGGGATCGAACTCGCGGTCACAGAGCTACAAGCAACACCTCAATCGAGCTATAAAAGACTTATTTATTACAGGTTACAGTTAAGTCGCGATGGTTGGTATTGTTTCGTTATTATTAATTCAATCAAGACAGAGAAAACATAAATTTCATCACAAAAACTTTCTAATTTAGTGGGGATCGAACTCGCGGGCACAGCGCTGCAGGCGACACCACTACCAACTGAGCTATAAAGGCTATGACCGCACCTACGAAATAAGCCATCAGTTACGTTGTTTTTCTGCTGCAGATATACTGCTTGGATGATATTGTCTTTGTTATTAGTAATTTTTAACGAATAATATTAAACATTATATAATATTATATACATTTTCACCACAAAACTATTTTTCATCTCAGCGGGGATCGAACTCGCGGTCACCGCACTGCAGGCGACACCACTACCAACTGAGCCGTAAAGACTACGACCATACTTACGAAATAAGGCTACAGTTACCTGATGCTTCTGCTGCAGATACTGGCGGTCCGCCAGGGCCTGCCGGTCGCGGTGGTTGTCGTGTATGCGGCGCAGCGTGGCGTCGTGCTCGTCCGCCAGCGCGGCCACGTGCGCGCGCTCGCGCTCCGCGTGCTCGCCGTCCAGCCGCGCGCGGTGCACGCGGTACGCCTCCTTGCGCCGCTCCTTCGGGACCAGCTCCACCTCCTGTCACACATACTATTCAATGAGCATCGGTGGTCTAATGGGAGTCTTCTCTTGTGGTATCAGATCCACTTCCTGAAATGGAATGGAATGAGCATCGGTGGTCTAATGGGAGTCTTCTCTTGTTGTACCAGCTCCACTTCCTGAAATGGAATGGAATGAGCATCGGTGGTCTAATGGGAGTCTTCTCTTGTCGTGTCGTGATTATGTTCACCTTTTTCTGTTATGCCTACGCCTCACTGCATTCGATTGGCACCACTCTGGAGCTTCAATATTGTATTATAACAAGGATCGTCCAAAAGAACGGTAGGAACCGAGCCGTAAGTTTGTTCTAGGCTTTGGTCGCGTGGAACTGGCACCTAGAGTCACCTAGCTTTAAGACGTATCGAAGTGATCCTTGTGATTTTATTGAATAACTTCCTGTTAACATTTCAATCAATATAACAGCTCATACTAACCTAGCCTCCTTGAAGCCGGGTACTCATCTACGAGCTGTAACCAAACATACGTGGTTCACCTGCCGCGATTGACAACGCGCTGTGCTCACATCGAGCTGGTCTCTTGTCGTGTCACTAGTTTCTTTCGAAACAGTGTGGTGAAAGGATTTTAAGTGCGCCTCGAGAGGCTCATTTCGAGCACTTTACTTTTTAGGTTCTACGACATGCCGGTTTCCTCACGATGTTTTCCTTCACCGTTTGAGAGTACTGGCATTGTGCACATTCATTTTTGAACAAAAAAACTCATTGAATGAATGAATGATTTTAGAATCAGCTTCAAATTCAGCTTGTCTCTGAACAGCCTTATTTCGTGCTCCAACTGTCGGATCGTTGCGCTCTCGCCTGCCTCTACCAGCTTAAAGTTAGATGTATTACCTGCTCCATGAGCCTCAACTCCTTCTTCAGCGTGTCTCCAAACAGCCTCAACTCGTTCTGCAACTATCGGCTCGCTGCGCTCTCTCCTAAGTCTCTTAGCTAGAAGTTAATGTATTACCTGCTTCATTAGCCTCAGTTCCTTCTTCAGCGTGTCTCTGAACAACCTCAGGTCGTTCTCCAACTGCCGGCTCGCTGCGCTCTCGCCAGAGTCTCTTAGCTTGAAAGATTTATTACCTGCTTCATTAGCCTTAGCTCCTTCAGCGTGTCTCTGAACGGCCTTAGCTCGTGTTCCAAATATCGGCTCGCTGCGCTCTCGCCAGCCTCTATCAGCTAGAAGTTAGATGTATTACCTGCTTCATTAGCCTCAGTTCCTTCTTCAGCGTGTCTCTGAACAGCCTCAGCTTGTGTTCGTGCTCGGCCCTGAGTCTCTTGGCGGCGGCTCTCAGCTCGTGCTCCAACTGCTGCTCCGCTCGCTCGGCGTTGGCTCGCTGCGCTCTCGCGAGGGTCTCTAGGTCCGTGTCGTGTCCGCGCGATAGCGAGGCTAGCTCCGCTTCGAATCTGGAACGTACGGATAAAATAAATAAGTCTTCACGTGTAAAGTTCTCACAGGATCTCGTGGCGGTTACACCCCTTTCACACGGCAGTCCTGTTTAGCAGGACCGGCTTTTTACGGTATCCTGCAAAACTGGACGCTGTGTTCACATGGCAGTTCAGTTTTGCAGGATTCAGTGATAAACGTGATACAAATATGAGAAAAAGAGTGTCCAGCAAAAAACCGCACGCAGGTAGCCGTGTGAACACTGCTATTTAAATATACAGGGTGTAAAGTCATGTACGACATTAAATTGAACCACGTATTCCTATTTACATTTTTAGATTTTAGGCGTTGGTTTTATCAAAAAAGCCTGAATATTTATCGAGATATCGATACTATTCCAATAAATACGTTTTACACAACCTGTATCTCTAATCGCCGGTGCTGAGGTCAAATTTCCGGGGTCATGAAGTCAATGTCTCATCAATGAAACGAAAAAAAAGGACAGAGTTACCATATTAATACGCGTTAGAGCGTATACAAAACATATCTGTACGCTAAGTCGCTCACGTTGTCAAATTTCGCTTTGCGACAAGGACAGATATCATTCCGCGTCCGTGTGTGATAGAGACAGATAGGTACGCAGCGATCCCACTCTGGCCGGCGCGTCGGCCGAGAAACAATATTTTTATTTCTGTCAGTAAGCGTCTTGCTAGCGACCTTGACCTATCTAATTTTGAAAATTGTACATTCGTCTTATTACTAGTGAATAGTGTCTAGATTTGGTACCGCGAAATAGACTCTTTTTGTGAGTGTGTGTGTCTTGTTAATGTCATCAAAATGCAGAACTTATTGGGAAAGTTATTAGTGAAATTAGGCATTGTCCTACCAAACCCTAGAACAGTTGTAGGAGCTCTTCAACGCATTAATTTGTGTGTGCAACGTGGGAATCCACGTAAGGCACACTTGGCATATTGGATACGGATTTGAGGTAACTAGTTTTATATTTTCCACATGCCGCGCTATCGGCAAATCAAAGACGCCGGCCGCCGCGCGCATGCGCCGGCGCGGCGCTGCAAGGCCAGCGTAAACGTAGGCATTCGTAGTATGTAGGTATGTGTGTGTGCGGTTTCTACGCGCGGCATAGAATGAGCGTACGTTGCTTTGTTTGTGTGTTTATACAGAATGCTTAATAATTTTATGCTTAATCTGATATTTAGTTTGTTTGAAAATAAAAAAAACTCAATTATGAATGAATGTAAATAAAACCTTTTTTAAATCAATACTAGATAGTAGCACTACACGTGTATTAATTTAATGTCGTACAAGCGTTTACACGCTGTATATGTGTGATTAAACGGGATCCCACTTTTTACTGGATTACTGATCCAGTTTCTAGTGACAAAACCGAATGGCACAATTCGACCGGATCGGTTTTTTGCAGGATCTCGCATGCGGGATCCTCGTGTGAACGCTAGCATATAAACACATTCGCCATCAAACTGGATCCTGCAGAAAACGGGATCCTGCAAAAAACTGGACTGCCGTGTGAAAGGGCTGTTAGGGTCATGGCAGAATAACAGTAATACCCTGCAAAGTAACTAAAATCTTAAAACCCTACACTGTGAACCCTACAGGTGCTGTGCGTAGTAGTAGAGCTCTTTGTGTGTGGCTCGTCCGGGGAAGTACTACCACCACGCCTTTTTCTGCCGCCAAGCAGCAACGCTGTGTTTCGGTTTGAAGAGTGTGGTTGCCGGTGTAATTACAGCCACATGAGGCTCAACATCTGTATGTTACGTAAAAATTTCTAAAAACATGGGTCAAGAGATTGACAGCTCTTTATACCACACTGAAAAATCCTTATTATTTAAAAAATCTTTATTGATATTTTATAATCTTCCTCTCTCTTGTCGTGCCACTAGTTTCTTTCGAAACAGTGTGGTGAAAGGATTTTAAGTGCGCCTCAGGAGGCTCCTTTCAAGCATTTGACACATGTTATAGAACTTTATAGGTTCTACGACATGCCGGTTTCCTCACAATGTTTTCCTTCACCGTTTGAGAGTACTGGCATTGTGCACATACATTTTTGAACAGAAAAACACATTGGTGCACGACCGGTTTCGAACCCACAACCTTAGGACCGGAAGGCGAGGCCGCTACCACTAGACCACCAGTGCTCTCTTATAATCTTCCCAAAGTTATTATCGCAGTGGGATTTGAATTCACGACCTTCCCCTTGCTCCGTATTCGCCTCGCTAACCACCTATTAGAAGAATAGAAGACCCATGAGATTACATGAGAAGAAGACCCGCGCTACTCACTTCTTCTCCTGCTGCTCTCTCAGCTGCAACTCCTTCGCGTTGAGGTCCTGGAACTGCTTCTGCTCTATCTTCTGCAGCATCTTGATCTCGCGCAGCTCCTGCTTGCGGAGCGCGTGGTCGTCCCACGTGCGGCCGCTTTCTTCGTCGCCCCATATCACCTGGGAAATAAATTTATGTTAGACTAGCGGCCTGTCCCAGCTTCGCAATGCCGCTGGGAAATATAATATATCCTATGTTAATTTTTATTTGTTTTTATAGTGTTTACTACACTTAAGGAAAATCACAAAGATTTAATATAGTCCCAAAAGTTATTACCCGAGTGGGATTTGAGTTGGTTAGCGCGGCCCCGTATCAAGGGGAAGGTCGTGGGTTCAAATCCCACTCGGGTAATAACTTTTGGGACTATATTAAATCTTTGTGATATCCTATGTTACTCAGGGATAATGTAGCATTCTAATGGTGAAAGAATTTTTGATATCGGACCAGTAGTTTTTGAGCCTATTCGTTACATACAAAAATACAAAAATCCAAATGTTTCCTCTTTATAATATTAGTGTAGATAAGCATCCACCATCAGCAAGACATATCAAAAAAATGGCTGATGGAACAAGCATCACATCTGATGTTAAGTGGTATGGTAACCATCACCCATAACAAAGCATTGCCTCGGAAGTCACGCTCGATACAAACGTGTTCTAAGATGCACTGCCCTGCGTCCATCAACTTGAAGCATACAGATGTTAAGCCTCATGTGCCTGTAATTACACCGGCAACCACACTCTTCAAACGGAAACACAGCGTTGCTGCTTGGCGACAGAAAAAGGCGTGGTGGTAGTACTTCCCTGGACGAGCCACACACAAAGAGCTCTACTACTCTTCTAACTCTGATCATTCATGATAATGAAGATGTTGCAAGTACCTTGGAAGTGGTAGTGGTGACCATAACGCCGTCTATCTCAAACTTGCGCGTGCGCTTCCTCGTCTTCTTCTTGAGGTTCGCCAGGTGGATGTCTTCCTTGGAGCGCTGGATCCTGTTCTCCTGGGGCTTCCTCCGCAGCACCACCTGCTCTGTATCATCGTGGTGGTTCTCTGCGTTTACTCTGCGATAAACAAAACTGTGAATCTCTAGCGGTTTTGGCAGCGCACGCCAGAATAGCTTGCAGATGGTAGATTTTTTCCTACTTACTTGACACTTATCGTCATATTTTGGACAATTCACACAATATCTTTATAAATTGTGGCCTATGTGTTAATCTGATGTATAAGCTATATTATTGTAAAGTTTCATTATAATCCATTCAGTAGTTTTTACGTGAAAAAGTAACAACCATCCATCCATACTTACAAACTTTCGCGTTTATAATATTTATAAATTAGACACACTTCGGCAAGAAGCTCACCTGGCAGATCCATTAAGATGCGTAAGCAACAGCCGGTCGTCCTGCGAGGGGGTGGCAGGGGAAGTCCCGGGGCTGGGCGGCGTGGGCGGGGAGCTGGTAGCGAGGGAGTCGGCGTCGTGGCCGGCGCGGGAAGAAGACGACGCGACGCTGCCGCTGTCGGATTGTGACCTCCTGGAACAAACATTTCATTTTTATACACTGATGAAAAGAATTTCAATGATAGATACAGATTACAGATATATATGATTATAGATTTGAGAGCACTGGTGGTCTAGTGGTAGCGGCCCCGCCTTCCGATCTTAAGGTCGTGGGTTCGAAAGCGGTCGTGCACCTAAGAGTTTTCTGTTCCAAAATGTATGTGCACAATGCCAGTACTCTCAAGCGGTGAAGGAAAACATCCTGAGGAAACCGGCATGTCGTAGAACCTAAAAAGTTCTATAACATGTGTCAAGTGCTCGAAGGAGCCTCTTCGGGGTGCACTTAAAATCCTTTCACCACACTGTTTCGAAAGAAGCTAGTGACACGACAAGAGAGAATGATAGATAGCTAACACTATTAAACATTTATCTAGGCGAAACTTAAACTGAGACTACAGAGGTTCTTCAACACGCATTACGTTAAGGGGCTGAAAATTACAGCCTTCACAGCTCAGTTGGTAGTAGCTCTGCCTTCTGCGCCGTAGGCCGTGGGTTCGATACCCACCGAGAACAAACATTTATGTGATGAACGAACATAGATGTTTGTTCTCTGTCTGAGTATTATTTAATTATTTTTTTTTACACTATTATTGGATACCTTGTATATACAATATATTAATAAATATATAAATATTGGTGGACATTCCACACAGCACTATCTCGCCCCATACTAAGCCACAGCTTGTGATATGGGAACCAGATAGCTGATATACTACTTATATACTTTTTTTTGTAAATACATACTTATCTCTAATACTATAAGAATCAAAGTCCTGACTGACTGACTGACTGACTGACTGACTGACTGACTGACATATAGACAACGTACAGCCTAAACCGCTGGTCCTAGAGACTTGAAATTTGAGGAGTACATAGGTCTTATGGCGTAGAGGTGTACTAAGAAGGGATTTTTGGAAATTCAACCCCTAAGGGTGTAAAAAGGGATGAAAACGTTTGTATGAAAAATTGTATTCCTTGAACCTACAAATTTGAAACTTGGAGTACATATACTTAAAGACAAAAAAATAGTAAAGGCATTTTTAGTTTTTTAAAACTACCCTTAATAAGTGTGCAAAGGGACGTAAAAGTTTGTATGGGAGTTTTTTGACCGCTGGTCCTAGAGACTTGAAATTTGAAGAGTACATAGGTCTTATAGCGTAGAGGTGTACTAAGAAGAGACTTTTGGAAATTCAACCCATAAGGGTGTAAAAAGGGATGAAAACGTTTGTATGAAAAATAGTATTCCTTGAACCTACAAACTTGAAACTTGGAGTACATATACTTAAAGACAAAAAAATAGTAAAGGCATTTTTAGTTTTTTAAAACTACCCTTAATAAGTGTGCAAAGGGATGTAAAAGTTTGTATGGGAGTTTTTTGACCGCTGGTCCTAGAGACTTGAAATTTGAAGAGTACATAGGTCTTATAGGGTAGAGGTGTACTAAGAAGAGACTTTTGGAAATTCAACCCATAAGGGTGTAAAAAGGGATGAAAACGTTTGTATGAAAATTAGTATTCCTTGAACCTACAAACTTGAAACTTGAAGTACATATACTTAAAGACAAAAAAATAGTAAAGGCATTTTTAGTTTTTTAAAACTACCCTTATTAAGTGTGCTAAGGGATGTAAAAGTTTGTATGGGAGTTTTTTGACCGCTGGTCCTAGAGACTTGAAATTTGAAGAGTACGTAGGTCTTATAGCGTAGAGGTGTACTAAGAAGGGATTTTTGGAATTTCAACCCCTAAGAGTGTAAAAAGGGATGAAAATGTTTGTATGAAAAATAGTATTCCTTGAACCTACAAACTTGAAACTAAGAGTACATATACTTCAAGGCAAATAAAAAAGAAATGCATTTTTAGTTTTTTAAAACTACCCTTAATAAGTGTGCAAAGGGATCTCAAAGATTGTATGGGAGTTTTTTGACCGCTGGTCCTAGAGACTTGAAATTTGAAGAGTATACAAGGTGTTCCTTAAGTTGTGTATATAAACTTCAGGGGGCTAAAGTACCCATCAATATGAACAACTTTTTCTAAGGAACCAACACTGTGAACGCGAAAAAAAAAACAGCTGTTTCATACAAAAGTTCAATACCTACCAGGCTAAAATGTATGAAACAGCTGTTTTTTTTTTCACGTTCACAGTGTTGGTTCCTTAGAAAAAGTTGTTCATATTGATGGGTACTTTAGCCCCCTGAAGTTTATATACACAACTTAAGGAACACCTTGTATAGGTCTTATGGCGTAGAGGTGTACTAAGAAGGCATTTTTGGAAAATCAAACCCTAAGGGTGTAAAAAGAGTTGAAAACGCTGGTATGAAAAAAAATATTCTTTGAATCTACAAACTTGAAACTTGAAGTAGATGTACTCCAAGGCTAAAAATTAGGAAAGGCATTTTAAGTATTTTAAAACTAACTACCTTTAATAAGTGTGCAAAGGGATGTCAAAGTTTGTATGGGAGTTTTTTGACCGCTGGTCCTAGAGACTTGAAATTTGCAGAGTATATAGGTCTTATGGCGTAGAGGTGTACTATAGAGGAGGTAATTATACTAAGAAACAAATAATTAAGAATGACGCTTTTGATAATTACCTCTGCAAAGGGTGCAAATGACTGTAAAAGTTTCAAGTTTTATATGGAAGATTTTTAACGTGTAGTGTAATTAACTTCAAACTAAAAGAAAATATGTTCTGTGTATAAATAACAAAAATACAGTTTGATTTTCGAAAACAACTCCTAAAAGGTTACCCTCCTTCGTTGCGCTCGAGTAAAAAGGATACAACGAGGCGTCAATGTTTGTAAGGGACATTCTGAAAACGGGAAACTTGAGTTGGCACGCAGAGATCTGAGGGTAGGTATCTACCGTGCCTGTGGATCAAAGTCGTGAAGCTGTTTCGTTTCGTTTGTTTTTGGGGTAGAAACTAGGAACAAATAAGTACATAGTTTCCGTGTAAGGTTGTCTTTGTTGTATTTGTCATGTTTGTGCTTAACTCAGTACCTATACCTACCTACCTAATATAGGTAATGTACGCCTATAGGTATTTAAAATCCTACCCTAATAATATACAAATCAATGCGAAAGTTACGATGTTGGGATGTTTGTGGCTCAATCACGGCTCACCACTTCAACGCGTGCGAAGCCGCGGGAAGCCACTAGTAATATTATATAAGTAACACCCAGACAGAGAACAAACATCTATGTTCATCACACAAATGTTTGTTCTCGGTGGGGATCGAACCCACAGCCTACGGCGCAGAAGGCAGAGCTACTACCAACTGAGCTGTGAAGGCTGTCAAATATTATAAGTACCTATGTATTTACAAAAAAAGTATATACAACGTGTAAACGACTGTACGACATTAAATTAATACACGTGTAGTACTACTATCTAGTATTGATTTAAAAAAGGTTGTATTAACATTCATTCATAATTGAGATTTTTTTATTTTCAAACAAACTAAATATCAGAATAAGCATAAAATTATTGAACATTCTGTATAAACACACAAACAAAGCAACGTACGTTCATTCAATGCCGCGCCCCGCGCGCAGAAACCGCACATACCTACATACCTACTACGACTAAACCTAAACTGTGCCGCGCGCCCGTGCCTAAAGGTGAACGCCCTTTCAGCGCGGGCGCGCGGCCGGCGGCGGCGTCTTTGATTCGCCGATATAGTAGAGCAACGTTAGCATGTAGGAAAAATAAAACTAGTTAGGTGCCTCAAATCCGTACGTTTCCAATATGCTCACGTTGTTGCATGTTGCACATACAAATGAATGCACTGAAGAGCTCCTTCAACTGTTCTAGAGTTTGTTTTGTATGCCTAGTTTCACAATTATCTTTCCTTTCATAATACAAGTTCTGCATTTTGATGACATTAACAAGACACACACACTCACACAAAAAGTCTATTTCGCGGTATCAAATCTAGACACTAGTCACGAGTAATAACACGAATTTACAATTTTCAAAATTAGATATGTCAAGGTCGCTACCAAGGCGATTGTTTACTAAATAATAATGTCTT
This sequence comes from Chloroclysta siterata, assembly GCA_932294275.1. Lineage (NCBI taxonomy): Eukaryota > Metazoa > Arthropoda > Insecta > Lepidoptera > Geometridae > Chloroclysta > Chloroclysta siterata. The sequence continues at coordinate 1,056,690 of OW028595.1, read as the reverse complement.
TCACTGGCCACCGGGCGGCAGCGTGGCACATAGTGGGGCGCGCTACGTACCTATCTGTCTCTATCACACACGTAAGCGGAATGCACAGCGAAATTTTACAATGTGAGCGCACAAATATGTTTCTTATGCGGTCTAACGCGTATAAATATGATATCTTTGTCCTTTTTTTCGTTTGATTGATGAGTCACATGACTTCATGACCCCGGAAATTTGACCTCATCACCGGCGATTAGAGATACAGGTTGCATAGAAATTATTTATTGGAAAAGTATCGATATCTCGATAAATATTCAGGCTTTTTTGATAAAACCAACTCCTAAAATCTAAAAATGCAATTAGGAGTACGTGTTTCAATTTAATGTCGTACATGACTTTACACCTTGTATGTAGTATATCAGCTATCTGGTTCCCATATCACAAGCTTTGACTTCGTTTGGCGCGAGATAGTGCTGTGTGGAATGTCCACCAATATTTATTTTATTTATTTAATTGTTAAACAACTTCTCAGTCGTCCTTTTCAACTTTTAGAAAAATATAAAACCACTGAACTTATCTACGAATACTTGGATAAGTTCTGCTCAAACATCTTGACCAGGCAAAATTTAATTTTGAACAAATACATGGGGAGAGAGTTAAAAATATGCCAAACAACATCACATGATTAATGGACGACCCCCAAGTAATCCTTCTAAAATATTTTAAACGCGAAAGTTAGTAAGTATGGATGGATGGATGTTTGTTACTCTTTCACGTGAAACTTACTGAATGGATTATAATGAAACTTTACAATAATATAGCATAAACATCAGAATAACACATAGGCTACAATTTATAAAGATATTGTGTGAATTGTCCAAAATATGACGATAAGTGTCAAGTAAGTAGGAAAAAATCTACCATCTGCGAGCTATTCTGGCGTGCGCTGCCAAAACCGCTAGAGTTACACATAATATGTACTACGCCACGCTAATATAAGCTACTCGAAATACTAATCCTGCGCAGACGAAGTCGCGGGCACCGGATTGTATTAAAACAAAACGTTATTCCAATGCTTACCTCTCAAAGCTGTCGGGACTGAGGCGAGTGGAGCCGGAGCCGAGCGCTATGTGCGTAGCGGCCGAGTCTTTAACCCGCACCTCCTCGTTGCCCACTGTCACTACCGACACGTGCGACGTATCCTGGAGAGGAAACTAGCTGTTAGAACTACAATTTAGTCAAAGTCAAAGTCAAGCTGTTTTTTTTTATTTAAGCGCTTCTTCTTTCTCGTCTCCACGATTCTTAGCTGGGCCATTATATGTGATTTTAAGAGTAGTAAAGCTCCTTGTGAAGGACTCGTCCGGGGAAGTACTACCACCACGCCTATTTCTGCCGCCAAGAAGCGTTGCTGTGTTTCGGTTTGAAGAGTGTGGTTGCCGGTGTAGTTACAGGCACATGAGGCTTAACATCTGTATGCCTCAAGTTGATGGACGCAGGGCAGTGCAACGTAGGCCACGTTCCTATCGTGCGTGACTTAGGAGGTGATGCTTTGTTATATGTGATGGATACCACTTAAAATCAGGTGGGCCAGCTGCTTGTTCCATCAGCTAGTAGTATAAACTTACCAGATTGAGGCCATTAGTGGTGCTGTCGTCAAAAACTCCGGAATCGATGGCGGCGGCTCCAGGACTCAATATCAGCACTTCGCTGCTATCCAGCCGACGGCCTCGAGTCTTTTCTGTAAAGTGAATGAGGCTTTATTAGTAACGACATAAGAAAAAATTTGAATAACCTCGTCAATTGATAATTCTCTCTCTTGTCGTGTCACTAGGTCCTTTCGAAACAGTGTGGTGAAAGGATTTAAAGTGCACCTCAAGGGGCTCCTTTTGAGCACTTGACTCATGTTATAGATCTTTTTAGGTTCCACGACATGCCGGTTTCCTCACGATGTTTTCCTTCACCGTTTTGAGAGTACTGGTCAAAGTCAAAGTCAAAGTCAATAGGTATTTATTCAATAAAATCACAAGGATCACTTTGAAACGTCTTAAAGCTAGGTGACTCTAGGTGCCAGTTCCACGCGACCAAAGCCTAGAAGAACAGGCAACAAACTTACGGCTTGGTTCCTACCGTTCTTTTGTATGATCCTTTTACAATGTAATATAATATATTATTGAAGTTAAGTGAGGCGTAGGCATACAGGAAAAGGTAAACATAATCAAATTTATAAGACAGCACACGCTACGCTTCAATTGCATTGTGCACATACATTTTTGAACAGAAAAACTCATTGGTGCACGACTGGTTTCGAACCCACGACCTTAGGGTCGGAAGGCGGGGCCGCTACCACTAGACCACCATTGCTCAATTGATAATTGAATGGCGTATTGTATTTTTGCATTATTAGAAACTTATGGGCGCCTGGTACTTCTCAACTTGTCCAGTTATTTTCGAAGAAGCTGATTTTCATTTAATCAAACCAGTGCCAGTACTTTCAAACGGTGAAGGAAAACATCGTGAGGAAACCGGCATGTTGTAGAACCTTAAAATTTTTAAAACATGTGTCAACTGCTCGAAAGAGCATCCTTTGAGGCGCACTTTGCACTTTCAAATCAAATATTTTATATTGTCAGAATTTTAGTTACAAACATATAGGTCTTCTTAAAAATAATAGTATCACTAAAATCCTACCAATACAGGCGAACAATATTATTTAGATACCTACCTACCGTCCTAGGAAGAGTCCTTAACAAAATAGCAAGGTAGGACGCTGCAGTACTGACAACAATAACACACTGGTACCAACCCCATAAATTTGTAGTTTATACAATGTTTCAATATTATTTTTCAAAATGTCCGTAAAAATTTCTAATAGCACATACTGTTTCGAAAGAAACCAGTGACAAAACCAGAAAAAGACTCAAAATCACAAACGTTAGTTAAGAATAGTTACCTGTATAGGAGCTGGTACAATCCAAGGAGTCCAGCGAGGAAGGCGCGAAGCAGTCGTCGTCAGAAGACGAGCCGGCTCCCACGATCACCACCTCGTCCGCTATCGGCGGAGTGGTGGATATCGTCACCGCGTTCGGTGGCAACTGGAAACGACACAGGAATATATTGATAAGTATACATAGCTACCATTTTATATTTCAACTTTTGCCTTTTCTTTTTAATAAATATTGTCTTTCTTTCTTTCTTGACCTGGTACTGGTACATCATATCGCCAGACTATTTTTTATACTGCCAAGTAAGCAAACAAGCATACGGCCCACCTGATGGGAAGCGGTTACCGTAGCCTATGGACGTTTGAAACACCAGAGGTGTCACACGCGCGTTGCTGACCCTTTAAATGTTTTAGAACGCCTTTTTTGAAGAACCCCATGCTGTACTCTACAGGGAAAACATCCGCAGGGAGCGCATTCCACAACCTTTAGAGTGCGCGGGAGGAAGTTCCGTACTTATTGCCGTATCGGTAATTTCATCGGCATCGGTACTAAAATATCGATATTCTCAATAAGTATACGTATATTTCCGGTTTTATGCACGCAAAATATCGGTATATGTAAAAAGCGCGCGAAATATGCACGAACTGGCAAGAACGCGCTCGCGCCGGAGAGCTGGCAACGTCGCGGCGTCGCGAGAACCGCTATGAATACCGGTTTTTTTTTATACAACTAGCTGATGGAACAAGCAGATGGCCCACTTGATGTTAAATGGCAACCATCACCTATAACAAAGCATTGCCTCGCAAGTCACGCACAATAAGAACGTGCCCTACGATGCACTGCCCTGCGTCCATCAACTTGAGGCATACAGATGTTAAGCCTCATGTGCCTGTAATTACACCGGCAACCACACTCTTCAAACGGAAACACAGCGTTGCTGCTTGGCGGCAGAAAAAGGCGTGGTGGTAGTACTTCCCCGGACGAGCCACACACAAAGAGCTCTACTACTTTTAAAAACTCTTAGAGCAAAGTATCGATACTCGAATTTATTGAAATGATAGTATCGTTATTTATTACCGCTATAATACCAATATTATTGGTACCGGTATCAAGCCCTGACTGGGACACGACACGAGTAGAACTAACCTGTGCAGCGGTAGTGAGCACCGGCGGATGCGTAGTGGTGACGGTGACGAGTCCGGCCGGCGTGCACGCCGCCAGGGAGTTGGGTTCGACGTCCAGCACGGCGTCCGCGAGCCGCGCGCTGTCCTCTGTCACCGACACCACCACGGGAGAGGCGACTATCACCACCTGCGCCGAAGACTTCGAGCTTTCTTTGGATTGCGGCTGGAATATAAAAATATAATCATTTTTAATTCTAATTTTATTTAAATCAGTCCTAATTATAATTTTAAGAAATTTACTTAAATATATAAATATTGGCGGACATTCCACACAGCACTATCTAGCCCCAAACTAAGCCAAAACTTGTGATATGGGAATCAGACAGCTGATATAATACACTAGCTGGTGCCCGCGACTTCGTCTGCGCAGGATTAGTATTTCGAGTAGCTCATATTAGCGTGGCGTAGTACATATTATGTGTAACTCTAGCGGTTTTGGCAGCGCACGCCAGAATAGCTCGCAGATGGTAGATTTTTTCCTACTTACTTGACACTTATCGTCATATTTTGGACAATTCACACAATATCTTTATAAATTCTAGCCTATGTGCTATTCTGATGTATAAGCTATATTATTGTACAGTTTCATTAAAATCCATGCAGTAGTTTTTACGTGAAAGAGTAACAAACATCCATCACATCCATCCTTACAAACTTTCGCGTTTATAATATTAGTAGGATTTATTTAGTAACTTACCGTAACAGGCCTAACTTCGACATGCGACAACCTCTTCTCCTCTTTCCGCCTCTCCTCCTTCCTGACTCCCAACTCCTGGACTCTCTTCTCGTCAGCCGAGTTCGAGCGAGAGAAACTCCTCTCTATCCTCTTTATCTCAGCGTTCACTTTGTTCACTTCCCTCACTTCAGACTTGTCCGAGTCCACAACTTCCACGACCGGTCTGTCTTCGGAGCTGGATCTCGAGTGTCGTTTCTCGATTCGGCTGATCTCCGCGCTGACTCGGTTGGACTCTATCTTGTCCTGCAGGCTCTGCGTGCTGAGTTTGAAGCTCTGTTCGTCTGTGGACGAGGATCTTGACGTTTTCTTGACATCCTTCACTTCTGTGTTCTTGGCTTCGACGCGTTCGTCGACAGAGCTGGATCTTGTGAACTCGGTCGAGTTCGAGCGCGATTCTTTGACTAGGACTCTGGTGTCTGTCTGGTTTTCCTTTTCGGGCGTTTCCTTTGGTTTTTCTGGAGATTTCTCCGGTGATTTGTCTGCTTTTTTGTCTTGTACTGCTTTTTCGGCGTCACGGCAAACCTGTAATATAGCATTGTTACTTTAATCGAATCCTACGTTTATCTATTTTACTCTACTTATACTATGTGTAAACTTATTGTACTGTATTATATTAATAACCCTGGCTCACTGATACACCAAGCCGGTATTGGCTTGGTGTATCAAGTACGAGTTTTGTTTACAATAATTGGTTTTTCGTTTATGTTCCGTGTTCATTGCGGGTTTTGTATGAAGACGTGATAGAGATTCCGATACGGAACTAATATGTTCTACTACTAATTTTCATCATACTTGCAACATAAAGTTCCGTATCGGTATCTCTATCGCGTCTTCATACAAAACCCGCAATGAACACGGAACATAAACGAAGAACCAAATATGGTAAACACAACTCATACTTGGGATACTGGTCTCCTGTACGCGTCCCGTAGTTCACATTCCGTGAGCCCCGGTTTTCCCGCCTACCCTCGTCGCCGTCCCGCCAAGGTGTGGCTGACATTGACAGTTCAGAAGCTTGACACTAACAGTTGCCTAACCGCTTGTGCATATGAGATAGGGTATTATATCTACTAGATAGATAAATCCACCGATATTATATAAACAGAGTGAATTTTTGAAGTGGGAGTGGAAGGCAAATCTGAAACTATGAAGAATAGCGAAAAGTACTCAAAAGTGTCTCGGGCCCGATTTTGATGAAAACTTATAAATATTACCTATAAAATTATTAAAATTTATTTAAATATTATTATTAAATAAAAATCTAATAATTACATTTATTAAAATATAATTATTAGATTTTTGAAAAATCAATAATTAATTAAACTAGTCCATTTACTTTCGAAAAAAAAAACATTGTTTTAATACACCATTCGATAGTGTCGCTAATAAGGAACGAATTCTGAGAAGTAATGACATATGGCAAACTTAGGGAAAGTGTATACAAGGTGTTCCTTAAGTTGTGTATATAAACTTCAGGGGGCTAAAGTACCCATCAATATGAACAAGTTTTTCTAAGGAACCAACACTGTGAACGCGAAAAAAAAAACAGCTGTTTCATACATTTTAGCCTGGTAGGTATTGAACTTTTGTATGAAACAGCTGTTTTTTTTTTCGCGTTCACAGTGTTGGTTCCTTAGAAAAAGTTGTTCATATTGATGGGTACTTTAGCCCCCTGAAGTTTATATACACAACTTATGGAACACCTTGTATAGGCAAATCTTGAAACAATAATATAGAACCACCAAAACATAAATATATCAACTTACTTGTTCAACAATATGCAGTGCCGTATTATTAGAGACAGCAGGCGGCGGCGGCGGCGCGGGGGGCTTCTTGCCCGCTGAAGACGCGGGGGGCGAGGAGGCAGCGGGGGCGGCGGCGGCGGGGGGCGCCGGAGACGCGGGGGGAAGGGGGGCGGGACCCTTCTCCTTCTTCGGAGCCTGGTGATATCAGAAAACATTAGGCATGCCGCGTTTCAAGAGAGAAAGTGACGGAGCAAGCATATACAAGGTGTTCAAATACGTGTGTTTAAAACTTCAGGGGGCTAAAGTACCCATCAATATGAATAACTTTTTCTAAGGAACCAACACTGTGAACGCGATTAAAAAAATTATCAGACAAAAGATCAATACCTACTTGGCTAAAATGTATGAAACAGCTGTTTTTTTTTCGCGTTTAGTGTTGGCTCCTTAGAAAAAGTTGCTTTAGCCCCCTGAAGTTTTTAAACCCAAGTATTGGAACACCTTGTATAATACTTTATTAAAGTGTTGTACACTCACCGGTGCCTTTCTATCCGAAGGGGTATGCTCGTCTTCGTGCGGTCTCTTTGCGGGGGCGGGGGCGATGGGGGCGGAGGGGGTGACAGGCGCAGCGGGGGCGGGGGGCGTGGGCGAGGGGGCAGGCAATGCCACCGGGGGGTCGGGATCCACTGAAACAATAACATCATGTTTAAATACAAACACAAAAGTAAGATAACTTACAATAATGACGAAATTACTTAAGTAGGTATTTGAAACCTCTTCTATGTGGCTCTATTTGAATTTGCTATCAGTCTACACACACGAGTAAGTTTGTTGTGGGTAGACAGACAGTTTTCTAAAATATGTTTTTTTATTAATTTCAGCTTAAATAAAAAAAAACCTAAACTAAGTCATGTTTTGTCATTGTCGAGTTTTTTGCGCGTGAACAGATATTGTTGTTAATTTTTATTTGTTTTATAGTGTTTACCTACACTTAAGGAAAAATCACAAAGATTTAATATAGTCCCAAAAGTTATTACCCGAGTGGGATTTGAACCCACGACCTTCCCTTTGATACGGGGCCGCGCTAACCAACTGCGCCATCGGATTCTAATCGCACTCGACGAATAACTCAGGGACATGCTACTACGGTACTAATGCGACCGTGGTTCCATCTACAGGTCTGACATATAACTATCAAGAGTTTATCGAGCAGGACTCTTGATACCCTGTAGATGGAACCACGTATCAAGGGGAAGGTCGTGGGTTCAAATCCCACTCGGGTAATAACTTTTGGGATTATATTAAATCTTTGAGATATTGTTGTGATGAGAGTATGTCCAACTGAACGTTCCAAAATCATGATCGTTCGTTCGTCGCCGCTGTCACTGTCAATCAAAATAATTGTCGCTCTGTGATGAACGAGGAATGAAGTGGTGATTCGCAGTAATACGGTTACGTTTTGTAAACAAGAATTAATTAATAAAATAGAAGAAATTAAGGAGTTTGCGATAATTGTGCTTGCCCGGGTATAGCAGTGAACCTGAAGATTCGTGTATGCAAAGGTTTGAATTATTGTTAGCTCGTATTCCTCATCTCATTGAAACATTCATCGAGTAAACTCTCGGCAATTAATCTAACTTTCCTACTGTTTAATTGACCCCTATTGCATGGAGTGCGATTTTTAATATCCGGAATTGCAACAAGTCATTTTTTCCGGTGAAATTACAGGCACATGAGGCTTAACACCTCAAAGTCAAAAGGTATTTATTCAATAAAATCACAAGGATCACTTTGAAACGTCTTAAAGCTAGGTGACTCTAGGTGCCAGTTCCACGCGACCAAAGCCTAGAAGAACAGGCAACAAACTTACGGCTTGGTTCATACCGTTCTTTTTTATTATCCTTTTACAATGTAATAATATAATATATTATTGAAGTTTAGTGAGGCGTAGGCATACAGAAAAAGGTAAACATAATAAAATTTATAAGACAGCACACGCTACGCCTCAAACTAATAATACCTAATGCATAATCTATTAAATCAGAGAAAAATAAAAAAAACACAATAGTAGGTACAGTACAGACATTGCAGACATGTTAGCTGCCGATGGGCAGAGCGACCGGGACATCGGGCCACGCACTTTTATCAACAATATAGCTATCTAAAGTATAATAAACCTCAAGTTGATGGACGCAGGGCAGTGCATCGTAGGGCATGCAACGATCATGCGTGACTTGCGAGGCAATGCTTTGTTATAGGTGATGGTTACCACTTAACATCAGGCAGGTCTTGCTTGTTCCATCGACAAGCGGCATAAAAAAAGGGGGCTTTCAATACTTACTTTTGACGTCTGGCGTTTCCCCCGACCTCACTGACGTGGAGTCATCTTCCTCCATTGGCATATGGGAGCTGCGCGGCTCCTGAATAAAAAAACAACACGCAATTAACAAAAAATAATACTTTCAGCTTTTTTCTATTCTTTCCACCTTCATTATTCTAACCGCTATGGGGGCGGCCATTAATTACGTGAGGCATTTAGGGGGGGGTCAAGCAGAACCTCACCCGATCTCACGTTAGGAGAGGGGGTCTCGCAAATATTACGTAATTATTTTACCCACGAGTAACAGTGTAAAATTGCCTGAAATCTTATATTTTTTTACTGAAAAAATTGAAAATAATATTAAACAAGTCAACAAAGTCTTGGTGTTCGGTTTAAAGATCTTTATTATTAAATAACTCATAGAAGGACTTTACAGTCCACTTATAATGAGTCTTAATACAATTTCTAGTAGGTAGTTAAAAGATAAGGTTGGTAGTCAGCTAGTAGGTAGGTGCTTAATGCTAGATACATTTTCTAAGTGTTGTAGGTAGACAATTATTACAGGTTAGGTAAGTTTACATGGGTACCAGTTTGTAACTTTTTGAGTAAGAGTAAACAAAAAAATTATCATGTAGGCAAACACTATAAAACGCATTCAAAACAAACCAAGTCTACATTATAGTTACATAAATAACTAGGCAGAAAAACCTATTATTATTAAAAAGTACCCACTCAATAAATAACCAAAAAGATCGTAGGCAAAATGATAATAAAATAAAATATATGTATATGTATCGGCAGAGGTAGATTCTTAGTTAGGTAGTAGTTTAGGTTTGTCCTAGCCACTTTAACTTTCTACGCTCCCAACAGAATTCGTACGTAAGAGGAGGTACGTTCTCAAGTCACCAAGCTAAGTAGGTACAGATAGAAATAAAAATAGAAAAAGAAAAAAAAAACTTAATTTTGTATACACACTTGTGTATACAAAATTAAAGGTAGTCCACGATAAAAGATGATGACAAAGTGGCAGCGGAATGGTGCCGAGCACGGCCTGTGGTAGGTATACTTCTATAGGAGCGGAGTAAACACTCGCAAATGCCTGCTGCGGTTTTATTATAGTGTAGGTAATAAACCTCATAGATAAACCACTCAGAAAGGTCACATAGCGCCTGGCGCATCGATTGCCTCAGTGAGGAGTTCTGTGTATATAAAACCGAAAATCATGCAACGACTAATACTGAAAATTTTGTAACAGTTAAGGTATGTATTTTTAAATATATTTTTTTATTTATGCGAATGTCCCAACAATTATTTGAAGTAGGTAGGTAAGTGTTCATAATCATTCTATGTTTTCACTAACATATGCTTTAAGTTTTACTTTGAATGCGTGAACTTTAGTAATCTCTTTAATTTCGCTTGGCAGGTTATTAAATATTTTGGACCCGTCGTAAAGGATATTTCTCTTGCCATAATTTGTTCTAGGTGCATGTAGTTTAATTTTGTTTGTATTTCGTAAGCTGTGCGTGTAAGTTCTTTTGGTAAAAGTCGTTTGTGAGTGTAAATGACCAGACATAATTTTTTTAATTAAAATGCATATATTTTGTGTATAAATCTGATTTAGGTTAAGCAAATTTGTTTTTTTGTATAGTGTTGGTGTGTGTGTTAGCTTGTCATAGTGAAATAGTGTTTTTATTATTTTATTTTGGGCTATTTGGAGTGATTTAAGGTTTGTTTTTGCAGCACAACCCCAGATCTCGATCAGGTAGTCTAAGTTGGATTTAACAAGTGCATTGTATATCATTAGTCGAGCTTTATGAGGAACACAATTCGACATTCTACGAACGGCGCCAGTAAGGGAAGTTATCTTATTTTTAACTGAATTTATGTGAGGCTTCCATGTCAACTTGTCATCTAGGAGCAGACCTAGGTATTTTTCCTGGTGCGATCTGAGCAGTATATCGTTGTTTATAATCAGCGGTGGATGATCAGGTAATTTTTTATTTTTTGGTGAAAATATCATGAAAGATGTTTTTTGGGTATTAATAGTAAGGAGGTTACACTGACACCATGTATTATACTTCGTTAGATCGTTCTGTGCTTCATTTACAATTTTAATAAGATTTTTTCCAAAGTAAAAGAGACATGTATCGTCGGCATATAATGTTATCTGCCCCGTTAAATCAACTTTGCAAATGTTGTTTACATAAATCAAAAAAAGCATCGGGCCCAATATAGAGCCCTGAGGGATTCCGCATTCGATCCTATGTGGGTTGCTTGTATATGCTCCTATTCTTACGACTTGAGTTCTATTAGTCAAATATGATTCTAGTAGTAGATAAGCTGATCCGGATATTCCTAAGTCGTTTAATTTGGCAAGAAGTAATGAATGGCTTACTGTATCGAAGGCCTTTTTCAAATCGATAAATATTCCTAGTACAATATTTTTTTCGTCTATTTCAGTATTGATTTTAGTCACTAAATCTGTTACGGCTGATAGGGTGCTGGATCTTGAACGAAATCCATATTGACGATTATATAGAAAATCTAACTTTTCTAGGTGGTCATTAATCCGTTTGTGTACGACTCTTTCAAAAATCTTTGACATTACTGGTAGTATAGATATGGGCCGATAGTTTCCTGGGTCGGATTTGGAGCCAGATTTGTAAATTGGCGAGATTTTGGCAACCTTTAGACTGTCAGGGAAGACACCCATATTCATACATTTGTTGATACAATCAGTTAAATTTCTTCCTACCACCTCACTCAGACATTTTATTGTTTTAGTATTAATGCCGTCAATACCTGTACTACAATTTGAATCTAGACTATTTATAATATCGATAGTTTCTTTTAATGTGCATGGATCAAAGTTTGATAATGTATGTATTGTTTTTTTTTCATTGTAAGTCATAGTTTTAGAAGTATCGTTACGATGATGACTCGGTATCTTATTTGCCAGCTCGACACCAATCGAGGAAAAGAAATTATTAAATTCTTCGCAGATATTATTTCCATCTGTAACAGTATTAGCATTGATTATAAGTCTGGGTGGCTTAAGGTCCGATTTAATTTTATTATTAGCTAGTGTGTTTATGAGATTCCAAATCTTTTTAGGGTCATTGTTACAATTTTTAAAAGATCTATAGTAAAATTCCTTTTTATCACTTTTTATTAGTTTGTGCAAGTCGTTTTTTCCTTTTGTAAATATTTTTTGTATCTGTTTATCATTCGGGTTTTCCTTCACTTTTTGCCATAGTGAGTTTCTTTTGTGAATTCCACTTATAATCATCTTATTAATCCAGTCATCTTGTGGTAAGTTAAGTATTTTTAGTTTTGTTGTTTTATGTTTTTTCACTTGTTCTTGTAAATGGAGTTCGAGGGTATTGTAGTTGTGGTCCTTGTTGATTTCGTTAATTTCTATAGTCTTCATACGCTTATACAATTCAGGGTAATCAATTGCTTCGTAGGAGTAGCGTTGCTTTGTATTGTGTTTATATTTTAGTAGCTCAACATAAATCTGCTTATGGTCAGACATCGGCGTTTCCATAATAGTTAGGTGAAAACGATCATTATATAGATTCGAAGAGACATGGTCCAGTATGGTTTTAGTTGTTATAGTTTCTCGGGTACAGTAGTCTTCGTCTATTTTGTTGAGAATGTCATAACCAGCTATTTTCATCATATCCATATAGTTTGCCGTGTCCCTACTGTCTCCTAACAAATCTATGTTAAAGTCTCCAAATACGATTCCTCGTTTTCTACTTTCCAATTGCAACGAGTACTGTTCAAAAAATGTGTTAAGGTTTTTTTTGTCAGGATTGTAAATAGCCCCGACATATAGTGAGAATTTATTTAGGTATATCCATAGATAATGCACTCCGGTGTCATGCATTTCTTCCGATAATTCATGTTGTAAACTATTGTGGACATATATAGACACTCCTCCACCCCTTTTATCTACGCGGTAGTTATAGATGTGCGTGTAGTTCGGCAGATAAAGCGACTTTGCTTCAGTTTCATTTTTTATCCATGTTTCAGTTAGTATGATCAGATGAGTAACGCAGTTTGTGGCTTTTATAATACATTTCAACTCATCGAATTTACCAGATGTACATATGCTACGTACATTAGCATAAAAAAAATTGAGTGATGTAGATGAGTGTGTAGGTATATCTTTGTAGTCGTATGATATGGAATGAGTTATTCTGTCATTTACTTCTATCGCCGTCGTAGTACCACGGCAAGGAGTGTTCACTGTCTGATTTAGTTTTTTTGTGGATAGTTTTTTGGAACGTCCTTCACTATTGTGGGAGTACCCTTCACATATTTTATAGTAAGATCCTGTTCGCCGCTATCCCTACGGCAATCCAATTCAACCTTCAGGTCGTTGAGAAACTTGTGTTGTAGCGGTGTTTGATCTGAATAGATCTTAATATGGCTTGGACATTTCGACTTGTTACGTAATAATGCCATGGCGGTTTCTTGGTTTCCGAAACATACTTTAATTCTACGGACCTTTTCGGGTACATACTTTCCAATACGTACGATTCTGATTGGTTTTGGGCACTCTTTGATAATTGACGAAAGTATGGAAAATACTTCCTGTTCGTCTTTGTCGGTGTTCTCGCCTGCATCGGCCGAATACTCCTCCAGTAAGCCTGAGATAATCACATTCCTCCCCCTGTTAAAACGTTCGTGTAACTCACGAATTGTATCTTCACTTGTGAGTGGTTGGTTTTGGTCTAATGAGGATGGAGTTTTCAACGCCCCGAGGCCAGACTCGAGAAGGTTAATCTTCTCCTCATGAGTTGACAACTTGCCGTCTAATTCCGCGATGTTATTTTTGATAGTAATTTGCTCCCGAACTAGTGTTGATGTTGAGGCCTTAATATCCTTTATCTCAGAGCTCATTTCGGCGATGCTGTCTTGCATTGTGGCTAAGGTTTGATCCTGCGATGAAACAAGTTTTTCCAATAATGTTGTCATTCGCGACATCTCAGAGCGCAACTCTTTAATTTCGTTCTTACAATCGCATTGTTCTGGTTTTTTCCTTTTTTTAGCAGATATTAGGGACACAGGCGATAACGCTTTTAGTTTCGACAAATCAGGCTGCGAACTGCATCTCGGTTCGTTATACTTAGGCATTTTGTAAGTTATGTACCTGTTAATATCATAGGCCGCCAGTAATAAAGAAATAAACGTAGAACGTAGAAACAAAAGTAGATAAGGTATTTGCATCAACAGTAAATCCACTCGTAGGGTAGTAGGAACCACAATTCGATAGCTTGGTTACGTTGTTGTTGTCTCCGGAACGAGATGACTGCGACAAAAAATGCAGCCCAACCGTTCCCGCGGGGGTGAGGTGCGGCGCGTGTGGTCACTTGTTATTGTTCGCAGGTAATGTTTCGCACTTTCACTTAGTCATAAAGGATTACAACACTTCAACTGATTATCGGTTTATACGTTAAGTAAATAGGGTTTAATTTTGTATGGAAGTAGATTTAAGATTTTAGAAAAAATTAGTAACACGTCTGCTCGGTCAGAAGGCTACCAACCTTTCTAACGTTTCTAATCTTACCAACGTGTTTCTTTTTTAAATTAATCATAACATGCATATAGCATAACATGAAAATGCTATTTTTGAAAAATCTCACGTGAGATTAGGGACGGGGGAGGGGGTCGAGCTAAATCTCACGACATCTCATCAAGGTGAGAGGGGGGGAGGGGGTCGAAAAGTCGCCGAAATCACCTCACGTAATTAATGGATGAAAAAAAGAAAAAATACAAAGAAACGGCTTCTAATTTGCTAAGATTAGGTAATTATTTTAAACACATAAATTAACTTAATAAAGAAAGCAATAGTAAAAAACCTACGTAAAACTTTTTATGCCTTCTATAGAAAGATTACAAAAATTCGTAAATCTACATTCCACAGGACAAAACGATAAGTAGCAAAAAGTAAAAACAAAACAGCCTTGCATCTTGATCAAGGCACGGTATACATCCTCAGATAAAAAAACCTAAAAAACAGCAACAAATGAAGAATAACAAAACAAAGAATAGACAAACACAATTAATTAGAAAAAGAAACATTATTAAACAATTAACAAAACTCACTATTCTAAATAAGTCCAAGCTTAATGATCCAAGCTCTCTACAAAACAATATAAATAATATTAAATATAATCTCTATTTATTTACATACCTATATAATTATGTGCATAGACGTAACATGTAACTAGAAAAATGTAGTGCAACTTCGTAAAGATATTTTTTTCGATAATGAAATAAGTAGTATAATGATTTTCTCTTTCGAATGATTCTAACTTCTTCATTATTCGTTTAAAAGTATTAAAAATACCAGCTGGTGCCCCGCGACTTCGCCTGCGCAGGATTAGTCACACAATATCTTTATAAATTGTAGCCTATGTGTTATTCTGATGTAAAAAAACAGAAACAGCTTCACGACTTTAATCCCCAGGCACGGTAGATATCCCCTCAGATCTCTTAGTACCAAGTACTAACTCCAGATTCTTTTGATATTCTGATGTATAAGCTATATTATTGTAAAGTTTCATTAAAATCCATTCAGTAGTTTTTACGTGAAAGAGTAAGAGTGAGTTAGTAGGATTATTTTTTTTTATCCATAATATTAGAAAAATTGTGATCATGGAAGTTAAAAATATAAGAACATTCACATTTTTAATAATTTCAAATAAACATTTTTTTCGCAAGTTTAGTCTTTAGTGCACGTCACCCTCTGATGCTTGTTTATCGTTGAATTAAAGGTCACATTGTGGTATCAGAACAAAGATTCTTATAGCATTACATGACCAACTCGGATGAAAATGAGGCCTTTAGGGAGCCCTAAGGCCTCGGAAAAGTACCTTCGACGCAGGCGGAGGCTCGCGCGGCTTCAATTCCAGTTCGCATGCAATGTAAGCGATACATAGAACCCACATTAACGTATTGTACAAGGTACCCTGACAGCTCAGTTGGTAGTAGGTCTGCCTTCTGCGCTGTAGGTTCCGGGTTCGATCCCCACACAGAACAAACATTTGTGTGATGAACATAGATGTTTGTTCTATTCGTAGGTATTTTTTTCAAGTCTTATTTGGAACAGAAAACAAATGGAAACGATAAAACAAAGTAAAATTGTCCATCTCCAGAAATAAAAAACATGAACAATGTTCCACTATTTATACAACGTATCTAGATACAGTATAAATTATGATGATTAACTCCCTCCTAATATTCAAAGTGACCTAGATCGACCCACCTAACTAAGTAAGACCCCCCTATCCAAGTTTGAACCTCCATCTACATTTATGCGTTATACAATAATATGTTAAATAATTATGTTACATGTATACATTAAAACAATTTTGGTTATACTGTAGTGCCATTCTTTAAGCAACATTCACCCAAGTCCATATTAGCATACAACCTCAGCATACAAACTCCAAAATTATTTATTTATATTATTAATTAATTAATCATTAACCTTACATAGAATACCTAATACGATAGTTGGCTTCATAATAATATTACCAATTAAAAGCTGTTAGGTCTGTCAAATAAGTATTGTAAAAAGACTAAAAAAAATACTTCGTGATTTCTTTAAGGGGGGGGGCATCCATAAATTACGTCACACGTTAAGGGGGATGGTGGGGCTCGACGAAATTTGACATTGTGTGACAAGGGATGCGGAGGAAATTTTGTGACATCACATTTTTTCTAAATATAATATTTGATATCTAAGTATTACAACACTAAATTTTATTTCAATAGTATTTAAATGGAAATAAAATAATTTCGGAACACTGCTGTTTTAATTTCATAAATTTCTAAATGTAAAATTTCAAAATATGTGACATCACACTAAGTAGAGGGGGTCTCACAAATATGACCAGCTGTGACAAGGACGGGAGAGGGGTCCAAAAATCATGAAATTCGTGTGACGTAATTTATGGATGGCCCCTAAGTGTAGTAATTAGTATAAAACGAATAAAAATAAATAAGTATTGTAAAATGACAAAAATAGACATAAATCGAATCTACCATCATTATAATACTAACCAATTCTCTGATACTGTTCCTTGTTCGCCTTCTGCCTGCTCCGTCTCTTGGCCTATCGTGTAAAACGATCGCATCGAGAAAGGGCGAGCCGTTGTTAGTAAGCGTGTTTGGGAAGCACAAACGTGATTGTTTTAGATATTATTAGTATTATAACATAATAAATATAATCCTGTACAATATATCATCAATACATATGTCTAAAATTATAACAGTTTAATTATAATATAATGTACATACATCATTAGTAAATAATTATACAATTTTTTTTTATAAGCTTATATTATAAGTATCATAAATACATAGTCAGTATATACACTAAATATAAGTAAAATGACCTACTAATGAAACGTCTGGATATTATGTCTACAAATTATAACACCATAACAGAAAAATGACTTCTTTGCTGTATGTCTATGACCCGAGTATTGTATGGAGTATGGAGTCACGTTGGTTCTCAGCATGCCCGCTTATAGCGTCTTGTCGCTAGTTCTTTCAAAACAGTGCGGTGAAAGGATTTCAAGTGCGCCTCAAAAAGGCTCCTTTCGAGCACACTACACATGTTTGATAACATTTTTAGGTACACGTAGGTGTCACACATACATTTTTAAACCGAAGAACTCATTGGTACACGGTCGGTTTTGAACCCACGACCTTAAGACCTTAAGATCTCTTATCGCGTCTCCATTCAAAACGCGGGCTCGCGATGTAGAAGACCAAATCACCAACTCGGGGTACAGCCAAAGCGTACCACCACCTCTACTGACCTCCGTATCATCATCGATCATGATCTCCTCCTCCACCACCTCAGCTCTGTACTCCAGCAGCAGATCCCGCAACGCCTTAGCGCCGAGCGCGCCGCTGACGAAGTCATGCTTGAGGAGGTCTACCGCTGTCGGCCTCTTCTCTGGATCCTGAAACAAATTGGATTTGAAGTCTTTTTGAAAAAACCGGCCGAGTGCGAGTCGGACTCGCGCACGAAGGGTACCGTACCATTATCTACATTAAGATGGCAAAAAAAATCACGTTTGTTGTATTGAATATTTAGTAGCAAAACTTGTATCAATCAAAATGTTTTTATAACAAACTGTGTGCAGTGTGATTGCACACAAATTAGCCGATCGCGATTTTTAAAAATGAGTATTGTGATTTTATATCTTTCAACATGTCGAAAAGTGCGAGCGAGAGGTACATTCGCTGTTTGCCTTTGCCAATTTGTTCTATAGAACTGTTAAAACTTTTTTATTCCTGTAGTTCAATGGTAGGACTATTGAAACGAAAACTAGCCCATTTGTTTTATAGAACTAAGCGATTGAATACCTTGACAAGAGCTTTCGCAATAAAGTCATTGAACATCTTGCTCCATATGCTTGGCTGGTCCAGGCTCGGCGGGTCGCTCTTCTGTATCTTCAGCAGAACACGCATCGGAGTCATCTCGTGGTTCGGCGGCTCCATCTGAGCGAACTCTATCAGGGTTATGCCTAGCGACCAGATGTCCACCTGGAATTGAACGTAATAACTGATCAAACTCAAATACACTCAAAGTCAAAGTCAAAAGGTTCCAATTCAATAAAATCACAAGGATCACTTTGAATCGTCTTAAAGCTAGGTGACTCTAGGTGCCAGTTCCACGCGACCAAAGCCTAGAAGAACAGCCAACAAACTTACGGCTTGGTTCCTACCGTTCTTTTGTATGATCCTTTTACAATGTATTATAATATATTATTTAAGTTAAGTGAGGAGTAGGCATACAGAAAAAGGTTAACATAATCAAATTTATAAGACTTGATAACACACTCCCTGGTTGGGAGTGTGTTATCAAGTCTTATAAATTTGAATTGTACTCTTAAACGGTGAAGGAAATGACTGTGAGGATACCGGCATGTCGTGGAACCTAAAAAGTTCTATAGCATGTGTCAAGTGCTCGAAAGGAGCCTCTTGAGGCGCACTTAAATCCTTTCACCACACTGTTTCGAAAGAAACTAGTGACACGACAAGAGAAAAGAGCTGATCAAAAATGTCTTCTCGCAATAACTTTACTATCTATTTAGTATTCAGCCTTCACAGCTCAGTTGGGGTAGTAGCCGAAAAAAAACAGCTGTTTCATACAAATGTTCCTACCTGGCTAAAATGTACTGTTTTGGTTCATTAGAAAAAGTTATTCATATTGATGGGTACTTTAACCCCCTGAAGTTTTAGACACAAGTATTGGAACACCTTGTATGTACAAATAAATAGCATGAATAATAAAATAAATTTAATGAGATCTAATTAAATAATAGAATTGTAATGTTATATGTTTAATTAATCTGATCTTAGTATTTTATCTTGAAAAGTGTTAAAATTTTTTGTAGTTGTATTTTTTTACTTTACTTTACCTTAAAATCGTAAGGATTATCCCTGAAGGTCTCACAAAGCACGACCTCTGGCGCCATCCAGTACGGGGTGCCGATAAATGTGTCATGCTTCTGAAGCGTAGATTTGTTCTTTGCCGACACGCCGAAATCAGCTGCAAACAAAATGGATTATACATTTTATTTATAAGAAAACGTTTTGCGACCAGCATTCTTGATTTTGAGCCTACAAGTCTGTCCTTCTTACGGAAGTTTGACCCCCGCACACAAGTTGAACCCCCCCTTTAGCTTGCCCCCCACCCCCGTTATAACCGTGTGCGAGTTCAAGCAGTTCACGGCACACGTAGGCTATCTGTGTCTTGTTCAGCCCTCTCTCAAGGTCCACCATTACAGAGTTAGTGCTTATCTAGTTTTAATGATCCCCTAAGGTTAGCATTTCCTATGTTAGTTTTACCACCTCAACCTAGTTTGGCCCCCCTACCTAAGTATGACCCTCTTAACTAAGTATGACCCCCCAGATAAGTCAAACCCATGGGGGGGTTTAACTACATTTATGCGTTATATTCCAAGCTCACCTAACTTGACCCCTCCGGTCATGGTAGCGAGTACGTTCCCCGCCTTCAGGTCCCTGTGTATGACTCTGCGCGAGTGCAGGAACTGCAGGCCGCGGCACATCTCGCGGCACACGTACGCTATCTGCGTCTCGTTCAGCCCCTTCTCGAGCTCTGCCATGACGGAGTCGAGGGCGCCACCGTCGCAGTACTCCAGCAGCATCTGAGGGTCGAAACGTTATATAAAATTACTATTTAAAACTTCAATCAAAATCATGATAATAATATTTATTTATTTCATTGGTCCATTTAATTCACAGCAAATAGGTACAACATAATATGTATGATATAAGTTTCCTATTTTTTAATTCTTTACATGGCAGGGGACAGCCGGGTGACCCATACTGGTTTAATCCGTGTGCACCAGTTAACTGAGGAGTTAACACTCAAAACAAAACTAGTAAATCATTTTTGACCCCCCCACCTCAGTTAAACTCCCTAGCCAAGATTGACCGCACCTTATTTAGACCCATTTTGATTACCAAGACATCAATATAGGTTTATCCAATTGAATCTAATAGTTTAATCCTCTTCTTTCTTACGTTTCTTCATAACGAAGCTCGGAGCTATCTCATTTGGAATTACCCCCTAACCAACATAACAATGTCCCCTTAAGTTTGGCCCATTCACCTTAGTTTTACCCCCACACCAATTTTTTCATATCTTCCTTTAATTTGTTTACGATGATTTTAATAGATTCACCCATAACTCACCCATAGCTTGTTCTCAATAAAGTACGCCTCATGCAACTCCACTACATTCGGATGCCGACATTCGGAGAGGATATCTATCTCCACAGTGAAGTCAGCGAGGTCGTCCTCATTATCGAGGACGCACATCTTGGCCGCCGCGAGCTGATTGGTGACCTTGTGCTGGGCCTTGTACACCTGGAAATAAGGGTTATTTTTCTTTAACAACGATTATGTATATGACAATAGTGACCTAGCGACAATTTGGGCGACATTTCGATAACCATTGACATAATGTACTCTTGCACGCACGTTTCGACATTTTGCAAGCAAAGAGAACATTAGATTTAGTCTTCGCCTTAGTAGGGTAGGGTCAACACAGACAAAGTGAGATGACTCAAAAGATCCAAACCTTTTGAGTTAGTGCAGTGATAAACGTTTTTATTTTATACAACTAGCTAATGGAACAAGCAGATGGCCCACCTGATGTTAAGAATTGCCTCGTAAAACACGCACAATGGAACGTGCCCGACGATGCACTGCCCTGCGTCCATAAACTCGAGGCATACAGATGTTAAGCCTCATGTGCCTGTAATTACACCGGCAACCACACTCTTCAAACCGAAACACAGCGTTGCTGCTTAGCGGCAGAAAAGGCGTGGTGATAGTACTTCCCCGGACGAGCCCTTCACAAAGAACTGTACTACCCATTTAAAAAACCTAATACTGTGAAGTGATAGTGCTTCTTTTAACGAACACAAGAACAAAGTGTCGCCTTAAGTAGAGACTGTAAGAAAAGAGCCAATGGACACATTCTTAGCAATATTATTTTTATAAAATTAAGTCAAAGCTAAATTACTCAATAGTCTACCTGGCTAGATTGTTATGATATTAGGGTACCACCGCATATCATGCGCTATACTAATTTAGTAAAAAAATAAGTAGTAGAGCTCTTTGTGTGTGGCTCGTCCGGGGAAGTACAACACCACGCCTTTTTCTGCCGCCAAGCAGCAACGCTGTGTTTCGGTTTGAAGAGTGTGGTCGCCGGTGTAATTACAGGCACATGAGGCTTGACATCTGTATGCCTCAAGTTGATGGACGCAGGGCAGTGCATCGTAGGGCACGTTCCTATCGTGCGTGACTTACGAGGCAATGCTTTGCTATAGGTGACGGTTCATCAGGTGGGCCATCTGCTTGTTCCATCAGCTAGTTGTATAAAAAAAAAAAAAGTAGGGTAGGGTAGTCAGAGGGTATTGTGTACGGTACCTTTCCAAACGCGCCATCGCCGAGCTCGCCAACCATGTCCCAGTACTCGGCGGGGTCGCTGTTGTCGCGGATGTTGTTGAACACTTTCTTCTTCTTGGCGTCATTGCCGCTACCCAGATGCAGCACCTGAAAGTGGAAAAACAGTTGTCAGATCATGTTATACTGCGTTTACATTTAGACATTCGCGCTGCCATTCGCGTGGATGGAAATGATTTAGATTTATTTATTGCCAACATGAACATACAGTTACATAGCTTAGGTCTAAGGTAGTTATTAAGCGAGTACACATACCCTGTAGGGCGCTGCAAATTAAGTAGATATAAGGTAGGTAGAATTCATACTAATAAGGGTACAATAATAGTTATGCTCATTGATACAATAGCCGTCCATACGTCTGCGGCAGCGTCGCCGGCAATGTGTGTTCACACAACACGGGCAACGCGAGCGGACATGGAAGTGGCCTGTTTACATTCTCGCATTGCCCAAGTCCCTGCCCATGTCTCTGCACATTTCCACGCACATGAGCTGAGTGTAAACGGGGTATTAAATACTGATATGTGGCATTGCCTAGCAGATTATTAACGTGTCCTACGATGCACACACAGCCCTGAGTCTATCAATTTTTTTTTATAGAACTAGCTGATAGAACAAGCAGATGGCCCACCTGGTGTTAAGTGGTAAGCATCACCTATAACAAAGCATTGCCTCGTCACGCACGATAGGAACGTGCCCTACGATGCACAGCCCTGCGTCTATCAACTTGAGGCATACAGATGTTAAGCCTCTAATTTCAATAACAACCATGGATATTTCGTGCCATTGCTTTACAGGTCCCGCACGGTAAAAAGTGCCCTACGATTTACTTAAAAAAGTCCCAATTATGTAAAAATTCTAATATTTATTATATCAAATCTGGAATTTTGTGTGTAAGTTGAAAATAGCTCCCTATCATCCATGTTTGTGCACTACCCTTTCGATTTTTCAAAACTACACAAAAGTAAACTAGAAGAGAATGCTCTCTAGCATTAAGTTCGCCTATGTACAATACATTTAGTTCTGTGCCATAAATATTTTTCTATCTATTTACGATGCACAGCCTCCATCAACTGCAGGCATACAGATTTTAAGAGCTGATTTCACCATGCTGTGTTAGATTAACAAAAGGTTAAAGGGCCGTTAAATATGTCAAAATGTACGCGTTTGACATGTCCATCTTTTTCATTCTAAGGTCATCTAAGTTGGTCTTAACTGAAAACCAGCGCTGCGTCATCGTCGCCTCGGCGGCGGCGGGGCAGTTTTAAGCTGAGTTAGGACCTTTTTGGCTCATGAAATACATCGGTCGGCATCCATAATATGTATTTACCCACGATTTACCCACTATCAATTTACCTACCTAAATTGTTTCCATTTCTTCTTTCTGTTTTTTTTTCTTTTTATATCATGCTGTACCTGTAGATTTAACGGCCTGTTAATCCTTTATTAACAACTAACAGAGCATGGTAAAATCAGCTCTAAGCCTCATGTTTCTGTAGTTTCATTGGCAACCACACCCTTCAAACGGACAAAGCAAGACTGCTAGGCGGCAGAAACAATCATGGTGGTAGTACTTCCCCGGACGAGCCCTTTTCAAGCGCAGACCCTTTATAAGAGCAGGCAGCTCGCTTAGCCTGCACCAGCATAAGCTCGCTGCTGGCCTTCCTAGAGGACATCGGGTGGCTGAACTAGCAACCACCACCCGTCACGCAAAAAGGGCCCACCACCGGCCTACTTGCGGAAACCAGTCCGCTCACCAAGCACCAAAGAGCCCTTTGCCAAAAGCTTTTTTTTAAGTGGTAACCATCGCCTATAACAAAGCATTGCCTCGTAAGTCACGCACTATAGGAACGTGCCCTACGATGCACTGCCCTGCGTCCATCAACTCGAGGCTACAGATGTTAAGCCTCATGTGCCTGTAATTACACCGGCAAACACACTCTTCAAACGGAAACACAACGTTGCTGCTTGGCGGCAGAAAAAGGCGTGTTGGTAGTACTTCTCCGGACGAGCCCTTCACAAAGAGCTGTAGTACTCTTAAAAAAGAGCTCTACTAACTCAGATCTATGCTTTACTCGGATCTTCCTTACCTTTTTCAAATTGTTAAAGAACGACATGTTGTGGTACCGAGGCGCGCGCGCGCCTCATCCGTCCTCACTCATCATGGCATCTAACTCGGTGCGTCTCTCATACTTCCGTCGAGTTGTTCATATCTGTAAGCAAAGAAACACTATTATAACCTTTGACTGTCATCCAGTGGCGTAGCTATCGTAGGGCTAGGTGGTGCAGTCCACCAGGCCCCGGTGCTCAGAGGGCCCTCTAACCTAAGCTTTGAAAGGAGAGGGTCAGCCAGCTCCCGAACATAGAAAACCTTTAGCCTGCTCACAAAATTCTTTCTCTATGCACCGGGGCTCTTGTCCACCTAGCTACGCCACTGATGTCATCACAGCTCAGTTGGTAGTGGTAGCGAGTGCACTAGCTCTAATTTTTTTCTTATACAACTAGCTGATGGATAAGCAGATGGCAGAAGCAATGTTTTGTTACATCACATCACCTATAACAAAACATTGCCTCGCAAGTCACGCGCGATAGGAACGTGCCCTACGATGCACTGCCCTGCGTCCATCAACTTGAGGCATACAGATGTTAATCCTCATGTGCCTGTAATTACACCGACCACCACACTGTTCAAACCGAAACACAGCAACGCTGCTTGGCGGCAGAATTTTTTTATTTCAATTTTATGATTTCTAGTTTACTTTCACCTAATATATCAAAACTGAGCCTAAACTAATCAAAAACTGAATAAATGTATTTTCTTTCAAACTGGGTGTAATAAAGCCACACTGTGATAGTGACACTGTAGTAAAGTTAAATCCGTCACCCAAAAAAAACATATGAATATTAACTCCAGCTAAAATACAACCAAAACAGATTTATAATATCTCGATGTCGCGTGCTAATGTAAATTTATTGTCCAATATGGTAATTCACGCAATTTTCAATCTTAATCGCCATGACCACACGCACATAACCGCACCTTAACTTGTGTAAATACTTCAAAAATCTCTCTCCTATTACGAAAGGCATAAGTGCCATATTCCATTGCACAGTGAGTGTTGACGCATGTTATCAGTGAACAAGGACGTGCATAAGTAGCTCGTAAGGTAAACATGCTTTTAAATTATTTTAAATGTGATTAACATTTAAAGTTATATTAGGCCGTAGCTTCTGCGCCGTAGGCTGTGGGTTCGATCCCCACACAGACACATTTATTTAAGTTTTTTTAAACATACAGTTTATGAAAAACCTAAAAGTTAACATATAATCGAACACAACTCAAATTCTAAACTTCTAGAATTAAATTACAACGTGTTATGCACATAAATATATTTGTTCTCTGTCTGGGTGTTTTAATATATTATCATCTATGATCATCATTATGATCAGCCTGAAGTCTGCTGGACATAGGCGAAAACATTTCCAGGAAGAACGATTCCGAGCCCTCTCCATCCACCGACTTTCCGCGACCCTAACAATGTCGTCAGGAAGGAGAGCGTCCCACGCTTCGTTTTCCTGTTCGGTATCCTATCGCTAATATAATAAGTGTATTTACAAAAAAATACATATAAGTATGTATTATAATCTCACAACTCACAGCACAGAAGAAAGAAAAAGCGTTTATTACCTTTAACCATATACAACGTGTTTATTAAGAATTGTAGGGATCCGAAAGCAGGATATTCTACCGGTCATAACGAACAACTTTTGTTCTACGACTTTTAAAATTTCAAAGTTTTTCATTCATGAAATGCCTCTTAAACTTTTATCTAAAATGAATCTAAACGCATCATGAGGCAGCCCTATTTACAGCTGTTCTTTGACCTCTAGTTGTTAACCTTAGATAAAATAGGTAACAGAACTGCCACCAATTACCTAGTAATGTGCCTACCTAATAATGATGTTGCTGTTTTTAAAGATCTTGGTATGTAAAAGAAATATTTTCGCAACTGTAATCCCTAGTCACGGTAAACATTCTCTGAGATCTTTGGTACTAATACCTATTCAGTAACTAGGTACCTACGTGGCTACGTACTCAATATTTAATAGAATATTTATTTTTGTTTAATTACTAGATGTCGTAAACCAATGTTTATGATATTCATAGTTCTTTAAATTGTAACATGTTACTTTACCACCATGGTTCATTGACACGACAAAATTATTCAACTGCAATTTTGGGAAGTGTCTAGTCTGTCCTATTTAATCTTTGACTAACCTGTCTGTCATTGGTTGCATTTAAAAACGCATATCCAATCAGGACGGCCGACGGCCGCCGATCAGTGTTACCATTTGTGGCAGATTTCTGCCATTTGGCAGATTTTAAATATTTCAAGAAAAATCTTATTAGTTTGAATTTTTAATGAAATAATATTTACCTATAATTTATTTATTTTTTACCGAACTGGAAACTTCTTATTCTTTTTTACCTTTATTGATTTGGTTTCTAAACAACTTCTATCTCGTTTTAGATAACTGCAAACCGTTACAAACGATCAAAAGATAGTAACTGAATGTAATGTAGGTATTTAATTTATTCCGTAGCCACGAAGGAGATGGTATGAAGTCATATTTTTGGTATTTTTATCGTCAAGCTTGGTAGATTTTGACAGATTTTTTGGCAGGTGTGTGGTAGAACCGCCACTTTTGAGATGGTCACCCTGTTTGTGTTTACATGCGTTGTTGTACATTGTTTTGTTGAGAAAATGTCATCAAACGTGATAAAATGGTGATTGTTATGTAAAAAGCCGTCGTCAGTCAGTGTGTGTATGAGCAGTGCCTACGAGGTAATGGTTTAGTGTGAAGTTTGAAGCCTGTGTCGTGCGAAATCTCGCAAACTTACCAAAATCCAGTTTTATCCAGTGTTATTATAGCCAGTAAATAATGACAAAATCCATAGGAACCAGTAAAAATATCGTGTCAGGGGATTGGCGGCGTACCTACCTACCTACCGAAAGGTAAGTATTTCAAATTATCTCGTAGGTTATCGTTGTTTTTCTCTTTCCTAGATAGAAGCGCGCGTGCGTGTGACCTTGGCACGTACACAGACAGGGCTGTTGCAAATTTCTGAGAAAATATTAATTTTACTTTTCTATGGGAATTTCGAAAACGATGTATTCAACCGTTGCACACGTCAAAGTATTCCAGTGCTTGGTCTAAATACACGCTCTTTGTTTCCCTACATAACTTCATCAACACGTTGTATAATAGATTTCAGATTTATTTATTGCCAACATGTAACATACAGTTATATAGCTTAGGTCTAAGGTAGCTATTAGGAGAGTACACGTACCCTGTAGGGCGCTGCAATTATGTAGATATAATGTAGGTAGGTATATCTTAATATATATAAATTAGTAGTTGTTTGTCCGCTATGGACTCCTAAACTACTTAACCGATTTCAATCAAATTTGCGCACCGTGTGCAGTTTGATCTAACTTAAAAGATAGGATAGCCTTCATCTCAATTTATAGCCGCAATATTATTTTATTGCAAATTTGACACCGCCCAACAAAGTGGGCACGGGTGGACGAAATATATATACAGTAACATAGCATATTGGTTGATTTATACGTAAACAGTTCAAGCAATGGGGGAACAGGTACTCAGCAGAAATACTGATAGACGTGTTGGTACAGCGCTGATTTTCAATATCCCCTAAGAATGCGCGACTTTTTTCCCTAGCTTTTCAATATGAAGGTCAGCAATAGATAGCTATGCTGAATTTGAGGCATAGCTATTATCAACAAAGCTCTAAGCCTGTCCAGTCCAGGATATTGGTAAATAGTGTCATAAACTAGGTAAAGCCATTTTAAATTCAGAGAAGACATCCAAATGGCTTTAGTATCTCGAAACAACGATTTCGGCATAAAATGATCACATAAACCAAACATTTACCAATATCGTATGCTTTTATAATTAAATTTTATCGAAAAACGAGCAAGGCCTCAAAGCGACCATGTTTTACGCGATAACTCCGCCGATTATGAACTGATTTCGATGATTCTTTTTTGTTTGGTAGGTCAGACTTCAGAGGTGGTCCCATATAAATTGTATCGTCTTTCTCTCTTGTCGTGTCACTAGTTTCTTTCGAAACAGTGTGGTGAAAGGATTTTAAGTGCGCCTTTAGAGGCTCCTTTCGAACACTTGACACATGTTATAGAACTTTTTAGGTTCTACGACATGCCGGTTTCCTCACGATGTTTTCCTTCACCGTTTGAGAGTACTGGCATGGTCACATACATTTTTGAACAGAAAAACTCACTCACTCGAAAAATCTTAGGATCGGGAGGCGGCGCCGCTACCACTAGACCACCAGTACTAAATTTTATCGTAACTATTGTGTCCTTTTTGAAAAAAAAAAACAACATAAAATAATAAAAATTACACTGATGACGTCAATTGGTTTGTAGTTTCCCTTCACCAAAAGTTTCGTATGTTTTTTGTTAGTATTTTTAATTTTTAAGTAGGTTTTACAAAAAAGGTCATTATCATACAATGTATCTTTCCGCGTGCGTGTTTTGAAAACAGAAAGTGGATCTTGTCTACCAATATACCTATCGGATCTTCTAGGCTTTGGTCGCGTGGAACTGGCACCTAGAGTCACCTAGCTTTAAGACGTTTCAAAGTGATCCTTGTGATTTTATTGAATAAATACATTTTGACTTTGACTTTGACTTTGGATAAATATCATCATCTTCCTGCCCTTATCCCACGCTGTATGGGGTCGGCACAACATGTTTTCTTCTTCCACTCTTCTCTATCATTCGTCATCTCGGTGCTTACTCCTTTCTTACTCATGTCATCTTTCACACAGTCCATCCATCTTTTCTTTGGCCTGCCTCTCCTTCTAAAACCATCCACATCCATATTTAAAACTCTTGTAATGACTTTCTATCCCCCTCATGACATGCCCATACCACGCTAACCTATTGCTCCTCAACTTATCCGTCACAGGAGCTACTTCCTATTAACTATCAGTTCACTATAAAATCATTATAAATACGAGTTACGCAGAATACGTCGTGCTTATCAATTTCGTAACGGACATACGAATGATTCATTGAGTGGTTATGATATTAGTGTATTGTTTATCGCGAGTTTCCGCTAACCGGCGATATGAATTGACTGACCGTTTTAGATTTTTGTAGTTTTTGGTTATAGTTTAGAGAGTACTGGTTTGCCAACGTGCGATGGAGCGCAGTATTCTAGGTGTCAAGCTACTGGATAGAATCCGTAAAACAGAACTGCGCTCACAGACACAAACCGCAGACGTAGCTTCGAAAGCCGCCAAGCTGAAGTGGAATTGGGCTGGTCATGTCTGCCGTATGCCAGGTGAGCTGTGGGCAAAGATAGCCACATTGGCATCCTGACCTAGAGAGAAGGCGACGCGGCCGACCAAAGCGGAGATGGCGGGACGAGCTGGATGTTTTCCTGACGGACTGGGCAAACATAGCCCAGGATCGCGACGTGTGGAAGGAATGGGGGAAGCTTTTGCCCAGCAGTGGGACCCGGAGGGCTCATAATAATAATAGAGAGTACTGGTGGTCTAGTGAGAGTGACTCCGCCTTCTGATCGTAGGGTTCGAATCCTGTCGTGACTTTTTCCTTCAGAAATATTGCACAATGCAAGTGCTTTGAGACGGTGAAATAAAAATATGGTGAAGGAACTTGTTCGAATTCTAGCAGCGGTGGGCTAGCAACCTGACACGTACAGAATACCAACTACTGAAATATTTAGGTATGTGCCAAATACAATATTTAGACGTCAGATAAAGATCCAACTACACAGAAACAAAGAAAAATGACGCTTACTGCAAGGACATAAAAGCGAGCAGTGTATCACATGACGCGTGTCCGTGTGTACCTCAGACAAACTCCTTAGATACCCTCAAATAATCTTAAGTCGGTAGGTACTTGGTAAGAAGAGATCTTAGAGCAGGGATGGCGAAACAATAGCACATTATAGCAAATATTTTGGGCATGCCACGGATCAAAACGGTTTGCATCTTTAGTTCAAACTATCCGCTACTTAGCTCGCCCCTGCCCAATCCGATCAGAAACTACTTGGCTATATAGCCCTCCGGGCTGCTGCGGTTCTTGGAACACCGGTTGGAATTTTCGTTGAAAATAATATTATTACATTTTGGTTGAAATTATTTGAGGGCACGTCTATGTCATCATATATTTTCTTTAAAAAATGGCACGTTGATTCAATAAGGTTCGCCACCCCTGTCTATTTTCGAAGAAAAAATGGCACGTTGATTAAAAATAAGGTTCGCCACCCCTGTCTATTTTCTAAGAAAAAATGGCACGTTGATTCATGGTTCGCCACCCGTGTCTACCGTGATATCTACCGTGTCTGGTAATCGAATTGTTGACGCTGCATTTGTGTTTTTTTTTCCCTGCCTGACTCATTTCCTGTTACGCTAAAATAATTTAATCCTTTAGATAGACAACGAGAATAGAAAAATCTGAGAATTAATAGTATGCTCATAATATTACTCGCTAAGAATAAATACCGATGACGTAGCGACAAGTGTTAGTCAATGATGACATCAGTATTTGTCCTCCGATATGGTCTTAGGTATAAGAGAGAGCGTATTTCATAGGATTTTTAATAACATTATTTATTATTAGTTTAAAGTTTTTTTTTAGCTAAATATAAATATTTTGGTAAAAATAACGCTAAGCCAAATGCGGATGATGATTATTTTGCGAATATTTGTGTCGTCTATCAGGAATTTTCTCACAATCTTATTATTATTAAGAGTTAAGAGCCTGTAGTGTGCCACTGCCGGGCAAAGGCCTTCCTTCCTTCTCTCATATCTTTTCTGATTTGGGCTACCGTGGACCAATCTTTAAGGCGTAGATAGTTATCTAATGTACTTCTCGCTTGCACGTTCAAGATTTTGAAAGATATCAAGACACTAAACTTTATGAAAAATATCAAGCTCAGAATCATACAGGCGAGGGATTCATTTGTTTGAAATAAAAATGACTTCAATTATAAGTATGGCACTATAGTGGTGAATAAGACCACTTTTTTCTTCTTTTTCGTGTTATAATTTTTTTCGAAAGGCTCTTTTCGAGCACTTCACTTATTCACCACTATAATGAAGACAATAAAAGCGAGTCTGTAGTTATCTCACTGTAAAAATGTATGCAGTAGTGACTAGTGAGAGAAAGTGAGCGATAAATAAACGAAACACGCTGATGCTTATAACTAAATCCGCGCCCATATCCAATTGAGACGCAGCCTGCCACCAAAGCTTCTAATTGGTATCTCTGCGTATTAATTGTCACGAGACGACAACCCTGCTCTTGAAGAATAGAATGTAAGAGTAGTAGAGCTCTTTGTGTGTGGCTCGTCCGGGGAAGAAATACCACCATGCCGTGTAAAAAAATTACCTAAAATTTCCTTAAATCGCGTGCGCTACGAAAACTATTGATGATAGAACAAAATAATGTACTACGACTTTGTAGAACACATTATTATCTACAAAAAGTCGATGTCGATGTTTGTGTTTATTGGATCTAAAGAATCCCACGGATGTATGTGTTATTAATGTGAAATTTTTGTTAAATACCCGTGCGAAGCCGGGACCGGCCGCTCGTTGTATATAAAAGTATATACCATTACGACGAGCAGTCTGACGCGTTAGATTTCTAAGTCACTGGACACGTTTTCTGAACCAGTTTCAGGTATCGCCGTATTACTCATCGAGTGGCGACCTCTTTCTATCTTGTTAGGAAGTCCGACAACTTAATGCGAACTACAAATATCTATCACTAATTCTATTATAGCTTTTGTGATCTATTGGCTGTTACAACCAAACATTCTTCGTATCGGTTGGCTAGGGTAGTCTTGGCTTTTCTCAAAAACGTCTGCATTAAGGCGAAGACAATGCTAATGCGACTATCGTTCGCACGTTTCGACAAGTTGAATGATATAAAATCACTTAACTCAATTTCGAAAAATCGCAATCAACCATTTTGTGTGCAATCACATTGCACACAGTTTAGTAAAAATTTCATTTTGATTGATACAAGTTTTCCTACTTAAAAGTTTGCTTATGTACGAAAACTAGTAAAGCATGAAGCTTGATTGCGTTTTTTCAAAAATGAGATTAGTGATTTTATCCGTCTGTCCGTCTGTCAACAGGCTGTATCTCATGAACCGTGATAGTTAGACAATTGAAATTTTCACAGATGATGTAGGTATTTCTGTTG
This sequence comes from Chloroclysta siterata, assembly GCA_932294275.1. Lineage (NCBI taxonomy): Eukaryota > Metazoa > Arthropoda > Insecta > Lepidoptera > Geometridae > Chloroclysta > Chloroclysta siterata. The sequence goes on along the minus strand of OW028595.1, from coordinate 1,024,469 downwards.
CCGCTATAACAACAAATACTAAAAATCTGAATAAAATAAAATATATTAAAGGGTACTCCTACAACAAACTTGATTTTTTTTGCCGTTTTTATAGATAATGGTACGGAACCCTTCGTGTGCGAGTCCGACTCGTACTTGGCCGGTTTTTTTGTACGTTTTTACGCGAATACTCCGCCAATAATGAATTGATTTTGATGATTTTATTTGATAGATTTTCGAAATTGATGAACACTTTTTAAAAAAATCAACAATTATAAAACAATATTACACAAATGAAGTTTTGATTTGCGATTCCCTGTTACAAAAATTTTGTTTTATGTTTTGTTTATTTGAAGACATATTATAGTTTTATTAGAGACAGTACTGGTGATAGTAGCCCCGCCTTCCGATCCTAAGGTCGTGGGTTCGAAACCGGTCGTGCTACAATAAGTTTCCTGCTAAAAAAAATATGTGCACAATGCCAGTACTCTCAAAAGGTGAAGGAAAACATCGTGAGGAAACCGGCATGTCGTAGAACCTAAAAAGTTCTATAACATGTGTCAAGTACTCGAAAGAAGCCTCTTGAGGCGCGCTTAAAATCCTTTCACCACACTGTTTCGAAAGAAACGACAAGACAGAGTTTATTTGAAGGCAGTTTATTTTACAAAAAAGTTATATTAATAAATTTTTATAAGATTCTAAGTCAGCATCCCGAGCTCCAGCAAGTAATAAATAAAATAATAAATAAATATTGGTGGACATTCCACACAGCACTATCTCGCCCCAAACTAAGCCAAAGCTTGTGATATGGGAACCAGATAGCTGATATACTACTTATATATCTTTTTTTTTTTTGTAAATACATACTTATAATAATTTATAACACCCAGACAGAGAACAAACATCTATGTTCATCACACAAATGTTTGTTCTCGGTGGGGATCGAACCCACGGCCTACGGTGCAGAAGGCAGAGCTACTACCAACTGAGCTGTGAAGGCTGTCATAAACCTACTTTACCGGTACAAGGGAGCGATAGGTGTCTCAACAGTAGGTCAAATTCCTCACCTCTACATATTATGCGAGTCCGCCGGAACATCTAAATATGCAGTAGGTAAACTGAGCAACGACCGTTCATGTACTGGCGACGAGAAAAGTGACAATAAAATCAGCTTTTCAAGAAGTCACCAACGTAATTAGTTAGGTGTACAGTACACTCATGCCCTTATTAAGATGTCTAAGTCAAAAGGTAATTATTCAGTTGCCACTTTGAAACGTCTTAAAACAGGTGAATCTAGGTGCCAGCTCCACGCGACCAAAGCCTAGAAGAAGTTCTTGGTACTAAGAGATCTGGGGCATTATTCTCTATTGCCAATGCAATCGCGTTACACAGATACGACTAGACAGCGGCGGGAAATCTGACAAAACCGTATTCCCTATGACTTGGTTGTCATTCCTAGTTGTCATTCTTAGTTCATTTTTTGGTTTATGAATCGCGTTTGCGTTTAGACCACGCTGTGACGTCACACGGTTATGGCACTGAATCTCCTATGTCATAGAGAATAATGCCCCTGAGAGGATATCTACCGTGCCTGTGGCTTAAAGTCGTGTTTTAATCAACCATACACAATAACACACGCTCCAACCAGCGCCTCTACAAAAGTGAAACCGGTACTAAAAATCGCGCATCAACACTATTCTCAACAACTGTACTATCGTTTTGTACTAAGCACAGTACAAATGCAGTGTCGCGCAGTGACACGCTTTCGCCTCTAACGTTTAATTTACGCGTGTTTATATGAGCGCGCAGCCGACCGGGGGACATGTGGACACGTAAAAACATGTGCACTCTTTGATTATTTTTATCTGTGCATCTGTTGGGACAGAACTTACTATTTATTGATCTTCATCTTGTCGTATCTCTCGTTCTTTCAAAGCAAGTGTGATGAATTAAATGTACTGACGTAGGTGCCTCTTGACTACCCTCCTTAGACAATTTCAAAAGAAGATTCTTATGAGATAATCTTCACTTTGAAACGTCTTAAAGCTAGGTGAATCTAGGTGCCAGTTCCACGCGACCAAGCCTAGAAGAACAGCCAACAAACTTACGGCTTGGTTCCTGCCGTTCTTTTGTTTTTGACTTTGACTGGATTCGAACCCGACCTTACGATCAGAAGGCGGGCTCACTCCCACTAGACTACCAGTGCTGCATGTATAATGAATTTGATTGCTTCTACCTTTTGATAAATTCGATTGGCACCACACTGGAACTTCAACATTTTATTCTATTACAATGTAACAAGGATCACACAAAAAAACGGTAGTAACCAAGCCGAAAGTGGTTTGCCTGTTCTTCTAGGTTTTGGTCGCGTGGAACTGGCACCTACCACCTAGCTTTAAGACGTTTCAAAGTGATCCTTGTGATTTTATTGAATAAATACCTTTTGACTTTGACTTTGAGGTGACTCTAGGTGCCAGTTCCACGCGACCAAGCCTAGAAGAACAGTCATCAAACTTACGGCTTGGTTCCTACCTTTCTTTTTTATAAATTCCTTTTGACTTTGATTGGATTCGAACCCGACCATACGATGACCGACCACTAGACCACCGGTGCTGCATCCCACTTTGTAAGTATGGATGGATGGATGTTTGTTACTCTTTCACGTAAAAACTACTGAATGGATTTTAATGAAAGTTTACAATAATAAAGCTTATACATAAGAATAACACATAGGCTACAATTTATACAGATACAGACGAAGTCGCGTGCACCAGCTTGTGTATAGTAAGTTACACTCAGATAGCCTTCCAAGTGCAAACAAGTGGAATTAGTTTTCTAAAATCTATCGTCGAAGGAGGATAAGAAAGTGTGCAAACACCAGCTTGCATATAGTAATGTCTACATCACACCAGTGTCGGTGTTAAGAGGCTGACTGATACCCGTCTAACAACTTCTCGATCGCACATTTCATCAATTTTGAAGATATAAAAACCGGCCAAGTGCGAGTCGGACTCGCGCGCGAATTTTTCCGGACCATTATCTATAAAAACGGCAAAAAAAACACGTTTGTTGTATGTGAGCCCCCTTAAATATTTATTTTATTCTGTTTTTTAGTATTTTTTGTTACAGCGGCAACAGAAATACATCATCTGTGAAAATTTCAACTGTCTAACTATAACAGTTCATGAGATACAGCCTGGTGACAGACGGATAGACAGACGGACGGACAGCGGAGTCTTAGTAATAGGGTCCGTTTTACCCTTTGGGTACGGGACCTTTATAAATCAATGGAGAGGATAGTTCTATGTCAAGACCACAAGGTTTATTGTCATATCTTAATTCAATCTGTCACCATAAATCAAACCATATTACACAACACATCTCCCAACTCTTTCATCAATATTCCATTTGAATATGTATGGCGTGTAAGTTTATACAGAAGGCCACTGTCCACCATGTAGATACATACCCAAGGTTTATATCTACACTTCTACATCTACACTAATATTATAAAGAGGAAACATTTGTATTTTTGTATTTTTGTATGTAACGAATAGGCTCAAAAACTACTGGTCCGATTTCAAAAATTCTTTCACCATTAGAATGCTACATTATCCCTGAGTAACATAGGCTATATTATATTTTCAAAAAAATCAGGGAATCTTACTAAAACTTCAATAATGTAACCCAAGGTGGAAAACAAAAACCTTACATCGCGTGCGCTGCGAAAACTATTGAAGATAGAACAAAATAATGTACTACGATTTTGTAGAACACGTCATCATCTACAAAAAATGAAGCGACAGCATATGTCTAACTATTATAGTTATGTCACAATAAGTGTTCTTTTATTATAAAAAATTAATTGAAATGCCTCCGCTAGAAAAGGGTCTTTATTTGTACCTTGGTATTAATCCTTATCCAAATAAATCATTTGATAATTAAGACGGTTTCAATACCTATAGATTACTGCTTAAATTTTTCAAATCGGACATTCCATTCAAAAGATATGACGTAATTAAAAATGTTGACGGGTCCACGGGTCACGCGCGGGGTGCGCTTTCACTCACTCAAGGAGAAGCGCGTGCAAATGTATGAAATAAGTAGACGCGAGGCTCTAACCCACGGTCTTAGTTTATCCTAAGATGTTCAAAAAATGTATGACCACCCATGCGAAGCTGGGACAGGCCGCTAGTGCATAATACAAGCATAATCTCTTAGGGATAACCCACAATAACCGTGCTAAGCAGGGGCGGGTCGCTAGTAAAAAATAATACTCGGGACTTCCGGTACAGAACCTGTCATGCTGGGGCTACACTATCGCGATAACGCGAAGATATGCGTTGTCGCGACACGTCTGGCCAAAGACTTCGTCCTATCGCGAATGATCTTCGCGAATACGAATGCCCTTCGCGACGCTGTCGGTAAATTGCCGCACATCAAAGGGTTTTGTCGCGACAAAGTTCATGCGGTTGGCTACACTTCGCGCGCTTTAGTTGACTGCGAGATGCCGCCATAGTGAAGTTATCGCGACATAGTGAAGTTTTTTCTGGTGTGGCAAAGCATTTCGTCGTGGATCGAACATGAACTTTTATAGCGACAACGCGAACACGAATCTTCGCCTTCAAGTGTGGCCGCAGTATCACGGAGCGCACAATATAACTGACCTACTAAAGGACAGGTTTATTCTGGGTCTGGTCTATGTACCGTACATAGAAAAATTTGAAAAAAATTTGCAATTTCATTAAAAATGTAGGTTAATAAAGTGTTCATCACTGAATGTTCATCTGTTCGAATTTCTTACTATGTGCACATTTTTAGAGCCGCCATGACAGTCTGTAATTGACGTTTGACATGACGTTTGATATGACGCATTATATTTTTTTATTTATTGACAGATTTGTTGCTTTTTTTGACGGTAATGACTTTCACTCTCAAGCTTGACTGATACAATAGTTGTCAAAATGACATTCACGCATGTCAGTCCGCCATATTTTTAGTGCATTGTGTTGCTCTCCTTGACCAATCAAATCTTGATGAGCAAGAAAACGAAGTAAAAATAAAGCAAATAAAAACAGCTATGCAAATCGTGCAAACTAGATCTGAACTTGGGACATGTCTCTTTTCTTACTCTATGTATACAGTTGAGGCGTGAAATAACTTTATCTAGGCCTCATTTCGTCTCTGCTTGTAGATTAGCATCTTCGCTCGTGCAATTCACAGCACAGTTGGTATAATAACACCCACCCAGACAGAGAACCAATATCTATTTTCATTACGCAGATGTTTGTTCTGTGTGGCATCGAACCCACGGCCTACGGTGCAGAAGGCAGAGCTACTACCTACCAACTGAGCTGTGAAGGCTGTCATAATAGCTCTAGCTATAGTAGCTCTGCCTTCTGCGCTGTAGGCCGTAGGTTTGATTCCCCACAGAACAAACATTTGTGTTATAAACATAGTTTCTTTTGTTCTCTGTCTAGGTTTATACTAATAGGTATGTTTATTTTATTTTATTCGGAACAGAAACAGTGTTACATTCTATAATTAAAATTACTTGGAATACTAATCACCAATTTGATGTTTTCGCGAAACGAAACTTAATAAATGTAGGTAAGTACCTATTTCCAAAAATAAATATAACCATTATATCAGCTATTCGATTCCTATACCAAGCTTTTCTTAGTTAGGGGCTAGATAGTGCTGTATGGTATGTCCACCAATATTTAATATGAATTTCAAATTGCACACGTACTTCGTCGAAATAAAGTTCAAAACATGCGCTGTGCCGTGCCGCGCGCGATGTCAAAAATTAACTTAGTTCGGGGCAAGATAACGCGGTGATATATCCACCAATATATATGTATTTATTCAAAACAGGACGTCACGCATCCTTTGAAGATTCCCATAGGATATTAACTTCTCAGTTTCCGGCCGCGTTTGTCTTGTCACACCCACTAAACTTGAATCGCTTTTGACACTGCGCGGTAAAAATAGATGTATTGATGCTGCCAACGTACGTATCACGATTCAATTCTTTGGATCACTGATTTCTTCGAGAGCACTGGTGGTCTAGTGGTAACGGACCCGCCTTCCGATCCTATGGTCGTGGGTTCAACACATGGCGTGCACCAATGAGATTTTTTGTTCAAAAATGTATGTGCACAATGCCAGTACTCTCAAACGGTGAAGGAAGACATCGTGAGGAAACCGGCACGTCGTGGAACCTAAAAAGTTCTATAACATCGAAAAGAGCCTCTTGAGGCGCACTTAAAATACTTTCACCACACTGTTTCGAAAGAAACTATAGTGACACGACAAGAACAATTCTTCGGTTCGCTATCATTTGACGAATCCAAGAAGTGCCATCATGATACTGTGTCAAAGAAAGCAAAGATTAAACTGATTAGAAAAAAATGTCCTGATTTTTAATTGATCCTTAGTTTTAAAACACGACTTTTGACAAAAACTTCTTTTCCGTCTGGCTTTATAAAAAAAATGCCTTTATTTCTACTACTTACTTTATATTTATGATATCTATTCTAAAAAAAAGGTTTAGGTACTGCTGTTTCTATGTACCTATGTGATGTATATGTATAAAACTAAACGCTTTCGTCTTCGGTAGAAGTCGCCTCGTCGGCGTATCCCATCTTTATTATCAGATCTCCTAATCGTTCTTCTACAAACATGTTTTTTTTGGGCCAAAATTGTTATAACTATTGTTATTATTTTAACAAAAACTCCGATACTATAAATAAAAATCTTTTTTTAGCACATGTTTTGATCTCTTTGGAATCCTACGGAATATTCGTTACCATAGTCCCAGTTTTTTTAATTAAAAGCGTAGTTTAAAAGATATTTTAATAAAACTGCTATTTTCGTACATTTTCAATATCAAGGCGGTCCTAAGGGCTACAGCAGAGCGCATGTTATTTTGAACATTATTTCTGTGCCGTTACGTGTGTAATTTGAAACTACGCGGCAAGGTGCTAATCTACGCGATGATACTCCTAGACTTATATCAATTAGTGATAGAATCATCATCTCCCTGCCCTTATCCCACGCTGCATGGGGTCGGCACAACAGGTTTTCTTCTTCCACTCTCCTCTATCATTAGTCATCTCGATGCTCACTCCTTTCTTTCTATGTTATCTTTCACACAATCCATCCATCTTTTCTTTGACCTGCCTCTCCTAAAACCATCCACATGCATTTCCAACACTCTTCTCGTAATGTGACTTTCTTCCCTCCTGGGCATGTCATGCATGCCCAATGCCCATACAGCCTTTGACAGCCTTCACAGCTCAGTTGGTAGTAGCTCTGTCTTCTGTGCCGTAGGCCGTGGGTTCGATCCCCACCGAGAACAAAAATTTTATGTGTGATGAACATAGATGTTTGTTCTCTGTCTGGGTGTTATATAATATTATAAGTATGTATTTATAAAAAAAAAGTATATATTTAGCATATCAGCTATCTGGTTCCCATATCACAAGCTTTGGCTTAGTTTGGGGCGAGATAGTGCTGTGTGGAATGTCCACCAATATTTATTTTATATTTTATTTATACCACGCTAACCTATATTGTAGTGTAATAAAGTAGTGATAGAATAATATGTAAAAATGTTCATACTTATCGACTTGTAGTATTGAACCAAAAACAATCCTGTATCAAAAACTGTAGCGAAAACATATACTTTGTTTTATCAAAATTAGATAAGCGTATCTGTATGACAAGAAAGTCATTCTGTGCACACAAATATGTATGTCAAAGAACTGATAACGATTTCAATAATTTATTACAGAAAATCTTATAGTTTTAAGAGTAGAAGAGCTCTTTGTGTGTGGCTCGTCCGGGGAAGTAAACCACGCCGTTTTCTGCCGACAAGCAGCCACACTGTGTTTCGGTTTAAAGAGTTTCGTTTGACGAGGTTGCCGGTGTAGTTACAGGCACATGGGGCTGAACATCTGTATGCCTCAAGTTGATGGACGCAGGGCAGTGCATCGTAGGGCACGTTCCTAACGAGGCAATGCTTTGTGATGGTGATGGTTACCACATAACATCAGATGGATCTGCTTGTCCCATCAGCAAGTACTGCAATTTAGGTAGTTTTACTAGGTTTGGAGGAATAATTTTAATGAGCGACTATGAACAATTTTCATTGCTTCGATTTCATAGAGGGTTTATAACGGTGCATGTTTGTTCAGATCGTTTTAGAATCTAACCTCATCTTTTAGTACCAGCATTCTATCGTTTACCACATTTTATGACTTTTCGAACTCAATTTGGATCGAAAATAGAATGAAGTACGACTAGGTACCACCAAGCAGTACCACCCATCTAGGTAATCATAAGTACTGATACATTTTGCAAAACTGAAACACATTTGAACGAACTATCTTATTAGATTGATGGATTATATTTAATTGTCTAAATAAATAACTCTAAATAATAATAATTTGTCTAAATAATAATTTCTTTAGGCATATTTAGGTGTTAAGCCTCATGTGTCTGTAATTTCACCAGCAACCCTTTAAACGGAAACACAGCGTTGCTGATTGGCGGCAGAAAAAGGCGTGGTGGTAGTACTTCCCCGGACAAGCCACACACAAAGAGCTCTACTACTTTTGCTAACGGAACAAGCCGATGGCACATCGGCGACATTTTTTTCAATAGGGCTGAAATAATTTCCATAAAATATATACCTTTGTAAGTATGACTTTTTTTTATACAACCAGCTGATGGAACAAGCAGATGGCCTACCTGATGTTAAGTGGTAACCATCACCTATAACAAAGCATTGCCTCATAAGTCGCGCACGATAGGAACGTGCCCTACGATACACTGCCATGCGTCTATCAACTTGAGGCATACATATGTTAAGCCTCATGTGCCTGTAATTACACCGGCAACCACACTCTTCAAACCGAAGAACAGCGTTGCTGCTTGGCGGCAGAAAAAGGCGGTAGTACTTCCCCGGACGAGCCCTTCACAAAGAACTCTACTACTCTTGCTAATGGAACAAGCTGATGGCACATCGGCGACATTTTTTCAAAAGGCGCTGAATTAATTTCGATAAAATGTATACCTCTGTAAGTATGACCTTCCAAACAAAAAAGAATCAACAACATTGATTGGCGGATTAAAATAAAACATCCTCCTCCTCCTTTTTAGAAGTCTGTTAAAAAGTCCTTAATGCAACCGGATTAGCGCCTACGACCTCATAATCGCTCGCAAGGCTACCACTAGACCACCGGAGCTCGATGGTTCTCTGCGAAAATTGCACAACCCATTCGAAGTGATTCTACAAGTGTGTACATCCTTTGACATTTAAATGGAATGCTTGCTGTGGCTTGCTTGATTGTGACGTGTCATTGAGAATCTAGGTTGTATGATATTATGGTGGTGCACTAATAATGTAGCGGCGATGGGCTTGCAACCTGTCACGTATGGAATACCGACTTGCAAAATGTGGGTATTTGTAAATGTAATATTTGGACACACGCATCAGACACTGCTCGCTTTTATGTCCTAATTTTTAGGATTCCATACCCAAAGGGTAAAACGGGACCCTACTCCGCTGTCCATCCGTCTGTCTGTCTGTCTGTCTGTCCGTCTGTCACCAGGCTGTATCTCATGAACCGTGATAGTTAGACAGTTGAAATTTTCACAGATGATGTAGGTATTTCTGTTGCCGCTATAAAAACAAATACTAAAAAACAGAATAAAATAAATATTTAAGGGGGCTCCCATACAACTAACGTGATTTTTTTGCCGTTTTTAGATAATGGTACGGAACCCATCGTGCGCGAGACTCGCACTTGGCCGGATTTACGCTTTGGCTTTGTGTAGCATAATCTGTCTCCGTGTGTACTTCTGACTACCCTTAGGCATCTTCAATGAATCTTAAGTTGGTACTCTGTAAGGGATCGGAGGGCTATCTACCGTGCCTGCCCGTACTAAATAATAGTACCAACGCTCATAATGAAATTAGTGGTCAAGGATCCGTACCCCAAGTATGAGATTTGCTTACGATATTTCGTTTTTCGTTTTACGTTTTTGTTCCGTGTTCATTGCGGGTTTTGTATGAAGACGCGATATTGATACCGATACGGAACTTTACAAAACCCGCAATGAGCACGGAGCAAAAACGATTCGTTTTGTTCCGTGTTCATTGCGGGTTCCGTATCGGTATCTCTATCGCGTCTCCATACAAAACTCGCAATGAACACGGAACAAAAACGTAAAACGAAATATCGTAAGCAAATCTCATACTTGGGGTACTGGTAGAGACCTAGAGTTTGTAAGACATTTGAAAGTGATCCTTGTGAGTGTACTAAATAAAGACCATTTTGTTTTTGACTTCGACTTTCGAAGCATGAATTTGTGGGTTTTAAGTAGGTAATTAGGTTTTTCTACCGCATAGAACGCAGAGGATATTATAGGTAATATATGGAGGAAAAAGGTTTGATATTCTGGAACTAGCGTCTATAGGTATTCACCTAGATTTAAGACGTTTCAAAGTAATGAAAGAAATCAGTAATGAGTAGAATACATTAAGAATACCCCAACACTACAAGCTACAACACCGCAGGTGCTCTACGAGGAAGCATTTAGAAATTCCTCGAAGGGTACCCATCCAAATATTGATTGGAATACACGAAACATTTTCGGTGTTCCAAAATCGGTGCTCTAAAAACGCCTCGCGATTTTCACTACCACATTTTCATTATACCGACGACGCGTGTCGTCCACCCATCTCGCTGCAGGATGTCCTAACAGAATATACCTACCTACAGAATTTAAGATAAAACTCAGTTTATGCATCGTTTTCCTGAATACAATAATTACATTGAACTAGACCTTTAGCGGGATGACCTTGAGCACTTTGTATACGCTACTACCTACTTAGTACGTGCTTCAACAGCTGTTACTTACATTGTTGAAATAAGTACCTACATCCACTTAAGACACAGACTGCTTACCTATGTACTAGGTACTTCTCGCTCGCACATTCAACATTTTAGAAGATATAAAATCACTATCAGGTAGAGAGCCCAAAACCAACGAGAATGTATGAAGACAGACCATGTCTAGAGTACCCTAACCACCCCTAACCCAACGAGAATGTACTATGAAGCATTCTTCATAGGTATATTCTCGTTGGTTTAGGGTACTCTAGACATGGCCTGTCTTAAGACCATGATAAGAGAGTGAGTGAAGCGAAAGAGGTAGGCAGGGTCGGACTGGGCCGGAAGGGCCCGGGTGGCTGACCACAAGCCCTGGGCCCGAGACTAGATGATGGTAGACATTATTACATTTAGGTCACAAGAGCTGGGCAGGCTAGGGCGCGGGCCTTCTATCCTACGGTTGCCGCAAACCCCGTAAGCCAGGCCCGTGGGGGGTCTTCGCAGGCTGGGGCCCGGCTGGCAAATGCCATTTCGACTCAGTCCGACGCTGGAGGTAGGTATGTAAGGACCGTAGCAAGTGGAAATCCATTGCCTGTGCCTACCCCTATGGGAAACAGGCGTGATTATATGTATGTAAAATCACTGAATTACGTTATGAAAATTAGAAAGAACCAAGTTTCGGAGAAAAACATTACAAAGATTCAGTAAAAGTATAATAATAATCGAAATAAGATTAAATGTGTGATCGAGAAGTTATTTCGCGGTTGTCAGCACCTGACCAACCGCGAAACTTATTATTTATACTTATTTACTATTACCGATTTATTTCCACCGATACTTATTTATTAATTGCCTGTTTTACAAGCAATTAATAAATAAGTATCGGTGGATATTTTACACAGTACCACCTAGCCCCAAACTAAGTAAATCTTGTAGGTAGGTACTATATGAACTAGTTATGTGATAATTTTTCTAGTAAATATGTACTACCTACATAATCTCTACTATAACACACAGACATAGAAGAAACATCTATTTTTATCACGCAAAGGTTTGTCATCGGTAGGATTTAGGGACACCAACTTAAAGTGCAAAAGACAGAGCTACCAACTGAGCTGTGAGGACTGTTAATAAATCTAAATAGAATCTGCAAATATATGTGCCAAATGTAATGTTTGGACTTAAATCTCTTTTTTATACAACTAGCTGATGGAACAAGCAGATGGCTCACCTGATGTTAAGTGGTAACAACCCCTATAACAAAGCATTGCCTCGTAAGTCACCCATGATAGGAATGTGCCCCACGATGCATTGCCCTGCGTCCATCAACTTGAGGCATACAGATGCAACCACACTCTTCAAACCAAAACACGGCAACGCAGCTTGGTGGCAAAAAAAGGCATGGACTACCTCTCCTTAGACATCCTGAATGAATCTGGAGTTAGTACTTGGTACCAAGAGATCTGAGGGGATATCTACCATGCCTGGGATCAAAGTCGTGAAGCTGTTTCAGTTTCGGAATCTACTTTCGAGCTGTAATATGTTGTCGCCGACTAAAGGAATTTTATCAAGATAACATCACAATTTAATCTACTGTATGATAATACACCAACTGATAAGGCCAATAGTTTTAGATGTTTGACAAGCGACAGAGATAATATTAAATGGGTATAGAATCTTCATTATGTCTAATACCTACAGTAGCTTAGCTGTCAGTGTTTTTACAAGCTTTTATTTAACTTGCAATGTATGTATGTAAATATGTTTGTTCGTTTGGAATCTCAGAATTCAATTTTAAAGCAGAAATTTTCAACTGATTGAGCAGAAATTTTGTATACTCGTTTAGTATGGATGACAATGCATAGTTAGCTGCATTTAAGTCAAAGCTTGTTTTTAAAAAGGTTTTTAGGGTTCTGTACCCAAAGGGTAAAACGGGACCCTATTACTAAGATTCTGCTGTCCGTCTGTCCAGGTTGTATCTCATGAACCATGATAGTTAGACAGTTGAAATTTTCACAGATGATGTATTTCTGTTGCCGCTTTAACAACAAATACTCAAAAACAGAAAAAAAAATATTTAAGGGGGCTCCCACACAATAAACATGATTTTTTTGCAGTTTTTATACATAATGGTATGGAACCCTTCATATGCGAGTTTGATTTGCTCTTGGCTGGTTTTTTTTTACTTTTAATTTATGTATTTCTAACTTGCCTACAAAGTCAAAAGGTATTTATTTACTTGAATCAATTGTGGCTTGTTCATATTATTTCTGTTTTGTCCCCACCTCACTAATTTATAAGTAAACATTTGTAGCCCAATCGCTGTGACAAAACATTAGGTAGGTAAGTACCTAGTTGTTAATTGTTAAACAGATGAAGTGGAACAAAGTGATAATCAAATTCAAACAGCACCACATACCTTCAACATTTTACATATTAATCATAATATTCATGGATTTTATACACTTAATTAAAAAACTAGTTTGTAAATGTATTCTAGTTGTTGTTCTAATGGCAAGTGTTGTTCTATCTGTGTAGATATGTAAACATGTGATTACCTTGTCGCAGATGATTTTAAAATTAAAAATAGCACTAGCACTGCAATCCTTAGAAACCACACAAACTCGACACTGAAGCTGCAGCAAGGCGCGCCTATAATTTAATTAGTACTCGACAAATATTAAAATTTAATCGAATGTCGCTCGTGACCCGTGTGGGGCTGAGAAGAGTGAGGATAGGACAACCCGGCCTCGCCTTCGAGCGTTTACCCAGATTCACCGACTAAACTACAAAACGTTTCCGGTCACAGATTCCTCGTACGCGCGACATACTAGAACTCGATTAGTTTCAACGTTATTTCTGCGATTAGGATAAATTTATTCGATAGGTGAAAGGGGCATACCTTTGATCTTGTTACAAACGTATGAATCCAGTCCAAAACAGTCCGTAGGTAAAATAATTGAATATATCACTGAACGCACAATTTGTCTACTATCACAATTAGTCTTTATCACTTGTAAATTCGAACACAAACGATGATAAAACCGTTTCACACTAATGCACTAAACGCGCCGCTAGCCCGAGAAAGACGCCATTTTGATTTCGTCAACTAATCACCATAGACAAGAAATAATAGAGGAACGTGCTTAAATTTTTTTAAGGCTTCGTGTTAACATTCAATCTACACTAATCTACACTAATATCTACACTAGTCTACACTAATATTATAAAGAGGAAATTTGTATTTTTGTATTTGTATTTTTGTATTTGTATTTGTATTTGTATTTTTGTATTTTTGTATGTAACTAATAGCCTCAAAAACTACTGGTCCGATTTCAAAAATTCTTTCACCATCAGAATGCTACATTATCCCTGAGTAACATAGGCTATATTATATTTTCAAAAAAATCAGGGATCCTTACTAAAACTCCAATAATGTAACCCAAGGTGGAAAACAAAAACCTTACATCGCGTGCGCTGCGAAAACGATTGATGATAGAACAAAATAATGTACTACGATTTTGTAGAACACGTCTACAAAAAATGTCGCGACAGCATATGTCTAACTATTATAGTTATGTCACAATAAGTGTTCTATTATTATAAAAAAATAATTGAAATGCCTCCGCTAGAAAAGGCGGACATTCCATTCAAAAGATATGACGAAATTAAAAATGTTAACGGGTCCACGGGTCACGCGCGGGGTGCGATTTCACTCACTCAAGGAGACGCGCGTGCAAATGTATGAAATAAGTAGACGCGAGGCTCGAACCCACGGTCTAAGTTTATCCTAAAATGTTCAAAAAATTTATGACCACCCATGCGAAGCTGGGACAGGCCACTAGTATTCAATAATGAAATATAATTTTTCATCAATATATCTAAGTAAATTAATTAGGTCACATTACTTACAAAACTTTTGGTCTTTTTAATGATCGCTGAGCGCTCCACGAGCTAGGCTATCAAGTGGTCTACAAAAGGAGACCACTTGTTAGTCTCGCCACCATGAAAAGTAGTAGCAGTAAAATAAGTCGTTGCTTGCGAAGGAATGAAAAGATGCAGAAGAATGCGAAAGGATGCGATGCCCTTTTGTTATAAATTCGGATACGCATCGGGCTATACCCTGCTCGCATTTATGTCCTTGTGGTAAGCCTCATTTTTCTTTGGCTTAATGTATATTTTCCGGTGTCCGTCCGGAACGGATAAACTGATAAACATCACATAACCTAAATATTATTAATTTCACTCTCATTTTAAGGTTTGAATAAATGATTATGGAAAAATACTTACAAAAGGTCATTTTACCTGTGGAAAATGTTTAAAAGAAAATATTGTTGTCTCTGACTATTTAAATAGTATTGCCAATACTTCAAATATCCCGATATCTAGGTTTTATACAGAAAAAAAAACACATTGAAGTTGTATTTTAAGAAAACACACAATTATTAACAATATATTCATTCACATTTAACTATAAAATTATCAAAAAAGCGTCTACAAACTTCAAGAAAATGTCTGCATTTCCTAAGTTTATTATAATTTTAACTACCTACGGCATGTTAGTACGGACTAGCTGAACAGAGCAGTTTACGCAGATCTAGCTAGCATAAGGCGTGGTCGTGCTGGAGTGCTGGAGTGCTACAGGTGCCTACAGTGGATGGGTGACCATTACTCACAAGAGTGAAATAAAACTCCAAACTGCAACGGTAGCTATTCTTGTATTACTTGCATCAACAAGTATTTCACAATAGTACATTAATGCATCGTCAATTAGATTAGGATAAGATTAATAAATAAAATCAGGATAAATTAAATAAGGAACGTGCTCACAGCATTGATGAATTTTGACAAGAGGAAGTGACAGATCGTTTTTGTACAGACTAAAATATCATGGTGTTTCTTTACTCTATGGAATAATTAAAGCGTACTATACACGTTTCAACACTTCCCCTTACGCTTTACATTATTACTTTACATAATAAAGTCAATAAAAACATGATTAGAGACATACAGACAATTACACATAACATATATCTATATGACTCTACAATATTGATCATAACTCTACAATGTTGAATGACTCTAATAAGTCTCTACAATTTAGTACACACATAGTCATGCTACACAACACATACATTCATGTTCTTAATAAAATCTACATGTTTCTTATAGCTAAGCGGTTTGGTTAGTACATCTGCTATCATCTTTTCAGTTTGTAAATACTTTACAGTTACAATATTATTTTTTATTAGATCCTTTACATAATGGTATCTGAGGTCAATGTGCTTAGTTCGCTTATGACAAAACTCTTTACATTCTAACAACTTGATTGCACTTTGATTGTCATTATAAACAACTGACTCTAGATCCAAGCAAAAGATCTCAGATAACAGATTCCTAATAAAACTTATATCTTTACAAACATCACAAATTGAAAGATATTCCGCTTCTGTAGTGGATAAAGCAACACAGCGTTGCTTACGTGATTCCCAATTTATTGCATTATTACCTAGCTTCACGACATATCCAGTATAAGACTTACGATCAGTTACATCATTAGCCCAGTCTGCATCAGTATAAGCGACTAAACTCAATTTATTACTTCTTACGAATAGTAAGCTATAATCAATTGTCCCCGCTAAATAACGTAAAACACGTTTAGCAGCTTGCCAATGACTGTTATCGTGACAGTTATTAAATTGACTCAACTGGCTACAAGCATAAGCAATATCAGGCCTTGTACATACAGCTAAGTACATTAATGAACCTAACAATTGCCTAAAATTATCATTGCTCTCACTTACATTTTCAGCTTTTAGTAATTTACAATTTAATGGCATGGGTGTAGATACAGTTTTACAATTACCCATACCAAACCGCAATAATAACTTCTTAATATAGTCACTTTGGTCCAATTTTAAAATACATTTTGATCTATCTCTCATTACATTTATGCCAAGACAGCTTTTTAATGGACCAAGGTTCTTTACATTAAATTCTTTTTGTAACAGTTTTACCAAATCTTTTTGAATAGCACTTCTCTCAGTATAAAATATGAAGAAATCGTCTACATACAGTGCTATAATGGTTAAATCATGCTTTTCTTTCTTTATATATACACATGGTTCACTCATACTTTGTACATAACCATTATTATTTAACAAATCATGAACTTTGCTATTCCACATTTTACTAGCTTGTTTTAGGCCATAAATACTCTTATTCAATAAACAAACCTTAGAATTATCCCCATTATCAAAACCAATAGGTTGTTCCATAAATATTGTTTCATTTAAGTTTCCATTTAAGAAGGCACAAGCTACATCAATGTGATCTATACTGAGATTTAAATCATTAGCTAAAGAAAACAAAATTCTCATAGTGGAATGCCTAACCACAGGGGAGAATGTCTCATTATAATCTACCCCATGTTTTTGTGTAAACCCTCTGGCAACTAATCGCGCTTTATACTTACTAAAGTTGCCGGAAGCATCGTGCTTACGCTTAAAAACCCATTTAGTTTTAATGACATTTTGCCGTACGGGTCTATCGACGATTTTCCAAACTTCATTCGCGATTAATGAGTCATACTCACTCTGCATTGCAGCACGCCATTCAGTGGCATCTGAACTAGAGATAGCCTCTTCGTAACAAGATGGTTCCTCAATATTACTAACATACATTGAAACATCATAATCACAATACCTCAATGGTGGAATCGACCGAGTACTTCGTACAGGGCGGGTATTAGCCTCGGCCCGGGGTACCTCTACACTCGTCACTCCTTCCCCTCGAACAGATGCGTCCGGCGCTGACGAAGTCAAAGACTCGTGGCTCGCCGACGATGAGTTTGCACAGCGGGACTCATCCTCACTGCCTGTGCAGTAATGCTCCTCATCTGTGGTATCTGTAATGTGAGAACCATCATTTAATTCTAAAGAATTGGTTTTATTACTAATACTATCTAAATTACTACATTCACCTAAATCTATTGGACTAGAATGCATTTCATTAGTATTATTATTATTAATTGAATTATCATTATTTAAAACCAATTCAGTGCTCATGTCAAAATTATTATTATGCAAAATAACTTCATCAAATTCTTCGCGTTCCTTTTCATTAAATTCTTTATTATAAAACCTGTTTTCTAAAAATGCAACATTCCTTGACAATAATATCTTTCTAGGATTCATAGGATCAGACAGTCTATACCCCTTACAGGTCTCACTGTATCCCACAAATATGTACATTTTACTCTTTGCATCAAGCTTGCCACGCTTATGCTTAGGCTCCAACGAATAAGCGATGCAACCGAAAACCTTTAAGTGACTCAGATCAACTCTAGATCCCGACCACAGGTGCTCAGGAATCTGTCCATCTAAAGCTGTAGTAGGGGACCTATTTTTTAAATAAATTGCAGTATTAACTGCCTCTCCCCAATAACTCTTACTGAGACCTGATTCCTGCAGCATGCAACGCGCTTTTTCAATGAGCGTCCGGTTAAGGCGCTCTGAAACACCATTTTGTTGAGCTGAGTAAGGAACTGTAGTTTGATGTACAATACCTTCTTTACATAAGAATCCTGAAAATCTATGATTGACATACTCTCCACCGTTGTCTGAACGTAAGCATTTAATCTTCAATCCAGTTTGTCTCTCAACCATAGCCTTGAATATAATAAACTTGGACATTACCTCGGATTTACACTTCATTAGGTATCCAAATGATTTCCTTGAGTGATCATCTGTAAATGTAACCAGATACTTTGCACCTCCCAAGCTGCTCTCACGCATTGGCCCGCAGACATCAGAATGTACCAACTCCAATGGTCGCTCGGCCTGCTTGCCCTCTCCTTTGGGAAATGGCTGCGTTGACAGCTTCCCCTCAAGGCAGGGTATGCAGTCCTTCAATCTGTTCTGGTCATCCTGAAACATTACACCAGACACATGACCTTTTAGAGTACACATATTTCTTAGACCTAAATGTCCCAACCTACGATGCCATAGCTCAGTAGAAACAGCTACTGCAGTACTCTCTGTCTTTTGCCCATTACTCAAAAGTTTGGAAGAATACACCAGCTTACTGTGCAAAGGTTTTACAATTTTACAATTTAACTTATAAATCCCACTTTCACATCCCACAAGAGCTAAACGGTTGCCAGAGACTTTACTGTCATAAATGCTGCACCCATGGCTACTAAATTCAACAGTAAGCCCACTTTCTACTAATTTACTTACTGATATTAAATTAGTGGCTATCTGTGGCACAAATAAAACATTTTTAAGTTGTCTTACCTCATTTCCAAAGTTTACCATTAAATCTCCTACACCACTACATTTTAATTTTTCATTATTTGCTACAGCAACAGTAGTGTGTTTAGCGTTACAATTAAAGTCTTTATAATTCACCAGATTTTCTTCACAATTTGTCATATGAGATGTACAACCAGAGTCAATGAACCACGCATCATTTTGGTGAACAAACAGAGCTGAAACAAAGCTTGTAGAATCCTTCTGTTCACTCTTCTTCTGGTCATTCTTCATCTTGTAGCATTTAGCCTTCACATGTCCAGGCTTACTGCAGTAATGACAGATCATTGACTTTTTCTTTGAAGAGTTCTTCGCAACCAAAGCTGTGATGTTATTATTCAATGCGCCATCACTCCTTCGTAGCTCTTCTTGTAGAAGTTGACATCGTACAATCTCGCTGGTGAGATTACTGGTCAAACATACTGTCTCCAGATTAGAAACCAAGTATTCAAACTCCTGAGGTAGACCGCTCAATAAGATCTCTGCAACTTCAGCATCATCCGTCTTCCGGCCAATATCCGTGAGCTGCTGCACAAGGGTCATCACACCCTGTATGTATTCAGACATACATGAAAATTGAGTATAATCAATTCGGTGTAATTGTCTTAAAAGCAGCACACGCCGTAGTAAGCCCTTATTTTCAAAAATATCAGCTAAGCTTTTCCAAGCTCCTTTAGCAGTAGTAGCATTCCTGATATATTGATAAAGCGCTGGCTTGATGCACAAAGCAATTCGCGCCAAGGCACGCTGATCTTTCACAGGATCAGTCTCGGAGCCTTCGATTGTGTTCCACAAGCCATCCATGGTAAGCAGCATCTTTATAGCGAATTTCCAATTCAAATAATTGGATACACCTTCCAATTTTTCTATTGACGAAGCCAAGCCATTGTTACCTTGCAAAGCAGAATTTCCATTGCTCGATTCTTGACCGCTAGGCGTAGCCATATCGAAGCACCAGGTCACAAACCACCGCACCACGTAGCAACTAACTGAGGTTAGTTTCTAGGTTATATCCAGCACGCGTTAACAACTCTCCTTATAAAATTTCTGGGCACATCACCTGTTAGTACGGACTAGCTGAACAGAGCAGTTTACGCAGATCTAGCTAGCATAAGGCGTGGTCGTGCTGGAGTGCTGGAGTGCTACAGGTGCCTACAGTGGATGGGTGACCATTACTCACAAGAGTGAAATAAAACTCCAAACTGCAACGGTAGCTATTCTTGTATTACTTGCATCAACAAGTATTTCACAATAGTACATTAATGCATCGTCAATTAGATTAGGATAAGATTAATAAATAAAATCAGGATAAATTAAATAAGGAACGTGCTCACAGCATTGATGAATTTTGACAAGAGGAAGTGACAGATCGTTTTTGTACAGACTAAAATATCATGGTGTTTCTTTACTCTATGGAATAATTAAAGCGTACTATACACGTTTCAACACGGCACAGATAAGAGAATACGTACAGGTTTATATCTGCGTGACTTACCTACGTGGCAATGTTTTCTTAGTTATGGTTTTCTTAGGTGATGGTACGTGGTAACCATCAGGTGTTTAGATAGTTGTATAAAAAAGCGATCTGAGAGGAAATCTTCCGTTCAGTAGGATTAAAGTTTGCAACCAACTTATTGCTGAATCATAGTCCGTTTTGCGACGCAAAAAGGTATTTTTTTTTAGTTAGTTAGGTACTAATTACTATACGATTACTAGTTACTATACGATTACTAGTTACTATACAATTACTAGTTACTATACTATTTCTAGTTACTATACAATAACTAGTTACTATACTATTTCTAGTTACTATACAATTACTAGTTACTATACTATTTCTAGTAACTATATAATAACTAGTTACTATACTATTTCTAGTTACTATACAATAACTAGTTACTATACTATTTCTAGTTAATATACAATAACTAGTTACTATACTATTTCTAGTTATTATACAATAATTAGTTACTATACTATTTCTAGTTACTATACAATAACTAGTTACTATACTATTTCTAGTTACTATACAATAACTAGTTAGGAACTTTACAAATTTTCTTTTTTTTCTTCTTCCAAAGCTGTGAGTCTATTTTCGTGTGAGGCTATTTTCATTTCATTTCTATATTATTGACTTACTACAAAGATATTTCTAGTAAGGTCTTCAGCACATCAAGAACACATAATCTTGAATGAAGTACTAGCCGCCTGAGACGCCATAAAAACCTAAATAAGGCTTCGAAGGTCAGCCTTGATCTATAAAATACAGGCTTGGGTATCTTAAGCTCGTAAATATACTACTTTTTCTCCATTTTTAATAAGAAAAACTGACGGGAAATATACCTCCTGATCTTGAGTTGCTCTTTCTGTTCTATAACAAAATGTATTCTCCAAGAGCACGTCCAAAGATATCACTCTGAGATGTAAAGTTAAGAGGGGGACAACCGTCAAACAACTTCTCGCTCGCTGCGTCTCAAGTCTCATGTTAATGATATTTATTTCTCAGAGTTCACTTTCCGAGAATAATATATTTTACAGAAAGTGTGAACGTACACAGTGGCATAATAGTGATATACTAGGTGTTCCAATACTTGTATTTAAACCTTCAGGGGGTTTTATTTCATTACTTGTAAACGTATTATTTTTATTGATTCAAAATACAATATAAAATCTATCTTGCCACAATTTAGAGGCTTACGGCCGGTTTCTGAAAGCCCGATCAAAACAAATTGGATTTCAAGTCACTTGCTATATCTATCTAATTCGATGTAATAGCTGAAATGGCGAGTGACTTGACATCCGATTAGTTTTGATCGAGCTTTAAGAAATCAGCCGTTACTCGATTATTATAGCCATTCCTAAAAAAACTTGTCAAGCAGTTATACCAAGGGCACAGATAAGAGAATGCCTACGGTAAAATAGTAGGTATTTGAAAAATAAAAGCCAATGGTATAAATATTGGCAGGTTTCAATTCAGATAATGGCAACTTGGCAACCCTTCCTCTGTGAACTGTCAAAAAGGTGCAAGCTTTACCAGCTGTGTGTACGTGTTTTTGTTCACAAATTTCGCAAATATGCCTATTTAGATACATCGCGACATCAAAACTAAATGTGAAAAGGGAAACCAAAATGTCGAGCCGCCGTTCTATGCTCGGTTCGGCGCTGGACGCGCTCCCCGCGCCTACAGATCCTCTGCGAGAGTTATTTGAAGCTTGCAAAACAGGCGACGCAGTCAGAGTAAAAAAGTTGATTACTCCTCAAACAGTGAATGCCAGGGACACTGCTGGCCGCAAATCGACTCCTCTTCACTTCGCTGCAGGTATTTGCGCTCACAAAACATCGCTGTATGCTTTTGTTTTGGTAGAAACTGGACTTGTTTTCAGAAAGTGAAAGGCTTGTTTGGGTGTAAAGAGTGATTAATTTCGATAAATTGCATAATTTGTTACGGTCGGTGATTCCGATTCTGTGCTCTTGTTGTTGATTAGATTTATGTCCTCGCTTGATTCAGGAACAACATATATCTGACAAATATTTGTAAATACTAAATTTCGGTACACAGGAGTGAAGATGTTGCTTTGATTATGTTATTGTCTTCAACTGAAACCTCTAAAATACCTTTTTATCTATTTTAGATGTTTATAATATACACTGTCAGTTAGAATAATAATTATATTAACCTTTACCCTTTTGGGTGCAGATTGCAAACTGAACCTAAACCTATGAAATAAAAAAAGGGTTTGTTTAATACCGGAGCAGGTCAATCATTCTAACTTTTATTGTCTATGGAAACAGTGATCTCTATCATCTCAGAAATTGACATGATTACACTGCCCCATTAAGGAAGTCCAAATAGCTAAGCTAAGCTAACTAAGCTTTGAAAAGAGAGGGTCAGCCAGCTCCCGAAGCTAGAAAACCTTGAGCCTGCTCACAATTTATTTTGTTAATGATTTATTTTAAAGGCCAATATAAGTTCAAGCTATGTGGAAAGAGGGGGTGAGGGCCCGATTCTTTCTCTATGCACTGGGGCCCCGTGTCCACCTACACCACTGGTGTTGTGGTTACAATATATTTATTTCTTAAATCTTCCAGGGTATGGCCGCAGAGAAGTAGTTGAGATCTTAATAGCAGCTGGTGCAACACTCCAAGCAAGAGATGATGGAGGGCTTCAGCCGCTCCACAACGCCTGTTCGTTCGGGCATGCGGATGTCGTCAGGGCTCTACTGACGGCCGGCGCGGCGCCGGCGGCTCGGGATAACTGGGGGTACACTCCGCTGCATGAGGCTGCCGCTAAAGGGAAAGTGGATGTTTGTATTGGTAAGTCCTTAATTTGTTACTGCCACACTCTGTGACAATAACACATTAACTAATTAAATTTCTGTGTTCGTTTGTAAGGTGTACAATAAAGCATTTTCATTCATTCTGTGACATATTACTATAATACTAAGGTTGCCTGGAAGAAATCGCTTTCAGCTATAAGGCACATTGTAAAACTATGATTATTAATTTGAAACTGCGTCCCGGACACTATCATGTAGCAACACAGTGTAAATGAACTGGACTGGAGCCGACTGAACTCAAATCAGTCAAAAATCAAAATCAAAATGTTCTTTCACAATTGCAAGGATCACTTTGAAATGTCTTATACATATGCTAGGTGAGTCAAAGCTTAGAAGAACAGGCAAGAAACTTACTGCTAGGTTCCTAGCGTTTTTTGTATGATCCATTTTACAAATAAAATGAAACAAATAAGGTACTTAATTTTTAGTTTTTGTAATAAGTTGGAGCCTAGTTCAGTCCCAAGGTTTTTTGTCATCTATATAATCAGATATTTTAATAAGCTTTTGTAAAAAGTATTCTTGTTATTATGTTTTTGAATTTGCTTAACAACAACTGATGAATCTAGCTTGGGACTTTGTTATAGAAGCGTACATTGTCCTGCCATCGATTTGCTTAGTACATTGTGTACACACTTTCTGTTAAATATGTTTATGTGTACAGTACTGAACTTATAAAGTAGATTTGCAGGATTGTATGCCCTCATGAATATATCTCGTTTCAGCATTACTACAACATGGAGCTGATCCGAATATCAGGAACACCGAGGGAAAGACTCCATTGGACCTGGCTGACTCCGCAACCAGACCTGTGCTCACAGGTATTTAAAATCAATACTATCTAAGTCAAAGTCAAAGTCAAAGTCAAAATGTATTTATTCAATAAAATCACAAGGATCACTTTGAAATGTCTTAAAGCTAGGTGACTCTAGGTGCCAGTTCCACGCAACCAAAGCCTAGAAGAACAGGCAACAAACTTACGGCTTGGTTCCTACCGTTCTTTTGTATGATCCTTTTACAATGTAATAATATAATATATTATTGAAGTTTAGTGAGGCGTAGGCATGCAGAAAAAGGTAAACATAATCAAATTTATAAGACAGCACACGCTACGCCTCAAACTAATAATACCTAATGCATAAATACAATCTATTAAATCAGAGAAAAATAAAAAAAAACACACAATAGTAGGTACAGTACAGACATTGCAGACATGTTAGCTGCCGATGGGCAGAGCGACCGGGACATCGGGCCACGCATTTTTATCAACAATATAGTCCTACTAATATTGACAGCCTACACAGCTCAGTTGGTCGTAGCTCTGCCTCCTGTGCCGTAGGCCGTGGGTTCGATCCCCACACAGAACAAACATTTGTGTGATGAACATAGGTGTTTGTTCTCTGTCTGGGTGTTATATAATATTATAAGTATGTATTTACAAAAAAAAAGTATATAAGTAGTATATCAGCTATCTGGTTCCCATATCACAAGCTTTGGCTTAGTTTGGGGCGAGATAGTGCTGTGTGGAATGTCCACCAATATTTATTATTATTATTATTACGCGTAAGTTTGTAAGTATGGATGGATGGATGAATGATTGTTACTCTTTCACGTAAAAACTACTGAATGGGTTTTAATGAAACTTTAAAATAATATAGCTTATACATCAGAATAACACATAGGCTACAATTTATAAAGATATCGTGTGAATTGTCCAAAAAATACTTATGACGATAAGTAAGTCAAGTACGTAGGAGAAAATCTACCATCTGCGAGCTATTCTGGCGTGCGCTGCCAAAACCGCTAGAGTTACACATATGTACTACGCAACGCTAATATGAGCTACTCGAAATACTAATCCTGCGCAGACAAAGTCGCGGGCATCAGCTAGTATTTATATAATTTTATAATTCCCCCAGGCGAGTACTGCGCAGCGGAGGTGCTAGAAGCGGCTCGCTCGGGCGCGGACGAGCGGCTCGCTGCGCTCCTCACGCCGCTGAACGTGAACGTGCACGCGAGCGACGGCCGCCGCTCCACGCCGCTGCACCTGGCCGCGGGGTACAACCGCGCGAGGGCGGTGAGACTGCTCTTGCAGCGGGGGGCCGATGTGCATGCTAAGGATAAGGGGTGAGGTTCTAATATTTTATGTGTTTTATTGTATTTCAAAGTGTCTTCTTAAATAGTGACAGTAAGTAAAATGTGGAATCATTCTTAGTTGTAACTTTTGTTAAAAAATTGCGTATTTGTCGTAATTTAGGCGAGATTGTTATATTAATAGAGTATGTTATAAAATTATAGCGTACACTAGTAATAAACCGGTATCGCTGAGGTACGTAATAAAGCAGCCAAGTTAAAGTGGGATTGAGCGGCTCGCTGCGCTCCCCTCCTCTACACTTATCTGTGGGGTACAACCGCGCTAGGGCGGTCAGGCTGCTCTTGCAGCGAGGGGCCGATGTGCATGCTAAGGATAGGGGGTGAGGTTCTATTCTTCTATTTTATGTAGTTATTATTTTATTTCAAAGCGTCTTATTTATTAGAGACAATAAGAAAAGTGTTGATGGACACATTCTTAGTTGTAGCTTACTTAAAAACTTATTTATAATGTGACGCCTAGAGTATTAGATTTTTTTGCGACGCTCTTCTGGTCAAAAAGTACCTACCAGTTGTAGTTCTAGCCTTGTTATCGGATAAAATCAATTTTTGAAACACTCATTCTGTCTGTAGGGAAGTGTACATTGTACAACTCATTTCGTGATTCGTGTAGGTGCGATTGTGAGCCTTGGACAACTAAAGAGAGTTGCAATAATATAGACTGTGGATCGCCTTACGAGCCTTACGCCTTAGGCGCACAGTTTGGGAAGGCCTGCAGTAAAGTTTTATCAATCTATCTCTGTGTGGAAAGTCCACTTATATTGATGTATTGTTCCAGCGGCCTAGTGCCACTGCACAACGCGTGTTCGTACGGGCACTACGAGGTGACAGAGCTGCTGGTGCGAGCCGGCGCCGATGTGAACGCCCCCGACCTGTGGGCCTTCACACCGCTGCACGAGGCGGCCAGCAAGGCGAGGCTGGAGGTATGTTGGATTCCTTACCATCCTTACTAATATTATAAACGCGAAAGTTTGTAAGTATGGATGGATGGATGTTTGTTACTCATTCACGTAAAAACTACTGAATAGATTTTAATGAAACTTTACAATAATATAGCTTATACGTCAGATTAACACATAGGCTACAATTTATAAAGATATTGTGTGACTAATCCTGCGCAGACGAAGACGCGGGCACCAGCTTGTTATAAAAACTACAAAAAAAACACGTTTGTTGTATGGGAGCCCCCTTAAATATATATTTTATTCTGTTTTTGAGTATTTGTTGTTATAGCGGCAACAGAAATACATCATCTGTGAACATTTCTACTGTCTAACTATCACGGTTCATGAGATACAGTCTGGTGACAGACGGACAGACAGACAGATAGACGGATGGCGGAGTCTTAGTAATAGGGCCCCGTTTTACCCTCTATGTACGGAACCCTAAAAAGGTAGTTAGGCTTGATAACGAGTCAAGGCAATTGTTAGTTGATCTGTTTTATTATATTTGCAGGTTTGCTCGTTACTTCTAAGTGAGGGAGCCGATCCAACATTGTTGAACTGTCACGGAAAGTCTGCCTTGGACGTGGCGCCCACGAGAGAGCTACAAGAAAGACTGGCATGTAAGTTGTACAACATTCACAACCCTCACAGCTCAGTTGTTAGTAGAGTCAAAAGGTATTTATTCAATAAAATCACAAGGATCACTTTGAAACGTCTTAAAGCTAGGTGACTCTAGGTGCCAGTTCCACGCGACCAAAGCCTAGAAGAGCAGGCGACAAACTTACGGCTTGGTTCCTACCGTTCTTTTGTATGATCCTTGTTACAATGTAGGTATTATAATACAGTATTGAAGCTCCAGGGTGCCAATCGAATTTAGTGAAGCGTAGGTACCTATAACAGAAAAAGGTTAGCTATTAGCTAAGATTAGCTATTATTTTAAACTATTTAAACTATCCTACTAATATTATAAACGCGAAAGTTTGTAAGTATGGATGGATGGATGTTTGTTACTCTTTCACGTAAAAACTACTGAATGGATTTTAATGAATCTTTACAATAATATAGCTTATACATCAGAATAACTCATAGGCTAAAATTTATAAAGATATTTCGTGACCAATCCTGCGCAGACGAAGTCGCGGGCACCAGCTTGTAATTTTATATATTTTTGTGAGAATTGTATAGAGCACCCGTGGTCTAGTGGAATTGACCCCGCCTTGCGATCGTAAGGTCGCAGGTTCGAATCCGGTCGTGCACCGTGCACCTTAAACTGTGAAGGAAAACATCGCAATGAAACCAGTTAGTACTCTAACAGCGGCGATGGGCTTGCAACCTGTCACGTATGGAATACCAACTACTGAAAAATGTGGGTATGTGCCAAATTTAATGTTTGGACGTACCTCTGACTACCCCCCTTAGACATCCTCAAAAGAATCTGGAGTTAGTACTTGGTACTAAGAGATCTGAGGGGATATCTACCGTGCCTGGGAATTAAAGTCGTGAAGCTGTTTCAGTTTTCAGTATAAATTGTGTAAGGTAAATTAAAGCTTCTTTTATTTTATTTTTTGTTAGTAAGATCCTTTATAAGTTTCAATTTGGTTTCAGTTGAGTACCGAGGGCATTGCTTGCTAGAAGCGTGTCGGATGGCCGAGCCGACGCGTGTTAAAAAACAACTGTCCACTGTCGCACCGGGGCAAGCGACGCATCAACATCAGGTAACATTCAGAACATGGTAGAAGTAGAGTTCTTTGTGTGGGGCTCGTCCGGAGAAGTACTACCACCACGCCTTTTTCTGCCGCCAAGCAGCAACGCTGTGTTTCCGTTTGAAGAGTGTGGTTGCCGGTGTAATTACAGGCACATGAGGCTTAACATCTGTATGCCTCGAGTTGATGGACGCAGGGCAGTGCATCGTAGGGCACGTTCCTATCGTGCGTGACTTACGAGGCAATAATTTGTTATAGGTGATGGTTACCACTTAACAATCTTATACTTAGGTTAGTGACCTAACCTAAGTATTGTAAATTATTGGTTTACGTTAGTTTTAGTGAAAGTATTATTAGATGAGGTCTACTCAACATATTTTGCATAAATGATAATTAAGGGTTTTTTTTAAATACAACTAGCTGATGGAACAAGCAGGTGGCCCAATTAATATTAAGTCAACCATCACCTATAACAAAGCATTGCTTCGTATTGCCACGATAGGAACGTGCTCTACGATGCACTGCCCTGCGTCCATCAACTTGAAACATATAGATGTTAAGCCTCATGTGCCTGTAATTACACCGGCAACCACACTCTTCAAACGGAAACACAGCGTTGCTGCTTGGCGGCAGAAAAAGGCGTGGTGGTAGTACTTCCCCGGACGAGCCACACACAAAGAGCTCTACTACTCTTATAAGGTTGGTTGACCTGTGATACCCGCACTAGATAAAAATCTGTATCGAGAGTATCCATACGATTACAAATGGGGTGAACGGCCTCGATTTCTATATATTTACATTTATACCATTCCCCCTCTTAAAAGATTATTTTATTCACTGTTTTGGTGTTTGAATTTAGAACACACCAATACATTCGTCCTCCATCTCAATGCTATATAACCTCTTTGCGTAAAAAATACTCGATATAAATTCCTTGTGCAAAGAATACTCGACATACAAACTCCTTGGGCAAATAACTCCTCGAGATTTGATTGGTCGACATTAGGATAAAAATTGTTTTGTCTGTTTTAATTAATTTAACCTTTCTTTTTTCTTTAAATGTCTATTTTCGCTTAAATCTTTGTTTTTCTCGTAGTCATGGTATAAAGTATAGTATGCAACTCTTGAATAAAACGGATTTATATCGAGGGCCGTGAATCACTCGCGTCCCTCAGGATTCTAACACTTGAATCACTCGCTACGCTCGAATCCTTCACTTGCTCGAGTTTCATCGATGGCCCTCTCTTTAAATCTGTCCTTTATTCACTAATTGCATAATATGCTATTGTCTATTTTATTTTATTTAACCTTTCTTGTTTCTTCATTAAATGTCTATTTTCGTTTAAATCTTTCTTTTTCTCGTAGTCATGGTATAAAGTATAGTATGCAACTCTTGAATAAAACGGATTTATATCGAGGGTCATGAATCACTCGCGTCGCTCAGGATTCTAGCACTTGACTTCCTACGGTCGTGATTCAGTCGTTAGAATCCTTCACTTGCTCGTGATTCATATATGGCCCTTGCTTTAAATCCGTCCTTTATTCACTAATTGCATAATATACTATTATTTGTGAATTGCAGAGTTCACAATCCACATCGGGTAGTACGCTCTCGCTGGGCGAGTGCGTGTCGGAAGCGCTGCTGAACTTCCCTCAGCTCGCGAGTGGCGACCGGCCGCTCCACGCCGCCGCTGCCTCGCAGTACCCGAAGCGGAAACAGGTCTGTTGTGTCTCATTGACGATGTGACTGTTTAACGATGTGGTTGTATCTTTGATTGTTTGCCATGAATAACTGTATGACGATGTGACTGTTTGATGATGTGATTGCATCTGTGATTGTTTACCATGAATAACTATGTGACGATGTGACTGTTTGGTATATCTGTCTGACGATATGGCTTTCTAGCGGCCGCATCTTCGCTGTATCCTAAGCGGAAACAGGTTTGTTGTGTCTGATTGACAATGTGACTTTCTAGCGATCTATGACTGTGTTACGATGTGACTTTCTAGCGATCTATGACTGTCAGACGATGTGACTGTCTAGCGATCTATGACTGCCTGACGATGTGACTGTCTAGTGATCTAGAACTGTCTGACGATGTGATTGTATAGGGATGTGTAGCTGTTTGCCATGTCTATCTGTCTGTCTGCCAAGACGATGTGACTTTCTAACGCCGGCCACAGCTTCGCAGTACCCGAAGCGGAAACAGGTTGGTTTTGTCTGATTGACGATGTGACTGTCTGACGTTGTGACTGTCTAGCGATCTGTGACTGTTTGTTATGTCTGTCTGACGATGTGACTGTTTGCCATGACTGTCTAACGATGTTACTGTCTTGCGATCTATGACTGTTTGTAAAGTCTGTCTGACCATGTGATTGTATAGATATCTGTGACTGTTTGCCATATTTCTCTGACGATGTGTTTAACTAGCAATCTGAAACTGTTCGCCACGATTGTCTAGCGATGTGATTCTAGCGATCTGTTGATGTGACTGTATGACGATGTGACTGTCTAGCGATCTGTGACTGTCTGACGATGTGACTGTATGCCATGACTGTGTGACGATGTCTGTCTCGATCTGTGACTGTTATTAGATATTGTTATTATTTCCCCTCAGGTAATGGAGATGCTAATACGAAAAGGAGCGAGAGTGAACGAGAAGAACAAAGATGGACAGACGCCTTTACACGTCGCGACGGATCACGCGCACTTGGACGCCATGGATCTATTGTTACGGCATGGTAAGTACGATTATATTGTGTAAGATCATGACAAAAATATATGTGCACAGTGCCAGTACTCTCAAACGGTGAAGGAAAACATCGTGAGAAAACCGGTGAAAAATCTAAAAAATTAAAACAATTTTGATAAATGAAAAACAAAAAACAATTGCCACGAACGACTATACTAGGTATACTATACGTTTATAATTTTACTAACGGCCTGTCCCACCTTAGCATGGGTGGACATAATTTTTTTAAACATTTTAGGATAAACTTAGACCGTGGGTTCAAATCTCGCGGCCAGTTATTTCATACATTTGCACGCCCTTCTCCCTCGCCGCGTTGCCCGCTGTACTGAGTGAGAACGCGCCCCGTGGCCCCGTATGTTCGCTTTTATTTTTAAAGCGAACTAAAATTTTTCATTTTGTTAAATTTTTGGAATGGAATGTCCGATTTGAAAAATTCAAGAAGTAATCTATAAGTATTTGAACAGTCTTGAATACGAAATGATTTATTCGTATAAGGATTAATAAAAAGGTATGGATGACATGGTCTGATTTTGGTCGACATTTCTTTCTATCAAGGGCTTGTGTGTGGCTCGTCCGGGGAAGTACTACCACCACGCCTTTTCCTGCCGCCAAGCAGCAACGCTGTGTTTCCGTTTGAAGAGTGTGGTTGCCGGTGTAATTACAGGCACATGAGGCTTAACATCTGTATGCCTCAAGTTGATGGACGCAGGGCAGTGCATCGTAGGGCACGTTCCTATCGTGCGTGACTTGCGAGGCAATGCTTTGTTATGGGTGATGGTTACCACTTAACATCAGGTGGGCCATCTGCTTGTTTCATCAGCTTGTTGTATGAAAAAAAAATACAAAATACAAATCTTTCTTAAAATATTAGTGTAGATAACTTTGTGAATGATTATGTTTACCTTTTTTTGTATGCCTACGCCTCACTAAACTTCAATTTTTAATATATTATATTATTACATTGTAAAAGGATCATACAAAAGAACGGTAGGCAGCAAGCCGTGAGTTTGTTGGCTGTTCTTCTAGGCTTTGGTCGCGTGGAACTGGCACCTAGAGTCACCTAGCTTTAAGACGTTTCAAAGTGATCCTTGTGATTTTATTGAATAAATACCTTTTGACTTTGACTTTGACTTTGAATGTATCTTTGTTTGGTTCAGGTGCGAAAGTGAACGCGTGCGACGGGCGCGGAGAGAGCGCCCTCTGCGTAGCGGCGCGCAGGGACTCCGCCGCCGCCTGCCGCTTACTGCTCGCCTGTGGTGCCGATACTAGGCCCGACGCGCACTACAACCCGCCGCTAGGTAACCTACATACTATACTATTCAACGTGTAACATAATACCCCTATAACCCCGGAAGCAGGGTATTCTACAGCTCATGGCTAGGGCATCGGAACCGGGTTTTCCCGGAACCGAAAGAACCGAGAAAACCCGGTTCTAGATGCTTCTATAACATGTTCAAAAGTTCTATAACATGTGTCGAATGCTCCTTTCGAGCACTCGACACATGTTATAGAACTTTTTAGGTTCTACGACATGCCGGTTTCCTCACGATGTTTTCCTTCACTGTTTGAGAGTACTGGCATTGTGCACATAAATTTTTGAACAGAAAAACTCATTGGTGCACGACCGGTTTCGAACCCACGACTTTTGGATCGGAAGGCGGGGCCGCTACCACTAGACCACCAGTGCTCTCGATTTTAATTGATTATAATTTTATTTCCGTTATTAAGTACGAGAGTAATTATGATTGTGTTAACATTCATTAAGGGGCTGACAACCATCAAATAACTTCTCGCTCGCACGTTTCGACATGTTGAAAGATATAAAATCAATCACTAAACTCATTTTTGAAAAATCGCAATCAACCATTTTGTGTGCAATCACATTGCACACAGTTTAGTAAAAAAATCATTTTGATCGATACATGTTTTCCTACTCAAAAGTTTGCTTATGTACGAAAACTAGTAAAGCAAACTTTTGCTGTGCAGTGTGCTGCAACAGCTGTATATACTCATCATCATCTTCCTGCCCTTATGTGGTTGGCACAACAGGTTTCCCGGTTCCAAAGGTTTTATAATTCATAATTCATTTATTGCGAAAATGGGTACATGTTAAATCATGTCAATTTAAATTTATATAGATCAGCCATATTCAGCTTTACAGCATGAAACTTTTACAATTATATTATTAAGTAAATTAAAACAAATAAATCAGTATTATACGGTAAAAAAATAAAATGTCAAAGAGTTAATACTACTATACACTTTTAAAAATAATAATTAATACGAAATGAAATGTCAGATATCAAATTTGTCACATAAATAATCTTCAATACTATAGTAGGCTTTCTGTAGGAGAGCACTTTTAACTTTATTTTTAAAACCTTTTTGGGAGTCTGACTCAACTATATGTCTAGGTAAATGATTATAAATCTTTGGCGCCATGCAAAATATGCTATTATATATATTTTGAATAGCCCTTCGCGAATATCCCAGCTGTAAAGCCACGGAACGTTGTGACTGACCAGCCTCGATCATCGTTATAGCTCCGGTAGCTGAAGCATGGTCCAAATGGAACAAAAAAGCACAAATTTAGTTTCCAAAACATTTAATCAACAAATTCTTTCAACAACCCGTCCCCTCCAATCGTTTCAAACTAAAACTGACCGCTCCTTTCCTCATCTCCTCATCCATGTCCCTATCTCCCCAGCCCCATAGATTCGTCCCATCCCCCGTTCTCCCCGCCCGAGCCCTCACCATATCATCAGGCACCGATTTCAAATCATAAGCCCATCCGATCATCGAGAAAAAGTCTATGAATTTCGTCGATAAGTTCAACCTGTTGTTGCCCAACTCAGCTGCTTTGTAGTCCCACGGGAACACATGGTGGTAGTTGTGGAATCCTTCTCCGAATGCTATGAATGAGACCGGTAGACTTTGGACTGGTTTGATGGTCTTGTCGTAGGGACGGTTCCCCCAGAGGTGGGCTGCACTGTTGACTAGGAAGGTCATGTGGAGGTTTAGAATGTATCTTAGGATGGCGCAATGCCATGCTGTGGTGAGGGTTTCCCCCCAGAAGTAGATGGGGATTACGGTGGGGAGGAGGAAGCATATTGTGCCGATGAACGGGATTGCGTATCTGGAAAGACAACGGTTTTTAGGTTTTTTTTAAAGGAATTCTAATGTTAAAAAAAGGAGATGTTCTATTAAAAAAAATTTAAGAGCCCGGATTTTTAAAATAGCTAACTAATCCATATATTTTTTCGGATTTCTTACGACCTTGCCCTTCATCCGACTATTAACTTTATTACCCGATGGACAGACGGCATCGTGAGGATCGCAGGAAGTCTGTGGATGGAGAGGGATCAGAATCGTTCTCCCTAAAAATGTATAGGGTAGGTCTATGTCCAGCACTGGACTGCAGGGTGATAGGTACATAGGGCAGTTCCACGCGATCAAAGTCTAGAAGAACAGCCAACAAACTTACGGCTTGGTTCCTACCGCTCTTTTGTATGATCTTACTAGCTGGTGCCCGCGACTTCGTCTGCGCAGGATTAGTATTTCGAGTAGCTTAATTAGCGTGGCGTAGTACATAATAACATGTGTAACTCTAGCGGTTTTGGCAGCGCACGTCAGAATAGCTCGCAGATGGTAGATTTTTTCCTACTTAATTGACACTTATCGTCATATTTTGGACAATTCACACAATATCTTTATAAATTGTAGCCTATGTGTTATTCTGATGTATAAGCTATATTATTGTAAAGTTTCATTAAAATCCTTTCAGTAGTTTTTACGTGAAAGAGTAACAAACATCTATCCATCCATCCATCCATACTTATAAACTTTCGTGTTTATAATATTAGTAGGATTATTATGAAATGAAAAAAAGGCTATACATAAAGTACTCACCTCCACTGGAACATAACAACAGGATTGTTGTAAATATCTTGCATGTCGATGACCCGGCCCTTTCGCCGCACTAGTTCGTTCTTCCGCATCAGTAGCCAACCCATGTGGGAGTAGAAGAAGCCACGATTCGCGTTGTGAGGGTCCGATTCTGTATCACTGATGACGAAAATTACATTATTGGAGTTTTAGTAAGGAACCCTGACTTTTTTGAAAATGTTATATAGCCTATGTTACTCAGAGATAATGTAGCATTCTATTGGTGAAAGTGTTTTTGAAATCGGACCAGTGGTTTTTGAGCCTATTCGTTACATACAAAAATACAAATGTTTCCTCTTTATAATATTAGTGTAGATTAGTGTAGATTTGTTTTTTTAACCGTTTGCCGGCTAACATACACGTATGCACCATAGCCCGAGATAAAAACAAAATCAATAAATTTTAATGTTGACACATTAAAGTTCGCGAAAGTTAAAGCAAACATTACCTGTACTTGTGATGTAGTCTGTGGTCCCGGACCCACGTGACGACAGTGTTCTGAAACGCCAACGTATTCATGACTAGGAGCAGTATCTGTAGCGGCAGGGTGGCCTTGAAAGTCCTGTGTGCCCATAGGCGATGTGCGCCGACGGTGACGCCTATTGCCGCAGCCACGAAGAATGTGTACGCTGGAAGGAAATAGGCGATTCAAAATCCACAACATAAAAAATACAACGTGTAACATAATTCCCCTATAATCCTGGAATCAGGGTATTCGAAGCACTTTTGTGATACGACTTTTGAAATTTTGAAGTTTTTCATTCATGAAATGCCTCTTAAACTTTCCAAGGCAACAAATAAATAAATAAATATTAGTTGACTTTCCACACAGCACTATCTCGCCCCAAACTAAGCCAGAGCTTGTAATATGGGAACCAGATAGCTGATATAATACATAAATACTTTTTTTTTTGTTTATACATACTTATAATATTATATAACACCCAGACAGAGAACAAACGTCAATGTTCATCACACAAATGTTTGTTCTCAGTGGGGATTGAACCCACGGCCTACGGTGCACTTAATATCTTCTTCTTCTTGATCATAACTTGATTAATTCTCTTATTATAGAGTATATTTACAAATAAGTTATTAAATAGCACTATCCGCATTGCAATTAGCCGAAGCAGTCCTCCCTTGCGTCTAAACACAAGTTTTCTACTTAGTTAGAGCAAAGAGTCAAACACTTGCACTTGACTATGCAAGGTGTACGAGTGCATCTTACTTAAAACTTTACTAAAACTTACTTAAGCCTACCTAAATGTTATGTGTATTTTAAAATATATGTAAACTTGTCTAAAAATGTATACCTTTTAGAAAATAAATATATATTATTATTATTATTATTAATATCAGGTGGGCCATCTGCTTGTTCCCTCAGATAGTTGTATAAGGAAAAAAGTGACTTACACATAAATATGGTTTGCCATTTCGCTACAGTAAAACATAGGTACAGGCCGTACAGTGCCGCTAGATGGCCGTATCCGAACGTCACCAGGTTCGTCTTGATGATGGCCTGTTTTGATGATTGAGGAGTTGGCTCTTCAGACTGCGGGGGCTGTGGGCTAGACCCCATGATGACCTGTAGGAGAAAATAGGCTATAATTTCTTAAAATTACATCTAGTAAATAATTGTGAATGAATCAACACAAATCAGACAGCTACAGTAGGTACAGATTTTATTAGGTGCCGGTGTAGTTACAGGCACATGAGGCTTAACATCTGTATGCCTCAAGTTGATGGACGCAGGGCAGTGCATCGTAGGGCACGTTCCTGTCGTGCGTGACTTGCGAGGCAATGCTTTTTTATAGGTGATGGTTACCACTTAACATCAGGTGGGCCATTTGCTTGTTCCATCAGTTTATTTTGTTTATTTATATATTTTATTTATTAAACATCTTGTGTTTTACAGACTTACAAATAGGTGCTTAAATTTGTTAATCTGTAGATACTATAATTATATTATAACTAACTACTACAACTACAACTTACTATTAAACTATACTTAATTACTAGGAAAGGAGTTAGTTGTATAAAATAAATACAAAAACGCATAAAACGAAAGACAAAACTCAGATTTGTGCTACAGATGAACTTTTTAACTTTTTAACTTTTTAACTTTTTAACTTTTACGGAACTTTTTTTTTTATTAGTGTTTTGCTGCAATAAATGTTTTTACTTTTTACTTTTTAGATAGCATCCGCTGAGCTTAAGGCGACGACAAGAGCTAATGTGACTCTCGCTCGCACGTTTCGACATGTTGAAAGATATAAAATCACTAAACTCATTTTCGAAAAATCGCAATCAACCATTTTGTGTGCAATCACATTGCACACAGTTTAGTAAAAAAATCATTTTGATCGATACAAGTTTTCCTACTTCAAAGTTTGTTTATGTACGGTAGGTAAAGCAAACTTTTGAGTAGGAAAACATGTATCGATCAAAATGATTTTTTACTAAACTGTGTGCAATGTGATTGCACACAAAATGGTTGATTATGATTTTTCGAAAATGAGTTTAGTGATTTTATATCTTTCAACATGTCGAAACGTGCGAGCGAGAGTCACATTAGCTCTTGTCGTCGCCTCAGGCGTGATTACACCATGCTCTGTTAGATTAACAAAGGATTAAAGGGCCGTTAAATATGTCAAAATGTACGCGTTTGACATTTAAGGTTAGATTTAACGGCCTGTTAATCCTTGATTAGTAACTAACAGAGCATGGTGAAATCAGCTCTTAATCGGCTATTTCCACATTAAATGTAAACACTTACAGTACGTGCAGAACTGACTAATTGCATAAGTGCCTTCCTAACCTTGAGGTTTTCAAATAAAAAAAAAAACATCATGTCAGTTCGTCTCGTTTAGGTTTGCATATAGGTACAGGGTGTTAAAACACTAGTACCGAAAACTTCAGGGGGCTAAATAATAATAATAATAATAAAATTTTATTTCAGCCACTTACAAGATTACATTTATGGTCCATTCCATCCTATTATAATATTATAAACGCGAAAGTTTGTAAGTATGGATGTTTGTTACTCTTTCACGTAAAAACTACTGAAAGGATTTTAATGAAACTTTGCAATAATATAGCTTATACATCAGAATAACACATAAGCTACAATTAATAAAGATATTGTGTGACTAAGCCTGCGCAGACGAAGTCGCGGGCACAAGCTTGTATTAAATGTATACCTTACAGACTAACATACATAATAATATAAATAAAATGTCAGCGATGACGAGTGTCTCATGTCAGGCTTCCGATGAACTTCCTGAACACGACACCTTTCTAAAAGCACCCATCAATATGAATAACTTTTTCTGAGGAACCAACACTGTGAACGCGAAAAAAAAACAGCTGTTTCATACATTTTAGCCAGGTAGGTATTGAATTTTTGCATGAAGCAGCTGTTTTTTTTTCGCGTTCACAATGTTGGTTCCTTAGAAAAAGTTATTCATATTGATGGGTACTTTAGCGCCCTGAAGTTTTCGGTACTGGTATTTTAACACCTTGTATGTATATGGCAAAAAACGACACCAAGACAATTTTCCATATTACGTACGTAATTTGGGTTTGGTAAAAGTGTTTTTTGTTGATATTTTTGTACAGCCTAATGGTTCTTGAAGATACATAAAAAATTAATACCTATAATTTAATTTGCGTTCGAAATCCGTGTAATCTTCATATATCCTACTTAGATAAATAAATATATAATTATATAAATATGTACATAGCTCCGGTCTAAAGTCAATGGTATCCAAAATCTACAATAAATTCGAGAAAAAAATTACGACGAAGTAAAAGATGCCTTTGAATATAAATTATACGTTCCTTCTTTTTTGAAGTTGGTCTCTTCTCTTGTCGTGTCACTAGTTTCTTTCAAAACAGTGTGGTGAAAGGATTTTAAGTGCGCCTCAAGAGGCTCCTTTCGAGCACTTGACACATGTTATAGAACTTTTTAGGTTATACGACATGCCGGTTTCCTCAAGACGTTTTCCTTCAATGTTTGAGAGTACTGGCATTGTGCATATAGATTTTTGAACAGAAAAACTCATTGGTGCACGACCGGTTTCGAACCCACGACGTAGGATCGGAAGGCAGGTCCGCTACCACTACCCTACCAGTACTCTCTAAAGAGACCACTGGTGGTTGAAGTTGGTTAAAAAATAAGTCATCCTCATTAAATAAATAAATAAATAATAAATATTGGTGAACTTTCCACACAGCACTATTTAGCCCCAAACTAAGCCAAAGCTTGTAATATGGAAACCAGATAACTGATATTATACATTATTCTTTTTTTTTGTAAATACATACTTATTATATACTAGCGGCCTGTCCCAGCTTCGCATGGGTGGTCATACATTTTTGAACATCTACACTATCTACACTAATATTATAAAGAGGTAAACTTTGTATTTTTGTATTTTTGTATTTTTGTATTTTTGTATTTTTGTATTTTTGTATTTTTGTATGTAACGAATAGGCTCAAAAACTACTGGTCCGATTTCAAAAATTCTTTCACCATTAGAATGCTACATTATCCCTGAGTAACATAGGCTATATTATATTTTCAAAAAAATCAGGGATCCTTACTAAAACTTCAATAATGTAACCCAAGGTGGAAAACAAAAAACCTTACATCGCGTGCGCTGCGAAAACTATTGAAGATAGAACAAAATAATGTACTACGATTTTGTAGAACACGTTATCATCTACAAAAAATGTCGCGACAGCATATGTCTAACTATTATAGTTATGTCACAATAAGTGTTCTTTTATTATAAAAAATTAATTGAAATGCCTCCGCTAGAAAAGGGTCTTTATTTGTACCTTGGTATTAATCCTTATCCAAATAAATCATTTCATAATTAAGACGGTTTCAATACCTATAGATTACTTCTTAAATTTTTCAAATCGGACATTCCATTCAAAAGATATGACGAAATTAAAAATGTTTACGGGTCCACCGGTCACGCGCGGGGTGCGATTTCACTCACTCAACGAGAAGCGCGTGCAAATGTATGAAATAAGTAGACGCGAGGCTCGAACCCACGGTCTAAGTTTATCCTAAAATGTTCAAAAAATTTATGACCACCCATGCGAAGCTGGGACAGGCCGCTAGTTTTAGAATAAACTTAGACCGTGGGTTCGAGCCTCGCGTCTACTTATTTCATACATTTGCACGAACTTCTCCCTGAGTGAATAAAATCGCACCCTGTGCGTGACCCGTGGACCTATTAACATTTTTAATTTCGTCATATCTTTTGAATGGAATGTCCGATTTGAAAAATTTAAGAAGTAATCTATAGGTATTGAATCCGTATTACTTATGAAATGATTTATTTGGATAAGTATTAATACCAAGGTACAAATAAAGACCCTTTTCTAGCGGCGGCATTTCAATTAAATTTTAATAGTAAAAGAACACTTATTGTGACATAACTATAATAGTTAGACATATGCTGTCGCGACATTTTTTGTAGATGATGACGTGTTCTGCAAAGTCGTAGTACATTATTTTGTTCTATCATCAATAGTTTTCGCAGCGCACGCGATGTAAGGTTTTTGTTTTCCACCTTGGGTTACATTATTGGAGTTTTAGTAAGGATCCCTGATATTTTTGAAAATATAATATAGCCTATGTTACTCAGGGATAATGTAGCATTCTGATGGTGAAAGAATTTTTGAAATCGGACCAGTAGTTTTTGAGCCTATTCGTTACATACAAAAATACAAAAATACAAACATACAAAAATACAAATCTTTTCTCTTTATAATATTAGTGTAGATGTAGATAATAACACCCAGACAGAGAACAAACATCTATGTTCATCACACAAATGTTTGTTCTGTGTGGGGATCGAACCCACGGCCTACGGCGCAGAAGGCAGAGCTACTACCAACTGAGCTGTGGCTGTCATTAAATCTGAGGAGATATCAACCGTGCCTAGAGATCAAGGTCGTGAAGTTTGTTCACAAGAGTTGTAAACAATACGTAAAAAATACAAGTCGTTGCATTGTTGTTGTGCGTATAAAATTCAAAAAGGTATTTGCTTAAAATTTAATTTTTTGCAAACAAAATTTACGAACGTTGACGTACATGACTAAGCAGTTAGGGCAGTAATAAAAACATCTTTGCGACAATGCGAGTTAAACTGCCTCTGTGGAACGGGTTTGAATATCCAAAAAAATATAGGCTTTTTTTTATTAGTTTTATAGTGTTTAAGGAAATTACAAAGATTTTTATACGCCTATTTCTGCCGCCGAGCAGCAACGCTGTGTTTCGGTTTGAAGAGTGTGGTTTACGGTGTAATTACAGGCACATGAG
The DNA here is from genome assembly GCA_932294275.1 of Chloroclysta siterata. Taxonomy (NCBI): domain Eukaryota; kingdom Metazoa; phylum Arthropoda; class Insecta; order Lepidoptera; family Geometridae; genus Chloroclysta; species Chloroclysta siterata. Next base: position 983,104 of record OW028595.1, on the reverse strand, counting down.
GCTTAACATCTGTATGCCTCAAGTTGATGGACGCAGGGCAATGCATCGTAGGCCACGTTCCTATTTTGCGTGACTTACGAGGCAATGCTTTGTTATAGGTGATGCTTACCACTTAATCAGGTGGGCCATCTGCTTGTTCCACCCGCAAGTTGTATAAAAAAAAACCTTAAGAATGATAAAAAGGCTAGCCGCCTTTTTATCATTCTTAAGGTTTTTTTTCTAAGAATTTTCTACCTCGATGTCTTTGAAGGCCGATTTTAGCCAAAGTAGTAGTAAGTACTACTTTTTTTTTAATGATTATGAAAGCTAAACGTCTGCAGAATTCGTAAGACCTACTTATGTAGTCACCTGTTTAGATTTTTAATTAAAAATTGAGAATTTAGGTTAATATTCATCGAACGTTCTGGACGTTTGGTTTAATTTAATATGTTTTTTTTTTTAATACAACTAGTTGGTGAAACAAGCAGATGGCCCACCTGATGTTAAGTAGTAACCATCACCTATAACAAAGCATTGCCTCGTAAGTCACGCACGATAGGAACGTGCCCTGCGATGCACTGCCCTGCGTCCATCAACTTGAGGCATACAGATATTAAGCCTCATGTGCCTGTAATTACACCGGCAACCACACTCTTGCTGATTGCTTTATGCATAAAAGTATAACTCATAAAAGTTTTTTTTTTTAATTATTTTAAGTTGTTCACGATGTTCTCAAAAATTGCGGAACATACGTACATGGGGGTGATTCGGGTACCCGAGCGGTGCTCTGGACTCCCGCTTATCACTACTTTTTGGGACACCCTGTCTAAAGTCATAATAATATAATAAGTAATTTCAAGTCCTATTAGTTTTTTTAATGTACATATTTTATTATTTAAAAAACACCAAGCAGAAATCAACGCTAATAATCTCACAAGCTTTTTATTAATAAAATCACAAGGATCACTTTGTCGTCTTAAATCTAGGTACTGTACCTTGTAAATTTCCCAAAATCACTCGCCCACACTTAAAACAAACATTAAAATATTAACCAATTAATTCTAAATATTTGCGAACATGTTTTTACCACGGATGCAACTTTGATATAACGCTGACAGCTGATGGGAAAGGTACTTATACGTTAAGACGACACAATGCCCCAACTATATACAATAAAATATTTCTTAGGGTTCCGTACCCAAAGGGTTAAATGGGACCCAATTACTAAGACTCCGCTGGCCGTCCGCTGTCTGTCCGTCTGTCACCAGGCTGTATCTCATGAACCGTGATAGTGACCGTTGAAATTTTCACAGATGATGTATTTCTGTTGCCGCTATAACAACAAATACTAAAACATAGAATGAAATAAATATTTAAGGGGGCCCCATACAATAAACGTGTTTTTTTTACCGTTTTGTTAGATAATGGATTGAAAGTATCAGAAATTACCGAAATTTGTTACACAACGTGTAACATAATACCCCTTTACGGCCAAATACTAAATATATATATTTAGTATTTGGTACTCATTTTGACCTTGAGAATATCTCAAGGGAGTAGATAGACCTGCCAGATAAGTGAATCTTAGTACTTTTAATGAGCAATAGATAGAGTAGTGAGACTTACGGCGGGTTTCTGAAAGCCCAATCAAAACTAATTGGATGTCAAGTGACTTGCTATCTCTATCTAATTCGGTGTAATAGCTGACATGGCGAGTGACTTGACATCTGATTAGTTTTGCTCGAGCTTTCAGAAACTGGCCGTCAGCATAATATTTTGCAGTGACCATTACTTTGTTATTATACCTTTACCAAGTGATCAGACCAAGCACTGGAACACTTTGACGTGTGCAAAGTTTGAATACATTTTTGAAAGCGTTTTTGAAATTACTATAAAAAAGTAAAATTAATATTGTCTCAGAAATTTGAGACAACCCTGTTAATGTGTACGTGACCTTGGTACAGACGCTATTTGCGTTTTATTTTTTTTTTATTTTTTTATTTATTTGATGACATGTTTGCATGAGACAATTAAACCAAAAAGTGCTGATACAATAAAATACTAGTAGGTACTTAAATAAAATATTACAAGTAGGGTAGGTACAGAGAACAAATGCAAGTACGCTAGCTCCCACCCTAGGAGAACCTGTGTTGTGGGTAGCTAGCCTCTTTCGTCCATGTAATGTGTATCAAGTGTGTGCAGTTACGCTAGATAAGAGTGAAACAGTGTGATGTCGATTATTGTCGATAATGCTGGGTGTTTTGGAATTAGCTGTAGGTTATTAAAGAACAGATGTGATAAGACAAGTTGTTAAATTGAGTATTATTAAACAGAGAATTATTTTGTTAAAATAGTGATAATTTCGCATTTGCGAAATTATAATATTATGGGTGTGTATATAATAGTAATGTTTAGGTAGGTACTGTTTTAATAGAATACGTATGGGAGTTAGTTATATCCTACATATATTTGGTATAAATAGTTATTATATATATAGTGAGGCATAAATAAATGATTTAGTATTGTACACCAGCCAGAATTACGTTTACTAATTGGTGGCAGTTCTGGTACCTATTTTATTGACAGTTCACAATTAAAGGTCGATTCACACATATCAGTGAAGTCACAGTTCCGACACAGTACCAGCACAGTTTCATACATTCTGGCACTGACACTAAGAGCACTGTGTCGTCACTGGCACTGAGAAGTGGGGATGCGTTCATAGAGAATGTATGAAAGAATATTTCGGATTGTGCCGGTACTCTGCCGGTACTGTGTCGGAACTGTGGCTTCACTGATATGTGTGAATCGACCTTTAAGCTCAAAAAACAGCTGTAAATAGGGCTGCGTCATGTTGTGCGTCATTATATTACATTGTAAAAGGATCATACAAAAGAACGGTAGGAACCAAGCCGTAAGTTTGTTGGCTGTTCTTCTAGGCTTTGGTCGCGTGGAACTGGCACCTAGAGTCACCTAGCTTTAAGACGTTTCAAAGTGATCCTTGTGATTTTATTGAATAAATACCTATTGACTTTGACTTTGTGTTAGTTTAATTTTGGCGAAAGTTTAAGAGGCATTTCATGAATGAAAAACTTCCAAATTTCAAAAGTCTTAGAACAAAAGTTGTTTGTCATGAGCTATAGAATATCCTGCTTCCGGGGTTATAGGGGTATTATGTTACACGTTGTATAGTATCTTCGTGGACTAATACCGGTTCTCCGCGAAGAACGTCCCGGTTTCGATACTTCGATACTCGATGCCACTGATAAACTGTCGATGTTTTCGAGTACGATATAAATCAATTTCGATAAAAAAAAACACTAGCAGTCACATCAGTTTCACTTTTCTATTTAAATTTCTAGTTTTAACGAATTATGAACCTACAATTTGTAACCTTCTGATTAAATCCAAACAATTTCACGAATTACGATTGGGTAGTTTATGTTGATTGAAAAGTTCACACTATACCCAATTAAACAAAATTATATACCTTTTACTTACGGCTTGGTTCCTACCGTTCTTTTGTATGATCCTTGCTTGTTACAATAATGTTAATCCTTGTTCTGGTTTAGGCGTGAGAAGGACATTCGGACAGACAAGATTTGCTTTCAATTTCGTATAGATAAAACAAAAACCGGCCAAGTGCGAGTCGGACTCGCGCACGAAGGGTTCCGTACTATTATTTATAAAAACTGGAAAAAAATCATGTATTTTGGGAGCCCCCTTAAATATTTGTCTTATTTTAATTATTTATATTTAAAGTGAATAATAACTAAATCTGTGAATATTTCAAGCGTATACCTGTTGCCGTTATCAATATAGAGCAAAAACAAGCAAAAAAATCATTTTTGTTGTATGGGAGCCCCTTTAAATATTAATTTTATTCAATTTTTTGTATTTATTGTTATAGCGGCAACAGAAATACATCATCTGTGAAAATTTCAACTGTCTAACTATCACGGTTCATGACATACAGCCTGGTGACAGATGGACAGACAGACAGACGGACGGGCAGCGGAGTCTTAGTAATAGGGTCCCGTTTTACCCTTTGGGTATGGAACCCTAAAAACGAAGTCCTCTTTAATTAAGTGACCTCTAAAAATCTTGGAATCGAGCCTTTTCCAGGCAAAAAATATGTAGGTTTTTTTATAGTGTAGTGCAGGTACCTGTGTAAACATAATAATAATTATTGACGCTAGCGACTTTACATAATTTTTTATTAAATTTAATCAGTTTTTGTGTTGTTGCCATCTATTCGTCATTATCATCGTTTATCTTACCAATCTCAATTAAAAAATTATTTGCTTTTTTAGGGTTGCGTTTTACCAAACGGTAAAACGGGACCCTATTACTAAGACTCCGTCTGTCAGTCTGTCACCAGGCTGTATCTCATGAACCGCGATAGTTACACAGTTGAATTTTCACAGATGATGTGTATGTGTTTCGTCCTATTCGTGGCTCTATCTGAAAACTAACGCTACCCTTTACATGGTTCATGTATGGGGTAGCATCACCCTGAGATAGAACCAATTTAACCTCACTATGCACAGAGCAGGACTAATTGGCATAATTATTTTGTTTATTTTTGTTACTTCCTTCTTTTTATCTTGTTTTATATTCATCTGTTAACTTCTCTGTTCTGTGTTCCTCTCTAATGTGTGTGTTAAATAAACGTATTTAATTTCATTTTTCATATTTCATTTATTTCTGTTGCCGCTATAACAACAAATGCTAAAAAACAGAATACTAAAAATCCGTCATAACTTCTAAACTATCTTACTAAGGGCTAAGATGTAATATGAATATGACTTATTTTGAAGCACACATTCTGTACTATCACTCAGAAACAAAAATAAAGTAGCTTGACAGTTTAGATTTTATTAATTAAAATAGCTAATAATTAAAAAAAATATAAAAAACTTTTTTTTTGTTTTATAATCGCTCTTTTCCTCTATTATAAAATAGAAATTGCCACAACATTATCATTCCTTTATTATCTACATTATTCGCTATCAAATGAGTCCTCTATCGTCTTCCTAGGACCCCCACATGGGTAGCTATAGCTTAATCAGTACAAGCACTCGTGCTTCGAGGCAAGGAAAACAAAATGGCTTCCATTTTATCATGGAGAGTGAAAAAAAATAGGGATAGTGATTTGTCGATAAAATTTACCGTATTTCACCCCCCCAAAGTCTCCGACACTGGTAACAGGACACATCAGTATAAAACAAAGTCGCTTTCTCTGTCCCTATATGCCAATGTTTTTTTTTTATACAACTAGCTGACGGAACAAGCAGATGGCCCACTTGATGTTAAGTGGTAAACATCACCTATAATAAAGCATCGCCTCGTAAGTCACGCACGATAGGAACGTGCCCTACGATGCACTGCCCTGCGTCCATCAACTTGAGGCATACCGATGTTAAGCCTCATGTGCCTGTAATTGCACCAGCAACCACACTCTTGAAACGGAAACACAGCGTTGCTGCTTGGCGGCAGAAAAAGGCGTGGTGGTAGTACTTCCCCGGACGACCCCTTCAAAAAGAGCTCTACTACTCTTGAAATGCGTATGCTTAAATCTTAAAAACTACGCAACGGATTTTGATGCGGTTTTTTATTATAGAAAGAGTGATTCAAGAGGAAGGTTTATATGCATAATACAAGCATAATATAGTAGAGAAACACACAATAACCGTGCGAAGCCGGGGCCGGTCGCTAGTTGTATATTTAGAATAATAGCAGGGAAAGTGAATTAGGGCATAAATGTATATCATTCTTCCACAGATGAGTGTTCCAACGCCGCTGCCTTGAGACTGCTAGAAGCGGCCAGGACCGGCGACGTAGAGACCGCTCGCTCCGTCCTGGACTCGCGACCACGGCTGGTGAACTGTCGGGATGTGGACGGTAGACATTCCACGCCGCTGCATTTCGCTGCTGGGTAAGTCTTTTAGTATTCTAACAGCGGCGATGGGCTTGCGACCTGTCACGTATAGAATACTGCAAAGTGTGGGAGTATGCCAAATGTAAAGTCAAAGTCAAAAGGTATTTATTTAGTTAAATAACAAGGATCACTTTGAAACGTATTAAAGCTAGGTGACTCTAGGTGCCAGTTCCACGCGACCAAGTCTAGAACAGGCAACAAACTTACGGCTTGGTTCCTACCGGTTTTTTGTATGATCCTTGTTAATGTAATATAGAGTAATATAATAGCAAATAAATAAATAATTAGTTTATAGCAAGTTGAAGTGGCAATGAATGGCAAGTCATTTGGTTTATGTACCTAAAAATGTAACCATACATATCGCTGTTGACGTTCCTATTTATAAAGAAATAATTACAGCCTTCACAGCTCAGTTGGCAGTAGCTCTGCCTTCTGCGCCGTAGGCCGTGGGTTCGATCTCCACACAGAACAAACATTTGTGTGATGAAAATAGATGTTAGTTCTCTGTCTGGGTGTTATATAATATTATAAGTATGTATTTACAAGTAGTATATCAGCTATCTGGTTCCCATATAACACAAGCTTTGGTTTAGTTTGGGGCTAGATAGTGCTGTGTGGAATGTCCATCAATATTTATTTTAATTTATTTATTCTCAAACAATTTTTTCACAATCGTATTTGAATGTCAGCTTATAACTAAATAATTGATACAATAAACAATATTTAAATTAACATTAACAAAATAATATATTACCTAATTAATTAATTTATTAAAATGAATTTAAATAACGAATAACACAAAATAAACAAATGTCAAAAACACCTCTTCAACAAAATTATCAGATTTAATCAGAGATTTTTAAAAAAATCATCAAAAACACTAAATATACAAGGTGTTTCATAAGTTGTGTATATAAACTTCAGGGGGCTAAAGTACCCATCAATATGAACAACTTTTTCTAAGGAACCAACACTGTGAACGCGAAAAAAAAACAGCTGTTTCATACAAAAGTTCAATACCTACCTGGCTAAAATGTATGAAACAGCTGTTTTTTTTTTTCGCGTTCACAGTGTTGGTTCCTTAGAAAAAGTTGTTCATATTTATGGGTACTTTAGCCCCCTGAAGTTTATATACACAAATTATGGAACACCTTGTATACGCAGATGACGTTTCGGTTTGTGGTTCGGTTCGGCAACAATTCTGTTTTATGTTTTTCAGTCTCTCTTGTCGTGTCACTAGTTTCTTTCGAATCAGTGTGGTGAAAGGATTTTAAGAGCGCCTCGAGAGGCTCCTTTCGTGCACTTGACACATGTTATAGAACGTAGGTTCTACGACATGCCGGTTTCCTCACGATGTTTTCCTTCACCGTTTTAGAGTACAGGCATTGTTTGTTTTTCCGTGTATTTGAAGTTCGTTTTTATTTTGCAAAAGACTTAGTATTACAAATGCAAAATTCTCGTACAATAATGGAAATGTAAATTTTGTTTGTAAATGTATTGTCATGCAAAAAACTTGAGTGGTGTCATAATATCCGCATTAATATTTTAATTTTAAAATTTTGTTTTATTTTATAGACATGGGCGTTTTGTTTATTCCCGCAAACGGTTATCTAACCGATATACAGTTTGCATATCGATATAGAAAACGGTTTTCTGATATCGATATCAGTCGTATGTGTTGCAAACGTTAACATGATTTTTAGTTATGGCAAACTAACAACGAAACGACAAACGCAAACTATTTGGCTATTGTTACGTCATATTCGCTTCATCTCTTTTTTACCAGTAAAACAATTCATTCTTAGAAAGGGAGGTAGCGAATATCAATTGGTGTTTGTTTCATATCGTTTGGTTTGTGAAGTTTTCGTTTTGTTCGTGTCTTTAGTAGGTAACAGTTGAGGTTTTGAATAGTTTTTATGATATCGGTTATGTTGATATGAATATCGATATGGTATGATATCTAACCCATATCCGATATAAGTTACGTTTTGATATATCCGACTCATGTCTATTATTTTATAATTAATCTAAATTTGAATACAAATTACTCGTATGTTGGTATGCGGTGCTATTATTGTTTATTATATTTTCTTAAATTATCTAGATATTTCTGTTTAGTATAACTATAAACGTGTTGTTGTTGTATTTCGGTCACTGCTTAGCTACCTTTTCCCTCCTTGGTTTCAGCTGAAAATCAGCGTTGAGTGATAATACACCCAACATTTATGCTGAGCTGAAAACCTTTTGAATATACCTATTACTTTCGTCCCATAAGAATCCGGCGGCCCTCGCTCGCAACTTAAATTCGAGGCGCGTGCAAAAATAGCTCCGAATATCGCTAACTCTGTTTATTAGCTGATGGAGGCGTTCAAAAGTGGTATGAATTTGGTTGTGTTCCGTAATACAAAAAATGATGAATGAAAACTTTTTTATTCTTCACGTCATCATCATCTCAGCCCGGTATCACCCACTGCTGGGTATAGGCCTCCTTCATTTTCTGCCAGGCTCCTCTGTCCTGTGCGTCTCTCGTCCAGGTGTTTCCTGCGACCTTTACTATGTCGTCGACCCATCGCGCTTTAGGTCGGCCCGATTTCGGCCACCATTCAGTCAAGGCTTTACTCCACCGGCCATCACCGCGTCTGGCAAGGTGTCCTGCCCAACTCCACTTGAGATTTATCGCCCTGTCACCGACGTCTTAGATTTTCGTACGACGCCGGATCTCAGGGTTGCGTACTCGGTCTAGAAGTGTTATGCCGAGCATGGCTAGCTCCATGGCCCTTTGTGCAACTCGTACTCGATGCACAGTTTCTTTAGTGAGCGTCCATGTCTCGGCACCGTAAGTCATCGTTGGCAGGACACACTGGTTATAGAGACGGGTTCTTCACATAGTATAGTTATTATGTAACTAAACAATTTAAGCTATGTTCCTTAACAAACAACACGTAAGATATTGTTGTTTTTAATTCGAGACAAATAGGAAGAAAACTTGTAAATTTTAGCATAAAAATTTGCAAGATGCGATTCGCTTTTACTTCATTTTACGTAAGTAATTGAAACAAAAAACTATCCAGGTACCTAGATGTATACTATTCGAATACAAATAATACAAAAATTTAGGGGAAATATTTTTGAAACGGCCATGTATGTCAGACACAATCCAGATCTGTTTTGTCGGCTGTCTGATGTCGTTCATCGTAACAGACGAGACCAAAATACAGGTAAAGTTTGCGTCCGTTAATCTAAAACCTCGCTAATGCGCAAAAGTTTTTTTTGTATGGCTCCACTCATCTCTATCTCTAATACTATAAGAATCAAAGTCCTGACTGACTGACTGACTGACATATAGACAACGCACAGCCTAAACCACTGGTCCTAGAAACTTGAAATTTGAGGAGTACGTAGGTCTTATGGCGTAGAGGTGTACTAAGAAGGGATTTTTGGAAATTCAACCCCTAAGGGTGTAAAAAGGGATGAAAACGATTGTATGAAAAATAGTATTCCTTGAACCTACAAACTTGAAACTTGGAGTAGATATACTTCAAAGCAAAAAAATAGGAAAGGCATTTTTAGTTTTTCAAAACTACCCTTAATAAATGTGCAAAGGGTTAAAAAGTTTGTATCTAATACTATAAGAATCAAAGTCCTGACTGACTGACTGACTGACTGACTGACTGACTGACATATAGACAACGCACAGCCTAAACCACTGGTCCTAGAAACTTGAAATTTGAGGAGTACGTAGGTCTTATGGCGTAGAGGTGTACTAAGAAGGGATTTTTGGAAATTCAACCCCTAAGGGTGTAAAAAGGGATGAAAACGATTGTATGAAAAATAGTATTCCTTGAACCTACAAACTTGAAACTTGGAGTAGATATACTTCAAAGCAAAAAAATAGGAAAGGCATTTTTAGTTTTTCAAAACTACCCTTAATAAATGTGCAAAGGGTTAAAAAGTTTGTATCTAATACTATAAGAATCAAAGTCCTGACTGACTGACTGACTGACTGACTGACATATAGACAACGCACAGCCTAAACCACTGGTCCTAGAAACTTGAAATTTGAGGAGTACGTAGGTCTTATGGCGTAGAGGTGTACTAAGAAGGGATTTTTGGAAATTCAACCCCTAAGGGTGTAAAAAGGGATGAAAACGATTGTATGAAAAATTGTATTCCTTGAACCTACAAACTTGAAACTTGGAGTAGATATACTTCAAAGCAAAAAAATAGGAAAAGCATTTTTAGTTTTTCAAAACTACCCTTAATAAATGTGCAAAGGGTTAAAAAGTTTGTATGGGAGATTTTTGACCGCTGGTCCTATAGACTTGAAATTTAAAGAGTACATAGGTCTTATGGCGTAGAGGTTTACTAAGAAGGGATTTTCGGAAATTCAACCCCTAAGGGTGTAAAAAGGGTTGAAAACGTTGGTATGAAAAATTGTATTCCTTGAACCTACAAACTTGAAACTTGAAGTAGATGTAGTCCAAAGCTAAAAAATAGGAAAAACATTTTTAGTTTTTTAAAACTACCCTTAATAAAAGTTCATAGGGATGTCAAAGTTTGCATGGGAGTTTGTTAACGCGTGGTGGGATTGACTTAAAACTTGAAGTAAATATATTAAAAAACTAGTGGCTTCCCGCGGCTTCGCACGCGTTGAAGTGGTGAACCGTGATTGAACCACAAACATCCAAACATCGTAACTTTCGCATTGATTTGTATATTATTAGGGTAGGATTTTAAATACGTACTATTATTATTTTCCGCTAGAGGGCGCCCTAAAGTAAACACAAAGGTTACAGTTGCTCTACAGTTTTAAATCAATTTTAATTATAAAACAGCCTGTTTTCCACATAAAAGCGTTTCCTGACGCATAACCCAGTGTTACAAAACGATTCAAGTGATAAGTAAAGTGCTAAATTCTGATAACAGTGAGATCTAACAACAACAATATTAACACGGTAAAACCGAACAAGAACAGTGAAAAAACCAACTAAAAGTGACTTCAACAAAACCGGATACAACGACATCTATACGCTACTGGCAGAATTTCTGCAAGGCTCTGGTAGAGGGCGACATCTCTTGAAAGCCAGCCAAACTAAGTCATACGTACTCAAAGAAGACATTATTTTTTTGAACTTAGTACCGAACTGTGGCGATAGAGGGCGCTATGGCAAATATAGAACAATTGATTAGGGAGTTGAGGATTGACATCAAGAGAGACTCCAAAGAATCACTAAATCAACTGGAAACACGAATTACAAACAACATAAACGAGCACACAGACCAAAAGTTCAACATAATTCAAGGAGAAATAGAAAAAATCAAGAAAACAAGCTCTGAACAAGATAAAAGGATTCTCGAAATTGAAAAAAACATACGATTAAGAAATATAATTTTTTTCGCAGTAGAGGAAGGAGAAAAATCCTACGAAGAATTAGAAGGAAAAATTGTCCACATTGTAACAAACGACATGAAAACAGAGTGCAAAAAAGGAGAGTTGGAGATGGTAAGAAGGATGGGGAAAAAAGTCGAAAATAAAACTAGACCAATCATAGCAACGTTCACCACTTATGGTAAGAAAATAGCTATATTAAAAAACAAGCACCACCTCAAGGAAAAGCCCATGTATATAAAGGAAGATTATCCACAACAAATCCTGGAGAGCAGAAAGAAATTGTACGACCAGTTGCAAAAAGAGAGAGCAGACGGAAAAATTGCCTTCTTGCGATACGACAAGCTCATTGTCAGAGACCCTCCCAGCCAAGAAAATAGAGGAGAACCGTTTGTGGATGCTCAAAATATAAAAAAACGTGGGCTAGAAGTCACTCCTCCTCACCAAACGGGCTATTATTACTATACGCCCAAAGAGTTCTCACCTACCAAACATCAAGCAACAAAGAAAACAAGAGTAAGACCAGAAAAACAGCAGAAAGGTCAAGGTTCTATGACAAGCTATTTCAATAGAGAAAACGACTCGCCGAGATATAACAGAGCTCTTTCATGTGACGAGACTGACGAATAGCAGCTAGCACCCTCTCTCCAATATTCATTCCACAGCAACAATACCCCTAGCACCAGCAAAATAAAAAACAATGAAAATGAAAACTACAAGAAACCTCCCCCAGAACGGCTTGTCACCGCGGGGGCAGTAGACTACCACCCTCCAAGGGACACCAAATACTACATATCCACATTTAACGTTCGATCATTGGCGAGTGAAACTAGAGTCAAGGACCTAGAGTACGCAATAACTTCTTTGAAATGGGATATTATCGGCATCTCAGAGACGAGAAGGGAAGGATTAAAAATAGAAGACAGAGGGGAGTATATCTTGTACAACTACGGCCAGACGAAGGGCGTGAAGGGCGTAGGATTTTTAGTCAAAAAGCAGAAGAATGTGGTGGTACAAGATTTCATCCCAATTTCAGAGAGAGTCGCTTTGTTAAAGACTAAAATTCAACAAGAAACTTTTTCAATTATTCAAGCATATGCACCTACGGGGAGCGCAACCCTAACCGAAATAAAGCTATTTTACGACGATCTCCAAAAAACAATAAACATGAGCACTAAAAATATAATACTAATGGCCGATATGAATGCGAAAATAGGAGAACCGGAACCAAACGAAACAAATGTCATGGGGAAATACGGTTACGGCAAAAGAAACCGAAGAGGACAACAATTTATTGAGTTTTGCCTACAGTACAAACTACAAATAACTAACACCCTATTCAAGAAGTCAAATAAGCTAAGATGGACATGGTTATCTCCAAATGGAAAAAACAAAAATGAAATCGATTTTATTACAACCAATACACCTAAGAAAGTAGAGAATCTGGAAGTAATCAGCAGATTAATTCACCCAAGTGACCATAGAATGGTGAGAATGACTCTATCGGTAAAACACCAAAAACAGTCTAGAGCTAACTACGGCAAACATTCCTGCAATACCATAGACTACGAAAGGTTCGAAAAAGAGATACCAACTGATTTAAACACAGGTGTTACAGAAACGGTTCAATCGTTATACGATCACTTGGAAAACAACCTTATAAATTGCTCTAAGTCTGCGCTAATATCGAAAAAAAATAAAGATACACTACTACAGGCAATAATGACAGACGAATTAATCGAACTAAAAAACCAAAGACACGAATTAAAATATAAAATAAACAAAACAAAACACGAGAAAGTTCACTTAAGCAAACTTTATAGAATTATTAATAAGAAATCGAAACAAAACCTACAAAAATACAGACTAAATACACTACAAGATTTTATAGAAAAAACAGGTGGAGTCAGAAAGGCTTACAAAAAATTGAACAATACCAAACAATTAATGACACATCTATGCAACACTTCCGGATCTATAATTACTAATAGAAATGATATATTGATGATTGCCACGAAGTTTTACCAAGATCTTTACTGCAAGACTGGCACCGAAAGAACGACAGACGTCAACTACACGACTAAACAAGATCCGGCATTGCCTTTCCTGAAATGCGAAATAGAGCTCTCTATTAAAAATCTGAAAAATGAAAAGAGTCCCGGCACAGACGGACTGACCAACGAAATGGTTATAGCAGGAAAAGACAAACTAACAGGTCCACTGACTAAATTGTTTAACCTCATCCTAGAAAAGAAGACCGTCCCTAAACAATGGACGAGTTCTGAAATAGTGTTACTCTACAAAAAAGGGGACCCCAAACGTATAACAAACTATAGACCCATAAGCTTACTGCCCTGTCTCTATAAATTATTTATGTCAACTTTACTTCGAAGAATATCCAAAACATTAGATGAGAGTCAACCGGTAGAGCAAGCAGGCTTTCGAAAAACATTCTCCACCGTTGATCACATACATACACTGAAACAAATAATGGAAAAGTACATAGAGTACGACAAACCTCTGTACATCAGCTTTATTGATTATTCTAAGGCGTTCGACTCTATATCACACAACTCTATATGGAACTCTCTAACAGAACAAGGCATAAACAGTGACTACATAGACGTAATACGCGAAATCTACAGAAACAGCACAGCACGAGTAAGATTAGAAACGGTAGGCCCCCCATTCCAACTAGAGCGAGGAGTTCGACAGGGTGACCCACTTTCTCCAAACATATTTATCGCCGTCCTAGAGAACATCTTCCGTCAGCTAAATTGGAACGAGAAGGGCATAAAAATCGACGGCAAATTTTTATCACATCTTAGATTTGCTGACGACATTGTTCTACTCTCAGAAGATCCAGCTGAACTACAAGAGATGTTAGAGTCACTAAGTTACCAAAGTAAAGTTATAGGCCTGGAAATAAACGAAGACAAAACAAAAGTAATGACAAACAAAATTAGAACACCTATTTCAGCTGGCTTATTGACTCTAGATTATGTCGAGGACTATGTCTACCTAGGTCATTTAGTATCATTTACGAACTGCACTGAAAAAGAAATTAACAGAAGGATAAAAAGTTCATGGAGCAAGTACTGGGCTATGGCAGAAATATTTAAAGGGAAGTTGCCCATTACGCTGAAAACAAAAACAATGAATATTTGCCTTGCACCATGTCTTACCTATGCATGCCAGACGTGGGCTCTTACAAAGAAGCACCTAGAAAAGGTACGGGTGTGTCAGAGAGCAATGGAAAGAAGCTGCATAGGCGTCAGGCTTTCAGACCGTATTAAAAACAGCACCATCCGGAAAAAGACGAAAGCAAATGACATAGCCCGGCGGATTCTGGGGCTGAAATGGAAATGGGCAGGCCACCTGCAAAGGCTAGATCCAAATAGATGGTCCCATGTAGCCACTAACTGGAGTCCGAGGGACAAAAAGCGCAAAACGGGACGCCCCCACCAAAGATGGTGCGACGACATCGTTAAAGCAGCGGGAAAGCTTTGGCCAAGGAAGGCAAGGAACAGAGCTGAATGGAAGCACTTGGAGGAGGCTTTCACCGCCACGGGCGGTGCTTACATATAGTTATTATTTTTTTTTTTTCACTTATTTGATTTATTTTTAACTTTATATTAGCCTAACCTGATCTAGTTATAGAAGTACTTATACCCATATTATTTAAAAAATAGGCTAAGTAATTAATTTATTTTTATTTTACTTTTCAAATTCCTACTGTGTAAGCAAATAAAGCTTTTTTTATTTATTTATTTATTTATACTATTATTAGGGTAGGATTTTAAATACCTACGTAGGTATAAGGGATACCTATAGGCGTACATTACCTATATTAGGTAGGTAGGTATAGGTACTGAGTTTAGTACAAACATGACAAACACAACAAAGACAACCTTACACGGAAAATATGTACTTATTTGTTCCTAGTTTCTACCCCAAAAGCAAACGAAACGAAACAGCTTCACGACATTGATCCACAGGCACGGTATATAGGTACCCTCAGATCTCTTCGTACCAACTCAAGATTCCCGTTTTTAGAACATTGACGCCTCGTTGTAGGTATTCTTTTTACTCGAGCGCAACGAAGGAGGGTAGCGTCTATTGGAGTGTACGTAATGTTATTTATCCACAGAACACATTTTCTTTTAGTTTGAAGTTAATTACACAGTTACAGTTAAAAATCTCCCATACAAACCTTGAAACTTTGCAGGGGTAGTTTTAAAATATTGAAAACGTGATTTTAAATTATTTATTGTGGAGTATATTTACTTCAAGTTTGAAATCAATCGCACTATGCGTTAAAAAACTCCCATACAAAGTTTGACATCCCTTTGCACGCTTATTATGGGTAGTTTAAAAAAATTAAAAAGGCCTTTCCTATTTTTTTGCCTAAAAGTTCATATACTCCAAGTTTCAAGTTTGTAGGTTCAAGGTACCTATACTATTTTTCATGCAAACGTTTTCAACCCTTTTACACCCCTTGGGGTTGAATTTCCAAAACCCCCTTCTTAGTACACCTCTACGTCATAAGACCTATGTACTCTTCAAATTTCAAGTCTCTAGGACCATCGGTCAAAAAACTCCCATACAAACTTTTACATCCCTTTGCACACTTATTAAGGGTAGTTTAAAAAAACTAATAACGCCTTTCCTATTTTTTTGCTTTGAAGTATATGTACTCCAAGTTTCAAGTTTGTAGGTTCAAGGAATACAATTTTTCATACAAACGCTTTCATCCCTTTTTACACCCTTAGGGGTTGAATTTCCAAAAACCCTTTCTTAGTACACCTCTACGTCATAAGACCTATGTACTCTTCAAATTTCAAGTCTCTAGGACCATCGGTCAAAAAACTCCCTTACAAACTTTTACATCCCTTTGCACATTTATTAAGGGTAGTTTTACAAAACTAAAAATGCCTTTCCAATTTTTTGCTTTGAAGTATATATTTACTCCAAGTTTCAAGTTTGTAGGTTCAAGGAATACAATTTTTCATACAAACGCTTTCATCCCTTTTTACACCCTTAGGGGTTGAATTTCCAAAAACCCTTTCTTAGTACACCTCTACGTCATAAGACCTATGTACTCTTCAAATTTCAAGTCTCTAGGACCATCGGTCAAAAAACTCCCTTACAAACTTTTACATCCCTTTGCACATTTATTAAGGGTAGTTTTACAAAACTAAAAATGCCTTTCCAATTTTTTGCTTTGAAGTATATGTACTCCAAGTTTCAAGTTTGTAGGTTCAAGGAATACAATTTTTCATACAAACGCTTTCATCCCTTTTTACACCCTTAGGGGTTGAATTTTCAAAAACCCCTTCTTAGTACACCTCTACGTCATAAGACCTATGTACTCTTCAAATTTCAAGTCTCTAGGACCATCGGTCAAAAAACTCCCTTACAAACTTTTACATCCCTTTGCACATTTATTAAGGGTAGTTTTACAAAACTAAAAATGCTGTTCCTATTTTTTTGCTTTGAAGTATATGTACTCCAAGTTTCAAGTTTGTAGGTTCAAGGAATACAATTTTTCATACAAACGCTTTCATCCCTTTTTACACCCTTAGGGGTTGAATTTCCAAAAACCCCTTCTTAGTACACCTCTACGTCATAAGACCTATGTACTCTTCAAATTTCAAGTCTCTAGGACCATCGGTCAAAAAACTCCCATACAAACTTTTACATCCCTTTGCACACTTATTAAGGGTAGTTTTAAAAAACTAAAAATGCCTTTCCTATTTTTTTGCTTTGAGGTATATGTTCTCCAAGTTTCAAGTTTGTAGGTTCAAGGAATACTATTTTTCATACAAACGTTTTCATCCCTTTTTACACCCTTAGGGGTTGAATTTCCAAAAATCCCTTCTTAGTGCACCTCTACGCCATAACAGCTATGTACTCCTCAAATTTCAAGTCTCTAGGACCAGCGGTTTAGGCTGTGCGTTGTCTATATGTCAGTCAGTCAGTCAGTCAGTCAGTCAGTCAGTCAGGACTTTGAGTCTTATAGTATTAGAGATAATTAATTAAAAATGACGCTTTCAACTTGATAATTACCCCTGCAAAGGGTGCAAATGACTGTAAAAGTTAGTATGGGAGATTTTTAGTATAGTGCGATAGATTTCAAACTTGAAGTAAATATACACCACAATAAATTATTTAAAATCACGTTTTCAATATTTTAAAACTACCCCTGCAAAGTAAAACTACCTCCTGAACAAATAAGTACATATTTTCCGTGTAAGGTTGTCTTTGTTGTATTTGGCAAGTTTTTGAGTCTGAGTACCTATACCTACCTACCTAATATAGGTAATGGCCGTTTATAGGTATCTCTTATACCTACGTAGGTATTTAAAATCCTACCCTAATAATATACAAATCAATGTGAAAGTTACGATGTTTGGATGTTTGTGACTCAATCACGGCACCACTTCAACGCGTGCGAAGCCGCGGGAAGCCACAAGTAATACACATATTTTATGCATGAAAGACATCCTTTAAATGTAAGCCAGGGTAACAATCCGTTGATCTTTTAATTTAAGTGGTATAGTATAAGGGAATTATTTTTAAAGCGGGATCATTAATTCGTAAAAAAAAGGATACAATTAATAGCTGTACGATTTGCAGTTGTCATGAATAAATCCACTTTAATTTAAATTAATCAATGAAGTTTGTAAATTAAATCCTCTTTAGTGTGTTATGATACTGAAATATGTGGGTAAATGGACGTACCTTCAAGACATCTTCACATCCTCACATGCTCACATGCTCGCATGCTCACATGCTCACATGCTTACATGCTCACATGCTCACATCCTCACATGCTCACATGCTCACATCGTCACATGCTTACATGCTCACATGCTCACATGCTCACATGCTCACATGCTTACATGCTCACATGCTCACATCCTCACATGCTCACATGCTTACATGCTCACATGCTCACATCGTCACATGCTTACATGCTCACATGCTCACATCGTCACATGCTCACATGCTCAGATGCTCACATGCTCACATGCTCACATGCTTACATGCTCACATGCTCACATACTCACATGCTTACATGCTCTCATGCTCACATCCTCACATGCTCACATGCTCACATCGTCACATGCTCACATGCTCACATGCTCACATGCTCACATGCTCACATGCTCACATGCTCACATGCTCACATCCTCACATGCTCACATCCTCACATGCTCACATCCTCACATGCTCACATGCTCACATGCTCACATGCTCACATCCTCACATGCTCACATGCTCACACGCTCACATGCTCACATGCTCACATGCTCACATCCTCACATGCTCACATGCTCACATGCTCATATGCTCACATGCTTACATGCTCACATGCTCACATACTCACATGCTCACATGCTCACATCCTCACATCCACATCCTTGAAGAACCTTAAGTTTACTAGCAGTGGACTTCTTTGGGCTGATGATGATATATAAAAGAAAGTCACACTATTTATAACTCAAGAACGGCTGAACCAATTTGGCTTAAAATTGGTGGGAAGGTAGCTTAGAACCAGGAAACGGGCATAGGGTAATTTTTATCCCGACTTTTTTTGTTTTTTTGCTTTTTTTGTATATTTTATACAAACAATCGAAGAGGCAGGAACTTCAAGTTGTCAGTTAGTACCTGTTTCTTCTGACAAAATTACGTGGCTCAAGATTGTTCCATGGGGAAGAAAATACAATTTATTTATTTTAGATGTTGCCAATCATATCTATTTGTAAGTATTCTATAGTAAACGTGCGCGAGCGAAGCCGCAGGTAAGAGCTAGTCTACAATAAACTTCCGTTATCATTAAGAGAACTTCACACTTCGATGTTTCAGAGGAAGCTGAGAACTATTTTAGCTGATAAATGTTATTATACCTCTAATATCAATGAATTTATGTCAGACAACATACTGACTAACGCAATTATTTCTTAATTTGTCCAACAATTATTTTCAAGTTTATAATTCCTTTGACATTTTTTCTTCATTTTGACTATCATTATTCTTATATTCATTTAATAATAGTATTTTTTATTTTTTTTGTCATTTTTTCTATAATTATTCTAATTTTATATAATTTATTTTACTTGTTTATAAATTTTAATTTTGCATGCTCTTAAACGGTAGAAGTTTGGGGCATTGACTCATATCAAAAATATTTAACATATCATTACATGTAATTCTGCAAATAAATAACGGTAAACAACCTGCAAAAGAACGGTAGGAACCAAGCCGTAAGTTTGTTGCCTGTTCTTCTAGGCTTTGGTCGCGTGGAACTGGCACCTAGCTTTAAGACGTTTCAAAAAAATCACAAGGATCACCCTTGTGATTTTATTGAATAAATACATTTTGACTTTGACTTTGAATATACTTTGACTTTGAAATATGCTTGAATTAGAAATCATATCGGTATTACGTTTGTATGGGCCGCTCAAAATTCGATCCTTAATGTTACCTACGCTTTGAACTATTTCCAGGCTTGTGTTATTGTACATACTAAAAAATGATTTATTCTATTCTTTATTCTTACACACCTTCACACTGTCAAAATAAATTTTCATCCAAACATGTTTTTGGATGAAAATTATATTATAGACATTGATGTCAATCACAAAAATGTTTGTTCTTGGTGGGGTTCGAACCCACGGTCTACAGCGTAGAGGGCAAAGCTACTACCAACTGAGCTGTGAGGACTTTCTAGATAGTTTTTAGGGTTCCCTACCCAAAGGGTAAAACGGGACTCTGCTGTCCATCCGTCTGTCTGTCACCAGGCTGTATCTCATGAACCGTGATAGTTAGACAGATGAAATTTTCACAGATGATGTATTTCTGTTGCCGCTATAACAACAAATACTAAAAAAACTGAATAAAATAAATATTTAAGGGGGCTCCCATACAACAAACATGATTTTTTACCGTTTTTATAACCAACTAGTGGCTTCCCGCGGCTTCGCACGCGTTGAAGTGGTGAGCCGTAATTGAGCCACAAACATCCAAACATCGTAACTTTCGCATTGATTTGTATATTATTAGGATAGGATACCTACGTAGGTATATATACCTATAGATACCTATAGGCGTACATTACCTATATTAGGTAGGTAGGTAGGTATAGGTACTGAGTTTAGCACAAACATGACAAATACAACAAAGACATTCTTATACGGAAAATATGTACTTATTTGTTCCTAGTTTCTACCCAAAAAACAAACGAAACGAAACAGCTTCACGACTTTGATCCCCAGGCACGGTAGATACCCTAAGATCTCTTCATCGTACCAACTCAAGATTCCCGTTTTAGAATGTTCCTTACAAACATTGACGCCTTGTTGTATCCTTTTTACTTGAGCGCAACGAAGGAGGGTAACGTTTTAGGGGTTGTTTTCGAAAATCAAACTGTCTTTTTGTTATTTATCCACAGAACACATTTTCTTTAAGTTTTAAGTTAATTACACTACGCTTTAAAAATCTCCCATACAAACCTTGAAACTTTGTCAGTCTTTTGCACCCTTTGCAGGGGTGGTTTTAAAATATTGAAAACGTGATTTTAAATGATTTTACTTCAAGTTTTAAATCAATCGCACCACGCGTTAAAAAACTCCCATACAAACATTGACATCCCTTTGCACACTTATTAAGGGTAGTTTTAAAAAACTAAAAATGCCTTTCCTGTTTTTTAGCCTTGGAGTACATGTACTCTAAGTTTGTAGGTTCAAGGAATACTATTTTTCATGCAAACGTTTTCAACCCTTTTACACCCTTAGGGGTTGAATTTCCAAAAACCTCTTCTTAGTACACCTCTACGCCATAAGACCTATATACTCTTCAAATTTCAAGTCCCTAGGACCAGCGGTCAAAAACTTCCCATACAAACTTTTACATCCCTTTGCACACTTATTAAGGGTAGTTCTAAAAAACGAAAAATGCCTTTCCTATTTTTTGCCTTGGAGTACATGTACTCCAAGTTTCAAGTTTGTAGGTTCAAGGAATACTATATTTCATGCAAACGGTTTCAACCCTTTTACACCCTTAGGGGTTGAATTTCCAAAAACCTCTTCTTAGTACATCTCTACGCCATAAGACCTATGTACTCTTCAAATTTCAAGTCTCTAGGACCAGCGGTCAAAAAACTCCCATACAAACTTTTACATCCCTTTGCACACTTATCAAGGGTAGTTTTAAAAAACTTCAAATGCCTTTCCTATTTTTTTGCCTTGAAATATAAATACTCCAAGTTTCAAGTTTGTAGGTTCAAGGAATACTATTTCCCATACAAACGTTTTCATCCCTTTCTACACCCTTAGGGGTTGAATTTCCAAAAATCCCTTCTTAGTACACCTCTACGCCATAAGACCTATGTACTCCTCAAATTTCAAGTCTCTAGGACCAGCGGTTTAGGCTGTGCGTTGTCTATATGTCAGTCAGTCAGTCAGTCAGTCAGTCAGTCAGGACTTTGATTCTTATAGTATTAGAGATGGTATGGAACCCTTCGTGCGCGAGTCCAACTCGGACTTGGCCGGTTTTTGTCTTCTCAGGCCTGTGATAACAGCTTCTTCTTCTTTGTTTCAGATACAACAGACTACCCCTGGCTCAATTATTACTACAAAGGGGTGCAGACGTCCACGCAAAGGATAAAGGGTAAGTTGAGACCTTAGAGTTTTCACCTTTCAAACTTTAACGATCAGTTAAGAGGGTGATAACCGACAAACAACAACTCGCTTTCACGTAAAAAAAATAAGAAAATATAATCACTGAATGTCGTAAAAATTAAGCATATAAAATTATGAATGTTGTTAACAAAAATCGCAAAATTGAATTCTCCTGTTTTCTTTACAAATATGTTGCCATATTAAAGTCCACAGCTCTTAATTTATTACCGAGTTTTCTTTGTTATTTTATTACTTTTGTTTGAAAATGTTTTCTTATTCAGACAGTTGAATTACTATTATTGAAACTGTTAGCGGGATCCAAAATTTCAAGTTGGATTCGTCTGATCCAAGTTTTAAGTTGGATTCGTCTATTCAAGTTGGCTTCTCCTGTTCCAGCGGACTAGTGCCCCTACACAACGCGTGCTCGTACGGCCATTTCGAGGTGACAGAGCTGCTTGTCTCTGGCGGCGCGGGCGTTAACGCCGCTGACCTGTGGCGCTTTACGCCGCTACACGAGGCCGCGGCCAAGGGGAAGGCGGATATTGTGCGGCTCTTGCTAAAGGTACGTCAATAAAACCACAAGGATCACTTTGAAACGTCTTAAAGCTAGGTGACTCTAGGTGCCAGTTCCACGCGACCAAGCCTAGAAGAACAGCCAACAAACTTACGGCTTGGTTCCTACCGTTCTTTTGAAAAAAGTGAAATGAAGCGCAAACGCATGTCTATAGTTAGTTAAAAAAAACTTTTCATGAGTATTATAATATAATTAATGGCATAAAATTTACCTTTTTTGTTAGAATTGAATAAGTACAATGACATTTTAACCTTGCCAAGTTAAGATTTTGCAGAATGATTAATTTAAATTTATAATCTGTAAATAATGTTTTTACAAAATATTTTCGTCACCTATTGTCGCGTTAAATGAAATATTAAGATTTAGATTTATTTATTGCGAACATGTACATAATTTATTATTTGATTTATTTATTTTTGAACAAAATCCACAGTTCTTAAGATACAATGTAACTACTTAGGTTTCTAACATACAGCCAATAACGGATTTACATTTTTATAACAAGAAATGTAGGTAACAAAAATCGAATAATATCAGTTATGAGAGCGAACGAAGCGAAAGAGATGTCAGGATCGTAGCAAGTGGAAATCCGTGGTCTCTGCCTACCCCTATGGGAAATAGGCGTGACTTTATGTGTGTATGTATGTTTGTAAAACTTGATTCTATTCTTATCAGCACGGAG
This sequence comes from Chloroclysta siterata, assembly GCA_932294275.1. Lineage (NCBI taxonomy): Eukaryota > Metazoa > Arthropoda > Insecta > Lepidoptera > Geometridae > Chloroclysta > Chloroclysta siterata. Next base: position 959,854 of record OW028595.1, on the reverse strand, counting down.
CCGATCCTACAAGGCGGAACCGCGATGGTCTCACTGCACTGCAGTTGGTACGAGCGGGGGACAGTGATACCGCGGACGCACTGAGGGGCGACGCGGCATTGTTGGACGCGGCCAAGCGAGGGGACCTAGCGCGGGCCAGGTAAGCCACAGACCACGAGATATGGGTCACTATGATGGGGTCGGGTTAGTCTAACTGGGGTACAGTTGGTCCGAGCGGGGGACAGTGATACCGCGGATGCACTGAGGGGCGACGCGGCCTTGTTGGACGCGGCCAAGCGAGGGGACTTAGCGCGGGCCAGGTAAGGCATACCGAGACCAGACTTGGAGGCCTAGGTAAGCCACGTGCCACTAGATATGGGTCACTATGATACTCAATACTCAATATATTTATTGCTTACACATGGTTTAGTTTAGGTACAAACATAGTTGTTGGGTGTTAGTAAGTATCACATGGACCCTGCATAGGGTATGGCAACATGGAGGCAGGCCGAGGTTTTTAATTTACTAGTAGGTTCATAGGTATAGTCTTGCTTAATAAATACCGTTAAAGTTATCTAGGTACGTCTATTTAATCGTTGTAGGCACATTAAAAATTATAGTCATGTAGGGATCTATGATGGGATCAGGTTGGTCTAACTGGGGGACAGTGATACAACAGACGCACTGAGGGGCGACGCGGCATTGTTGGACGCGGCCAAACGAGGGCACCTAGCGCGGGCCAGGTAAGGCATACCGAGACCAGACTTGGAGGCCTAGGTAAGCCACGTGCCACGAAATATGGGTCACTATGATGAGATCGGGTTGGTCTAACTGGGGTACAGTTGGTCTGAGCGAGGGACAGTGATACCGCGGACGCACTGAGGGGCGATGCGGCCTTGTTGGACGCCAAGCGAGGGGACCTAACTAATTCTTGATATTAATTTCAGGAAACTGATAACACCACAAAATGTCAACTGTAGAGATTCCCACGGGAGGAATTCAACGCCCTTACATCTTGCCGGTAAGTTTTTTTTGTACTACTTGCAATGACAGCTTTTTAATCAGAATTTGACAGCCTTCACAGCTCAGTTGGTAGTAGCTCTGCCTTCTGCGCCGTAGGCCATGGGTTCGATCCCCACACAGAACGAACATTTGTGTGGTGAACATAGATGTTTGTTCTCTGTCTGGATGTTATATAATATTTTAAGTATGTTTTTACAAAAGAAGTATATATGTATTATATCAGCTTACAAGCTTTGGCTTAGTTTGGGGCTAGATAGTGCTGTGTGGAAAGTCCTCCAATATTTATTATTAATTATTTTTATTATTTTTAATGGAACAAGCAGATAACTAAGCATTGCCTAGCAAGTCACGCTAGGAACATACTCTGCGTCCATCAACTGAGGCATACAGATGCCTCATGTGTCTGTAATTACACCGGCAACCACACTCTTCAAACCGAAACACAGCGTTGCTGCTTGGCGGCAGAAATAGGAATTACCGTCACTATACTCTTAAAACTAGTAGTACGCCCCGAACTGAGATCTCGTGATGCGACCCGACGAACGCAACAAAACTTTGAGTAGGTGGTAGTCAAAGTCAAGTCCAAACTTATGTTTGGACTTTTTTCTGACTACCGCCTACTAACGTGGTACAGTAACCAAGTTTCAACTCTATTGGCCTATTTATTGAAGAGTTCCGTTGAAAAGACCTTGGCTCCATCATCAGACCTGGTCGTTGTCACCATTTTATGAGAACTAAGTACCTCCTTAATTTATTTCAAGAAAAGAAAATAAGAAAAAGCAAAGGAACTGGCCGACCAGTAGAAAAACCTTGATGCCAACGAAACTCTTAGAGATGGGAGCTCTTGGGTCGCTGGTTATCTTAATTGAACTTTTTTTTTTGTATCTCAAAAACCGAGCGTCCCAGAAAAAAAGTAAAAATTGTTTTGGAATGTCCAAACAAAGTCCTTTCGTATGACATGTAACTTGATTTTTTAAAGTCACTTTTTTTATTTTTGCCCCCTTAATAAACCCCATATCTTAAAAACCCTTCATCCGATTTTACTCATATACCAGTAAATTTCTCAAGTACAAGCTATCGACATATCAAATTTCATGCAGATCGGATCAACGGTTCGAAAGTTATGGCCAGACAAACATACATACATACATAAAATGCCAAATCGCCCAAGTTGAAACTAGAATCTTCGTTCGCTTCGCTCACTCGATCAATAATATGTTATAACTATAAGGTATACTGTTCCATTACTAGTAGTTCGCCCCGAACTGAGATCTTGTGATGCGACCTGATGAACGCACCAAACCTTTGAGTAGGTGGTAGTCAAAGGCAAGTCCAAACATTATGTTTGGACTTTTTTCTGACTACCGCCTACTAACTTGGTACGGTAACCAAGTTTCAACTCTATTGGCCTATTTATTGAAGAGTTCCGTTGAACAGACCTTGGCTCCATCATCAGACCTGGTCGTTGTCACCATTTTATGAGAACTGAGTACCTACTTAATTTATTTCAAGAAAAAAAAATAAGAAAAAGCAAAGTAACTGGCCGACCAGTAGAAAAACCTTGATGCCAACGAAACTCTTAGAGATCTTAGGGAGCTCTTGGGTCGCTGGTTATCTTAATTTAACTTTTTTGTTGTATCTCAAAAACCGAGCGTCCCAGAAAAAAAGTAAAAATCGTTTTGGAATGTCCAAACAAAGCCCTTTCGTATGATATGTAACTTGATTTTTTTAAGTCACTTTTTTTATTTTTGCCCCCTTAAAAAACCCAATATCTTAAAAACCCTTCATCCGATTTTACTCATATACTTACCAGTAAATTTCTCAAGTACAAGCTGTCGTCTTATCAAATTTCATGCAGATCGGATCAACGGTTCGAAAGTTATGGCCAGACAAACATACATACATACATACATATATACATACATACATACATAAAATGCCAAATCACCCAAGTTGAAACTAGAATCTTCGTTCGCTTCGCTCACTCGATCAATAAGGTCTCCCATATAATTTAACAGCCACCTTACTTGTGTCTTTAAATTGTTATAAATTTGATTATGTTTACCTTTTCCTGTTATGCCTACGCTTCACTAAATTCGATTGGCTCCACACTAGAGCTTCAATATTGTATTATATTACATTGTAACAAGGATCATACAAAAGAACGTTAGGAACCAAGCCGTAAGTTTGTTGCCTGTTCTTCAAGTCTTTGGTCGCGTGGAACTGGCACCTAGAGTCGCCTAGCTCTAAGACGTTTCAAAGTGATCTTTGTGATTTTATTGAGTAAATACCTTGAATACAGGATATTGTTTTTTTCCGAGACTAGTATTAAGTATTGTGTATTATCTCTTGGCGATCCTGATAAAATAAATAAATATCCAGCTGGCTACAACAACTTGGAAGTGGCCGAAGCGTTACTAGAAGCAGGTGGCATGGTCTCAGCACGCGACAAGGGAGGCCTGGTGCCCTTACATAACGCAGCGTCGTACGGCCACGTGGAACTGGCAGCGTTGTTGCTGCGAGCCGGTACCAACCCCAACTGTGCCGACCGATGGGGGTTCACGCCCTTGCATGAGGCGGCGCATAAGGCGAGGACGCAGCTAGCTGCTTTGCTGGTAAGTTGAAACCGGTAAAACCTGCCCCAATCAATCACCCCCAAAGCTAGAAACTGATCTTCCATCTACCCTCTGGAAACCTGCCATAGTAGCCACATTTAGTGTCACCCAAAAACTCGCCCCAGTTGCAATCCTCCAAAATGACAATCTCAAAACCTAATCCTGTAGCTACAATCCTAAAATCTGTCCCAAAACCGGCTGCCAACGTACTTTTTTCGGAACTGATCCCAGTAGTACTCTCCAGAAAGCAGCACCAGGAGTTTACCCTGCATGCAGTATTTTAAGACTTACGACGACAAAGAGATCCTTGTGATTTCACTGAAAAAATACTTGTATATCACAATTTTTTTATTGAATAAATACCTTCCGACTCTGACTTTGTATATCACATTTTCCGTAATCTGATTGAGCATGTAAATAGCGCGCATAAGAGATGCCTTGCCCAGTAAATCCTGCCTCGGGGTACCTCGAATCGCAGCTACCTGCGTTGGCTACCTACCGGGGCCTAGAGATCTGAGAGAATCACTACTATGCCGGGAAATATCCTCCAGCTTTAACTCAAGACGCTACTTTCAACCTTGTAGTGTTAATCTTTTCTAATCCTTTTTATATCACTGTTATTACTCTTTTTCTTAATACTTCTCTGTAAATACTCTCTAGGAAAGAAGTTACTGTTCATTTTAGGTTCCTTTTTGGTATTTTAACTTTATAATTCTAAATTCTCACTTAAACACCAATCGATAGAGCAGAATTTTGTGATCCTAGGAGTATAAATAATGCTATATCTATTATTATTCTAAATTACTATTTTTATCAAAACATTGAAATTTTCCTCCTTATTTACAGATAAGTATTAAGAAAAAGAGTAATAACGGTGATATAAAAAGGATTAAATAAATAAAAATAAAATAAAAAAGCTTTATTTCTTACTTACACACTTGCTACTACTAACATATTTATTCTAATTTAATCTACATTTATCTACACTAATATTATAAAGAGGAAAGCTTTGTATTTTTGTATGTAACGAATAGGCTCAAAAACTACAGGTCCGATTTCAAAAATTCTTTCACCATTAGAATGCTACATTATCCCTGAGTAACATAGGCTATATTATATTTTCAAAAAAACCCAAGGTGGAAACCAAAAACCTTACATCGCGTGCGCTGCGAAAACTATTGATGATAGAACAAAATAATGTACTACGATTTTGTAGAACACGTCATCATCTACAAAAAATGTCGCGACAGCATATGTCTAACTATTATAGTTATGTCACAATAAGTGTTCTTTTATTACAAAAAATTAATTGAAATGCCGCCGCTAGAAAAGGGTCTTTATTTGTACCTTGGTATTAATCCTTATCCAAATAAATCTTTTCATAATTAAGACGGTTTCAATACCTATAGATTACTTCTTAAATTTTTCAAAACGGACATTCCATTCAAAAGATATGACGAAATTAAAAACGTTAACGGGTCCACGGGTCACGCTCGGGGTGCGATTTCACTCTCTGGCGTGCAAATGTATGAAATAATAATAATAATAATAATAATAATTCTTTATTGCAGACACGTGGGTCCATAGTAAATGGTACACAAATTATACACATTGTAAATATAAAATAAAATAAAGATAAAAACACAAATTTAGAAATAAAAAATAAAAAATAAAAAAATAAAAAAATGCAGAATATACATATGTATTGCTGCTTGTCTAGTTTAGGTGGCAATTTCCACCCATCGTCGGTACGTTGCCGTCAGCATCAGCCTGTCTGCCAAACTACTAATAATAGAGTTGCGACAACTGGTAACTCTGTCTATAAAGGACGCGATTCTCTTTCTCTGGATGGCGTTAAACGTGTCAACTCTGGCTTCCGCAAACATGCCAGAAGCGCTACAGTAGCGCTTTAGACCCATAAGGTGCCTAAAGATGTTATTGTAGGCCACCCTTATACCATCGTGCGACTTCTTGGTATAGTTTGTCCAGAGTTGACACGTGTAAAACGTTTGGCAAAAGGAACCGAACAGAGTTATTTTCACCTCAGGCGAAGCCTTGCCAAACTTTCGCGCGATCATGTTGCCTACTACACATAGTGCTCTACGTTGCCGTTCTATGTCCGCGTCATCCTTGAGACTGGATGTAACGATATGGCCAAGGTACTTGAAATGCTCTACAATTTTGACAGGCTGACCGTTAAGGCGTACTTCTGGTACGTTTTCCGGTCCCTTTCCCGATCTGAAAATCACCATTTCGGTCTTTCCAACATTGTATGTTAAGCCGTGGTCGTTGGCAAAAGACTCACAGATCTTCAACAGTTTTCTCAAGCCTTTGATTGAAGGGCTGAGCAGCACCATGTCATCAGCATAACTCAAGTTGTTGACATATCTGTCATCCAGCCGGAGTCCTACTGGGGTGCCACTCAGCTCCACGATCAACTCATTCACGTAGGTGTTAAAAAGATCGGGAGAGGTGAGCCCTCCTTGCCGCACGCCACAAGAAAGCTGGTAACTATCCGACAGCTGAGAGCCCCACCTGACGTTGTTGGTCTGATTTTGATACCAGTACGCGAGGAGATCAACAACATCATCCGGGACGCTCGCATCTACACGCAGCTTTCGCCACAGCTTATCATGACTTATTGTGTCAAAGGCACGACTCAGATCCAGGAAACACCCATACACAGTAGTATTACATTGCTTATAGTAACTGACAACCTGTTTAAGAGAGAATATTGCCATATCAGTTGAAACCTGAGGACGGAAACCAAATTGTCCATCATCGTTACTCAAGTTGCATAAGTGGAAGCTAATGACTCGTTCAAGTACCTTGGCCATAATCGTGGCCAAGGAAATAGGTCTATAGTTGGTCACACTCGAGATATCACCAGTTTTATTTTTCGTGATAGGCACAACAAGAGTTTTAATGAGCTCCTGAGGTAGATAACAATGCCTCACACACAGACTAAAAAACCGCGCCAAAACCCCACACACATACTGACCCGCATAAACCAGATGTTCCATGCTAAGACCATCGTGCCCCGGAGACTTGCCACGCTTCAGATTTCTCAATATAACTTCTATCTGTTCCGGGTTAACTGTAACATGCGTGTCCAAGGCCTGAGTTGACAGAAAATTCCTATCGCTAATTTTACTACTATTGTCCTGTTTACTTTTATTTACATCGAAATGATTTCTGAATAGATTTGCTATATTTTTATGATCCTTTTCCCCTTCTACATTTAGAGGTAATAAACTTTTGCGCTCCATTTTTTTGGTTTCCTTCCAAAAATCAACAAAATTACCAGCACTACGATGTCGGGCCAACATATCCATTTTAATTTTTTCTTGGTTAGATTGAACGTACTTAAGCGCGGCTTTAAAAACTCTGCGCGAGGCAGTCATATTCTCATAGTAATAACCCGAGCGCGGCCTACCATGTTGAACCCAGTATGTAAAATTTTCTCTCGCCTTGACATGTGCTTGCCTGACGTGAAAATTCCATCCAACAATTTTCTGTCTTTTACCATTATTCTTTAAGTCATAACTTTGTTCAGCTGCCGACTGCATCGCACTTACAATATCACAGTAAAAATTATCAATACACTTAAAATCTTTTATCTTGTTTAAAAACAGTTCCTAATTATCCAAATTATACTTACTATTAATTTCACAAAACTTTTTATCACATAATTTCGAGTATTTAATTATTTGTTCCCGTTCCCTATTACCCCATACATATTTTAACTTATTATTATATCTTTGGTTATTTTCATATGATACTTTAGGTCTAATAAAATTGAAATTACAGTAAATGACTAGAGGGAAATGGTCTGACCAATAAGTGCCATATTGCACACTGATATTCGTCACCAAGTTGGCCGCAGCGGCCGTCACGATGCAGTGGTCAAGCCACCGACAGGCTCCGTTCATGTCGCTCACAAACGTATATGCATCCGAATCGAGTCTCTCTAAATCTATACAACGTAATGATTGCTCACCACAATAATCCGCCAGCTCTTTTCCAAAAAGAGTACCTGGATGCGCGTTGAAATCGCCTAGGATCAAAACACTTTCAATATCGCAGCTTTCGATCACAGCACTTATTTGCGCAAGACACTGGTTAAATTCTGGCAGATTATCCTCATCATTAGTAGGCATATAGACACTAAAGACTAGCAGACTACGATCACTTTGAGCTAATCGCACTGCCACTACCCGGTCACTGTCACAGTGCACAATATCAGCGCTAGAAAATAGACTTGAGCGCCACATCAGCGCCACACCTCCGTAGGGCCGACCCCGAAGCACCCCCGCCGACGTATCGACAGAGGACTTAGCCGAGCAGCCAAACTCCTTATCAATTTCATTCACGAAATTCAAGGCGTACGGCATCAGCCAAGTCTCTTGAAGAGCAATGACGTCCGCACTCTTACATAAATCTCGTACATGCTCAACAGATCTTTTAACTCCTTGGCAGTTAAAAGAAGCAAATATAGTGTTTTCGTTAGGTTGTACAATCATATTAATTTGTTAGGGGCTACGGTTTCATTCCCACTAGTGGAACGCTGTTGTCTGTATCGCCTAAATACCAATCCCTCGGGCCAGAATTCTTTTTGTAAAAACTTGGTTAGTTTTGAGGTCGGCACGGCTATTTTAAAGGAATTAAAATTGGTCTCCCTTGTCTGATTTAACATTTCTACGGTCATACATTCTTCCTTCATTTCCTTTATGTGGTCTTTAATATCATTTTCCATGATATGTTTCTTCGTACGTGACAAATAAACGTACGCAATGGAGTCCGCCGCCTGTAATTTACTGGTATTTTGTAAAACACCTCTAGTATTTCTATATCTGTATACAAATTTCTTTCTAGTTACCATCGTAAAACCATCCTCATCTTTTCGTGATTCATTCGGAATCGTATCTGCAATATCCCTATAGCTAGGTAAATAGTGCGTATCATTCACAGCGCTCAGCTGTTGCTGAGATAACGTTGCGTCCACTCGAGCGCGCGTAGGTACCGATGACGTCGGCGCAGGAGCGACCGGTAGCGGGGGACGCGGGCGCGGTCGCGGGCGGGTTGCCCCTTCGCTCCGCTCTCCGCGCACCGCCCGCTCGCTCATACTGCTGACACCCGTGCCCAGCGCTTCCGTTTTTTGCTCAACAATACCCGCGCTTGTATTTGTCAAACTTTCGTTCAGGGCGTTTCGAGTATTCTTATCATCATGATAAGACTTACGAAACAGATCGTCTTGTTGCTTACGGCTTAGATTGTGAGCTTCTTGAAGCTTTTTTATCATATTTTTGACGTCTTCGATCTCATTTTTTATCAAATGCATATCTGATGATGGTCCACCTTCGTCCTGTATAACCGTGGGCTTGGCTTTCAAAGAAGCCACATCCTTTTTTAGTAAGGCCATTTCTTTAAGAAAAGAGGTAATATCGATGTAGTCAAAAGAGACGGCAGGCAATTTATTTATGTTCTTTGCCACAAAGGAGGGTAGGCAGTCGGGCTCAGATTCTTTTATGAGCTTGATGATGTCCTGAACGCTCTTCTGTTCGGATCCTTCTTTTCTTCTCATGAACTTCTTTGTAGGTGCCAATAACTGGTTGGCAATTGATCTTGCGGTTTCAATTTCATTGCTAGAATACGCACTTAGACATATTTGGATAATTCCAGTCTCGGGCAAGGTATCGACTTTGTTACTAACAAAAGCCAACAACTCGTTAATTACCACTTTGCACTCGGTACATCGCGATTCGCATATTATTAAGTTATTGCGAGGAACTACGTTAGAGCTTGGAGATCGCATCATAGGCGGCATGACGCGTGCGGCGCGCTTGTAAGCGACGAGCGGACTGAAAAATAAGTAGACGCGAGGCTTGAACCCACGGTCTAAGTTTATCCTAAAATGTTCAAAAAATTTATGACCACCCATGCGAAGCTGGGACAGGCCGCTAGTTTATTATATAAGTTTCATAAAAAAAAGTTTTATTCCGCATCGGTGTAAGTGCCGCCTAGAGCGGTAAAAGCCTCCTCCATTTGCCTCCATTCCGTTCTGTAAAAAGGATTAGAAAAGATTAACACTACAACCTCCAGCTCCCATACAGGCTCGATAGAGACCTAGCGTGGGCAATAGAACTTAAAAAGGTAGGCTACTAGAATGCTTTGATAAGTAAAACAACTAACTACCCCCGTACGCTGTTCCGTTTTGTATGTGAAAATAAACTTTACTTTACTTAAAGCTAGCGCACGGCGCCGACCCATTCCTCAAGAACCAGGAAGGTCAGACCGCGCTGGAGCTGGCCGGCGCGGAGGACGTGCGCTCGCTGCTAGCGGACGCCATGACGGGCGCCGCGGGGGACGCCGCGCCGCGCGCCGCCGCGCCCGCGCCGCCGCCCCCCCACGCGCCCGTGCTCATGCCCAGCGGGGAGACGGTGCAACTCTCATTACCTGTAAGTGTTAAGAGAATCTTTAGGGACTGTCTTCATCTTAAAAGATAGATACAGGGGGCTATGGCCCCCCGCCATTTACCGCCTCGTGCCACCGCCCTCCTACGCGCCCTTGCTGAGCCCTAGGAGGAAGACTGTGCAACTCTCATTACCTGTGTGTAATTTAGGGAATCTTTAGGGACTATCTTCATCTTACTTAGTAACTATATAAACTAAAGAGCTCGCTATGACGGGCGCTGCGGGGGACGCGCGCCGGTGCTGATGCCCAGTGGGGAAACTGTGCAGCTGTCTTTACCTTTGAGCAAATTGAAAATCATTAGGGACATCCAGGGTCTATAATATTGATCCAAAGAGACCGCTTTGAACCCCCACCATTTACCGCCTCGTGCCACCGCCCCCTCATGCGCCGGTGCTCATTACCGGTAAGTGCTAAGAGAATCTTTAGAGACTGTCTTTATCTTACAAGATAGATACAAGTGGTTATGCTTAGTAGGAAGACTGTGCAGCTCTCAGTACCTGTGAGTATTTAGAGAATCTTTTGGGACTGTCTTCATCATACAAGATAGATACAGAGGGCCACTATATGACGCCACATCGCACCCGCCGCGCCCGCGCCTCCTCCACCGCTTTGAACCCCCGCCATTTACCGCCTCGTTCCATCGCCCTCCACGCATTAGTGCTAGTAATTTTTTGTCTTGACCGTGTGCTGATGTCCAGTGGAGAGACTGCAGTTGTCTTTACCTGGGAGTTAAGATAAAAGCCGCCACACACGGCAGAAGCCAAGCCTCGCGTAACGTAGTACTAAGAGATCTGAGGGGATATCTTCCATGCCTGAGGATGAAAGTTATGAAAGTTTTGGAATCGGTTTGAATAAAGTGTCCATTGTCCAGGTGGTTCCAAGCGACTACTGGGCGGAAGGGTCGCGAGGCAGCCTCGAGGAGGCAGCCGGTAGACCTGCATCAGCTCTCTCCACATCCGAGTCGCTGCAGACCTTCCTATCGAGGTGAGAATTTCACTTATATCTAACTTAAATCATTGTCAAAGTTTCTGTAAAAAAGTTTAAGTTTAAGGCGAGTGTGAATGGGACTTCTGGGAAGGAAAGACCTTGCGAACGTATCTGGATCAGATAACGGACATTTTAGAGAAAAAGTACCCTACACCGACGAGCATGTATGAAGAATGTTATGAGAGTGAAGGAAGCGAAAGAGGTATGCGAGGATCGTAGCAAGTGGAGATCCGTGGTCTCTGCCTACCCCTAAGGGAAACGGGCGTGATTTTGTGTATGTATGAATAACTATGTTAATGGCTTAATTTTAAGGAATTACTGAGTTTTGCTGCAATGAACTTTTTTACTTATTTATTTTTTATTCAGTCGTAGATTGGATTGGACAATATTGTCAACTTAAGACTTATTTTGTGTCTACAGTATAATCAGTTTAAGAGTAGTAGAGCTCTTTGTGTGGCTCGTCCGGGGAAGTACTACCACCACGCCTTTTTCTGCCGCCAAGCAGCAACGCTGTGCTTCGGTTTGAAGAGTGTGGTTGCCGGTGTAATTACAGGCACATGAGGCTTAACATCTGTATGCCTCAAGTTGGTGGATGGATGGCAGAGCATCGCAGGGCACGTTCCTATCGTGCGTGACTTACGAGGCAATGCTTTGTTATAGGTGATGGTTACCACTTAACATCTGGTAAGCCATCAGCTAGCTGTATAAAAAAAAAGTACATTGGGTTAATCTGCTATGTACATATAGGCTAAATATTGATGAACTGGCATGCATCTTTTTTTTTAACTTAATTTACAATGTTGTACGTTTGTTCCAGCATTGGCCTCGAGCAGTTGGCCCCGGTGCTGGAACGCGAGCAGATCACGGTAGACATCCTCTCGGAGATGTCGCACGAGGACCTGCGCGCCGTCGGCGTAGCGGCGTACGGGCACAGGCATCGGCTTATGAAGGGGGCGCGGCATAGTTTGAATTCCGGATCAGGTCAGTTAATAACGCCCTTTACCCCAAGTACGAGTGTTGTTTACCGTATTTGTTATTTATTTTTTGGTGACGTCAGACCTTTTAGTATGAAGATTCGTTAAGCGCCTCTACGTGCTGAGAACTGATAAGTCTTCATAAAAAAAGGCCTGACGTTACGATAAACGAAATACCAAATATGGTAAACTAAACTAAGATATAGTTCTTGTAATCTACATGGTATACCTGACACAGTTTTAGGTATTTTATGTCATAGAGAATTAAATAATTTTATTAAATATTTTAGGATTTTGTTTTTATAACAATATACGTTAATGTGTTGTAAAAAAAGGCCAAGTTAGGAGGTACATGACTCACAAATTAACTGCGTCCAGCATTTTCGCCAAACGACGCGCGTTTTTTTGTGGTTTATTTGCACTATAGAATCTAATTGAGATACTTCAAAATGGGACTAATGTAATTGTATTTGCAGAGTGGTACGGCGGCACTACTCTCATAGACGTGGTCCCACCGCTGGACGCGTGCGAAGACAGCGAGCACGCGATACTGCAGCGGGAGATGCAAGCGTCTGTACGAGCGCACAGGGAACCCGCCGGCGGGGCCTTCTCGCACTACAACGTAGTCAGGGTATGTACGATACTGCAGCGGGAGATGCAAGCGTCTGTACGAGCGCACAGGGAACCCGCCGGCGGGGCCTTCTCGCACTACAACGTAGTCAGGGTATGTACGATACTGCAGCGGGAGATGCAAGCGTCTGTACGAGCGCACAGGGAACCCGCCGGCGGGGCCTTCTCGCACTACAACGTAGTCAGGGTATGTACGATACTGCAGCGGGAGATGCAAGCGTCTGTACGAGCGCACAGGGAACCCGCCGGCGGGGCCTTCTCGCACTACAACGTAGTCAGGGTATGTACGATACTGCAGCGGGAGATGCAAGCGTCTGTACGAGCGCACAGGGAACCCGCCGGCGGGGCCTTCTCGCACTACAACGTAGTCAGGGTATGTACGATACTGCAGCGGGAGATGCAAGCGTCTGTACGAGCGCACAGGGAACCCGCCGGCGGGGCCTTCTCGCACTACAACGTAGTCAGGGTATGTACGATACTGCAGCGGGAGATGCAAGCGTCTGTACGAGCGCACAGGGAACCCGCCGGCGGGGCCTTCTCGCACTACAACGTAGTCAGGGTATGTACGATACTGCAGCGGGAGATGCAAGCGTCTGTACGAGCGCACAGGGAACCCGCCGGCGGGGCCTTCTCGCACTACAACGTAGTCAGGGTATGTACGATACTGCAGCGGGAGATGCAAGCGTCTGTACGAGCGCACAGGGAACCCGCCGGCGGGGCCTTCTCGCACTACAACGTAGTCAGGGTATGTACGATACTGCAGCGGGAGATGCAAGCGTCTGTACGAGCGCACAGGGAACCCGCCGGCGGGGCCTTCTCGCACTACAACGTAGTCAGGGTATGTACGATACTGCAGCGGGAGATGCAAGCGTCTGTACGAGCGCACAGGGAACCCGCCGGCGGGGCCTTCTCGCACTACAACGTAGTCAGGGTATGTACGATACTGCAGCGGGAGATGCGAGCATCCGCGCTCACATGAACCAAGGAACTAAGCCGTAAGTTTGTTGCCTATTTTTCTAGGTTTGGTCGCGTGCCTAACTGGCACCTAGATTCACTTAGTGTTAAGCTCTAGTGGCAACGCATCTCCGTGCGAGAGAATGTATATTTTCGCTGAAATATTTCTTTTGCTCGTAGTCTACATCTACACTAATATTATAAAGAGGAAAGATTTGTATTTTTGTATGTAACGAATAGGCTCAAAAACTACTGGTCCGATTTCAAAATTTCTTTCACCATTAGAATGCTACATTATCCCTGAGTAACATAGGCTATATTATATTTTCAAAAAAAATCAAGGATCCTTACTAAAACTCCAATAATATAACCCAAGGTGGAAAACAAAAACCTTACATCGCGTGCGCTGCGAAAACTATTGATGATAGAACAAAATAATGTACTACGACTTTGCAGAACACGTCATTACCTACAAAAAATGTCGCGACAGCATATGTCTAGCTATTATAGTTATGTCACAATAAGTGTACTTTTATCATAAAAAATTAATTGAATGCCTAGAAAAGGCTCTTTATTTGTACCTTGGTATTAATCCTTATCCAAATAAAGTTAGTCTAAGTTTATCCTAAAATGTTCAAAAAATTTATGACCACCCATGCAAAGCTGGGACTGGCCGCTAGTCACGGTATAAAATATAGTATGCAACTCTTGAATAAAACGGATTTATATCGAGGGCCATGAATCACTCGCGTCGCTCAGGATTCTAACACTCGAATCACTCGCTACGCTCGTGGTCCAATCATCATGAATCACTTCCTATGGTCGTGATTCAGTCGTTAGAATCCTTCACTTGCTCGTGATTCATATATGACCCTCGCTTTAAATCCGTTTTTTAATCACTAATTTAATATCAATTTTTTTTTATAAGTATCTTGTAAATTTTCGTTTCAGATACAAAAAATAGTGAACGGTCGTCTCTGGGAGCGTTACCAGCATCGTCGGCGCGAGGTGACGGAGGAAGCCGGGGCCACCAACGAGCGAATGCTGTTCCACGGGTCACCATTCATCAACGCCATCGTACAGAAGGGCTTCGATGAACGCCACGCGTATATAGGTTAGTAAATTCGTCGCTACTATTGCAGCTTCGATGGCGCGGGCGTAGAGACCTCGCCTTACACGCTAGAGGGCCCGAGTTCGATCCTGGCGAAGGTAACTATGGATTTTGCACTATGTGTCAAGATGTATACGAAACATAGATGAGCATCATTTCACAGCCTATTCTGTAGCTCAAATCTAGATACAAAAATGTAGGGAGCAAAAAAACTATCGGAACTACTAGACTCCATTCATCAACGCTATCGTACAGAAAGGCTTTGATAAAGGCATATGTTTGTATATAGTTTAGTAAATTAATCGAAAATGTCGGAGCTTCGATGGCTCGGCCGTAGACTCTTTGACCGCCGCGCCGCGCCGGAGGGGAGCCAATAATGTACGGCCAAATAATGTACAGCATGTTATTGCACAGCATGATAATGTACACCCAGTTAATCCGTGTCCACTGGTTTGAATTGTCGGGGTGTACATTATCATCCCGTACAATAACATGCCGTGCAACATTGTCACGTGTTGTTAATGTACAGCATGATAATTTGAAGCCACTTTAGTACCGTCGAGTCGGATTGGTTAGGTTATGTTGAAACATATAAATTACGCACGAGGCGAGCGAGCAAAGCGAGCGTGCCGCGGCAGCGGCCGCCGAAGTGCCAGAAATTATTTTTTACGGTACCAAAGTGGCTTCTAATTATCATGCTGTACATTAACGAGCTATACATTATCATGCTGTGTATTAATTGGCTGCACATTAACTACACGTGACATAGCACATCCAGTTATTGCACACCCCCTTAATGTACACCCAGTTAAAACGAATCCAAAAAGGTACCAAAGTGGATTCCAAATATCATGCTGTACATTATCGTGCTGTACATTATCATGTCAGTACAGTATCACTATGATAGAATTTTCATGGATTATATTTCAATATACCTATATATATAGGGATAGAGATATATATAGGATATATATATATATAGGGTAGATACACCCTCACTAGTACTCGTCTGTGTCTAGTAGTGGTCTTCTTCAAGCCGATGATAATGATCTATGATTGGTATTCCAGGAGGCATGTTCGGCGCAGGAATATACTTCGCCGAGCATTCGTCCAAGAGCAATCAGTACGTGTACGGCTTCGGAGGCGGCGCCGGCTGTCCGGCGCATAAGGATCGCAGTTGCTACCTATGTCATAGGTGAGTTTTACCACATTGCCACACCACATCACCATTTGCCACAAGATAGTGATATCATTTACTATCTAATTGCCATATACAAGGTGTTCCAATAATTGGGTTTAAAACTTCGGGGGGCTAAAGTACCCATAAATATGAATAACGCGAAAAAAACAGCTGTTTCATACAAAAGTTCAATACCTACCTGGCTAAAATGTATGAAACAGGTGTTTTTTTTCGCGTTTACAGTGTTGGTTAAAAGGTTATTCATATTGATAGGTACTTTAACCCCCCAAAGTTTTAAACCCAATTATTGGAACATCTTGTATAGTGTTGTGTGGAATAAATGTATCGGCAGCTAACATCTCTGCAATGTCTGTACTGTACCTACTATTGTGTGTTTTATTTTTCTCTGATTTAATAGATTGTATTTAATTTTATGCATTAGGTATTATTAGTTTGAAGCGTAGCGTGTGCTCTCTTATAAATTTGATTATGTTTACCTTTTTCTGTATGCCTACGCCTCCCTAAACTTCAATAATATATTATATTACATTGTAAAAGGATCATACAAAACGGTAGGAACCAAGCCGTAAGTTTGTTGCCTGTTCTTCTAGGCTTTGGTCGCGTGGAACTGGCACCTAGAGTCACCTAGCTTTAAGACGTTTCAAAGTGATCCTTGTGATTTTATTGAATAAATACCTATTGACTTTGACTTTGACTTTGAATGTTCGCCATTATATTTGCCTGTTCTTCTAGGCTTTAGTCGCGAGGAACTGACGGCGATACATTCACCTAGTTATACACCGTGAGTTGTTGGTCAGTTCAAAGCCTTCGCCCACTATTTTTAATTACCTAATCGTATTTGGTTAATTATTGAAATTGATTATTATATCATACAGAACTGAAAAGTCATTCATATTAACAAATGTGAATTAAACACTTCGTAAGTCTGTACAGGTTTTGAATAAAGTCAAAGTCAAAAGGTATTTATTCAATAAAATCACAAGGATCACTTTGAAACGTCTTAAAGCTAGGTGACTCTAGGTGCCAGTTCCACGCGACCGAAGCCTAGAAGAACAGCCAACAAACTTACGGCTTGGTTCCTACCGCTCTTTTGTATGATTCTTTTTACAATGTACATATTATAATATAATAATAACAATATACATACGTGGGTCTCGACTTTAAACTGACCAAAAACTCACGGTGTATAAGACGTTTCAAAGTGATCCTTGTGTGACTAATGACCATTATATATTCAGACAGATGCTGCTATGTCGCGTGACACTCGGGCGCGGCTTCCAGCTGGTTAGCGCCATGAAGATGGCGCACGCGCCGCCCGGACACCACAGCGTCGCCGGCCGGCCCAGCAGCGGCGGTCTGTGCTACCCCGAGCACGTCGTCTACAGGGGGGAGCAGGTGATGCACTAGGCGTAGGCCTAGAAGTAGATATGGTGGTGGAAGTGGAAGTAGAAGTAGATGTGGATGTAGATGTGGAAGTGATAGTGGAAGTGGATGTGGACGTGGAAGTGGATGTAGACGTGGAAGTGGATGTAGACGTGGAAGTGGATGTAGATGTGGAAGTGGACGTAGATGTGGAAGTGGATGTAGACGTGGAAGTGGATGTAGACGTGGAAGTGGATGTAGACGTGGAAGTGGATGTAGACGTGGAAGTGGATGTAGACGTGTAAGTGGATGTAGACGTGGAAGTGGATGTAGACGTGGAAGTGGATGTAGACGTGTAAGTGGATGTAGACGTGGAAGTGGATGTAGACGTGGAAGTGGACGAAACGGTGGCCGTTGAAGTAGACAGACGTAGTAATGAATGTGGAAGTGAACGTAGAGGTAGACGTAGAAGAAGACGTAGATTTAGACGTGGAAGTGTATGTGGACGTAAAAGTAGAGGTAGGTATAGACATGAAGATAGCGCACGCGCCGACCCAGCAGCGGCGGTCTGGGCTACCCCGAGCACGTCGTCTTTAGGGGGGAACGGTGATGCACGTACACAGGGCCGGATTTAGAGGTCCAGAGGCCCCGGGGCAACAAAGGAGTGGAGGCCCCCTCGCCCCAAATTATTTTCCAAATAAAGTGAACAATTTTATTCAGTTCAGTTTTTCAATAAATAATTTATTGTGAAACTAAGTAGATTCTCTTATACAAAAAGAGTTACGAGCAGTGCACATGGTCCATGTGCATTGCTCGTAACTCTTTTTGGTGTTTCTGTTAATATTTTATTTTTCTCGACTATCAGCTCCACGACTATGTTCCTATTGGTGAACTGCTATTCTTTTCCTAAGGGCTATCATTATATTAAAATGAAAAGAATAGAGAAACTGCAAGCAATAATGTACTGAAACCTGTCAAGTGTCAAAAAATAAGAGACAAAAACAGAAGTGAATTGAGAAAAAAATATTTCAAAATTAAATTAGGAAACCTCAATTTACCTAATAAATATTAGCATGTGATCACGATATTTCAGTCGCCTTAATGATTAAATTACGCAGAACCAAACAAACGCATGATAAACAATAAATCATAACCTCTCTTAACCGTCTCGTAACCGTTTTTTATGTTATTTTTTTCTCTGCATATATTTCATATTATTATATTATATGTTAAGAAAAAAAACACGTTTTTGTAATTGCACAATCAAATATGACATTCGGTTTATTATATTGTAGATTACAAGATAACGGTGAAAATACTCACGTCTGACACGTCTGTGGTCTGTCCGTAAAAATTAGAAATGATTTATATTTGTTGCACAATGTTCGCAAGTTCGTAGCTTCTCAGACGCACGAGAATGTATCAAATTCTGGGATTCCCTACTACAAGCACGCCACTCAGCGGACACTTGTCAACGCTGCGACGAGTCGTACACTCGTACAGACAAAAAACGGGGGAAACAGGTACCGTCGTTGCCGTCGTATCTCGTATCGACACGCAAATACGAAAAATAGGCTGAATAGGCTTGTAAAATCCGCAGAATATACTATAAATTCCCCATCCGAACTGGCAATTTTTATTCTACTGTGGATTCACATGGACAGGCAGAGGGCAAAAAAAAACTCACACTCGCTCGCTGGTTGAAGAAAATTATGCTTTTCGAAAAATATATTAATAAAAGAATAGACAACTACATGAAGACGAAGAGAAGAAGATGTTTACTAGTGTTTACTAGTTGTAATTTGAAAGATTTTTTTTTCCGAAGTCTCTATTGTGGGGGCCCCCCGTTTGTGGAGGCCCCGGGGCCATCGCCCCGTTTGCCCTCCCCTAAATCCGGCCCTGCACGTACACGTAGATATGGATGTGGAAGTAGAAGTAGAGGTAGACGTGGAAGTGGAAGGGGATGTTATGTAGATGTGGAAGTGGAAGGGGATGTAATATAGACGTGGAAGTGGATGTAGACGTGGAAGTGGATGAAGAAGTAGATGTGGAAGTGGATGTAGACGTCGAAGTGGATGTAGAAGTCGATGTAGATTTGAAAGTGGATGTGGAAATAGATGTGGAAGTATACGTACAAATAGACGTGAAAGTAGATGTAGACATACACATATCGATTCCCACACAGAACAAACATTTATGTGATTAACATAGACGATTGTTCTCTGTCTGAATGCTATACCATAAGTATGTATTTCCAAAAAAGTATATAAGTAATCTAACTGCTTTATAGAGCTGTGTGAATAAAAAATGTATCTTTTTATAATTAATGTATATAATTTTTTCTTTCCAGGCGTATCCCGAGTATTTAATAACTTATCAGATTGTGAGCTCCGAAACGACGGGCGCCGTATGAACAAACGACACCATACCGCCATATTCACAACAGCTTGATAACTACATGTTAACTAACACATAGGACGGACCAGAGACTTGTCAACTTGAGATAATGATAATTTTCAAACATTCAAACTTAATTGTTATAGAGGACTGGCCTAAGTATTTTTTTACGGTAAAATCAGATGGCCCACGTGATGATAAGTGGTAACCATCACCTATAACAAATCATTGCCTCGCAAGTCACGATACGAACGTGTCTTACGATGCACTGCCCTGCGTCCATCAACTTGAGGCATACAGATGTTAAGCCTCATGTGCCTGTAATTACACCGGCAACCACACTCTTCAAACGGAAACACAGCGTTGCTGCTTGGCGGCAGAAAAAGGCGTGGTGGTAGTACTTCCCCGGACGAGACACACAAAGAGCTCTTGCTCTTAACATGTTATTAAGTAATTGTGTTTAGGGGGTTAGGTTAAAATTGAATTAAGTACTGTTTTTTAAGCCGTACTTTTAAACGTTGTTTAAAATTAAACATTGCTATTAATTCTTTAAGCGTTGTTTAATATTGGCAGGTTTTTTAAGTCAGGGCAAATTTGGAAAATTATGGGCTTTGTATAAATGAATAGAAAATTATATATTACCATATACAAGGTGTTCCAATACTTGTATATAAAACTTCAGGGGGCTAAAGTACCCATCAATATGAATAACTTTTTCTAAGGAACCAACACTGTGAACGCGAAAAAAAACAGCTGTCTCATACAAAAGTTCAATACCTACCTGGCTAAAATGTATGAAACAGCTGTTTTTTACGCGTTCACAGTGTTGGTTCCTTAGAAAAAGTTATTCATATTGATGGGTACTTTAGCCCCAAACACAAGTATTTGATACCTTGTATATTAGTATACCGCTGACATAGCTCCCAGAATTGGCAAGTTGAAATGGCAATGGGCAGGTCATATAGCTCGAAGAACTGACAACCGCTGGGGAAAATGTATGTGCACAATGCTAGTTCTCTCAAACGTCGTGAGGAAACCGGCATGTCGTAGAACCTAAAAAGTTCTATAACATGTGTCAAGTGCTCGAAAGGAGCCTCTTGAGGCGCACCTAAAATCCTTTCACCACACTGTTTCGAAAGAAACTAGTGACACGACAAGAGAGAGAGCTCAGAATCGTTCTACCTGGAATTGTAAAGGGGTACCTACGACCAGCAGTGGACTTCTCGGGCTGATGATAATGATGACTGACAGTTTTAAAAATAATAAGACAATTAAATTGAGTTAACTAATTTAATGTGGCATTTAAATCTTCTGTCACATGTTTCTTTTACAAGAAAGGAAAGTAAATGAGGCTATTCTTAAAAGTGTTGGTATAATATTGGTTTTTAGGGTTCCGTACCCAAAGGGTAAAACGGGACCCTATTACTAAGACTCCGCTGTCCGTCTGTCTGTCTGTCACCAGGTTGTATCTTATGAACCGTGATAGTTAGACAGTTGAAATGGTCACAGATGATGTATTTCTGTTGCCGCTATAACAACAAATACTAAAAAACAGAATAAAATAAATATTTAAGGGGGCTCCCATACAACAAACGTGGTTTTTTGCCGTTTTTATAGATACGGAACCCTTCGTGCGCGAGTCCGACTCGCACTTGGCCGGTTTTTATGAATATGGTACTGAGGAGCAGCCTCACGACTTTGATCTCCAGGCACGGTAGATATCCTCAGATCTCTTCTCAATCACCAACTCAAGTTTCTGTGGGGATGGAAGAGGGTAGCCAGAGGTACGGCCAAATACAAATTACATTTGGAATATAATATATGTATGGTACTGAAACGCCTGTAATTTTCCAAATGTTAAATCTTATTGGATTAAAATAATGTAAATAAATATGGTATTATTAATGATCAGTATTTTTTGAATGCATTATATAAAAAGAGGCCTACATTTGGAGAATGTTGAAATATGACAGTGACAAGTAATCATAATATACGCATACAAGATAATTAATTTATCGTTAAAAAAGAACGCATTTTCTGACATTTTGGGAAGCAACATAGCTTTTTCATTTTAATTGTTTTTCTAGTGTTATTTTGAGTTGTGTTGTGTAATTTCGGTGGTATTTTAGCCAACATTACTTGAGGTCTTAGCACAAAGTGTAAGCATTTGGAATGAAAGTGTATTGTGATATCCTGATTTGACCGAAAATATTTCCAATGTTTTGAAGCAAACCGCCACCATTTTCTTCAAAACAAATGACGGCCGACTTGACTATGGACTGACTTGACTAAAAAGTATTTATTCAATACAAATCACTTGACACTGGCAAGATTGTCTGTCGAATGACGGACAGGAGCCATAAATGGAGAGAAGAAGTATCGTTAAAAAAGGAGCTGGTAGAATACTCGATGGTTTGCAACGATGTTTTCCTTCACCGATTGAAAGCACAGTACCCCAAGTATGAGTTGTGTTTACCATATTTGGTTTTTCGTTTTTCGTTTTTGTTCCGTGTTCATTGCGGGTTTTGTATGAAGACGCGATAGAGATACCGATACGGAACTTTATGTTGCAAGTATGTTGAAATTTCGTAGTAGAACATAAAGTTCCGTATCGGTATCTCTATCGCGTCTTCATACAAAACCCGCAATGAACACGGAACATATGCAGGTTATGCCAATTGAACTTAGCGATGCGTGGCCAAAACAAATAAATGAAAGAATGAAAAATTATTTATTGTACACCAAACTTAACAAAAAAATCCTAAAAATATAAAATAAAGAAGCACAGTAGGCGGTATTATCGCTGAAACCGATCTCTTCCAGACAACCTTTGGATGGAGAGGATTGTTGAAATAGTTGAGGCAATAACATTCAAAAGACAGCATACGCGACGCTTCAATTTAATTATGCATTTTTTATTATTATTTCGACGGTGTTAGATCTCTTTGAGGCGCACTTTCCTTTCACCACACTGTTTTGAAAGAGCTAGTGACAACGATTTTTATATAGTCCCAATAGTTATTAACCGAGTGGGATTGAAGTACCGTAGTAGCATCTCCTTGAGGTTTTTTTTAAATAAAATTACTAGCTGATGGAACAAGCATATGGCCCACCTGATGTTAAGTGGTAACCATCAATAACAAAGCATTGCCTCGCAAGTCACGCACGATAGGAACGTGCCCTACGATGCACTGATCTGCGTCCATAGAGGCATACAGATGTTAAACCTCATGTGCCTGTAATTACACCGGCAACCACACTCTTCAAACCGAAACACAGCGTTGCTGCTTGAGTTATTTGTCGAGTGATTAGAGTCCGATCGCGCAGGTAGCCCCGTATCGAGAAGGTCGTGGGTTCAAATCCCACTCGGGTTATAACTTTTGGGATTATATTAAAATCTTTGTGATTTCTTTAAGTGTAGGTTAACACTATTAAACTAATAAAAAATCAGCGGGTGTATCCCATTATTTCCATGGAAATACAAAATAGAAAAAGTGGGACCAGCGTTTTTTACAAATTATATCCCATTATTTCTATTGCGACAAAAAAACGCAGTTATGTTATTTGAAAAGTTTACCACTTTGCTAGTGACAAGACAAGAAGTTTTTTTTTATGATCATCAGCACCCTGCCCTTATCCCACTTCATGTGGAGTCAGCACAACAGGTCTTTTCTCTCAGCTTCCCTATCATCCGTCATCTCAGTCGTCTTTTCTTACACATGTCATCTTTCACACAGTCCATCCCTCTTTCTTTGGCCTACCTCTACTCCTATATCCATCCACATTCATAACTTACATTCTTCTCGTTACATGACATTCTTCCCTTTGCATAACATGCCCATACCACGCTAACCTATTACTCCTCGTTTTCTCAGTCACTGGCGCCACTTTCAAACTGCTTCTAATAAACTCATTCCTTATCTTATCATTCTCAAGAAGTTTAAAGCAAATATTATGCGTATATTATGATTCTTTGTACCACATAAGAAATAATTGCCTAAAAGGAGGGCTATACTTAACAGCAACTTGCAAATATTATTACGTCTTGCGACCGACAGGGTTGTTACTTAAAAACAAGCATTTTTTTCAACAAGCAATCTCACATTTTAAAGCTACTGTTAATTCTATCGCTGCTGCTTGTGTTTAGGTAATAGTTCTGCGACTAGTGTACGAGTAAATAGGCAAACACTATTGTCAAACGTAATTTATTTTATAGCTCTCACATTTAGTTTTTTAAGGCGTAAATCACTGAAGCGAAAATCACGAAATCGGAAAAAAAATCGCAAAGTTTTTGAATATAATATTTAGGCGAAAACAAGAGCTAATGTGATTCTCTCTCGCACGTTTCGACCATTTTGTGTGTACATTGCACACAGTTTAGTAAAAATTTCATTTTGATCGATACAAGTTTTCCTATTTAAAAGTTTGCTTTTCTAGTTTTCGTACATAAGCAAACTTTTGAGTAGGAAAACTTGTATCGATCAAAATGAAATTTTTACTAAACTGTGTGCAATGTGATTGCACACAAAATGGTTGATTGCGATTTTTCGATAATAAGTTTAGTGATTTTATATCTTTCAACATGTCGAAACGTGCGAGCGAGAGGCACATTAGCTCTTGTATTCGCTTTAAGGTTCAGCAAAAATATAATATTGATACAAACAAGTTTCCTACCATAAAGGAGGTCTTTCATCAATGTATGGAGCCTGGGTTGGGTCTGTGTACAGTTTATATAAATATAGTTTAGCAAGATAGATAACTGTTTTGATAACACTTAACTTCAATAATATATTATATTACATTGTAAAAGGATCATACAAAAGAACGGTAAGAACCTAGTAGGAGCTGTAAGTTTGTTGCCTGTTCTTCTAGGCTTTGGTCGCGTAGAACTGGCACCTAGAGTCACCTAGCTTTAAGACGTTTCAAAATGATCCTTGTGATTTTATTGAATAAATACCTTTTGACTTTGACTTTGATAGATTTTTTCTTTATTTTTGTACTTCGTTTTCTTGCGCTTCAGGATTTTCTTGATCATAGACAGCATTTAGGTCTGGCAACTTTATTTGGCTACAAATTAATCAAATTGCACATGTATGGTAATCTTCTATTTTTTTTCAAATGTTTCTACATAGACCAAACCCAGAATGAAATATGTCCTTTGTTTATGTTCGAACACTAGTGTAATTTTTCGACGATTGTAAACCTATTAACGTTTGTCAGCAACGATTGTCTATGCTTCTCGTACGGCCGGTTTCTGAAAGCTCGATCAAACCTAATCAGATGTCAAATCCCTTGCTATCTTAGTTAAATTTGATGTTATAGCTGAAATAGCAAGTGATTTGACATCTGGTTACGTTTGCTTTCCACCAAGCTTTCAGAAACCGGCCGGTATAGTCGCAAGTTACGTAATAAGGGGTTGTTTATGACATAAATTTATTCGAAATTAAGAGGCTTGTTTATTGTTGTGAAATACTATTTGTATAAATTATATGATAATAATTCATTGAATATTTTAATAATTAGTAAAATTCTAATGGTACAACTTACAAGGTTTAAGGCGAAAAAAAGACTCATTAAAATCGGTTTCGGACAAATACTTGTATATTTTTCAAATTAATTTCGATAGAAATATTCTAAGAAATAAAAAACTGCTTAATTTATTGTTAATACTGTTTGTAGAGGATGAACCAATTTTGATGATGTAAAAATCGCCCGATAGATTTAATTCAGCTGAATTGTGCGAAAGAATTTTTGTATGTGTTTTTGGAATAGGTGAATAATAAAAGAATACAATTCATGTTTTTTTTATTTAATTTATTTAGTTAAATACGTAAATATTTACCAATAATTTTTAGTTTTTAGTATGTTACTCTTAAATAGATATATTACGAAATACGAAATGAGGAAATCCATAGACAAGCCAACATAGCTCTTTTTTAGGGTTCGGTACTCAAAGGGTAAAATGGGACCCTATTACTAAGACTCCACTGTCTGTCCGTCTGTCTGTCTGTCCGTCTGATGACAGACAGATCAGGATGATGATGACAGCTCATCCTCAGATTTCCTCAGATGGTTTGGAGGATATCCAGGATATCCAAATCCTGATGGCAGGTCTAGACGCAAGGGTTCAGAGCTCCCGTCATGTTGACATGGGAACAGCTGACCCTCTGCCCCGAAGGCAGAGCTATCTATATGATGATGTTATTCTAGAGGATTCAGTTGAGAATGTATTCAGACTCATGATGACAGCTCATCATTTTCATCATCTGCTTGGAAGATGCCGAGCAGTAAATGTCTTCAGGCTGATAAAGATGGCAGTTCCCTTTATCATCAGCTGCTTGGAGGATATCCAGTAGTGGACTTGTGGCGGAACGCTGTACGCTAATCGCTTGTATAAATACTGCAACATATTTTGCACTTGGGCCAGCCCCTTACAATACTGGTTTGGACCTCAGCCCGCGCGTCCCGCGCCCGCCGGCGCCCGCGACGACACGGCGGCGGCGAGCTACACGCACACAGCGGTCACACAACTACTACGCTTTGGCTTCTCGCACCTACCGCACGCGCGCGCTTATTATTATATTCTTTTCGCAAATTTAGTTTCTACCCATTGTATCTAGTGCTTTCTTTTCTATCTCATTATATTTTCATTTCCACTAAAGTATAATTCTTCATTTCTCTTCCGCAAGTAAACTTTATTTTCTACCCCGTGAGGTAGGTAATTATCTAAACTCTCATAATAGCGAGAGTAGTGCTTAACTGCCACTCTTGCTATAGACTTGTTCCAACTGATGAAGATTACAGTTCCCCATCATCACCAACTGTCTGGCGGATGCCCAGCAGTAGATATCTTCAGGCACATGGCGAGGACAGCTCATTATCATCAGCTGCTTGGGATATCCAGCTAGAATGCAAGGCTGATGATGGAAGATATCCAGCTCCTTAGATACAAGGGTTCAGAGCTCCCGTCATGTTGACATGGGAACAGGTGACCTTCTGCCCCGTAGGCACAGCTATGCGGAACAGCTTCCCTTGCGGCATGCACACGCAGACCTTGAACTGACCAGTAGCTTGGCCGCTCTTGGATTCAGGAGATGCTATAGGTAGATACCTGGAAGAAATATAAATGTAAATGTTGCTGGACTTAGCACCAAACTAAGCAAAGCTTAGCACTATGGGGGCCAAATAGATGATTTCAATTTTTTATTCAAAGTCAAAAGGTATATTCAATAAAATCACAAGGATCACTTTGAAACGTCTTAAAGCTAGGTGACTCTAGGTGCCAGTTCCATGCGACCAATAGGTATATATGTATATATTATATAGGTTTCTATTGGTTTTATAGTCTCTCTCTTGTCGTGTCACTAGTTTCTTTCGAGACAGTGTGGTGAAAGGATTTTAAGTGCGCCTCGAGAGGCTCATTTCAAGCTTAAGACACATGTAGAACTTGTTAGGTTCTACGACATGCCGGTTTCCTCACGATGTTTTCCTTCACCGTTTGAGAGTAGGTACTGGCACATACATTTTTGAACAGAAATACTCATTGGATTGGAACCCACGACCTAAGGATCGGAAGGCGGGGCCGCTCCCACTAGACCACTAGTGTTAGTACCTGACATCGATATAGACTCCTTCCTTCCCGCTCAGAACCACAGATCCGTTGATGGACTTGATGTAGATATCCTGGTCCGCTGTCCAGAACAGCTCCTTGGACTCCATGTGCGTGCCTTCCGCTCCTCGGAGGAAGGTGGACGAGTCAGAGTGGATCGTCAGGTCTTCGTCTACTGGAGCTGTTATGCGCTTCGTGGAAATTTGCTGGTAAATAAAATAAATTAAAAATATTAGGTTAAACAATAAAATCACAAGGATCACTTTGAAACGTCTTAAAGCTAGGTGACTCTAGGTGCCAGTTCCACGCGACAAAGCCTAGAAGAACAGGCAACAAACTTACGGCTTGCTTCCTACCGTTCTTTTGTATGATCCTTGTTACAATGTTATACTCTTAATACAATATTGAAGCTAAAGTGTGGTGACCATCGAATTTGATGAGGCGTACCCATAAGAAGCCATCCATAAATTACGTCACACGAATTTCATGATTTTTTTGACCCCTCCCCCGTCCTGGTCACATTTGTAAGACCCCCCCCCTCCTACCTAGTGTGATGTCACATATTTAGCAATTTTACATTTAGAAATTTATGAAATTAAAACATTTCTGTAATATCAATTCTATTTCAATAAAATTTTGTGTTGTAATACTTAGATATAAAATATTATATTATGATAAAATGTGACGTCACAAAATTTGTGACCCCCCCCCCTTGTCACACAATATCACACTTCGTCGACCCCCTCCCTCCCCCTTAACGTGTGACGTCATTTATGGATGGCCCTTAACAGAAAAAGGTATAATAGTGACTCACCCGCGCATGCAGACTAGCGACCGCATCCGGCACGGAGCATCGAGCGGCCGTACTGAATACCACCTGTATTACAAAAAAAGATAGATTTGTATATATTTGTTTTAAGGCGAATGGCTACCCCGATACTAGCGCCACTACATATTTTATTTTATAATTACGTTAAACAAAGGGATTATCAAAAAATCGGACCGCGCGTACACGATACCTATCACAAGCTTTTTTTAATGTATCTGTAATAGTTTTGTATTGTATTATTTAGGCAGATACTTGTTTCAAGAGTTTAGTTCCTATTGGTGGCCACCAAGCTCTCCAAACAAGGTATCTGACTGAGTAACACGAAACAAAACTATTACAGATACATTAAAAAAAAGCTTGTGATAGGTATCGTGTACGCGCGGTCCGAATTGTTGATAATTCCTTTGTCTAACGTAATGATTAAATAAAATATGTAGTGGCGCTAGTATCGGGGTAGCCATTCGCCTTAATACAAGTAGATGGAACAAGCAGATGGCCCACCTGATGTTGAGTGGTAACCATCACCAAAAGGATTACCTCGTAGGTAAGTCGCACGATAGGAACGTGCCCTACTATGCACTGTTTGGAGGCAGAAAAAGGCGTGGTGGTAGTACTTCTCCGGACGAGCCACACACAAAGAGCTCTACTACTCTAATGCAATTAGTGAATGAAGGACGGATTTATATCGACGGTCATGAATCACAAGCAAGTGAAGGATTCTAACGACTGAATCACGACCGTAGGGAGTAATTCAAATTCAAAGCCTACTATAGTATTGAAAATTATTTAAGTGACAAATTTGATATCTGACATTTTCATTTCCTATGAATTATTATTTTTAAAAGAGTATAGTAGTATTAACTCTTTGTCATTTTATTTTTTACCTTATTTACTGATTTATCTGTTTTAATTTACTAGTAAAGCAAACTTTTAAGTAGGAAAACTTGTATCGATCAAAATGAAATTTTTACTAAACTGTGTGCAATGTGATTGCACACAAAATGATTGATTGCGATTTTTCAAAAATGAGTTTAGTGATTTTATATCTTGCAACATGTCGAAACGTGCGAGCGAGAGTCACATTAGCTCTTGTCTTCGCCGTAATAAGTTAATGCTTACCTCCCCAGTGGCTGGGTCACGAAGTTCCAAAGAATTAACACCGCGAATGAAAACGCCCGATGTATTGACTGTCATGCGAGTGTCAGAGCGAGACAGGCTGAAAAAAACATACATTTGTAAAACTTGCAAAAAAATTATCAATCCGCTGAATTTTATACAGATATTATAGTGTCCCAAAAGTTATTCGAGTGGGCTTTGAACCCACGACCTTCGGCATTGTTGCTGGTTGTACTAACCACCTGCGTCATGGGATTTCCAAGCGAATATAGAGATCGTAGGTTCAAATCCCACTCGGCTAATAACTTTAGGGACATTGTCCCAAAAGTCAAAAGTAGAAACGTTAAAGCTAGGTGACTCTAGGTGCCAGTTCCAAGCGACCAAAGCCTAGAAGAACAGCCAACAAACTTACGGCTTGGTTCCTACCGTTCTTTTGTATGATCCTTGTTACAATGGTGACCATCGAATTTAGTGAGGCATAGGCATAACAGAAAAATGTAGAGGCAATCAAATCAAACAGCAAACGCTAAGCTTCAAACTAGATTGAAGAATAGCTTGACATGATGCCCACAGCTTGGTTCGTACCGTTCTGTTGCAGAAGACTTACCGCGTCTGCAGATTGAAGACCACAGATCCGTTCTCGCTGGTCACAGCCATGGGCTCATCTTTGAAGCTCTCAATGAGGCCGTCCCGTTTGTACACGTGATCTAAATCCGCGTTCCCGAAGAACTTTACAGCGTTCTGTTCTGGGAGGAATTCCATGCTCTCTAGACCTAAAGTAAGGAATAATAAATACTTAAATAAATAATAATAAATATTGGAAGACTTTCCACACAGCACTATCTAGCCCCAAACTAAGCCAAAGCTTATATGGGAACCACATAGCTGATATAATACATATACATACTTTTTGTAAATACATACTTATATTATGTAATAACACCCAGACAGTGAACAAACATCTATGTTCTTCACACAAATGTTAGTTCTGTGTGGGGATCGAACCCACGGCCTACGGCGCAGAAGGCAGAGCTACTACCAACTGAGCTGTGAATAAGGAATGTTTTAGTGGGAATACCATTAAAACATTCCTTGGGAGTGGGAGCACTGGTGGTCAATTGGTAGCTGCCCCGCCTTCCGATCCTAAGGTCGTAGGGTCGTGCACCAATGAGTTTTTCTGTTCAAAAATGTATGTGCACAATGCCAGTACTCTCAAATGGCGAAGGAAAACATCGTGAGGAAACCGGCATGTCGTAGAACCTAAAAGTTCTATAACATGTGTCAAGTGCTCGAAAGGAGCCTCTTGAGGCGCACATAAAATCCTTTCACCACACTGTTTTGAAAGAAACTAGTGACACGACAAGAGAGAGAGAGTGGGAATACCAAAACTCTGCGTCGGTTGACGCCTTGCCTGATACCCCAAGTATGAGTTTTGGTCTTACTTTCTTATTTCGTTTTTCGTAACGTCAGGCTTTTTTTGTATGGAGATTCGATAAGCGCTCTCTATCGGACTTGCTGAGGATACACGAGTACAAAAAAGTGTGAAGACACAAGAAAATTTATTTCCTTTGAGGAGTTAGGCCGGTTAGAAATCCGGTTACTTACACGCGCGTAACGAAACCTTGAGTTCTAATACAGAGAAAATAGTATACGTACCAAGACGTAAAGTATATCATTGTAAACTTACCATGACCCAGCCTCAGAACAGCAAGAATTGTGAATGTTAAAATCAAGTTCCCAACAGCTAGCACCAGCAGCAAACACACAAGAGTCCAGAACGCGAAAGTTTTCCTCCCTTTCTGCACAGCTTTAGTAACATCGTTTCCATTTTTATCTGAATAGTTCTTGATTCCAGTCTTGTGTTGACTATGGGTGGGTGTTTTAGTAATAAGCGCTTTTTCAGCGCGGTTTCGGTCCAGTGTTTCGTCCGACATAGCTTCGGAAGCAGGAGACACTCCGCGTAGCGCTCCTAGCATTTCGCACTATGTTTTCTTTCAGGCTTTCAGAGTGCAAACATGAAAATTAAAAATAGCACAGGAATATTTTATTGAATGTCAGTCAAATTATCGAGCGGGAATATCGCTTTCTGATTGGGTGAGAGTTGACCTATCAGAGGAAAAATTGGGCATGGATACATGTCTTTTGACTTTTTAGTGCTTCCAACAGCAGAGATTAACCGGGGAAAATCCGAAAAATGGAACGTTCCCTTAGTAGGGGACAGCCATGAAGTTGGGTTTGACGTTACGTTAGCAATGTTGAAAACATGACAGCGTAAAATGATTTGACAATTTGCTTTGTAATCATGGCGTCAGAACGATACAGTTTTTCTCTTACAACTTTTAGGTAAAATAAATTATATTACGCTATTCTGAATGTTTTAAGTGTTAAATTTCGCTTCTAAAATGGTGTCCTCAGATGCTGTTATGTGTTACCTTATCTACTCGGCTGTAAATCAACTGTTATTGAGAGTTGAACTACTCCGTACACTCCTTGTGAAACTTTAATAATTTACTTGTTCTTCCACAGTCCCTCTGGTAAATTGGTCCAAATTGAATATGCGTTAGCCGCTGTAGCCGCCGGCGGTACGTCCGTCGGTATCAAAGGTAACCATTTATTCAGTTAGAGGTTAGCTTAGCGTCCTATATTCGCCTTATCATTTTTCTGCTAATCATAGTAAAAAACTTCCTTATACTTTTTGGAAACCTATCGCTAACTAGCCGCAGTAATTTCCTTACCTTTCTTTGTTATAAAATACCGAAAATGCTATGTCATTTGTGTCTCAACTTAACCAAATGTGTAACACTGTTTGTTTTATTTTAGCATCAAATGGAGTAGTCATTGCTACAGAGAACAAGCACAAGAGCATCCTCTACGATGAGCATAGCGTTAACAAAGTCGAGATGATAACCGGACACATTGGTAAGTTATTTAAAATACTACAAAAGAAACTATGCTACTCCAGAGATCTAGAACATTTGAGGGTATTATATTGTTGTTCAGATTTAAACTCCAGCCAGATGCAGAAAAACGTCTGAGGTTGTAATAAAAACTATAGAATTTAGTTTTTATAGTCAGAAGCAGCACTCCGAGTTATTTGCAGTTTAACATTCTGCTCTGTAGAATAAATATAATATGTTGAGATATGTAGATTAATGATTTAATTTCCATAAAGGACTATCTTTGTGACGAATGTCACTCTACTAATCAAAACAGTTTTATGCAGTTTAATCACAAGAAATTGTTTGTCAAAGTCAAAGTAAAAGGTAATTATTCAATAAAATCACAAGGATCACTTTGAAAAGTCTTATTTATACAGATGCCTCTAAGCTGAATGACTCCAGTCCCGTTGGGTCTGCAGTCTGGATTCCATCTTCAAAAATAATATTAAATTTTAAATGTCCTCCAGTTACTTCCGTATTTACGGGGGAAGCAATAGCTATATATGAAAGCATCTTGTTTATTCAGTCTCATAATTTACATAAATCCATAATTTTTTCAGATTCGAAAAGCTCACTCCAATCAATACTTTCTAATCCTTTCCGATCTAAGTCAAATTTTCCTATCATCCTCAAAATTCGTGAATCCTTATTCCAGTGCAAAGAACTCGGAATAAATGTTGTACTGGCGTGGATTCCTGGTCATTCCGGAATACCTGGCAATGAAACAGTGGATTCATGTGCAAAACAGGCTATTCATACAGGTTCACATGATCATTTTAGAATTTATTCTCATGACCTTTGTCTCACTCCAAGATCTCATTTAGCCACTTCGTGGTCACGTATGTGGGTTGCATCAAGAAGTTTGAAAGGGAGACATTATGGCGATATTCAACCGGTAATCCCAGCTAGACCTTGGTTTTTTAAGTTCCGCTTAGCTAGTAAAACCACAACATCAACCATTTGTCGACTTCGCTTAGGTCATGCGTGTACACCAGTCCATTTGGCTAAAATAAGGATCAGGGACCACTCCCTATGTGAATGCGGTCTAGACGAAGGAAATGTTGACCATTTATTATTCTCTTGTCCGAGGCTGAGGCTATCTCTGTATGATATCTCTCCCCCTGAAATACCCCGTCCTTTTTCCTATAAAATTTTATTAACCTATGTTTTTTCTCCTTTTATCAAAATATTATGTAAATTTATAAGTGCAAATAAAATAAAATTGTAAATTGTTTTATACCTACCTACAAAATAATTGTTGTAAATAACCTACCTACATCTTTTTTATTTTTTGTATTTTAGTTTCTGTTCCTCTATTGTTGTAAGTAATACAAATAATTATATTGTATAACATTTTAACGAATCAACTTTTAGAGTCTCCCTTGGTTTACTCAGATCTCCGCCTTTTTGTTTTATGTCTATAACAACTTGACATTGGCAAATTCGTGGCAAACCCTATCGGCCACTGAACAGCCACAAATAAAAGAAGAAGAAAAGTCTTAAAGCTAGGTGACTCTAGGTGCCAGTTCCATGCGACCAAAGTCTAGAAGAACAGCCAACAAACTTATGGCTTGGTTCTTACCGTTTTGTTTATGATAATTGTTTCAATGTATTATAACAATTATAATGATGGATAATTAAATCTGAAAATAAATTAATTGAATTAATAACTAGATGAATCTATCACATTACTTCCTTGTAACCAAATCCTAGATAATTAGACAAATTGTTTCAAATCTCTTGTTTCAATTTCTAGGTATGGTCTACTCCGGCATGGGCCCTGACTACCGGCTGCTGGTAACTCAGGCTCGCAAGATGGCTCAGCAGTACTACCTGATGTACCACGAGCCGATCCCGACAGCCCAGCTTGTGCAACGGGTAGCTACTGTGATGCAGGAGTACACACAGTCAGGGTAAGTCTATTTGTAGTATCCTTTTTTTTTTCTTTTGTTAAAGTACTTTTGTCAGTATCCAACCATGTCAGTTTCAACTAAATCAAAGTCAAAACAGTCTATTCAGTACAATCACAAGGATCACTTTGAAACGTCTCATATACTAGGTGAATCTATCGCCAGTTCCTCGCGACCGAAGCCTAGAAGAACAGGCAAGAAACTTACAGCTTGGTTCCTAATGTTTTTTTGTATTAATTGTTTAGTGTTTGTAATGAGTTAGAGCATAGTTCAGTCCCAAGCTTTTATATATATACACATACATCTATAAACTTCAGGGGGCTAAAGTACCCATCAATATGAACAACTTTTTCTAAGGAACCAACACTGTGAACGCGAAAAAAAAAACAGCTGTTTCATACAAAAGTTCAATACCTACCAGGCTAAAATGTATGAAACAGCTGTTTTTTTTTTCGCGTTCACAGTGTTGGTTCCTTAGAAAAAGTTGTTCATATTGATGGGTACTTTAGCCCCCTGAAGTTTATATACACAACTTATGGAACACCTTGTATAATCAGATATTTTATAGTAAGCATAAGCTTTTTAGAGTAGTAGAGCTCTTTGTGAAGGGTTCGTCCGGGGATGTACTACCACCACGCCTTTTTCTGCCGCTAAGCAGCAACGCTGCGTTTAGGTTTGAAGAGTGTGGTTGCCGATGTAATTACAGGCACATGAGGCTTAACATCTGTATGCCTCAAGTTGATGGACGCAGGGCAGTGCATCGTAGGGCACGTTCGTATTGTGCGTGACTTTCGAGGCAATGCTTTGTTATAGGTGACGCTTACCACTTAACATCACCATATGATTGCAAAAAAAAAGCTTTTTTAGAAGGTTTTCTTTTTATTTTATTATGTTTTTGAATTTGCTAATTAGGCTGAAATTCCTGGCTACGACAGCGCATAGCGAAGCATCGTCGAAGTCGATTTTCTTTCGGCCTTTCTCTAAAATGTCTGTTATCTGATCCAGATACGTTCGCCAAGGTCTTCCCCTCCCAACACTCCCATTCACTGAGAGCACTGGTGGTCTAGTGGTAGCGGCCCCGCCTTCCGATCCTAAGGTCGTGGGTTCGAAACTTGCCGTGCACCAATAAGTTTTTCTGTTCTAAAAATTTAAGGGCACAATGTCAGTACTCTCAAACGGTGAAGGAAAACATCGTGAGGAAACCGACATGTCGTAGAACCTAAAACGTTCTATAACATGTGTCAAGTGCTCGAAAGGAGCCTCTTGAGGCGCACTTAAAATCCTTTCACCACACTGTTTCGAAAGAAACTAGTGACACGACAAGAGAGAGAGACTCCCATTCACACTGCAAACAGATAATAATAATAATAATAAAATCATTTATTTTCGCTCATAAAACAAGTCAAACCTAATACTTATAAACAATATACAGGTAGTAAGTAATATATGTATGCAATTCCAGTGGCGTCCGTCCATTCGGCGTGTCTCTGCTGATCTGCGGATGGGACGGAGACCGTCCGTACCTGTTCCAGTGCGACCCCTCCGGAGCTTACTTCGCGTGGAAGGCCACGGCTATGGGCAAGAACTTCAATAATGGCAAGACTTTCTTGGAGAAGAGGTGAGGATCTTGATTACCACACGGAATAGTAAAGCTAATCACTACATAGTATAAAACAAAGTTGTTTTCTCTGTCCCTATATCCCTATGTATGCTTAAATCTTTAAAACTACCCAACGGATTTTGATGCGGTTTTTTTTTATAGATTGATTGATTCAAGAGGAAGGTTTATATGTATAAAACATGCATAATATAGTATAGAAACACTGATAATTTAAGAGGTTTCTAATGTGATGCCGTAAATAACATATTTTTTTGCGCTTACGTTACAAACGAACCCTACGAGATAGATCAAAATAATGTACTACAGTATTGTACACCTTAAAAAGGTCTACAAAAAAGTCCGCAATGGTATATGTCTATCTCTTAGGGATACCCCACAATAACCGTGCGAAGCCGGGGCGGGTCGCTAGTTGGTGATAAAGTTATATACAGGGTGAAAGAAAGAATGAAAATATATTTACATAATTGACATACCTACACAGAACGGACAGGTACAGACAATAAAAAAGAAAAAATACAATAATAAAATACAATAACAAAACAAATAACAATAAAAAAGAAAAAATACAATGATAATATAAAGTTGGTCATAGTTCTTTTTTTTTTAAATAGTCAGAGTGGATTTGCAAGAGCTGATTGAATCTACAAGGATTTTTGAAAAATAAATTTTCGTAGACAGGACTCAAACCCGTTGAATAAAAACACACTGTAATTTTACACCATTTGATAGTGTAGGGGCTACGGAATTCGTTCCTGATTGGCTACCGTAGCCAATAAGGAACGAATTCTGGGAAGTTAATGACATACGGCAAATTTAAGGCGAATATAACTGCTAATGTACCTCTCGCTCGCCCATTTCAACAATTTGAAAGATATAAATGAATTTATTTTTTAAAAATGCAATCAATCAATCCATCAATTTTTTTTTTTTAATTTTGTACCTACTTTAAAAGTTTTCTTACTCAAAAGTTTGCTTAAGTATGAAAACTAGTAAAGCAAACTTCTGAGTGTAAAAACGTAGTAATGCAAACTGTGTGCAATGTAATTGCACACAACTTGGTTGATTGCGATTTTTCGAAAATTATTTTATATCTTTCAACATGTCGAAACGTGCGAGCGAGAGGTGCATTAGCTCTTTTCTTCGTCATAAGGCGAGGATTCCCGACACAGTTTTAGGTAACTTTTCACGCTTTTTTCTGCCGCCAAGCAGCAACGCTGTGTTTCGGTTTGAAGAGTGTGGTCGCCGGTGTAATTACAGGCACATGAGGCTTAACATCTGTATGCCTCATGCTGATGGACGCAGGGCAGTGCATCGTAGGGCACGTTCCTATCGTGCGTGACTTACGAGAAAATGCTTTGTTATAGGTGATGGTTACCACTTAACATCAGGTGGGCCATCTGCTTGTTCCATCAGCTGGTTATATAAAAAAAAAAAAAAAAACTTATTCCATAGAGCAACGAAAAAATAACATTTAATACTTGAGGTTTTTGTTATACAAGGTGTTCCAATACTTGTATTTAAAACTTAA
Source organism: Chloroclysta siterata (assembly GCA_932294275.1). Lineage (NCBI taxonomy): Eukaryota > Metazoa > Arthropoda > Insecta > Lepidoptera > Geometridae > Chloroclysta > Chloroclysta siterata. The sequence continues at coordinate 922,595 of OW028595.1, read as the reverse complement.
TACAAGTATTGGAACACCTTGTATCCTACTAATATGAGGAATATTTGTAAGTATGGATGGATGGATGGATGTTTGTTTGTTACTCTTTCACGTAAAAACTACTGAATGGATTTAATGAAACTTTACAATAATATAGCTTATACATCAGAATAACACATAGGCTACAATTTATAAAGATATTGTGTGACTAATCCTGCGCAGACGAAGTCGCGGGCACTTGTAATCAATAAACATAATACGTTGAAATAAAAAAGGCCACGTTATTCTATAAGATCTACTTTTATGAGTATTTTTTTTGGTCCACAGATACACAGAAGACTTGGAGCTCGATGACGCCGTCCACACAGCAATCCTCACGCTGAAGGAAGGCTTCGAAGGTCAGATGTCGTGTGACAACATCGAGGTCGGCATATGCGATGCAGCCGGCTTCCGTCGACTGGACCCGGCGCATGTGAAGGACTATCTCGCGAATATCCCATAATGTTAATAGTTGAATAAAGATTTGCTTTTTAGGTTGCTGTTTTATTGCTTACCGACATTTCTTGTTATTGTTTATTAATGGACACGGTAAGTCCCATTTGTTCTATGGAACATCACTACATAGTATAAAACAAATAATGTTCCGTGTTCATTGCGGATTTTGTATGAAGACGCGATAGAGATACCGATACGGAACTATTATGTTCTACTACAAATTTTCATCATACTTGCAACATAAAGTTGCGTATCTCTATCGCGTCTTCATACAAAACTCGCAATGAACACGGAACATTATTTGTAAAACAAAATATGGTAAACAAAACTCATACTTGGGGTGGGTACTGTTCTGTAGTACTAATAGGGACAATATTTTTTCAAATTTTTATATTACGTCATGTTCCAAAGAACAAATGGGACCAACCGAATGGACATATATGTTGGCAGTTATCTTTTTAAATTTCTTCTATGGTAAACATTATTAAAGGACTTTTTATTGTGGGTCTGGTCTATTTTTTTTTACATCTAGCTGACAGAACAAGCAGATGGCCCACCTGATGTTAAGTGGTAACCATCACCTATGACAAAGCATTGCCTCGTAAGTCTCGCACGATAGGGACGTGCCCTACGATGCACTGCCCTGCGTCCATCATCTTGAGGCATATAGATGTTAAGCCTCATGTGCCTGTAATTACACCGGCAACCACACTCTTCAAACGGAAACACAGCGTTGCTGCTTGGCGGCAGAAAAAGGCGTGGTGGTAGTACTTCCCCGGACGAGACACACACACAGAGCTCTACTACTATTATTATATTGTTATGCCTCATCACTACTGAATGTTGGCAGTTATCTTTTTCAATTTCTTCATAAATGGCAAACATTAATAAATTTTCAGAATAAGGGTCGGATATCGGTACGATACGTAAACGCCACGAACGTCCAAATTTATTCGTGATTTACGACCGGTTTCTGAAAGCTCGGTCAAAAATGTCAAGTCACTCGTCATTTCAGCTATTACATCGAATTAGAGATAGTAAGTGACTTGATTTCCGATTAGTTTTAATCGGGCTTTCAGAAGCCGGCCGTTAGTCGCCCCATCAACTTGCCCCACATTAGTTTTCTGACATTTTGGGAAGCTTTTTCATTGTAATTGTTTTTCTAGTGTTATTTTGAGTTGTGTTGTGTAATTTCGGTGATATTTTAATCAACATTACTTGAGGTCTTAGCACAAAGTTTAAGCATTTGAAATGAAAGAAAGCCTGATCAAAACTAATCGCATGTCAAGTCACTTGCTATGTCTAATTCGATGTGATAGCTGAAATGGCGAGTGACTTCACATCCGATTCGTTTTGATCGAGCTTTCAGAAACCGACCGTTACTGCTGCAAAATCTAGGTATTTGTCAAATGTAATGATTGGACGTACCTCTAACTACCCCCCTTAGACGTCCTCAAAGGAATCTGGAATTCGTACTTGGTACTAAGGGATCCGAGTGGATATCTACTGTGCCGTATTAAAGTACAATTTGCCTGATTAGATCGTAGTGATTACTAGAAGAAGCGCAAAGCTAGATAAACATAGTTGTTATCAATGTTATCAACAGCTTTATTAAATCAGGATTCTAATATTTCTTAATCAACAAAAATTAATTTGTAAGTATAGTCACAGATAAGAAAATACTAGTAGTATAGTTTACACATTTATAACCCGTACTAAAATAAAAATGAATCATAAAAGCCGGTTGCGCTATAGCGCTGGACGAGAGTCGAATTAGAATCCTTCAACAGCGAGTGGGTACCTACAACGCACCGAGGACCGAGGGGAGTGGAAGAACATGGGGGAGACCTTTGCCCAGCAGTGGGACAGTAAAGTTTAGAAAAAAAACCGGTAGTCTATACCACTCACGAGTGCGAAAGAGAGGCGACTAATATCAACAATAGTGTGTGAGTGAGAGGTAACGATTAGCGCCGCCATTTTGGATTGCTTCATTTTGGCGCGGATTATAAATTTTCAACACTTGTATGTAAAATAGGGTTACCTTACATTATCCGTTTATGCCGACAGATAAATAAATTAGAATGGGCAAGTGAATGACGGAATCACAGGCAACGTTTTCTTCTTCCACTCTCCTCTATCATTCGTCATCTCGGTGCTCACTCCTTTCTTACTCGTGCCATCTTTCACACAAACCATCCAACTCTTCTTTAGTCTACCTACCTCCTACCTTTATTATATCCATCTGTTAATTATTATAGAGAGCACTAGTGGTCTAGTGGTAGCGGCCCGCCTTCCGATCGTTTTTCGCTAAGGTCGTGGGTTCGAAACCGGTCGTGCACCAATGAGTTTTTCAGTTCAAAAATTTATGTGCACAATGCCAGTACTCTGAAACGGTGAAGGAAAACATCGTGAGGAAACCGGCATGTCGTAGAACCTAAAAAGTTCTATAACATGTGTCAAGTGCTTGAAAGGAGCCTCTTGAGGCGCACTTAAAATCCTTTCACCACTGTTTCGAAAGAAACTAGTGACACGACAAGAGAAGAGAGATTATATAACAAATAATAGTTCATTATTTCATTCTTATAAATTGAATTTTCTGGCTATACCGATTAGGTAGGTACAGTCAACATGAAAAGTGCCTAATTTTTAAACCAATTTAGAAATGCGATAGTGTGTTACGATGAAGACTGAGAAAAAAAATACTCCCGAGAATATCCTTGTATTTATTGATTGAGTGAGCGAAGCGAGCAAAAATCTTATAGTCAACTTGGGCGATTTGACATTTTATGTATGAATGTTTGTTGGGCCATAACTTTTTATGGTTGAATAAGTACGAAAACTAGTAAAGCAAACTTTTGAGGCGGAAACCATGTATTGATCAAAATGAAATTTTTACAAATTGAATTTTTTTTTTCAATACAGATGTTGGCGATGAAACAGTCTCCTACGCATCAATACGGAATAGTCGCATGAAAAGAGTGAGACAGCATGACTAAAAACATGTAGTGGTTTTTAGAAGGAGGTGGCTAAAAGTGATATGTCTGTCTCCCTCTATTCATGGCCTTATTTTTGCTTATGATTAGATTAGTATTTTGTTTGTATTAGGAATAAATGACAAGTTACGGGTTTTTTATTTATGTCAGGAAATAGGGAAAATTAGCGTCTATGTAATTAATAAACTAGGTAGGAAATAAAGTTGGTAGTTTGAACATAGTAGTCGAAGAAACATAAATAATATTTTGTCATACTGAAATCTAGCATAGATATATGTAAGCTAGAAACAAATAAAGGCCTGTAGGCCCTAGGGGAACTTTTGACCTGAGAGGGGGGCACTGTGCCCGTCAGGTATCCTAGATACTAAGAGTTTTTGTTAATAAATGAGGTCGGTATGGAGTGAAAGAGGGTTGACTAAAGGGTGATTTAGGTAGAGGTAAACAAGGGTTTGGGCCTCGGTCTCCTTAAGGTAATGCTTCGAGGTACGTAAGGAGGCGAGGTCCGACCAGTGGTGTGGTATAACATCGGTAATGGTATCTACTTATAACTGGAAGAAGGGAATCAAGATCCGAAAAAGTCTGAGGAGCAGTTCAGGATCATCACCAAGGCAAATGCTAATTGCTGTAGGAAAGTCAACCCCCTCGCACCCCCATTACCGCCACCGAAAAGTAACCTTGCGTTTCTTTTGGAACAACAGTAGCAACACGAGGCCCTCCACCTCACGCCCACCCCCAACGGTGACGGACGGCTACACCAGACCCAGCAAACACCTCCACTATCAGGTGCCGTTTAGGCCTAGAGCTAACGGCGGCGCAAGCTACCCGTGCTCGGTCCACCTGATTGTGGAGAGGCACCCGACACCGCCCTGCAGGGCGTGTGCAAGGTGCGGGGGAGTCCTATACGCGACCCCCCACAGCTGGTCCTTCGGTGCCGGATCTGTGTCATACCGTAACCATCGCCTTGGGGGAGGCTGCTTCTGTTGTTTATCGGTGCGAGGGCGTCTGGCGACTTTCCGTAAATCAGCTAGCATTGGGGCCGAATTACCACTTGCTGACGGAGAGTCTGGGAGCCGTCACGGCCTTTCACCCGAAAGGCTGTGCGTGCATACCAGGGAAGCAGACGACCACCCGACACCATGCCCGTGACCCGCAGTCGCGCGGGAGCGAATCGCCGTCAAATGGAAGAGGAACAGACCCCGGAGACCACGGAGGCCTCCGGGACGTCCGGGACGGCTGCAACAACCACAGACACCACGGGTACGGCCGTTACCGCGCTGGAGACCAGAACCCTGGTCCCTAGCGCCCCGGAAAGAAGCAAAAGAAGGTTAAGTGAAGCTGGAGGTAAGTCCAGTCATCCTAACTCAGACAAACCCTCGTCGGCGGCAGAGAGGACACGGTTGCGGCGGGAGGCCCAACTGCGTGCAGAGATCAGCCGCAGGGAGATGCAGGAGGCCCAGGCCGCCGCCGCGCTGGCGAGGGCAGAGATGGATCTGTTAAGGATTGGTGAGGACTCTCCAGCAGAGGACTCGGCAGATGAGGAGTCTGCCGACGATGAACCCGACGATCGAGCCAAAGAGGTCCAAGACTGGGTTAACGACACGGTAAGCAGGATGTCTGGTGGAGGACGTCAGGGAGAAGGGAGGACGCCCGCGGAGGGGCGACCAGGTGGGACCAAGGATGGCCCCTTAAAATCCCAAGCTCCAACTGCAGCCGAGGTGAAGCCAGAGGACCTAAAAGGTATGGAGGCCGGCAGCATAGGATTGTTGGCGAAGGCAATCGTGAGCGCTATTGGCACTGCTCCGAGGACCGGATATACGCACCAGCCCGCGTATATGTACGAGTTACCGGTTTTCGATGGGAGCAGTGGGGAATGGCTGGCCTTCAAGTCGGTGTATGAGGATACGGCGTCCTTGTTCAGCACGGTGCAGAATATGGCTCGGCTGAGAAGAGGAATCAAGGGCGCGGCTAGAGACACGGTAAGAAGTATTTTATACTCTGAGTGCGCACCGGAGGAGGTGTTGGAGTCTCTACGCCGAAGGTACGGCAGACCAGAAGCCCTAGTCTTGGCGGAATTGGAAAAGGTAAGAAGCCTACCCAAGACTACGGAGAGCGCGCGAGATGTGTGTATGTTTGCTGGCACGATTAACAACACCGTCGCGACGATCAAGGGTCTAAAGAAGCCGCAATATTTGAACTCTCCTGAGATGATAAAGGTAATCATAGATAAGTTACCAATGGTGCTCAAGTACAGGTGGTACGACTTCGCGATCGAGCACGAGAACCCAGACTTGGTGCTGATTGCTCAGTTCCTGAACCGAGAGGCCGAACGGTGTGGACCGTACGCCGCGCAGGAGACCGTCGTCTCCAAGAAGGCGACTCAACAACGTCAGGCGACGCACGCCACGACGGAGCCGCAGGAGGCGCAGAAACTTTCATGTCCACACTGCGAGGGAGGCCATCACCTAGAGGAATGCAAGAAGTTTCTTCAAGCTTCAGTAACAGACAGATGGGCCATAGCGAGGAAGTCGAGGTACTGCTTCAAGTGTCTCCGCAGCAGACACAGGAAGGATTCGTGCAGGAGGCCATCGTGTAAACACTGCCGTAGATGGCACCACGCCTTACTGCATGAAGAGCAGAAGCAGGCACCGGACAAGGTGACTACAGATCAGGAGAGTCCTGCCAGGGAAGTGGCAAACAACGTTCATTCGATGAACTACAACAAGGACGCAAGAGCGTACTTGAAGATGGTACCCGTGGAGGTGTACGGGCCGAAAGGGAAAGTCAGGATATTGGCTTTGCTGGACGAAGGATCGACAATCACCCTCATCGACTCAGCGGTGGCGGATGAAGTCGGCCTGGAGGGACCCAGGCAAACCCTATCGTTGGAAACGATAGGGGGGCGAGTCATCAGGAAGGATGACTCCATGCGGATTGACATCAGCCTGAGGGGCATTCACTCGAGTCAACGGAAGAGGATCAGCGGGGCGCGTACGATCGACGAGCTCAGGCTATCTCCTCAGGCGATCAACCGGTCGCGACTCGACGAGTGCAGCCACCTCAAGGGGTTGTCAGAGAGACTCTACTACGAAGAAGAGTCACCGAAGATGCTCATAGGTCAAGACAACTGGGAGCTCATCGTGTCACGAGTAACAAGAAAAGGTAAACGCGGACAACCTGCTGCCTCCCTCACGCACCTGGGATGGGTGCTACACGGGACAGACGGGGGAGCAGCTCAGAGGGTGAACTGCCTTACCTATGCGAAGATCTCTGCTCGTGAAGAGAGCTTGGATGAACTTATGAAGGAGCACTTCGCGATAGAGTCGTTGGGTATACAGCCGCGACGACCTAGCACGGACGCCGAGGAACGCGCCGTGCAACTACTTCGTCAAACCACGCGTCAATTAGCAAACGGGCGCTTTGAGACGGGAATGCTGTGGAGAACTGACGAAGAAACAATGCCGAATAACTACGATTCGGCACTGGGAAGATTGAGGAACATCGAACGCAAGTTGGACAAGGACAGGGGCCTGAAGACTGAATACGAACGACAGATCAACCACCTTCAGGTCAGTGGGTACGCAGAGGAAGTCACCCACGAGTCCGCGTCGACCAGGAAGTGGTACCTGCCGCACTTTGCCGTGACGCACCCCACTAAGGGGAAGATAAGGTTAGTGTTCGACGCTGCTGCAAAGTGTGGAGGCAAGAGTTTAAACGACGCGCTGCTACAGGGTCCGGACTTGCTTCAGTCGCTGTTTGGAGTGCTACTGCGCTTCAGAGAGAAGCCAATCGCAGTAGTGTCAGACATTCAGGAGATGTTCCTCCAAGTGAAGATACGAGAAGAGGATAGAGACAGCCTACGCTTCCTATGGAGAGGGGCGAAGCGCTGTGGAGCGCCTACAGAATACAGAATGACGTCCGTTATCTTCGGTGCCGCTTGCTCACCTAGTTTGGCGATTTATGTGAAGAATCGCAACGCACAAGATGCGGAAGGTGAATTTCCAGAAGCAGCAAGGGCAGTGGTGAAGAACCATTACATGGACGATTATCTACACTGCTTCGACACCACGGAAGAGGCGCTGACGATAGCACGTCAGGTAGACGCCATCCATCAAAGAGCCGGCTTTCGGCTGCGAGGATGGGCGTCAAACAGCCGGGAGGTCCTCAGGGGTCTCACAGACCAGGTAAACACAGAGATAGAGCTCGGGTCCAAGGAGGAACGGACTCTGGGGCTGCGCTGGTTTACTGAAGAGGACGAAATGGGATTCAGGACGCAGCTACGCAACGTGGTCAACGTCGTGAACCAAGAGGAAACTCCAACCAAGCGTCAGGTGACAAGTGCAGTCATGAGCACTTTCGATCCCCTGGGTCTAGCTTCTCCTGTTCTGATCCAGGGGAAGAAACTGATGCAGGACGTGTGGAGAAGCGGCGTCGGCTGGGACGAGAAGGTAACCGACACGGAAGAGGCCTCGTGGAAGATCTACCTACAAGATCTTCAACTGCTGCGACATCTAAGGATCGTGCGATGTATCTCCCGCTGCAAGGGAGAAGGAGACATGCACGTGTTCACGGATGCCAGTGAGACGGCATACGCGTGCTCGGTGTACTGGAGACAACGCAGCCAGGAGGGAAGGTACAACGTGACTCTGGTAGCCGGTAAGGCACGAGTCACCCCACTGAAGCCGGTCTCCATCCCAAGGTTAGAGCTTCAAGCCGCGCTGCTAGGTGCCAGACTGGCGCGTTCCATCGAGGAAGAGATGGACATGAAGGCGTCCAAGAAGACGTACTGGACAGACTCGAGTACGGTACTCTCTTGGATAAGGGCTGACGCGAGAACATTCAAGCCCTTTGTCGCGCATCGTCTGGCGGAAATAGAAGACACGACACGACCACAACAATGGCGTTGGGTACCCACGGCGGAGAACCCGGCTGACGACGCCACCAGAGAAGTCCCCAGGAATTTTGACGGCGGCCACCGTTGGTACACGGGGCCGAAGTTCCTTGAGGGGGAAGAGGAGGGGTGGCCAGAGGACCGCACATTCAATCGCAAGTCTACGAGCGAAGACAAAAATGAACTGGAAGTCGCTACTGTAAGATCACGTGAGTACAATCTAGGTACTCCCGATCCCAAGAGATTTTCGAAATGGACGAGACTGCTGAGAGCGACGGCAAGAGTATTTCAGTTCATCGACTTGTGCAGAAAGAAGGAAACAGTAGGTGCGGCCAGGGGGGAGAGGGAAGACCCTACCTGGAGGAAGACCACCAAAACCAAGAAGCAGGCCTACAAACGGCCTATCATAAATGTAAAGACACGATCGTTTTTACCTTTAGATGTCGGCTGCTTGGAAAGAGCAGAGCGGGCGCTTCTCATGAGGAGCCAAGACGACAGTCACTTCGAGGAGAAAGGAAAACTCAAGAAGCTTGACGTCGTGAGGGAGGGCGGCCTCATCAAATTACGCGGCAGAATCGACGCCGCCGATATGACAAGCCAGTACAAGCGGCCAATCGTCCTGGACAGCCGAAACGAGGTAACAAGACTTTTGATAACTCATTACCACGAAGTCTTCAACCACGGCAACCACGCGACGGTCATGAACGAGATTCGTCAACGTTATTGGGTCCTCGGGTTGCGATCAGCGGTGAAGGCTACGAGGCACGGATGTCAGTGGTGCAGAGTCTACAGAGGGGGGCCGCAACGCCCGCCCACAGGGAACCTGCCGAGGGAGCGCCTACAAGTCGGCGAACCACCCTTCACGAATACCGCCGTCGATTATTTCGGCCCTATGACGGTGACGGTGGGACGGCGGCACGAGAAACGGTGGGGCGCTCTATTCACGTGTCTAACTACCAGGGCTGTACACCTCGAGTTGGCAGCATCCTTGTCCACAGATTCAATGATCATGGCACTAAGAAGGATGGCTGCACGGCGGGGGCAACCGAGGACAATCTTCAGCGACAATGGCACCAACTTCGTGGGGGCCAACAAAGAACTGAAGACGGCAATCGACGAACTGAACACGGCGGGCTTCGCAGAACAGGCCATGGCAGCAGGGGTGCGGTGGAAGTTCATCGCACCAGGCGCACCGAACATGGGAGGGGCCTGGGAACGACTGGTGAAGTCAGTGAAGAGCGCACTGAACGTGACGCTCAAGGAGAGACACCCCAAGGAAGAAGTCCTTCACACACTACTGCTTGAAGCGGAGCATGTGGTGAACTCAAGACCGCTCATACAGACGGAAGAAGAAGAGGAAGGCCTCACACCGAACCATTTCCTCATTGGGAGGTCATGCGGCGCCCCCAGGCTGGGGGCATTCACCGAAGAGGACCTCACCGGACGGCGGTCGTGGAGGACGGCGCAGCGACTAGCCGATCACTTTTGGGCTAGATGGGTGCGGGAGTACCTACCTACACTCCTACCCAGGCGAGTCGACGGCGCCACAACTGAACGAGATCTGCAGTGTGGGGACACGGTCCTCATAGTGGACCCCACACTGCCACGCAACGTGTGGCCTCGCGGGGTCGTGACCCGTACCTACCCAGGGTCCGACCACCGCACCCGGATCGTGGACGTGCGCACCCCGCACGGTATCTTCAAGCGGCCAAGCAGCAAGGCGGTACTTCTGGTCCCGACGACAACCCTAACGTCTGAAGGGCCAGAACACGCCGCCCCGCTCCTGGTCCCAAAAGACAACCCTAACGTCTGAAAACGGACCAGGGAGCCACCGGTCGTCGAGTCACCGAGCTAGGATCGACGATCAACGGGATGGCGCGATGGCAGACGGGGGAGCCCTCCAGGCTCCTCGGGATGGCGCGCTTGCAGACGGAGAAGCCTTACCACACTTCAGGATGGCGCCAAACCAGGGAATCGGTGCTGCGCACGAGGGGGAGGATGTTGGCGATGAAACAGTCTCCTACGCATCAATACGGAATAGTCGCATGAAAAGAGTGAGACAGCATGACTAAAAACATGTAGTGGTTTTTAGAAGGAGGTGGCTAAAAGTGATATGTCTGTCTCCCTCTATTCATGGCCTTATTTTTGCTTATGATTAGATTAGTATTTTGTTTGTATTAGGAATAAATGACAAGTTACGGGTTTTTTATTTATGTCAGGAAATAGGGAAAATTAGCGTCTATGTAATTAATAAACTAGGTAGGAAATAAAGTTGGTAGTTTGAACATAGTAGTCGAAGAAACATAAATAATATTTTGTCATACTGAAATCTAGCATAGATATATGTAAGCTAGAAACAAATAAAGGCCTGTAGGCCCTAGGGGAACTTTTGACCTGAGAGGGGGGCACTGTGCCCGTCAGGTATCCTAGATACTAAGAGTTTTTGTTAATAAATGAGGTCGGTATGGAGTGAAAGAGGGTTGACTAAAGGGTGATTTAGGTAGAGGTAAACAAGGGTTTGGGCCTCGGTCTCCTTAAGGTAATGCTTCGAGGTACGTAAGGAGGCGAGGTCCGACCAGTGGTGTGGTATAACATCGGTAATGGTATCTACTTATAACTGGAAGAAGGGAATCAAGATCCGAAAAAGTCTGAGGAGCAGTTCAGGATCATCACCAAGGCAAATGCTAATTGCTGTAGGAAAGTCAACCCCCTCGCACCCCCATTACCGCCACCGAAAAGTAACCTTGCGTTTCTTTTGGAACAACAGTAGCAACACGAGGCCCTCCACCTCACGCCCACCCCCAACGGTGACGGACGGCTACACCAGACCCAGCAAACACCTCCACTATCAGGTGCCGTTTAGGCCTAGAGCTAACGGCGGCGCAAGCTACCCGTGCTCGGTCCACCTGATTGTGGAGAGGCACCCGACACCGCCCTGCAGGGCGTGTGCAAGGTGCGGGGGAGTCCTATACGCGACCCCCCACAACAAATACAAATTGAATTGTGTGCAATGTGATTACACACAAAATGGTTGATTGAGGTTTTTCGAAAATGAGTTTAGTGATTTTATATCTTTCAACATGTCGAAACGTGCGAGCGAGAGTCACATTAGCTCTTGTCTTCGCCATAATGCACACGACAAGGACATTATAGTGATACTTAACTTGATACGTAACAAGTTATAGTTAGACTTGTACAATGGGTGGTCTTATCGCTGAGCGCCATCTCCTCCAGACAATCTACTTACTATTTATACATTGTTAGGCAAAACAATGGGTGACTTATCGCTGAGAGCGATCTATCTCAGGCCGAAATACATGGTGGGCCCGATAAGATGCTCCACCTGATGTTGATTAAGCTAGGACACTTGTCCTCTCAAGCTTCATAATACTGAGGTGATCCTTTTGGTTTAATTATAAGCTTGTTCACAGGGATACATATCAAGCTACACAAAGCAAAGGAAACGGACGCTTTTTTTTTAACAAATAGTTGATGAAACCTGATGATAAGAGGTAACCATCACCTATAACAAAGCATTGCCTCGTAAGTCACGAACGTGCTCTATAATTCACTGTCCAGCGTCATCAACTTGAGGCATACACATGTTAAGCCTCAGGTGCCTGTTATTACACCGGCAACCACACTCTACAAACGGAAGCACAGCAACGCTGCTTGGCGGCAGAAAAAGGCGTGGTGGTAGTACTTCCCCGGACGAGTCACACACAAAGAGCTCTACTACTCTACACGCTTACTCCAAGGACATAAAAGTGAGTAGTGTTTAGCCTGATGCGTACACGTGTGTACTTTGGGCTACAGGCAAATCTAGTTAGGTAGCGTCGAGTAGACTGACAGAGTTTCTTAAGCGTACGGATTTTTCCTGCTCAATACGGAACCCAAACTTATCTAGCACTCCAAGCGTTATCAGAAAATGTCCTTCGTCCCACAAAATATAAAACTGTGCGTGCGTGAACGCAAAACGGCTCTTGCACGGCTAACTTCAGGCCGGGCCGAAACTCCGACCGCGCGCCTCGTCTCTGACATTCTGGCTACAACATTCGACATGGCAGCAGTGCGGTGTGCGTTACGGACTAGCGGGTTATTCCTGCTGTTATTTTTAATAGTAAATACTAGTGCGGTGCCGCCCCCATGGATATTGTCCGTGCTTGTCAACAATGTTACGTGTGATAGCCTAAAATGTGCGTACAAGTTGGATGTAAAGGGCGAGTTCGACGATTGGTCAATAACCTATGCGCCGGACGGGCCTTGTTTACCGGAATTTGCGGCGAAAAACAATGTTGTCGAAGTGCTTAAGGAGAGCAGAGTTTTTTTCTGTGCTAAAAGTGCTGGTGTGTGGCATCATCAAGGAGATCGGTTATATTTGGACGCGGATGACGTCATCGCGCGGAGTACAGAACGGTGAGTTTCATTCAACCTCATTTAATTTGATAATGATGAGTGTTGGGGACGTCGGCGGCGCGGCGTAAGCGCCGATTTTTATTCTACCACTGTATACATATAAATTTCAACTTAACGTAATCGTGTTTTTATCACTTGTATGCAGTTATTACAGTTTAAATATAGATTAAGTAGGTTTTACATCTTTGTATGGAATTTGTATTTTGAGCCGTTTTAAAGCTAAATAAAAAACTTCGCTGACCTTCCAATTATGACATACCTTTTCGGTAATACCATGGTTCTGGGAATTACCTTCTACTTGTAGATACGAGTGGGCAATTTACCAACATTCACCACTTACGATTTTGTAAGCGCGCGGTTTTTCTGTTACATAAGCCCACGGTACCTACAGAGTTATTTGTAAACTATTATCTAAATCTGATAAGGTAATAATATCAGTGAGCGATTGAGAGATATGATTTTGAGATTGCGTGCGGGTAGTTTTATATTTGCGCGATAAGCTGATAGCGGATAGACATTTGCACTTAGAAATTATTAAAAAAAATCTCACGTTAAAAGTCTAGAAGAACAGCCAAGAAACTTAATTTGAGATTAAAATTAATTTTTTATTGCACCAAACAAAGTTTGTACAAAAGGAGAGCTTAATGCTAGACAGCATTTTTTACCAGCCAACCTTGACAGGTGAAAAACAAAGAGGTTGGCGTGCTTAAAACTAAAGGAGACAATTTGGTATTACATTTACTAACACAAAACTTTATATGTACTACTAAATTTATTAAATAAAAATACTATACAAACTACAAAATAATAAAATAAACTAGTTTAATTTCGTAATAAAAATAGTTTAAATTATTTTTCCTTTTAAATAGAACTAGCCAGTAAAAAGTAGTTTTCTGGATTTAACAAAAAAACTTGCAAATTTAAGAATAGGTAAAGACGGACTTTTAGGCTTATCCATGTTTTTTTTAAACGGTTTAACTGTTGTTCTAGAAATACATACATATATATTTTACAAACTAGTTTATAAAATGTCCATCTACTTTTGTCGTTGACTGTACCAAACCGCTTACTTAGCCGAATGTCATTTTCACAGATTTTATTCAGTTTTTTATTACGATGATCATTTCATACTTTCCTTGGGTAGGTCCTACTTAGGTACCCACGTTTATACCTAAATTCAGGAGAGCAGCGTAACAGGTAAATAAAATACTAACCAAAGATTAAAATACCTAATGTACCTGGTACCTACTTAGGTACCCACGTTTATACCTAAATTCAGGAGAGCAGCGTAACAGGTAAATAAAATACTAACCAAAGATTAAAGTAAGTACCTAATGTACCTACCTACCTAGGTATTCATAGTTATTAGTAGCGAATAGACCTAATATGAATAAAGTTCAAAAATAAAATCAAAATTAGCAAATAACCGATATGATACCTATATCGATCGATATAAAAAAACTGATTAGGTTACCTCTTAAAAGTTTTATTAGAAAATATGAATAAGTTCTTTCGAAACAGTGTGGTGAAAAGATTTCAAGTGCGCCTCGAAGAGGCTCCTTTCGAGCACTTCTTGACACATGTTTTAGATATTTTTAGGTTCTACGACATGCCGGTTTCCTCGCGATGTTTTCCTTTACCGTTTAAGAGTATTGGCAATATACATTTTTGATCAGAAAAACTCATTGGTGCACGACCGGTTTAAACCCACGACCTTAGGATCGTAAGGCGGGGCCACAACCACTACTCCACCAGAGCTCCATTGAACGGATTAAAATGTATCTTTTCGGAATTTAGCAAATATTTTAATTGATGTTATTTATTAGTTAAGTAATTTAGGATTATGTCTATTTGTTCATTATTTTAAGGCTAAAAACGCTGTCACATAGGTACTAATGTTGTGATTAAAATTTAGTAGGATTCATTTTCTGACAATTTGGGAAGCAGCATAGCTTTTTCATTTTATTTGTTTTTCGAGTGTTATTTTGAGTTGTGTTGTGTAATTTCGGTGGTATTTTAGCCAACATTACTTGAGGTCTTAGCACAAAGTGTAAACATTTGGAATGAAAGTGTATTGTGATATCCTGATTTGACGGAAAATTTTTCCAATGTTTTGAAGAAAACCGCCACCATTTTCTTCAAAACAAATGACGGCCGACTTGACTATGGACTGACTTGACTAAAAAGTATTCAATACAAATCACTTGACACTGGCAAGATTGTCTGTCGAATGACGGACAGGAGCCATAAATTGAGAGAAGGAAGGAAAATTTAGTAGGTAAGATTTATTTCTACATACCTAACCTACGTAATACCTAACACATTTAACAATACGGTTAAATACTTACTTACATAATTTATGTGACAAAAACAGCTATCTTTGTTTAAATAATAGATATCAACTAAAATGTGCCAACTTCAAAATTTGGGTACCCATGTAGCAATAAATGTAATATATGGACGTGCCTCTGATTACCCCCCTTAGACATCCTCAAATAATCTTGAGTACCTTACTTACTTAGAGATCTGAGGAAATAACTAAAAGCCTGCGGATAAAAGTCGTAAAGCGGTTTCTGTTGTTTTACTAAAATGTTAAATGTAAACTTCAACCCTCACACTATAAAATAGTGTTTAAATTTAAATAATGCTTTAAATTTCCGCTGTAGTGTTTGTCATTACGCTGTTCTGTTTGTCATTTCGCATTGGTAAGAGATGGCATTAGTTTATCGTTTGGCAGATTTTTTGTAGTAAGGCTTCAAATATTTATTTTATAAAAAAAAAGTAAAAAGTTTGTATAGACAAGGCAAACTTTTTATTAGGTACTTATTTGAATGTTGGTACTAAAAAAAATATAATTCCTAATTTGAATATTTCAAATGAGTTCGCGATTACAATACGTAGGCAGCAACTCGGGCCAGACATCCATGACTCATTTAGACTTTATGATAATTTTTTAATGATTCATGAGAATTTCACGAGTTTGAATCTGACTCTGAGTGTCGATGAAGAATGAGGTTACAATAAGCAGGTACACTGGTTTATGTGTATTTTTCCTACATTTTTGAATGGCGGGAAGACCCGTAGATTGTAAAATAAGAAGAAATAATTACCTACAGTTAGTAACTACGTTAATAAAGTAAGCTAACTTGTTCTTAGGAACTAATAAATAAATAAATATTGGAGGACTTTCCACACAGCACTATCTAACCCCAAACTAAGCCAAAGCTTATGGGAACCAGATAGCTGATATAATACATATACTTATACTTTTTTTTTTATAAATACATACTTATCTACACTAATATTATAAAGAGGAAACATTTGTATTTTTGTATTTTTGTATGTAACGAATAGGCTCAAAAACTACTGGTCCGATTTCAAAAATTCTTTCACCATTAGAATGCTACATTATCCATCCATATTATATTTTCAAAAAAATCAGGGATCCTTACTAAAACTCCAATAATGTAACCCCAGGTGGAAAACAAAAACCTTACATCGCGTGCGCTGCGAAAACTATTGATGATAGAACAAAATAATGTACTACGACTTTGCAGAACACGTCATTATCTACAAAAAATGTCGCGACAGCATATGTCTACCTATTATAGTTATGCCACAATAAGTGGTCTTTTATTATAAAAAAATAATTGAAATGCCGCCGCTAGAAAAGGCTCTTTATTTGTACCTTGGTATTAATCCTTATCCAAATAAATCTTTTCATAATCGAGACTGGTTCAATACCTATACATTACTTCTTGAATTTTTCAAATCGGATATTCCATTTAAAAGATATGACGAAATTAAAAATGTTAAAGGGTCCACGGGTCACGCACCTTGCACTCATTCAGGGAGAAGGACGTGCAAATGTATGAAATAAGTAGACGCGAGGCTCGAACCCACGGTCTAAGTTTATCTTAAAATGTTCAAAAAATGTATGACCACCCATGCGAAGCTGGGACAGGCCGCTAGTAATATTATATAACACCCAGACAGAGAACAAACATCTATGTACACCACACAAATGTTTGGCCTACGGCGTAGAAGGCAGAGCTACTACCAACTGAGCTGTGAAGGCTGTCTTATATAACATCTTACTTCTGATGCTGACTGTACAAGTTTGATATTTTTATCCCCTCGTATTTATGCACTGAAGAGAATTAAGTGTTTTTTTTACACTGTAATTTGGCAATTAATTCTAATTCTTAGTCGCGTGGAACTGGCACCTAGAGTCACCTAGCTTTAAGACCTTTCAAAGTGATCCTTGTGATTCTATTGAATAAATACCTTTTGACTTTGACTTAAAGATTTTAAACTTTTCCAATTTTCAAGTCGATAGCTTTACGGCTGAGTGAAGTTACATCTTCTTTTCTTTTACTCGTAGCTAGGCTACATGGGAAGAACAAAGATAGATGATCACTGTTTGATACACAGTTGTAAAAGGTTGTAAGTCTTATGGCTCTCTCCAGTATGATAGTACCTCCATGGGCAAGATTGTCGAATGACGGACAGGAACCATAAACGGAGAAAAGAACTTGCTCCACCTTTCCCAGTCGGTAGGTTTGATAAATTTATTTGCCCAATGCCAGTGCTCTTAAACGGTGAAGGAAAACATCGTGAGGAAACCAGAGTAACCAGAATTCTAACAGCGGCGACGGGCTTGCAACCTGGAATATGGAATACTAACGGCCGGTTTCTGAAAGCCCGATCAAACCTAATCGGATGTCAAGTCACTTGCTATCTCTATCTAATTCGATGTAATAGCTGAAATATCGAGGGACTTGACATCCGATTAGTTTTGATCGAGCTTTCGAAACCGGCCGTTAGTCCCTGAAATGTTCAGCCGTGAAAGACGGACGGACGGAAAAGTAACATCATAATGTTTAAGTTTCATCATTTTAGATGTATTTTTTATAAAAGATGTTTAATAAAGGGCTCTGTTGTCTCTAAGCGATAACGCTATTAAAAATAAAAAACCTCAATAAGTTTTTGTAAAACTGGTCAACTTTGAAACCAGAGGTCTAATCACGAATTAATTTTGACTTTTGGGGCGCTAACGTCTCCTAGCGATATTCGACCTTATTCGATGTTTATTCGACTAATGTCAAATTCGTTCGTGATAAGGCCCCAGGCTTGCCTGCCTTCCTCATTGTCCCTACAGCCTATGGTATTTACATGGCCTATTGTTCACTTCCTCGTATTGTTATGGTAAATGGAACCATTGGCTTCGAATGAAAACCATGAACGGATGAATCAATCTGTAGTTCTGTAAATAAACTCATCTCTATACCTAATGACAGCGCTGTTTTTTTATACGATAAACGTCATAAGTCACGCACGATATGAATGTGCCCTACGATGCACTGACCTGCGTCCATCAACTTGAGGCATACAGATGTTAAACCTCATGTACCTGGTAATTTTATTGGCAACCAGACTCTTCAAATCGATACACAGCAACGCTGCTTGGCCGCAGAAGGCATGAGACGATTTGGCGACAAAAAAACCTAAATTCAAAGTTAAAACAAAAAGTCAAAATTGCTTCATCATCTTCCTGCCCTTAACCCACGCTGCATGGGGTCGGCACAACAGGTTTTCTTCTTCCACTCTCCTCTACTCCTTCGTCATCTCAGTGCTCACTCTTTTCTTACTCATGTCATCTTTCACGCACATAATCTATCTATCCATCTTTTTTTTTGGGCCTGCCTCTCTTGCTAAAACCATCCACATCCATGTTGTGATTGTTTTGATTGATATAACTAAAAAGTAAAAAATATAACTGTAAAACAATTATTGATTACATGAAAATTTGGCATGTTATTTTATAAACATAAAAAATGAAATAAATATAAAGTACTAATCCGCTAAGATTAGTGGATTAGTACTATATCTTTATTTCATTAAATTTTATGTTTAACAATGGAATTCCGCAATGTCACGCCTGAATCAGTTAATTATGTTATTTTATGTTTTTTATGCTTCTAATTTTCATTATTTTTCTTTATTGTTCTATTTCTGTAAATGTATAATAAATGCCGTCAGGCTGGCTGGCTAGGGAAACCCTAAATACTTACCCTAACCCCAATTTTGTACCTAGTTTCCATAGACAACAAATTTTTTTATCTCTAAAAGCAAACGCTAAATTCTCTCGAAACATAACGCCTGATTTTCAGCGCGTCATCAGTGACGTTTCTGTATTTGGCTACTAGTATTCTCTTATCTGTGATTTGGCACAGATGCAACAAGATAATATACGACAAAGTATTTGAAACTCGGGCAGTAAAAATACCATTGTATCTCATTCCTCGTTATCTGAGTATTTATTGGATATTTATCATTTCTTGTAGGTTTTTAATTGGCATTGCAAAAATGGTATAGATTCTGCTGCATTCATTACGGTTTGGTTAAGAGTAGTAGAGCTCTTTGTGTGTGGCTCGTCCGGGGAAGTACTACCACCACGCCTTTTTCTGCCGCCAAGCAGCAACGCTGTGTTTCGGTTTGCAGAGTTTGGTTGCTGGTGTAATTATTGGCACACGAGGCTAAACATCTGTATACTTACCTCAAGTTGATGGCCGCCGGGCTGTGCATCGTAGGGCACGTTCCTATTGTGACTAACGAGGCAATGCTATGTGATGGTTACCACTTAACATCAGCTTGGCCTTTTGCTTTTTCCATCAGCTAGTTGTAAAAAAAAGCAAAAGTCAAAAGGTAGGTATTTATTCAATTGAATCACAAATATCACTTCAAACCTCTTAAAGGTAGGTGAATGTAGGCGCCAGTTCCACGCGACCAAGCCTAGAAGAACAGCCAACAAACTTACGGCTTGGTTTCTACCGCTCTTTTGTATGATCCTTGTTACATCCTACTAATATTATAAACGCGAAAGTTTGTAAGTATGGATGGATGGATGTTTGACTCTTTCACGTAAAAACTACGGAATAGATTTTAATGAAACTTTACAATAATACAGCTTATACATCAGAATAACACATAGACTACAATTTATAAAGATATTGTGTGACTAATCCTGCGCAGACGAAGTCGCGGGCATCAGCTTGTTATAATATAATAATGAAGCTCCAGTGTGGTGCCAATCGAACTTAGTGAGGCGTAGGCACAACAGAAATAGGTAGAGGCATTCATATTCAGAAAAACTAATAATACCTAATACCTATAGTTTAAAAAACTATACCTGCTAGGCATAGACAATTTCTCGCTGTATATTTCAACATTTTAAAAAGATATAAATTTACTGAATGTATTTAGTACCTACCTCTATACGATCAATTTCATTAAATTCTCGTAGATATCTAGATCAATTTATCAAAAGCAATGTTTTAGCAATTCTAAAACTGCACACTACAAATCACGCGATTTTTAATTCCATGGTCACAATTTTTTATAAATTACTCAACCTTGACACTAAAACATGACATGTCTATTAGAAGAACACTAAACTAAAGGCGGCTGTACACATGCCTGTACAATGGAACAGTACCGGGCATGCTTGTTAACGTCATGTAGAAGTTACTGGCGCAATGTGTATATATTTGCAAGTTAGACAAGTTTGCAAGTGTTTAGTTTGCGCCCTTGCATGCCTGTATTTACCGGTTTCGTAGCGCCCCGCGTCCCTCACGTTGCATGTTTTTAGCTGACAAAAAATAGAATGTTGGGCTAACCACTTGCGTGGCAGATACAGGCATGCCAGTTAGCGTATACACAAAGTAAAAGTAGGTGTAGGAAGTAGGTGGCATGTGCAAGTAGCTTTTATGCAAGTGTGCTAGCTACAGTCATGTGTATTCCGCCATTACGCTAGTAGACAAGAGTAACGACCATGGAGGGAAATCTGCCCAATAAAAGGGCTAAGTATCAATTATATTTCTCGCGTAAATTATTTGGGTAGGTATATATTATGTTCATGTTTATTTATGTTAGATTTAAATTGTTTGATTGTTTTTATTGCTACCTAAGTTAGGTAATGTGTTAATTTTAAGTTAAAATGAATCTATTGACATCTGAATAAATAATTTTAATAATAATAATAAATAATCCTTGGTTGAATGAATGAATGAATGAATTTTTTATTTAACACACAAAGAAAAACATCTGACACAGCTAAAAAAAAAAAAAGAAATTAAAAATAACTTACTCCTAAACTATAACTATAGCTATAGGAAACTATAGATAGGCTTAAAAAAAAAAACAAAGTGGATAAAAAAATTAATAAAAAATAAAAAGTAAGATAGTTGCAGAGAGTTGCCTCTGTGCGTCTGTGGTTAAATTTCGTTTTAGCACCCGGGAAATATACCTACTAGAAACTAAATTCTAATACCTATACTATTAACTTATGTACCTACTATACCTGTCTGCGTCTAATCATTCTAATACTTATACTATTTGAAAACTTTTTTATTTTAATATTTTATTTAAGTAATGAAATTCAACATAATTATCGTAGTCTAACTGCTAAAATTACACCGCAACTTTTATTTTTAGATTGGGTAGAATGGTTATACGTTTTGGGTCTAATGTGGCCCATATTTTTCTACCCAAAAGGTTTAAACGACTGCCAACCCCGAAACCAAAATAATAATGTAAATCAAAACTTTGATGATATGTTTAACAGTCTTAGCAGTGTCCAAATCCTTTAAATATTTAGGATAGTTTATATCAACTGTGTTATATTTAGCATGCTATCAAACTGCAAGATACCGCTAATATTGCAAAACATATCATTAAAGTTTTGATTCCCATTACTATTTTTGTTTCGCGGATAGGCAGCATAACAATCTTTTTTTTTTAACTAATAGTTTTTTTTTCGCTTCTTTTGGAGCAGGCTATAGTTCTAAGACCATACCGCCTAGTCTAACGTTTTGTTACAAGGAATAGGGTAGATGCGCTAGTTCGCCGTCCACGTCCCTTTCTCGACCATTCGCGGCACTACTAGTAGATAAACACTAAAAATAGCAAAATTAACATGCACACATTGAGAGAGAGTATTTTGGCGCCTTCTTGAATGTCCAAGCAAACACTCAAAAAAGTTTCAAGTCACCAGCACAAGTGAAACAATTATAAATAATAGAATCAGTTTGGGGTCGGCCGTGATCTGATACAAAAGCGCTAAAAACAACGAAAAAAATAGTGAAGTGATGGCGCTTTAACGCTAAGTTATTCACTCAATTTTATGACTTTTAGAATAATAGTTATTCGTATGCCTTCATAATAGATCAAATAATACGTTTATAATGTTTTTCGCTTTAAATATAAATAATAAGTTATTTAAATTACGTGGACGAGAACTGTACCACGCTTTTATATGAAAAGCCATTTTTCGTCCACGTGGTCGGGAACTGGTAGTATCATGTCAAGAAATTGGTGTCTTGTATTTTTTAATGTATGAAAATTAACTGCTGCTTTTAAACAATATTGAGTCTTATTACTCCTCCTAAATTTATTAGCCAGTTTTCGTCCAGGCTAATATGATTATATCAACAAATACAGATACTAATATAATGCTAGTGGTCGAGAACAGGATGGGGTAAATACGACTTCCAGATTTCGACCATGATTTTAATATGCAACAAATGCTGTAAAACATCAATAAATTTGAATTTTAAGCTATAGAATAACATTTATTAATTCCTTTTTTATTATTTTATTGAGGTTTTGCATTATTTACATATAAATTTCCTCTAAAATTCTTAGTAATACTGTGGACGAAAACCGATACATCCGATCAGTTTTCGACCATTTAAGAAATTATTGATTTACTCCTCTCCATGCCGGAGGTCTTAGCTGAAATAGAGGAATTTTACGGTCGGTAGTATTGTGTCCTCGCAGGTATTGTGTCCCGAATCAAGTAACGAGGATGGTAGAGCTACACTGACACGCCACTACACAGAAGATATCCAAAGATCAGCCTTGACGAGATCGAGATAGCTTTGAAACAGTTGAAAAATGGGAAAGCCCCAGGGGAAGATGAAATCACTTCGGAACTCTTAAAGGCGGGTAGTTTTCCTGTTCTGAAAGAATTCCAACATGTTTTCAATTCCGTTCTTAACCATGGAAGAACTCCAAGGGTGTGGAGCAAAAGTGTCGTGGTGTTATTTTTCAAGAAAGGCAACAAAGCCTTCTTGAAAACTATAGACATATGTCGCTCTTGAGCCAAGTCTACAAGCTGTTTTCTAGGGTTATTTCGAACCGTCTTGCGCGAGATTTGACGAGTTTCAAACACCGGAGCAGGCTGGGTTTCGAGCAGGATTAGACCACATTCACACAATACGGCAGATTATACAAAAATATGAAGAGTATAATCAGCCCTTGTGCCTAACGTTTGTGGACTACGTTTGTGGAGAAGGCCTTTGAAGGGCTGTTCGGCAGTCCTTGCAACGATGTCAGGTTGACTGGCGATACATCGAAGTGCTGAGATGTTTAAGCAATGATGCCACCATGTCTGTTCAGGTCCAGAACCAGCTGTCCAAACCTACCAGTTGTGCTGGAGAGTGAGAAACGGGGACGTAATATCCTCCAGTTCTCATGCGCACTGGAAGATTTGTTTAAGACACTGAGTTGCACCCTAATGGGCATTAATATTAACGGCGAATACATCACAACATTACGGCATTTGCTGATGACATCGTCATATTGGCAGAATCGTTGCAGAACCTACAACAGATGCTGAACAGCCTAGCTGCTGCCTCACGACGGGTCGGCTGGGTATGAACTTGGATAAAACTCAGATCATGATTATTGATCGCATCACCCGAACCGATCACTGTCGCCAGAATGCCTTTCGAAGTTTTACAGGAATATGTCTACCTTGGGTCTGCCCCTGCGGTTGGGTAGACACAACTTTGAGAGAGAGCTAAACCGGAGAATTCAGCTGGGCTGAGCTGCGTTTGGGGAACTTCTTCAGGTCTTATCGTCACCCATCCCTCAATGTTTGAAGACGAAAGTCTTCAACCAGTAGGTACGTCCTACCTGTTACCTATGCTGCCAAAACGTGGACACTAACAGTAGGGTCGGCTCACAAACTGAAAGTCGCCCAGCGAGCTTTGGAGAGAGCTATGCTCGGAGTTTCTCCGAAGGATAGAATCCGAAACGAGGTTATCCGACGGAGTACTAAACTAGTCGACATCATAACTCAAAGGATTAGCAAGCTGAAATGGCAGTGGCCCGGCCATCTATGCCGTAGAACTGACAATCGCTGGATCAAACTAATACTTGAGTGGTCCCAGTGGTTCTTCAGACCGCGTTTAGGTAAGCGTAGTGTAGGACGCCCTCCGCAGAGGTGGGGCGACGAGATCGTCGCCCCACTTCGTCGTCATCATCGTTGCGAAATGTAGCTGGCAAATACGGAATGAGAAGAGCCGAAGCCCGGGCTCAGTGAACGTCTTGGGAGAGACGACCTACGTCCAGCAGTGGACTGACATAGGTTGATGATGATGATGATATGTTACGATTGAATAATATTATATAATAAATAAGTACTTAAAACTCTTGTGGTACACTATTACATTATAGAAACTAAAATGCAAAGGGACATTTCTACAGAAGTTAGCAAAAATGATTTTCGATACCTAGATGGTAAGTTTTGAACTTTGAATGCAAAAATTTTGATTATTATTATGACTCTTAAAATATACGACATGATAACTTCAACTTTGTTTCGTTTCTATCAATTTTTACTCCTATATTTGAAATATTTTCCCATCAGAAATGAATGGTCGAAAACTGGGTCAAAATAGGTATTTGACATTAAAATATTTTTATAAAATTCGCAGTCTACTTCATAATTAAATACTTTACATTAAATGAAAATAGACGATATAGGCTATATGCAGAAAAAGTTTCACCTCTATAAACTTAAAATAACATAGACTTTTTGGTGCTTGAATGTGACAACTCCGCTAACTGGACGATAAGGGGCGTAATTACCCTATACCATCTCTTGACTACAAGATGCATCATCTTATAATAACTTAGGCAAGTAAGCACCAACTTGCACTGACTCATAGACAAACTCAATACACACTACATTAATAACTACCTATCAAGGTTTTAGTACGACGCTAGCGTTAGGAACCTCAATTTTACTGTCTTCCTATTATTGGCTGGAGTTGACGTAATTGATCGAGTGAGCGAAGCGAACAAAGATCTTAGTTTCAACTTGGACGATTTGGCATTTTATGTATGTATGTATGTATGTATGTATGTATGTTTGTCTGGCCATAACTTTCGAACCGTTGATCCGATCTGCATGAAATTTGATAAGTCGATAGCTTGTACTTGAGAAATTTACTGGTAAGTATATGAGTAAAATCGGATTAAGAGTTATTAAGATATGGGGTTTTTTAAGGGGTTAAAAATAAAAAAAGTTTAATAAAAAAATCAAGTTACATGTCATATGAAAGGGCTTTATTTGGACATTCCAAAACAATTTTCACTTTTTTTCTGGGACGTTCGGTTTTTGAGATACAATAAATAAAGTTAAATTAAGATAACCAGCGGTCCAAGAGCTCCCATCTCTAAGAGTTTCGTTGGCATCAAGGTTTTTCAACTGGTCACTCAATTACTTTGCTTTTTCTTATTTTTTTTTATTGAAATAAATTAGGAAAGTTCTCAGTTCTCATAAAATGGTGACAACGACCAGGTCTGATGATGGAGCCAAGGTCTGTTCAACGGAACTCTTCAATAAATAGGCCAATAGAGTTGAAACTTGGTAACCGTATCAAGTTAGTAGGCGGTAGTCAGAAAAAAGCCCAAGCATAATGTTTGGACTTGCCTCTGACTACCACCTACTCAAAGTTTTGGTGCGTTCGTCGGGTCGCATCACGAGATCTCAGTTCGGGGCGAACTACTAGTTTTATTAGTTTTTGTCTTATAAATAACAAAACTTATGCTCTGTGGTATGACAGATTAGGTAGGTAGGGTATGTGTGCCGGTTTGCCGGCCGCCTTCAGTTTTCGGCCTTTACGCGTACTTGATGCAGTAAAATTAAGATATTATCGTTTTGAAATGCAATATCTGAAAGATTTTTTTATCAAGACATCTGAAATTAGTTGCTTTGTTTTTGACAACATTTTTGGTCGGAAACAAGCTACGAGTGATTTCTAGCGAATTATTCAGATCGGCGGCGGTCATCGCGGGTATCGCAGCGTGCGGAAATTAGGAAAAAAATAGTGACGCGCCTTTCACTCCAAGGTAAGTTATGTGTTGTTTTTCTAAGCAAACATTGTTGATAGGCATTTAAGTCACTTCAAAACTTAATTGCCAACATACTACTAACATTATTTTTGCAAAATATTGTATAAAACAACAATTAATATGGGGGCCGCGATCCAACATATGAATTTTTTCAAAAGTTTAGTTTTCGGCCTAAGGGCCGGTATGTAGTACATCGAGTCTTCTACACTTTTGTCTCTTTTACTCAATTGGTTCAAGGGTTTAGCTCACAACTCTTTCTTTTACGATAGTAACATATGTGAAGACCCTAGCCGTTAGTTCTCGGCCGTCAAATTATGTGGCATTCATAATGAAAAAGGAGTAATAGTAATGACTACTTTGGGGGTGGCCGAAAACCCAACCATAGATAAAATGGCACCTCAGTTTTCGGCATGACCGACAATTATATTGAAATCATGTGGCCACTAACTGAATGTCGCTGTTAGTTTTCGGCCTTAAAGCAAAAATGTTTGTATATTTTTTATCTTTATGAGATAAGTAATAATTTTATTTTGAA
This sequence comes from Chloroclysta siterata, assembly GCA_932294275.1. Taxonomy (NCBI): domain Eukaryota; kingdom Metazoa; phylum Arthropoda; class Insecta; order Lepidoptera; family Geometridae; genus Chloroclysta; species Chloroclysta siterata. Next base: position 896,083 of record OW028595.1, on the reverse strand, counting down.
AATAAATCTAATGATAGTTACGTATTTTACAAGCTTTTATTAACCTACTTGATAGTATGTCTGTCTGGCTTTTCGGCTTAAAACTTATTGTACGTTTTCGACCACCTGCTACACAAATCTTATTTCCTCTTGATTACATTCCCTAAAATGATATTTATTTATGTTCTTTCAAAAAACATTATTTTCTTCAGGTGTATTCTCCTCCGACGGCTGTGGAGAAGATAAAGAAAAAAAGAAATGTACGAACTCAATATTCGAAAGAATCATTAACTCAGGCAAAAGATGTCGATAAGAGAAGTTTGTCGCCACTATGGAATTCCTAGGTGTACCGTACAAGACAGATTTGCAGGAAGAACGACTGATAGTATAAAAAATCCAGGACCTGATCCAGTACCAACCCACGGAGGTGAAAAAGAAATAGTGGAATGGCTTATCAACCTTGCAAAGTTTGGGTTTTCTTTGAAATAAGCCGAACTTCTCGACACGGTTCAGCAAGTTATTAAAGATACAGGTATACCTATTATCTTGAAAGAAACAAGAAATAAACAAGGCGAGAGCACGGGTAACAGAAGAATTAATCAGAATTTGGTTCCGTTAAGTTATCGTGTTTCTTACAGAGTCAAATAACTTAGACGTACTGGAATCTCCGGAACGCATATTTAATGGCGATGAAAGTGGGTTTGCCTTATGTCCAAACACTGGCGAAGTTCTTGAGCCAAGAGGGTGCCAGAACCTTTATAAAATAAAAACGGGCAGTAAGGATAATGTAACTGTTCTGGTGACTATCAATGCAAACGCACAGTTATGCCCGCCGCCAGTAGCTGCTTTGTGCGTGCAAATGGGCATTATTCTTCATGGTTTGCCAGTCTTTATTTCATAAGGTTCCGGTACCCTCTTGGCCCAAGAACTTTGCCAGTTTTTGGACAAAAGGCAAACCCACTTTCATCGCCATTAAATATGCGTTCTGAAGATTCCAGTATATCTTGGTTATTTGACTCTGTAAGAAACACGAGAAGTTTACGAGACCATAGTCAGATTGATTCTTCTGTTACCCGTGCTCTCGCCTTGTTTATTCCTTGTTATTTGGGAAATTTCTGGGTTTCTATTCATAATTTTTTAAACCAAGTTTTCCCTGGGCAATTATCTTCAATCTCAAGTTATTAGGTATACCTGTCTGTATCTTCAATAACTTTCTGAACTGTGTCGAGAAGTTCTGCTTTTTCAAAGGAAAACCACACTTTGCCAGGTTGATAAGCCATTCCACCATTTCTTTTTCACCTCTGTGGGTTAGTACTGGATCGGGTCTTAGATTTTTAATACTATCCGTCGTTTTTCCGGCAATTCTGTCTAGTATGGAATTAGAATTATTATTATCATTAGAATTCCATAGTGGCGACAAAATTCTTTTAACGATATTTTTTTGTCACGAATGTCTTTTGTTTTTGCGCCTGAGTTGATGATTCTTTGATGATGATTCTTTTGATAAGTCGGTACGCTATAGCTAAACTGTTACCTAAGAAATAATAAAGATAAACTTAGTTGATGTTGTTTCGAAAATATTTATCTAGTGTGTGACAAAATGTTTCAAAATCCGGTATTATGTTGATTGTAATTTTGTATATAGGTACATAATAAAAATACTGTTAAACCCACAAAAAAACGTTGATTTTATGTTACTTTAGATTTAAAAATTCATTTAAAATCCGTCTTTATAAGGTGGCCGAAAACAGAAGACTCCATGGCCGAAAACTGAAATTTGTGGCCGAAAACTGAATTTTTGGCATTTTTCCGGATTTAATTAAAAATAAAAATAACTATAAGCTTCTAGCACTAAACAGTACATTAAAAATAAACTTCATTATATAGGCTATCATACTACATCATTAGAACAGGTAAATTAGGATTGTATTATTTTTTTCTGAAGCCCTAAAGTCGACGGGAGCACTAAGAGGCCGCTATCTAGCACAATGACCCTATGTGGTAAAATGGCTGGTAGAATATGTCAAGCTGAAACAGCGTCACGATTTAGATCCCCAAGCACGGTAGATATCCCTCAGATCTCTTAGTACCAAGTGCGAACTGGATAACTAAGGGGGTAGTCAGACGTTCGTCCAAATGTTACATTTGGCACATACCTACCTACCTACCATTTGATTGTTTGTTACGCGATTTCACGGTAGGTAGGTACTTAATTCAAATACGCGGTAGGTAAGACTCCTAAAAGTTATAATAAATAAATTACAATATAAAACCTGATAAAATTCAAAATACGTACTTATACCTACATACCTATTGTGTATTTATGAATTGAAAACGCTCTGATAATCAAGCAATGTTTTTATTCGCTCTAACATATTTTGACCCAGCTGTCAGTTAGTCAGCGTTTGACAAATAAATAAATGACAGCGAAACTCGTTTTAAACCAGCATCGACCAAAACAAATTAGAAAAACAGCAATCCATACCAATTGAGCGAGCCGACCGTTCGCATTCGCCCTAATTGAGGTCAATGGACTTGTTATGGGTTGGTCAAAACAAAATGAAATGACCCTTGCGCAGTCACCATAGATAAAAGAACTATTTGAATTTAGAACAACATAAAATCATACTAGATAAAAAAAAAAGGATTCAGGATTCATACAGACGAACATTGAATCGGGAGCCAATAATGTACGGCCAAATAATGTACAGCATGATATTGCACAGCACGATAATGCACACCCAGATAATCCGTGTCCACTGGTTTGAATTATTGGGTGTACATTAACATCCCGTACAATAACATGCTGTGCAATATCGTCACGTGTCAATAATGTACACCCAGATAATGTACAGCATGATAATTGGAAGCCACTTTAGTACCGTCGAGTCGGATTGGTTAGGTTATGTTGAAACATATAAATAACGCACGAGACGAGCGAGCAAAGCGAGCGTGCCGCGGCAGCGGCCGCCGAAGTGCCAGTAATTATTTTTTACGGTACCAAAGTGGCTTCCAATTATCATGCTGTACATTAACGTGCTGTACATTATCATGCTGTGTATTAACTGGCTGCACATTAACTACACGTGACAATATTTCACATCCAGTTATTGCACACCCCGATAATGTACACCCAAATAAAAACAATCCAAAAAGGTACCAAAGTGGATTCCAAATATCATGCTGTACATTATCGTGCTGTACATTATCATGTCGTACAATAACCGGGCTCATTGACTCGACTCAACCGAATTTATGGTTATGGGTACAAGGTTTGTGTACCTACAGGTACCTACCGATTAATAAGTCAGTCCCGTCACGGCTTCTGACGGTAGCTTGTACAGTCATTATTACGTCATGCTATTTGCATGGACCGCAGATTACAAGTTCGCTACTGTTTGGTCGTTAGAATAAGACCTTTTGGCTCATCTTATCAAACTAAAATAGATTTTTACATTTCTAATTACCTTATATCTACACATACAATAGATACCTAATCAATAATAGCTATAAATATAGTACTTACCTAAAGCAATATTGTATATACATAATAAATGATAGCAATATAGTTCATTACATTGTAACAAGGATCATACAAAAGAACCGAACGGTAGGAACCAAGCCGTAAGTTTGTTACCTATACTTATAGGCTTTGGTCGCGTGGAACTGGCACCTAGAGTCACCTAGCTTTAAGACGTTTCAAAGTGATCCTTGTGATTTTATTGAATTAATACTTTTTGACTTTGACTGTATATGCTCGAATACCTAGACTGTTGGAACCATGTTAGAACAATATGACCTACTGTACAATCTTTTTACACATCTATTAGTTTGACAATAACTAATTCTACTTAAAAATTCCGTTCCAGAATTCCGATTGGGAGTTTGAGATGTCAGTAGGTCTATGTATGATGTCAGTCTTACGGCCGGTTTCTGAAACCTCGATCAAAACTAATGGGATGTCAAGTCACTCGCCATTTCAGCTATTACATCGAATAAGATAGAGATAGCAAGTGACTTGACATGCGATTAGTTTTGATCGGGCTTTCAGAAACCGGCCGTCACACTTACAACAAGGAAAATTATTTTCTACTAGATCCTATAGGGATATTAATTAATTTATGTCAATAACATTTATTTACAAGGAATATTACAATGAATACTTACTTACAAGTATTTACAAAATGTACAAAATGAAACAGTAGGGAACGTTGAGCCATCTGCAGACCGTTGCAAACGATCTAGAGATAGCTCAACTGATCCAAATCAGTGGCAATCGGAAGCGTCCCCAAGATACTGGCTGCATTGCCGCGCTGAATGACAACGCTGATGCGCTGAGTCAGATACCTACTCACCAGCAATCAGTCAATTTATTTATTACTAGCGGCCTGTCCCAGCTTCGCATGGGTGGTCATAAATTTTTTGAACATTTTAGGATAAACTTAGACCGTGGGTTCGAGCCTCGCGTCTACTTATTTCATACATTTGCACGCGCTTCTCCTTGAGTGAGTGAAATCGCACCCCGGGCGTGACCCGTGGACCCGTTAACATTTTTAATTTCGTCATATCTTTTGAATGGAATGTCCGATTTGAAAAATTTAAGAAGTAATCTATAGGTATTGAAACCGTCTTAGTTATGAAATGGTATAAAAATTATTTGGATAAGGATTAATACCAAGGTACAAATAAAGACCCTTTTCTAGCGGCGGCAATTCAATTAAATTTTTATAATCAAATAACACTTATTGTGACATAACTATAATAGTTAGACATATGCTGTCGCGACATTTTTTGTAGATAATGACGTGTTCTACAAAATCGCAGTACATTATTTTGTTCTATCATCAATAGTTTTCGCAGCGCACGCGATGTAAGGTTTTTGTTTTCCACCTTGGGTTATATATGGGTATATATATATTATTGGAGTTTTAGTAAGGATCCCTGATTTTTTTGAAAATATAATATAGCCTATGATACTCAGGGATAATGTAGCATTCTAATGGTGAAAGAATTTTTGAAATCGGACCAGTAGGGAAACAATCAAACTCACACATCATGGTAAATATCCCGTTTCAAATGAAAATTATCTACACTATCTACATCTACACTAATCTACACTAATATTATAAAGAGGAAAGATTTGTATTTTTGTATGTAACGAATAGGCTCAAAAACTACTGGTCCGATTTCAAAAATTCTTTTACCATTAGAATGCTACATTATCCCTGAGTAACATAGGCTATATTATATTTTCAAAAAAATCAGGGATCCTTACTAAAACTCTAATAATGTAACCCAAGGTGGAAAAAGAAAACCTTACATCGCGTGCACTGCGAAAACTATTGATGATAGAACAAAATGATGTACTACGATTTTGTAGAACACGTCACCATCTACAAAAAATGTTGTGACAGCATATGTCTAACTATTATAGTTATGTCACAATAAGTGTTCTTTTATTATAAAAATTTAATTGAAATGCCGCCGATAGAAAAGGGTCTTTATTTGTACCTTGGTATTAATCCTTATCCAAATAAATCTTTTCATAATTAAGACTGGTTCAATACCTATACATTACTTCTTGAATTTTTCAAATCGGACATTCCATTCAAAAGATTTTAAAAATATAAAGTCACGGGGCGCGTTCTCACCCAGCGCGGGCCCGGGCAAGGCGCGAGTTAGAAGTGACTCGAACCCACCACGATCTAAGTTTATCCTAAAACGTTGAAAAAAATTATGTCCACCCATGCGAAGCTGGGACAGGCCGCTAGTATATAATAAAATAAAAAGAAATAGGTACCTAACTGTAAAAAAAAATGGCTTTAGACTCCGAAACTTGCTTGCTCAAGTATCTTTCTCGTCGGTAAATCCATACCAATTTATAAATGCGAAAGTGTGTCCGTTTGTTACGCTTTCACAGTTCAACTGCCGAATCGATCTCTAGGTTTGTTTGTATACATTTCATTATTATTTTATTATTACTAGTTGCATCCAACGCATTTTCAATTCACATTGAAACTTTGGACACTTTTTAGCTACTCAGGGTGCTTGCGAATTTATTCAAATATCTTTTCTTACAGCAGCCGCTAGCCGGCTTGACCACTGTCCGATGATTTATTCTACCTAGTTGACATTTTAATAAATACAAACAATTTTGAAGCTTCTTATTCTGTACTAGCGGCCTGTCCCAGCTTCGCATGGGTGGTTATACATTTTTTGAACATTTTAGATTTATAAACATAGACCGTGGGTTCGGGAAGCGAGCCTCGCGCCTACTTAATTTCATACATTTGCACGCCCTTCTCCTTGAGTGAGTGAAATCGCTCCCCGTGCGTGACCCGTGGACCCGTTAACATTTTTAATTTCGTCATATCTTTTGAATGGAATGTCCGATTTGAAAAATTCAAGAAGTAATCTATAGGTATTAAAACAATCTTGAATATAAAAATCTTTATTTGGATAAGGATTAATACCAAGGTACAAATAAAGAGCATTTTCTAGCGGCGGCATTTTAATTAAATTTTTATAATAATAGAACACTTATTGTGATATTACTATAATAGTTAGACATATGCTTTCGCGATATTTTTTGTAGATGATGACGTGTTCTGCAAAGTCGTAGTACATTATTTTGTTTTATCATCAATAGTTTTCGCAGCGCACGCGATGTAAGGATAATTCTTTCCTCCTTGGGTTACATTATTGAAGTTTTAGAAGGGATCCCTATTTTTTTTTAGTAATAAATATAGCCTTATGTTACTCAGGGTTAATGTAGCATTCTAATGATGAAAGAATTTTTGAAATCGGACCAGTAGTTTTTGAGCCTATTCGTTACATACAAAAATACAAATCTTTCCTCTTTATAATATTAGTGTAGATGTAAGTAGTAAGTACACTAAAACAATTCTACAGGTAAGCTATGTAAGCTGATTGCACAAAACAACCCAATTGGTATTTCACAATTTACCTTCACTACCTACCTCTATTATGTTTAAGTAAATGAGGACTTGATTGTACTGTATTGCCTACAAATTTGGTACCTACAGAGATAGTTTGCATTATTAGAGACGGACATAGGATGCTTTTTCTCTTTATAAAATACGTATAAGTATCAACAAAAACCTAGTACTTAAGTAAATGAATAGGCAAAAGTTAGATAACATAAAATTTGTCTCCAAAAATATCTATAACAATCGTAAAACGTTTACGATCCTTCCATTTGCGCTAAATACCACTTCTTCTGATATTTATGATCACTTTCAATATCATAGCTAGGTAGGATGATCGTATCGTTTCGCGCCAATTTTCGGCGCCATCTTTTTACTGTCATAAACGCCGTCTGGCGGAGTATGGCATTCAGCCAGCATTAAACAGTGACGTCTAGAGTTTAAATTTGGAATGTCTTGGTTCTTAGGTTGCGTCTAGACCGTCGACTAACTAAGCTTTGTTTTGCAAACGAAAACCTATTTTTTTTATTGAGCGAGCGAAAACAAACTGCATAGAAAAAAACGGCGTTGTAGGTACCTATTAGGCCGTAAAGAAATCGGGTCGAAAACATCATAATTTTCCTGCCCTTATCCCACTTCATGTGAGGTCGGCACAAGCAATAGGTTTTTCCCTCCACCCTCCTCTATCCGCCGTCATCTCCGCAGTCACTCCTTTCTTTCTCATGTCATCTTTCACACAGTCCATCCATCTTTTCTTTGGCCTACCTCGGGTCGGAAACAAAAACCTCAGTCAACTTCTAAAATATTGGAACTATTTTTATGAAATAAAAACTGTATTAGGTATATAATATTGTAATTACAGGCACATGAGGCTTAACATCTGTATGCCTCAAGCTGATGGAAGCAGGGCAGTGCATCGTAGGACACGTTCCTATCCTGCGTGACTTACGAGGCAATGCTTTGTTATAGGTGATGGTTACCACTTAACATCAGGTGGGCCATCTGCTTGTTCCACCAGCTGGTTGTATAAAAAAAAAAAATATTAAGTGCTTAAATAATGGTCATAGAAGTTCAAGATTTGAAGTTTATTTTGTGTAAAAGTGGATTATAAGTATGAGATGAATACAATTTTGCTAACATGGTTTAGGTAGGTAACTTCTTTACTCTATAAGCCGGTTTTAGTTGATAGTTGGCATCACTATACTGGAAGGGCAGAGGGGGCATCCCTAAGCGGGATATGAAGAAGCAAGATGGCTGACAGCAGGGGAAAGTAATTCTGTAAATAAATCTATGAAGTAAAGAAGAGCTGTATACATTGGATATAATATGGCTCTAACAATACTTATATAATAGGTAAATTTCTTTAAGACCATAAGTAACAACATAAGTTTTCGCAGCCGGCAGCTCAGTAGGGCTATTACGAAAAGATAATTTGTTGTGCTTTATGATAATCTTTAATTCTTTATTATTCTCGTTACAAATACTTGACTTCAAAGTTATAAAAAGGCAGATAACAATACGGATCCCGGCACAAAGAATCGACCCACCCGTGTAGATCTCAAACGTCAACTAGTGCCGCCGTGGAAAACGCGGCGCGGCGAGGCAACTTATAAATATTCGTTCCGAAACCTTGCCGGGAGCCGACCCCGCGTTGCACGCTGCGGTCTAAGGCCCCTGTCACATGCTATAAAGTGCAATAAATGATTCTATTCTATTCTATTCTATTCTTGATCTAGATGTGTATAATCTGTCGAGGGAATCACCCAAGAGTTAAAAGGAATACTTTTCTTTACCGTCATAACTCTAAAATTTTTATATAAGACGATGCACAACCATGACAGTTAAAACAGCTTTTTGGCGCCTCTCTTATTTCTATGTCGTCACCTCGTCCCGTTTGGGTCATTCCAGTTCAATCTAGTACAAGCCAAGGGGAACGCGTTTTTGAAGATAGTTGGACCGAAAGCCTTTTTTTTACTAATACAGAAAAAAATAAACAAACATGATGAGTATACAACGTGTAACCCCTATATAAACAACGTGTAACATAATACCCCTATAACCCCGAAAGCAGGGTATTCTACAAGTCATGGCGAACATCTATTGATATAAGACTTGAAATTTAAAAAAAAAAAACAAAAAAATTGTAATTTTTCGAAAATGAGTTTAGTGATTTTATATCTTTCAACATGGCGGAACGTGCGAGCGAGAGGTACATTAGCTCTTGTCTTCGCCTTAACCTTGGCAGTCATGCCACTCATTCAAATAAAACACACAACTCGCTAATCAACCCACAGTTTTGGAGTATTGACACAAGTAATTAGTGCGTCCACTTCTTGCTAAGCTCAGGGTCACGTGCCGCATGGAATTTTAGTTTTTACTTGTCAATCTTCATATAGTGTAGCTGATGTGGATGATTTTCTCTCGACTGGATTGTGTCATCAAGCACTAACAGACATAGGTATTTCATTTTGGGTTGGGTCTATGAATGAACATCGCGGAGAAAAATTGAAAAATATAGAATATAGCAAGGGGGAGTACCACGCCTTTTTTTTCCGACAAGCAGCAACGCTGTGTTTCGGTTTGAAGAGTGTGATTGCCGGTGAAATTACAGGCACATGAGGCTCCTATCGTGCGTGACTTACGAAGCAAAACTTTGTTATAGGTGATGGTTACCACTTCATATCAGGTGGGCTATCTGCTTGTTCCATCAGCTAGTTGTATAAAAATAAAAGATTCCGATAAAAATGCAATTTAATTAATCAGTAGGCATTTTAAATTGAGATATCTAGCTAAATGTTTATCTGGTCGAATTCTTTACTAGGTTTGTGAAAACTTCTAGAGCCGCCATGACAGTTATGTAGTTGACGTTTGACAAAACGCATTGCATTTTACATTGCTTTGACGTTTTTTTTTTTGACGGTAATGACAGTAATGAGTTATTTATTACTGTTGTGTTTTTTTTATACATCTAGTTGATGGAACATGCAGATGGCCCACCTGATGATGTTTTGTATGGTAATTGCCCGCCCATCCGTTGTCGTTGCGTGCGCGTGAGTTATATACATAAGTAGGTATGTATTTACCACAAAAAAATATATAGCAATATAAAAAAGTTTAAGTATTTAAGTAAGTACGTAAGTAGGGTCCATAATTACAAGCTATGTTTAGTTTCGGGCGAAAAGTGCTGTGTGGAAAGTCCACCAATATTATTAGTTACGACATAAATACAGTAAAATCACGGAGTAATCTGATTAAATTGTAGTTCTAGGTCAACTGTCAATTTAATTAAATGATACAATATTAAGGGATGGACATCGCGTGCCATCGCCCGCCCTAGGCTTAGAATAATAGGTTATGTATTCAGAGAGTCGGCGGTAAGTTTATTTTCGTTACCTATACTGGAGTGTAGAGCTCTTTGTGTGTGTCTCGTCCGGGGAAGTACTACTACCACGCCTTACTCTGCCGTCAAGCAGCAACGCTGTGTTTCCGTTTGAAGAGTGTGGATGCCGGTGTAATTACAGGCATATGAGACATAACAAGCCTCAAGTTGATGGACGCAGGGCAGTGCATCGTAGGGTACAGAAATTTGCATCAACCCTGATACTGTTTATAAGCACCAAGGTCACGTAAACACGGAACGTACAAACTATGAATAGGGCTGCCTCATGGTGTGTTTAGTTTCATATTGGAGGATCGTATGAGGCATTTCATGAATGAAAAACTACGAAATTTCAAAAGTCGTAAAACTAAAGGTGTTTCTCATGACCTGTAGAATACCCTGCTTCCGGGGTTATAGGGGTATTATGTTACACGTGTTATGTTTGTATAACAAAACCTATTAGGTATGTAGTGGTGGCCAAATCTTCTGGGCTTGGTCACGTAGAACTGGCAACTAGAAGCGAAGACTATGCTAATGTACCTCTCGCTCGCACATTTCAATTTTGAAAGATATAAAATCGCTGAGATTCTGTTTCTGTTTTATAACCTCCACGTTGGCTTCTGGTCTAAATAAGGAGGCCTTGATGGAAATGCCACTTTTGTCTAATGGAAGCTAGGCCCCTAAAACTACCTAAACCTACTATTATACAACCTATTACTTAAGGTTAAGAGGCTGACAACCGTCAAACAACTGCTAGCTCCTTTTCAACATTTTAGAAGACAGATTACTGAATGTTTAAATCTAAAAATCGCAAACAATAAGCTTTTAGATGTTAAGATCCATATTATTTTGATCCATACAAGATTTACGAAGCTTAAAAAAAATAACTTGTCCGCCATTTTGGGTGTTCCGCCATGTTGGATTTGGAATGACGTCACACAGCTAACCATGCATTGTCATTCAAACTAACGTGCATACAAAATTTCAGCTCAATTGGTTGAAGATATCTGCTACTATATTGAGTTGCAAGATTCCACCCTTATAAACATAGTTACATACATACAGTGCAAGCTAAATAAAAGCTTGTAAATTTGGTTTTGTCAATTTTTTTCGGAACAGTGTAGTGAGATGATATTAAGCCTCCTTTCGAGCACTTGACACATGTTTTAGAACTTTTTAGGTTCTACGGCATGCCGGTTTCCTCACGATGTTTTCCTTCACCGTTTGAGAGTACTGGCATTGTGCACATACATTTTTGAACAGAAAAACTCATTGGTGCTCGACCTTTGTAATGCCATTCTCCGAAACTTTGTTGTTTGCGATACTTCATTAATTTAATATCTTCTAAAATGCTGAATTGTTCAAGTTGTTAGACGGATGTCTGCGTCTTAAGCTATTGCTTCGTATTTATTAGTTTGAAGCGTATCGTGCGCTGTTTTTGCAATTTGCATATTTATGTTTTGCCTACGCCTCAATAAGTTCGATTGGCACCACACTGGAGCTTCATTATTTTATTACATTGTAACAAGGATCATACATAAGAACGGTAGGAACCAAGCCGTAAGTTTGTTGGCTGTTCTTCTAGGCATTGGTCGCGTGGAACTGGCACCTAGAGTCACCTAGCTTTAAGACGTTTCAAAGCGATCCTTGTGATTCCATTTAATATGAGTAGTAGAGCTCTTTTTATGTGTGGCTCGTCCGGGGAAATACTACCACAACGCCTTTTTCTGCCGCCAAGCAGCAACGCTGGGTTTCGGTTTGAAGAGTGTGGTTGCTGGTGTAATTACAGGCGCATGAGGCTTAACATCTGTATGCCTCAAGTTGATGAACGCATGGCAGTGCATCGTAGGGCACGTTCCTATCGTGTGTGATTTACGAGGCAATGCTTTGTTATAGGTGATGGTTACCACTTAACATCAGGTGGACCATGTGCTTATTCCATGAGCTAGTAGGTAGTATAAAAAGAAAAAAATAATCCCTTTTACTTTGACCTAATTGGCAAATCTTAGAAGTTCTTCGAAGAGTTCTTGCCAATGTTATTTAAAAGATATAGGTACCTATATAGTTTTTTCGCCTTCATATCTTGTAAATAGTTGACAGCCTTCACAGCTCAGTTGGTAGTAGCTCTGCCTTCTGTGCCGTAGGCCGTGGGTTCGATCCCCACACAGAACTAACATTTGTGCGATGAACATAGTTGCTTGTTCTCTATCTGGGTGTTATTATATATTTGATCGAGTGAGCGAAGCGAACGAAGATTCTAGTTTCAACTTGGGCGATTTTGCATTTTATGTATGTATGTATGTATGTATGTATGTATGTATGTATGTATGTATGTATGTTTGTCTGGCCATAACTTTCGAACCGTTGATCCGATCTGCATGAAATTTGATAAAACGACAGCTTGTACTTGAGAAATTTACTGGTAAGTATATAAGTAAAATCGGATGAAGGGTTTTTAAGATATGGGGTTTTTTAAGGGGGCAAAAATAAAAAAAGTGACTTAAAAAAATCAAGTTACATGTCATACGAAAGGGCTTTGTTTGGACATTCCAAAACAATTTTTACTTTTTTTCTGGGACGCTCGGTTTTTGAGATACAACAAAAAAGTTAAATTAAGATAACCAGCGACCCAAGAGCTCCCATCTCTAAGAGTTACGTTGGCATCAAGGTTTTTCTACTGGTCGTCCAGTTCCTTTGATTTTTCCTATTTTTTTTTCTTGAAATATATTAAGGAAGTACTCAGTTCTCATAATATGGTGACAACGACCAGGTCTGATGATGGAGCCAAGGTCTGTTCAACGGAACTCTTCAATAAATAGGTCAATAGAGTTGAAATTTGGTTACCGTATCAAGTTAGTAGGCGGTAGTCAGAAAAAAGTCCAACCATTATGTTTGGACTTGCCTTTGACTACCACCTTCTCAAAGTTTTGGTGCGTTCGTCGGGTCGCATCACGAGATTTCAGTTCGGGGCGAACTACTAGTTTAAGTAAGTATTTATTTACAAAAAAAATGTATACAAGGTGTTCCTTAAGTTGTGTATTGAAACTTCAGGGGGCTAAAGTACCCATCAATATGAACAACTTTTTCTAAAGAACCAACACTGTGAACGCGAAAAAAAAAACAGCTGTTTCATACATTTTAGCCTGGTAGGTATTGAACTTTTGTATGAAACAGCTGTTTTTTTTTTCGCGTTCACAGTGTTGGTTCCTTGGAAAAAGTTGTTCATATTGATGGGTACTTTAGCCCCCTGAAGTTTCCATACACAACTTAAGGAACACCTTGTATATGTATTATATCAGCTATCTGGTTCCCATATTACAAGCTTTGGCTTAGTAACAAAGCATTGCCTCGTAAGTCAAGCTTGATAGGAATGTGCCCTACGATGCACTGCCCTGCGTCCATCAACTTAAGGCATACAGATGTTAAGCCTCAATGTGCCTGCAATTACAATTACAACCACACTCTTCAAACCAAAACAGAGCGTTGCAGCTTGGCAGCATAAATAGGCATGGTAGGGCAAGTACATCCCCGGTCGAGCCTACACAAAGAGCTCTACTAGTTTGTACTACAAATGCCTTATTTATAAACTAGCGGCCTATCCCAGCTTCGCATGGGTAGACATAATTTTTTTCAACATTTTAGGATAATCTTAGACTGCGGGACACTGCGCGTTACCTACCTATTTCATAGATATTCATGCACGCCATTCTCCCGCGCTTTAGTAATAAATAAATAAATAAATATTGGTGGACTTTCCACACAGCACTATCTAGCCCCAAACTAAGCCGAAGCTTGTAATATGGGAACCAGATAGCTGATATAATACATAAATACTTTTTTTTTTGTAAATACATACTTATAATATTATATAACACCCAGACAGAGAACAAACATCTATGTTCACCACACAAATGTTTGTTCTCGGTGGGGATCGAACCCACGGCCTACGGCGCAGAAGGCAGAGCTACTACCAACTGAGCTGTCAAGGCTGTTAGTGCCCCTACCTCGCCGCGTTGCCCGCTGCGCTGAGTGAGAACGCGCCTCGCCCCCGTGCGTTCGCTTTAATTTTGAAAGCGAACTAAAGTTTTTAAATTCGTACATACAAAAATACAAATCTTTCCTCTTTATAATATTAGTGTAGATGTGCCTATACCTACGTAGGCAGTACACTTAACCCACCTATGATGTGGGTTAAGCAAACAAGGGACCACTTGTACAAAGCGCCTTTGTTTTGATTGTAATGTCAATAAAACACACCAATGCTCTTATGCTCTTACTTCCGTGGCGTAGCTATCGTAGGGCTAGGTGGTGCAAGGCCCAGGGCCCGGCGCTCAGGGGGCCCTCTAACCTAAGCTTTGAAAAGAGAGGGTCAGCCAGCTCCCGAAGCTAGAAAACCTTGAGCTTGTCCACTTAGCTACGCCACTACACAGAACATTTGCGCCACTGTCTTACTTATTAACGTTACTCCACTTCTTCTCTCCGTTTAAAGCTCCTGTCCGTCATTCGACAGACAATCTTGCCAGTGTCAAGTGCATTGTAATAGGTAAATACTTTTTAGTCAAGTCAGTCCATAGTCCAGTCGGCCGTCATTTTGTTTTGAAGAAAATGGTGGCGGTTTAATTCAAAACATTCGAAATATATTCCTTCAAATCGGGATATCTTTTTATATTTTTCATTCCAAATGCTTACTCACCCCTACTTACTTAACTAGTCCAGGTACTTAACTAGTGCACCGAGATGGTGCTTGACACATTTCGATTGTGTTTTCAAGAGGAGTAGGTACTTGCAATATTTATAAACAGTATCAAAATGATAATCAGTGTTTAAACTTCTTGTCGTGCCATTAGTTTCTTTCGAAACAGTGTGAAAAGTTTCTAAGTGCGTCTCAAAGAGGCTCTCTTACCAATGCATGGTGAGCACTGGTGGTCTAGTGGTGGCGGCCCCGCCTTCAGATTCTAAGCTCGGTTCAAAACCGGCCGGTTAGGTGCATACATTTAGGTGCTAGTAAGTATCACATGGACCCTTTTCTTTTTGTTGCGTTAAAAATGCGTTACTCATTCCCCCCCATTGGATGATGGGGGGGATATGTGGGACTCCCTGGTCCACCACCATGAGCGGCGCGAGAAGTTCCGCGTATCCCGCGCGCGCTCTACCGTCTGGGTAGACCCATAGGTCTACCCTGCCTCATGACGCTGTGTCCTCTGCTAGTCAGAGGGACACGCGGAGAGGCCACCGTGTCGGGCTATCAGCCACCATGAAACACGTCCGCAGTACTCTGCGGGCCTGTTTCATGGTGTTACCAGGGTGCACCACGAGGAGATTACCCGACCTAGTACCCCATCATATGGACCCTGCATAGGGTAGGTATAGCAACATGGACATAGGCCGAGGTTTTAAATTTTCAAAGTTGGGTAATGGTATTTTTTTCAAGTTACGAGAAAGATTAAAATAACCTTGAAATGAAATGAAATATTTACCTTGATCGGTATCCATGTGTACACGTGTACACGTGTGCTGTCTTATGAATTTGATTGCATTTACCTTTTTCTGTTATGCCTACGCCTCACTGAATTCGATACCTAATAGGTCCTAGGTACCCTACCACACTGGAGCTTCAATATTGTATTATATTACATTGTAACAAGGATCATACAAAAGAACGGTAGGAACCAAGCAAAATCAAAATCAAAAGTCAAAACGGTCTTTATTCAGTACAATCACAAGGATCACTTTGAAATGTCTTATACCTATACTAGGTGAATCTATCGCCAGTTCCTCGCGACCAAATCCTAGAAGAACGGGCAAGAAACTTACATCTTGGTTCCTAGCGTTTTTTTTATGATCCTTTTTACAATTTTATTATGGTACCTACTTAATTGTTTAGTGTTTTTAATGAGTAGGAGCATAGATCAAGTTTGTTGCCTGTTCTTCTAGGCTTTGGTCGCGTGGAACTGGAACCTAGAGTCACCTAGCTTTAAGACGTTTCAAAGTGATCCTTGTGATTTTAATATATACCTTTTGACTTTGACTTTGACTTTGATCGAAGTTACAAGTAAACAAAGCATTTTCTTGCCTATAAATAGACGAACTGACATCCCCTTGTTTACCCATATCGTTAAGCAAACAACATTGTGCTGACAGGCGACCGGGTTTATAGATAAGCTCATATGAAAATCAGCGCTGCTTGGCAAGGTGACCTTATTTGAATAAATATAAATAAATAAATATTGGTGGACATTCCACACAGCACTATCTCGCCCCAAACTAAGCCAAAGCTTGTGATGTGGGAACCAGGTAGCTGATATAATATATTTGTTTTGTAAATACATACTTATAATATTATATAACACCCAGACAGAAAACAAACTCCTATGTTCATCACAAAAAAGTTTGTTATCGGAGGGAATCGAACCCACGGCCAAGCCGGCCCACGGCTACCAACTGAGCTGTGAAGGCTAAAAACTGTAAAACTTAAATAGATTCACGACTTGGATCCCTAGGCACGGTAGATATCCCTTTAGATCTATTAGAACTCGCGGTGTCTTGAGGATGTCGAAGGGGGTAGTCAGAGGTACGTCCAAACATCACATTTGGCACATACCCTCATTTTGCAGTAGTTAGTGTGGTTGCCGGTGTAATTACCAGGCACATGAGGCTCAACATCTGTATGCCTCACGTTGATGGACGCAGGGCAGTGCATCGTAGGGCACGTTCCTATTGTGCATGACTTACGAGGCAATGCTTTGTAATAGGTGATGGTTACCACTTAACATCAGGTGGGCCATCTGCTTGTTACATCAGTGAGTTGTATAAAAAAAAACACGTCTGTCAGCATTTTTGCTGACAGACGTGCTTATATTGTCTATTAAATATTGAGTATTTGCCTGAACTGTTTAAAGAAATATGGTATGTTGTTATTGTATCGATACAAGGTGTTATAATACTAGTACCTACCGAAAACTTCAGGGGGCTAAAGTACCCATCAATATGAATAACTTTTCTAGGAACCGTGAAAACAAAAACAGCTGTTTCATACATTTCAGTCAGGAAGCTATTGAAATTTTGCATGAAACAGCTGTTTTTGTTCGCGTTCACAGTGTTGGTTCCTTAGAAAAAGTTATTCATATTGATGGGTACTTTAGCCCCCTGAAGTTTTAAATACAAGTATTGGAACACCTTGTATAGATATTATTTAGTTCTTTTGATAATATTAGCTTTAATATATTTGTCGCACGTCAATCATTTTTTCACTACTTATAGGGACTGGAAGAAAATGCTTTGCATTAAGCCCTCCTTTTGTGCTTTAACTGTGTGTTTTGTGCAATAAATTATAAAAACATAAATATATGTTGTTATTGTATCTTAAATTAAGGTTTAAGCCAATTAACGCTTTTACTTTATTTCAGACTGAACGAGTTAGACAACATCGAGCTGAACAGCATCGAGAACGAAATCCAATATGGCCTCAAAGACGACACCAACGTCAACAACGCAGAAGACATCGAAGAAGAAGGTTCTCTCATCGAGAACTTCACTTACGCAAAACAAGACAGAATCAAACGTCAGGCTGACGAGACAATCGAAATTTCAACTCCTGCAGACGTGGAGGAACCAGACGCATTCTCAGACGTTCAGAACAGCTCGCAGCCGAAAGTAGCCCTTAAAGTCATGGGGCTTAGAGTTGAGGAGTCCGCGAAGGAGCCGAAGGTAGTGGATGAGATGATACCGAGCGTGCAAACTGATTTGATGTTCACAATGAGGCTGTTCGGAGAAGGACTGACCAGCGATACTGTGATAGCTTTTACGCATACTGCCGCTAATTATGGACAAGAGTGCAACCATCTGTTGAATGGAGATTATAAGGTAAATATTGATATTATTGATTACAAATATCATAGATATTTGACAGCCTTCACAGCTCAGTTGGTAGTAGCTCTGCCTTCAGCGCCGAAGGCCGTGGGTTCGATTCCCACCGAGAACAAACATTTGTGTGATGAACATAGATGTTTGTTCTCTGTCTGGGTGTTATATAATATTATAAATATGTATTTACAAAAAAAGTATAGGTATAAGTAGTATATCAGCTATCTGGTTCCCATATCACAAGCTTTGGCTTAGTTTGGGGCGAGATAGTGATGTGTGGAATGTCCACCAATATTTATTTATTTATTTATGTATTTATTTGCAACTAGAACACAAAAAACTTAATTATTATTTTTTATTTAATTTATTTATTGATTCGACAATTGTAGTCCATATTTTGTTAGTTAATTTACAGGCTAAGTTAGTATTTATAAAAATAGGGTAAAAGTAAGTAACGACACAAAATTAATATCGATGTTTTTCCCCCGAAGGGATAAAAACATTTATTTTGGGTCTTGCCGAAGCTTGACCCTTATGAGATATCCCTTGCATACTAGCCACATCGGACGTGCTATCTGCTCCCTTCAGCGTGCGGTGAGCCTTATACAGCTGTCTCTTTCGCACACTCACCGCCCGCTGTCCACTCGCGCCGGCTAGTTCGCTTGACGCTTCAGTACCTTTTAAGCCGGCAAGGTCTTAAAACCAAGGGTCAAGCTTCGGCAAGACCCAAAATAAATGTTTTTATCCCTTCGGGGGAAAAACATCGATATTTTGTGTCTGTGCCTTCGCTTGACCCTTATGAGAAGTGTTTATCTTCTGCCGGCGCCACAATTATGTACGGCGTACTGTGAATATAGTAGTTAAATTAAACCTATGCGTGTAATAACAAAATAACAAAATAACAAAAGAAAAAAGAAACTGTTTTATTTTTTAAGTATGTAACTTCTAAAATTAACATTGAAACAGGTGATTTCCAAACAGCATTTAACTTAAACAGCTTCAAAACAGATTGAAGGAAAAACGTCTTCTTTAGTCGCACAACTGCGCTTTACAGTAATATTTTAGAAAATTTTGATTAATATATTACTTTTCTTAAAAATACCGTCGTAAATCGCGAAGAATATACAGCTGAACGAATGCTTGACGGACTGGCGTTAATGTCTATTTCCTTAAGGGCAGTTTCTACCCATCCAGCAATAACATCTTTAGTGGACGCACGTAGGTACCTACACTAACCCTAGTTGTTATAAAAAGATAGTCTAAAGAGACATCTGTGATTTGACAGAGTTATAAGAACGTTTAACCAAAAATGAAAATCTGATCCTTATTTTAGAAAATTTTCGAATCTGATTCTTTCCAGAACATGAATCTGTAAGAGTCAAACTTGTGAAAATATACCGAATCTATAGACAAAAGTCATGTTATGTCATGTCCTTCCAGAGGCTACAAGCAAGATTAAAGCCAAATGCCTAGAGACTTGAAAAAAGTCTCTCACCAGTGCCAGCTAAGCTTGAGTATATGTTTAACAACTGGGTGGTTTTTAATCTGGTCAGCATTAAAAGGATCAGCAAAAGATGTTGTTACTACAGACTCGTTTACCAAGACCGTGATATTATACGATAAGCGCGTTGCAACGATGCAAGTAACTGAAAAATAAAGCAATACTTTTCTGAACTTGGCCCATCTATTGGTACAGATCTATTGGTTCTTACAGCCCATTTTCGCCACTTCTTCCAAGCTGACGAATATTTCTTTAAAGTTCCGAGTCTCCAAGAATCTTCTGATAAACTAACATCGTCTGAATATTCCATTACCTGCAAACGAAGCTGGAGGACCTGAGGTGGTGGTTGGCCCGTTGAAATTTCGGTCAGATAAAGATGCAGACCCTCTATTCGAAACACCGGTTTTATATATTGCTCTCTTGCGCAAATCGGGGCGTCAAAATGGTTGAGGCCAATTCGGAGTTATTAAAAAGTATATTCCTTCCGCAGTATTCAAGTGACTTAAAATTTGGGTAAACACTCAGGTTATTTGGAAACTCAATTGGTTGCTGAAAGTGTCTATGAATAGTGCATCCTGATCCTCTGGAAACTGAGAGACAAGAGACCACCCTGAATATCTTGGTTGCGAATAGGTCCACCGACGGAATCCCCCATATTGCAAATAGTTTCTGAGTAATCACATTGCTCAAGTACCAGTCGGGGATTATTTATTAACGACATAGATGGTCTACAACGCAATTGTAAATTCTCGGAATGTATCTTAACAAACTTTGAACGTGATAACGTTTTTCTAACCGAAGTAGTGACTCTAATATTGAAAGCAGCATTCGGAGCTTAGTGCCCTTATTCCCTCACATAGAAAATGACAGTTTGATTGTCCGATTGAATCAGAATCGTTTTGTCGTTTCTTAATGTTTCTCTGCACGACGCTATACAATTCCATACGATTTATGTGCCACGAATGCTGTTGTTTTGTCCAAGTGGCGCTTAGTAGTAACTCATTCAGGATGTGAGCTCCCCATTCTATGTTTGAAGCTTCTGTCAAAGTCAAAGTCAAAAGGTATTTGTTCAATAAAATCACAAGGACCACTCTGAAACGTCTCAAAGCTAGGCGACTCTAGGTGCCAGTTCCAAGCGACCAAAGATATCTCTATAAATCTCTACCAGATTAATGAATATAATATCTGATTCTCGGCTTAGATTGTCTAATCACCATTCCAGAACTTAAATCACCTTGGCTGGAATTTTCAACTTTCGCTTCGGAGAGACTTCTGGGAGACCATTGCTGGCGATCTAAATTCGACGACAATGCATTCGATCCAAAAGAAACACGAATGCTATAAAGTATAAGCTTCCCAGAATAGATTTTGCACTTATTAGTTCTAGAAGATCTTTTTTTTTTTTTTTTTTTACAAGTCTAACTTCTTGTTGGAATATATATTAATATGTTGCCTGAATTTGTCCTCCATCCAGGAACAATGTCCAGAAACTAGATGTCTTGAACTGGATCTCAGACCCTACAGAATTTATCTATAGAATCCTACAGTGAATTCTGCTTCCTTCTGAAGCTGCTAAGTTGGTTAACAAGAAGAAGTCGACTCAGTAGACAACTAGGTACCCTATGATAATCTTCCGAAGCTGGGTTGCTAGCCAATTTGAGATTTTCGAAAGATGATCGGAGCTGTAGACAGACCGAATAGCAGGCAGACCATGCCATAAAGGTGATCTTGATAGCTTAAAGCCAGAAAACACCGATGTGTTTCTATCACCGGTTCATGGAAATACGCTGGCGAAAAATGGAGTTTTACCTAGTTTCTGAAGGAACTTGGGAACTGTTAAATGATTGACCAGACGAAATTTTCACGGGTTTAACCTTCTTAGATCGATTATCGATTGGATTTATCCGCTTTGGGCACCAAAACAAATTTGCACAAGACCCGAGGACAGACAGGGGAAACATTTTCAAGACTCCTGAGCTCACCATTTTCGAAATACGACTGACATCTGATAGCAAAATTCCATTGAAAATGGAATCGCTAGGGCTTTTCTAACAAATGAAATCGTATAGTCATTTATTATATTTAATATCAGTTTGGGACAGCCCTGGTCTTCCAAGCTCCTAGACATTGTTGGATGATATGCTATCCAATCCGGAGAATAGTCAGAAACTTTTCAATGTCGACTGGTAACCGTTCTTTTGAAACCTCTCCTGTTTGTGTGAAGAGCCAGACGGTTTACGGCCATAAGCTCAGTATCGCATAGCCAAAAGAATGCTAGCATCAAAATTAGTTGATTATGTCTTAGAGAAATCCTCCAATTTCTTTTCATCAAAAGGAAAACTCTCTGAAATTGGAATCCTCATCAAGGACGATGTGACGTTTTCTTTCAATCAATGGAGATATAGCTTTACATCCTTTATAGTCTGAGATCTCTGCCACAAACGAACTGAAGCAAGTTGTCAGAACATTGACGAAATTCACTGATCGAACCCGAACGAAAAACCTGTAGTGATGGCCCTTGTCGCTACTGGGCACATCTCAATAACCCTGTTGAAGACTCTTTGGAGGGCAGCGCGTTCAAGTCAAGCAGCATGCGTTATGGAGCCATAAGGTTCCTCAGTCTTTTCTTTATAGTCAGCTAGACCATTAGTAGGAGCTAAATGCTTCAAAGACGGATTAACTGCCAGAGCTGATAACACAGGGGCCGCGCGAAGTATTTTATACACGTCGAAGTATCTTCTTCTGTTCCATGTCCAGATGTTCTTCTTTCCATTCTCGTCCCCCGGATTCTTTGACAAACAAATCCTTGAGCCTTGATCTCAGGTTCTGGTAAGGGAATGATCTTTGATGACCAGCTCCTTTTGTCAATATCAAGTCTGCTTTAATATATATATATTTTGCAAGAGCATTCCAGTAGCTTTAGCTTCTTGTTCTAGGGTCGCAATTCGACTTGCACTAGAAACTCGCTTATTAGTAGACGCGAGTTCATATGATCTATCTGTTTCCGTGTCCGATATCTGCGCCAACGCCCTAGAAGCTTCCATTGTAGTAACCAGCAAGTGCTTGAAACTATTAGTAGCTTGCGTCACAAGCTCTCAGTGCAACTTAATCTGCAAGGCTCTTGCCTTGGATGGAGGACCCAGAACCAAGCCAAGGCAGAACGGCCAGGAAAGCATTTTGATTTTCATACCCGTATAGGCTTCATCGTTTAGCGAAGATGCAGAGGGATCAAAGGCCTTAGCTATTTCAGTTGCGGGCAAGCAGAACCTTAACTTGTTGCGCGTTGCAGAGTCCAGATCCAAAGATACAATTTCATGCACTGTCCAATCTTCCCAGCCCCTGGGAGAAAGCTCGATAGCTCGACGCCACTAGCTTTAGCTCGGCCAGAATTTCATTGCCGGACAGGTCATCATGAAGCTCATGGAGAACCAGGCATATAAGAATTCAGCAGCAGAAGCCTTCTGCATATAAGTATTCATCTGATAGACACAACTCTTAGGTTTGTAAACGAATGGAAGGGATCGTAAACTATCACTTTTATGGGTGACCGTGTCCACTTTGGGCAACTCCAGCTCAATTTAGGCAGCGAATCGCCCAAAAATCTCAACTCTACTTTCGGCCAGAAGGGGCGCGAAATTTTTTTTTTTTTTTTTTGCTTACTATGCTTTGATTTCTAGGCTGGGATGGCCTGATTATAAGCCCGCAACTGCTCGACTTTTGAGCCGCTTCGGCTCGATTTTTGGGACGCACCGGCTCGTTTTTTGAGCCGCGACGGCTCAATTTACGGGCCGCGCCAGTTCGATTTTCGAGCCGCGACGGCTCGATTTTCGAGCCGCGAAGGCTCGATTTTTGGGACGCACCGGCTCGTTTTTTGAGCCGCGACGGCTCAATTTTTGGGACGCACCGGCTCGTTTTTTGAGCCGCGACGGCTCAATTTTCGGGCCGCGCCAGCTCGATTTTCGAGCCGCGATGACTCGATTTCTGTCTACACCACAACAAAGGGTTGCAAACCGCTTTCTAGATGTGAACAGAGTCAGAAATGAGCCTTTAAGACAAGGGCGCAGGGGCCGCTAAGTCTTAGAAATCCAATTTTCATGATTGAGGCAAGGAGCGCTCGAATCAGTGGATTTTAGTTAAACCATGCAATAGGTTAATAGCTAAAAACACTTCATAAAAACAAAGCCAAAAAGAGATGAAACTAGATTAGACTGATTTCACATAGCATAATTATATACCGTATTATATACATAGTAGGTAGAAACGTATAAAGTATATACGACACCTACAACTCGTACGTAGGCAAGGAATGCCTACGCTTCAAATGTAAGACGATCTATGTAATGTAAAACTATATTTCTACAAAACAAGATCATCCCACCTACTGGAAACATAATGTTATTACGATTGTTATTACACGACATAAAATATAAAGTGACATACCTGACCACTTTCCTTAATACTTGGTAGCACGAAAAACACTACACTGCCATTAAACAATTTATTGGTATTGGTACGTAAACAGTAATAATTTGCGCGGAGCGGGAGCAAGCGCACACCCGTTGCGGTTAGCAACAAAAGCGTACTGAAGCGTCAAGCGAACTAGCCGGCGCGAGTGGACAGCGGGCGGTGAGTGTGCGAAAGAGACAGCTGTATAAGGCTCACCGCACGCTGAAGGGAGCAGATAGCACGTCCGATGTGGCTAGTATGCAAGGGATATCTCATAAGGGTCAAGCGAAGGCACAGACACAAAATAAAGAAATTACAAAATAATTATTTAAAAAAAATATATTTTGAATGCCAATGGAAGGATGGATGAAATAAGGAATGAGTATATTAGAGGAAGTTTGAAAGTAGCGCCTGTGACGGATAAGTTGAGGAGCAATAGGTTAGCGTGGTATGGGCATGTCATGAGGAAGGAACAAAGTCATATTAAGAGAAGAGTGTTAGACATGGATGTGGATGGTTTTAGAAAGAGAGATTGGCCAAAGAAAAGATGGATGGACTGTGTGAAAGATGACATGAGTAAGAAAGGAGTGAGCACTGAGATGACGAATGATAGAGGAGAGTGGAAGAAGAAATCCTGTTGTGCCGACCCCATGCAGCGTGGGATAAGGGCAGGAAGATGATGATATTTTGAATGCCAATGCGTGCCTCACGACATGACTTCGTAAAAGCGGCTTAAGTGGCCGACAACAGTTAAACAACAACTCAGTCTTGGCTATTTTTTAAGTTAAGGCGAAGACAAGAGCTAATGTGACTCTCGCTCGCACGTTTCGACATGTTGAAAGATATAAAATCAATAAACTCATTTTATGTGATTTGATATCTTTCAAAATGTTTAAATGTACTATAGTCGCGTTAATCTCTCCCTGCAGGCTCGGTTGTAAGTTATCGGAACGAGACAGCAATATTGCTCTCTCTCTCTCGCACTTAGGAGAACGGACGATCATTTTGTTTAAGCGTGTGTTAAGATATTTATGACCGAGTTTTCAACGCGACTATAGTGAGAAGTTGTTTGACGGTTGTCAGCCCCTTAATAATATTGGGTGATTTGGCATTGTACGTTTGCATATTTCGTTTTTATGTAGGTAAGTATGCTGGTTTGGTACTCGTAATATAATGTATTGTAAATAATCTTTCGCCATTATCAGCGGCTTGAAGTAGTGTCAATACTCAGATAAATAAGTCTGAGAGTTTCGTAATCGACCTATCTTCGTTTTTTATTGTATTTATTTGAGATAGTGAATGTGGATTATAAGAGTAAAGGTAGGCCAAATAAATTATGTGTATTTATGCTAGAATTTTTTTACTAACTACATTATATTACTTTTTTTAATGAGTAGTAGGTAAAGCTCTTTGTGTGTGGCTCGTCCGGGGAAGTACTACAACCACGCCTTTTTCTGCCGCTAAGCAGCAACGCTGTGTTTCCGTTTGAAGAGTGTGGTTGCCGGTGTAATTACAGGCACATGAGGCTTAACATCTGTATGCCTCAAGTTGATGGACGCAGGGCAGTGCTTCTTAGGGCACGTTCCTATCGTGCGTGAGTTATGAGGCATTGCTTTGTTATAGGTGATGGTTACCACTTAACATCAGGTGGGCCAGCTGCTTGTTCCATCAGCTAGTTGAATAATAAAACTGCTTGAAAAAAAACTGCTTGCTGATGGATCAAGTGTGGCTCACGTGATGGTTACCACTTAAGGCGATGACAACTGCTAATGTACCTGTGGCTCGCATATATTATATTTTTGATCAATTTTTCGTACCTACTTGCAAACTTTTGATAGTAAGAAAACTTGTTTGGATTTTGGACCAGTTAGTTATAATACTTATATTTTTTTGTAAATATATTCATATAAAACACCCAGACAGAGAACAAACATATATGTTCATCACACAAATATTTGCTCTCGGTGGGATCGAACCCACGGCCTACGGCGCAGAAGGCAGAGCTACTACCAACTGAGCTTTGAAGGTCAAAGAGCTCTATCTAACCATTACATTTGTCCACAGACTTCCTACGCCGACGGCAGTTCCGCGCTGTTCCAGCTGAAAGCCCCACCACCCTTAGACGACTACAAGTTCTACATCTGCGCCAAAAACAGTGAATCCGACCACTACATCCACCAGGGTCAAGAAAACTGGAAGATCTTAGCCACGCACAACAAACTTCTACCCCTCTGGGTGTCGTTAGTTCTGATCGTGATACTCCTTATGCTGGCTTCGCTGTTCTCTGGCCTCAACCTTGGTCTGATGGCTCTAGATCGTACAGAGTTGAAGATCATAGCTAATACAGGAACAGAGAAGGAACGGAAATATGCCAGAGCGATCATGCCAGTCCGCGCGCACGGGAACTACCTTCTATGTACAATTCTGCTCAGTAATGTAGCTGTTAATTCCACGTTTACGGTTATCCTGGACGATTTGACATCAGGTCTGGTGGCTGTTATTGGTTCCACGCTGGCGATCGTGTTTATAGCGGAGATCACGCCTCAAGCTATCTGCGCTAGGCACGGACTGTTCGTTGGAGCGAAGAGTATTTGGGTTATGAAGGTAAGAACTGATTCTCAGGTGGAACTGTTGAGCTGAGAGATTCTGTGGTAGAGTTAGCAAGATAAAGTCGCAATTCAATTTAATTTATTTAAATCAGACTTAGTCCATAGCTATTTGATTTGTTAGTAACATTTTAACTTAAAAATAGTGTTAGTGAGATTATATTTGAATTACGGGTTGATGAGTGTGCAGCTGCATCCAAAATATATATAGGTATATGTTTCATTTCATGCTCGTTTTTTGTAAAACAAAATGTTTGCACAGATCGTGATGGGTATCTGCGCGCCTCTCGCGTGGCCGACCAGCAAGCTACTGGACTACTTCCTGGGAGAGGAGATCGGAACACACTACAACAGAGAGAGGCTGAAGGAGTTAGTCAGGGTATGTAGCTGTTCTAGCTGTTCTTATCCAACGTGCTACATAATACCCCTATAACCCCGGAAGCAGGGTATTCTACAGGTCATGGCGAACATCTATTAATATAAGACTTTTCAAATTTCGAAGTTTTTCATTCATGAAATGCCTCAAAAACTTTGCTCCAAAATGAAACTAACACAACGTGACGCAGCCCTATTTACAGCTGTTTTTTGACCTTAAATTGTGAACTGTAGATAAAATAGGTAACAGAACTGCCACCAATTAGTAAACGCAAATAGCGTATGTACCAAGGTCACGTACACATTATCAGGGTTGTTGCAAATTTCTGAGACATTATTAATATAACTTTTGTACGGGAATTTCGAATTTCGAATTTCAAACTTTGCACACGTCAAAGTATTCTAGTGCTTGGTCTGATCACTTGGTCTTTGGTCTTATAGGGGTATTATGTTACACGTTGTATAGTATAACATTATTGCCTGTTCTTCTTGGCTTGGTTGCGTGGAACTGGCACCTAGATTCTATAGTTTATAAGACGTTCCAAAGTGATCCTTGTGATGTTTTTTATGTCTAGTTGACATCTACTTGTCAAGTAACTTTCTTTCATCAAAAAAGTAGCCATAAAACATATCAGACATACTGTTTGATGTAGACTTTTTATCTAAAGAAATAGATTATGTTTTATTTTATTAACTCTATAAAATAAACGGGTTTATTTGCATCAAATAACACTTACAGATAACGCATTAGATAATAATTTTGTATAACTACCTAACTTTTAATAAAGTAAGCTCTTCTTACGCGATTAAAAGTTAGATAAACATATTTATTTATTTTAGAGTTCCATGCAGTGAATACACATTTTTTATAGATAACTAGCTGGTGCCCGCGACTTCGTCTGCGCAGGATTAGTATTTCGAGTAGCTTATATTAGCGTGGCGTAGTACTGTGTAACTCTAGCGGTTTTGGCAGCGCACGCCAGAATAGCTCGCAGACACCTCGCAGATGTTAGATTTTTTCCTACTTACTTGACACTTATCGTCATGTTTTGGACAATTCACACAATATCTTTATAAATTGTAGCCTATGTGTTATTCTGATGTATAAGCTATATTATTGTAAAGTTTAATTAAAATCCATTTAGTAGTTTTTACGTGAAAGAGTAACAAACATCCATTCATCTTCATCCATACTTACAAACTTTCGCGTTTATAATATTAGTCATATCACAGTGATGATACGATGATACCTCTTCTGTGTTTGCCAAAGTTCCGTACCTAATATCTATTTTTAGAACTACTACACAACAAAATCATCTCATTTTTGATTGATCATAACATTGAAATATTACTAGGTCATTTATTTATGAGACTAGAATTACGATAGACCACATTTGTTTCGATTTTTTTTGCCTGAAATCTATTTTTTGTCTTTGTCGGTACAATCACAAGGATCACTTTGAAACGTCTTATTAACCAGTAAGGTGAATCTAGGTGCCAGTTCCACGCGACCAAAGCCTAGAAGAGCACTGGTGGTCATGGTAGCGGCCCCGCCTTCCGATCCTAAGGTCGTGGGTTCGAAAACGGTCGTGCACCAATGAGTTTTTCTGTTCAAAAATGTATGTGCACAATGCCAGTACTCTCAAACGGTAAAGGAAAACATCGTGAGGAAACCGGCATATCGTAGAACCTAAAAAGTTCTATAACATGTGTCGAGTGCTCGAAATGAGCCTCTTGAGGCACACTCAAAATCCTTTTACCCCACTGTTTCAAAAGAAACTAGTGACACGACAAGAGAAGAGACGGCTTGGTTCCTACCGTTCTTTTGTATGATCCTTGTTACAATCCTACTAATATTAGATATAAACGCGAAAGTTGTATGGATATATAAGTATGGATGTTTGTTACTCTTTTACGTAAAAACTACAGAATGGATTTTAATGAAACTTTACAATAATATAGCTTATACATCAGAATAACACAAATGCTACAATTTATAAAGATATTGTGTGACTAATCCAGCGCAGACGAAGTCGCGGCCACCAGCTTGTGTAATTCAATCCTAATCTACCCCAGGTTACTGATCACGTGAATGACCTGGACAAAGAAGAGGTGAACATAATCTCTGGAGCCCTGGACCTTCGGAAGAAGACCGTCGCTAACGTGATGACGAAGCTGAAGGACTGTTTCATGCTGCCCATCACCAGTATCCTGGACTTTGAGACCATGTCTGAAATCGTCAAGTCGGGTATGTATTTATATGAATGACTAGCGGCCTGTCCCAGCTTCGCATGGGTGGTCATAAATTTTTTGAACATTTTAGGATAAACTTAGACCGTGGGTTCGAGCCTCGCGTCCACTTATTTCATACATTTGCACGTCCTTCTCCCTGAGTGAGTGAAATCGCACCCGGTGCGTGACCCGTGGACCCGTTAACATTTTTAATTTCGTCATATCTTTTGAATGGAATGTCCGATTTGAAAAATTCAAGAAGTAATCTACAGGTATTGAAACCGTCTTGAATATTAAATGATTTATTTGGATAAGGATTAATACCAAGGTACAAATAAAGACCCTTTTCTAGCGGCGGCATTTCAATTATTTTTTTATAATAAAAGAACACTTATTGTGACATAACTATAATAGTTAGACATATGCTGTATCGACATTTTTTGTAGATGATGACGTGTTCTACAAAGTCAGTACATTATTTTGTTCTATGCCGGTGTAATTACAGGCACATGAGGCTTAACATCTGTATGCCTCAAGTTGATGGACGCGGGGCAGTGCATCGTAGGGCACGTCCCTATCGTGCGTGACTTACGAGGTAATGCTTTGTTATAGGTGATGGTTACCACTTAACATAAGGTGGGCCATCTGCTTGTTCCATCAGCTAGTTGTATAAAAAAAAACGACTGCTTAAAGCGTGCATTCTTTCCAGGCTACTCCCGTATCCCAGTCTACGAAGGCAGCCGCGGGAACATAGTGACCGTGCTCTTCATTAAGGACCTGGCGTTCGTGGATCCGGACGACAACACGCCGCTACGCACGCTCTGTCAGTACTACCAGAACACTTGCAACTTCGTCTTCGAGGATATCACGCTTGATGTTATGCTGAAGCAGTTCAAAGAAGGTAAGGATACTTTACCTCTTGTCGTGTCACTAGTTTCTTTCGAAACAGTGTGGTGAATGGATTTGAAGTGCGCCTCAAGAGGCTTCTTTCGAGCACTTGACACATGTAATAGAACTTTTTAGGTTTTACGACATGCCGGTTTCCTCACGATGTTTTCTTTCACCATTTTTCAAGTTAGTAAGTATAATTATTTGGTTCACGACCTTAGGATCGGTAGACCAACTTAACAGTGCTCTCAATCCCATTAAAATAGTACATTATGTTATCCTAGGGGTCAAAGTAACTTATTTAGTCCCGAGATGAGGTTTGGCGCCCGAGCTAGCGAGGGCGCCAATAGTTCGAGGGACTAAATAAGTCTATATCCCGAGGTAAACACTGCTTTTCATTACGAATGCAAGGAAAGTAAAAATAAAAAACATTAATTAGCTAAAGAAAAAATGAGTGAATTGTATCCAATCCATGCTGCATTCCAACCAAAGAGTTTTTATGCTCGATGTTATAATTTGATGTTATTGAAAAGTAGCTCCTTATATTATATTTACGAAAAAGGTTAAAATTGCATGTTTTTTATAAAGAAAGATATTAAATATTTTTATTAAGAGAATACAGGGTTATAATAATAAAACCTATTAGAAAAATCACTACAGTTGTCACCACAGATATATATATACATATATATCTGTGGTTGTCACTAACTTGGCTGAATAAGTACCTGTTTGGTAATAAACCTCTTTAGTTTTCGTATGTCAACAGAAGGTCAACCTTAGGTCAACGGTCATACTGTTGACATTCGTAAACCAAAGGTTTATTTTCCTAGGAAATGTGATAATATAACTGTTTTTTTTTTAATAATTTGACAGCTGTCAGTTGAAAACGATATGCGATTCTCCCTAGGGCGGAAAGTATTACTTTCAACCCGCTCCTCAGGCAACTTCAGACCTACTCTCAGAGTATGAGTAATGAAAAACTTTTTTCTCTCAGCTAATTCAATCTCAGACTTCAACGGCCAAAATGCCATAAATATGAATAATCTTCACGTCATTACCACGTGTGCGATCACTCAATTTTTACCGCTCATAAATAACCATAGACTAAACAAAAATGGCGGGAACCAGATGTTTTATTCCATAGTCTCATCTAAAACTAGGAAAATTGATTATGCCCGCGTGTATGTTCCAAATAAAGATATTTTGATTCAAGTTCGGAATCGGAAAATATATTAATTGTATTACGAGGCTGTTAACGGCTGATGTACTTCTCTCTCCTTATTTCATTACATTCTTATTGGTGAATTTCATTACTGAATGTAGATATGAAAATATAGCAAAAAAAAACGCTTCGGAGAATATCATTCATTCATTACAAATTTTCAGCATAAATGTAATTTTGATCCAAGCAAGTTTATAAAAAAAAAGTACTTTATTAAAAAAAAATGTAATGTAGGTAAGTATCTATTTCCCTACTTAGGGTTACATACCTACGTATTGATCTACATCTACAAATATTGAATTTCATTAGCGAACTCGGTTCAGCCATCACGAAAGGCGTTAAAAAATCACTTGAAATCGATCTCAGCTGGTTTTTTTGCAAAACATTTGGTTAATTTTATGAAATGCCGCCAAAAATAATGTCGAATTGAGCACTTGCCAAAATTCTGGAAAGAGTTTGGAATAACTGGACCATGCCAATCCATAAGGTGTAGTTCCGTGCAACGCGACAAAGCGACTGAATGTAGTGAAAAATCTGTCGGAGAATAGCGTTACAAAGTTTCAGCTACTTATAGAAAATTTTGCAACAAACAAGATTTACTATCAAAAAAATTAATGCTAAAGTTTGTTTATTGTTTATAAAAACAACCAATCTCGAAACGTTTTTTGTTTCTACTGTAAAATTTATTAAAACGGCCTATGGCGTTTTTTTTCAAATAACCCTTCTGTTTGATGGTTGTCAGTCTGCCTCTTCAGTAGACTTTTGTAAGTAAAGTCACGTGGCACTATTTGTCGCGTTGCTCTGAACTCTACCTTATGTTAAGATGATTCATATCACTAACGCTTAGGATTAGGAAGAAAAATTCTACAGGTGTGGTTTTTCCTGTGGAGTTTTTTCTGTGGGTTTTTTTGGCTCACAAATAGAATTTCAGTTTAATGTATTATTAAAAAAAAACTGTTTTGTCTCTCTTTTAGGTCTTGCAAAAATAATGAGAACGAGCTAACATCATTCGAATAATCATAAAAAATCAACACAAACTACGTGTAATCGTACCATATACTTAAAATTGTTTGGATTGAATTAGAAGGTTGTAAAATGTAGGCGCATCATTCGTTAAAACATAGAAATCTAAATAGAAAAGTGAAACTGAACGCAGTGCTAGTGTTTTTTTATGGAAATTGATGTATATCGTACTAGAAAACATCGGGTGCCAATAATGTACAAACAAGGATTGTACAGCCGAGGAAAACACAGCCCGGAATTGATGTACAATTTGGTCGCGAAATCCATGGCTGTGTAATCCAAGGCTGTACATTCCAAGCCGTACAAATTCAGCACACCTTTGGAAAGCACGACCCGATAAAACGCAGCCAAAATTTTGATGCCAAAACTTAGGCTTTGTTTACACTTGTCAATTACTTACTCACTCACTTGTTGATCCGACTCGGATTGGTTAGGTTATGTTAAAACATATAAATTACGCACGAGGCGAGCGAGCAAAGCGAGCGTGCCGCGGCAGCGGCCGCCGAAGTGCCAGAATTTTATTTTTTTCTAACATTAATCTCTGAATAATTCTCTTATTTTATATAATTTTTAATCTGTGCTACTTGCCTATACTTACTGTGTAGTGCATCTAAACAGAGCATAGGTCTTCGACCAATCAGAGCATGGTCACAGAATCCATGGTCGTGCAATCCTGGCTGTACAATCCCGACTGTGCTGGGAAAGCACAGCCTGGAAAACACGGCCCGGATTTCATGTACATTTTGTACATGGAATCCGGGCCGTGTTTTCCAGGCTGTGCTTTCCGGGTTGTACATTTTCGGGCTGTGTAATACTTGGTCGTAAATTAACCGGACCCGAAAACATCGACAGTTTATGAGTGATATCGAGTATCGAAAGTACCGGTACTTGCTTCTTGTACTACCGGTAAGTCAAAGTCAAAGTCAAAGTCAAAAGTCAATAGGTATTTATCTACACTAGTCTACACTAATATTATAAAGAGGAAACCTTTGTATTTTTGTATTTTTGTATTTTTGTATTTTTGTATGTTTGTATTTTTGTATGTAACGAATAGGCTCAAAAACTACTGGTCCGATTTCAAAAATTCTTTCACCATAGGAATGCTACATTATCCCTGAGTAACATAGGCTATATTATATTTTCAAAAAAATCAGGGATCCTTACTAAAACTTCAATAATGTAACCCAAGGTGGAATACAAAAACCTTACATCGCGTGCGCTGCGAAAACTATTGATGATAGAACAAAATAATGTACTACGATTTTGTAGAACACGTCATCATCTACAAAAAATGTCGCGACAGCATATGTCTAACTATTATAGTTATGACACAATAAGTGTTCTTTTATTATAAAAAATTAATTGAAATGCCGCCGCCAGAAAAGGGTCTTTATTTGTACCTTGGTATTAATCCTTATCCAAATAAAACATTTCATAATTAAGACGGTTTCAATACCTATAGATTACTTCTTAAATTTTTCAAATCGGACATTCCATTCAAAAGATATGACGAAATTAAAAATGTTAACGGGTCCACGGGTCACGCTCGGGGTGCGATTTTATTCACTTGAGTGAATAAAATCGCACCCCTGCGATATAAAACCCCTGCGACCTTAAATAATTTATGATAAATCGGAGAAGCGCGTGCAAATGTATAAAATAAGTAGACGCGAGGCTCGAACCCACGCTCTAAGTTTATCCTAAAATGTTCAAAAAATTTATGACCACCCATGCGAAGCTGGGACAGGCCGCTAGTATTCAATAAAATCACAAGGATCACTTTGAAACGTCTTAAAGCTAGGTGACTCTCTAGGTGCCAGATCCACGCGACCAAAGCCTTAGAAGAACAGGCAACAAACTTACAGCCTGGTTCCTACCGTTCTTTTGTATGATCCTTTTACAATGTAATATAATATATTATTGAAGTTAAGTGAGGCGTAGGCATACAGAAAAAGGTAAACATAATCTGAACAGTAATTCAATGCAATTCGTTTATTCAATTACATTTCTCTTACAAATCGTGTCTGAATCTTAACCTAACAGGCAACAAAACAAAAATAAACAATTCAATCAACATAATGTCCTCAGTGAAAATAAAACACAATAACTATACAATTCGCAATATTAAATGTCAACAATAATTAAATGTCACTTCTGAAAATCTAAAAATTCTTCAAGTATCGAAATTACCGGGAATTTCGATACTAATCAGAACCGGGAGCATGCCGTACTATCTATCTATCTAGGTTGTGGGTCAAATACTACTCGGATAGTAACTTTCGGGATATTATAAAAAATCTTAGTGCGTCCATTTGCGAATTCATTTCTTGCCACTGAATTGTCACCCCTATTCCCAGGACACAAGGGCCACATGGCGTTCGTCCAACGCATCGAGGAAGGCGACGGTGACCCCATCTACGAGACGGTGGGCTTGGTGACATTGGAAGACGTCATCGAAGAGATGATACAAGCTGAAATCGTGGACGAGACCGATGTGTACAGTAAGTATTTTTTATATCTTCCAAAATGTGACCTGTGTATGTGCCACGCTTACTCAGTTTGCCCGTATATAGGTCACAAATTCACATTCAAGGTTCACGTAGCTAAGAGCGCTGATTTCACCATGCTCTGTTAGTTACTAATCAAGGATTAACAGGCCGCTAAATCTAACCTTAGATGTCAAACGCGTACATTTTGATATTTAAGGGCCTTTCAATCCTTTGTTAATCTAACACAGCATGGTGAAATCAGAGCTTAGTATTTGATCGCAAAGCCGCATCAAATGGACAAAATATGCCTGCTCCATTAGTAAGTAGTTAAAAAAAATCTCTTAATATTTCATCCGCTTGTTCGCTGTTGGACAGATTCTGGATTGGACAGATTCGTAATTCGGCAGATTCTGTACTCGACAGAAGTACAGGTGTAAATAAAATAGCAAGTGTAACGAAAATGTTTTATTTAGTTTTAAATATAAAATTTACTTTGCTTAACCATTTTATGCAATCCAATAACTTTGAATCACGCATCTTCGCCGCCGGACCACTTGTACCATTAGGCAGGCAATACCATTGATGGTACAATTGGCACCGATTTGTCCCAATTGTACCATGATAAATATAACTAGGATGCCGCCCGGGCTTACTCGCATTTTGGATTAATTAAAATAAGAATTCTTATCAAAACATCTTTTCATAAAACTTGGCCGCGGTTACTTAAATGACAGCTGTCAAAATTTATTTTTTATTTTTCTATTAGATTATTAAATATTCAAGGAGTTTTCATAAAGAATAAATACATAATCTAATGTATTGTAGTTTTATAAATTTGTGATGATTTTCTAATATGTTGTAGTTTGATTAGTTCAGCTTTTGCATTGATCAGTATCAGATCAGTATTCTGTGCACAAGTGTCCATTTTCTGCCGTATAGCTAATCTGTCGAATCCAAGAATCTGTCCAATCCAGAATCTGTCGAATACAGAATCTGCCGAATTTCGAATCTGTCCAATCCAGAATCTGTCCAACAGCGAACAAGCGATTTCATCATAGATCGTCTTCATGCCCATAACCCACTTCATGTGGGATCGACACAACTGGCCAGGTGTAAAGCATAGTCTTTTAAGTCACAGAACTACTGGGAAAAAAAAATCCAGTAGTTCTGTCAACAGAACTACTCAACAGAACGTGGGAGTAAACGGTTTTTCTCTCCACTTTCCTCTATCATCCGTCATGACAGCCTTCACAGTTCAGTGGTAGAAGCTCCGCCTTCCGCGCCGTAGGCCGTGGGTTCGATCCCCACCGAGAACAAACATTTGTGTGATGAACATAGATGTTTGTTTTCTGTCTGGTAGTAATGTATTTAAAAAAAGTACCTATGTTTTCGAAATTCCCATATAACAGTAAAATTAAAATTGTCTCAGAATTTTGCAACAACCCTGCATTTTACACCTATATTTTACCTATATTTTTGGCATATTACAAGCTTTGGCTTAGCTTGGGGCTAGATTTATTTATCTCAGTAGTCACACCTTTCTCTTCCTCTTGATATTTAAACCGCCTTTTTAAAAAACCTCATGATATGAACGCTGCCTTGTCCCCAGGCGACAACCGCACCAAGAAGCGTCTCCTGCGGCCGATGAACAAGCTGCAGGACCTGGCTGCTTTCGCCAGCCACCACGAGCACCAGCGCGTGCACGTCTCGCCGCAGCTGGCGCTTGCTAGCTTCCAGTTCCTCAACACCAGTGAGTCTATTATTTTTTTATTATTTTTTTATTTAGGGGTATTATGTTACACTGTTGCACTTCTGGATAGTGAGATCGCACTCCATGCAACAGGGGTCAATTAAACAGTAGGAAACAAGATTAATTGCCGAGAGTTTTGCGCTGAATGTTTTGATGAGATGAGAAATACGAACCAACAATAATTCCAAACCACGTACCTTTGCATCCACGAATCTACAGGTCCACAGCTATACCCGGGCAAGCACAATTATTTTTTATTTTAATTTCTTCTTTTGCGAAACGTAACTACTAGAAAAACATATAAAATGAAAAAGCTATGTGGCTTCCCAAAATGTCAGAAAACGAATCCAAATAATATTCATTCTTAGATCTAGATTCGTAATCAAATTGTTGAAAAAGTTGTTCATATTGATGGGTACTTTAGCCCCCTGAAGTTTATATACACAACTTATGGAACACCTTGTATAGTGTTGCATGTATAAATTTAAAATTTCCCTAAAACTAAAAACAGCAAAGAGTATCAATTACTTATTATTATTGGATTCATAATATTTCGCCCGCAAAACGTAAACGCACCGTTTATAATTGCTAACGTTATCATTAAAACTCAATATGATCTTTTTGGGTCTACGTTAACCAGCAAACTGAATATTGGCTCGTTCATAGAATCCAAGGCCAAGACAGCTGCGAAGAAGCTAGGCGTACTATCGAAGGTGAGACAGTACTTCACACCGGGGCAGTTGCTTTATCTGTACCAAGCGCAAGTCCGGTCGTGTATGGAGTACTGTTCTCTTCTTTGGGATAATAATACCAGCTTGAGGCCTTGGAAACTATTGAGAGACGAGCCAAAAGGCTCATAGGTAACACGTTGTTCGATTCTAAGCTCCTGACTCTCGAGCATCGCCGCAAAGTTACCTGTCTATCGGTATTCGGATACATTTCTTGCGTGACTTGTGAGGCAATGCTTTGTTATTGCTGGCTCCATCATTAAGTAATATAAATAAATAAAAATATACGTTATTAATAAATATAAAAATAAAATAAATATTGGTGGACATTCCACACAGCACTATCTAGCCCCAAACTAAGCCAAAGCTTGTGATATGGGAACCAGACAGCTGATATACTACTTATATACTTTTTTTTTGTAAATACATACTTATAATATTATATAACACCCAGACAGAAAATAAACATCTATGTTCATCACACAAATGTTTGTTCTCGGTGGGGATCGAACCCACGGCCTACGGCTCAGAAGGCAGAGCTACTACCAACTGAGCTGTGAAGGCTGTCAATTATAACTCTTCATCTTCTCAGGCGTGGCGGCGTTCAGACCGGACATGATATCGGAGACGGTGCTGCGTCGCCTTCTCAAACAGGACGTCATCCACCACATCAAGCTGCGCGGAGACGAGAACAAGGACGATCCTAAGCGCTACGTGTTCACGGAGGGCAAGGCGGTAAGTGCGTTTCGGCGGGTCATTGAGCCTATATGTGGGTCACATGCTCCTATTTGTGGGTCACAAAACAGCGATCTTACCCTAAACGCTACGTGTTCACGGAGGGCAAGGCGGTAAGTGCGCTTCGGCGGATCATTGAGCCTATATGTGGGTCACATACTCCTATTTGTGGGTCACAAAACAGCTGCCTTACCCTAAACTCTACGTGTTCACGGATGGCAAGGCGGTACTTGCGCTCCAGCGGGTTATAGAGCCTATATGAGGGTCACATGCTCCTATTTGTGGGTCACAACACAGCTGCTTTACCCTAAGCGCTACGTGTTCACGGAGGGCAAGGCGGTAGCAGTCTTCGGCGGGTCATGGAGGCCATATGTGGGTCACAAGCTCCCAGAGGGCAAGGCGGTAAGCGCGCTTCGGCGGGTCGTAGGGCCTCTATGTGGGTCACAAACTCCCAGAGGGCAAAGTGGTAACTGCGCCCGGCGCAGTCGGTCATAGAGCCTATATGTGGGTCACTAGCTCCTATTTATGGGTCACAAAACAGCTGCCTTACCCTAAGTTACGTGTTTACGAAGGGCAAGGCGGTAGCGCGCTTCGGCGGTCATGGAGCCCATATGTGGGTCACAAGATCGTAGAGAGCAAGGCGGTTAGTGCGCTCCGGCGGGTCATAGAGCCTATATGTGGGTCACATGCACCTATTTGTGGGTCACAAAACAGCTGCCTTTCCCTAAGAACCTGAGATAAGACCGTCTATTGTTACTATTTTTTTCGGCGACCACACTCTTCAAACCGAAACACAGCGTTGCTGCTTGGCGGCAGAAAAAGGCGTAGCGTACTTCTCCGGACGAGCCACACACAAAGAGCTCTACTACTATTAAAATTATATATATGTTTTCATTCATTCATGAATATTTATCTGTCTCTTGTCTGCAGGTGGACTACTTCGTGCTGATCCTGGAAGGTCGCGTGGAGGTGACGGTGGGACGCGAGAACCTGGTCTTCGAGGCGGGACCCTTCACCTACTTTGGAGTGCAGGCGCTCACGCAGAACGTGGGAGTCGGTGAGTCATCCCAAAATTACCTCTAATTTTGTGAGAATGAATGAATGAATGAATGAATGAATGAAAATGCTTTATTGTACACCATAGAAACGAACAAAATAGGAAACAAATAATAACAACTTTAGATATGTACAATGGGCGGTCTTATCGCTAAAAAGCGATCTCTTCCAGACCACCTTTGAATGGAGAGGAGCCTATACAAGGTGTTCCAAAAATTGTGTATATAAATTTCAGGGGGCTAAAGTACCCATCAATATGATTATCTTTTTCTAAGGAACCAACACTATGAACGCGAAAAAAAAACAGCTGTTTCATACAAAAGTTCAATACCTACCTGGCTAAAGTGTATGGAATAGCTGTTTTTTTTTCGCGTTCAGTGTTGGTTCCTTAAAAAAAGATAATCATATTGATGGGTACTTTAGCCCCCTGAAGTTTATATACACAATTTTCGGAACACCTTGTATATAAGATGGTGAGAGTACTTCGAAATTTCTTAGAACAATAGTTGTTCGCCATGACCTGTAGAAATACCCTGCTTCCGGGGTTATAGGGGTATTATTTTACACGTTGTATAGTATTTTTTTAGCTGTTGAGTTACCCCTCTCAAATATTAACCTGCTCTCTCTCTTGTCGTGTCACTAGTTTCTTTCGAAACAGTGTCGTGAAAGGATTTTAAGTGCGCCTTAAGAGGCTCCTTCCGAGACACATGTTATAGAACTTTTTAGTCACGACATGCCAGTTTCCTCACGATGTTTTAAATCATAAATCATAAATCATAAATCATTTATTCTCTGTGAATCTAGGTAGGTTTATAAAAACAGATGTCATGGTTAGAGATGAACACTAGATTCTGCCATTAGGCATACAAAGCATTTTCTTACAAACTAATTTACAAATTTTACATTAAATCATTTATAAAAATAGTAATTGGGAACATTAAATAATTCATAATAAAATTCAAATCAAATAAATAATACATAACAACAATACATTTTCCTTCACCGTTTGAGAGTATTGTTGTGCACATAAATATTGACCTGCTAATTTGTCCACAGCCGAAGCCCCGTCCCCCACCACGATGGGTTCGCTACAGAACCTCAACATGGACTCGATGCTCGGCCAC
Source organism: Chloroclysta siterata (assembly GCA_932294275.1). Classification (NCBI taxonomy): domain Eukaryota; kingdom Metazoa; phylum Arthropoda; class Insecta; order Lepidoptera; family Geometridae; genus Chloroclysta; species Chloroclysta siterata. The sequence continues at coordinate 855,740 of OW028595.1, read as the reverse complement.
ACATTCGTGCCTGACTACTCCGTTAAGGCCATCGCAGAGCTGTACTACCTCGCCATCAAACGGTGAGAGTCATCACCATGCATCATCAGAATTTTATGGGTCTAATGCCGGGACCCCGCAGTCAATCATCATAATATTGATGGAGTAAATTAAGGGCCGGTTTCACCATGCTCTGTTAAATTAACAAAGGATTAAAGGGCCGTTAAATATGTCAAAATGTACGCGTTTGACAGCTAAGGTTAGATTTAACGGCCTGTTAATCCTTGATTAGTAACTAACAGAGCATGGTGAAACTGGGTCTAATCTTTGGTTGTAGCATTGTTTTACACAGTCAATGTTAAATTTTAATAAATATTAGGAGCAGTTCAATTGTCATTAATATGCATCACCAACGCGTGATCTGTTTTCGTTCGGCATGTGACAGACGTGACCGACCCAGTCCCACTTCAATATAATTCTCCGTTACACTATCAATATTAATATTTTCAATATTATACAGTCTGCGAAAAATCTAATCCGGGAAACTTAAAAAAAATTCTAAATTGGAATAAAATGCACGCCTTTGAAAAAATATGTTTTGATGATAATTATTTTTATTTTGGAATCTTTAGATAATTGTTTTTTTTAATAATAATAATACCTTCTTTATTAATTCAGACAATTGTAATGTTTTATGTATAAATAATTAAATAAATATTGGTGGACATTCCACACAGCACTATCTCGCCCCAAACTAAGCCAAAGCTTGTGATATGAGAACCAGATAGCTGATATACTACTTATATACGTTTTTTTTTGTAATGATGTTATAGTGTATACAGTTTTTTTGCAATGATCGATTTTTTTTGTTGCTTTACTAACATTGTATTCTCCGTGTTCCTAGGTCCATGTACTTAGCAGCTAAGCGTGCTACCCTGATGGAGAAGGGAGCTATCACGAAAGGAGGAACCAACGAGCAAATCGAGCCCGAAGTCGATAAGGTACTACGTGCACTAATCTTACTTAGCTTATACAAGGTGTTCCCATAATTGTGTATATAAACTTCAGGGGGCTAAAGTACCCATCAATATGAATAACTTTTTGTAAGGAACCAACACTGTGAACGCGAAAAAAAAACAGCTGTTTCATACATTTTAGCCAGGTAGGTATTGAACTTTTGTATGAAACAGCTGTTTTTTTTTTGCGTTCACAGTGTTGGTTCCTTAGAAAAAGTTGTTCATATTGATGGGTACTTTAGCCCCATGAAGTACACAATTAAGGGAACACCTTGTATAATTATACAGTAGACCTACCATTAGTATAAAGATACACATTTTTACTTAAAAGCTAACTATTGTAGTAATGGGCGGCCTTATCGCTAACAGCGATCTCTTCCAGACAACCTTGTTGTTGTTGTTCGTTTTTAATTTATTTTATTTTCAAAATAGATCTTGTACAGACCACTAACCTAACTAAACTTAAAATTAACAATGCATAGGTAGTTTTTCCACATTATAAGCACAGAAAAGGCAATTTTAGAAATGTATGTTATTTAGTGAAAATCTAAATAAATAAATTAGAAACAAATGCGCATGAAAACTTGAGCACTGAGTACAAAATATGAAAAAAATAACAGAAAATACTCACCTCCTTTGACCTCACCTTCATGATTTCGTAGAATATTCCTAAGACTTGTTGTTTTTTATTACAGTCTTTAGAGAGTTTAGTCAAAAATCTCATTAAAACAAAAAAATACGGAGAAAATAGTTTCCAGTACCCCAAGTATGAGATTTGCTTACCATATTTCGTTTTACGTTTTTATGTATGAAGACGCGATATTGATACCGATACGGAACTTTACAAAACCCGCAATGAACACAGAACAAAAATGTAAAACGAAAAACGAAATATGGTAAGCAAATCTCATACTTGGTACAGACTTTTCAGCTTAATACTATTCTGACAATTTGTTTTTTTTAGCTTCTTCGCGAAGGTGACAGCATGTTGGAAAACATCAAGGAGATAGATTTGCCGAAACAGGTACCTAGCAACTTTTTTTAATATGTTTTACTAGCGACCCGCCCCGGCTTCGCACGGTTATTGTGGGTTATCCCTAAGAGATTATGCTTGTATTATGCATATAAACCTTCCTCTTGAATCACTTTTCTATAAAAAAAACCGCATCAAAATCCGTTGCGTAGTTTTAAAGATTTAAGCATACATAGGGATATAGGTACTTACGGCTGGATTCTGGAATCCGATCAAAACGAATCGCATGTCAAGTCACTTGCTATCTCTATCTAATTCGATGTAATAGCTGAAATGGCGAGTGACTTGACATTCCCTTATGAAATAAAAAAAAAACTTTTGAAATTTTTATGACAAACTTTTTTTATGAAATAACTTGTTATAATTCTGTAGAAAATAATTTTGCTGTTGAAAGTTTACTATAGTAGGTATTCTTTTTCACGCTGCTCTAGTCATTGGATGTGCCGAAAACTAGATACTAATGTACCTAGTGGTTTGTATTACAACTTACTAAGTTCCAAAAAGGGTTATAAAATAAATAAATTTATTAATATTGGTGGTTATGGTTTATCTTACGATCCAATTAACTCGAGTTGTTTAGTAGATATTTTTTATTTATTTATTACTTAATTTTTTTTTTTTTTTTATACTACTACCTGATGGAACAAGCAGATGTTAAGCGGCAACCATCACCTATAACAAAGCACTGCCCTGCGTCCATCAACTTGAGGCATACAGATGTTAAGCCTCATGTGCCTGTAATTACACCGGCAACCACACTCTTCAAACGGAAACACAGCGTTGCTGCTTGGCGGCAGAAAAAGGCGTGGTGGTAGTACTTCCCCGGACGAGCCACACACAAAGAGCTCTACTATACTTAGAATGATAGTAGGCTTACAGTGTGCAGACCAAAATACTTACTATCTTAATTTTAAACTTAAAAATATAGTTAAAGAATCACATATATTTTGAGTTACAAAGTGATCCTTGTCATGATTTTGATTTTGTCAGAGAAATCGATGAACATACCTACATAAAAAACAATACAATACAGTCGAACATAGAACCCTATATTGAAGTAGATTAAAAATAGATTTTAACTAATAATTTATTTCAGATATTACCAGCGTCTGCCAGTCCCTACACAAACTCAAGCTTCAAACCCTCCGATAAGAACTCCACGCATCCCGAAGAAGAGAAACTCCTTAAAAAATGACAATAGTTTTTAACTGGCAACTTTATCAATGACAACACTAAGGCCTGGTTTCGCCATGCTCTGTTAGTTACTAATCAAGGATTAAAAGACCGTTAAATCTAACCTTAGCTGTCAAACGCGTACATTTTGACATATTTAACGGCCTTTTTATCCTTTGTTAATCTAACAGAACATGGTGAAACCGGCCCTAAAGTAGATTAACTTTTTAATCGTTTACTTGGGTAATGTGCATGTTTTTTTTATTTTAAGAAATGTATTTTAGTTATTTTAATTTTGCATTTGCCTAACTTAGTGTAGATGTTGAAATATTAAAATTTTAATTTGTACTTATTACATTTTACGTTTCAAATTGCTTTTTGAATCCTTATAAAATTTATCATCACAGTTAAAATTTAATATTTTATTCGTTTGTTTTAGATTAAATTATGTGTTTACGCATTTATATAAGTTTTTGAAGCTATTATCGGTTATTTAGATTTATTCCTAAGGACAACATCATTCAAATCATTTAAGGTGCCGAAAAGAAAATAATTATTAATGTTAAATAAAAATATTTACCCTCAAAAATTTTGTTGCATAGATTTTAACTAACTTTTTGCTATAATGGACAAATTAGTGTTAGGTACTTAATTATATGTAGTAGCTTGCGCAATGTATGTTTTTACCAATTTATCTTAGCTAAAATAGGTTAAGCAGTTAAAGAAATATGTCTTTAAATCATCTTAAAGAATTTCAACAGCGTCAGGGACTACTTTTCACCTTTTTAACCAAAAAATTAAAAAGTTTTCATATAGCATCCAAGATGGCAGTAGATTTGGTAGATTCAAACAAAAAATGCAGGTTATTATATTATCTGTGGCGGGTCAATCGAATTCGTCAATCAAAATATTGTTACGAATCAATTGAAAAGTAATTTTTTTATAGAACTTTCCTGGGGCCTTATGCTCACTTCGAGCGAGATTTTCTCACGGTGGAGATGACGTCATATCTCGTTCAATAACTCGTTGACGTTGCGTCTCGCATGAACTTTGAATGAGAAAATTGGGGAGTGAGATGGTGAGAATGGGGATAAATAGTTATCGAACGAGATATGACGTCATCTCTACCGTGAGCTAATCTCGCTCGAAGTGAGCATAAGGTCCCTGATTCTGTCGTATATTTTCAGACCATTTAATAGGATTTACATTTTATATAAACAATAAAAAAATTAAATTTTACAAAGCTTTTATAAAACTTTGACGTTTTGTCTGTTAGTGCTTGGCACGCGGTTTTAGATGGACAAAGCTTGCGAAGCAGCTAAACTGACATGATTTTATAGAATCGTTGAATATCAACTATAAAAAAGTCGCGTTAAACTCTTGCTGCAGGCTCGGTCAGTGCTCAACCTATAATCGCGTTAAACTCTCGCTGAAAACTCGGTCATAAATCATCTTAACACACGCTTAAACAATAGGATCGTCCGTGCGAGTGCGAGAGAGAGAGAGCGATATTGCTGTCTCGTTCCGATTACTTATGACCGAGCCTGCAGCGAGAGTTTAACGCGACTATAGATACCTTAATTACATAACGATATTTTTGTATCCGTCGTATGTTTAATAAGAATTTTACACGATTTGTATTTCAAAATCATTGTGCCTTAGTACATTGTACTTAGACCGGATCAAGGGTGCTAAAATGTTATTTAGGAGTCTTCTCAATTGTTATGGTAGTCTGGAAATAGATTCGATTCGAAAATAAATTAAAACTTCTGTAAAATATATGGGTATTTCAAACTAGGTCTTTTTTTGTTCTGTTTGTACCTTTCTTAGTACATTACCAACTTTCCTTAAAAATGTCCCAAATACCTATGTACAAAGTGTAAAGTATATACATTAGCTATGTAACGATTTCGAAATTTTTCAAACCGACTCAAACCGGTCTGAATGATAAGCAAACCGACTTGTTAATCGAACCGCAAAAATCTATGTAAACCGGTTTGAAATCGGGTTACAAACGGAAATGACAAAGTCAATACGACGAACCAATTTGTATTGCTCATGCTAGAATTTTATGTTATGAAAACCGAAACGAATGAGCTAAATTTGTATTCATAATCCGGTATGAATACAAATTTAACTCATTCGTAGAACCCAAGAACAAATTGAATCGACTTTGTCAAGTCAATCTCATTTTCATATTTCGGTTCGGTCCGACCCGAAGTACCGACTCGCGGTTCCGCGCCGCACCGTGCGTGAGTTGAAGAGGGACAGCGATCAACAAACCGCTCGCTTACTCAACTCGTCCAGATCGGTTTGGCATAGGTTCAACCCGACTTGTACGGTTTGAAGCTCGACCCGGTTTGAACCGGGTTGGTAAACCGAGTCGTAACATCGCTAATATACATTGCAAAATGTTTTACCTAAAACAACTGATTTAATGATTTTGAACTGATTATCTTGCATTTTTGGAGGATTGTAGGTCCGAATTTACATTATTTAATAATTTTTAATAACTGTTTAGAATTTCTATTAAGTTTCTTGTCTATTTTAGTTAACCATAACAATTTCTGAACACCGTGTATTATGAATAAAAAAATGACATTGTAAAAGATTTACACAAGGCGGCCCTAGTCGAACAATAGTACCGTCAATATTATTGTCAGTTTTATTGATCGTCTAGTTCCGTAAAATTGCGCGCACTTTAATATTTATTACTTTTAGTGTATTAAAATGAATTGAGCTTCCTAATGATTTTTGTAGTTTTATTCATGAAACCAATCACACCCAAATTGTACAGGTACAATAACTACATTCATACATACATTCATACATTATTTCATAACTACATTCAGTGATTTTATGTAGGTCTATTAGCACGGATTCTGGGGCTGAAATGGAAATGGGCAGGCCACCTGCAAAGGCTAGATCCAAATAGATGGTCCCATGTAGCCACTAACTGGAGTCCGAGGGACAAAAAGCGCAAAACGGGACACCCGCCCCAAACATGCGACGACATCGTTAAAGCAGCGGGAAAGCTTTGGCCAAGGAAGGCAAGGAACAGAGCTGAATGGAAGCACTTGGAGGAGGCTTTCACCGCCACGGGCCGTACTTGCACATAGTTATTTTATTATTATTTTTTTCACTTTGATTTATTTTAACTTTATATTAGCCTAACAAGATTTAGTTATTTAAGTATATAAGTATTTAAAAATAAGCTAACCGCCGGTTTCTGAAAGCTCGATCAAAACTAATCGGATGTTAAGTCACTCGCCATTTCAGCTATTACATCGAATTAGATAGAGATAGCAAGTGACTTGACATGCGATTAACTTTGAACGGGCTTTCAGAAACCGGCGGTAAGTAATTTTACTTTTTTATTTTACTTTTTTAATTCCTACTGTGTAAGCAAAGCAAATAAAGCTATTTTTATTTTATTTATTATTTATTACTATTAGCACTTGACACATTTTATAGAACTTTTTAGGTTACACGACATGCCGCCTTCCTCACGATATTTTCCTTCACCGTTTGAGAGTACTGGCATTGTGCACATAAAAACCCATTAGTGCACGACCGGTTTCGAACCCACAACCTTACTTTCGGAAGGCGAATCGATTTTTATGCGAATTTTTTGTGATTTGATGCGAATGTTGAGATGGATGTGCGGAGTGACAAGGATGGATAAAATAAAGAATGAGTATATTAGAGGAAGTTTGAAAGTAGCGCCTGTGATGGATAAGTTGAGGAGCAATAGGTTAGCGTGGTATGGGCATGTCATGAGGAGGGAAGAAAATCATATAACGAGAAGAGTGTTAGGTATGGATGTGGATGGCTTATTAAGGAGAGGCAGGCCAAAGAAAAGATGGATGGACTGTGTAAAAGATGACATGAGTAAGAAAAGAGTGAGCACCGAGATGACGAATGATAGAGGAGAGTGGAAGAAGAAAACCTGTTGTGCCGACCCCATGCAGCGTGGGATAAGGGCAGGAAGATGATGATGGAGTTCAGTTATTTGATATCTTTGAAAATATTTAAATGTCCAGATGAGAAGTTGTTAGTACGATGACACTAACCTGTTGCTGGATAAGGAAAAATAAAAGTGGTTATTTACAACAGGTTATAGCTAGTGAAGTAGTTCCAACTTGCTTGATAAGTAGATACGAGATACGTACCTACTTACCCAACTAATATTATAAACGCGAAAGTTTGTAAGTATGGATGGATGTTTGTTACTCTTTCACGTAAAAACTACTGAATGGATTTTAGTGAAGCTTTACAATAATATAGCTTATACATCAGAATAACACATAGGCTACAATTGATAAAGATACAAGCTGGTGCCCGCCACTTCGTCTGCGCAGGATTAGTCACTAAATATCTTTATAAATTGTAGCCTATGTGTTATTCTGATGTATAAGCTATATTATTGTAAAGTTTCATTAAAATCCATTCAGTAGTTTTTACGTGAAAGAGTAACAAACATCCATCCATCAATACTTACAAACTTTCGCGTTTATAATACCTATTAGTAGGATTGTGTGAATTGTCCCAAATATGACGATAAGTGTCAAGTAAGTAGGAAAAAATCTACCATCTGCGAGCTATTCTGGCGTGCGCTGCCAAAACCGCTAGAGTTACACATATGTACTACGCCACTCTAATATAAGCCACTCGAAATACTAATCCTGCGCAGACGAAGTCGCGGGCACCAGCTTGTGATATATATTTCCTTTTCATTTTGTAAATACCAGTTAGTATTTTCTTGGTGTTTCGCTCGGACGTAGACGTAGCGATGTTGAAAATCATATTTGTGTTAAGTTTTTTTTCAATGGCCGACTGTGCTAGAAATTGGGGTGAGTTATGGTATTGCTAGCTGTCAGCAGTGGCGTAGCTATCGTAGGGCCAGGTGGTGCAGTGCTCCAGGGCCCCGGAGCTCAGGGGGCCCTTGAACCTAAGCTTTGATTATGTTGACCTTATATAAATTTGATTATGTTTACCTTTTTCTGTATGCCTACGCATACCACCGGGCGAGAGCGGCCGGTGGTTGCGCGGTCGGAGAGTTCATGTATCGATAGTTCTTATCGACTCCAATAATGCACATCTCTGCGCTTAAACAAAAGGATCGTGCCGTTCTGCTAAGTGCGAGAGAGAGAGAGCAATATTGCTGTCTCGGTCTGATAATTTATGACCGAGTTTGCAGCGAGAGATTATCGCAACCAAACTGTCTTGTGATGTCCACTCCAGTCTTATAGTTGCGTTAAATACTCGCTGCAAACTCGGTCATAAATTATTGGAACGAGACAGCAATATTGCTCTCTCTCTCTCTCGCACTCAGGAGAACGGCACGATCCTTTTGTTTAAGCGCAGAGATGTGCATTATTGCAGTCGATAAGAACTATCGATACATGAACTCTCCGACCGCGCACCGGGCGCTCTCGCCGAGTCATTCTTTTTATCGATAACGTTCATGCGCCCGCGCCGAGTACTCTCAAGTCTCAACTCTAGTGTCAAGATGATTTATGACCGAGTTTGCAGCGAGTGTTTAACGCGACTTATAGATATATTCAAGAAGGTACATTTGTTATCGTACAGAGCCGAACTGCGTGGGCGATGGCTTCAACGGAGTGTGTGTTGAGCCCCACAACTGTTTCTCCACCAACCCCTACATCTCGGGGCTGGTGTACCCACAAGTAAGCATGCTATCAACTATATCAACTATAGGCGAGGCTATAGGCACTGTACAATATCGGTAGTATTTTAAGAGTAGTAGAGCTCTTTGTGTGTGGCTTGTCCGGGAAAGTTCTACCACTACGCCTTTTTCTGCCGCCAAGCAGCCGCGCTGTGTTTCGGTTTGAAGAGTGTGGTCGCCGGTGTAATTACAGGCACATGAGGCTTAACATCTGTACGCCTCAAGTTGATGGACGCAGGGCAGCCGCTTGTTCCATAAGCTATTGTATAAAAAAAAAGTATTGACCATCAAAAGCAGTTATACTATCATATTTTTACACGAAATGGATACTATTGTTAATATCAATTCTATCGATACTATTGAATTGTTGTGACTATTGATAGTCGATAGTCAACTATCGATCGGAGTCCGGTTATTGTACGACATGATAATGTACAGCACGATAATGTACAGCATGATATTTGGAATCCACTTTGGTACCTTTTTGGATTCGTTTTATCTGGGTGTACATTATCGGGGTGTGCATTATCTGGATGTGCAATATCGTCACGTGTCAATAATGTACAGCATGATAATTGGAAGCCACTTTGGTACCGTAAAAAATAATTTCTGGCACTTCGGCGGCCGCTGCCGCGGCACGCTCGCTTTGCTCGCTCGCCTCGTGCGTAATTTATATGTTTCAACATAACCTAACCAATCCTACTCAACGGTACTAAAGTGGCTTCCAATTATCATGCTGTACATTATCTGGGTGTACATTATTGACACGTGACGATATTGCACAGCATGTTATTGTACGGGATGATAATGTACACCCAATAATTCAAACCAGTGGACACGGATTATCTGGGTGTGCATTATCGTGCTGTGCAATATCATGCTGTACATTATTTGGCCGTACATTACTGCCTCCCATCGATCGACAGCACTTAGGTACCTTAGTACCCAGCATGAAACAATCTTTTTGTATTTCAGCCGTGCACTACATACTATGGATACCGAGGAGTGTGCTGTACGGACTGTGAGCTTGTACACAACGCTAGGTTCGTCAGAAACATTCGGAACTAAACGGTTTTACATAGGCTATTATTCATATTCCCCGACATTTTATAGCGGCTCTAACCCTGGCGCCTAGTCAAGTAGTAGTAGTACCTTTATGATATGTCATGCATGCCATGTGTGGCACGAGACTTTGAATACAAAGTCTCGTGCCACACATATCAATCAAACAAGTGAAGCTATGTCTGGCGCCGGGTAAAGCCGGCGCCAGACATAGCTTCATGCTATGTTACTCATGCTATGTGTGGCACGAGACTTTGAATTCAAAGTCTCGTGCATAGCCACTTCACTTGTTTGATTGCCACACATAGCAATCAAACAAGTGAAACTATGTCTGGCGCCGGGGTAAGAGTATACTTGTCACTGTCACTTTCATCCCAACAAAAAGAGACAGCAACAGACTTATCGATCTCTTAAGCTAATGGAGCGCTCAGCGACCAATATTGATAGGACCATTAAAATATATGCACGTGTATTTACAACGTAGAATTACTGCGGCAAAGGTCGCCAAATGTCGAATGCCGAAGATCTTAAAAGTAAATTACGTAGGGACATGAGGCTTTGAGCTGATTCCACCATGCTCTGTTAGTTATTAATAAAGTAAAAAAGTAAAAAAGTAATAAAGTAATTTAGTTTATTATTTATTTATTATATAGTTTATTATTTAGTTATTAATAAAGTAAAAAAGTAAATAAAGTAAAGTAAGTAATAATTAGTTTAGATTGAAGGAGCTGTCTTTTACACCCTGTAGTAGGAAGCTAATTCTTTTTTATTTTTGACAGCAATGCAATTTTGGACAAAACAACGAAAACAGGACTTCTATGGAAGTCTGGAGAGAAATCATGGGATAGTAAGTAGTTTTTTTTATCAATTAGCAATAAAGAACGAACAATAGTTATGCAATTGACAGCCTTCACAGCTCAGTTGGTAGTGGCTCTGCCTTCTGCGCCGTAGGCCGTGGGTTCGATCCCCACCGAGAACAAACATTTGTGTGATGCACATAGATGTTTGTTCTCTGTCTGGGTGTTATTATATATAAGTATGTATTTACAAAAAAAAAGTATATATGTATTATATCAGCTATCTGGTTCCCATATTACAAGCTTTGGCTTAGTTTGGGGCTAGATAGTGCTGTGTGGAAAGTCCATCAATAAATATTTCATTATTATTTAATTATTGGTGAATAAAGGACGGATTTAAAGTGAGGGCCATAGATGAATCACGAGCAAGTGTTAGAATCCTGAGCGACGCGAGTGATTCATGGCCCTCGATATAAATCCGTTTTATTCAAGAGTTGCATACTATACTTTATACCATGACTACGGGAAAAAGAAAGATTTAAGAGGGAAAACTCAGTTAGTATAAATTATGTCCAATATCAGTATAAAAAATGTAAAAGAATGTAATGTCATCGATAACTAAGTAGGTGCTAGATAAAACAGTAATAATAATGTCATGTAGAAAAATTTATATGATAAATTTAATCCCCGGTACTGTTATCTGGTTCTCACAGTACAAACTTTGCCTAGTTTGGGGCAGATGGCGCTGTGGGAAAAGTCTTCCAATATTTATTTATTTCTAAAATACCATCAGAGTGCCTGGAGTATGTCCAGAAGTACAACTACCGTAGCTGTGGGCTTTATAGCTACATGAAAAGGAAACCGTCAGAAGAGCAATGCCACGTATACACTTCGGCTGTCATCTCGACCTACGCCGTCGGAGGGAAGGACGCCGCCAGAGGAGAGTACCCTCATATGGTAAGTCATCAACATAGCCGCAGACGCGGACGCAGACTGCAGACGTTTGCTGCAGTAGCAAAAGAGTCTCGATATTCCTATATAGTCTGAGTCACCACGCTGTTTGATGATCTAACTCTTACTATCTCCAGGCTTTGCTGGGCTACAACGGCACCAGGGACTCCTCAGAATGGCTCTGCAGTGCTGCCCTCATCAGCGAGCGGTTCCTTCTGACAGCTGCGCACTGTCTCTACAGTCGGGACTTGTGAGTGCAAGCCCACCTGAACCTAATATTACTCTACAGAGCCAGGTCGAGAGTCCCCTAAATCGACTAGCATGTATGATGAATGTTATGAGAGTGAATGACGCCATATTTACCCATACCTACAGCTCTTTTCGGTTACTAAAGGTACGCGTCCATTGTCCAGCGCCGTACGCACCGTACGCACGGCACGCAACGGATTCAACAGATTTGCCGATGGCAAATCCACTGTATCCGGATTTTTTGTTTAGTTTTGAGTGTTTTCTTCATGAGTTGACGTATTCGGTCATGGAGATTGACGAAGATATTATTATTATTAGTTCCTAAAGGTAAAACAAAACACGTGCGGCAGTGGGCGATGTTAGCGGCGAACTGATTTGTGTGACGTCACCGGCACGCAACGCATTTTTTGTTCATAAATGCCAGCTTTCGATGACCTGTACCACTAAGTTCAACTATTAAGTTCAATCAGTTGAACTAATTGCACAAAAAAATCCAGTTATTTCAACTTTGTTAGTTTTTTGTAGAAGTTGAACTTTCTGGACAAAATTGTTCCTATTAGTTCAACTTACGCCCCTTGAGGAGCATTTCCACGATACATTGCTGGTTTTGTAAAATGAAAATGTTTGACTGATTTCAGAGTTAAATTGCACATCATTATAATGTAGGTTTTCTAATCAGAAAATAGCTATTCCTTTTTCCGGGCGGCGCGGATAGTGGACGCAGCGCTATGTAAAATCATACATAGCAAACTAAAATCCGTTGCGTGCCGTGCGTGCGGTGCGTCCGGCGCTGGTCAATGGACGCGTACCTTTAATCTACAATCCAGTTACAAGTGGTATGGTTTAAATAAGATTCTTATAAGAATAACAGCAAGTGGAAATCCGTGGTCTCTGCCTACCCCTATTCAGGCACAATTTAATGTATGTATTATTCAAAAGTTTTCATCAGCCTTGTCCCCTGGTGCATTCAGTGCATTATCAAATCGGACTGACGATGGAAGGTAATCAATTGGTCCAATCACATACGAGTTGTATCAATTGATCACCCTCCGCACAAAGTGTTTCCATTTAGTGCACCATGTAGGTACTGTTATATTATAAGACTAGCGGCCTGTCCCAGCTTCGCATGGGTGGTCATAAATTTTTTGAACATTTTAGGATAAACTTAGACCGTGGGTTTGAGCCTCGCGTCTACTTATTTCATACATTTGCACGCGCTTCTCCTTGAGTGAGTGAAATCGCACCCCGCGCGTGACCCGTGGACCCGTTAACATTTTTAATTTCGTCATATCTTTTGAATGGAATGTCCGATTTGAAAAATTTAAGAAGTAATCTATAGGTATTGAAACCGTCTTAATTATGAAATGATTTATTTGGATAAGGATTAATACCAAGGTACAAATAAAGACCCTTTTCTAGCGGAGGCATTTCAATGAATTTTTTATAATAAAATAACACTTATTGTGACATAACTATAATAGTTAGACATATGCTGTCGCGACATTTTTTGTAGATGATAACGTGTTCTACAAAATCGTAGTACATTATTTTGTTCTATCTTCAATAGTTTTCGCAGCGCACGCGATGTTAGGTTTTTGTTTTCCACCTTGGGTTACATTATTGGAGTTTTAGTAAGGATTCCTGATTTTTTTGAAAATATAATATAGCCTATGTTACTCAGGGATAATGTAGCATTCTAATGGTGAAAGAGTTTTTGAAATCGGACCAGTAGTTTTTGAGCCTATTCGTTACATACAAAAATACAAAAATACAAAAATACAAAGTTTACCTCTTTATAATATTAGTGTAGATGTAGATGTAGATGTAGATTATTACTGTAGATCAAAATTAGTCTATGTACTTATTTGTATAATATAATTATGTATCTATATTGTAGATTAATTAATACACACACATATTGTGGGTTTTCCTTTGTGAACATAAAACCAAAACCAAAACAGCTACACGACTTTGATCCCCAGGCACGGTAGACATCAAAGTCAAAGTCAAAATATATTTATTTAATAAAATCACCAGGATTCTTTTGAAGCGTCTTAAAGCTAGGTGACTCTAGGTGCCAAGGCCAGAAGAACAGGCAACAATCCCATCAGATCTTCATTACCATACCTAAGCTAGGTGACTCTAGGTGCCAGTTCCACGCGACCAAAGCCTAGAAGAACGGCAACAAACTTACGGCTTGGTTCCTACCGTTCTTTTGTATGTTAAGGTGATTATGTCTATCAATATTCATTCTACGATAATTTTAGGTATGAGTTATAAATGTGAATGAATATAGGAGTATATAGAGGAAGGCCAAAGAAAAGATGGATGGATTGTGTGAAGGATGACATGGGCAAGAAAGGTGTGACGACTGAGATGACGGATGACAGAGGGAAGTGGAGTGAAAATACCTGTTGTGCCGACCCCACATGAAGTGGGATAAGCAGTGGGATAGCTATCGTGGGGCCAGGTGGTGCAGTGCACCAGGGCCCGGAGCTCAGGGGGCCCTCTTACCTAAGCTTTGAAAAGAGAGGGTCAGCTCCCGAAGCTAGAAAACCTTGAGCCTGCTCACCAAATTCTTTCTCAATGCCCGATTCTTTCTCAATCACCTAGCTACGCCACTAGGGATAAGGGCAGGAAGATGTTGATAATTTTTGTTTCTTCCAGAGGACCGGTGACGGAGGTGGCTTTAGGGATCCTCAAAAGGTCGGACCCCTCCGACCAATGGCACAGATACAAAATCAAACGGGTGATTCCACACCCGGAGTATAGAGGACCTTCTAAATACCACGACATCGCGATATTGGAGACTGAGGAACAGTGAGTTTTGTAGAATGTTCCGTTTTACAAAAGCTTTTAACCCCCTGGGGCTTAATCACGAACTAATTTTACATTTGTGTCAGCTGCCCCTCGCTGCCCCCCTTGGCGACGCCCTTGTACTCGTCTCACCGCGTTTCCTCGGCCGACTACTTATCGTCATCGTCAGCCTGTAGAAGCCCACGGCTGGACATAATACCCCGCTTACACTCAGCTCATGTCCGTGGAAATGTTCAGAGAAATGGGTACGGACTTGAGCAATGCGAGAATGTAAACAGGCCACTTCCATGTCCATGTGAACACACATTGCCGGCGACGCTGCCGCAGACATATGGACGGCAACATTTCCGTCCACGCGAATGTCTAAATGTAAACGCAGTATAAACCTCCTCTATACATTTCCAGGAAAAACGATTCTTAGTCCTCAATCGTCATCAACTGGCTACGATTTAAAATAAAAATATTCATATTATAAGTTACATTTCAGAATACAATTCATAAACAAGACAGTCCTCCCAGCATGCCTTCCCGCTCACGACGACGCTATATCCTACGATGGGGAGCGGTTCACCGTCACCGCAACAGGATGGGGCGGCCTGGGATACCTGCGGGAGCTGGCCGATACCATGCAGAAGGTATAGCTACAGGGTACAGAAAAGATCCACTTTCACAAAGATTTAATATAGTCGCAAAAGTTATTACCCGAGTGGGATTTGAACCCACGACCTTCCCCTTGATACGGTCGCAAAAGTACCGTAGTAGCATGTCCCTGAGTTATTCGTCGAGTTCGATTAGAATCCGATGGCGCAGTTGGTTAGCGCGGCCCCGTATCAAGGGGAAGGTCGTGGGTTCAAATCCCACTCGGGTAATAACTTTTGGGACTATATTAAATCTTTGTGATTTTCCTTAAGTGTAGTAAACACTATAAAAACAAATAAAAATTAGATCCACTTTCTTTCTTTCCAAAGGTTATCTGAAAGAAGCCGCTTTCAGCTATATAAGACCGCTCATTGTACAGTTCTACTTTATACAGTTATTAGGTACCTATATGTTAAAATAGGTACTAGTACCGAAAATTTCAGAGGGCTAAAGTACCCATCAATATGAATAACTTTTTCTAAAAAAAATTCGAGTTTTTTCATTATTTTATTCATACTCTGACTTGTCTGGGAAACAAATTCGTGAAGCTATCAGTTACAGTGTTTTATTTTTATGAGCACTGGGTGGTCTAGTGGTAGAGGCCTCGCCATACCGGTCGTACACCAATGAGTTTTTCTGTTCAAAAATATATGTGCACAATGCCAGTACTCTCAAACGGTGATGGAAAACATCTTGAGGAAACCGGCATGTCGTGGAACCTAAAAAAGTTCTATAACATGTGTCAAGTGCTCGAAAGGAGCGTCTTGAGGCGCACTTAAAATGCTCCACACTGTTTCGAAAGAAACTAGTGACACGACAAGAGAAAGAGTGTTTCATTATGTACCTATTCTCAGGTCAGCCTCACGAAGTTCAGTGACGAGGAATGCGAAGCTATGTACCCTACCACCCGTACCTTGACGAAGGGACTAGACCATAACGGGCAAATGTGCTATGGACACAAGACCGATGTTAGGGATACTTGTAAGGTAAGATTCGATTGAATAGGTATGTTCTAGGTTAGTAAGGGCCGGTTTTTAGCATAATCATAATCATAATCATAATCATAATCATAATCATAATCATAATCATAATCTTTATTACTCTTTTGACATTTCACATGTACTTAGATACGTCAAAACAAAATAATCAATACAAAAATAATTCAAATTAATAATAACAAAACATTAAGATATACAATAAAATAAAATAAGTACAAAAGTAGGTAAATTTAAAAAACAATAATAAAATAACACTATTCAATAGGAATAGAAAATCAATAGGTAAGTCACTCACATAATTGATCACAAAATATAAATTTATCAGCCAGAGCTTCGTCAATTTTATAATAACTTTTAGATAGCAGTTATCTTTAACAAAATTAAAAAATTCAATGTCACTCTTAAGTCTGATGTCAATTGGAATATTATTGTAAAATTGAAAAGACATAAAGACAAAACTTTTTTTTGTTTTTGCTAGTCTAACAGCTGGCGTCACTAAATTGTTCTTATGTCCTGTGTTATAATTATGAAAATCCTGTTTTAATGTCATCTGACTTAAATTTTCCCTAACGTATACAATATTCTGGTAAATAAATTCACAGGTCATGGTCAAACGCGTACATTTTGACATATTTAACGGCCCTTTAATCCTTTGTTAATCTAACAGAGCATGGTGAAACCGGCCCTAAACCTCTTGATCACTTAACGGTAGGGACCAAGCCGTAAGTTTGTTGCCTGTTCTTCTAGGGTTTGGTCGCGTGGAACTGGCACCTAGAGGTATTCTCTTATCTGTGCCTAGAGTCACCTAGCTTTAAGGCGAAGACAAGAGCTAACGTGACTCTCGCTCGCACGTTTTGACATGTTGAAAGATATAAAATCACTAAACTCATTTGCATTACATGTATTCCTACTCAAAAGTTTGCTTAAATCACTTTTGAGTAGGAATTTTCATTAAGGTTTTAATTTTGATCGAAACTTGTATCGATCAAAATGAAATTTTTACTAAACTGTGTGCAGTGTGATTGCACACAAAATGGTTGATTGCGATTTTTCGAAAATGTGTTTAGTGATTTTATATTATATTTTTCAACATGTCGAAACGTGCGAGCGAGAAGTTGTTTGATAGTTGTCAGCCCCTAAAGACGTTTCAAAGTGATCCTTGTGATTTTATTGAATAAATACCTTTTGACGTTGACTTTGACTTTAACATCAGCTGGCTGATGATCACGTAACGTTGTTGCAATCAGTTTCTATATGGAACCAATAAGTATATAAAACAATATGAAAGTTTTGCGATTATCCATCAATAGAAACACCAGTTGTAATTGATCGAGTGAGCGAAGCGAACGAAGATCTTAGTTTCAACTTGGGCGATTTGGCATTTTATGTATGTATGTATGTATGTATGTATGTATGTTTGTCTGGCGATAGCTTTAGAACCGTTGATCCGATCTGCATGAAATTTGATATGTCGATAGCTTGTACTTGAGAAATTTACTGGTAAGTATATGAGTAAAATCGGATGAAGGGTTTTTGAGATATGGGGTTTTTTGAGGGGGCAAAAATAAAAAAAGTTACATAAAAAAATCAAGTTACATGTCATATGAAAGGGCTTTGTTTGGACATCCCAAAACAATTTTTACTTTTTTTTTTGGACGCTCGGTTTTTGAGATAAAACAAAAAAAGTTAAATTAAGATAACCAGCGATCCAAGAGCTCCCATCTCTAAGAGTTTCGTTGGCATCAAGGTTTTTCTACTGGTCGGCCAGTTCCTTTGCTTTTTCTTATTTTTTTTTCTTGAAATAAATTAAGGAGGTACTCAGTTCTCATAAAATGGTGACGACGACCAGGTCTGATGATGGAGCCAAGGTCTGTTCAACGGAACTCTTCAATAAATAGGCCAATAGAGTTGAAACTTGGTAACCATACCAAGTTAGTAGGCGGTAGTCAGAAAAAAGTCCAAAGATAATGTTTGGACTTGCCTCTGACTACTACGTACTCAAAGTGTTGATGCGTTCGTCGGGTCGCATCACGAGATCTCAGTTCGGGGCGAACTACTAGTCTAACTTTGTTAGCAACTGCAGCTAAAATGTAACCGCATAGCCGTCATATTTGACAGCCTTCACAGCTCAGTTGTTAGTAGCTCTGCCTTCTGCGCCGTAGGCCGTGGGTTCGATCTCCACCGAGAACAAACATTTGTGTGATGAACGTAGATGTTTGTTCTCTGTCTGGGTGTTATATAATATAAAAAGTATGTATTTACAAAAAAAAAGTATTTATTTATCTAGTATATTAGTTATTGGCTCCCATATCACAAGCTTTGGCTTAGTTTGGGGCGAGATAGTGCTGTGTGGAATGTCCACCAATATTTATTATTTATTTATTGATCGAGTGAGCGAAGCGAACGAAGATTCTAGTTTCAACTTGGTCGATTTGGCATTTTATGTATGTATGTATGTATGTATGTATGTTTGTCTGGCCATAACTTTCGAACCGTTGATCCGATCTACATGAAATTTGATAAGACGATAGCTTGTACTTGAGAAATTTACTGGTAAGTATATGAGTAAAATCGGATGAAGGGTTTTTAAGATATGGGGGTTTTTAAGGGGGCAAAAATAAAAAAAGTGACTTAAAAAAATCAAGTTACATGTCATACGAAAGGGCTTTGTTTGAACATTCCAAAACAATTTTTACTTTTTTTCTGGGACGCTCGGTTTTTGAGATACAGCAAAAAAGTTAAATTACGATAACCAGCGACCCAAGAGCTCCCATCTCTGAGAGTTTCGTTGGCGTCAAGGTTTTTCTTCTGGTCGGCCAGTTCCTTTGCTTTTTCTTATTTTTTTTTTCTTGAAATAAATTAAGGAGGTACTCAGTTCTCATAAAATGGTAACAACGACCAGGTCTGATGATGGAGCCAAGATCTGTTCAACGGAACTCTTCAATAAATAGGCCAATAGAGTTGAAACTTGGTTACCGTACCAAGTTAGTAGGCGGTAGTCAGAAAAAAGTCCAAACATAATGTTTGGATTGCCTTTGACTACCATCTACTCAAAGTTTTGGTGCGTTCGTCGGGTCACATCACGAGATCTCAGTTCGGGGCGAACTACTAGTTTACTTATTACAAACAGAAACTGATTGAAACTGCAACAAAGTTACGTGGTCACGTGATCAGCCAGCTGGTGAGATTCTGAAAAGTTTTACCCACAAGTTGTAAGCAAAAAAAACTCTGCTGTTGAAGTCTATTGGTCTATCGTTTCATCCAGAAGACCTACAACATATTTTGCTGAAATGTGTCAGAAACAATGCATTTAGATTAAGTTGTTTTGGAAGGCGATGTATGTTTGTTGGTATTTTTAATAGCATCTTGCCCCGCCAAGATGCTATTTATGTTGGCAGAATTTAATAATTACGCTACTACGCCGGTAGACTACGCCGGTTTCTGAAAGCCCGATCAAAACTAATCGGATGTTAAGTCACTCGCCATTTCAGCTATTACATCGAATCAGATAGAGATAGCAAGTGACTTGACATGCGATTAACTTTGATCGGGCTTTCAGAAACCGGCGGGCTTTAATACGAGATGTATTTTTTTTATGTTTTATTATAGGGCAGTGTGGTCGCCTAGCGACAAAGCCCTTAAAATAAATTTAAAAAAAAATCTATATGACGTTTCAAAGTGGTCCAATCCAATAGATTCACCTAGATTCACCTTGTTTTACGACATTTCAAAGTGATTTTATTGAATAAATACCTTTTGAATTTGACTTTGACTAAAATCTTTGACTCTATGTCTCCAGGGCGACAGTGGAGGTCCACTACAGACGGATAACAACCATCCTACCTGCATGCACACTCTCATCGGCGTGACGTCATACGGGCGCGAGTGCGGCTTCCAGGGCCAAGGGGGAGTCTACACCAGGGTGGCCAAGTACCTGCCGTGGATTGAAGGCGTCGTTTGGCCTTAGATCGCTACAGCAGTCACAGATTCACTACTGTAGAAATTGCATTTGTAGAAAACGCATGAGCATTAATCCGTCCTACTGTTTACAAATTATATATTTTTGTGCAGTGAAGAATAAATAAATAAAAATTACAAATCATAAGTTTTATTAGACAATTAAAGGTCCACATTGTTAGTAAAACACTTAAGTTATGGGGTTAGTACTTCATAATAAAACAGATTTCGTCCTTTGGGAGAACTTCCACACGCAAATTTGTTAGTAAAACTCATTCCACGAATGCCTCGAAGACCTAGAAAACTAAAATACTGATAAAAAGACAGACAATGATAGAAATAGAAGAGGAAAAAAAGTCACTTCACACAAAATCAAGGATTAACAGGCTGTTTAATCTAACCTTAGATGTCAAACGCGTACATTTTGACATATTTAACGGCCTTTTAATCCATTGTTAATCTAACAGAGCATGGTGAAACCGGCCCTTACTTTAAGGTTCGCTAAAGTTTCGAGTTATTTGACCAGGTTTTCATCTTTTTTGTATGTCTTTTTAGTTTTTATTCTCGTTACGTTAGATGGCGCTTCAGAATTTAATTAGATAAAGCGCCATCTAGATTCACTTTCCATACCTACTCAATCCGAGCAACATGACAAACTGATTTAGCTACTCGCTAACAGATGACTCTTTTCATGGTAGAATATTAAAACGCCTTTGCCTTTTTACACTCCAATCTACGTAGAACTTTAGTGTCTAGTCTGAATATACTTAAACTGAGATATGGCATTATGTTGGACTGCTAAATGTTTAATTTCTATAATTTTACGTGAGTTCACAACAGTTTTTAATACCAAAGAGAACGTGCACAGTAAGTACTCAAGCAATAAGTTTATAATCTGTTTATATTGACAGGTATAGGGGTGATAGATGAAAGATGAGGTTGTATGTAAAACGGAACGTTATGTTTTTTTATCCACAAATGTCATCATTACTGCTGCAGGTGAACTGCGTATTTTGATAGCTTTTTCTTTGCAAATTACTTTTTATTTGTAAATAAAATACCTTGTTCCTCTCTAAACTCTTCGAACACTAATGATACGATTCTACCCACTGCGTACACGATAAATAAAAACGAGATTTACCTATGGTCAACAAGTGTTCTAAACTTCAAAAAGTTAAACTTTGGAGTGTTTCAGTGCAAAGGAATCTTTTACTTGTGAATATAATATTCGAAAACGAAAAACGACTATGAAAATATATTATTGAATCCAACAGACGTAAGTTTTTACAGTTATTTATTCCTTTTACAGTGCATTCAGTCATAGCGCAGTCAAAGTAAGATGGCGGATGCACTATTCGTGTTATTATTTTGATTTTGTATTCGCCTGCTTTCAATAAAGAACCTCAGTTCAATATCGTCCTAATTCCTATCCTTCTAAAGTAGTAATTATTGTAAAAAAGGCATGGTAGGTAAAGAATTGGGTCAAAAAAGGTTATTGAACTTGTTCCAACTTGTTCTAATATTTTTTTGAAAACAACATAACTTGTTCTCTGTAATACTTATGAAATACAGGCCAAGTACAAAGGTAAGTACTGAGCAGTACTTCTCAATCTGAAAATATGTCTACAGCATCTTGTGAATAGGTGCATGAGTCAAAATCTTGCCCTTGATGCTGTAAAAATCATCTGATAAATGAACAAAAGCCTGCTATTAATATTCCAGTGGTACCCGTTGCTTGATTTCCTTGCTACAGTCCACGGTTTGTGATAAGTTGAGTAGCAATAGGTTAGCGTGGTATGGACATGTCATGAGGAGGGAAGAAAGTCATATTTCGAAAGAAGAGTGTTGGAAATGTGGATGGTTTTAGAAGGAGAGGCAGGCCAAAGAAAAGATGGATGTGTGAAAGATGATATGAGTAAGAAAGGAGTGAGCACTGAGATGATAAATGATAGAGGAGAGTGGAAGAAGAAAACCTGTTGTGCCGACCCCATGCAGCATGGGATAAGGGCAGGAAGATGTTGAGTCCACGGTTTGTGTGGATAGACGTAAAGTAGTCTTTTATCAGGCTATTCTGGCCTCACAGCTGAGTTGGTAGTTGCTCTGCCTGCCTACTGTGTGCATTCCCCACTAAGAATGAACAATAGTAATAAAACTTACAGCTTGGTCCGCTGAATCTTGGTGCAAGTTTCATTCGACCAAGCTTAGAAGAACACAACAAACTTATGGCTTAGTTTGTACCATTCTTCTATATGATCCTTGTTTCAAAATATTACTAGTAGTTCGCCCCGAACTGAGATCTCGTGATGCGACCCGACGAACGCACCAAAACTTTGAGTAGGTGGTAGTCAAAAGCAAGTCCAAACATTATGTTTGGACTTTTTTCTGACTACCGCCTACTAACTTGGGACGGTAACCAAGTTTCAACTCTATTGGCCTATTTATTGAAGAGTTCCGTTGAACAGACCTTGGCTCCATCATCAGACCTGGTCATTGTCACCATTTTATGAGAACTGAGTACCTCCTTAATTTATTTCAAGAAAAAAAAATAAGAAAAAGCAAAGTAACTGGCCGACCAGTAGAAAAACCTTGATTTCAACGAAACTCTTAGAGATGGGAGCTCTTGGATCGCTGGTTATCTTAATTTAACTTTTTAAATTTTATCTCGAAAACCGAGCGTTCCAAAAAAAAAGTAAAAATTGTTTTGGAATGTCCAAACAAAGCCCTTTCATATGACATATAACTTAATTTTTTTATGTAACTTTTTTTATTTTTGCCCTCTTAAAAAACCCCATATCTTAAAAACCCTTCATCCGATTTTACTCATATACTTACCAGTAAATTTCTCAAGTACAAGCTATCGACATATCAAATTTCATGGAGATCGGATCAACGGTTCTAAAGTTATCGCCAGACAAACATACATACATACATACATACATACATACATAAAATGCCAAATCGCCCAAGTTGAAACTAAGATCTTCGTTCGCTTCGCTCACTCGATCAATAATAATGAATAAAATCCAGAGTGGAGGCATATGCACCTCTGTACCACTAAATTTTTCACCATATTCTCAACTATGAAAGGCTAGTAGAGCTCTTGGTATGTGGCTTGTCTGGGAAAGTACTACCACCATACCTATTTCTGCCGCCAAGCAGCTTAACATCTGTATGCTACAAGTAGATGGAAATGGCAATGCATTGTAAGGCATGTTCCTATCATGCATGACATACAACAAGGTTTTTGTTATTGGTGATGGTTACCACCTAAAATCTTGTGATAATACAAAAGTGTGTTTTTTTTTTTTTTTGGTGTCCCTCTAACATTATCACAGCCTGTGTTTACAATTTTTTATTTTTACTATCTATTTGTTTATTTAAAAAAAAAAAAAAGAGCAACTTATTTTATATGTTTACTATTTAAATGTTGCCAATTTTAGCTATAATTTAACAAATTTATTTAACTTTTTTACTATTTCTTAAAAGAAACTACTATTCTTAAAAGAAACTACTATTTTCTACTATTTCTTCTTTCTATTTAACAAAAGAGTGTTAGGAACCAAGCTATAAGTTTGTTTGCTGTTCTTATAGGCTTTAGTCGTGTGGAAGATGTTGTCGCACCTAGAGTCACCTAGCTTTAAGACATTTCAAAGTGATCCTTGTGATTTTATTGAATAAATACTTTTTGACTTTGACTTTGCCTCAGCAAATGTATAAAAAAGAACTACTAAGCAACATTCTCATCAAATCTATAAACAACCGCTAACTGTTCTAAGGGGAATGTTTGACGCATGCTGCTGACTCTTAATTGTTCCTAATGAGTACAAATTAATCCTACAAACTCATTGTAAGCTGCGTCGGGCTTTTGAGTGGAGAATTGATTAATGTGATATTTTTAGATTCTTTCACAAGGATCACACTTTACATTACTATTCACATTTTTAAATGCTTATCATCATTCAGCGTTATTTTGTAGAAGTTCTAATAACTTTTTCATTCATCAAAAATAGATAGATAGCACTTTATTGTACACAAGGAAACATCATAAAACTAGGCGTAAAATAATGAAGTACTATGGGCGGCCTTATCGCTAAAAGCGATTTCTTTCAGGCAATCAACAAAAATATAAACAGGTCTTTTTGAGGAAGTCTAAGGGGGGTAGTCAGAGGTAAAAATCCTACTAATATTATAAAAGCGAAAGTTTATAAGTATGGATGGATGGATGGATGGATGGATGGATGTTTGTTACTCCTTCACGTAAAAACTACTGAATGGAGTTTAATGAAACTTTACAATAATATAGCTTATACATCAGAATAACATATAGGCTACAATTTATAAAGATATTGTGTGACTTATCCTGCACAGACGAAGTTGCGGGCATTAGCTTGTAAGAATATAAGTATTATATCAGCTATCTGGTTATTTTTAGATTCTTTCACAAGGATCACACTTCACATTACTATTCACATTTGCTTATCATTCAGCGTTATTTTGTAGAAGTCCTAATAACTTTTTCATTCATCAAAAATAGATAGATAGCACTTTATTGTACACAAGGAAACATCATAAATCTAGGCGTAAAATAATGAAGTACTATGGGCGGCCTTATCGCTAAAAGCGATTTCTTTCAGGCAATCAACAAATATATAAACTCAAGACTCTTTGAGGAAGTGAGGGGGGTAGTCAGAGGTAAAAATCCTACTAATATTATAAAAGCGAAAGTTTATAAGTATGGATGGATGGATGGATGGATGGATGGATGTTTGTTACTCCTTCACGTAAAAACTACTGAATGGAGTTTAATGAAACTTTACAATAATATAGCTTATACATCAGAATAACATATAGGCTACAATTTATAAAGATATTGTGTGACTTATCCTGCACAGACGAAGTCGCGGGCATCAGCTTGTAAGAATATAAGTATTATATCAGCTATCTGGTTCCCATATTACAAGCATTGCTTAGTTTGGGGCGAGATAGTGCTGTGTGGAATGTCCATAGTAATTTTTACTCATTAATTTTCTTTTAATTTTCAGATGATAGTTCGCAAAGCGAATCATTCATTGTACACCTAGATACAACACAATGGGGCAGCAGAATTCACGAAAAAGTAAGTTAATCACTTAAGGCGCAGACAACAGTCAAAAAGTCAATTTATCGCTCGCATATTTCTGAATGAAAAGATTTTTATGAATGAAAATCACTTATGTTGGTAAGCGATTCTTTTTCTTGTTTCGAAGAGTAGTAGAGCTCTTTGTGTGTGGCTCGTCCGGGGAAGAACTACCACCACACCTTTTTTTGCCGCTAAGCAGCAACATTGTGTTTCGGTTTGAAGAGTGTGGTTGCCGGTGTAATTACAGGCACATGAGGCTTAACATTGGTATGCCTCAAGTTGATGGACACAGTGCATCGTAGGGCACGTTACTCTCGGGCGTGACTTGCGAGGTAATGCTTTGCTATGCTCGACAGAAACCAGCTTAAATTGACTGGTAGTACCATCGCACCAATAAATATCTTGTAATGATGTTCGTAAGTTTGTTGGCTGTTCTTCTAGGCTTTGGTCGCGTGGAACTGGCACCTACATTCCCTACCTACATTACCTAGCTTTAAGACGTTTCAAAGTGATCCTTGTGATTTTACTGAATACCTTTTAACTTTATTTCAGCGGGCGAGTGTACGTGTGGCTGCGGTGCGTGGGAACGACGTAGATACGTCGAGTCGCCGAGCAGTGTACACAGATACGTCAGCGCGCTCACTGACAGGTGAATCTTTATAACTAGCATCTGATTCTGTGTTGCTCGTCCGGGGAAGTACTACCACCACGCCTTTTTCTGTCGCCAAGCAGCAACGCTGTGTTTCCGTTTGAAGAGTGTGGTTGCTGGTGTAATTACATGAGGCTAAGGCCCAGTTTCACCATGCTCTGTTAGTTACTAATCAAGGATTAACAGGCCGTTAAATCTAACCTTAGATGTCAAACGCGTACATTTTGACATATTTAACGGCCTTTTAATCCTTTGTTAATTTAAAAGAGCATAGTGAAACCGGCCCTTAGAGCTGATTTCACCATGCTCTGTTAGTTACTAATAAAGAATTAAGAGGCCGATAAATCTAACCTTAGATGTCAAACGTGTACATTTTGACATATTTAACGACCTTTTAATCCTTTGTTTATCTAAGAGAGCATGGTGAAACCGGCCCTTAATCTTTAAAACAACGCAACGGATTTTGATGCGGTTTTTTTTATAGAAAGAGTGATTCAAGAGGAAGGTTTATATGCATAATACAAGCATAATCTTTTAGGGATAGGGACCCACAATAACCGTGCGTAGCCGGGGCGGGTCGCTAGTAAAACATATTTTAAACTTAGCTCTGATTTCATCATGCTGTGTTAGGTTAACAAAGGATTAAAGCGCCGTTAAATATATCAAAATGTACGCGGTTGACATCTAAGGTTAGATTTAACGACCTGTTAATCCTTGATTAGTAACTAACAGAGCATGGTAAAATCAGCTCTAACGGCCGGTTTCTGAAAGCTCGATCAAAACTAATCGGATGTCAAGTCACTTGCTATCTCTATCTAATTCGATGTAATAGCTGAAATGGCGAGTGACTTGACATCCGATTAGTTTTGATCGAGCTTCAGAAACCGGCCGTTAGTCTAATAAGTTTTGAAAATCCCTAATTTTAAAATTTCGCTAGTGAAACATGTAACCCATAATATGAATGTGTACATACAGATGGAGTGGACGGGAGTGTAATTGCCGCCGCCGGCGCTGGCGTCGACAGCCGTGCGTCTGCACAGCCTATAGACGCGTCAGTGATGATAGGTAAGATTCTTCTTCTTCTTCTAAATTTCCCTAACATATTTAATAAGAAAGCATCTTCACTCACATATTATTCATAATATACTTTATGTTAAAGCTGTAGCAAACCGTATGTATTCGGTTCTGTTCTGATTAACGGGTTCGCCATCTAGGAACGAGTAACGAATCGTTACTCACGAATCCATCTCGTTACTCGCATGTTTCGTATAACCGATTCGGTTCACGCAAGTACCATTGATGCGTGTATTAAAACGTTTGCTCGTCATATGTTTTACGCATGCACGCGCTTGTTCGGTGAATTTTAAAAGTACGTTACACTTACAATTACAAAGAAAGATGTTTGTTTATTTTGGAGATTCGTCTTTATCTCGTTACTTTTACAGTTACACCTCTACTTTATGTATCATGCGTGATGTAGTACATCATGGAGACAGATGTACTATTTATGGTACATTACATTATCATATCATTTCAAATTATAAGTCACACTCATTTTGGCGACTACCAAAAAGTCATTTCTAGGAAGAACGATTTTTTAATCCTGACCGTTCTAACTTCATACAATCTCATCATCAAATTCCCAAAACGCAACGATAGCGCGTTCTAGGATCGGTACATTTTTAGCAGCGCCATCTAGTTCTGAAATACCAAAACCAATTGCGAATGTATTGATCTGTTCTTGTGTTTGTTATGTCATCTTTTGGAAGCAAAATATGTAACTTATTCATTATAATTTTGTGTCTTTCTTTTTTACGTTATCATCATCATTATCAGCCTGAAGAAGTCCACCGCTGGACTTAGGCCGCCTTTATACATTTCCAGGAAGAACGATTCTGAGCTCTTCTATCCACAGACTTACCCTGATCTTAAGGGGCTGACGACCGTCAAACAACTTCCCGCTCGCATATTTAATTTTGAAAGATATAAAATCACTAAACTAATATTTAAAAAAAAAAAAATGAAAAATATTGCAATAAATTCAGCAAAAATATTTTCAACATTTACAAAAGTTCAATACCTACCTGGCTAAAATGTATGAAACAGCTGTTTTTTCTTCGCGTTCAGTGTTGATTCCTTAGAAAAAAATATTCATATTGATGGGTACCTTAGCCCCCTGAAGTTTTAAATACAAGTATTGGAACACCTTGTATATATTTTTTTTATCTTTTGCAAAATGACGTTACAATTTCGATGGACATCACAAATGTTTCTGAAAGGATGTCTACTGTGCCTGAAGGATATCACCCGTAAGGTTTTTTATAAAAAATATTGTTTGCTCTTCAGATTGGCAGCAGTTTTGACGATAGGAGCCAGGGACTTGAGACGGGAGCTGGACGCTATTGTCATCAATTCAGGTATGCACTATATGTAGAGAGTATATTTATGAGTAGTAGAGCTCTTTGTGTGTGGCTCGTCCGGGTGCGTACTACCACCACGCCTTTTTCTGCCGCCAAGCAGCAACGCTGTGTTTCCGTTTGAAGAGTGTGGTTGCCGGTGTAATTACAGGCACATGAGGCTTAACATCTGTATGCCTCAAGTTGATGGACGCAGGGCAGCGCATCGTAGGCAGAGCTACTACCAACTGAGCTGTGAAGGCTGTCAAATTAAATATTATAAAAGTAATTGTTTATCTTTTCAGAAAGTGACGTGGCTCGAGATAATCATGACGGAGCAGAAGTCTATGTCCTCTCCGTGGCTCCAAGATCGTAAGTTTATAATCAAAGTCCAAGTTAAAATAATATCAATTGAATCACAAGTATCACATTGAAAGGTCTTAAAGCTAGGTGACTCTAGGTGCCAGTTCCACGCTGATTATTCGAAGTATTTTGTATAATTAGAAGCTGACATAAGACTGTAGTAGCGGTACTCTTACAACTTTAGTACTATTTCATTAATACCTATTATGTATTTAGTTTTAAGATAAATAAATAAAATAAATGTAAAGGAGCTGTTTCATCAATATATGGAGCCGGGGTCTGGTCTGTGTACAGTATATACACGGTGTAACTGGAAGGGTGGATCATCGGTGGCAGGGCGATGGGTGACCTCAATGCCTATCGATTTAACCCCCATGTATGTTCAGCGATATTCAGTCGTTCAAAAGTTATTCAGATTTTTATGAAATTTTAGCCAAACTCTAACTAATTATCGCTTAGCAATATAGTAACTGTTTTAACTGCTTATTTGCTTTATTTTTACTTCGTTTTCTTGCTCATCAAGATTTTATTGGTCAAGGAGAGCAACACAATGCACTAAAAATATGATGGACTGACATGCGTGAATGTCATTTTGACAACTGTTGTATAAGTCAAGCTTGAGAGTGAAAGTCATTACCGTCAAAAACAGCAACAAATCTGTCAAAAAATTAAAAAATGCAATGCGTCATATCAATTGTCATGTCAAACGTCAATTACAGACTGTCATGGCGGCTCTAAAAATGTGCGAATAGTAAGAAATTCGAACAGATCAACATTTAGTGATGACAACTTTATTAGCCTACAATATTAATGAAATTTCATTTGAATGGTAATCTTCAATTTTTTTCAAATTTTTCAATGTGGTGTCTCTCTTCTCTTGTCGTGTCACTAGTTTCTTTCGAAACAGTGTGGTGAAAGGATTTAAAATGCGCCTCAAGAGGCTCCTTTCGAGCACTTGACACACGGTGATGAGGTTTCCTCATTATGTTTTCCTTCACCGTTTGAGAGTACTGGCATTGTGCACATAAATTTTTAAACTGAAAAACTCATTGGTGTACGACCGGTTTTGAACCCACGACCTTAGGATCGGAAGGCGGGGCCGCTACGACTAGACCACTAGTGCTCTCAATGTGGGGTACATAGACCAGACACAGAATAAACCTGTCTTTTGGAAACAATAAAAAACATGTGTACAATTTCCAGATCCGATGGTGACTCTCCGCCTGAAGGCTCGTCTCAACAAAGCGAGGGTTCAATACGGCTGCCTCCGCACTTCCAAGTAAGTTTAAAGGCCAGGCACGGTAGATATCCTCTCAATAATCATGTTAACAAGTATCGACTCAATATACTTTGAGGACAACCCACCAAAGCACACTCGCTTACAATACAATAATTCTTGGGTAGGAAAGCCCAAGATAGAAAAATGGCAGACTCGGTTGGAGGCTTTCACCCCTCGTCTTCAACAAATAAAACATTATAATCATTAGGGCCAGTTTCACCATGCTCTGTTAGATTAACAAAGGATTAAAGGGCTGTTAAATATGTCAAAATGTACGCGTTTGACGGCTAAGATTAGATTTAACGACCTGTTAATCCTTGATTAGTAACTAACATAGCATGGTGAAACTGGGCCTTAATCATCAATCAATTATAACATTATAATTGACAGCCTTCACAGCTTAGTTGGTAGTAGCTCTGCCTTCTGCGCCGTAGGCCGTGGGTTCGATCCCCACACAGAACTAACATTTGTGTGATGAACATAGATGTTTGTTCCATGTCTGGGTGTTATATAATATTATAAGTATGTATTTACAAAAAAAAAGTATATATGTATTATATCAGCTATCTGGTTCCCATATTACAAGCTTTGGCTTAGTTTGGGGCTAGATAGTGCTGTGTGGAAAGTCCACCAATATTTATTTATTTATTAATCAAATAACCCGTAAGGAATTAAATACATTATTTATTTAACAAACATTTTAAGTAATGAAAATTAATAATACTACAAAAAAAAAAAACAAAAAAAAAAACGTAAAATTACAACGAATCAATCTTAAATGTTAAAATATAAATAAATTACATATTAATAATATTTAAATAAAATTTAATAATACCATATAATAATATACTACAGTACAATTCAAATTATTCAATCCAAATTATATTATTACTATATTAAGAGCTGATTTCACCATGCTCTGTTAGTTACTAATCAAGGATTAACAGGCCGTTAAATCAAACCTTAGATGTCAAACGCGTACATTTTGACATATTTAACGGCCCTTTAATCCTTTGTTAATCTAACAGAGCATGGTGAAATAAGGCCTAATTATATTACCTATAATTTATTGATGTATATTTTTATGTTACAGGTTGTGTGTGGAGGAGAGATCCGAGCCCTGCTGCTCCGAGCGCCCTCGTTGCCGCCGCATCAGTCCACCACGATCGGGAGTCCTCACGCGGGGAAGGTTCACACACAGGTATGGCTGAAACACACTTTGATCCCCAGGCATGGTAGATATACCCTCAGATCTCCTAGTACCAACTTAAGACTCTTTTAGGATGTCTAAGGGGGTCACAGGTACAAATATTCGTTGTAGTTTTTTTCGAAACAGTGTGCTGAAAGGATTTTAAGTGCGCCTCAAGAGGCTCCTGTCGAGCACTTGACACATGTTATAGAACTTCTTAGGTTCTTCGACATGCCGGTTTCCTCACGATGTTTTCCTTCACCGTTTGAGAGTACTGGCATTGTGCACATACATTTTTGAAAAAAATTCATTGGTGCACGGCTTCAAACTCACGATCTTAATAATTGGAAGGCGGGGCCGCTACCACTAGACCACCAGTGCTCTCCAGTTTTCGTAGAGCACTAATTTTAATTTGATGATGACTTTTAAAATGTAATTTACCAGATTTACCAGACAATTTACCAGATTACAAAGATTAAATAATGTAACATGTCATGATAGAAAATATAATAATACCTTAAACTTTGTAATCTGGTGGGTATTTTTATAACTACACTAGCGGCCTGTCCCAGCTTTGCATGGGTGGTCATAAATTTTTTCAACATTTTAGGATAAACTTATACCTCGCGTTCGAGCCTCGCGTCTACTTATTTCATACATTCGCACGACCCGTGCACCCGTTAACAATTTTAATTTCGTCATATCTTTTGAATGGAATGTCCGATTTGAAAAATTTAAGAAGTAATCTATAGGTATTGAAACCGTCTTAATTATGAAATGATTTATTTGGATAAGGATTAATACCAAGGTACAAATAAAGACCCTTTTCTAGCGGAGGCATTTCAATTATTTTTTTATAATAAAAGAACACTTATTGTGACATAACTATAATAGTTAGACATATGCTGTCGCGACATTTTTTGTAGATGATAACGTTTTCTACAAAATCGTAGTACATTATTTTGTTCTATCTTCAATAGTTTTCGCAGCGCACGCGATGTAAGGTTTTTTGTTTTCCACCTTGGGTTACATTATTGAAGTTTTAGTAAGGATCCCTGATTTTTTTGAAAATATAATATAGCCTATGTTACTCAGGGATAATGTAGCATTCTAATGGTGAAAGAATTTTTGAAATCGGACCAGTAGTTTTTGAGCCTATTCGTTACATACAAAAATACAAAAATACAAAAATACAAAAATACAAAAATACAAAGTTTACCTCTTTATAATATTAGTGTAGACTAGCGGGGCCTGTCCCAGCTCGCATGTGTGGACATTTTTTTTTTTCAACATATTAGGATGACCTTGATCGTGGGTTCGAGTCCCGCGGCTACTTATTTCTTACATTTGCACGCCCTTTCTCACCCGTCGCATTGCCCTGCGCGGCGCTTAGTGAGAACGCGCCACGACAAGAGAGAGACTAAACCTGTTGTTTCGTCATCAGGTGGACTACATCCACTGCCTAGTGCCGGACCTGCAGGAGATCACAGCCTGCGCCTACTACTGGGGCAAGATGGACCGCTATGAAGCGGAGCGGTTGTTGGACAACAAACCTGAAGGTAACTATCTACTGATACCACGCTCACTAACGAAGTCTTCCAAACTGACACACATCATGGGGCCGACAGTCTACAACAAACTCCCTAACACTGTAACACGGGCCTTGAGTATGCATTCATTTAAAACTAAATTAAAACTATGGCTTATTGAGCACACCTTTTATAGCTATGAAGAATTCATAGACAATAAAGGATGACTGTTATTGAATCTTTGATTGTGTTATTGTTGTTATATTGTTTTTTGTTTGTGTACTAAATTATGATGTACCCATGTTGACGTATAATGTACATCTACACTAATATTATAAAGAGGAAAGCTTTGTATTTTTGTATGTAACGAATAGGCTCAAAAACTACTGGTCCGATTTCAAAAATTCTTTCACCATTAGAATGCTACATTATCCCTGAGTAACATAGGCTATATTATATTTTCAAAAAAATCAGGGATCCTTACTAAAACTCCAATAATGTAACCCAAGGTGGAAACCAAAAACCTTACATCGCGTGCGCTGCGAAAACTATTGATGATAGAACAAAATAATGTACTACGATTTTGTAGAACACGTCATCATCTACAAAAAATGTCGCGACAGCATATGTCTAACTATTATAGTTATGTCACAATAAGTGTTCTTTTATTATAAAAAATTAATTGAAATGCTGCCGCTAGAAAAGGGTCTTTATTTGTACCTTGGTATTAATCCTTATCCAAATAAATTATTCTTATATATAATATACTTTTCATAATTAAGACGGTTTCAATACCTATAGATTACTTCTTAAATTTTTCAAATCGGACATTCCATTCAAAAGATATGACGAAATTAAAAACGTTAACGGGTCCACGGGTCACGATCGGGGTGCGATTTCACTCTCTGGCGTGCAAATGTATGAAATAAGTAGACGCGAGGCTCGAACCCACGGTCTAAGTTTATCCTAAAATGTTCAAAAAATTTATGACCACCCATGCGAAGCTGGGACAGGCCGCTAGTTATGAATAAATGACTATTATGACTATTACTATTATTATGACAGCCTTCACAGCTCAGTTGGTAGTAGCTCTGCCTTCTGCGCCGTAGGCCGTGGGTTCGATCCCCACACAGAACAAACATTTGTGTGATGTTCAAATAAATATGAATCTAAGAATAAAATAATAAAAAATAAAACTAAGGCACATTCCTTCTGTTTACTTTTTTCGCTATGAAAAATTGTTTTCAGCTAATAATGAAGGTATGACTAGAAATATACAAAGTGTAAAAACACTCCTTAAAACTTCAGGGGGCTAAAGTACCCATCAATATGAATAACTTTTTCTAAGTAACCAACACTGTGAACGCGAAAAAAAAAACAGATGTTCACAGTGTTGGTTCCTTAGAAAAAGTTATTCATATTGATGGGTACTTTAGTTCCCTGAAGTTTTCGGGAGTGGTATTTGAATACCCTGTATAATAATAATTTTAATAAATAAATATTGGTAGACTTTCCACACAGCACTATTCCAAAGCTTGTGATATGGGAACCAGATAGCTGATATACTACTTATATAAGTACTTTTTTTTGTAAATATTTAAAATATTATATAACACCCAGAGAACAAACATCTAAGTTCATCACACAAATGTTTGTTCTGTGTGGGGATCGAACCCACGGCCTACGGCGCAGAAATCAGATATACTACCAACTGAGCTGTGAAGGCTGTTGCAAACGTTTTAAGAAATAAATAAATTAGCAATGTGGCTACATAATGATGAATATCTTAAACATTTAGAGATTTGCACCATTGCATTTGCATTATCTTGCACTGTATGTATGTAACTATGTTTGTTTGGGTGGAATCTTGCAACTCAATTTTGAAGCAGATATCTTCAACCGATTGAGCTGAAATTTTGTATAAACATTTAGTTTTTAAGAGTAGTAGAGCTCTTTGTGTGTGGCTCGTCCGGGGATGTACTACCACCACGCATTTTCCTGCCGCCAAGCAGCAACGCTGTGTTTCGGTTTGAAGAGTGTGGTTGCCGGTGTAATTACAGGCACATGAGGCTTAACATCTGTATGCCTCAAGTTGATGGACGCAGGGCAGTGCATCGTAGAGCACGTTCCTATAGTGCGTGACTTACGAGGCAATGCTTTGGTTGCGATAGTTACCACTTAACATCAGATGGGCCATCTGCTTGTTCCATCAGCTAGTTGTATAAAAAAAAATAGTTTGGGTGACAACGCATGGTGAGCTGTGACGTCATTCTAAATCCAACAACTTGGTTCCCCCATCCCCATTCTACCAACGGACCACCAGACGTACGGAAATGAGACATCCAGTCATGGTTGTCATACATACTGCCCGCACAAAGCGCTTTGCTTCAACTTTTATAATGCGAACAGCCAAAGAGTGGAATTCCTTACCGGCGTCTGTTTTTCCGAATGCCTATAATTTGAATGTTTCCAAGAGACGAGTGAAAAGGTATCATCTAGGTAAGCGTGCCACACCGTAGACCGCGTCGTCACTTGACATCAGGTGAGATTCCGGTCTAACGTTTTACCTATAAAATGTAAAAAAAAAACATGGCGGACGGGTTATTTAAATTTAGGCCTGGTTTCACCATGCTCTGTTAGTTACTAATCAAGGATTAACAGGCCGTTTAATCTAACCTTAGATGTCTACCGCATACATTTTGACATATTTAACGGCCCTTTAATCCTTTGTTAATCTAACAGAGCGTGGTGAAACCGGCCCTAATGCTCGATAGGAGCTTTAGAGCTGATTTTACTATGCTCTATTAGATTAACAAAGGATTAAAGGGCCGTTAAATATGTCAAAATTTACGCGTTTGACATTTATTTATTTCCAAAAAAGACCTCGTACAGACCCCTAACCTATCTAAACTTAAAATTAACAATACATAGGTATAAAACAACTAAGGTTAGATTTAACGGCCTGTTAATCCTTGATTAATAACTAACAGAGCATGGTGAAATCAGCTGCTAGGCCTTTCACCACACTGTTTCGAAAGAAACTAGTGACACTATATGAAGAAAGTAAAATTACATTCTCATTGTCATATTTTCCAGGCACGTTCCTTCTCCGTGATTCGGCCCAAGAAGAGCATTTATTCTCCGTGTCGTTCCGCAAGTACGGGCGCTCCCTGCACGCGAGGATAGAACACTATCAACATCGGTTCAGCTTCGATTCTCACGACCCCGCCGTGTTCGCCGCTGACACCGTCACTAAACTCATCGATCATTATAAGGTAATTTTATTTATTTTATCTATTTATTATATATTTATTTATTTGTACTCTCTGAAATCAATACTTGTATGAAACAGCTGTTTTTTTTAAGTGTTGGTTCCTTAGAAAAAGTCATTCATATTGATGGGTACTTTAGTCCCCTAAAGTTTTAAACACAAGAATTGGAACACCTTGTATAAATGCAAATGAGGCAGAGTCGAGAGCCCTGGTGGTCTAGTGGTAGCGGCCCCGCCTTCCGATCCTAAGGTCGTGGGTTCGAAAGAGGTAGTGCACCAATGAGTTTTTCTGTTCAAAAATTTATGTGCACAATGCCAGTACTCAAACGGTGAAGGAAAACATCGGAAGGAAACCGACATGTCGTGGAACCAAAGTTCTATAACATGTGTCAAGTGCTCGAAAGGAGCCTCTTGAGGAGCACTTAAAATCCTTTCAACACACTGTTTCGAAAGAAACTAGTGATACGACAAGAGAGAGAGAGTCCTACGAAAACCATTTAACCAAAGTTTATGTATCTATAGTCAAACAATTAAGCTTAGGTTGTACACAACCTAGCAGCAGCTACGGGTCATTGTGACCTCAACTACGGGTCATTGTGACCTCAACTATCATCTTCTCAAGACAGGAGCGACAGACAGTGACCTTTGTCGCGGCTGTCTACAGGAAAAAGAAACAGTAGAGCATGTAGTACTGCATTGCTCTGCAACAAACGAAGCCAGATTCAAAACGGGGCTGCAGGAGCTGATCGAGTCTTGCTCCCCTGCATCCATATCATCATCATCGGGGATGCTGGAACATTGCTGCCACCAACCCAAAGTCCTGCTCCGCTACTTTAAGGAGCTGGGCTGGCTGGGGTGAGGTTAGCAGGGGGATGCACAATACACCCCACTGCGGGACGTCCGTGCAGATCTCATTCCCCCACCGTGAATTAGAATTAGAATTAGAATTAGCAGCAGCTAGCAACGCTGTGTTTCCGTTTGAAGAGTGTGGATGCCCGTGAAATTGCACATGTGAGGCTTAACATCTGCATGCCTCATGCTAGGTGATGGTTACCACTTAACATCAGGCCATCTGCTTGTTCTATCGGCAAGTTAAAAAGGGGTGTGTCCAATATAAATGTATTTTCTTTATTCTTTCTATCTAAATGTAACTGCTCGCAGGACCCTGCTTGTGTGATGTTCTTCGAGCCGATGCTGACAGCTCCCCTCCCCCGCGCGCGCCCCTTCGCGCTGCAGCAGCTCGCCCGGGCCGCTATCGTCTCCACTGTCACTTACGACGGTAAGCAAGCTACCATCCCTCCTACCACCACAGTCCTATTCCAGAAATCTCCTGAACTTCCACGGGTTTGCTGGCCTTTTTCTCCACTCTCACTTATGATGGTAAGCAAGCCTACCATCCATCCTACCACGACCGTCCTACGACCACCGTCCTACCACCAGCGTCCTACTACCACCGTCCTACCGGCATATTCCAGAAATCTCCTATGACTACCACGGGTTTGCAAGCAAGCAAACCTACCTTCCGTCCTATCACCACCGTCCTACCGGCATTCCAGAAATCTCAAAGATTTCTTAAGTTCAAAATTAAGCATTTTGGTCTACATACTGTAAGCCTACTATAATTTTCAATAAATAATTAAGTAAATAAAATAATAAATAAATAAATATTGGTAGACTTTCCACACAGCACTATCTATCCCCAAACTAAGCCAAAGCTTGTAAAATGGGAACCTGATAGCTGATATAATACATAATATACTTTTTTTTGTAAATACATACTTATAATACATATGAACACCCAGACAGAGAACAAACATCTATGTTCATCACACAAATGTTTGTTCTGTGTGGGGATCGAACCCACGGCCTACGGCGCAGAAGGCAGAGCTACTACCAACTGAGCTGTGAAGGCTGTCAAATTAGATATATAGATAAAAATCCAATGAATGAATATATAAAATATAATATTATATTTACAGGTGTGGAGCAATTACCGTTGCCGGGTCGCGTCCGCGCCTACCTAA
Source organism: Chloroclysta siterata (assembly GCA_932294275.1). Taxonomy (NCBI): domain Eukaryota; kingdom Metazoa; phylum Arthropoda; class Insecta; order Lepidoptera; family Geometridae; genus Chloroclysta; species Chloroclysta siterata. The sequence goes on along the minus strand of OW028595.1, from coordinate 817,561 downwards.
AGGAGTACCACTACAGACAACGCGTGCGGGTTCGGACCCTAGACCCGGCGCTGTACCACCAGTGACACATATACTCACAGCCTCATGTCCTCACAGCCTCATATCCTCTCCTCGAAGACAGGAGCTTGAGGTCCGAGAGGAATAGGTTATGGGTTCATCGGTGAAGTTGACAAACCTATACTTAGAGCCTCGATATAACCTCTCATATCCACTTCATTATAAAGAGGGCTGGAGAGATGCCTCAAGATGCCTCAAGACGCTTGAAGTTGGAGAGGAATAGGTTATGGGTTCAGCGGTGAAGTTGACAAACCTATACTCACAGCCTCAACATAACTTCTCATCTACCCACTTCACATCTAGAGAGATGCCTCAACATACTTGATTTCGGAGAGGAATAGGTTATGGGTCCAGCGGAGAAGTTGACAAACCTCGTCATAAACTCATCTATCTTTCCAACCTCTCATCCTCTGAGGCAATGCCTCAAGGAAATGCTTGAAGTCAAAGAGGCAAAGGTTATGGGCCTTATTCATATTCCCTGCCATATTATAGCGGCTCTATAGAGTATACATGTCACAGTCACTTTCATGCCAACGAAAAGAGACAGCAACAGACTTATCGGTCTGATAAGCTAATGGAGCGCTCAGCGACCAATATTAATAAGACGGAGTCTAATGGTGAACATGGTAGTTGTCAAGTAAATTGGTTATGGGTTATGTGAAAGTGAAATAGGTTATGGGCACTGCGGTGATAAAGATGGTTGACAAGTGAATTTGTAGGTTATGGGTTAAGTTGTGAAAGTAAAAGTGACAACTCAAGTGATAAGTTAAGTGGTAGGTTATGGGCCCGGTGGTGAAATAATAAGACTAGTTAAAGAGAAGTGAGTTACAAGTAGTTTAAAATCCAGTTTTGGAAATTAGAATAATTTTAAAGTAAAAAAAACAGGTTATGGGCCTAGTGGTAGAATGATAGAAAAGTGAAATCACAAGTCAGATTTGATACTAAAAATAATGAACAAAATTACGTGCGATTATGAAAGAAACAAAAAAATTACAATAAAGACGAGTATTTACAAAATGTACAAAACATGAAACAGTTGGAATATCTGCAGACAGTTGCAAACGATCTAGAGATAGCTCAACGGATCCGATTCAGTGCCAATTGGAATCCTTAGTAACTGATTCAATTAAATTTTTGGGTAATCAATTTTGTGAGTCATTACATTGGTCTAAAAATAAGAATAATTGGTTGAAGCGACTATTGTTAATTATGGGCCCAGTAAAAAGATGGTTACAAACTTTTGCTAACCAAGACACCTGAGGGAATGTCTACCGTGCCTGGGTTGGTGAGCCTATTATAACCTTTGACATCTTCATAGAATCTTCAAGAATGCTAGGCGCATACCAAAATATCTGAGGATGTCTACCGTGACTGGGCCCAGTCCACTATCTGTATGTAATACTACTAACTTCGTTGTAGAAATATAAGCATAGTCTATAAATTTGAAATACAATTTAGATATAAATACCTAGATATAAATAAAAAAAAAGTATTTTTGAAATTATGTAAATATTTTGATGAAGTTTAGAGTATTATGGTTATATTAGTTGTATTTAAATATAATATAATATTTAAATATATTTTATACAAGGTGTTCTAATACTTTATTAAAACTTCAGGGGGCTTCAGCTCAGTTGGTAGTAGCTCTGCCTTCTGCGCTGTAGGCCGTGGGTTCGATCCCCACACAGAACAAACATTTGTGTGGTGAACATAGATGTTTGTTCTCTGTCTGGGTGTTATATTATATTATAAGTATGTATTTACAAAAAAAAAGTATACATGTATTATATCAGCTATCTGGTTCCCGTATTAAGCTTTGGCTTAGTTTGGGGCTAGATAGTGTTGTGTTTATAGTCCACCAATATTTATTTATTTAATATGAATAACTTTTTCTAAGGAACAAAACTGTGAACGCGAAAAAAAAAACAGCTGTTTCATACATTTTAGCCAGGTAGGTATTGAACTTTTGTATGAAACAGCTGCTTTTTTTCGCGTTCACTGTGTTGGTTCCGTAGAAAAAGTTATTCATATTGATGGGTTACTTTAGCCCCCTGAAGTTTTAAGTACAAGTATTGGAACACCTTGTATATTTAACTATGTTCGCGTCAAGTAATTTGCATACAAAGCGTTGTAAAAAAAAATTAAATGGTGATGTTAATCTATAAATCAAAGTCAAAAGGTATTTATTCAATAAAATCACAAGGATCACTTTGAAACGTCTTAAAGCTAGGTGACTCTAGGTGCCAGTTCCACGCGACCAAAGCCTAGAAGAACAGGCAACAAACTTATGGCTTGGTTCCTACCGTGCTTTTGTATGATCCTTGTTAAGGCGAATACAAGAGCTAATGTGACTCTCGCTCGCACGTTTCGACATGTTGAAAGATATAAAATCACTAAACTCATTTTCGAAAAATCGCAATCAACCATTTTGTGTGCAATCACATTGCACACAGTTTAGTAAAAAAATCATTGTCTCGTAAGTCACGCACGATAGGAACGTACCCTACGATGCACTGCTCTGCGTCCATCAACTTGAGGCATACAGATGTTAAGCCTCATGTGTCTGTAATTACACCGGCAACCACACTCTTCAAACCGAAACACAGCAACGCTGCTTGGCGGCAGAAAAAGGCATCTTTCAACATGTCGAAACGTGCGAGCGAAAGTCACATTAGCTCTTGTTTTCGCCTTTAATACTATAATAATGAAGCTCCAGTGTATATCTCTCACGAGTGTGAGTGAGATAAGTATACAACGTGTAACATAATACCCCTATAAGGCCAAAGACCAAGTGATCAGACCAAGCACTGGAATACTTTGACGTGTTCAAAGTTTGAATACTTCGTTTTCGAAATTCCCATACAAAAGTTAAATTAATCTCAGAAATTTGCAACAACCCTGATAATGTGTACGTGATCTTGGTACATACGCTATTTGCGTTTACTAATTGGTGGCAGTTCTGTTACCTATTTTATCTACAGTTCACAATTATAAGTCAAAAAACAGCTGTAAATAAGTCTGCGTCATGTTGTGTTAGTTTCATTTTGGCGGAAAGTTTAAGAGGCATTTCATGAATGAAAAATTTCGAAATTTCAAAAGTCTTATATTAATAGATATTACTATTACTAAACGAGAGTACTGGGTGGTCTAGTGGTAGCGGCCCCGCCTTCCGATCCTAAGGTCGTGGCTTCGAAACCGGTCGTGCAGCAATGAGTTTTTCTGTTCAAAAATGTATGTGCACAATGCCAGTACTCTCAAAACGTAGAACCTAAAAAGTTCTATAACATGTGTCAAGTGCTCGAAAGGAGCCTCTTGAGGCGCACTTAAAATCCTTTCACCACACTGTTTTGAAAGAAACTAGTGACACGACAAGAGAAATAGATATTCGCCATGAGCTGTAGAATACCCTGCTTCCGGGGTTATAGGGGTATTATGTTACACGTTGTATATATAATTTCAACATACTATTGTGAGTGAGAGGGTAAAAAACGTCGCCATTTCTTTTTTGACGTATATTTTGTGATCACAAATTGTAAATCTCAGTATATAAGTTAAAACAATGTATATGGAATGTATATAAAATTAAGTTTTCTGTGTTTATTTACACTTTTTATATTTAATAGCATTCTAAAAGTTATTTTATAAAAAGAAGCAGTAGCAGTCAAAATGCGTTGTTGCTTGATTAAGACGCTGACTACCGTTGATTTACTTCTCGCCCGCACATTACAACATTTTTCGGAGATGAAAATGAAGTTATGAAAAATAGCAAACCTTTCGGAAAATAGTATAAGAAATATTTCATTTTGATTTAAAAAAGTTTTGCTACAAAATAAAATATGCTAGTTTTAAAACTTGTTTGGAACTAAATTATACATTAATTGAACATTTGTAATTATATTAAAATAAATATTGGTGGACATTCCACACAGCACTATCTCGCCCCAAACCAAGCCAAAGCTTGTAATATGGGAACCAGATAGCTGATAATACCTAAATACTTTTCTTTGTAAATACATACTTATAATATTGTATAACACCCAGACAGAGAACAAACATCTATGTTCATCACACAAATGTTTGTTCTGTGTGGGGATCGAACCCACGGCCTACGGCGCAGAAGGCAGAGCTACTATCAACTGAGCTGTGAAGGCTGTCAATTCTTCGATCTTTATTGTTTCAGATTTATCCTACATTCAGTGATTTTTTATATCTTCAGAAATGTTAAAATACGCGAGCGAGGAGTTTGGCGGTTATCAGCCTCTTAAAAGATTTAAGAAAAATCGATTTTACGGCACATTGTATTCTTAACTATTCCTAATTTATGTGGCATTTTTAAGTGTAACCTTGTTAATAGTCGTATTTAAACCTCTGACAGCTAAAATGGCGGATAAAACTCTTGTATTTTAAACCCAAAGGGGGTATTTATTAATTACGTGAGATTTTTCGACCCCCCTCTTCCCTTGATGAGACGGCGTGAGATTTTGCTCGACCCCCTCTGTCACGTATCACGTTGGTTGTATGGGAGCCCTCTTAAATATTTTATTCTGTTTTTTAGTATCTGTTGTTATAGCGGCAACAGAAATACATCATCTGTGAAAATTTCAAATGTCTTATCACGGTTCATGAGATACTGCCTGGTGACAGACGGACGGACAGCGGAGTCTTAGTAATAGGGTCCCGTTTTACCCTTTGGGTACGAAACCCTAAAACGGTAGAGGTAATTAAATTCATACGACACCACACGCTACGCTTCAAACTAGCTAGACGCGCACTACGCTAAACGCGAAAGTTTGTAAGTATGGATGGATGGATGGAGGGATGGATGGATGTTTGTTACTCTTTCACCTAAAAACTACGGAATGGATTTTAATGAAACTTTACAATAATATAGCTTATACATCAGAATAACACATAGGCTACAATTTATAAAGATATTGTGTGACTAATCATGCACAGACGAAGTCGCGGGCACCAGCTTGTACTTCATGTAATTAATAGATGCCCCCAAAAGAGTTTTATAAAGCTTCTTAGATAAATGTTACAGAGAACTAGTTATAGATAAAAACCATCACATTAAGTTAAGGAGGTAATGCATAGATTTGCCTAGGATACCTTTTTTTTATACAACCTGATGTTAAGTGGTAACCATCACCTATAACAAAGCATTGCAAGTCACGCACGATAGGAACGTGCCCTACGATGCACTGCCCTGCGTCCATCAACTTGAGGCATACAGATGTTAAGCCTCATGTGCCTGTAATTACACCGGCAACCACACTCTTCAAACCGAAACACAGCGTTGCTGCTTGGCGGCAGAAGGCGGCGTGGTGGTAGTACTTCCCCGGACGAGCCACACACAAACAGCTCTACTAATCTTATTTGTAATTTGTTTGCGATTTTTCAAAACTAGATTCAAAAATCTTGAAATGTGCGAGCCAGAAGTTGTTTGACAGTTGTCATACTCATAAGCCTTAATTACCTTATAACCTAGCTCTTGTAGTTTAAGGGCCGGTTTCACCATGCTCTGTTAGTTACTAATCAAGGATCAAATGACCGTTAAATCTAACCTTAGCTGTCAAACGCGTACATTTTGACATATTTAACGGCCCTTTAATCCTTTGTTAATCTAACAGAGCATGGTGAAACCAGCCCTAAAGATTTTCGCAAATACCTTCTAATTTAAAACTTTAGTCTCATGTTAAAAAAATAATATTAAGAGCCGATTTCGACATGCTCTGTTAGATTAACAAAGGATTAAAGGGCCGTTAAATATGTCAAAATGTAAGCGTTTGATATCTAAGGTTAGATTTATGGGCCTGTTAATCCTTTATTAGTAACTAACAGAGCATGGTGAAACCAGCATTCAAGTTCTTAACGTTTTCATTGTCGCTTGATAAAGGTGCGTTAGTTATCAGTTATATTTAAAATTATTTTTAAACATTGTTTAAAATTAGCAATACAATAAGTACTGTTTAACTTTTCCTCTCTTTTGTACTCTTTCTCTCTTGTCGTGTGACTAGTTTCTTTCGAAACAGTGTGGTGAAAAGATTTTAAGAGCGCCTCAAGAGGCTCCTTTCGAGCACTTGACACATGTTATAGAACTTGTTAGGTTTTACGACATGCCGGTTTCCTCACGATGTTTTCCTTCACTGTTTAAGAATACGGGCATTGTGCACATCCATTTTTGAACAGAAAAACTCATTGGTGCACGCCCGGCTTCGAACCCACGACCTGAGGATCGGAAGGCTACCACTACCACTACACCACCAGTGCTCTTTTATACTAAATTCTTCCAAATGTTTTATTTATTTAAAACTTTCACAAAAAACAATGTAGTGCTAGGAGGACTTAATGCTAATAGCATTGTTTACCAGTCAGCCTGGGCAAAAATATAGTGAAGGTGTTATGCTTTGTATCCAATGTATTTATCAATGATCTTTAGAGATGTGTGAATGACTACCTTGAGAGATTGATGGGATGTCTACCATGAATTGGGTTATTAATGCCTCAATACGACGTTGCAATGATCTTTTTTGCAAAAATTTTAACAAGTTCTATAATAGTCTGATAACTAAAATGCCGTTAAAACAGCGATTATGTAATGTTAGATTTTAATGTGGTTTATCATTTCGCCTTGTACCTAGATGTATTATTATATTAATTTGTATATTGACTTGTAAGTAGATATAATATGTAATCGGTTTAATGTTCACGCCCAGCGTACAAACAAAATATACCTTTATTTTAAAGTATGTTGGTTTTTATTTAACTAGTGGTTCGCCCCGAACTGAGATCTCGTGATGCGATCCGACGAACGCACCTAAACTTTGAGCAGGTGGTATTCAGCGGCAAGTCCAAACGTTATGTTTGGACTTTTTTCTGACTACCGCTTATTAACTTGGTATGTTATCCAAGTTTCAACTCTATTGGCCTATTAATTGAAGAGTTCCGTTGAACAGACCTTGGCTCCATCATCAGACCTGGTCGTTGTCACCATTTTATGAGAACTGAGTAACTTCTTAATTTATTTCAAGAAAAAAATATAAAAATAAGAAAAAGCAAAGGAACTGGACGACCAGTAGAAAAACCTTGATTTCAACGAAACTCTTAGAGATGGGAGCTCTTGGATTGCTGGTTATCTTAATTTAAATTTTTTGTTGTATCTCAAAAACCGAGCGTCCCAGAAAAAAAGTAAAAATTGTATTGGAATGTCCAAACAAAGCCCTTTCATATGACATGTAACTTGATTTCATAAGTAACTTTTTTAATTTTTGCCCCTTTAAAAACCCCATATCTTAATAACCCTTCAACCGATTTTACTCATATACTTACTAGTAAATTTCTCAAGTATAAGCTATTGACTTATCAATTTCATGCAGATCGGATCAACGGTTCGAAAGTTATGGCCAGACAAACATACATACATACATAAAATGCCAAATCACCCAAGTTTAAACTAGAATCTTCGCTCACTCGATCAATTAAATACCAGCCTCTTGTCAAATAGGCATTTAGTTTCAGCATTCAGTTTAGTCATTAGGATCACATAAGGCGAGGACTTCTGACACCGTTTTAGGTATCTTAAGGCATGTAGATTTATTTAGGAAAATAAATTAATAATACATAACACTTCCAGCAGATGAAATGAAACAATTAAATATATCTAACATCTTTTAATACATCAAATAATAAATAAATATTATATTATTAAAAGCGCATGCTATGCCGACGAGCAGTTAATGTAAGCAACACATCTTGTACAGTCAGTGTCATAATTTAAGTAACAAATCGATATAGTAATAATTGGCGATAATTTGCTTAATAATTTGCGTGTTTTTTTAATAAACACGTTTGAAAACGAATAACATTAAAGATATCAAGAGCGTCGCCAGCCCATGGCCCAGGGGGGGGGGGGTCAATGAGAAAAACATGAATTGTAGGTAAGAGCATGAAGCTATACAGCTTGTAGCGCGAGTCTTTGCCTCTATGGCGATTGTAATAAGAATGGTTCCAACTTAGGCCTTAGGACTTTGTTTTTTTTTGCAGTTGGCTACTTTTTTTTTTTTTTATCTCTAGGGGGGGCAGCTGCCCCTCCCTGCCCCCCTTGGCGACGCTTTGCATGTATTATTACACAAAAAAGAAGTACACAGGCGAACTTAATGCTACTTTGCATTTTCTTTCAGATACATGTAAAGTGGAGTGGGTGGTAGTGCTTTATGAGACAAAAAGAGAGAAACATTATACATATACCCACATAATTACTTATATAAATATTTATCTTCAATACATACATACCCACAAACGAATATAATACTTACCATATACTATATGTGAATAGCGTTATTATTAGATGGCGTTGTGTAGCTTGATTTGTATCCGTGTGTAGATATTAGTTTAAAAATAAACGCTTTTGCTATAAACTTTATGACACTGGCTGTAGTTACAATAATAACTTAAAGCTTAATACCTTACATTACATACTTCAAATAGGGCAAATTAAAAAAAACTACACGTGGAAGAATAATAAAAAATATTGGTATATAACTTGAAACAGCGCCATCTATCCAATCAAAGTGAAACTTTTACAAAGGAAACTAAATATCAGAGCATATAGTTAGATATAATTTTGACATTTTTCTTTTTGGACATTATTCGTGCAAATCTATTTCTTATCCCTAGGCCCGGTAGACATTTTCTCAGATATCTTGGTACTTATCTAGGTCTACCAACATGTTTATAGGATGTAGTCAGAGGTACTTACGAATATTACATTACACACATTTTACAGTATTTGGTATTTCATGACAATGTATCCAATCTTTAGGCCCAGTTTCACCATGCTCTGTTAGTTACTAATCAAGGATTAACAGGCCGTTAAATCTAACCTTAGCTGTCAAACGCATACATTTTGACATATTATTTAACGGCCCTTTAATCCTTTGTTAATCTAACAGAGCTTGGTGAAACCGGCCCTTAGTTTATAGTAAAAAGATTAACAATTTACGGAAGAAAATGCCACTAGCGGTCACCCATCCAAATGGAAACAATGAACGTTGCATCGATAGTTTTTTTTCAATTTGCCCTATTCAATTAATCAATAAATAATACTGATATTAAATTAGGTCGACGAAATGCGTTGTACAGTATTAAAACCACGCGTCAATATTAATCCAAAATGGCGACTATACCTCTTACTAGTGCGAGTGAGACGGAACTATTGCCAACCGCAGTGTGTGAGCGAGATGTAATTAGCGCCACCATTTTAGATCAACTTTTGGCGCGAATTAAATAAAAAAATCCATAGTCGTAGAAATAAATACGGAATGCTTAACATTTATAAATCTTAACCGCCTTTTAATCGCTCCATAACGTAATGTTAGCTAAAATACACGTATTCGTAGTTTCTGTAAATACCTACATAAATTTAGATTCATCAGAAATAAAATAAAAAAAAGACGAAGAAGCACGTATTAGCAGTTTTTTTTTTACTGTAGAAGGTAGAAGTAGTTAAAGATCATGATATCTAACAAGGCGCTATGAAGCGATTTTCTTAGGTTAGATTTTGACAGTTTATTATACATAAGACTAAAATCTACTAATTTACATTAAAAATATACTTAGATAGCGCGATAGCTCTTAGAATGAGCTTAAAAGCTAAGCTTATTAACCTTTCAAACCCCGGTCAAGAGCAAATTAAATTAATAATTTTCAACGTATTTCTGTTATTTTATTAACCCTTCGACGATGAAGATTATAGATTTTTTTACATATTAGGCAGACGTGTTAAGAGCCAAATCATCATTCAGCCAACACCATTTCAAATAAATATATTATTAAAATTCACTTAAACATTGGAACTAAAAAATAATATGAAATGAAACATAGGTACATGTATTTTTATGTTCTTATTTTAAAACAAACATTTAAAACAAAAGTAAAGTTAGAAATTCCCTCAGGATGTTATTAGGGTAGACAGAGGAAATCCAAACATTAAATTATTTAATTGAAGTAAAATTTGTATTGTATTTAATATTTTTCTTCAAAGTTCGAGGGTGTAATAAAAAAAACTTATATTTGAGTATTAATTAAAATTAATAAAAAATCATGTAAGATTTGTATTGTTTTTAATATTTTTCTTCAAAGTTATAGTCTAGGGTCTAATTTTATCATTCCTTTTATATTTTGAGTATAAATTAATAAAAAAACAAGAAATCTAGACTCTATAGGCAAGATATAAAGGTACATGGCAGCAGTTAACTTACTTCTAATATTATTAATTCTACTTACACAACAAAATAATAATAATATTATTAATAAATAATATATAATTATGAACACAATATTTAATAATAAAACCCGAATTAATTTGAGTACAATTTTTACATTACTTACCGAAATTCTACGTGGTTAATGGCAACATTATTTTGTTTTTGAAAATGTGTTTAGAAAAAGGAGTAGGTTTACAAATGTAATTGTTAGGCACGGTAGATATCCCGTCAGATCCTACAGACGCGTAGTCGCGCAGGTGGTTGCTATTTTTGACGTAAAAAAACCCGCAAATGAATAAAAAATGATAATTATAAACTTGATATATTTGCTGAATTGTGTGTAATGTTATAGCACACAACTTAGTTGATATAGATGTTTCATAAATAAGTGTTCATGTTATATCTGTCAATAAGTAAAAATGTGCGAGCGGGAAGTTGTTTGGCGGTTGTCAGCCCCTTAAGTTAAGGGGTATATAAGCGAACCCAAAAAGGAAACCGCCTTTAATATTGGCCGCTAGTTAATTCTGTAACTGCAAAATTATGTAGTTTGTGACCTTAATTTGTGTCTACGTTCATTTGACAGTTAACTAACTGTCAAATTCAATGTTGCCATACTAAAAGTTTTATAGAAAAAACATTAGTCAAAAAGTGGGGGTCTAGTAGGCCGCTAATTGGTTAAATTCATGCTTAATTTTAAATTCGTTTATTATTGTGTTTATTTGCAATAATATTGTTTTTAGATGAATGGAAGGGTGCATGGATCTTTTGGATAAAATTGTGGTGTGTTTTTTTGTGTTTAGGTTAAAAGGTTTTTTTCTGTGACGAATTAAATCTCATTGGTATTTTAGTCTGAGTGAACAAACATTTTCGCGGTCATTTCTGAGTATCGAGTATATTTCTGAGTAGACGTTTCTGAGTACACTTAACAGTTATTCCTTAGTATAACGAGTATTTTTGAGTATGACAGTATGTTTCTCAGTAGTATCGCGGATGATACTGAGTTCATTACATATATTTCTGATTAAATTTGTTTCTGAGGAAGTATAAAAGATGGGTACAAATATATCTAAATACCTAAACGACAAACATCTTCTGAGTAACATTCCCGGAAATTACTGAGTACACTACATACACTTTTGAATAACACCCACGGTTATTTCTGAGTAAATTCACGAATACTTCTGAGTAAACTACGAACACCCAGATATTTCTGAGTAAACTACGAATACTCCCGGTCATTTCTGAGTAGGCTACGGATCCTCCCGGACATTTCTGGGTAAACTACGGATATTCACGGATACTTCTGCGTAAACTACGGATATCCCCGGATACTTCTACGTGGCTAGTGTAGAAAGGGGCTGGTGCGAGGGCACTTCTTGCCACACGCACACTTGCGAACTATCTCTATGTCTTTGGTGTAGCGGGTTCCGTCGGCGCACACGAGGCGGATCTGGAAACAATAAAAATATAAAATGAATTATCATGTTTTCAAAAATTTACGAAGAGTTCTTTTTTATACTAGGTACCTTCTTGCTAATTTTTTTTAAACTACAGTGGGATGGTACTGGAACAAGCGGATGGCCCACCTTATGTTAAGTGGTAACCATCATCTATAACAAAGCATTGCCTTGCAATGCACGCATGATAGGAACGTGCTCTACGTACTATCCTGCGTCCATCAACTTGAGGCATGCAGAATGTATCTCACCTTCCTCTTCTTAGTCTTCCTCGGTGCGCAGCAGTGTCTGGCTGCGCACGCCGCCTTAACGCATCTCGCGCCGCGGACCGCTCGGCGACTGCGACAGGCGCCCTCCGTTATAAACTCGCGTGTCGGCTCCTTAAATAAAGATAATAAAATAATATTTTAACAAAAAACCGGCCAAGTGCGAGTCGGACTCACGCACGAAGGGTTTCGTACCATTATCTAAAATAACGGCATTAAATCACCGTTTATTGTATGAGCCCCTTAAATATATTTTTTTTCTATTTTTTTGTATTTGTTGTTATAGCGGCAACAGTAATACATCATCTGTGAAAATTTCAACAGTCTACCTATCACCGTTCATGAGATACAGCCTGGTGACAGCGGAGTCTTAGTAATAGGGTCCCGTGTTACCCTTTGCGTACGAAACCCTAAAAATAAAAAGTTAAACATATAGTCGAATTGAGAACCTCCTTTTTTGAAGTCGGTTAACAAGACTAGTTAAATGTTGTGAAGTAAAAACTTACCTTTCTACATCCGGTGGCCGAGGCGTTGGCTGGTGAGTGTTCCATCTGCTGCTTGTGTGACGGGGCTGCTGTAATAAAAACGATTCCAGAAATAATAATAAATAATAATTTACTTTTTATTGTATCTTATTTTCAATTTCTGGTGACATTTTATTTAATTATTTTTATCATTGCATGTTTTTTTTTTATACAATTAGCTGAAGGAACAAGCAGATGGCCCACCCTAAATACATGTATACCCTACATGTATGTATAGGTAGTTGTAAGCTTTGTGTAAATATAGTAATATTGTATTGTATGGATTTTAATCTGAAATAAATGAATAACGATAATATAATTTACCCATAATTATACATACCTAACCTATCATAACTAATTTGTTTCGAAACAGTGTGGTAAAAGGATTTTAAGTGCCAGTACTTTCAACCGGTAAAAAAAACCATCTTGAGGAAACCGGCATGTCGTAGAATCTAAAATGTTCCGAAAACATGTGTCAAGTGTTCAAAAGGAGCCTCTTTGAGGCGACTTAAAATCCTTTCACCACACTGTTTTGAAAGAAAGTAGTACAAAAAGAGGAAATAGACTTAAAAATAACAATCATATAATTAGTAGTTCGCCCCGAACTGAGATCTCGTGATGCGACCCGACGAACGCACCAAAACTTTGAGTAGGTGGTAGTCAAAGGCAAGTCCAAACATTATGTTTGGACTTTTTTCTGACTACCGCCTACTAACTTGGTACGGTAACCAAGTTTCAACTCTATTGGCCTATTTATTGAAGAGTTCCGTTGAACAGACCTTGGCTCCATCATCAGACCTGGTCGTTGTCACCATTTTATGAAAACTGAGTACCTCCTTAATTTATTTCAAGAAAAAAAAATAAGAAAAATCAAAGGAACTGGACGACCAGTAGAAAAACCTTGATGCCAACGAAACTCTTAGAGATGGGAGCGCTTGGGTCGCTGGTTATCTTAATTTAACTTTTTTGTTGTAAGTCAAAAACAGAGCGTCCCAGAAAAATAGTAAAAATTGTTTTGGAATGTCCAAACAAAGCCCTTTCGTATGACATGTAACTTGATTTTTTTAAGTCACTTTTTTTATTTTTGCCCCTTTAAAAAACCCCATAATTTAAAAACCCTTCATCCGATTTTACTCATATACTTACCAGTAAATTTCTCAAGTACAAGCTGTCGTCTTATCAAATTTCATGCAGATCGGATCAACGGTTCGAAAGTTATGGCCAGACAAACATACATACATACATACATAAAATACCAAATCGCCCAAGTTGAAACTAGAATCTTCGTTCGCTTCGCTCACTCGATCAATTACAAAGGGCGGCCTTATCGCAAACAGTGACCTCTTCCAGGCATTTTTTTTAAATAGGTATAACTAAGCTCCTTGTGATTTTATTGCATAAATACCTTTTGACTTTGACTTTGAGTTTTTTGCTTACCTGGCGAAGCTTGTACGTTGCTGAAGACTTGCTTCCTCGGCGGTAACTTGCTCTGGCTGATGATAGGAGCGCCAGCTGGTGGAAAAAACCCATTATAAAACGTGTAACATAATACCCCTATAAGGCCAAAGACCAAGTAATCAGACAAAGCACTAGAATACTTTGACGTGTTCAAAGATTGAATATATCGTATTCGAAATTCCCATAAAAAAGTATAATTAATATTGTCTGAGAAATTTGCAACAACCCCGATAATGTGTACGTGAGCTTGGTACATGCGCTATTTGCGTTTACTAATTGGTGGCAGTTCTGTTACCTATTTTATCTACAGTTCACAATTAAAGGTCAAAAAACAGCTGTAAATAGGGCTGCGTCATGTTGTGTTAGTTTCATTTTGGAGGAAAGTTTAAGAGGCATTTCATGAATTTAAAACTTCGAAATTTTAAAAGTCGTAGGACTTAAGTTGTTCGCAATGACATGCCTGTTTCCTGGTTATAATAGGGGTATTATGTTACACGTTGTATAAGTATTTTTTATACTACCTAGTATCCTCTCAAATATGTTTTTTTAATCGGTTCGAAAAATACTGAGTAATGCGGTAACAAACATAAAAAAAAACTGGCCAAGTGCGAGTCGGACTCGCGCACGAAGGGTTCCGTACCATTCAATAAAAACGGCAAAAAAAAAAACACGTTTGTTGTATGGGAGCCCCCTTAAATATTTATTTTATTCCGTTTTGAATACATCATCTGTGAAAATTTCAACTGTCTAACTATCACGGTTCATGAGATACAGCCTGGTGACAGACGGACAGACCGATAGACGGAAGGACAGCGGAGTCTTAGTAATATGGTCCCGTTTTACCCTTTGGTTACGGAACCCTAAAAAAACAACCGAATTGAAAACCTCCTCCTTTTTTGAAGTCGGGTAATAAATTCATTCAAATTATAAAATTGATTTCATCTCATTTTATTAAAACATCAAGACCAAGAACGACCTTCGATGTGACTTTTTTAAGGTCAATTATTCTGTAAATTTAACTTATTATACTTTAAATATAATAATACATATGTTAATAATGATATACAGACATAGGAAAAGGTAGAATGATTTTACGTAGGTACCTACTTGCATCAAGGTTTCATAGCATGGATATGGCATTAAGAGTAGTAGAGCTCTTTGTGAAGAGCTCGTCCGGAAAGTACTACCACCACACCTACCGCCAAGCAGCAATGCTGTGTTTCGGTTTGAAGAGTGTGGTTGCCGGTGTAATTACAGGCACATGAGGCTTAACATCTGTATGCCTCAAGCTGATGGACGCAGGGCAGTGCATCGTAGGGCACGTTCCTATCGTGCGTGACTTACGAGGCAATGCTTTGTTATAGGTGATGGTTACCACTTAACATCAGGTGGGCCATCTGCTTGTTCCATCAGCTGTTGTTTAAAAAAAAAAATGCCTTTTTCCTGAAAGTCCCGATATTTACCGGATAAAATATTATTATTAAAGTAATAATTTAGTAACTACTACATCTGAAATTTAGCGATTGTTAAACGTTTATAGGCATCATATCAAAAAGTAGATTAAGTTTTGAAACGAGATGTATTTTATTTTTGATGTTTTATTATGGCCCAGCGACAAAGCCCTTAAAATAAATAAAAAAAAACATATCAAAAGTCAATTACAGACTGTCATGGCGTTTAGTGATGACAACTTTATTAGCCTACATATTAATGAAATTGCATTTGTATGGTAATCTTTATGTTTTTTCAAATTTGTCTATGTGGAATCATAGACCAGACACAGAATAAAATTCTTTGTGACGTTTTCTACGCATTTAATCGCGGTTAACACGTTTCCCACGAGATAATTTTCAGCACGGATGATAATGATGATATTGATACATTTCTCACTTTACGCCTCCACGTCTATGATATTACGGAAAAAATGTCTTGATAATTTTAAAATACCGGAATTCCTGAGGCATATCCATACTAACTTATCATTTAAGGTCATCTTAAAGAACATAATATCTGTCATACATTATCATAAATCTCAATTTTTATTCGATTTTTAATGTTTACATAATATCCTAAAAGTTATTTATAAATTTATGACACATAAGGTTTCACCATGCTCTGTTAGTTACTAATCAAGGATTAACAGGCCGTTAAATCTAACCTTAGCTGTCAAACACGTACATTTAGACATATTTAACGGCCCTTTAATCCTTTGTTAATCTAACAGAGCATGGTGAAACCGGCCCTAAACATCATTTCGATTGTCTGACAGTTCGCGTATCACCTTTAGAGCTGATTTCACCATGCTCTGTTAGATTAACAAAAGATTAAAGGGCCGTTAAATATGTCAAAATGTATGCGTTTGACAGCTAAGGTTAGATTTAACGGCCTGTTAATCCTTGATTAGTAACTAACAGAGCATGGTGAAACTGGGCCTAACAGAGTTAGTTAATGCTCTGTTAGATTAACAAAGCTTTGTTAATCTAACAGAGCATGGTGAAACCGGCCCTAAGCATGACATTTAACTTATTATTTTTTTATTTCAATGTTGTTTATTTTTATTTTATTTTATATTGTATTGAACTGATTATTAATTACTGTGATTTTTGTTTTTTATTATTGTTAGATTTAAATTAGTTATAATATTTGTTTTTTTTTGTGTGACATTCATATATAATTTTTTATATAATTATGAATTATGACTGCTGTCTTATAAATTTGATTATGTTTACCTTTTTCTGTATGCCTACGCCTCACTTCAATAATATATTATATTACATTGTAAAAGGATCATACAAAAGAACGGTAGGAACCAAGCCGTAAGTTTGTTGGCTGTTCTTCTAGGCTTTGGTCGCGTGGAACTGGCGCCTAGAGTCACCTAGCTTTAAGACGTTTCAAAGTGATCCTTGTGATTTTATTGAATAAATACCTTTTGACTTTGACTTTGACTGAATAAATGAAATGGAATGAAATATTACACTCTCCAATCGGATTATAAAAATCCGACGTTATAAAAATCTTTGATATCATAAATCACATTCATATACATATAATCAAATACAATCAATCATGTACTGAGGGCTTATTACGAGTTTAGTGCCGATCGAGTGCCGATCGTCGATCGTTACGATACACCGAATTTTCTATGAAAAAAAACGGTGAAAAAAAACATCTAGCGTATTCTAACGGAAAAAAAAGTGAAAAAAAACATGTATTCATTACATGTATTCCTTGAGAATACGCTAGATGTTTTTTTTCACTTTTTTTTCTCTGTTTGAAAATCTAGGCAGGTATGTAAAAAAACACTAGAAACAGAATAGTTTTTAATATCTTCCATTATCCTTAGAGAACTTCCAACTTCAATGTTTCAGAGGAAGCTGAGAACTATTTTAGCTGATAAATGTTATTACACAATCAATGAATTTATGACAGATAACCTACTGACTTTCGCAATTATTTCTTAATTTTTTCAACAATTCTTTTAATTTGTAATTCCTTTGATTTGACATTTCATAACCATTTTGACTACTACCATTGTTCTTATATTAATTTCATAATAATCATTTGATATAATTTTGACAATTAATTTTAATATAATTATTATTGTTCTAATTTTATTTAAATTATTTTTATTTTTATTTGACCTAAATTGTTTATAAATTTTAATTTGCATGCCCTTACACGGTAGAATTACATTGGTTCTAAACAAACATTTATCATCTCATTACATGTAATTCTGCAAATAAATATAGCTTTTTTACTTTGACTTTGACTTTTATTAATGAAAATAATTTATTGTGCATCAAACAAAACATCAGGACACTGATTTTTTTTATGGCCAGATACACATACATACACATACATAAAATGCCAAATCGCTAAACTCACTCAATCATTATTACCACTATTAAAATCTTAGTTAATCTGTAGTTCGTACTTGGTACCAAGAGATCTGATATGTCTACCGTGCCTAGGGATCAAAGTCGTGGATGTTGTGAAGTTAGGGTAAACGCAATCGCATCTATCAGGGTCATTATTCTCTATGACATAGGAGATTCCGTGCCATAACCGTGTGACGTCACAGCGTGGTCTAAAAGCAAACGCGATTTTAAACCAAAAAATGAACTAAGAATGACAACAAGGAATGACAACTAAGCTAACTAACTAACTAACTAAGGGAATACGTTTTTGTCCGATTTCCCGCCGCTGTCTAGACGTATCTGTGTAACGCGATTGCATTGCCAAACAAGATGTCACTGTCAACTGACAGTAGCTGACAGTTCTACTGTATTGTCGTCCTGTGTTGTTTTTTAGCATCTCTCTCTTGCGCTGCGATGTAACATGTCTGTAACTTGCTCTCTGAATAAACTTATAATTATCGCTGAAAACATCGTGGTTTTCCTGAAATCATTCAGTGAAGCTGTTTCTTTTTTTAAATTATCTACTTCTCACAAATTCACAATGATTAAACTCTTTTAATCCGCGCACCTAGTTTCCTCAATTTATCATGGAATCTATAATACCCTCTGTCCAGATACTCCAACTTTGCCACGCGAGTTTCGCCTTTAGCACTCAACCCAGCTAGTACTAACGCCGCTGCTGATCTTAGATCAGTTGCTTCAACGTCTGCTCCTACGATTTCAGTTCCTTGAATCGTCGCCACATTGCCTTTAAGGGTTATTTTAGCGGACATAGCTTCCATTTGAACTAGATGTTGGAATCTGTTATCAAAAACTGTCTCTGTAACTGTGCTTATACCATTCGTAATGATTAGAATTGCTGATAATGGAGCTTGCATGTCTGTGGGGAATCCGGGATGTGGGGATGTGGTAACATCGATGGGATTGATAATTTTAGCTCCGATAACACGTAGTCCTTTCTTTTCTTCGAGAATCACAGTCCCCATTTCTCTGAGTTTCGAAATAAGCTGTTCGTTGTGTTCAGGGTTCGCGTTTTCGATTAAAACATCTCCCTCAGTCATTGCTGCAGCTATCATAAACGTTCCTGCTTCGTGACGATCTTGGACTATCGAGAATTCAACTCCTGTAAGTGATTCAACCCCTTTGATTTGTATAACCTCTGAGCCAGCACCAAAGATCTTCGCTCCCATCTTGTTTAGTATATTAGCTAGCTCAACTATTTCTGGTTCTTTAGCTGCGTTCGTTACAACTGTGTTTCCGGTAGCTTTGACTGCAACCATCATTATGTTTTGGGTAGCGCCTACGCTGGGGAAATCTAAGTGTATATTACTTCCGATCAGTTTGTCTGCAAATGCTTCAATATATCCATCTTTTTGTACAACTTTAGCGCCTAAAGCTTTAAATCCTTTGATGTGTAAGTCGATAGGGCGTCTTCCGATCGCGCAACCGCCAGGTGCACCAACTTTAGCGTATCCATTTCTAGCTAATAACGGCCCCATAACTAAAATCGAAGCTCTCATTTGACTCGCAAACTCATTCTTAGCTTCGTGTGCAACAACTTTGCTTGAATCGACTGTGACTTCACCGGGTTTGGTGAGTTTGACGTCTACGTTCAATTGGCGCAGTATCTCAATCATTATTAGCACGTCTGTGAGTTTCGGGACGTTGTTTAGAACGGTAACTCCTTCAGCTAAGATTGTCGCAGCTAGGATCGGTAAGGTTGCATTCTTCGCGCCTTCTATTTTGACTGTTCCTTGTAATTTGTAACCTCCTTGCACGATAATCTGCTCCATTTTTTTTTCACAAAATTGTTTTTTTTTCTTTTTTTATTTGTATCAGTGGCCGATAGAAAAAGTTCGTGGCAACCCCGAACTATTTTTTTTGCATAAATTTATGAAGCTTTTTTAATTCTGTTTGCAATTACGTATTTGTGCGTACGCACAGGTTGTCTAAAGTCGACAATGAAACTGACAACATAATGATAATTATATATGGTAATTTAGGTATAAAAAGTTGTCCTTGTAAGCTACCTGATCTACCACTGCACAAACTCGATGCAGATTCATGGCGAGACGCGTTAAAACGTAAAAATAGAAATAGGCTTACGACTTACGACTTTTATACTACTTGCTAAAGGAATAAGCAGATGTTCCACCTGATGTTAAGTGGTAACCATCAACTCGCAAGTCACGTACGATAGCAACGTGCCCTACGATGCTCTGCTCTGCGTCCATCAACTTGAGGCATACAGATGTTAAGAGCTGATTTCACCATGCTCTGTTAGTTACTAATCAAGGATTAACAGGCCGTTAAATCTAACCTTAGATGTCAAACGCGTACATTTTGACATATTTAACGGCCCTTTAATCCTTTGTTAATTGAACTGAGCATGGTGAAATCAGCTCTAAGCCTTATGTGCCTGTAATTACACCGGAAACCACACTCTTCAAACCGAAACACAGCGTTGCTGTTTGGCGGCAGGAAAAGGTAGCCCATCGCCGCTGATAGAGTACCTACATACTGGTTTCCTCACGATGTTTTCCTTCACCGTTTAAGAGCACACTGAGTACATTTATTTTTGACCGGTTTTGAATCCACGAACTACGATCAGAAGGCAGGGTCATCACTCCCACTAGGCCACCGGTGTTCATCGTCAGGAAACCGGCATGTCGTAGAACCTAAAAAGTTCTAAAACATGTGTCAAGTGCTCGAAAAGAGCCTCTTTGAGGCGCACTTGGAATTCTTTCACCACACTAGTGTTCTCAAAAGATTTTTAAATATATTTTCAAAAAGAGGTTTGCTTACAGTGAGCTTATAGTCTTTTTATAAATATAAATTCATGCCATGAATATGGATGCTGGTTATAATTTTATAGGTACGACATTCTATAATTTATTATGCTAATAACAACATTGAAAACAAGCCTAGTAACCATTATAATAACCTGTTATTAGATTATGTTTAATAATATATTAGATTAGATATTAATTGACATTACTTATCATATATATATACCTTAGCGGCCTGCCCCAGCTTCGTTTATGGGTGGATACATTTTTTGAAAATTTTAGGATAAACTTAGAACGTAGGTTCGAGTCGCGCGTCTACTTATTTCATGCACGCCCTTCTCCCTGAGTGAGTGAGAACGTGCCCCCGTGGCCCCGTGCGTTAGCTTATAATATTTTTAAAGCGAACTAAATTTTTTAATTTCGTAATATCTTTTGAATGGAATGTCCCATTTGAAAAATTCAAAATGAAATCTATAGGTATTGAAACAGTCTTGAATACGAAATGATTAATTTAAAAGTATGGATCATGTTATCCATACCATAAACACACACATACACACACCCCCATCTACACATCCCAACACACCCCACCCATATACACCCTAACACTCCCCACCACACACATAGGTACACGTGGGAGTTCTCCTGTGAAACCCCGGCTCTTATGAGACTTGCGTAATCAGGAGAACTCTCAAAAACACACCACACGTACGCTCATGTACACACCAATTAACTATGTTTTAAATATTTTTCTTCTTTTTCATACCATCTGCTTATATACACCTAACCTACTTATACCTAAACCCGTGTAATATTAAGTGTAATGGAACTACTACCCTACTGTTCTTACGGAGGAGGGCGTTGATGTCTGTGACACAGTTTTTTAACTTCTACAGATGTCATCGTTTTCTTTAAAATAATTATGTACAAACTGTTTATGTTCCTAATAAATAAAGCATTATTATTATTATTATTATTATCCATACTTATAAATCTGTTTTTTTTTTAAATCTGATTTTGGTCTGCATTTCTATCAACTTTTAAAATGTAAAAAAGAAGTTATAGTAACATAACTACCATAGTTAGACATATAGTATTGCTGAGTTTTTTGTAGATATTGATGTGTTCTTTAATATTGTAGAACATTTTTGTGTTCTATCGTCAATAGTTTTCGCAGCGCATGCGATGAAAGACATTTGATGGCCAATTTTACACCTTGGGTTACATTATTGAAGTTTTAGAAGGGATCCCAAATTTTTTCTAGTAATAAATATAGCCTATGTTACTCAGGGATAATGTAGCATTCTAATGGTGAAAGAATTTTTGAAGTCGGACCAGTAGTTTTGCAGCTATTCGTTACATACAAAAATACAAATCTTTCCTCTGTTTTATAATTAGTGTAGATTAAACGGTTCACACAAAACAGGTTTTTTGTAATATCCTTAACATATACCCATTACTACTGTAAGAAACCTTTGTGTCTGAGAAAATAAATGAGTTATTATTATTATATTATTATTTAACTAACTTGGGGTAATATATTGTATCTCAAAAATCATACATACATTTATAATAAAAATGGTATTGGGATGTACAAAAACCCTTTTATATGACACCTCGGTATATTTGTGTAACTATTTTTTTTTTGCTCCCTTTGAAATCAGAAATTAATTATTGTATAAAAATAATTCTTCTTTTCTTTCTTTTTTTTTTTTCTTCTCATCGTTGTGTTCAGACCGAAGGCCAAGACTAGGGTTTCAGCACCTCGCTCTAACTGATATAGATAGTACAAAAAAGATCATAGCTATGGGTACAGTTTTATCAGTTTGACCGTTCCGGACGTACAACAAAAACGCATTGTTATATTGAAAACCCCATATCTCAATGACCCCTTGTCCGATTGAATTCATATACCCATCTAAATTCACTAGCGGCCTGTCCCAGCTTCGCATGGGTGGTCATAAATTTTTTGAACATTTTAGGATAAACTTAGGCCGTGGGTTCGAGTCTTGCGTCTACTTATTTCATACAGTGAGTGAAATCGCACCCCGTGCGTGACCCGTGGACCCGTTAACATTTTTAATGTCGTCATTTCTTTTGAATGGAATGTCCGATTTGAAAAATTTAAGAAGTAATCTATAGGTATTGAAACCGTAAATATGAAATGATTTATTTGGATAAGGATTAATACCAAGGTACAAATAAAGACCTTTTTTTATCGGCGGCATTTCAATAAAATTTTTATAATAAAAGAACACTTATTGTGACATAACTATAATAGTTAGACATATGCTGTCGCGACATTTTTTGTAGATAATGACGTGTTCTGCAAAGTCGTAGTACATTATTTTGTTCTATCATCAATAGTTTTCGCAGCGCACGCGATGTAAGGTTTTTGTTTTCCACCTTGGGTTACATTATTGGAGTTTTAGTAAGGATCCCTGATTTTTTTGAAAATATAATATAACCTATGTTACTCAGGGATAATGTAGCATTCTAATGGTGAAAGAATTTTTGAAATCGGACCAGTTGTTTTGCGGCTATTCGTTACATACAAAAATACAAATCTTTCCTCTTTTTATTATTAGTTTAGATGTAGATAAAAAATTCTCAAGTACAAGCTATTGACGTACCAAATTTCATGTAGATCGGATCAGCGGTTCTAAAGTTATGGCCAGACAAACATATTAATTTATTTATTTTATTTATTCTTAGATTCACAGTTTTTCTTATTGTCTATTTTAATCTATTAAATGTACACTGTGCACTAACCAAATCGAATCTACATTTTATAGGCAAAGTAAGTAGGTAGGTAGATGATACTGAGAAGACAAACCAAAATAATAAGGTGAAAGTTAACAAATAAAACAATAAATCAAAGTTGAAGTTAAAGTTAATCGCATAAAAATCAAGTGATAGTGTGTAAAACGTGATAAGTAATGAGTGTGTAGTGTAGTGTGTCATTGTGTGTAGGTAGTTAGTTAGATAGGTTGTTATATTAAAGATCGGGTAGGTGTGAGTGTGAATGTGATAGACAAAACACCTAATAAAACTCTGCAACACTCTAAGCGTGTAGGCGAAGTGTAGCTAGCGTAAACAAAAAACTGGTTTCTGCATAGTTCTATTATAGGGATGGCTTACATGGTGGCAGCCGTATGGTCCGATACCCATTAATATAATGGTATAACATACAACATAACATATAACATACCCTTTGGTTTCTCCTGTGACACCCTCTCTCTCAAACTCTCAAGAGACTGTTGTAATCAGGAGAAACCAAAGAAATATCTACATTATATACAATTCTGGCCCATACTTTTAACAAAGCATTGCCTCGTAAGTCACGCACGATAGGAACGTGCCCTACGATGCACTGCCCTGCGTCCATCAGCTTGAGGCATACAGACGTTAAGCCTCATGTGCCTGTAATTACACCGGCAACCACACTCTTCAAACGGAAACACAGCGTTGCTGCTTGGCGGCAGAAAAAGGCGTGGTGGTAGTACTTCCCCGGACGAGCCACACACAAAGAGCTCTAGGTACTACTCTTAAAACTCTACACCTGATGTTAAGTGGTAACTATTTGTAAAGTAAGCGTAGACTTACCCAGGGAAGCTCTCAGCTCGCACTGCGGGCCCTGCGTGCCAGGTCCGCATCTACATGTGTAGTCTGACTTGGAGCCCTCCTCGCGGACGCAGCGGCCGCCGCGCGCGCAGGGGTTAGGCAGGCACGGGTCCTGGGGCAAGAGACACATATTCATTCACACATTCTTTTTCTTCTTCTCTCCGTTTATGGCTCCTGTCTGTCATTCGACAGACAATCTTGCCAGTGTCAAGTGATTTGTATTGAATAAATACTTTTTAGTCAAGTCAGTCCATAGTCAAGTCGGCCGTCATTTGTTTTGAAGCAAATGGTGGCGGTTTTCTTCAAAACTTTGGAAACATTTTCGGTCAAATCAGGATATCACAATACACTTTCATTCCAAATGTTTACACCTTGTGCTAAGACCTCAAGTAATGTTGGTTAAAATACCACCGAAATTACACAACACAGCTCAAAATAACACTAGAAAAACAATTGAAATGAAAAAGCTTTGTTGCTTCCCAAAATGTCAGAAAATGAATCGATTCACACATTCAATTTATTGTATAAAGCATGCCTCTGTCGCAGCGCGTAAGTCAAAGTCAAAGTCAAAAGGTATTTATTCAATAAAATCACAAGGATCACTTTGAAACGTCTAAGAGGGAGGTATGTTAAATACCTACGACGTTATTTTGTTGCCAATGTTTTGAGTGTGCGCTAATTTTTTGTTATTGTGTGATAATATATTAATCGAGAACCTAGTGGTTAGACGAGTTAGGTGATCTTTGTAAGACTTTAAACCACTACTGTAATAAATAAATTACATTGTAAAAGGATCATACAAAAGAACGGTAGGAACCAAGCCGTAAGTTTGTTGCCTGTTCTTCTAGGCTTTGGTCGCGTGGAACTGGCACCTAGAGTCACCTAGCTTTAAGGCGTTTCAAAGTGATCCTTGTGATTTTATTGAATAAATACCTTTTGACTTTGACTTAATAATATTAAAGTAATTTGGAACAATAAATAAATAAAAATATATTATGTACATAATTATGTACTACACATTTAGTATTATGACCCAAATGTTATAGCCGAAAAAAATTATGGATAAGATCCAAGAAAAAAATCAGCTCCTAAAAAATTATAAGTATTTTTTTATCCTACTAGCTGATGGAACAAGCAGATGGCCCACCTGATGTTAAGTGGTAACCATCACCTATAACAAAGCATTCCCTCGTAAGTCACGCACGATAGGAACGTGCCCTACGATGCACTGCTCTGCGTCCATCAACTTGAGGCATACAGAGAGCTACTACTCTTGAATTAATTGAAATTTAAATCAATCAAAACTAAAAATAGTAAGTATTTTAAATATACAACGTGTAACATAATACCCCTATAAGGCCAAAGACCAAGTGATCAGACCAAGCACTGGAATACTTTGACGTGTGCAAAAGTTGAATACTTCGTTTTCGAAATTCAAAATACAAAAGACAAAATATGATGTTAAATAAATAAATTATAGTGTTAAGAAATAAATAAGATGTGAGTGCTGACCTATGATGCCTTCCATCTTCCTGCACGAGCCCCGACCGAGGGTTGGTAGCTACTCGCTCGAAGGACCCGCGCTGCGTTCGTGAAATCTACCCTCTTGGGATACTACTAGGGGTTAAAGCTAGATGTAAATCAGAAATCAGAAATGTAAATACTGACCTGATGATGCCTTCCATCTTCCTGCACGAGCCCCGACTGAGGGTTGGTGGCTAGTGGCTCCTCTTCGCCGCAGCCCGCGCTTGCTCGAAGGACCCGCGCTGCGTTCGTGAAGTCTACCCTCTTGTGGTTAATCCATGCCTCTTTCAGGCATCCTGAAATTTTAAAAAATATTAATTATTATAAAAAAAAAAACCCAAAAGTTATTATCCGAGTGGGATTTGGCATCTACAGGGGCCTTATGCTCACTTCGAGCGAGATTAACTTACGGTGGAGATAACGTCATATCTCGTTCAATAACTCGTTGACGTTGCGTCTCGCATGAACTTTGTATGAGAAAATTGGGGAGTGAGATGGTGAGAATGGGGATAAATAGTTATCGAACGAGATATGACGTCATCTCCACCGTGAGATAATCTCGCTCGAAGTGAGCATAATGCCCCTGGTCTGACATATAACTATCAAGAGTCCTGCTCGATCGACGACTCGACGAGAGATGTCACCGTGCTTAGTTTAATTTTTATTAGTTTTATAGTGTTTACCTAACCTTCACAGGAAATCACAAAGATATTTTAATATAGTCCCAAAAGTTATTATCCGAGTTGAATTGAACCCACGACCTTCCCCTTGATACGGGGCCGCGCTACCACCTGCGCCATTGGACTCTAATCACACTCGACGAATAACTCAACGACATGCTACAACAGTACGAGTAGATCGTGGATTCAAATGCCACTCGTTTATAACTTTTGAGACACTACAAATAAAGTCTAATTAATATTGTTCTGTTGTTCCTTACCAATAACAATAAGAATAAGAATAAGAATATTTTATTGTATAACTGTGTACATAAAGGTGTTATAAAAATAATACAAAAATCAACAGTTTATCCTTTCGGACGTACAATATTTCTATAAATTACCTACTAATAAAACTTTAGGTAACAAAGACAAAACTTAACAAAACTCTGAGATCACAATAAATCTGAGGCACTAGATGAGATCAAAATACTCCTTCAAATTATAGTGCACTCTCTGGATAAACCATTTTCTTAAATTATTTTTAAATAAATTTCCTTCAAGCTGTTTCAGATCTGTAAGTAAATAGTTATAAATTTTTATGGCAGAGATGTAGGCGCTTTTTTGATACATAGTACTATTGATTTGTGGCATAACAATGTTGTATTTATGTTTATTTCTTAAGTTCTCTACACGGGTGGATTTTATATCAAAAAAAGTATTGTTTGTTATTTTTTACAAATAAACATATTTCTAATATATTATATATTCTAATATATATATTCCAATATACTTCTTTATATTTTTAATCCGCTTCCTTACCCTTGAAGCTGGTGATATTCCTGAGATGCCACTTGGAGAAGGCGTCCTTGGCCACGTCCTCTGGCACGCCGCCGAGGAACATCGGCCTCTCCAGGCGAAGAAACTCCTTTATGCCTAGTTACAAAACAAAATATAATATAATAATTTGCTTATACAACGTGTAACATAATACCCCTATAAGACCAAAGACCAAGTGATCAGACCAAGCACTGGAATACTTTGACGTGTGCAAAGTTTGAATACTTCGTTTTCGAAATTACCATACAAAAGTAAAATGAATATTGTCTCAGTTTGCAACAACCCTGATAATGTGGCGTTTACTAATTGGTGGCAGTTCTGTTACCTATTTTATCTATAGTTCACAATTAAAGTTCAAAAAACAGCTGTAAATTGGGCTGCGTCATGTTGTGTTAGTTTCATTTTGGAGGAAAGTTTAAGATGCATTTCATGAATGAAAAACTTTGAAATTTCAAAAGTCGTAGAACAACAGTTGTTCGCCATGACCTGTAGAATACCCTGCTTCCGGGGTTGTAGGGATATTTTTGTTTAAGTGCAATTTGTTATCCTCAGTACTTACGTATTTTTTGGAAAGAGTACCAATTACCTAGGTAATCAACAAACAATCAATCTACAAGTGTGTCATTTCGCAAATGTTTCATTGTGCATATTGGTCAATATACGGATAGGTCATTTCGCGTATGCGTCGTTCCGAGTTATGTCCAAATGCTTATGTGTTAATATGCGAATTCGTCATAAAGCGAATATTTATTTTTCAATTATTGGTCATTATGCGTCTGAACCAAAAATATATATTAACTAGATTAACTAGCGGCCTGTCCCAGCTTCGCATGGGTGGTCATACATTTTTTGAACATTTTAGGATAAACTTAGACCGTGGGTTCGAGCCTCGCGTTTACTTATTTCATACATTTGCACGCCCTTCTCCTTGAGTGAGTGAAATCGCACCCCGCGCGTGACCCGTGGACCCGTTAACATTTTTAATTTCGTCATATCTTTTGAATGGAATGTCCGATTTGAAAAATTCAAGAAGTAATCTATAGATATTGAAACCGTTTTAAATATGAAATGATTTATTTTGATAAGGATAAATACCAAGGTAGCCTAACCTAACCTAACCTTATCTAGCGGCGGCATTTCAATTAAATTTTTATAATAAAAGAACACTTATTGTGACATAACTATAATAGTTAGATATATGCTGTCGCGACATTTTTTGTAGATGATGACGTGTTCTACAAAATCGTAGTACATTGTTTTGTTTTATCATCAATAGTTTTCGCAGTGCACGCGATGTTAGGATTAATTTTTCCACCATGGGTTACATTTTTGGAGTTTTAGTAAGGATCCCTGATTTTTTTGAAAATATAATATAGCCTATGTTACTCAGGGACAATGTAGCATTCTAATGGTGAAAGAATTTTTGAAATCGGACCAGTCGTTTTTGAGCCTATTCGTTACATACAAAAATACAAATCTTTCCTCTTTAAAATATTAGTGGTTTCCGGGTTTTTATTTCTACAGGATGAGATATGAGATTGGATGGGATAAGATAAGATTGTACCTTCGTTGATGATGGATCTAGCCGGTCCATCATCCACTCTCAGGGTGAAGTTCTTCTTAATCGCAAGCAGTTCTGCCTTGTGGTAGTTGCCATCGGACACCATTTCAAAGCTGAAATTAAAATGGCTTTCTATAACAGAAACAGACTTTGTTCCCTTAACAACCATCACAGTACCCCAAATATTTGGTTTTTAGTTTTTCGTTCTTGTTGCGTGTTCATTGCGGTTTTTGTATGAAGACGCGATAGAGAAACCGATACGGAACTTTATATTGCAAGTATGATGAAAATTAGTAGTAGAACATAAAGTTCCGTATCGGTATCTTTATCGCGTCTTCATACAAAACCCGCAATGAACACGGAACAAAAACGAAAAATCAAATATGGTAAACACAACTCATACTTGGGGTACAGATCAGTCGGTAAGAAAGAAAACATATTTATTTGACCCACAACAAAAAAAATAACAGAAGGTACACAGAAATCAAACTACATAAAGCTGGTAGCAGCTCTGCCTTCTACTGTAGGCCGTGGGTTTGATCGCCACTTGCCCACAGTAGAACAGGTTATGGGCTCACAGCTGCCGACTAGAACAGGTAATGGGCTCACAGCTGCCCACAGTAGAACAGGTTATGGGCTCACAGCTGCCGACTAAAACAGGTAATGGGCTCACACCTACCAACATCAGAATAGGTTATGGGCTCACACCTCCCACAGTAGAACAGGTTATGGGCTCACAGCTGCCCACAGTAGAACTGGTTATGGGCACACCTGCAGTAGAACAGGTAATAGTTCATACCTGTCCACAGTAAAACTGGTTATGGGGCACACCTGCAGTAGAACAGGTAATAGTTCATACCTGTCCACAGTAAAACTGGTTATGGGCACACCTGCAGTAGAACAGGTAATAGTTCATACCTATACATGGTGGAAGTGGGATGGTTCCCCACATCATAGCTGATGCGGATCCGGCCGTTGAAGAGTTCCACCGCCAGGTGCTCGTTCTCGCCGAAGTACATCAGAACGCCGTGATGCTGCACGGTACTGAATACTGGAATACAGATATAAATACAGATACAAATACAGATACAAATAAAGGTGTGTTATGCCTACCGCTACGACCAATTCTGCATACGCTGCGTTTCCATAAAATATGCATTGAGCAATCGACATTGACGTCAATTGCACTTTATTGTGCAAGTGTGGAAATGCTGACGAAGAACACGAGGCGCATCGCTGCTGCTATGCGCCCCTCACCCAGGAGCCCACTTCGGTTCACACCTCGAATCAGTCAACTAGCCTTAGACTTAGAATTATAATATACTTAAACTCTGTTACTATCGAAGTTACATTCAAGTTAATTAAAATAATTTCGGTTTTTTTTGGGAACTCCGGACGTCGTTCCTTTAATTGGTGTACAAATGAAGATACAAATACAGATACAAATACAGATACAAATACAGATACAAATACAGATACAAATACAGATACAAATAAAATGAAATGTATTTATTCGCACGAAGTATTGTCAGATTACATTGTTCTTAATAATTTTGAAACGACTTCAAAAAAAGTAGTACTTTCTCAATTAGACTGTATTTTTATGTAATGTTTGTTACAGCATAACTCCGTAATTTATGAACCGATTTGAAAAAACTTTTTATTTGAGAGAATAATACACTTTCAGATAGGTCCGATAGATATTTCATCTAAATCGGTTTAGTAGTTTGGCTTTTAAATCAAAATAACAAGAAAAAGTAATGTCGCCCAAGTAAATGAAATTGCGTATTTTGCTGTTTTATGTTTTCAGAATATTTGTTTTTTGCAGAAAAGTTATCCTACTAATATTATAAACGCGAAAGTTTGTAAGTATGGATGGATGGATGGATGTTTGTTACTCTTTCACGTAAAAACTACTGAATGGATTTTAATGAAACTTTACAATAATATAGCTTATACATCAGAATAACACATAGGCTACAATTTATAAAGATATTGTGTGACTATCCTGCGCAGACGAAGTCGCGGGCACCAGTTTGTATTACATATATTTTGAGTCCTAATCCGTGTGTGTACTTTCTTTATAAGTTTCTGAATAAATACATATACATATTTTACATTTACATAAATACATATTTTGAGTGTTGTTTAATAGGTAGACTTACCTAATGTTTGATAGCCCTATTAAAGATTTTGCATGTTATTTAGATAGCTATATTGATGATAAAAGTGCGTGGCCCGATGTCCCGGTCGCTCTGCCCATCGGCAGCTAACATGTCTGCAATGTCTGTACTGTACCTACTATTGTGTGTTTTATTTTTCTCTGATTTAATAGATTGTATTTAATTTTATGCATTAGGTATTATTAGTTTGAAGCGTAGCGTGTGCTGTCTTATAAATTTGATTATGTTTACCTTTTTCTGTATGCCTACGCCTCACTTAACTTCAATAATATATTATATTACATTGTAAAAGGATCATACAAAAGAGCGGTAGGAACCAAGCCGTAAGTTTGTTGCCTGTTCTTCTAGGCTTTGGTCGCGTGGAACTGGCACCTAGAGTCACCTAGCTTTAAGACGTTTCAAAGTGATCCTTGTGATTTTATTGAATAAATACCTATTGACTTTGACTTTATGTACGACAAAAGTCGGCCTAACCTAAGTGATTTCTACCAGACAACTTACCTAAAGTGACGTTAGACTGAGGCATGGTTCTCAAAGGTTCCAACTCTACCAAAGAGTCGTTGTGGCTGAATGTTAACGAAGTCAGATACTCGCAGAGACGACCTGAAACAGATAAACAATACAATACAATACCATTTATTTATACCACACGTAAATCTACACTAATATTCACTAAATTGACAGATCTACACTAAATTGACAGCCTTCACAGCTCAGTTGGTAGTAGCTCTGCCTTCTGCGCCGTAGGCCGTGGGTTCGATCCCCATCGAGAACAAACATTTGTGTGATGAACATAGATGTTTGTTCTCTGTCTGGGTGTTATATAATATTATAAGTATGTATTTACAAAAAAAAAGTATATAAGTAGTATATCAGCTATCTGGTTCCCATATCACAAGCTTTGGCTTAGTTTGGGGCGAGATAGTGCTGTGTGGAATGTCCACCAATACTTATTAATACTTAATATTATAAAGAGGAAAGATTTGTATTTTTGTTGTTTTGTATGTAACGAATAGGCTTAAAAATTACTGGTCTGATTTCAAAAATTCTTTCACCATTAGAATGCTACATTATCCCTGAGTAACATAGGTTTTATAATATATTTTCAAAAAAGTCAGGGATCCTTACCTAAAACTCCAATAATGGAACACAAGGTGGAAAAAATAATCCTTACATTGCGTGCACTGCGAAAACTATTGATGATAGAACAAAATAATGTACTACGACTTTGCAGAACACGTCATCATCTACAAAAAATATCGCGACAGCATATGTCTAACGCTAGAAAAGGGTCTTTATTTGGACCTTGGTATTAATCCTTATCCAAATAAATCATTTCATATTCAAGACGGTTTCAATACCTATAGATTACTTCTTGAATTTTTCAAATCGGACATTCCATTCAAAAGATATGACGAAATTAAAAATGTAAACGGGTCCACGGGTCACGCACGGGGTGCGATTTCACTCACTCAGGGAGAAGGGCATGCAAATGTATGAATTAAGTAGACGCGAGGCTCGAACCCACAATCTAAGTTTATCCTAAAATGTTCAAATATGACCACCCATGCGAAGCTGGGACAGGCCGCTAGTACAATAACAATAATATAAAAGAATATACATTAAGGCGAATACAAGAGCTAATGTGACTCTCGCTCGCACGTTTCGACATGTTGAAAGATATAAAATCACTAAACTCATTTTCGAAAAATCACAAATTACCATTTTGTGTGCAATCATATTCTGCACAGTTTAGTAAAAAATTCATTTAGATCGATACATGTTTTCCTACTCAAAAGTTTGCTTATGTATGAAAACTAGTAAAGCAAACTTTTGAGTGCAAAAATTTGCCACAAATCGCAGCTACACATTCATACTACACATATACAAAGTGTTCCATAAGTTGTGTATATAAACTACTAGCGGCCTGTCCCAGCTTCGCATGGGTGGACATAAATTTTTTCAACGTTTTAGGATAAACTTAGACCGTGGTGGGTTCGAGTCACTTCTAACTGGTTCCTTGCCCGGGCCCGCGCTGGGTGAGAACACGTCCCGTGACCTTATATTTTTAAAATCTTTTGAATGGAATGTCCGATTTGAAAAATTCAAGAAGTAATGTATAGGTATTGAACCAGTCTTAATTATGAAAAGATTTATTTGGATAAGGATTAATACCAAGGTACAAATAAAGACCCTTTTCTATCGGCGGCATTTCAATTAATTTTTTTTAATAAAAGAACACTTATTGTGGCATAACTATAATAGTTAGACATATGCTGTCGCGACATTTTTTGTAGATGGTGACGTGTTCTACAAAATCGTAGTACATTATTTTGTTCTATCATCAATAGTTTTCGCAGCGCACGCGATGTAAGGTTTTCTTTTTCCACCTTGGGTTACATTATTAGAGTTTTAGTAAGGATCCCTGATTTTTTTGAAAATATAATATAGCCTATGTTACTCAGGGATAATGTAGCATTCTAATGGTGAAAGAATTTTTGAAATCGGACCAGTAGTTTTTGAGCCTATTCGTTACATACAAAACAACAAAACAACAAAACAACAAAACAACAAAAATACAAATCTTTTCTCTTTATAATATTAGTGTAGACAGGGGGCTAAAGTACCCATCAATATGAACAACTTTTTCTAAGGAACCAACACTGTGAACGCGAAAAAAAAAAACAGCTGTTTCATACATTTTAGCCTGGTAGGTATTGAACTTTTGTATGAAACAGCTGTTTTTTTTTTTCGCGTGCACAGTGTTGGTTCCTTAGAAAAAGTTGTTCATATTGATGGGTACTTTAGTCCCCTGAAGTTTATATACACAACTTATGGAACACCTTGTATATAAATTCATACATTCACATTCATACTCAATACACACTTTAAATACAAGTTATTAGTATACGTCATCAATTAGTTTAGTGATAGTCGTTTGTATTATAGTTTTTTGCTAAAAAATGTAAATCCGTTACTGGCTTTTAGCTATACTCATATGTTACATTCTATTGAAATTAAGAGCTGTGGATTTTGTTAAATAAATATAAAAAAAAAACATGTAGATATAAATATACAATACCTGAATATCCCGGAGCGCACTTGCAGAGGTAATCATGAGGGGTGGAAATCAGAGGGCGTTCCATTATGATGTCGTCCTGAAAAAAATGAACAAATACATATTAGTAGATAGAGTGTAGTAGAGCTCTTTGTGTGTGTCTCGTCCGGGGAAGTACTACCACCACGCCTTTCTGCCGCCAAGCAGCAACGCTGTGTTTCCGTTTGAAGAGTGTGGTTGCCGGTGTAATTACAGGCACATGAGGCTTAACATCTGTATGCCTCAAGTTGATGGACGCAGGGCAGTGCATCGTAGGGCACGCTGCTATCGTGCGTGACTTACGAGGTAATGCTTTGTTATAGGTGATGGTTACTAACATCAGGTGGGCTATATGTTTGTTCCAACAGCTGGTTGTATCTAAAAAAAAGATACAATTTTTTGGTAAATTCATACTTGCTATATTATACCAGACAGAGAACAAACATCTATGTTTGTTCTCGGTGGGGATCGAACCCACGGCCTACGGCGCAGAAGGCAGAGCTACTACCAACTGAGCTGAGAAGGCTGGATAGATAAGACTTTGATTTTCACCACACAGACACTTATTACAGGGTTAAGGCATTTAGAGCGATCTCTTCCAGGAAACCTTGGATAGATATCAATATTTTAGAATGACGGCGGTGTAGTCACTTATGGAAAAGAAGTGGACTTCTCAAAGCATAACATAGCAATTTTTTATAACTATATCTGTGTTCAATCATACAAAAGAACGGTAGGAACCAAGCCGTAAGTTTGTTGCCTGTTCTTCTAGGCTTTGGTCGCGTGGAACTGGCACCTAGAGTCACCTAGCTTTAAGACGTTTCAAAGTGATCCTTGTGATTTTATTGAATACCTTTAATACCTTTTGACTTTTTGCATTTGAAAGGTGTGGTTGCTCGTGTAATTATAGGCACATGAGGCTTAACATCTGTAATGCTTGAGTTGATGGACGCAGTATACGTGATGGTTACCACTTTACATCAGGTGTTCCATCTGCTTGTTCCATCAGCAAGTCGTATTACAATATCATTATACTATAATTACTATTTTTTCTAATAAAAAACGTAAATAAAAATTTCTATTAATTTCGTTAGCCCATTCAAACTTCGGGACAAAAAGTTTACCTATTCCAGAACTAGAGGGCGCTAGTAAAAATGTACAGATTCTAGATCGCGCTATCGTTGCGTTTTCTCAAAGTATAGTGGTGGTTTGACATTTCAAAATTAGGTACCGCATGAAATTATACATACATTCATATATTTCTACGTTATTTGTGGACGGCGTATCACGTTCTCGTTTTACGCATAAATAATGTTTTACGTTTTTTGGATAACCTATACGACAAATTATGTCAACGGTTATGTGAACATGGAAATGAAAATAAAATCCCTAAAGAAACGAAACGACAATAAAATAAAAAGATAATTAT
Source organism: Chloroclysta siterata (assembly GCA_932294275.1). Lineage (NCBI taxonomy): Eukaryota > Metazoa > Arthropoda > Insecta > Lepidoptera > Geometridae > Chloroclysta > Chloroclysta siterata. Next base: position 781,908 of record OW028595.1, on the reverse strand, counting down.
TTCAATGATGAATCACAAGCATCACTTTGGAAGTTTTGGAACGTATTATAGTAATTGTTCGTAAAGATAGTTTTTAAGGTTCCGTCCCAAAGGGTAAAAGGGGACCCTATTACTAAGACTCCAGTTTTGACTACGGCATCCATGAGAAAACCATTGAAGTCGGCTTTTTTTTTGCAGAAAAGTTATTTTCGCTCACCATGTGCTAGCACATTCTGCGGGTTTAGATAGGACACTCCATACCCGCCCTACCAGGGGAAAAAGTAGTAATCCTATTATTTTACTGTACGCTCACTGAAAGCTTTCAGTATTATTATGAAGAAAGGCGACTTCCGTTTCCGTCGATTTCTAATAGTTTTCGTACTTATATACCCTTGTGGTTCCGGTCAAGTGGCGCCACCTGGCGGCCGCGCGCCATTTTGCTTCGTTAAATGTTCAGCGCCATTTTGGTGTCATTGGCGTTTTATTTTCCGTCGAAGCAACTTGTGTCCAGCGTTATCGCTGCGACGACCGTTGCATAAAATATTTTAGATTCTTATCTTTTATTTCGTGAAGTGAAATTATGTTCTTCGTACTGTGCAATGAGGAAAAAACCGTGAGTTCTACCCTCTATACATTAAATGGATGACCGTGATCAATATTTTAACGAATTTTCGTTCGGATCACGTTCCTATAGTTAAAGAATTAACTTTTTGGTTACTAGAACGAATGTAAGTACAAACTTTATTATTTTATAGAAATAATAATTTTAGTTTGCAACATAAAGAATGTATTCTTTTTGCCGTAAACTAGTGACACGGGCTCTGCACGGGTAGATGATACTTTATATGTTGAGAAGATGTAGATTTTCTAGCAGGAGCTTTGTGATTCAATTATTGTTTTATAAGATTATCATGTTCTTGCGGTGAGGGTGAAAATTAAATTTATAACTTTTAATAAGAAATTAAAGGAACTAGCTACTCCTAAAGCCCCCGTTATCATAATTTAAAAACCCCAGTTATCATAGACTGGGAAACAAACAAATTGGGAAAAATTTATGATATCTTACGTCACTAGCTTGTTTATTGCTTGTTATACAAGAAATTTAGTCTCATTTTATCTTTAGACAATAATATTGGTTATTTCTTTCTTGGACTATTCAAACGAGTACCTACAGACGTTTTAATTGTAAGAATTTGAGGAGTACTAAAAGAACTTTGTTCTTTAACTTCTGTTATAATTACTTTATAATTCATAGGTTTTATTATATCGTTCTGATTAAGTATGCAGGTCGCCGATCCGAATGCAACGAAAGTATGATATCTTCAATAAAAAAAGGCAAAACCTTCGTGGCCACCCCTCGCAGGGGTAAGGCAAACGAAGTGTGTTGAGAGATTATATCAAACAAAGTATGATATCTTCAATGAAAAAGGTAAAACCTTCCTGACCACCCCTCGCAGGGGTAAGGCAAGCGAAGTGTGAAGAGAGAGCATATCAAACAAAGTATGATATCTTCAATGAAAAAAGTAAAACCTTCTTGACCGCCCCTCGCAGGGGTAAGGCAAATGAAGTGTGTCGAGAGATTATATCAAAGTATGATATCTTCAATGAAAAAGGTAAAACCTTCTTGACCGCCCCTCGCAGGGGTAAGGCAAACGAAGTGTGTCGAGAAATGATATCAAACAAAGTATGATATCTTCAATTAAAAAGGTAAAACCTTCTTGACCGCCCCTCGCAGGGGTAAGGCAAGCAAAGTGTGAAGAGAGATCATATCAAACAAAGTGTAATATCTTCAATAAAAAAAAGCATAGCTTTTTTGGGCCACCCCTCGCGGGGGTAAGGCATTTATAAAACTGTGTTCCATCGCATGGAACTCAAAGAATTACACCCTCGCGGGGTGGATGTGCGTTTTAATATTCCATCGCATGGAACTATAAACGTAAAGTGAATATGGCCACTATTTCATATATGAAATGAATATAGCGAGGGTTTCTCGCTAGAGAAATACAATCAATGTAACAGCCGGCTCGCAAGAGGTTTGGGCGTTAATGAAACTATTAATGACGTGGTACCTTTTGGGTTCTCGCTAGAGAAATCCAATCAAACTAACAGCCGCCTCGCAAGAGTTTTTGGGGGCGTTAGTGAAACAACTTTATAATGAGTGAACATAGTCTAATGGTTTCTTGCAACAGAAATCCAATCAAACATACAGCCGCCTCTCAGGGGGTTCGGCGTTTATAAAACTGTGTTCCATCGCATGGAAGTCGAACAAGCACACCCTCGCAGGGAAGATGTTCCTATAGCCAGTTGCTATTTGAAAACTGTCACTGAATAGTTACAAAGAGAAAGTTTAATTTGTTAATGAAGTCTCGCAACTTGATAAGGCTACTAAATATGGGGGTTTTAGGCTACTAAATATGGTAAGTACAAATATGACTCGTAATGTCAGTCTTAAACCACATGGTAATCACAAGGATCACCTTGAAACGTCTTAAAGCTAGATGAATCTAACTAAAAGCTAGGTGAAGTTAACGCTCTTCCACAAGGGATGAAAATGCGGGCACCAAACTTGATAAAAGATTATCGTATCAAAGCCTACGCCTACCTAATGTTGTAAAAGTATGACTCATTTTATAATCTATTGATATTCGTATCATAAGCATTTTTAATATAATTATGCATACTACTACCACTGTACCAGCTCTAGGTGCAATAAAAAAGTATACCCCTAATGCTTTCTGGGCCTAGGGTTCCTGATGGTTTAGCCCATCTTTTCAAATCTATGTTTTTGAAAGAAAAAAAAAAAAAAAAAAAAAAAACCTAACCTAACCGTTTCAGGTACTGGCACCGGGTTTGTGTTTACGGGTTTCTAAATTATATTAACATTTTTATCATTTATATTTACTGGCTCAAACTTGAGATAATATGAATATCTAAAAACAGGTACGATCACTCTAAGATCACTTGTTTTGATAGTAAACGAAGACATACATTCATCATGAATTTTTGGATTACAGTCAAGGTAGTTATCATAGTAGAAACCAGTTCTCTACCCTCACAAAAACTTAATAGTACTTGTAAGCTCTGCCAGCCGTGTTGGTAATGAAGTATTTGAATACCTTACTAGACTACCCTACCCTACCAAAGGCGTTCTCAAAGAATGATTAGGGTACCGTTGCGTATCCTTATTCACAGCATCGCTACATTATCTAGCTCTGAAAAGTCTCTAAAGTATGTGTCAAATGGGCTTGGGGCACACAATATAAGTTGTTTTACGCTGCTACCAAAAAGAGATGCTGAATACACTCTTGCTAAAGCCAAGTTCATGTACCTACCTACTGCATCGCAGTGCACTTAAATACAGTGCGACAACTAAAGGTCTTTAGTCGCTTATCTACTTAAAGAAGGTATGAAATCAATTCTACTTGTGGAAACAACTTGTCACATATGAGAAATATAGAATCAGTCATGGTTAATCATTTTCATTATTTAATAGACTTCAACATGCACTTATCCTAGGCAAGTTCGAAAAGCAGGCCGCTTATTGACGTCATCACTACAGATGACGAGTGTCCTATGACCAGCCTATACGAACAGGGCTCGGGACAACGACTCAGACTCGTTTATTACGATATTTGTGTTTTATTGGATATCTAAAGTATCCCACACAACAACTATATATAAATATATTATATTATTAGTTTTGAAAACTAATAAACCTTCTCTTTTTTATAAAGCATTTAGTATTCCATGGAATTACCCACACACGAGGTGTTTTTAGTCTCAAGTCTCGGATCTATTCTTCATTATAGTTCCCGGTAGCAACTGCCTTTTTGATGAGACAACCTCAAAACTCGAGCTATGGTAGCTCCGTTAACATGGATAACCCGTAGAAACTTCAGTCAACAAGGATTTTTATTAATTTTGAATTAAATATGGAAATGTTAGTATAAATATGCAATACGGACCGATAATTACTCCTACAGTTTACAACCATTAACTTCTTGGTGTAGCTCTTAAAACAATCCTTTAAGGTTACTAATATAAAACAAGAATTTCGCTGTGTTTTACAATGGACTAATATACTTCAATGTGACACTTTCGCATAAATGCTTGGTATCTACATCATAGCGTCATAGCCAAATATATAATATCTTAATCGTGAGATTATATTATAATCTCACGTTTTTGGATACTCAAGTCTGTAATGTTTTTTTCTCAGAAACAAAGTTTCCAGTTTATGACGTTGAAAAGTGTTTTTATTAGAATAAAATATAGACCGCAGTAATACTATACTATACGTCGGTAACTCAAATACCTTATCATGGGATTGGGAAAACCCATTAATGAAATAAAATTGTAAGATAATTAGCTAAGCCCGCATCACGCACTGTTATTTCAGGTTGGACCAAAACATTGTTTGGGACGGCCACTATTACAGTATTTCCAGATAGCGTTCGATCTGCGTGATCTAAGGATCGACTGAAAATTATTGAAATTAATGAGCAGCATTAATTCTTATAATATAAGGCATCTATTTGACGCAATCAATAGCTTATCTATGCTATCAAATAACATGGCACCTATTATGATTTATGATCATTATCATCAAATCAGCTTGAAAGAGTCCATATTTGGTCAAAGTCAAAGTCAAAGTCAAAATGTATTTATTCAATAAAATCACAAGGATCACTTTGAAACGTCTTAAAGCTAGGTGACTCTAGGTGCCAGTTCCACGCGACCAAAGCCTAGAAGAACAGGCAACAAACTTACGGCTTGGTTCCTACCGTTCTTTTGTATGATCCTTTTACAATGTAATAATATAATATATTATTGAAGTTTAGTGAGGCGTAGGCATACAGAAAAAGGTAAACATAATCAAATTTATAAGACAGCACACGCTACGCCTCAAACTAATAATACCTAATGCATAAATACAATTTATTAAATCAGAGAAAAATAAAAAAAAACACACAATAGTAGGTACAGTACAGACATTGCAGACATGTTAGCTGCCGATGGGCAGAGCGACCGGGACATCGGGCCACGCATTTTTATCAACAATATAGCTATCTAAAGTATTGGTCATTGGACTCCTCCACAAATTTTCCAGTCATTGGGATTATTTGCCTAGTCACTATGCTTGACGGGTTTTTTATGATTACTTATTTGATTTCAGATCAAATCGAATAAATAGTTAGATTTATTATGAATAATAAAGTTTAATCACAATTATACATAGCAGGTTGTAGATTCATCGTTGTACCCTTCTTATTGTGGTAAAATATTTTAAAAATCACATTGGCGCTAGAGTAACCTTGATCTTACAAGTGGCAACACCAGGCGATAACAAACAAATCTTCATAATAATACTGAAAGCTTTCAGTGAGCGTACAGTAAAATAATAGCAGCGTTTTACCTGACATAAAACGCATATTAATTTACTTACCTCACTGAAAGCTTTCACTTTTATCTCTGCCTGCTGAAACTAAGCCAATGACACCAAAATGGCGCTGAACATTTAACGAAGCAAAATGGCGCGCGGCCGCCAGGTGGCGCCACTTGACCGGAACCACAAGGGTATATAAGTACGAAAACTATTAGAAATCGACGGAAACGGAAGTCGCCTTTCTTCATAATAATACTGAAAGCTTTCAGTGAGGTAAGTAAATTAATATGCGTTTTATGTCAGGTAAAACGCTGCTATTTTTTTGTATTCACCATTATGTGCTAGCACATTCTGCGGGGGCAGTTAGCACACAGCCTGCCAGCCCGTCCAGTATTGACCATGAAGCTATTTTTTTTTTCTATGATAAGGTTGTAGTACATGCTATATCCACCGTGCCTTATTAATTTTCACACTTTATTTGTTGTGTCTTATCTACCGTGCCTGGGATAAATGTTTTTTTGTGCTCAGCACATGTGCTAGTACAGCGCCTGCAAGGGTAGATAGCACACTCCGAGTTTATAGTGGCTGGGGAAAAAAAAGTCGTGTTTTTTTAAATTCTGTACTCACCATATTAGCCAGCACATTCTGCGGCGGCAGGTAGCACATTCCATACCTGCCCTACCAGGGAAAAAAGTCGTAATCCTATTTTTTGTGCTCGCCATATGTGCAAGCACATTTTGCGGGGGTAGATAGCACACTCCATACCTGCCCTACCAGGGAAAAAAGTAGTAATCCTATTTTTTTTGTGCTCGCCATATGTGCCAGCACATTCTGCGGCGGCAGGTAGCACACGCCCTGCACACAGCCCGTCCGGTATTAACCATGAAGCTATTTATTTTTTTCTACGGCAAGGTACATGCATCCACCATGCCTTATTAATTTTCAGACTAAATTTTTTGTGTCTTATCTAGCGTGCCTGTTTTTTTTTGTGCTCACCATATGTGGCAGCACATTCTGCGGCGGCAGGTAGCACACTCCATACCTGTCCTACCAGGGAAAAAGTCGTACTTAATCCTATTTTTTTTGTGCTCACCATTGTGGCAGCACATTCTGCGGCGGCAGGTAGCACACTCCATACCTGCCCTACCAGGGAAAAAGTCGTACTTAATCCTATTTTTTTTGTGCTCACCATTGTGGCAGCACATTCTGCGGCGGCAGGTAGCACACTCCATACCTGTCCTACCAGGGAAAAAGTCGTACTTAATCCTATTTTTTTGCGCTCACCATATGTGGCAGCACATTCTGCGGCGGCAGGTAGCACACGCCGTGCACGCAGTCGTGGTGCGCGCAGGGCGAGGTGCCGAGCGCGGCGTGCGGCGCCGCCTCGCAGTAGCGCCCCGCCAGCCCCTCCGGGCACACGCAGCGGTACTCGTCCAGGCCGTCCACGCAGGAAGCGCCGTTCTGTATAATATCAAAGACCTTACCTAGAAACCTTACTAGGTTTCACGATGTTGTAAAGTGAATACTGTAATTAGTGATTTTGTTTAATAAATAAATAAATAAAAAAAAAAAAAAATTACTCTTCATCCCTAGGGAGAGAAAATAAGTTCAAATATCTCCATTTTGACTACCATTATTCATTAATTTAATAATTATCATAATTTTGATATTTTTATATCCATTTTTACTATAATTATTCTAATTATATAATTTATTTTTATTTTACCCAAATTGTTTATAAATTTTAATTTTGCATGCCCTTACATTTTAGGTAGAATTACATTGGCTCAAATCAAACATATTTAATCTCATAACATGTAATTCTGAAAATAAATATACTTTGACTTTGAAAATAATATTTTAATTTCCTTTTTTTAATGGGAATGGCGGAATCTGCTATTGAATGACTTGGAGCTAGTTTGTGCCACTAACCTGGCACATATGGTTGATACAGTCATCGGCGTTAACAGTGCAGTTCTGTCCCGAGTAGCCCTTGGGGCATGCGCAGGTGTAGTGGCTGCCGTGCTCGCTGCAGACGGCTCCGTTGGCGCACGGGTTCCATTCCCCGCTGCAGAACGGAATCTTTCTCTCGCAGTACTCGCCTGGGGGAGAAGAGGGTAGTTTTTAGGTATTTATTTATTTTAATGAAACTGACAGTTTTAAGACTTTAATCCCCAGGCACGGTAGATATTCCCTCGGATGTCTTCATCATGGGGTCGGCACACCACTTCTTTCTTACTCATGACGTCATCTTTTAACACAGTCCCTCTATCTTTTCTTGGGCCTGCCTCTCTTTTAACACTCTTCTCGTAATACGACTTTCTTCTTCCCAGATATCCCTCTCAGATGTCTTAGGACTAAATCAAGATTCTTTGAGGACGTCTATGGGGTAGTCAGAGGTACGTCCAAATATAACATTTAGTACATACCCACATTTCTATATGGAATTTGTACCTCACTTGGCACGAACCTCAGATCATAGATTTTCTAGATTAAGAACTTCCAGATTTAAATATCTGAGGGGATATCTACCGTGCCTGGGGAGAAATAGGAAAGGAGCTTGGACAAGATAGTCCTCATCTGACATAGACAAGCATTTTTTTATACAACTAACCAGCAGATGGCCCACATGATGTTAATTGGTAACCATCACCTATAACAAAGTATTGCCTCATAAGACACGCACGATAGGAACGTGCCCTACGATGCACTGCCCTGCGTTTATCAACTTGAACTTGACACTGACCGGTGTAATTACAGGCACATGAGGCTTAACGTCCATACATATGTTAAGCCTCATGTGCCTGTAATTACACCGGCAACCACACTCTTCAAACGGAAACACAGCGTTGCTGCTTGGCGGCAGAAAAAGGCGTGGTGGTAGTACGCACCCGGACGAGACACACACAAAGAGGTACTCTTAGCATTGACAAGATTACTAAGCAATGGCACTGTTAGTAGGTAATTATATGTCCTCCTTACCCATATATCCAGGCGCGCACAGACACGAGTACCCCTCCAGTCGATCCACGCAAGTGGCGTTGTTCTGACACGCACTGGACAGGCAGTCGTCTATATTCACCTCGCATCGCACGCCTGTGTAGCCGGCGTGGCAGGCGCAGCTGAAATACAACGATTAATACTATTAAATAAAGATAATTTATACCATTCCCTTCTGAAAAGCTTATTTAATTCACTGAAAGCAGTGAATAAAAAGCATCTTTTAATAATTGTTTTGGTGTTTGAATTTAGAACACACCAACACATTTGTCCTCAATGCTATATAACCTCTTTGCGCAAAAAAAGACTCGATACAAATTCCTCGTGCAAAGAATACTCGACATACAAACTCCTTGGGCAAATAACTCCTCGAGATTTGATTGGTCGACATTATAGTAAAAACTGTTTTGTTTTCTATTTTAATTCATTAAATGTCTATTTTCGCTTAAATCTTTCTTTTTCTCGTAGTCATGGTAGTATATTATGCAACTCTTGAATAAAATGGATTAATATCGAGGGCTATGAATCACTCGCGTCGCTCAGGATTCTAACACTTGAATCATCATGAATCACTCCCTACGGTCGTGATTCATCTATGGCCCTCTCTTTGTATCCGTCCTTTATTCACTTATTGCATAATATACTATTATTTTAAAAATGGCGCCAGTGACTAAAAAAATGGCGTGGTATGGGCATGTCATGCGAAGGGAAGAATGTCATGTAACGAAAAGAGTGTTAGGTATAAATGTGGAATAAGGAGTAGAGTTAAGCCAAAGAAAAGATGGATGGATTGTATGAAAGATGACATGGGTAAGGAAAAGCATACGGCTCCATGAACTAGTAAACCTTTCGTCTCGAAGGACAATAATAGTCATCCGGCTCGAAGAACTAAAAAATCATTCGGCTCGAAGGACAAAAATAGTCATCCGGCTCGAAAAGCTACAAAAACATCAGGCTCGAAGTACAACAGTAAACATCCAGCTTGAAGAACTAAAAAATCATTCGGCATGAAGGACAACAATAGTCATCCGGCTCGAAGAACTTAAAAATCATCCGGCTCGAAGCACAACAGCAAACATCCGGCTTGAAGAACTAAAAAATCATTCGGCATGAAGGACAACAATAGTCATCTAGCTCAAATAACTAAAAAATCCTCCAGCTCGAAGGTCCTATACATGTAAGTAACTCACTTGAAGCGTCCTTCTTCGAGCACCTGACAGACGCCATGCGCGCACGGCTCTCCATAGCAGGCGTCGATCTGATACTCGCACGTGTCTCCGTGGTAGCCGCGCGCGCACTGGCAGCGGTAGCCGCCCGCGGTGCCACTCGATGCGGAGCAGGAGCCGCCGTGCTGGCACGGGTTGCTGTAGCAGCGGTCGCACTTGGATATTATCTCCGCTGGGGGTTTCTCTGAAATATTCATAGAATAGAGCATTTTAGAACAAAGTAAAAAACCATTTATAATAATGATATTTTTGCTAAACTTGGTTGAATACGATATTTCATGAATAATTTAAATTATTTTAATTATATTATTGATGTTATTAATGTGAGAACGTAAGTACGCTATATTACTAGTTTTCGTACATAAGCAAACTTTTAAGTAGGAAAACTTGTATCTATCAAAATGATTTTTTTACTAAACTGTGTGCAATTTGATTGCACACAAAATGGTTGATTGGGATTTTTCGTAAACTAGTTTAGTGATTTTATATCTTTCAACATGTCGAAACGTGCAAGCGAGAAGTTGTTTGATAGTTGTCAGCCCCTTAATATATTATAGTCTTGACAACTGACCTGCGCAAGTGAATGATGAGGAATGCGTGCTCAGTATAAGCTTGTCCCGCATGGAGGGCGGCGCGGCGCAGCGGGCAATCCCCGCCTCCACGTACTGTCCCGCCGACTTCACCCACTCCGAGAGCCAGCGGGTACTGCAGTCGCAGAATAGCGGGTTCGAGCCCAGCGCTCTGTCAATAATACCAAACAAAATCATTTGACACACACACATTTTTTTATGAGTGGCATTACACAAGTGGCGTACCTGTGACAGATAAGTTGAGGGCGTGATAGGTTAGCGTGGTATGGGCGTGTCATGAGTAAAGGAAAAAAAAATTTAAAAAAATTGGTGGACATTCCAAACAGCACTATCTCGCCCCAAACTAAGCCAAAGCTGTAATATGGGAACCAGATAGCTGATATACTACTTATATACTTTTTTTTTTGTAAATACATACTTATAATATTATATAACACCCAGACAGAGAACAAACATCTATGTTCATCACACAAATGTTTGTTCTCGGTGGGGATCGAACCCACGGCCTACGGCGCAGAAGGCAGAGCTACTACCAACTGAGCTGTGAAGGCTGTCAAACTACTATACTATCACCACGCCTTTTTCTGTCAAGCAGCAACGCTGTGCTATTTATTATTCTTGCTCGTGGAACAAGCACATGCACATAAAATTCTTATTCTTATTCTTATTTGTTCAACTCAAGAAAAACTTAGATCAGGCCATAGACCAACCAACCACTAGACCACCAGTGCCCTCTCTCTACTAATTCTTATAAATTGATTACTAATAAACTTACACATGCGATATGGACAGCAGATCTCTGAACAATCCATCAGCGAGGAGGGATATGTTGTTTCCGTGAAGCGATAGCACCCTCAACTGCGTCAGACCTTTCAGAGCGTCGCGCTGGAACAAAGCATAAGCTTATTCAAATCTATCAAAAATATTACAATAAATGTTAGCCTGCGTATAATAAATAGTTGTGGCAAAATTTGCCACATGGCTTATTCACTATTGGCAATTGCCATGACATATGGCTTATTTATTTGCAATATATATGCCACATAGCTTGTTTAAAACTACAAATTTATGGTATCACTAGTGTGTATCAGCAGTTGTCAGCACTGCAGCGTTCTACCGTGCTATTTTGCCAAGGACTCGTCCTAGTGCATAAGTAGGTATCTAAATAATTTTGTATGCCTGTATTGGTAGGATTTTAGTGATACTATTATTTTTAAGAAGACCTTTTTACCTAAAATTGTTTGTAATAATAGTTTGTACCTAAAATTCTGATAAAATAAAATATTTGATTTGATTTACAAGCGGCAATAGACATGCCACATGGCTTATTTACTAGTGGTATGGACAATGGACTTGTCACATGGTCTATTTACCCGTAGCAGTCTACATGCCACATGGCTTGTTAACTGATGACAATATAAATGCCACATAGCTAATTTACTGACGGCAATAGACATGCCACATTGCTTAAATTCTTACCTGTATACATCTCAGCTTGTTGTTACTAACGATGAGAGTGAATAGCTTGCTCAGTCCCTCGAATATATTGTTCCTAAGTACTGTGATCTTATTGTTAGATATGTCAAGCCACGTCAGTTGGGTTACAATGAATATGCTACATGGCTTTTTTACTGTGATGGTGGCAGTAGACATTCCACATGGCTTTTTTACTAGCGGCAATAAGCCTGCTACATGTTTGATTGACTGGCGGCAATTGACATGCCACATGGCTTATTTTGTGATGGCAATATGAATGCCACATGGGTTATTTACTGGTGGCAATATACATGCCATATGGCTTAAATTCAAAGTTCTCACCTGCACACATCTCAGCTTGTTGTAACTAACGATGAGGGTGGATAGCTTGCTCAGTCCCTCGAATGTGTTGTTCCCGAGTACTGTAATCTTGTTGTTGGATATGTCGAGCCGCGTCAGTTGGGTGAGGTGCCTTATCTGCTCGGGGAGTATGCCGGTGATCTCATTGGACTCCAAATATCTGGAATGAGGAATATGGAGAGTTATTTTAAGTCAGAGTAGTAGAGCTCTTTGTGTGTGGCTCGTCCGGGGAAGTACTACCACCACGCCTTTTTCTGCCGCCAAGCAGCAACGCTGTGTTTCGGTTTGAAGAGTGTGGTTGCCGGTGTAATTACAGGCACATGAGGCTTAACATCTGTATGCCTCAAGTTGATGGACGCAGGGCAGTGTTTCTAAAATGTATATGTGTCACACTGTTTCTAAAAGAAACTAGTGACACAAGAGAAGAGATTCAACAAAAGAATGTATCTTTCAATAAAAGCTAGGGTAATGCGGAGAGGATAGTTACAGCTCCGTGGTCTGCTTGGGGATGTTGTGCGGCAGCGCCGGCAGCCGCGCGCGCGCGCAGCGCACCACCGTGCCGGCGCACGCGCACGCCGCCGGGCAGTAGCCCGCCGACAGGCAGCCCACGTCCTCCGCTGGAATATCACTCAAACTCAAAGTCTAAAGGTATTTATTCAATAAAATCACAAGGATCACTTTGAAACGTCTTAAAGCTAGGTGACTCTAGGTGCCAGTTCCACGCGACCAAAGCCTAGGAGAACAGGAGACAAACTTACGGCTTGGTTCCTACCGCTCTAGTATAATAGTGGTTTACCCCGAACTGAAATTTCGTGATGTCCACTCCAGTCTAACATTGATTCCGAACACGATATTTGGTCTCTGACTACCCACTAACCAACTTGGTATAACCAATTCTCAAAAATCACACATACGTCCTAGAATATAAATGATTTTGTATTGTATTGTATTGTAGAATAAAAGTAAAAATGGTATAAGGATTTACAAACCAAACCCTTTCATATGACAGCTTACTTAGTGTATTGTAACAACTTTTTTTGCTTCCTTTTAACAGACCATGTCTCAATTATCCCTTGTCCAATTAAATTCCAACCCATATAAATTTATATATATTTCTCAAGTACAACCTATCGACCTACAAATTTTCCTGCAGATCGGATTAAACGGTCCGAAAATTAAGAAAGTGGTAGTCAGAGGCAAGTCCAAGCATTGTGTTTGGACCTGCTTCTGACTACCACCTACTAACTATATATGGTAACCAAGTTTTACCAGAATTGGCCTATTTATAGAAGAGTTCCGTTGAACAGACCTTGACTCCATCACCAGGTCACTGTCACCATTTTATGAGAACTGAGTATCTCCTTCATTTATTACAATACAAATAAATACAATTAAGCAAAGTAACTGGCTGACCAGTAACAATACCTTGATGTCAACGAAACTCTTACTGTCTCTTAAATACTGTCTCTTACGAACAAACTGTTAAAACTGTACATAACCATAGCCATAAGATCTTTTTTTTACTACAGTTATACAATAAATCATTTGTGATTTCTAGAATCTCTATTCTACAAGTTAAAAGTAAAATCTTTAATCACAACTTACGCGAACACTTGAAATGATGAGGCTCGATCTGGTGCAGCTGCAAAGACGCCAGCGAGGACGGCGAGTGGCAAGTGGCCGCGGGAGACAAGCCTCGCGAGGCGAGCCACGCGCCCAGCCAGGCCAGGTGGCAGGAGCAGTGCAGCGGGTTGCTGTCTAGGTTCCTGTAGATTAATTATTTTTTTATCACATCAATTCGAAAATAGATAGTTTGCTCTTCGAAAACAGGTACAGGTGATTTGAATTTGGAATGTGCTTATTGAGTAAAAGTTCCAATCACCAAAGAGATCTCGAACACTGTATGAACAAGCAGGCTTTATGATTAAAAGAAAAGCGCCTGAACTAAATAAAAATAAACAAAAACACGTGAAACGCGCATTCCACCTTTGTTCATAATTGTTTACTCAAATTCAGATTTTACTTAGTTTTATGAAAATAAATAAAATTACAATGAATACATGATTATGATTATGAGATTATGTGACATTGTGACAATGTGACTATGTGACTATGTGACTATGTGACTATGTGACTCCGTGACTTTGTGACTTTGTAACTTTGTGACTTTGTGACTTTGTGACTTTGTGACTTTGTGACTTTGTGACTTTGTGACTTTGTGACTTTGTGACTTTGTGACTTTGTGACTTTGTGACTTTGTGACTTTGTGACTTTGTGACTTTGTCACTTTGTCACTTTGTCACTTTGTCACTTTGTGACTTTGTGACTTTGTGACTTTGTGACTTTGTGACTTTGTGACTTTGTGACTTTGTGACTTTGTGACTTTGTGACTTTGTGACTTTGTGACTTTGTGACTTTGTGACTTTGTGACTTTGTGACTTTGTGACTTTGTGACTTTGTGACTTTGTAACTTTGTGACTTTGTGACTTTGTGACTTTGTGACTTTGTGACTTTGTGACTTTGTGACTTTGTGACTTTGTGACTTTGTGACTTTGTGACTTTGTGACTTTATGACTTTGTGACTTTGTGACTTCGTGACTTCGTGAATTTGTGACTATGATTATGATTATTCATAAGTTGCACTAAGTTATTTTCTCATAGAGGGTGATAAAAAGTAGAGTGTCCACCTCGGGAGCAACACTATTTTAAGCTCGAGTGAAGTACTTTGAATCCCTCGCTACGCTTAGGATTCTACTTTAGAATCCCTCGCTACGCTCGGGATTCTACTCTAGAATCCTTCGCTCCGCTCTGGATTCAAAAAACACTCTCGCCATAAAAATAGTTGTTTGCTCCCTTGGTAAACAATCTACTATTACATCTCTCATGTTCGGTAAGTAGGTTCTTATTACCTCCAAATGGGGCTTGTAGGTGACTAATTAGCGCTCTAGGGTAATAATGTAGCTAAAAAAGCCCTAGGGCGGTAAGTAATTAAAAAAAAACACTTCTTTCTTTCAAAAAGTTCGCGTACATCTAACCATCTAACCATCTTATTGGCAATAGACATCATGCATTCAGCCCAATGACCAAAGAGGTTGCTTTGCTATTCAGCCTTGTCTTCGTGTGAGTATAATAGTCATCAATTTGTGTTATGAACATAGATGTTTTTTCTCTGTCTGGGTGTTATATCTCTAATACTATAAGAATCAAAGTCCTGACTGACTGACTGACTGACTGACATATAGACAACGCACAGCCTAAACCGCTGGTCCTAGAGACTTGAAATTTGAGAAGTACATAGGTCTTATGGCGTAGAGGTGTACTAAGAAGGGATTTTTGGAAATTCAACCCCTAAGGGTGTAAAAAGGGTTGAAAACGATTGTATGAAAAATAGTATTCCTTGAACCTACAAACTTGAAACTTGGAATTGGTACATGTATTTAAAATCCTACTCTAGTAATATACAAAATCAATGCGAAATTTACGAAGTTGGATGTTTGTGGCTTAATCATGGCTCACCACTTTAACGCGTGCGAAGCCGCGAGAAGCTGCGAGTAATATTATAAGTATGTATTTATGGAAGACCAGCGTTGGTTTGCAACCAACTTATTGCTGAATCAGAGTCCGTTTTGCGACGCACAAAGTTATATTTTTTATTTTATTTTTTATGTTATATGTTTATTTGTATTTCTTTAACTTTTGTCGTCGTAAATAAATAAATTTTCTTTCTTTCTTTCTATTTACAAAAAGAAAGCATTGAAGTATTATATCAGCTATCTGGTTTCCGATATTACAAGCTTTGGCTTAGTTTGGGGCTAGGTAGTGTTGTGTGGAAACTCCACCAATGTATTTATTTATTTATTTATAACAAAAAGTTTTTACGAGAAAAATACGACTACAAAGCTGGGTTGATGTCATAGGTATACCGAAGACGAGGAAATTGGACTACTTATTTGGACAAATTTTCTCTGCAGAGGGATAATATATTTTTATCATCACGGCTTTTCTCTGTTATCAGGTTTGGTACATAATAAAAATCCCCAAATGTGGCGAGAAAAAACTGGGTTTGGAGGGATCCAAACCCAGTTTTTACTCTCCACACATCCCCCCAAAAATATTGGCCCCCCAATTATCCACCCATAGCTATAAAAACACCCAATTTTTAAGGGGATTTCCCCAATCTGGCATCACTGCTTGCACAAGCAAAAAAGAACGAATGGAATGAATTAAACCAAAGCCTATTCAACAAGATTTCAACGAACAGTTGTTTCAACTACTCAATAATAGATGGCGCTAAGTACGAGTTTTTGACCGGAAGCGCTGTTCGTTACAATTTTGAATATTACCCTGGGCCAACCAACCTTAACCAACTTGTCCCATGTTTTTTTTATAAGATTAAAAATAAGTTGGAATAACTTACAGTGTAGAGAGCATAGTAAGATGGTCAAAGGCACCAGGCGTGATGCACCTTATCTTGTTTCCAGTCAAGGACCTGAAAAATAAATAGGTAGAATGACGTAAGTTTTTTTTTATTGTTTACTTTTGATCTGTGTACCAGTCAACAGTGTTGCCAATATTGACATATGGAAATAAGACATCGTGATCACAGATAAAATAATATGCTTGGCAAAAAAAGTCTAGAAACGGATATAATTTGAAATGCGGGTGTTTCGCATAGTTGCGAGCGAGACCGCATGTGAGTGAACGTCGCAAATGTATGGAAGGTGGCGCCTCTATTATGTTCTCTTTTTTGGCAAGCGGAAATTATAATTGCATATTATTTATGAATAGTAGAACTCTTTGTGTGTGGCTCGTCCGGGGAAGTACTACCACGACGCCTTTTCTGCCGCCAAGCAGCAACGCTGTTTCCGTTTGAACAGTGGCTGCCGGTGTATTTACAGGCACATGAGGCCTAAAATCTGTATGCCTCAAGTTGATGGACGCAGGGCAGTGCATCGTAGGGCACGTTCCTATCGTGCGTGACTTAAAAAGGACGACGATGGCACTATCTAAAATACTTACAAAACGCTCAGACTGTGCAGTCCAAAGAACATCTTGTCAGTGATGGTGTTCAAGAAGTTGCCATCGAGAAGCAGCTCTTGGATGCTGGCGGCGCCGTCGAAAGCGTTGTCTTCAATTACTGTTATGCCTACAGATAAATAAATAAATATATAATGAATCAGTGAAGGAAAACATCGTAAGGGAACGTATTTTAAGATAAATTATCTGTCTACCAACTATACGCATTATAATTTAAAACCTCGGCCTGCCTCCATGTTGCCATACCCTATGCAGGGTCCATGTGATACTTACTGACACCCAACAACTATTTATGTACCTAAACTAAACCATGTGTAATCAATAAATTTATTGAGTATTAAAGTTAGTATTTTAGTAGCGGCAATGGGCCTGCAACCTGTCACGTATGGAATACCAACTTTTGTAAATGTAATATTTGGACGTAATTCTGCCTACCCTCAGACATTCTCAAAGAATTCGGAGTTATAAACTAATAGATCAGAGGGGATCGAGATCGTGAACATTTTTGTTTGATTCTGTTTTTTGTTTTTGTTTTTCTGTTTACATACTAGGTACCTACTTACCATTGTTTCGGAAATCCAATTTGGTCAGATCGGGCAGTCGGCCGAACAGACCGTCCGATTTGATCTGCCCGAGGTTGTTGTCTGGCATTATTCTGCAAACAAAATTGTATTATAAACCACTCGCTGATTGTAGCTGCATTCTCAAGTTTGTTGTCTGTTCATCTTGGCTTGGTTAGCGTGGAACTGGGACTTTAAGGCGAGGCCTCCCAACAGTTTCACGGTGACGGCTCTCGCGCCGTGCTAGCACAGAATGTGTACGCTATTTTGTTGTGTGGGGCAGGTCCGTGCTAGCACTGGATGTGTACTCACAGCGCCAGTGTGTTGTGGGGCAGGTCCGTGCCAGCACAGGATGTGTACTCACAGCGCCAGTGTGTTGTGGGGCAGGTCCGTGCTAGGACAGGATGTGTACTCACAGCGCCAGTGTGTAGTGGGGCAGGTCCGTGCTAGCACAGGATGTGTACTCACAGCGCTAGTGTGTTGTGGGACAGGTCCGTGCTAGCACAGGATGTGTACTCACAGCGCCAGTGTGTTGAGCGGCAGGTCGCGCGGGATCTGCGCGAGCGCGGCGCGCGCGCACCGCACGGCGACGGCCCGCGCGCCGTACTCGCACGCGCACGCGCTCGGGCAGAATGCGGACTCGCCGCATGCGTTGCCGCTCTCCTCGCCCGCTGGAACGACACGAATGAACGAATGAATGAAGGACACAGATTTATTTAAAAAACAAAAGATAAAATATTCATTACTTTTGTATTGTAACATGTAGGTTATCTCTTTTCTCTTTCTAATGTGGTATAAAGTATTATAATTACTATATTTCAATAACATGTTTTTTATGTTGTGAGTGGTAGAAAATAAATTATTGTCTATGTTTATAAACCAGAAAAAAGACATTCATCTGTGTCTACTTTACAAGACCTATAGCTGAAACTGTATTGAGCCTCTTCGAGGCGCACTTAAGATCCTTTCACCACACTGTTCCGAAAAAACTAGTGACACGAGAAGAATTGGATATTTACGTTTGCATTTAAAGTTTTCCTCCCTGAGCGCGTCGATCCTCTTCCTGCTCATGCGTTTGGGCGACTCGCACTTGGCGCCGGACGTCTCGATTGGGTTCTTGCGGAGGTAGGCAGCCAACCAGCGGAGGGAGCAGTCGCAAGCGAAGGGATTCCGGCCTAAGTGTCTGTGGAGTTTGCGAATGAGAATAGAATACTAAAACTGAAAGAGCTTCACGACTTTGATCCCCAGGCACGGTAGATATCCCCTTAGGTCTTTTACTTAAAGGAGATTTTATCGTTGTAATATTTTATGTATCTTTTTGGAAACATTAAAAAACATTTGTCAAAAAAAAATCTCAGACAAAGAAAACACATAGAAAATTACACTGATCAAGTGCAATGGGCGGCCTTATCGCTAATAGCGATCTGTTCCAGAAACTGTTGTTAAACTTTGGATGAAGAGGAATAACAAGCTAGAAGACGATGGTGTACAAAAAGTCAAATCCTTGTAGGTAAAATAAATTATTATAATAAACAGAAAGTACTTAGTACTATAGAATTGTGCTAGCGATATATTGTTTCACAGTTTTCAGCCTCTCAAGGCTTGGTTTCTACATTTTCAGTTAAACTTACAATGTTTGTATCCCCGTCAAAGCGTCGAATGTCCCGTTCGGTAGTGATCGTATATTGTTGTCATAGAGTGACCTGCAATGAACCAGTTATTAGAACTTATGGTGATTTATGGTGAAAGTATGTTGAAAGTCACCTAGCTTTAAGACACCTAGCTTTAGAGTAGAGTCACCTAGCTTTAAGACGTTTCAAAGTGATCCTTGTGATTTTATTGAATAAATACCTATTGACTTTGACTTTGACTTTGAAATATTTCGTCAATTAATATGCATTTCCTATACAAAATGGATGTTATCTTTATTATGATGATATCTTTATTTATTTTATTTTAAACATATCTACATTTTGCCATCGGTATTTGACCGGATTCGAACCCACGGCTTACGATCAGAAGGCGAGATCACTCCCACTAGACCACCAGTGCCTTACTAGTAGTATTGACTACCGGGTAGTGACTAGCTAACTTACAATAGTTTCAAATTCTCCAAATCCCGAAAAGTATCCTTCCTTACGCACGTAATTTCGTTAGAATTCAGCAACCTGAAAGAAAATAAAAATAAGAGACGGTCAAATCCACTACTAGGGTTTGGGACTAGCCCAAAAATACCTTTGAATATATCCCATGTTGGGTGCTACTTAGGCACATCAGCCGTAAAATGCCCCACGTTGGGCGCCACTAAAGCACATCAGGCAAAAATGCCCCAGGTTGGGCGCCATTAAAGCACATTGGCCGTAAAATGGCCCACGTTGGGCGCCACTAAGTGCCTTAGCACTGCTGCTAGTTTTTTATATGGGTTGACATTCCACAGAGCACCAATATGGGCCTCAGGAAGCTAATATAATACTTTTTTTAATACTTAGGTACTAATAACTAATAATAATATAATATGCTTGGTAATTTTACTTACAAAAGTTGTAACGATGACAACCCGTGGAAGATCCCTGTAGGTAGATCCTTGATTTTATTTCCGTACAGCACCCTGAAAGAACCAAACAAATATGTATGTACCTATTTATATAAAAAAAATCCGCGCTTGGTCGTCACAGATAATCTATAGTTACTGTACAATGAAAATGTAAATGAAAAACGATAGTCATGACTTACAATGACGTGAGATGCGTGAGACCAGTGAACGCGTCGGCAGCTAGCTTGACGATCTTGTTGTTGGATAGATCAATCCTAGCTACCCTCTTGACAGCAGAGAAAGCGCCCGTGCTGACCTCGGTTATCTCGTTCTGTTCTAGGCGGCTGGAAAGAGACAACGATATTGTGGATTTCTGTGCAAAGTTTCAGGATTTACGACTATTTTCCTGACTCGAAAAATTACATCGGCCGTAAAATGCCCCACGTTGGGCGCCAATTAAACATATCAGCAATGAAAAGCCCCACGTTGGGCGCCAGTAAGTTCTTTAGAACTGCTGCTAGTAATTTTATATGGATGGATATTCCACACAGCCATACTATTGGACCCTAATATAACTTATTTAATACCTATACGTGTTGTTACAATGCATAAAAAGATATATACTGATCAACTCACATTTCCGTAGCCCGATGGGGTATGGTAGCCGGTAGCTCAGACAGCAGCTTCTCCCGACAGTCCACGGTGCCTTCCGGAGTGCACCGACACGGCGGCGGACAGCGAGGCTCTGCTGAGCATTCTCCTGGAGTCGAGGTCACTGGTCCTGGAAAAGCAGAAGCTCAGTTATAAGCGGGTGATGAAAAGTCAACCAACGAACCATTAAATTACGATAAAGAACAATTTTTTTACAAAGAAAATTATAATGTTTACAATAGTATTTAAAAAAATACAAAATACATATGAAACTAACTGCAGACCGTTACAAATAAAAAAAAAACTTGATTTGTGATCTTGGCATCTAAAAGAATGGACAAGGGTAAAAAAGTATATAGAAAATATCCAATAACTCGAAAATCGTGAGATTTTTATTGATTAGGTACATCTACACTAATATTATAAAGAGGAAAGCTTTGTATTTTTGTATTTTTGTATGTAACGAATAGGCTCAAAAACTACTGGTCCGATTTCAAAAATTCTTTCACCATTAGAATGCTACATTATCCCTGAGTAACATAGGCTATATTATATTTTCAAAAAAATCAGGGATCCTTACTAAAACTCCAATAATGTAACCCAAGGTGGAAACCAAAAACCTTACATCGCGTGCGCTGCGAAAACTATTGATGATAGAACAAAATAATGTACTACGATTTTGTAGAACACGTCATCATCTACAAAAAATGTCGCGACAGCATATGTCTAACTATTATAGTTATGTCACAATAAGTGTTCTTTTATTACAAAAAAATAATTAAAATGCCGCCGCTAGAAAAGGGTCTTTATTTGTACCTTGGTATTAATCCTTATCCAAATAAATCTTTTCATAATTAAGACGGTTTCAATACCTATAGATTACTTCTTAAATTTTTCAAATCGGACATTCCATTCAAAAGATATGACGAAATTAAAAACGTTAACGGGTCCACGGGTCGCGCTCGGGGTGCGATTTCACTCTCTGGCGTGCAAATGTATGAAATAAGTAGACGCGAGGCTTGAACCCACGGTCTAAGTTTATCCTAAAATGTTCAAAAAATTTATGACCACCCATGCGAAGCTGGGACAGGCCGCTAGTGAGTAGATAAATAACTACACACCAATAATCATCACTGACAATGAATGAAATATGAAATTCAAAACACTCACCTTTTATGTTCCTCGGCCAAAAAGTTACAAGTGGCGTGAAACCAACTGACGTGCAGTTCTTTCAAACGCGTGCTTCGAACTGAGCGGGAACCGGTGCGTTGGAGCGGGGAATACTCACGCCACCCTCTATGTATGCGTGTGCGCGCATAAACGCTGTATTTTGGAAGGTAGTGTAGTGGCCGCCATTGTCGCCTGACCGCGGATACCCGCCTCTACCCTACACTTTTTTATTCTCTGAACCATTATGATACCCCATACGCGTAGGTAAAAGATTATCAACTCTTTACGCCACACCCTGTATAATATAAAAAAACCTAGATGGACCAATCATAAAATAAACATACCACTGCAGATCAGCTCGTGGACCTCCAAATCAGTGAGGAGAGCTCCTCGTAATGCTGCAGGGGCTTGGCATCTGAAATCAAAAGTCATAGTCAAAAGGTGTTTATTCAGTTGAATCACAGGGATCACTTTGAAACGTCTTAAAGCTAGGTGACTCTAGGTGCCAGTTCTACTCGACCAAGCTTAGAAGAACAGCCAACAAACTTACGTCTTGGTTCCTGCCGTTCATACTTGGCTCAAAACTCTTGGATACCAAAAACTTGACCTTAGCAGACAGTTTCATGTCCTGTTACTGCTGAGTCTGTTATTGCAGCAGATGCTGGTAATCATACCCGGCTCCAAACATACAGGATCTTGGCAAACTTAACCTTAGCATCCTAGAGACGTGTCAATGGAGTCTGGAACCAGTAGCTCTAATCGACTGAATTTCAGTAAACTTGGCAACGTCCAACTTTGTAAAACCTGAGTCTGACGCTCTCGAACGGTGAAGGAAATCATCATGGAACCCCTTCAGTCAGTTTCGCACGTTTCGCCATACTGTGCTAGCCATTCATTTGAATCTCTACATATTAATATGTAATGAGAACTAGAGAACGATGACGTCAGTGAAATGCCATTTAAATTACAAAAATACAAAATACAAAATCATTATTTCCATAAAAAATGTGTGTACACTATAAAATTGCAGACTTACGGCCGGTTTCTGAATGCCCGATCAAACCTCGCATGTCAAGTCACTTGCTATCTCTATCTAATTCGATGTAATAGCTGATATGGCGAGTGACTTGACATCCGTGTCAAGTGCTTTAGGTGTGAACATCATAGACAGTGCATTCTACGATGTTCACACCTAAAATATAAATATTCAGGCCTAAGTCTGAGACATTTGTCTTCATACCTGGCTCCAACCCCCAGGATTCCGGCAGACTTGGCGGCCGCAGCCAGCCTGGCCATCCGGCAGTCACAGACCACAGGGTTGTCTGTCAGACGCAGCGTGCTGAGCCGCGTGACAGCCACCGGCTCCAGGGCTAGATACGTTAAGTTGTTGTTGTTCAAGGTCCTGGAAGACACGGAGGGTGTATTGATATATTAAAAGCTGGTGCCCGCACTTCGTCTGCGCAGGATTTGTCACACAATATCTTTATAAATTGTAGCCTATGCGTTATTCTGATGTTTATGGTATATTATTGTAAAGTTTCATTAAAATCCATTCAGTAGTTTTTACGTGAAAGAGTAACAAACATCCATCCATCCATCCATCCATACTTACAAACTTTCGCGTTTATAATATTAGTAGGATAGAATCAGAATCATAAATCTTTATTGTAAACTGTTGAATGAGAGTATATAATAAAAACCGGCCAAGTGCGAGTCGGACTCGCGCACGAAGCATTCCGTACCATTATCTATAATAACGGCAAAAAAGTCACGTTTGTTGTATGGGAGCCCCCTTAAACATTTGTTTTATTTTAATTTAATTATTTAATTTTAAAGTGAATATTTTTAAGCCGCTGCCGTTATCAATATCACGCAAAAAAGAGCAAAAAAAACACGTTTGTTGTATGTGAGCCTCCTTAAGTATTTATTTTATTCTGTTTTTTAGTATTTGTTGATACAGCAGCAACAGAAATACATCATCTGTGAAAATGTCCACTGTCTAACTATCACGGTTAGTGAGATACAGCCTCAGAAGACAGACAGACAGGCGGACGGACAGCGGAGTCTTAGTAATAGGGTCACGTTTTACCCTTTGGGTACGGAACTCTAAAAAGTACAAACTGTCTGTCTTATTCGGACGCACAATAAAATGTTTCAAATTTTTTGGTTTAGGTGCCCATTCATCTAATTTTTTTATTATATCACACATTAATTAAGCCCTTGCAAATAGGTAGAAGGTATAGGTAGGTACATTAACAGAGCCTACCTAAGGTCTTTCTTGTCGTGTCACTAGTTTCTTTCGAAACAGTGTGGTGAAAGGATTTTAAGTGCGCCTCAAGAGGCTCCTTTCGAGCACTTGACACATGTTATAGAACTTTTTAGGTTCTACGACATGCCGGTTTCCTCACGATGTTTTCCTTCACCGTTTGAGATTACTGGCATTGTGCACATAAATTTTTGAACAGAAAAACTCATTGGTGCACGACCGGTTTCGAACCCACGACCTTAGGATCGGAAGGCGGGGCCGCTACCACTAGACCACCAGTGCTCTCTACCTAACGTGGTAGTTCCTCATTCTTCTTTAAGAGCTCTACTACTTACAGTACTTCCAAACTCTTCAAGTTCTCCAAAGCCTTTTCGTCGATGCATTTCAGCTGGTTCCCATCCAGGTGGAGGCTCTTCAGCGCTGTCAAGCCGCGGAAGGTTCTCCGGCTGATTGCTGTCAGCTCGTTACGGCTGAGATCCCTGAAATGTCAGTGTCATGTGTCAAAATCTGAAAATTCAATTGATTTTTTTCAACCATCTTCTTTTTTGCGAAGACACCTGCTAATGTACCTCTCGCTCGCACGTTTTAACGTTTTGAATGATATAAAATCACTGATCTGAAGATATCTGAAGTTTTGCTACTAAAAAGTTTTCATAAGTACAAAAATAGTCAAGCAAACTTTTTTTTTTAATATTAATAGCTGATGGAACAAGCAGATGGTAACCATCACCTATAACAAAGCATTACCTCGTAAGTAACGTACAATAGAAACGTGCACTACGATGCACTGCCCTGCGTCCATCAACTTGAGGCATACAGATGTTAAGCCTCATGTGCCTGTAATTACACCGGCAACCACACTCTTCAAACGGAAACACAGCGTTGCTGCTTGGCGGCAGAAAAAGGCGTGGTGGTAGTACTTCCCCGAGCCACACACAAAGAGCTCTACTACTCTTACTTACTTTTAAGTAGGAAAACTTGTTAGGATCGAAATGATAATTTTGCTGAACTGTGTGCAATGTGATTGCACACAAATTGGTTGATTGGGATTTTTCGTAAACTAGTCCAGTGATTTATATCTTTCAAAATGTTTAAATGTGCGAGCGAGAGGTATACTTTAGCAGTTGTCTTCGTCATAAGATGAAATGAGTCCCAACCTAGAATTTTAGACAGCACGTTAAATCAAGCGAGAAAAAAGCAGATTCCTTTGATGGTTAGGTACTAAATGAGGTTGAGGAAGAGATCGCTCTCAGCGATAAGGTCGCACATTGTTTTTCCTAAGTGTAAGTATGCCTTAGAGCTGATTGCAACATGCTCTGTTAGATTAACAAAGGATTAAAGGGCCGTTAAATATATCAAAATGCAAGCGTTTGACATCTAAGGTTAGATTTAACGGCCTGTTAATCCTTTATTAGTAACTAACAGAGCATGGTGAAATCAGCTCTAAGACAGCATGGTGAAATCAGCTCTAAGACAGCATGGTGAAATCAGATTTTATGGCGAATACAAGAGCTAATGTGACTCTCGCTCGCACGTTTCGACATGCTGTAAGATATAAAATCACAAAACTCATTCTCGAAAAATCGCTATCAACTATTCTGTATGCAATCACATTGCACACAGTTTAGTAAAAATTTCATTTTGATCGATACAAGTTTTCCTACTCAAAAGTTTGCTTTACTAGTTTTCAAACTTTTGAGTAGAAAAATTTGTATCGATCGATAGCTTAGCGATTTTATATCTTACAACATGTCGAAACGTGCGAGCGAGAGGTACACTAGCTCTTGTATTCGCCTTAATCCTGTTTTTTTTTCTGATGTGCTGAACAATATAGAGTTAGGTAGGTATCTATCAATCTAAAGATTGTCAAATATTTTTATTCTTCCGTGTACACCTTAATATAAATGGCAGTTGGTTATGGCTGAGTGTTTGAATATAAGCTTAGTTCGTTTTTAAATTCAATAAGTTGCAGAGAAAATGCGCGTTTTTATTGTAGTGATCAGGGAAATCAGACGACGGTACACTGGCGTAGCTAGGTGGACAAGGATCCCGGTGCATATAGTAAGAATTTTGTGAGCCAGGCTAAAGATTTTCTAGTTTCGGGAGCTGGCTGACCCTCTCTTTTCAAAGCTTAGGTTAGAGGGCCCCCTGAGCTCCGGGGCCCTGCACTGCACCACCTGGCCCTACGATATCTACGCCACTGCAACGATAATGAGCTCTACTCCTTAGCTGTTAAATAAATGATAGTAGAAGCGTTATACCGACGTACATATATTATCTGTGTAGTGTTGAATACTGTGACAAGGTGTAGACTGTAGGTTGCCAGAAGGTACGTTGTAATAGCATAAATGGGTCGTAAAGCAAAGTTCGCGTTTCGCACGCGATCTCAAATTAAATATTAAAGTTTAATGAGCACTTGGATGAGAGGAAATAGTGGATGTCATGTTACATATACGGTTTCAAAGTTAAAAGGCATTCAATTGAATCACAAGGATCACTTTGAAACGTTTGAAAGCTAGGTGAATCTAGGTGCCAGTTCCACGCGACTAAGTCTAGAAGAACAGGTAACAAACTTACGACTTGGTTCCTACCGTTTTTGTATGTTCCGGTTTACAAAAAAATACATTAGGTATAACAATGTAGTTCTAAGTTAGGGTTGCCCGGATTCTTTGGTATTATCCGGACATGGGAGAACGATATCTCTCGAAGCTTAGGTATTATAAAATTCTATACACAACAATATTAAAAAAAAATCTGCGCTAAACGACCAAATGATCACTCCACCTAATTAATAAGAAATACAGCTTGATAAAAAAGAGTAGAAAATAATAGGGGCGCCACTTTCCATACATTTTGACTTTCACTCTCATGCGGTCGTGCTCGCCTATGCGAAACACCCGCAAGTTAAATTAGTTTCGTTTCTAGACTTTTTCGCCCAGCTGTAACTATTTCTCCAGGCAACAACTCCAAAATCCCGACTTTTTACTTTTAGGTATGATTTTAGTTTTTTTGATCTGGCAACCCTACGCAAATTTATGCACTGTGCTAAGTGTGGCGCCAATTCAACTTGGTGAACTGTGGATTTATTGAGTAGCTGGTATATAGTATATAGACTAGTTTTATAGTCTGGATGAAGCGTTATAGAACACGGAAGCCACATTTCAGTTTAATCAGTTTAAATCTGGAGCGAACAGTTGAAAGCTCTCAACAGCTTTCCCGAATCCGCCATTTGCAATCTCAAAAAACAAAATGGCGTCTAAGCTGCCAGAACAATGGCGCGAAATGGAGTTTTTGAGTGACTTTGTGAAAAGAGGCACTTTGGCGAAGACTTGCGGCCATAGTTTCATCGTAGTTGAGGCTTGGAGTTTTGAAACAGTAAAACTTTGGCTTGATCAGTTGAGTTTTTCGATTAATCACGTAGGTAATCAAGTAAGTTGTGTTTGTGACAGCTGCCTGTTTCGCCAAAACATATTTTTAGCAGTAAAACTTATTTGGATAAAGATTATTATTTTTGCTAAACATATTTGGTAATGATTTTGGAAACTTGGTTGCCTAGTGGGAGTGGCCTCGCCTGCTGATCGTTAGGTCGTAGGTTTGAATCCAGTCGTGTACTAGATTTTTCTCTTCGGAAAATGTATGTGCACAATGCCAGTGCTCTCAATCGGTTCATCAACATTTTTTTTTGGTGAGAAATCTTTACCCTTATAAGGGCCCCCAAACAATTTTTTTATACGGGGCCCCGCCAAGGCACGCTACGCACAATTCATACTACTAGGTACCTATGGGTACAAAAATAGGTAAGCTCATTGATACAATAGCATTATTAATAAGAGAATACAATAATCAGAAAGTAAAACACTTAAATAGCAAAAATAAGTAAATAATAATAATCATGGCCGTCGATAATACTTATGAAATGTCTCGATATATTAATAATAATAGAAGTAAGTGAAACAAGGTAGGTATATAATGTACCTCTGACTTCCCCTCCCCTTAGATATCTACATCTACATCTACACTAATATTATAAAGAGGAAACCTATGTAACCCATAGTAACATAGTAATGTACTACGATTTTGTAGAACACGCCATCATCTACAAAAAATGTCGCGACAGCATATGTCTAACTATTATAGTTATGTCACAATAAGTGTTCTTTTATTATAAAAAATTAATTGAAATGCCTCCGCTAGAAAAGGGTCTTTATTTGTACCTTGGTATTAATCCTTATCCAAATAAATCATTTCATAATTAAGACGGTTTCAATACCTATAGATTACTTCTTACATTTTTCAAATCGGACATTCCATTCAAAAGATATGACGAAATTAAAGATGTTAACGAGTCCACGGGTCACGCGCGGGGTGCGATTTCACTCACTCAAGGAGAAGCGCGTGCAAATGTATGGAATAAGTAGACGCGAGGCTCGAACCCACGGTCTAAGTTTATCCTAAAATGTTCAAAAAATTTATAACCACCCATGCGAAGCTGGGACAGGCCGCTAGTACTTAAATAACTTGATATACTAAGATCTGTGGGGATATCTACCGTGCCTGGGGATTAAAGTCGTGGAAGCGATACTCCGGTGGTAAGAACCGCCCTAATCTCATTCCTTAATTGATCTTCAATTGATTAGCAAAATAGCAAACTTCCGGTAAACGCGCAACCTAATTACCCCATCACGGACTTCCGGCCGCCATTTCGCGGTCGAACAAGATGGCGCCGCCTCCGTACTACGCGGCACTCAACTAATTAGTCAAATTATCTGTCAAAGGAAAGTAAATTCGTGTTATAGGGTACGAAAATGGCACTTAGGTAGCTTTACCTACATATAAGTGGCATGGTAGTATGTTACCTAGTAGGTTTATTATCTTAAATGCATTATTAGTAAGTAGGTAACTAATACCATGCCTAATAAGAGTAGCAGAGCTCTTTGTATGTAACTCGTCCGGGGAAGTACTATCACCATGTCAATAGAGTCACCTAGCTTTAAGACGTTTCGAAGTGATCCCTGTGATTTTATTGAATAAATACCTTTTGACTTTGACAATATCTGCAGACAAGCAGCAACGCTGTGTTTCCGTTTGAAGGCTGTGTTTCACGCACGATGAAAACGTGCCCTACGATGCACTGCCCTGCGTCCATCAACTTCAGGCATACAGATGTTAAGCCTCATGTGCCTGTAATTACACCGGCAACCACACTCTTCAAACCGAAACACAGCGTTGCTGCTTGGTGGCAGAAAAAGGCGTGGTAAAAAAAGTACTTCCCCGGACGAGCCCTTCACGACGTGTGGAAGGAAGGTAGGCCTTTGCCCTGCAGTGGGATAATACAGACGATAAATAATAAAGCAGGTGACCCATTTGATGTTGAGCGGTTACCTGCCTATCAAGCATCACCTCACTGAGTACGTCCACTGAGACGTGCCCTAGCAACGACGTTCTCAGGTACTCCAGGGTCGTGAAAGAGCGATAGATCACAATTAATTACTATGACACTAACAACGCTGGGACTTCTAATTATTCATTGTTAAGGCGATGACAACTGCTAATGTGTCTGTCGCTCGCATATTTTAACATTTTGAAAGATGAGAAATAATAAATAAATATTGGTGGACATTCCATACAGCACAATCTCGCCCCAAACTAAGCCAAAGCTTGTGATGGCTTGATAACACGTCTTTTTTTGTTTGGATAGTTATACTTAAAAGGTGGTCCCGTGTAAAAAAAATAAGAAATTACATAATTCAAACTTTTTGAAAAAAAAAACAATCATTTTCTTATTGGCTTGTCAAAAGCAAGTTTTTTAATTGTGTATAGTATATATTTGATGTATTATAGTTCCGAGTCAGTGGCGGATTTATATATATTTGCCAGTAGGCTATTCATATCTACTGACCTCTACAATTCGAAACCCTACTTGACCATAATAGCTAGCAGCTAGCATTCAGCCCTGTAGGCCGTGTTCATCACACAAAATCACTGATAGAAGTTTGCACACCAGCCCTTGTTTCCAAACTGTGTCGTAGGCTGCCGTCAAGTCTATGAAAACTGCGGTGGTCTTTAATTGCCTTTGAAAGCCGGCTTCGATGTGAGTTGTGAGGGCCAATACTTGGTCAGTGCAGTTTCTACCTCGTCGAAATCCTGCTTGTTCAACAGGTGTTACAGCATCTATGAATGGCTCTTGAAATGAAACTTCCTAAGGAAGCTACGTTGTTCGGCGCTCGGGCCAGAGCGTAGAAAAGGACGGACAGCGGCTCGGTGACACTCGCCTAAGTTCGTATCAACGGATCCACTGGTGCGTCTAAGGACGGTGCTGCAGTAACAAGCGAAGCGATAAGTTGTTTGAAATTTGCTACCTACCCCAATATGAGTGTCGCACGTTCTCCCAGCAAAAAGTCAACTCGTAACAAAATGATATCAGCTGTTGGCGGAAGTAGCTCCCAACCTGATCTATCAAAACTTGATCATAGTGAATCAGTACCTTGCAGTGGGCCTTTGCGAAAGAGGAAAACACCTGAAAGTGATTTTGCCTACCAATTCAGTGAATTTAAGAAAGAAATACTGGACATATTGACAGTAACAAGTAGATGTATGAATGAAAATATCAACACAATTAGCCAGAACATATCATCAATAAAAGATCAATTGTTCGAAATTAAGGCAACAACTGAATACCTTGTAACAGAAAACAATAATCTTAAGTCACAAGTTATTGCCTTAACTGACACAGTAAAGGATAATGAGTATAAAATTGGGACTCTTCAAAATGAATTTCAACAACTCAGATCTACTCAATCCACATCAACATCAGTGCAAGCAGCACTGCCTCCATGCCATGATGATATAATGGTTGAGATTCAAGAGCGCATTAAGCGAAGCAAGAATATTGTAATGACAGGGCTACCTGAATCACAATCTGATACTGCTCAAGTAAGACAAGAACACGATGAAAGTGAAGCACACCAAATTTTAAAAGCTGCCGTTCCAGACTGCTCAATCAATAGTGTCCAAAGACTTGGCAAATACGACATCGTGAAAACACGCCCACTGAAAGTCATTTTTGCCTCACAAGAAACAGCAAAATCAATCCTACGTAATAAAAGCAACATAAAGGTAGAAGGTGTCCGAATCTTCTCAGATCAGACACCATATCAGCAAAAGATCGTGAGAGACCTCAGGAATGAACTTACACAAAGACAAGAAAACGGAGAAACAGACATCACAATAAAGTATGTCAATGGTACACCGAAAATCATGAAAGATCAGTCAAAAAACTAGACACTCTAACAGAAAACTCCAGAAGCACCAGACAGAACAAAAACACTATTACCTATGACATTACAAATAACTATGAAGATATAAAAGTAAGTACGAAAGCGATTAACTTTTTTTACGCAAATGTCCGTAGCATTGTTAAGCCTGGAAAACTCGATGAAATCAGATGCATAATAGAAACCTTCCAAACAACTATACATGTTATTGTGATGACTGAGACGTGGATAAAGGATGAAAATGAAGCTCTGAGACTGCAACTTACAAATTACACACACTACTACAACTACAGGACAACGATAAGAGGAGGTGGAGTATCAATATACGTGCATAATAATCTAAAACATGAACTCTTAGATGAGAAATGCGAAGACAATAATCACTTCCTATGGATACATTTGCATAAACTTTCATTAGACATAGGAGTTGTTTACAAACAACCAGCAGCAAACGTGGGTGAATTCCTGGAGCTGTACTGTGCCCAGCTAGCGAAAAGAAAGAGAGCTATTATTTTTGGAGACCTAAATCTTAACTTATTAAGCAGGGAAAAATCTGTAAAAAATTATAAGATTATGCTGAAAGAAAACGGCTATAAGTTACTCAACAAATCGAATAAAGAACACTGCACACGTGAAACCAGCACCTCCAAGACCATACTAGATCACGTATGTACGAACCTACTTGACAACACCTTCTATATGGCCATCATCGAAAGCTCTCTATCAGACCACAAACAAATTTACCTTGAGGTGAACAGAGTAAAACCTGAACGACCTAAACGAATACATTATGAAGCTGTCAACTATAATAATTTTTACAAAACTATAAAAGAGGAGATTACTCCAATATACCTCATGAGCGAATATGAACGATTAGAGAGCTTACTGAAACAATCCCTCGCTAAAAACAAAATAGTGAAGACCAAACTACAAAACGCGCCAAAAGCAAATTGGATTAACAAAGACATGATTCAATCAATTAATATAAAAAATAAATTATGGCATACCCTAAAACAAAACCCTGAAGACGAAGAACTCAGAAATAAATTTATACAACAAAGAAACATTACACATAACAGTATACAAACGACAAAAAATCAGTACTATCATAACTCTTTTAAAAAATGTGAGAAAGATCCTTCAAAAATGTGGAAGTTAATT
This sequence comes from Chloroclysta siterata, assembly GCA_932294275.1. Classification (NCBI taxonomy): domain Eukaryota; kingdom Metazoa; phylum Arthropoda; class Insecta; order Lepidoptera; family Geometridae; genus Chloroclysta; species Chloroclysta siterata. Next base: position 749,239 of record OW028595.1, on the reverse strand, counting down.
AACAGTTTAGTTAGTAATAAATCAAAAAGTTACTCTATTCCGTCAAGTTTAAACACCCCCTTAGGTCAAGTTACAAATACAATAGAAATAGCTGAGCATTTTAACACATTCTTTTCTAACATAGGTGCTCAGTTAGCAAGTAAAATTCCAAAGCAAGATCAAGATAACCCTACGAACACACTATCTGCACGAAATCAATCTGACCACACATTACTCTCTTTTAGACCTGCTAACGTAGATGAGATTAATAAGATAATTGTCGCTTTAGACTCAAATACAAGCTCGGGCATAGATGGAATTAGCACTAAGGCGATCAAATGCGTTAAAGACCTGCTTGCTATTAATATAACTAGCATAATAAACAAATGCTTATCCGAAGGCCAGTTTCCCGATCCTCTTAAACTAGCAAAGGTCAGCCCTATTTTCAAATCGGGTAATAAAACGGACCCCGGTAACTATAGACCAATATCTGTATTACCCGTGCTATCAAAGGTCTATGAGAAGATAGTTCATAGCCGACTTAGTGAGTACCTCGCTAAAACAAATTTTCTTTTCCGAAAGCAATATGGGTTTCGTCCGAAGTCCAACACACTTACTGCAACTATTGATTTAGTAACAATGATAAAAAACAACATCGACAATAAAAAAATAACACTTGGCATATTTATAGACCTAAAAAAAGCCTTTGATACAGTAAGTCACAAAATACTTATAAATAAATTAGAAAACATAGGTGTTACTGGAGTTGCTCTTGAAGTTTTCCGATCGTACCTAATGAACAGGTACCAAATCGTCGAAATTGATGGCTACCGTAGTGCTCCTCAACAAATAACCTACGGCGTTCCTCAGGGGTCGATCCTGGGACCGTTGCTATTCCTAATTTATATTAATAACATCTGCGAGATAGGTCTGCATGGAGACATCACTTTGTATGCCGACGATACAAGTTTATTTTATTCTGGCTACTCAATTGTTACCCTTATAGAACAAGCACAAAACGATTTGGATCTTTTACATACCTGGTTGCAATCAAATTTACTTACTATAAATGCATCTAAAACTAACTACATTATTTTTGCGGCAATAAACAAAAACATTGGAAACTATAACCCACTAACTATAAACGGTGAAATATTAAGCAAAGCTAACAAAGAAAAATACCTAGGCCTCACTGTTGATAGTCAACTCACCTGGAAGCCACACATCGAAACTATCCAAAGCAAATTGACAGCGGTGTCCGGTGCCATACGCGGCATTGTGCGTTGCCTCCCAAGTCAAGTACGGTACACAATATATAATTCTCTAGTCAAACCCCACCTAGATTATTTGATTGAAGTTTGGGGTACGGCTACAAAGACAAACTTAAAGACCTTGCAAACAAAACAAAATAAAATAATAAAAACATTATTTGGATACAACTACTTAGAACCTACTCTTAATATTTACAAAGAAACAAAACTAATGAACCTAAATCAAATGTATAAATACAGCACATGTCTACTTATTAGAAAAATATTAACTAAAGAAGTTCATTCACAAATTATATTTACAAAGAAAAAAAATGTTCAGAAACGGATGACACGACAAGCAAATAACATTATTCTAAGAACACCTAGAACTAACCATGGAAAAAAGAACATTATGTACGAAGGTGCGAAACTATATAATAAATTACCAAAGGACATTAGGGAGGTCGACTCACAAATTACATTTAAAAGATTACTCAAACACCACATTTTAAAGGATTTTTCATTGATAAAATAAATACACTAAATTAAGTTATAAATCAAAATGGTCTTTACTCTGTACAATCACAAAGATCACTTCACTTTGAAGCGTCTTATATGCCAGTTCCTCGCGACCAAAGCCTTAGGTATAGCAACCATATCTTTATCGCGCACTGTGGCGTTGTCTTTATAACACAATCGCGGCAACAGCGAGCCACCGCTACAACGAAGCGTAACTACCGCCTACTAAACGCATATTTTTGAATGCACAATCTACCCACTAGGACCTTAATTTTTTTTTTTGTTTGTTCGTATTTTTAAGCATATTTTATTTTATATTAAGCTGCTCCTTATGCCGAAAGGCACACTAAATTTACTTAGCCTTAGTTTTCTCTGTAAGTGAATTGTACCTAATTCTTAAGAGAAATAAATATTTTTCAATTCAACTTCTATCAGTGATCCCGAGCCGAGAAATTGTGAACCTGATATCCAACATGCTGAGCGAAAGAGAGTTTGAGGTGCACTTGGGAAACACTAAAAGTCGCATGCGGAAGCTGAATAACGGATTACCTCAGGGATCTGTGATGGCTCCAGCTTTTTAATCTTTACATACACGATCTCCCTGCTACTACAGGTACTAAATTCATGTACGCAGATGACATCGCACTAGTCGCTCAGAGTACAGATATGAAGACCAGCGAAAAGATCCTGACTGCAGATCTCGAGGTTCTATCGAAATACTTTGAGTCTTGGCGACTAATCCCCAGCCTGAGTAAAACCGAAGTAACATGTTTTCATCTCAACAACAGCCTTGCAAACTACGTTCCTACAGTCGACTTTAACGGCGAAAAGTTAAAATTCAATCCCTTTCCGAAATACCTTGGCGTAACTCTCGATAGATCCTTAACATATAAAGAACATTTAACTAAACTTTCACATAAACTTTCATCCCGTAACAATATACTCCAAAAACTGTGTGGAACAACCTGGGGATCATCTGCTGACTGCCTCCGCACAACTGGCATCGCGCTTGTCTACTCAGCTGCAGAATATTGCTCACCAGTGTGGCTAGAAAGCGCTCACGTGCACAAGGTAGACACGAAGCTAAATTCCGCCATGCGCTGCATCACTGGAACTGTGAAATCAACACCACTTCACTGGTTACCAGCTCTGAGTCACATAGAACCTCCACATCTCCGTCGAAAGCACGCACTTAAAAGAGAAGCTGACAAAATATCCTCACAGCCTGCTCTCCCTGTCCACGGTGATTTCATCTGCCCACCACCTCAAAGACTGAAATCTAGACGTCCTCCTTACGCTGCTGCCCAACACTTAAACAACTTCCAGATAGCAGAAAAATGGAAAAGTGACTGGCTGGAAAATACAAGAGGTTCGTGCGCCCATTGTGTTGACCCCACTTCCAAACACAAAGGCTTCTCCCTGCCCCGGAAATTATGGTGTCGCCTCAATAGGCTCCTCACTGGACACGGCCGATGCAACTACTTTCGGCATAAGTGGGGTTGGTCAGACTCGGCGCTCTGCGAGTGCGGTGAAGAAGACCAAACGGTGGAGCACATCATCTCACGCTGCCCAATCCACTCATACCCAGGACCCTGGATCGACCTCATCGATCTCCCCCCTGAAGCAATAGCCTGGCTTGGGAATCTGAGCATTGACTTATAAATATAAATTAGACTAAGTAGACTTAAGTATATTTAGTTTTAGAAGATTTTATTAATTTTGTTTGTTTTATACTTTTTTGTTTCGCCTATTATGCAATGTCATACGATTAAATAAATCACACAAAATACACATACACAAAAACATAGATAGATGTTTGTTCTCTGTCTCATCATCATCCACAGCTCGTCTTCACCCACTGCTGGGTATAGGCCTCCCTAGCTTGTGCCATCTACCACGATCCTGTGCCTGTGTAACCCATTACCGACCTGCGTTTTTGGTTACGTCATCCACCGATCTCGCTGCCCATCTCCCATCCCATCTCGCTTTAACATAATATTCAAATAAAAATTGTCAATGAAATTACCAACAACTTCATAATTGATGCACTATCTTTTTTTTTATAATGAACTAGCGGCCTGTCCCAGCTTCGCATAGGTGGTCATAAATTTTTTGAACATTTTAGGATAAACTTAGACCGTGGGTTCGAGCCTCTCGTCTACTTATTTCATACATTTGCACGCGCTTCTCCTTGAGTGAGTGAAATCGCACCCCGAGCGTGACCCGTGGACCCGTTAATATTTTTAATTTCGTCATATCTTTTGAATGGAATGTCCGATTTGAAAAATTTAAGAAGTAATCTATAGGTATTGAAACCGTCTTAATTATGAAATGATTTATTTGGATAAGGATTAATACCAAGTTACAAATAAAGACCCTTTTCTGGCGGCGGCATTTCAATTAATTTTTTATAATAAAAGAACACTTATTGTGACATAACTATAATAGTTAGACATATGCTGTCGCGACATTTTTTGTAGATGATGATGTGTTCTACAAAATCGTAGTACATTATTTTGTTCTATCATCAATAGTTTTCGCAGCGCACGCGATGTAAGGTTTTTGTTTTCCACCTTGGGTTACATTATTGAAGTTTTAGTAAGGATCCCTGATTTTTTTGAAAATATAATATAGCCTATGTTACTCAGGGATAATGTAGCATTCTAATGGTGAAAGAATTTTTGAAATCGGACCAGTAGTTTTTGAGCCTATTCGTTACATACAAAAATACAAAGTTTTCCTCTTTATTGATCGAGTGAGCGAAGCGAACGAAGATCTTAGTTTCAACTTGGGCGATTTGGCATTTTATGTATGTATGTATGTATGTATGTATGTTTGTCTGGCGATAACTTTAGAACCGTTGATCCGATCTGCATGAAATTTGATATGTCGATAGCTTGTACTTGAGAAATTTACTGGTAAGTATATGAGTAAAATCGGATGAAGGGTTTTTGAGATATGGGGTTTTTTGAAGGGGCAAAAATAAAAAAAGTTACATAAAAAAATCAAGTTACATGTCATATGAAAGGGCTTTGTTTGGACATCCCAAAACAATTTTTACTTTTTTTCTGGAACGCTCGGTTTTTGAGATAAAATAATAAAAGTTAAATTATGATAACCAGCGATCCAAGAGCTCCCATCTCTAAGAGTTTCGTTGACATCAAGGTTTTTCTACTGGTCGGCCAGTTCCTTTGCTTTTTCTTAATTTTTTTTCTTGAAATAAATTAAGGAGGTACTCAGTTCTCATAAAATGGTGACGACGACCAGGTCTGATGATGGAGTCAAGGTCTGTTCAACGGAACTCTTCAATAAATAGGCCAATAGAGTTGAAACTTGGTAACCATACCAAGTTAGTAGGCGGTAGTCAGAAAAAAGTCCAAAGATAATGTTTGGACTTGTCTCTGACTACTACCGACTCAAAGTTTTGATGCGTTCGTCGGGTCGCATCACGAGATCTCAGTTCGGGGCGAACTACTAGTAATATTAGTGTAGATAAACCGTCCTTTGACTACAATCTCATCTGATGGTAAGCGGCGATGTAGTCGACGTTCGAGCAGAACGGTCTAGAAGACACGTATTCACTCTAGCCTTGAAGAGATTTAGATTGTAGTGGTCAGGAAAGACAGACGACGGTAATGAGTTCCACTCCTTAGCAGTTTGCGTAATGTAGCTAGAAGCAAAACGCTTAGTGCGAATAGGTGGTATGCTAACCAGATATGGATGATACCCGGCCGTGCGTCTACTAGTCCTGTGGGGAATGGTGATGGCGGTATAATATCGTGAAGTTCCTGGGTACATTGAAATGTAACCTATAGAAGATCGATAGGCAAGCACCTTTGCGACGGTGTTCGAGACTCTGGACTTTAGTCTCCGCCATGTGTCCGCCATCTATCCTCATTACATCAGCTCATGATTGAGTATTTCTTAGTATAGAAATGTATCCAAACACAAATTAGGCATATACATGTAAAAATATTTATTAAAAAATAAAAAAACCCGACTGCCCAAACTAAAATGATGGAAACAAGATTATGTTTTACTTGATTGAACTCCAGTTGTTCAGTCTTGACGAATGATGCAATTTAATAATCACAGGCAGTCGGAGGCTCGTGTATGTCCATCCTAGCAAGACACTGACGCCTAGCAGTATACGTGGTAATAAAGAAAATATCGAAGGATATATACATAGATACACGCCAAATACATAACCCGGTTGCCTTCGGCACTCGGGTAATTTGCCGCCCCATAAAATCTGCCGTCCTAGGCTCGCCTACTCGGCCTGCTGGTAAATCCGCTACTGTTCCAAGTTCTTGGTACTAAGAAATACTAGTAGTTCGCCCCGAACTGAGATCTCGTGATGCGACCCGACGAACGCATCAAAACTTTGAGTAGGTAGTAGTCAGAGGCAAGTCCAAACATTATCTTTGGACTTTTTTCTGGCTACCGCCTACTAACTTGGTATGGTTACCAAGTTTCAACTCTATTGGCCTAATTATTGAAGAGTTCCGTTGAACAGCCCTTGGCTCCATCATCAGACCTGGTCGTCGTCACCATTTTATGAGAACTGAGTACCTCCTTAATTAATTTCAAGAAAAAAAATTAAGAAAAAGCAAAGGAACTGGCCGACCAGTAGAAAAACCTTGATGTCAACGAAACTCTTAGAGATGGGAGCTCTTGGATCGCTGGTTATCTTAATTTAGCTTTTATTTTTATATCTTAATAAACGAGCGCCACAAAAAAAAAGTAAAAATTGTTTTGGGATGTCCAAACAAAGCCCTTTCATATGACATGTAACTTGATTTTTTTATGTAACTTTTTTATTTTTGCCCTCTTAAAAAACCCCATATCTCAAAACCCCTTCATCCGATTTTACTCATATACTTACCAGTAAATTTCTCAAGTACAAGCTATCGACATACCCAATTTCATACAGATCGGATCAACGGTTCTAAAGTTATCGCCAGACAAACATACATACATACATACATACATACATACATACATACATACATACATAAAATGCCAAATCGCCCAAGTTGAAACTAAGATCTTCGTTCGCTTCGCTCACTCGATCAATTAGAGGACATCTACCGTGCCTGGGGTACAAAGTCGTGATTTTTTTTTTCACCAGCAAGAAGTAGTGGAGTAGTAGAGCTCTTTGCGTGTGGCTGGCCGGGGAAGAACTACCACGATGTTTTTTTCTGCCGCCAAGCAGCAACGTTGTGTTTCGGTTAGAAGAGTGTGGTTGCCGGTGAAATTACAGGCACATGAGGCTTAACATCTGTATATCTCAAATTGATGGACGCAGGGCAGTGCATCGTGGGGCACGTTCCTATCGTGCGTGACTTACGAGGTAATGCTTTGTGGTGATGGTTACCACTTAACATCAGTTGGGCCATCTGCTTGTTCCATCAGCTAATAGTATAAAACAAATATAGAATAAAATAATAATGCCAGGAGTAAACACACACTATGATTCACACAGCACCTATGAATAATGAATCACCCAAACTAAGCCAAGGACGGTCCGTGGACTTTCGAAATAGGTAGCGACTTATTAATATTGTAGCCTATTGAATACATTTAACTGGGTGCTAGCTGTCAATACCTCAAATCTGAGCTACCTATGTTTTTAGTTTTTCCTACAGTCCGGCATTTTTAACCGACTACAAAAAAATACACCCGAATTAAGACACCTACTCCAGGTGTCTCAATTCGGGTGTATTTTTTTTATGTTTGTTACCTTAGAACTTTTTTTTTTTAACACTTTATTGCACAAAAAAATAAATATTCAAGTGTACAAAAGGTGGGCTTAATGCTATAAGCATTTTCTACCAGCCAACCTTAAAGGTAGAAAATGATGTTGGCGTGCTATTATTAAAAAAACTTTCGACTGGGTGAACCGATTTTGATGATTCTTTTTTTATTTGAAAGCTGGAGCTTCCCATGTGATCCATTCTGACAATGGCATCCATGAGAAAACCATTGTATTAGGTATTTTGTACATTTTGTAAATAATTATCACTGTAATTATCTTTAAGTATAAATAAATAAAACAAATTTTAGAGTAAACTAGGTAGGATATCTAGTTTCACACAGGAAAATCGTTTCACAAAGGTCTGTAAATAGCTCTACTGTTTCATGTGTATTATACAAGGTGTTCCATAAGTTGTGTATATAAACTTTAGGGGGCTAAAGTACCCATCAATATGAACAAATTTTTCTAAGGAACCAACATTGTGAACGCGAAAAAAAAAACAGCTGTTTCATACAAAAGTTCAATACCTACCGGGCTAAAATGTATGAAACAGCTGTTTTTTTTTCGCGTTCACAGTGTTGGTTCCTTAGAAAAAGTTGTTCATATTGATGGGTACTTTAGCCCCCTGAAGTTTATATACACAACTTATGGAACACCTTGTATAGTAAATATTCTTTGTAAATTAAATAAAATTTCAGAAGTATTCAGTATTTCAGGTCTATCTAGTTTCACAAAGGAATCAAGATTCAAATCAATTCCAGCTTCAAACAACGTTGAACTCAGCCTTTCAAAGGCTCCAATAATCACGTCCGCTCCGGAAGGCGCTCAGACGTCGAATGAGCTGAAGCTGAACTTTTACAGCCGGAAGTACCCTCGCCGCGGCCGGAAGGAGTGGAGATTAATGAGTTCTCCTTCAGGCAATATTGTTTGTATGGGAGTTTTAAGTTGGAAATTTATAAGTTCTGTTACGTTATGTTTATCTACGAACCTACTTAAGTTGTTCCAAATTCTAATTAGCTCTCTCTTGTCGTGTCACTGGTATCTTTCGAAACAGCGTGGTGAAAGGATTTTAAGTGCGCCTCAAGAGGCTCCTTTCGAGCTCTTGACACATGTTATAGAACACGACATGCCGGTTTCCTCACGATGTTTTCCTTCACCGTTTGAGAGTACTGGCATTGTGCACATACATTATTGAACAGAAAAACTCATTGGTGCACGACCGGTTACGAACCACGACCTTAGGATTGGAAGGCGGGGCCGCTACCACTAGACTACCAGTGCTCTCAAGTAAGTAGTAACCATCACCTATAACCAAACATTGCCTTGTAAGCCACGCCCAATGGGAACGTGCCCTACGATGCACTGCTCTGCGTTCATCAACTTGAGGCATATGATAAACCTCATGTGCCTGTAATTACACCGGCAACCACACTCTTCAAACCGAAACACAGCGTTGCTGCTTGGCGGCAGAAAAAGGCGTGGTGGTAGTACTTCCCCGGACGAGCCACACACAAAGAGCTCTACTACTCTTCAAATGATGTCACAAGTCTAATGTCGCTTTTTACGAAACGGCGGAGACGGGTTTAAGACCATTTTTCAACCCCATTTCTCCCCCAAGCTGTTAGTTTTTATGTCTACGCGAACACAGAATTCCTTTTCGCAAAGTGGTTTAGTATAAGTTTTACGTTTAGCAATTTATACCTTTTATCAACGACGCTATTCATTTTCTTCTACTCTCCTCAGTGGCGTAACTAGACATTTCTGGCCCCAATACAAACAAACGGATGGCCCCCTTTGTCTGTTATGAAAACCAACGAAAGTCGAGCGTTGGACGAAAAGTTGGTCACCCGGTAGTGGGCTGAAAGATGGGTTGTTTAATAAGTGATTTGAAACCAAAATTGTAATTGTTTTCAAGTTGTAGTGACAAAAAATAATGCACTTTCAAACGCATGTGTAGAAATTTAGGACACTTTCTCCTTGCGGTTTTTTTGTGGGCCCTCCTCGAAAAAGTATTTTGAAATAAAAGTATCATCTGTGGCCCGCCGGAATCTTGCAACGCTGCGATCCGTCGATTTAGCCGTTGGCCTACCCAACAAAACCGACGTAGGCATCGCGTATTAGAACGCGAAGTCAGTAAACGCATTCAGGCCCATAGAAACCGACAGTGGGACGACAAGCTCTCAGAGATCGAGCCCAGTCACCTGGCTTACTGGGAATTGGCTCGGGCTATGAAAGCCGATGTCGTCTCCGTCATGCCCCCCCTCACCCGCCAGAATCAAACCCCCGCATTCGACGACGATGAAAAGGCCAACTGCTTAGCGGAAAGTCTCGAGTCGCAATGCTCCCCCAGCCTCGTTCCCGTTGACCCTGTCCACCTCGATACGGTGGACAAAGAAGTCGAACGGATCTCCTCCTTGCTCCCGTCCGCCCCTCCCCTCCCCCTGATTAGGGCCTCCGAGGTTCAGACGATTATCAAGGATCTCCATCCGAAAAAAGCCCCTGGCGCTGACGGCATCAGCAATAGGGTGCTTAAGAACTTCCCCACCGTCCTAATTTACCTTCTAGTCAGCATCTTCAATGCGGCTATGGCAAATTGCTCTTTCCCTGACGCTTGGAAGAATGCCACCGTACTCGGCATTCCCAAACCAGGCAAGAAGGCGACAGAGCCCTCCAGCTACCGCCCCATCAGTCTTCTCAGTTCCATGGGTAAAATTTATGAGCGACTCCTTCTGAATCGTCTCTGGTCTCATGTGAACGAGCTCAAGCTCCTTCCCGACGAACAGTTTGGCTTCAGAGCCAGACACTCTTGTCCCCAACAGGTGCTCCGCATCACGGAGCACGTGCTATCCCGATTTCACCATACCTGGCCGGCAGATACTGGTGCGATCTTCCTTGATGTGGCGAAGGCATTCGATAAGGTCTGGCACAACGGCTTGATTTACAAGCTTTCCAAGTTCGGATTGCCAGACAGGCTCGTGCTCATCTTGCGAGACTTTCTACTCAATCGAAGCTTTCGCTATCGCGTAGAGGGTGCCCTTTCGGACCCTAGACCCGTCAGAGCCGGCGTCCCCCAAGGATCCGTGCTCTCCCCCCTTCTTTTTACGCTGTACACCAGCGATATCCCCCGCACCCATCAGGTGGAAATAGCCCTATTCGCTGATGACACAGCCTTGTACACATCGGATCGGAACTCCGATCGGGTGTGTATAAGGCTGCAATTAGCTCTCGATGCACTAGGTGCATGGTTCCGCAAATGGCGGATAGAGGTGAACCCTACGAAAAGTGCCGCCGTGTACTTCACTAGGGGTAACACCACTCCCAGAACCATTTCTCTCTTTGACGAACCCATTCCCTGGGAAAAGTCAGCTAGATACTTAGGCGTGATCCTTGATTCTCGTCTCTCCTTCATTCGTCATGTACGCCAAGTACGCAACCGCGCTAGGTTCATACTAGGTCGCCTACATCCACTTCTATGTAAGAAGAGCAAAATGTCCCTTAGAAATAAGGTGACGCTCTACAAAGCTTGCATACGCCCTATAATGACGTACTCGTCTGTAGTATTCGCTCATTCAAATCACTTGGCCTCCCTCCAAGCCGTTCAAAATCGATTTTTACGTATTGCTACCGGTGCCCCACCGTACATGCGTAATATCGATCTTCACAGAGATCTCAATCTCGAATCGTTAGCCGAATTCATGAAAACAGCCTCCCGGCGTTACTATGATTCGGCCCCCCACCACCCGAACCCGCTAGTGTCCGAACTACCTGATTATTCAGTAGAACCGCCCGCTAAACGTACCCTCCGTAGACCTAGACACGTTTTAGGTGACCCAGATGACGCGATCACCTCCGCTAACGCGGATGTGACAGACTCATCGAACCCGAACACAAGTAACACTACACACCTACACCGGCCCCTCCGGAGGGGTCGAAGACGCATTCCCCGTTAACGCCCCTTCTGGGCGAAGTATCTCTCCGACATATCTTTCTTCCCCGGCAACAGCCCAAGCCGAGGTCCGTACCTAAGTGGTGCCCTTGCGTTTGTTGCCAATAAACCCTTTTTGTATGGCAGAGCGCCTTCTGCGCTCGCCAGTAGCCCGGTAACGCTGTCGGCAATCGTCATACGATTATACCAGCATTTTAGTCCATTCGAAAAAAAAAAAAAAAAAAAAAAAAAGCCGGAATCTTGCCAGTGTCAACAGTCAAGTGATATATATTAAATACTTTTTAGGATTCGTTTTCTGACATTTTGGGAAGCAACACAGCTTTTTAATTTTAATTGTTTTTCTAGTGATTTTTTGAGTTGTGTAATTTCGGTGGCATTTTAACCAACATTACTTGAGATCTTAGCACAAAGTGTAAGCATTTGGAATGAAAGTGTAATAAGTGATGTCCTAATTTGATCGAATGTTTTGAAGAAAACCGCCACCATTTTCTTCAAAACCAATGACGACTAACTTGGAGAAGGGACCGTTGAGAAGAGTGAGCGAGACAGCGCTACTCAAGAGAGCAGGCAGGCACGATTGCGTTGCGTTCATATTTCCAACACTTAACATCAGGTGGTCTGCTTGTTAAATCAGAAAGTACTTAGTATAAAAAACCATAGTGATCTGATCTGATTAAACTGAATCAGTGAGTCTCATAGAGGCTCCTCTGAGACGCACTTAAAATCCTTTCACCACACTGTTTAGAAAAAACTAGTGACACGCCAAGAAGACTGAATCAGTAAAAGTAGAAGCAAAATCGAATTTGAGTTACTATTGAAATGCAAATACATTTCCCGTGTCTGTCTCGCTCAAGAATATCTCTCTTTTCAATTCCTTTGGGAGTGAGGAGCATATTGTGTTCAACATAGGGTTGTCAAAAATAATCGAAGCCCACGGCCCCACCGAATAAACGTGTATTGCTCTTACTGTATTTTTTTGTAAGAGCTCTTACCGTTCTAATTCTAATTCGTGGTGGGGGAATAAGATCAGCACTGACGTCCCGCAGTGGGGTATATTGTGCATTATCCCCCTGCTAACCTCACCCCAGCCAGCCCAGCTCCTAAAAGTAGCGGAGCAGGACTTTGGGTTGGTGGCAGCAATGTTCCAGCATCCCCGACGATGTGGATGCAGGGGAGCAAGACTCGATCAGCTCCTGCAGCCCCGTTTTGACCCCCGGCTTCGTTTATTGTTCCTTTTATTTGTAGCATTTTTGGTTTCTGAAACTGAAACAGCTTCACGACTTTGATCCCCAGGCACGGTAGATATTCCCTCGGATCTCTTAGTACCAAGTACTAACTTCAGATTCTTTGAGGACGTCCATCGGGAGTCAGAGGTACGTCCACACATTTGTCACATACCCACATTTTGTAGTAGTTGGTATTCCATACGTGACAGGTTGCAAGCCCATCGCCGCTGCTAGAATTGAGAACCGTTTGTTTCTAGGGGTCTAGATACATCTGATCTGCAGAAGCTGATCGGGTGCTTCTCATATGCATCCAAATCACCACCGGGGATGCTTGAACATTCCTGCCACCAACCCAAGGTCCTTCTCCGCTATTTTAAGGAGTTGGGCTGGCTGGGGTGAGGTTAGCAGGGGGATAATGCACAATACACCCCATTGCGGGACGTCCGTGTAGTTTTCATTCCCCCATCACGAATTAGAATTAGATACATATTTTGTTCTCATTTTTTATTATATTATTATTATGTTTAATGGCACATAGTGTTTATTTGATGTGTGATATCATTTATTCTACGTACAATAAGAACAAAATGGTGCTGCATTTCCGTATCCGGCAACCCTAACAACATCACACCCTCCTTCGGAAAATTAAAATGTCCCTACTAAATAATAAAATGTCTGTTTGTATGTCAAATTACATGCCCTTAGGGACCCTACTTTCTTTTTATTCCTTTTAGTGCTCTTCAGGGGTTAACAGACCTTTTTGTAAAGATAAGGTACCTACAGGTAGAGTTTTATTATTGACATCCCTCATAGCTCAGTTGGTAGTAGTACCTTCTGCGCTACATCACGATCATACAAACGAGCGGTAGGAACCAAGCCGTAAGTTTGTTGACTGTTCCTCTAGGCTTTGGTCGCGTGGAACTGACACCTAGAGTCACCTAGCTTTAAAACGTTTCAAAGTGATCCTTATTTTATTGAATAAACTAGCGACCCGCCCCGGCTTCGCAGGGTTATTGTGGGTTATCCCTAAGAGATTATGCTTGTATTATGCATATAAACCTTCATCTTGAATCACTCTTTCTATAAAAAAAAACCGCATCAAAATCCGTTGCGTAGTTTTAAAGATTTAAGCATACATAGGGATATAGGGACAGAGAAAGCGACTTTGTTTTTTACTATGTAGTGATACCTTTTGACTTTGACTATAGGCCGTGGGTTCGATCCCCACACTGAACAAACATTGTGTGAGAATATATAATTTGGAGTTTTACTACGAAAAAAATTGTTCTTACTATTTTTTATGTTTTAAAAGCTCAGTGGGTAGATAGGTAGATAAATACTTTATTGTACACAAAAGAAAACACATACAGTGACTTAACAATTTAGGTACAATGGGCGGGCTTATCACTGAAAGCAATCTCTTCCAGACAACCTTTGTATGTTGTTTCAGTTTTCAAAAACACTTCTTTCGAGCGCTTGACGTATTCCACACTTGCTCATTTTTTTTTTATTTTTTTTTATTCAACTAGCAGATGGAACTAGCAGATAGCCCACGTGATGTTAAGTGGTAACCATCACCTATAACAAAGCATTGCCTCGCAAGTCACGCACGATAGGAACGTGCCCTACGATACACTGCCCTGCGTCCATCAATGTCCAGCTACAGATGTTAAGCCTCATGTGCCTGTAATTACACCGGCAACCACACTCTTCAAACGGAAACACAGCGTTGCTGCTTGGCGGCAGAAAAAGGCGTGGTGGTAGTACTTCCCCGGACGAGCCACACACAAAGAGCTCTACTACTCTTAAACAACATGCCGGTATCCTCACGATGTTTTCCTTCACTGTTTGAGAATACTAGCACTATGCACATAAGTTTTGAACAGAAAAACTCATTGGTGCTCGACCGGGTTTGAAGCCACGACCTTAGGATCGGGATGCGGGGCCGCTATCACTACACCACCAGTGCTCTACAAATATGTATACTTTATCCAAGTCAGCTACTCAACTGGTGCACTACTCAAAAGGATTTGCTTTGAGAACCAACCGCGCGAAATAAACTCGCGATAAAAGACGAAGAATACTCGAGATCACGAAAATGTAGTACCTCCACACAAGATAAGATAATTTAAGATAAGTAATGCCGTCAGATACGTTTCTAAAATCAAAAATCAAAACGGTCTTTATTCAGTACAATCACAAGAATCACTTTGAAACGTCTTATATACTAGGTGAATCTATCGCCAGTTCCTCGCGACCAAAGCCTAGAAGAACGGGCAAGAAACTAACGGCTTGGTTCCTAGCGTTTTTTTGTATGATCCTTTTTAAAATTTTATTATGGTACCTACTTAATTGTTTAGTGTTTTAATGAGTTGGAGCATAGATCAGTCCCAAGCTTTATTGTCATCTATATAATCAGATATTTTATAGTAAGCTTTTGTACAAAGTTTTCTTTTTATTATGTTTTTGAATTTGCTAATCGACAACTGGTGAATCTCACTTGGGACTTTGTTAAAGAAGCGTACACATTGTCCTGCAAACGATTTGCTTACTTTAGTGAGCCTAGTAGTGGGAACAGCGAGCTTATCTTTATTTCTAGTGTTAATATTATGATGGTCGCTCTTTTTGGCATATAAATTAATATTTTTTCGAACATACATTAAATTTTCGTATATGTACTGACAGGGTTAAGTCATTACATTTATTTCTTTAAACTTATTTCGTAACGATTCTCTGGAATAAAAATGTCAGCCATTTTCCGTGGCCCGCATCACAGCTTCATTCACAAGCATCCATGCGTGCACTTAGCTTCCTCAAAACCTTCTTTTAAAGTTCCTAAAGCGTGAACCGCCGGAGTGCCTTACAAGCCAATGTGGACTTCTTAAAGTTTAATGTGTGGAAGCTGGGGAAGAAAGTATAGTCGGCATTGAAGTAGAGTTTTATATTTTGTTTTTAGCCGACTTCAAAATAAGGTTCTCAATTCTACTGTTTTTAATGTTTGTTACCGCATAAATCCGTCATTTATGAACCGATTTGAAAAAATATTTTTATTTCAGAGGATATATTTTTAGAATGGTGGCCATAGAAATTTCAGCAAAATCGGTTCAGTTGGGCTTTGAAATTCGGCGAAATGAAGGCTAAGCATATAATCTGCCACATTGCCACTTCAACTTGCTGATTCTGCGAGCTATGTCGGCTACTTTGGTTCTCCTACGGATTTCCTAATTTTGATTCTATCCCATAGTGAAACTCCCAGCATAGCTCTCTCCATAGCCCGTTGAGCGACTTTGAGCTTGTTGATGAGGCCAATAGTAAGTGACTACGTCTTAGTTCAAATTTTAATGATATTTTTTTACTAATTTGATATGAATTAAAGATTTTTATTCAACACACCAAAAACATACACAGAGAAAACGACATAAATAAATAAATGAAAGGCACCGTAGACATCACACCGCCACGCCACAGGAGGCTCAATCATAGAAACTAGAGCGACAACTATACATCCGGACTTAGTTCACATACACATATATCATGATTCCGATCGCTCATCGTATGGCTAAGATTCGGCGCGTACGCATCTAGGGATGGGCCGTTGTCGATGATTTGGTGTCGATAAAATTTGATTGGCCTTATAAGTCTTTGTAGCTGTCTTCTGCGCTGTTGGATGTGGACTCGACGCTCATCGAGTACACACAATTGTTTTAAGAACATAATCATTATGTGAGTAGGTGTGATGCTACAAATATATATTTAAAGGGACTGTACCAATATTTCCAATATTATCATTGTCAGGAGTCTTCTTGCTTGACGGATTATGATAGTAGGCTTGAATTTGTCGGGCGAAGAGAATAAAACGTAGGAATCTTTATCGGTACAGTATAATAAATGAAAGAGAATTAATAATCTCTTTAAAATATTATCACGAATGGACGCAGGATATTTTAATTAGGTAACCAATATTGAACCGACACTCCGCCGAACACGTAATGATTTTGTGCGAGTTAGACAGATTCGATCTGTATTGAATAATGCTAGAAATCGACTCTATTCATCCGCGCTGCGCACCGCTCGTTGTATCAGCGACGTTCATGTCCCTCTGTTCAAATATGCTATTAAGTTTCCCTATATAGCTTTGCTTAGTTTGGGGCGAGATAATAATGAGTGAAACGTTTAAAATATTTACTTATCTACTGCGAAAGTTACGATGTTCAGAAGCCACCCGAAAATGTGACTGCGAGTCTGATATAAACTCGCCAAACTGACCAAAATTTTGTACAGTGTTGTAGTTCCACGTGGACAAAGTCGTTGGGCGAACACTGTGTGACGTCACACGTCTATAAGAGTTATGGGCATGCCCATCGTGCCCACAACGGTGGATCCACGATTGACGAATGGATGTTTGATGCTCAATCACGACCTAATCACTAAACCGATCGGGATGAAACTTAGATCAAGTATAACTTATAACTTCTAAGAGTAGTAGAGCTCTTTGTGTGTGGCTCGTCCGGGGAAGTACTACCACCACGCCTTTTTCTGCCGCCAAGCAGCAACGCTGTGTTTCCGTTTGAAGAGTGTGGCTGCCGGTTTACAAACAAAGCATTGCCTTATAAGTCACGCACTATAGGAACGTGCCCTACGATGCAATGACCTGCGTCTATCAACTTGAGGCATACAGATGTTAAGTCTCATGTGCCTGTAATTACACCGGCAACCACTTTTCAAACCGAAACATGCAACGCTGCTTGGCGGCAGAAAAGGGCATGGTGGTAGTACTTCCCCGGCGAGCCCTTCACAAAGAGCTCTACTACTCATGTGTGTGTACAATAAAGAATAAATAATACCAGCCTCATGAAAACATGGTCACTCTCTAAACAGCTTAAAACTTAAGCTCACTTTCCATTGAACGAGCTCAAAGAACACAACAATAAAGAACATAAATCAACGTACTTACTTTCAGCAGTAAATATGTTTGTTTTGTGTCTGGATGTACTTATAGTATAATATATAAGTCTGTCTGTATTTAAAAAGAACACACAAGTATGCTTCATACATTTATAATGGTGGCACTTACAGTATTCGATATTCACGTGTTTATTATTCGGCTAGAAGTCCGAATAACTCGAACACACCGTCCACACATAAAATATACAATAGATTAGAATAGAATATAAATTTATTTGACAACAAAAACTTTAAGGCGAAGACAAGAGCTAATGTGACTCTCGCTCGCACGTTTCGACATATTGAAAGATATAAAATCACTAAACTAGTTTTCGAAAAATTGCAATCAACCATTTTGAGAGCAATTACATTGCACACAGTTTAGTAAAAATTTCATTTTGATCGATACATGTTTTCCTACTCAAAAGTTTGCTTTACTAGTTTTCGTACATAAGCAAACTTTTAAGAAGGAATACTTGTATCGATCAAAATGAAATTTTTACTAAACTGTGTGCACACAAAATGGTTGATTGCGATTTTTTGAAAATGAGTTTAGTGATTTTATATATTTCAACATGTCAAAACGTGCGAGCGAGAAGTTGTTTGATAGTTGTCAGCCCCTTAAGGTAGTTATTATGATAATAGCCTATTTGTCGCACGTCTTTCTTAGTTTATATACCTCTACTTAGGGGGGTTGGTAGAAAATGCTTGTGCATTAAGACCTTTTGTGCTATAACATTGTGTTTTGTGCAATAAATAAATAAAAAAACACAGAAGTAGCATAAATACAAGTAAGAATATAGGCAGTAGATGAAACGGTAAGTACACCAAAAAGAAAAAAAACTAGTTGGGTAAGATAAAATAAACAGATACAAAACAGAAAACATCAAATCGTCACAAACAGCGGTATTCGTGTGTTTGCGACTAATACGCAAAAATGTTCGTAAAAATAGGCGAATAGAATCACTACACATCGTCTTGTTTGGGAAAATAGGACGAATACGCAAATACGAATGGCCATGTGAAATGCCACTGTAACGTTCCGAAACCACAATGTATACCAGTTGACTTATTTTTTTGCAAATTTGTAGAATTCGACATAACTCTATGACTGTATTATTTTTGTTGCAAATAAACATTAAAAACATAGACATCTAGTTCTCTAAATTAAAGCTTGGCTTTGTTTTGAAATAGATGGCGTTGTATGAAACCCAGACAATATTTATAATGGCCAATAACTTTGTTATTTCCATCTTAATTCCATGAGAAATCACTACGCAAATGCCAGCTGTGAAGTTGTGTAAAATTGGCTTAAAATAAATTAAATCTAAAAGTCAGCAATATAAAACTTATTTTACATCGACAACCGATTCAGACTGACAGAACTAGCATTAATCACAGACTTAAGGCCGACGCACACCAGTAGAAGGAAATATTTTAAATTATTAAAAAAAAGGATCGGTTCAGGAAAGCCTAGTTAGGAAAAGGTTGAATTCTAGCTAGCTATGGGCTTGCAATCTGTTACATGATTATACTAGAATTTTAGTCATTTGGAAAAAAATACATGTTTGTGTGGGGTGAAAGGGTTGAAATGCGTCCCTTAGGAGGCTCTTTTCATGCAAGATAAATGGAACGGTTTATAAAAAGGCAGTTTAGATATTCCTTTGGTATTCGGTAAAAAGCCAAAATTTATTGATGGTAGTCAAAAACGCATAAATATTAAATTTGGCACATACCCACATACTGCAGTAGTTGTTATTCCTTATGTGATAGCTTTCAAGAGTAGTAGAGCTCTTTGGGTGTGATTCGTCCGGGGAACCACGCCTTTTTGACCTGCGTCCATCAACTTGAGGCATACAGATGTTAAGCCTCATTTTCCTGTAATTACACCGGTAACCACACTCTTCAAACGGAAACACAGCGTTGCTGCTTGGCGGCAGAAAAAGGCGTGGTGGTAGTACTTCCCCGGACGAGCCACACACAAAGAGCACTACTACATAACCATAATATAAAACCAATTTTATCTCACGAGGCACAGAGCAGGACTAATTTGACATAATCTGTTTATTTTTGTAACTAATATTCTTTTTATCCTTGATTTATATTCACCTATCTATCTTCTCTGTTCTGTGTTCTATAATGTGTGTGTTAAATAAACGTATTTCATTTTAATAGAAACTAGGCTTCGAGGAGCTGGCGTTAGATTCATCTGTATAAGACGTTTCAGAGTGAGCGATTGTACTGAAAAATACTTGAAAACTTAGGATCGATAAAAAATAATTTGCCAAAAAATAATCCATACCCCGTCCAGTGTGCGCAACCCTAACGGCTTAAACTTTGAAAAGCAAATAGAATCGCGTTAATAAAACCGCGAGCACGTTTCCCTTTCAGTTTCGAATTCATCGATATAACATAATGCGATCTATCGACTAATCCCCGCACTAGTGGTGATGGCACGTTCAATAAAAATGTCTCTTTGTGATCGTAATACTTGTATTGAGACGCTTCCGGTGTTAGTGCACGTGGTGAGATCTCTGTAGCTAGTCATCATCATCAGGCAGAGGGACCATCCATAAATTACGTCACACGAATCAAAAAAATTACCTTAGGATCGGAAGGCGGGGCCGCTACCACTAGACCACCAGTGAATAATAAAAAATATTTATAAAACACCTATTTATTTATTAAATGACTAGCTGTTACCCGCGACTTCGTCCGCTTTTATCAACTTCCTAAACCAGTCTCGTAGTGGTATCTAAAACCTTAACCTGATTTCACCATGCTCTGTTAGATTAACAACTGATTAAAAGGCCGTTAAATATGTCAAATAGTACGCGTTTGACATCTAAGGTTAGATTTAACGGCCTGTTAATCCTTGATTAGAATAACAGAGCATGTGAAATCAGCTCTTACCTTCGCTGATTCAAGCCGCTGGAAAAATTAAACATAAAATATGGTTCTTGTAACTTTAGAGCTGATTTCACCATGCTCTGTTAGTTACTAATCAAGGATTAACAGGCCGTTAATTCTAACCTTAGCTGTCAAACGCGTACATTTTGACATATTTAACGGCCCTTTAATCCTTTGTTAATCTAACAGAGCATGGTAAAACCGGCCCATAATGGTGCATTTAGACCTCGTTTGTCTTTTAAAACAACATAACATTATAATCTACTTAGGTATTTCACACAACTTACGGCCGGTTTCTGAAAGCGCCATCAAAACTAATCGGATGTCAAGTCATTCGCCATTTCAGCTATTACATCGAATTAGATAGAGATAGCAAGTGACTTGACATGCGATTAATATCAGATGGATCTCTGACATAAAGATCTTTTTATTACTTACGTGCCTATTTTTTACAAACATAATTTACCTTATTTTAAAGTTAAGTTTTACTAAGTCCATCTTGATTTTAAGTCATTTATTTGCATAAATAATGTATTTATAATTTACAATTATACGCGCTATGATATTAGATTGTCCTACTGATACGGACCGAAACAAATGTTACTTATAGGATTTTAAGTGCGCCTTAAGAGTTATTTAACTAAAAATACTTAGCCAAGTGCCTCAAAACATCATAACTTCTAGCTTAGAAGTAGCTTACTTTAAGCTTAGTTAAAATCAGGAAAATTAGACGATTATACTTTGGAAGTTTCTTAAAATAGATTTACAAAACACACGCCATTACATAATCTATAATATTGATAACAGCTGTTTAGCTATCAGACGTTTGCAGCGATTTTTTTTATACAACTAGCTGATGGAACAAGCAGATTGCCCACCTGATGTTAAGTGGTAACCTACAAAGCATTGCCTCGTAAGTCACGCACGATAGGAACGTGCCCTACGATGCACTGCTCTGCGTCCGTCAACTTGAGGCATACAGATGTTAAGCCTCATGTGCCTGTAATTACACCGATAACCACACTCTTCAAACCGAAACACTTGGTGGTGTGTTGAAAGGATTTTTTAGTGCGCCTCAAGAGGCTCCTTTCGAGCACTTGACACATGTTTAAGAACTTTTTAGGTTCCACGACATGCCGGTTTCAGAACTGTCGCGAAATACGTAATAAGGGATAAGTTTGGGTATTAGCGCTAAGACACCATTAAAAGCCCATTTAGGGTCAGCCTAGCACCACAGCTAACAAGGGGGGGTGATATACAGCGATGGAGGGGGTATTAAACCTGACAAGGGGGGGGAAGCTTTAGGAAAAAGGCTTTCTGTGTAACTGGGGTTAGGTAGAAAGAAGAATTAATTATTAATTTAGACCCCAAAACCGAACGCTAATTATAATAACCCTTATAAGTAAAAATAAAATAATTTGTTATGAAACAATCGAAAAGAATTATCGTTGGACATAACTTTGTAATGTGGTTCAATTTCAAGTGGGTTTTTTTTTTTTTTTTTTTATTTAAATTTAATAATTGAAAATATAAAATCTTACTGTCTCCGTACTCTTAATTTCGAAGTATTTTACTTAAAGGTTTTAAATAAAAATATATCATTAAGATTAATTCAGGTAAGCTTAATTTACGTTATTTTAGAACGAATAATATTATTAAAATTAAAATTATTTGTGTAGCACTTACGCTGCATAGAAATAAGAAATTTATAAACTATTTAAGAGTGTTAGTGCCTTTGCTTGTAATTATAAAGAAGATAAAGTTATATTTTTAATTTTTATAATCTTCCCACCGCTCCCACAGCTACCAGAAAGCGTACAGTTCAAAGCAGAGAGACATTGAGAACCTATGAAGCATGAGCACCGCGGACCATTGTTACTGCGAGTTTGTTGGTCTTGGAGCTTTTTTTGCTTTTCTTGTTGTTTACTTTCATTTACTTTGGTGTTTTTTTTTTGTTTTATTTATACAACTAGCTGATGGATCAAGGCCACCTGATGTTAAGTGGTTACCATTTCCTTTATAACAAAGCATTGCCTCGTAAGTCACGCACGATAGGAACGTGCCTTACGATGCACTGCCCTGCGTCCATCAACTTGATGCATGCAGATGTTAAACCTTATCTGCTTGTATATGTGTGATTCGCTTTAGAAATTTCGAACAGACATTATTTATTTCCAATACTTCACATTCTTATGTAAGAAGTACTTGAAAATTAATTGTATAATTGAATAACTAGTAATATTACTAAATCTGTATTTTTCAATAACAACATATTCATAATTTATTGTCTGTAACTACTTATTAAACTGGATATCATTAATTTTAATAATGAACATAAAATCATGAAAAAAATCGATAGCGTTATTGCTTTGCTTATCAGTCAAATAAGTAATAATTGGTACTTAGTAGTTTCAAGTAGGTTATCGACTGTTATTATTTTATTAAAAGCATATGGCCCACTTGATGCTGAACGGTTTTCGCTGCTTATAATGTATTAGCTCACAAGCACGTCCATAGATGAGTAATGATGTTTTTTTTATGTTAGAGACAGAAAAACGGACAGACAAAGACCACATGGTAATTATTGGTATTCAATTAATGTAATTATATTACAGAAAAAAGCCAACAGCTTCCAAAACCAACAAAGCACAGATCGCAGGGTGAGTACAGGACTGGGACACACCGCTCGTACCAACTACTCACAATCTCTGCAGGTGCCTCAACCTTACAAATAACCCATCCGGCAAGTGGCCGAGACGGTTATTGCTCAATTTCCTGGAATCAACATTTATTTTTCAATTTAAAACTAGGGAAAGGTTCCAACTGGATATAATCGAAAATATAAGGATTGAACCTGAAGGAGAAATAAGCTAACATGTAACACTGGAAATGAGAACAATTAAACCACTGCTAAAATTTTTGCTTCAGCAAAAATTCAGCTTACATTTGTTGACGTTGATAAAAAGTTACTGCGTACATATTTTTTACGGAGATGAATTTATGAATGTTGACGTTGTTACAAAGTTACTGCGTACAAAATACTTAATGGAGATCGGTTGTGGATGTTTATTGAGAAACTATAAAAAAAAATCTTACTGTCTAGTACTTACAATCGTTCCAGCGCGTTCAGTTCTGATAAGGCGTCTCGTTCGATTGTATGGATGTGGTTTTCCGATAATTGTCTGAAAGAAAGAACCAGCCATCAAAACTAAGTGGTATCAGTGGGCAGCCTTCACAGCTCAATTGGTAGCTGTGCCGCTGTAGGCCATGGGTTCGATCCCCACTGAGAACAAACATTTGTGTGATGAGCATAGATGTTTGTTCTCTCTCTAAGTGTTACCTATAATATTTTTTATGGATGCATTTACATTAGAAAAGTGTACATGTATAATATCAGCTGGTTCCCATATAAATTAGTTTCGGGCTAGATAGTGTTGTGTGGAAAGTCCACCAATATATTTGTTTTTCTTACATTTTTTACGAATACTTACAGAGTTTTCAGATCCTTCAGGTTTTGAAAGTCACTTTGGAATACTATCGTAATGTTGTTGCCTTGCAGATCTCTGTAACAATGAAATAAATAATTTTATTATAATTTGAATAGTATTTATTATTCTTATTGCTGAAGGAACAAGCATGGCTCTTTGTGTGGGGCTCGTCCAGGAGAGTACCACCACGCTTTTTTCTGTCGCCGCGTTTCTGTGTTTCGATTTGAAGGGGTGGTTGCCGGTGTAAATACAGGCACGCGAGGCTTAACATCTGTATGCCTCAAGTTGATGGATCCAGGGCAGTGCATCGTAAGTCACAATCCTATCGTGACTTGCGAAGCAAGGCTTTGTTATAGGTGATGGTTACCACATTAAATCAGTTTGTTCCATCAATAGGTAGTATAAAAAATAAAGAAGACCCTGAGATGCTGTCCAGCAGTGGACTATTTCAGGCTGATGTTGATATTTTTATTAATTTTTGTATTTAATATTGTTTTTTCTTAGAATAACAAAAAAATATGATTACTTAAGACGAAAGGATACCGGCTCTTCTTCCATACAAACGTAGTCGACTGTTTCCTCCCTGGATAATGACACTAGAGCAAATATGTATGTACCATAAAACCTTTAACTACCATGACCATGCACCTATGTCTTGGTTTTTTTTATATTCTAACTAGCGACCAACCCCGGCTTCGCACGGTAAACCTCCCTCTTGAATCACTCTATCTATAAAAAAAAACCGCATCAAAATCCGTTGCGTAGTTTTAAAGATTTAAGCATACATAGGGATATAGGGACAGAGAAAGCGACTTTGTTTTATACTATGTAGTGATTATCATAGGAAGTAGTAGTCTTCAAAAACTAGAAATATTGCCTTAATTTTTTAAACATTTTCAGAAAATCATTCAAAAAAATGACACATATTTACAAAAAAATTAGAACTTAAGGGCATAGCTGAAGGTTTGGTTAATTATATATAAAAAATTAAAACAATTAGGCATGTTTTGGGGGAGTAAATAGGCGACTACGAAATGCTGTTTTGTTCAATAATTATGTAAACGGTCTGAGCTGCAGTTGTCCCTTTCTGTCTTGGGGCGCGGCGGCGGCATGCAGCGAGACAGGAACATTTTATTCATATACCTATTATTCAAAAGTCTCTCAGGTATCCTTTCCTCTTAATTACACGTTGGTTATAAAACTCGTTTACCTACATAAAGCTAAAAACAGTAATTATTAAACGATATCCAATTAAAAGTTGTTTGGTAGGTTATCGATTTTGGACGTCACGATAAAGTTATGTCATGTTATACAACGTGTAACATAATACCCCTATAAGGCCAAAGACCAAGTGATCAGACCAAGCACTGGAATACTTTGACGTGTGCAAAGTTTGAATACTTCGATTTCGAAATTCCCATGCAAAAGTGGAATTAATATTGTCTCTAAAATTTGCAACAGCCCTGATAATAAGCCGTCAGTCAGCATAAATGCTATAGCAGCATACGCTACTCTAACGCTGGTCTTCCGGACACCTACGCGACAACGCAGCAACTGTGAAACCCATGTCATCGTTACAGTTACAGTAAATAATAACAATATTCTAAATAAGGTCAAAGTCCAAGTCAAAGTCAAAAGGTTAATTCAATCTCTCTTGTCGTGTCACTAGTTTCTTTGTGTGGTGAAAGGATTTTAAGTGCGCCTCAAGAGGCTCCTTTCGAGCACTTGACACATGTTATGGAACTTTTTAGGTTCTACGACATGCCAGTTTCCTAACGATGTTTTCCTTCACCGTTTGAGAGTACTGGCATTGTGCACATACATTTTTGAACTAAAAACTTATTGGTGCGCGACCGGTTTCGAACCCACGACCTTAGGATCAGAAGGCGGGGCCTCTACCACTAGACCACCAGTGCTCTCAATTCAATAAAATCACAAGGATCACTTTGAAATGTCTTAAAGCTAGGTGACTGGATAGGTGAAGAACAGGCAACAAACTTACGGCTTGGTTCCTAGCAGCGGTTGTAGAATAAGACAGCCAACTATATCATAATAAAGATAATTTCTCGCAGTTTAAAACCACTCCAAATGAATAAATAATTATCACCAATAATCGTAATACAACATAATTCGATTTCAATAGTCGATTATCTCATTCGATTGCGGCAATCGGCAATCGCGCACCGATTATCGATACGAGCCTAATTGGATCATAATTATTGAATTAACAAACATGGTGGCCAAGGGATGGGAAAATATCGATAAGAAGCGCGGGAGTAGAGCTCTTTGTGTGTGGCTCGTCCGGGGAAGTACCTACTACTACGCCTTTTTCTGCCGCCAAGCAGCAACGCTGTGTTTCCGTTAGAAGTGTGTGGTTGCCGGTGTAATTACAGGCACATGAGGCTTAACATCTGTATGCCTCAAGTTGATGGACGCAGGGCAGTGCATCGTAGGGCACGTTCCTATCGTGAGTGACTTACAAGGCAATGCTTTGTTATAGGTGATGGTTACCACTTAACATCAGGTGGGCCATCTGCTAGTTCCATCAGCTAGTTAACTAAAGAAAAAAGACATAAATTACTGAATTTAGTTATGAAAATTCGTAAATTCGCTTGTCGGCAGAAAAGTACTTCCCCGCACGAGCCACACGCAAAGAGCTCTACTACTCTTCTTCAAAAATGTTCTTCAAAAATGTGCGAGCGATAATTGTTTGACGGTTATCAGCCCCTTAATACTACGTTTAACTAACGATTGGAAGGCGGAGTTGGACCACCAGCCCTTTCAATGGCAGCTCAGTAATTAATCGACGTATTAATCTTATATTGAGCAATGGTTGCATGACATTTTAATTTCAATGATAAAGAGAGTCTGCTACTGGTTATTCATTTGACAGCCTTCACAGCTCAGTTGATAGTAGCTCTGCCTTCTGCGCCGTAGGCTGTGGGTTCGATCCCCACACAGAACAAACATTTGTGTGAACATAGATGTTTGTTCTCTGTCTGGGTGTTAAACAATATTTGATTGAGTGAGAGAAGTGAACAAAAATCTTACAGTCAACTCGGGCGATTAGGCATTTATGTATGTATGTTTGTCTGGCCATAACTTTCGAACTGTTGATCCGATCTGCATGAAATTTGGTAAGTCGATAGCTTGGGAAATTTACTGGTAAGTATATGAGTTAAATCGGATGACGAGTTATTAAGATGAGGTATTTTAAAAAAGTTCCACAAAAAAAAATCAAGTTACATGTCATATCAAAGAGCTTTGTTAGGACAATCTAAAACCATTTTTACTTTTTTTCTAGGACATCCGGTTTTTTAAATACAACAAATAATTCTTGCAACCTGTCACGTATGGAATTCTAACTGAAAAATGCGGGTATGTGCCAAATGTTATGCTTGGACATACCTCTGACTACCCCCCTAGACGTCCTCAATATGAAAGTCGTACTTGGTACCAAGAGATCTGAGCGGATATCTACCGCGCCTGGGGATCAAAGTCGGGAAGCTGTTTCAGTTTTTTTATTTATTTATATATGGTTCTTTATAACAAAACGGGTCGTGCGCCAATGAGTTTCCCTGTTCAAAAATGTATGTGCACAGTGCCAGTACTGTCAAACGGTGAAGGAAAACATCGTGAGGAAACCAGGCATGTCGTAGAACCTATACGTTCTAAAACAAGAGTTAAGTGCTCGAAAGGAGCCTCTTTGAGGGGCACTTAAAATCCTTTCACCACACTGTTTTGAACTAGTGATACGACAAGAAGAAGCGTCTTAAATATTGATGTTAGCAATCAAGCGAGTTAAGCCACGGGCGGCCGCTAGTTTACTTATACCTATTTGAACACTGAGTTATTGAATGAATTAAAAAGATTTATTTACGTCGGTAGCTTAGTTAGTACTAAAATGGACATGTTTTTATTGTAGTATATATATTTTAACATAGAAATATAATATTTAAAAGCAGTAGAGCTCTTTGTGTGTGGCTCGTCCGGGGAAGTACTACCACCACGCCTTTTTCTGCCGCCAAGCAGCAACGCTGTGTTTCCGTTTGAAGAGTGTGGTTGCCGGTGTAATTACAGGCACATGAGGCTTAACATCTGTATGCCTCAAGTTGATGGACCCAAGGTAGTGCATCGTAGGGTACGATCCTATCGTGCGTGACTTACGAAGCAATGCTTTGTTATAGGTGATGGTTACCACTTGGCATCAGTTCCATTAGCAAGTTGTATTAAAAAACTTCGATTACATATTTCATTTACATGAGACATTCAAAGTCAAAAGGTATTTATTCAAAAAAAATCACAAGGATCACTTTGAAACGTCTTAAAGCTAGGTGACTCTAGGTGCCAGTTCCACGCGACCAAAGCCTAAAAGAACAGGCAACAAACTTACGGTTTGGTTCCTACCGCTCTTTTGTATGATCCTTGTTACATTTTTTTTTATAATACTAGCTGATGGAACAAGCAGATGTTAAGTGGTAACCATCCCCTATAACAAAGCATTGCCTCGTAAGTCACGCACGATAGGAACGTGTCCTACGATGCACTGCCCTGCGTCCATCTACTTGAGGCATACAGATGTTAAGCCTCATGTGCCTGTACACCGGCAACCACACTCTTCAAACCGAAACACAGCTAAATATAATTACAACTAGCTAGTGCCCGCGACTTCGTCTGCGCAGGATTAGTCACACAATATCTTTATAAATTGTAGCCTGTGTGTTATTCTGATCTATAAGCTATATTATTGTAAAGTTCGCGTACTGGTGTCACGGAAGACCAGCGTTAAAGTAGCGTATGCTGCTATAGCATTTATGCTGAGTGACGGCCAATTTGTGTCACTTACTTACTTTTAATGTCTATTCTTGTATTTTTATAAACTGTGTATGTGTGGCATGAATAAATGATTTTGTATTGTATTGTATTGTATTGTAAGTTTCATTAAAATCCATTCAGTAGTTTTTACGTGAAAGAGTAACAAACATCCATCCATCTTTGCTTACAAACTTTCGCGTTTATAATAGTTGTAGGATATTGAAGCTCCACTATCGACATGTTCCCAACCCTACGCCTACACTTTACAAGTACTTGTGATTTGAGAAGAATTTTACCGCCCAGTGGTCAGTCGTTCTTAATTCAATTTTGATTGCTAACATCTTGAACCTCTTTAATTACGCGGTCGGATTTCAAGATGGCGGACGTTCTTTGTTTGAAAATCAACTTGAAACGTTCATTTTGAAATTGGAATGGTAAAGATGGCTGCCGATTAATTTTCTCAGTTTGTTTGATGATTTAAGAGTGGTGGTCTAGTGTTAGCGGCCCCAATGATGCTAAGGTTGTGGGTTCACAACCTTAGGACCATTTATGAATTTTTCAATGTGGCACTGTTGCGTCCATAAACTTAAGGCATTGTGCCCGTAATCACACCGGCAACCACACTCTTCAAAGCGAAACACAGCGTTGCTGCTTGGCGGTAGAAAAAGGCGTGGTGGTAGTACTTCCCCGGACGAGCCCTCCACAAAGAGCTGTACTACTCTTAAAATGTATCTGTTCTATAAATATTTCGAAGATAAATTATTACTTAGTCATCAGACTTTAAAAAATTCCTCCATTTGCAGTAACAAGTTCCATTGCCGCTGTTAAAATTAGGTTAGGAATATTCACCATTCGTTATTATAAAACAGTCGAAAATAAACTAAAAAGGACGTGTTACGTAACGCGAGTTCAGTCATATCATGAGTTAATTGATATGCATCAAATGCTGCATCATTTAGAATGAATTCATCTGGCGACTAAATGAATATAGACCAAGCTATTTTCATTATTATATTATTTTATTTATTTTAATTTGACAAAAAAAACAACTTTTTAAATTAAAAAACAATTTTAATTTGATTCACCAACATCGTATACATCAATTACATTCATAAAAATTAAAAATTAAAGATAACGCATGCTAAATGTTACAATAATTAAAGGAGACAGACAGCATGCTATTAAAAAAACAATTAGAGCGAGAGCGATTTAAACAGATCCTAAAATGCAATCACTAGGTACATAGTAAAAAACAAAGTCGCTTTCTCTGTCCCTATATCCCTATGTATGCTTAAATCTTTAAAACTACGCAACGGATTTTGATGCGGTTTTTTTCGTAGATAGAGTGATTCAAGAGGAAGGTTTATATGTATAATACAAGCATAATATGGTAGAGAAACACTGATAATATTAGAGGTTTCTAATGTGATGCCGTAAATAAACACTTTTTTTGCGCTTACATTGCAAACGCTGGCTGAACCTTACGAGATAGATCAAATTAATGTAGGTACTACAGTATTGTACACCTTAAAAAGGTCTACGAAAAAGTCCGCGATGGTATATGTCTATCTCTTAGGGATAACCCACAAAAACCGTGCGAAGCCGGGGCGGGTCGCTAGTATACAATAAAATATGGAAAAAATGTAATTAAAAATGACAAAATAGAACTATTTACTCTGTACCTACTTAAAAATTCATTTAATAAAAAAATTAATAAACTAGTAGTTCGCCCCGAACTGAGATCTCGCATCAAAACTTTGAGTAGGTAGTAGTCAGAGACAAGTCCAAACATTATCTTTGGATTTTTTTCTGACTACCGCCTACAAACTTGGTATGGTTACCAAGTTTCAACTCTATTGGCCTATTTATTGAAGAGTTCCGTTGAACAGATCTTGGCTCCATCATCAGACCTGGTCGTCGTCACCATTTTATGAGAACTGAGTACCTCCTTAATTTATTACAAGAACAAAAATAAGAAAAATCAAAGAAACTGGACGACCAGTAGAAAAACCTTGATGTCAACGAAACTCTTAGAGATGGGAGCTCTTGGATCGCTGGTTATCTTAATTTAACTTTTTAATTTTTATCTCGAAAACCGAGCGTCCCAAAAAAAAAAGTAAAAATTGTTTTGGAATGTCCAAACAAAGCCCTTTCATATGAAATGTAACTTGATTTTTTTATGTAACTTTTTTTATTTTTGCCCTCTTAAAAAACCCCATATCTCAAAAACCCTTCATCCGATTTTACTCATATACTTACCAGTAAATTTCTCAAGTACAAGCTATCGACGTATCAAATTTCATGCAGATCGGATCAACGGTTCTTAAGTTATCGCCAGACAAACATACATACATACATACATACATACATACATACATATATACATACATAAAATGCCAAATCGCCCAAGTTGAAACTAAGATCTTCGTTCGCTTCGCTCACTCGATCAATTATGTACACAAATGTACACATTTGTAACAAGGCCGCAAGGATCATACAAAAGAACGGTAGGAATAGGAACCAAGCCGTAAGTTTGTTGCCTGTTCTTCTAGGCTTTGGTCGCGTGGAGCTGGCACCTAGTAGCAGGCAGTGCATCGTAGGACACGTTCCTATCGTGTGTGACTTGTGAGACAATGCATTGTATAATTGCTTTTGCGATTATTTTTCAGCAGTATTAAATAAAACCGGCCAAGTGCGAGTAGGACTCGCGTACGAAGGATTCCGTACCATTATCTATAAAAACTGCAAAAAAATCACGTCTGTTGTATGGGAGCCCCCTTTAAATATTTATTTTATTATGTTTTTTAGTATTAGTTGTTATAGCGGCAACAGAAATACATCATCTGTCAAAATTTTAACTGTCTAACTATCACGGTTCATGAGATACAGCCTGGTGACAGACGGACAGACAGACAGACGTACAGCGGAGTCTTAGTAATAGGGTACCGTTTTACCCTTTGGGTACGGAACCCTAAAAATAGTACCTGTATTAGCCTTTTAATTTTAAATGCATTCTCGAGCTTTCTTTAATGTGAAATTGAAATTTATGCCTATTTTTTTTTTCATGTAGATTTTTCATATTTTTTTTATGTTGTCAGGTTGGACTAATAGGTAAAATACAATATGAAATTATTATTAATGCCACAGATAAAAAAATATAAATACCTACAAGAATGTACAAGAACAGTGACATCGAAATGTGTGTGATGAGTGTAGCATGAATGGTATAACAGCATACGCTACTATAACGCTGGTCTTCCGTCTTCTTCTTGTCGTAGTTTCTTTCAAAATAGTGTGGTGAAAGGATTCTACGTGCGCCTCAAAGAGTTTCCTTTCGAGTACTTACATGTTTTAGAACTTTAAATGTTTTACGTCATGCCGGTTTCCTCACTATGTTAAGAGTAGTAGAGCTCTTTGTGATGGGATCGTCCGGGTGCGTACTACCACCACGCCTTTTCCTGCCGCCAAGCAGCAACGCTGTGTTTCCGTTTGAAGAGTGTGGTTGCCGGTGTAATTACAGGCACATGAGGCTTAGCATCTGTATGCCTCGAGTTTATTTTTTTATTTAAATAAATAAATAAACTCCATCAGTCGAGTTCCAGTAGGGCACGTTCCTATCGTGCGTGACTTAAAACGTAATGCTTGGTGATGGTTACCACATAACATCAGGTAGGCCATCTGCTTGTTCCACCAGCTGGTTGCATAAAAAAAAACCACCGTGCTACCAGTCAGTGTCAACAACTGCGCCAAGAGAAACCGAAATACAAAAATAACTTAGTTTCCATAGACAATAAATATCTTTATCTTTTACTGTTATTTACGACAGGGCGCTATGAGGAGTCATGTAGCGAAGCTGAACCTTCTTTTTTTAGGATACCTTATACAGACTGCTTCGGTTCTATTTGAAAGCATGCATACTCTGGTGGTACTTTCGCGTAGTGTATTAGTATAAGATTTTTTTTATAAATAAATAAATATTGGTGGACTTTCCACACAGCACTATCTCGCCCCAAACTAAGCCAAAGCTTATAATATGGGAACCAGATAGCTGATATAATACTGTTGCGCCGGACGCCTAACAACTTTAGATTTAACGGCCTGTTAGCCTGTTAATTGATTAGTAACTAACAGAGCATGGTGAAATCTGCTCTTAAGACAACTGCTAATTTACCTAGGTTCAGTGATTTTTTATCTTTCAAAATGTTGAAATGCGTGAGCGTGAAGTTCTTTGACGGTTGTCAGCGCCTTAAAGTAAAGTAGTAAGTAGAAGATGCAAAACACGATTGCATGATAGCAATATGGCTGAAGCCAATAGCTATGTAGGCGGCTCGACTCCTGCGCAGGATAGACCGTTTATTTTGTTTTCCACCCATTTGTTACCAATCGAGTCTTGCGGGATTATTGAACAATATTCAATTTATTTATTTTAGGTAACATAGTAGTTGATTAAGATTAATATCATAATCTTTATTGCTTATTTTTTTAATACAATAATCTGATAGAACAAGCAGATGGCCCACCTGATGTTAAGTGGTAACCATCACCTATAACTAAGCATTGCCTCGTAAGTCACGCACGATATAGGAACGCGCCCTACGATGCACTGCCCTGCGTCCATCAACTTGAGGCAAACAGATGTTAAGCCTCATGTGCCTGTAATTACACCGGCAACCACACTCTTCAAACGGAAACACAGCGTTGCTGCTTGGCGGCAGACAAAGGCGTGGTGGTAGTACTTCCCCGGACGAGCCACACACAAAGAGCTCTACTACTCTTAAAAACCTACTACTCCCAAATACCTTTTCAATCTAACTTAATTATAGCTACTAACATAATATCTAACACCTAATTAATAAATAGTTTTAAGTATTTTTTGTAATGGTATTGTTTTTTAACTTTAAATTGTCTATGCCTAAGCCGGTCGCTATTGGTCCAAATGTAGTTTATCATCGTCTATGCAAAATGCCAGCTTGCTGCTTCTTCTTGTAAAATCTAAAATCTCTCGTTTGTGAAACTATGAACCGAATGTATATTGCTAACTCAAAAAATATCCAAAACTAGACGACCCGGACACCTCTCCTGACGACATTAAAACTCTCCCTTCGCTTTAGGTGGAACTGTTTATGAAATTTTTGTTTTTACTATCTTCCTCGCAATTCTTCCATATTTTCTCACCATTTATACCTTCCCTGGACTACGACAAACATTTCAAAACCAAAATCAGCTAAATCGGTCCAGCCGTTCTCGAGTTTTAGCGAGACAAACGAACAGCAATTCATTTTTATATATTAGCCTATGATCGATGGGCGAGAAAGACCGTGGTTTTAAATACCGACGAACCTGGCTCGCGGTTCGTTGGTGCTGATCGATTAGCAAGCAAAACATGGTTTTGCATGGCGAGCCGATTAAAAAATATAGCACGACGACGAGCCGCGAGCCAGGCTCGGCGGTATTTAAAACCGTGGTTTTGCAATGATACACCGGCGAGCTTTACCGACGAGCCATAAAACCGCGGTCTTACTCGTCCGTCGATCAGGCCCTTTAGAGCTGATAGAGATATGTAAAAGTGTTAATTTGTCATTATTTTTCTTACTCATTCTGGGATAATTTACTTGTAGTAGCCTTTCTTGCATTAATATCGCGTGTCAAAAGCTTAAGATAATCTGCAAAAAAAAATGTTAACAACCTGGCAACATTCCACAACATATCATACGTTTTTTCGCGCTATTATCGCGGCGTCAGCGTTTTCACGCGTTTTACAAAACTTTTGAAGAAAGTTAGTAATAAACTAATAAAGTGTGATAATTTCATCAACATTCATCATGCCCAAGCGTAGGGCTTCTTATCCAGACAGAAAAATACTAAAGTTGGAGAGGAAATTTAAGAAATACATACCTATACAAATTTGAAAGGAAGGTAAGAATTTGTAGATTATTTACATAGTTTGGTTTGTATTGGATAATGCACAATACATTTCGTGCCTAGACGACGTTATTTACACGGAAAATAGTCCTCTAAGAGGCGTAATTCTTTTGCACACGGTAATGCTAATTTGCCGGCCGGCCATTGTGGTGCTGGTTGAAATAAAAAATTTCGATTAACGTTGTTGAACAAAGCAAAGTGAACTCTTAGAATTGTTCCTAATAACCCACAGGTTATCAATTACATAATTGTGTGACAATGTGTATGTTCCCTTTATATATAGATTTTTTGGTAGACTATGTTGAAACTAACGACCACTTCGTGCTAAGGGTTATGCTTGTTCCTACTAAGCTACATGTAATCAAATACATTATTGTGTGACAATAATGTACCTTCCCGTTGGGGAGGTTATGTTTAGCTCAAAAGATCAATAATAAATTATATTGCAATACCTACATTTAATCAAATGCATATTGTGTGACAATATGTTGGTACCATCCTGTTAGGAAGGTAATGTGAGCTCAAAAAATCAAGATGAATTATATTACAATACCTACATATAATCAAATTGCATATTGTGTGACAATATGTAACATCCCGTTGGGAAAGTAATGTGAGCTCAAAGAATCCAGATGATTTATATTGCAATACCTACATGTAATCAAATTGCATATTGTGTGACAATATGTGCCATCCCGTTGGGAAAGTAATGTGAGCTCAAAGAATCAAGATAAATTATATTGCAATACCTACATGTAATCAAATTGCAAATTGTATATGTGCCATCCTGTTGGGAAAGTAATGCGAGCTCAAAGATTCAAGATGAATTATATTGCATTACCTACATGTAATCAATTGCATATTGTGTGACAATATGTACCTCCCCGTTGGGGAGGTTATGTCAGCTCAATGGATCAAAATAAATATATTACAATTTACATATTTATAAACAAATAATAAATTTATACAATATTGCATAGTTATTGCAATTTTTTGTGTGGCAATTTTACACTCTCTATGAGAGGAAGAAGTAAAGAAAGAACTTTAAAGACATTAGACTTGATGTACATTTTGAATGCCTGGAGGCAGAGACCCCTGGCACTTTGAACCCTGATGCTGAAATCCGTGGGACAGATATCACAGATGCAGAGACAGATTCTCCAGAGGAGGCACTTATAGCAGAAGCCTTGGGAGAGCCTACTTATGATAATGGCTACAGTGATGAAAATCATCCTGATTTGGCATTGGTGATGAGACCATTCTAAAAAAGGATTTACAAAGACAGAAAAAGACAAAATTGTGGATTTAAAAATTCCAAACAATTGCTAGCTATTAGAGGCACCCAAACTAAACATAGAGCTGACCGGTAATCTGAGGCCAGCAGGCAAGAGCCGAGATGAGCTGTTGCAGGAGCATCAGCAAGTGCTAGGACAGTCAGCTGCTAAGCTTGCTCAAGCTATACAGAGTCTTGTCAAGAAAATTGTTTTCTTGAGGTTTTATAGAAACAAGGATAATCCCCTCGTTCAATTTGTAATATCCATTTTCAATATGCAGAAAGCTCTAGTCCATCCTTGGACAAGAACTTAATGGAATCCTTGAAGAAAAGCTGGAGGGGAGAAAATTTATATTCAAACTTGGAGGACTCTGTGCAATCTTTATCTTAAAAGGCTGTAAATCTTATTAAGCCATGAAATGCAGCAAATATAACTAACAAAAGAGATTAAAAAATCAACCAGCAGGCCACAGTATCAGTATCACAGCCAAGGCCTATGAGGGGCTTATCACCAGCACCCTCAGCAACAATAGGCATACAAGCCCACAGACAGCCATCATCAGGCAGGCCCATCCAACAGAGGGCATACAAGATATCCTTAGAGATATGTTTTGCTGGTAGATTGCAGTATTTCAACTTGTGTTGAAAAATAATTACTTAAGAACCCACCATTTTTAAATCTTTATGGTATAAAGTATTTTCAGTTTCAGTTTTGACGGAGCAAACATTATAAGTCCATTAAAGTTAAACAGGATCAGGAAAACTTATCATGGAGACTGGAATTTAAAAAAAAAAAAAAAAAAAAAGCTTAAATATTGGGGCAATTTCATAATGCAGTATATTTAGCATATTTTATCTGAATAAAGTTTAATAACTTATCTGTTTAAACTGGAAGATATTGACTGTTAGTAAATTACTATCTAGAAAACACTATATACCTACTATGTTCACAATGTAGATTTTAAAAATGGTTATTAATTAGTCCAATTAACTCATATTATGATATATTTCGATGTGAGTTTATGTGTGATATTATGTGAAAACCACAATACTTACTATGAAAGCTATAGAATTGTAATTTATTTCAATAATTACATTTGCCTGGGAGCTTCATAATCATGAATGTATAATGAATATCATGATTGTGTATAAGCTATTAAATGTTTTGGCTTAGTTATTAAAACTGATAGTAGTTAAATCATCACATCAAGTACTTTGGATCAAATACATTCATAGGACGCAGTCCTATAAAAAAGAAAGACATAAATTATAAATAAATTCTTAAAACTTTAATGATATAATAGAGATTTTGCCATATTATTAGGCAGTCTTGTGTCAGTTTGCATGGCAATATTATGTCAGCTTACACAAAAAATTTAGCTTTGGAACGTAGTGGGGGGGATCTATGATTGTATGCACCATTGGAAATAAGGAAGCAGTGTTCAAATTATACCATTGGAAATATTCGAATTATTTTTGTGGGAGAAAAATATATGTTTGACAGCAGTCTGTAATAAACAGCAAGAAGTAGTTGAAACCTACAAGTTTCAATTGCAATTTATGTTTTTTTTTTTTTTTTTTTTATGATACTTTAAATCAAAAGATAACCTATAGAAGCAAATTTTGACTTGTTTGCTTCTCACTCAAGTTCAAAATTTTACAAATATATGTGCCTTGACATGGAAACCCTTCTACATAGAATGTAGATGCCTTCACCATTAAAAGGAGTTATTATTTATTTTATGCATTCACTTAATTTTGAAAATCTTACAAAAGATTAAAAAGACAAGGTATTGTAGTGCGTCCAATTTGGCCTACCCAGGTTTGGTATCCTTTAATGAAGTCTGTAGCAGTAATTATTGAGTCATCATCAAAGTATAGCTTATTACAATATTATAGTTGTATTTAACAGGATGGTGTAATGCAAGACAAATAATCAAGATCTAGGTACTGTGTGCCTAAAGTATTAACATATTTATAATACAATACAAAATCATTTATTTATGCCACACATAAATACAATGTATTTAAAAAAAAAAAAAAAAAAAAGTAGTACAAGAATAGACATTAAAAGTAAGTGACAGGAATTGACTGTCATTCAGCATAAATGCTATAGCAGCATACACTACTATAATGCTGTTCTTTCGTAACACCAGTACACGACAACGCAACAGCTGCGACATCCATGTCATTGTCAGGAGTTTATTATAATATTCTAGTTGAAACTATATATTTAATGAAAATTTTCAATTATGGGACCTCTTACCAAAAATATACCTTACTGCCATCATTCTCTCATAATAGGCAATCATATTATGAGTATTTGTATTTAATGTTAAATACACATTGTGAATGTTAGGTATATTACAAAATTATACAAGTTTTTATTTTATTTTAATTATTATTTAGTAAGGTTTTATTCTTTGAATATCAAAGAGTGCAGTGATCTGTACAATGTATTACCAAAAAATAACTATTGACTATTGTGCATTGGTTTTTGAAGGATTATTCAAGTAAAGGCCATTTGCACCTAAATGTATGCTCACTTGGTACCCAAATATTGTTCTCACTTTTTTAAAGTTTCTTATCTTATCTGTTAAGAAACTAACCAAAATTACAACCTAAAGCTCTTACAACAGGTCAAAGAGTTCGGACATTAAGTCAGGGACGAGGAGGAATCATTTGATTACTTGTTGCTAAGTTTAAAAGACCCCTTTAGGAGAGCTACTTCTCAATAAATATTATAATCAGGTGGCTTAAACAAGTAATGAAATACAGAAGAATTGACATTTGAATTTTCACCTCTCATTCTACTTAAATTAGATAGCATGCAAAGCAGTAGGCTATTCCAGTAGCTTTGCAGGTCAATGACTTTTGCAAAGCATTACAGTAGGCCACTACAAGGTAGTGTTAATGCTCAATTTTCAAGTGCAAATTTGTAGTTTATATTATTATATATTTGTAGTTTCTCTTAGTCAGAAGTAGAAACCAGACTTATAAGCATTAAGTTAGCAAAATACTTATCATTTTTGCTATTAATAATGATAATTGTTAGGTACTAAGGAATAATGTTCCTGGATCTCAATTGTTCCTCAATTGTGGTTCCTTTTGAGTTTGTGATTTAGTAGATTCTATCTACCTTTAAGTCAAAGGTACTTAATTATTAAGACAATATAATTAATTATTCGTTAGTTTTGAAAAACTCATTGTTTTTAATAAATAATGTGATTTTTATATTCTATGTTCATCCCTCTAAACATCTACAAGTAAATTATCCCAGAATGAGTAAGAAAAATAATTACAGGATTAAACGAACTCACCTGAGTGATGTTCTATCCTGATTATTTAAGTACTCATTCTGGGATAAGAGAGTCCCACCCTACCAACAGCTATGACATCATAGCTTCCCATTGATATGCTAATATGCTTATCTTAACTCTAAACGTAATGATATGTTGTGGAATGTTGCCAGGTTGTTAACATTTTTTTTTGCAGATTATCTTAAGCTTTTGACACGCGATATTAATGCAAGAAAGGCGGCTACTACAAGTAAATTATCCCAGAATGAGTACTTAAATAATCAGGATAGAACATCACTCAGGTGAGTTCGTTTAATCCTGTAATTGTACATAACTGACTTACAAATTTTATTGATTCATGAAAAATTTATAATGGATTTCTTTATTATAATGTAATTTAATATAATATTATTTTATTGTACCAAACTAAAAATTTGCAAGCCAATGGTTTGGTGAAATATGTGATACTACTTACCTACTAAGAACTAACTTCTAACCATATTTCTCGCAAATAAACATTTCATTTCATTCCATTTCATTCCGTTTCATTCCGTTTCATTCCATTCCATTGTATTGTGTTTTTAAATAAATATTGGTGGACATTCCACACAGCACTATCTCGCTCCAAACTAAGCCAAAGCTTGCGATATGGGAACCACATAGCTGATATACTACTTATATGCATTTTTTTTGTAAATACATACTTACAATATTATATAACACCCAGACAGAGAACAAACATCTATGTTCATCACACAAATGTTTGTTCTGTGTGGGGATCGAACCCACGGCCTACGGCGCAGAAGGCAGAGCTACTACCAACTGAGCTGCGAAGGCTGTCAAAATAAGTAGTTTAAGTTTATCTCAATACGAGTAATTTAAAGGTTCTTGCTGTTTTATTTGGCTGGATGGCGACAGATCCTACAATATCATTCTCTCATTAAAACAATATTGAAGACCGAGATTGCGTTCCAAGAAAATTAAGAACAAAATTCTCCCAGAAAATATTGTACAACTTATTCTAATTATCCAAACTCCGGAACTCGTTAAAAGTAAAGTCCCTCAAATTTAAGGAATGCCGAGTCGGTACTGGCGGTGGCAGAAGTGTTTCTTGACTATTTTTAGAAAGCTTATTATTTTTTAAGTAGTAAGCGCTGTTATTTCGTTTGTTTTTGTAGAAGATGCGGCCAAATGAGTCGGACTCGCGCACGAAGCGTTCCGTACCATTATCTATAGCATTAAACAAGAATATAATGTTATAAAGTTTAAAAAGGTACCTGTTTCAAGACATTACAAGAATTTTTAACAGATTCTTATATTAATTAGGATAAGAACAATTGTATATTATAATATAGCGCCCCTAGTGGAATATTGCTGTGCCCTAACAGGGTTTATGTTTGAAACAAACAATGTACCTACTTACATTAAGATCCATATATACCTCACAACTTTAGTGCATTAAATGATTCTATTCTATAAAAACGGCAAAAAAATCGCGTTTGTTGTATGGGAGCCCCCTTAAATATTTAATTTATTCTTTTTTTTGTATTTGTTGTTAAAGCGGCAACAGAAATACATCATCTGTAAAAATTTTAACTGTCTAACTATCACTGTTCATGAGATACAGCCCGGTGACAGACGGACAGACAGGCAGACGGGCAGTCTTAGTAATAGGGTCCCGTTTTACCCTTTGGGTACGGAACCCTAAAAAAGAATTATTTGAAATTTTTCACAAGAATGTACCACCTCAGACTCGAGACTGAAATTAATTGAGAAAGTAACAACTTTGAGATAGTTTGGAGAGTAAGTTTAAGTTGTAGTTTAAATAGTTTGGACGGCTTTAAAAGCAATTTAAAGATGGCGTTTTGAAATTTTAAGACGCTGACAACCGTCAACTTCTCGCTCGCAAATTTCTCTCCCAAACTTTGTTTTTTACGATATCTCATATAACTACCTTCAGTAGTTATTTATCATCAAGAACTTTAAAGTTGAAGAAAGTAGTTCTTAGACGGTTGTCAACCTCTTAAGGGACACTCTTTTGTAGTTGTGCCTACTTTATTTATTCTTACCTACCTAAAGATTTTTATAATGTCCCAAAAATTATTAAATGAGTGGGCTTTGAAAGAAAATCTTTGAAAAAAAAAACTCCATAAGTGTAGTAAATATCCTACTAATATTATAAACGCGAAAGTTTGTTTTTTTTTTTTTTTTTACAACTTATAGGTTAAACGTTTGACCGCAATCTCACCTGATGTTAAGTGAAGATGTGGTCGACGATGTGGCACGTTTACCTAGAAAATACCTATTCACTTTTCT
The DNA here is from genome assembly GCA_932294275.1 of Chloroclysta siterata. Classification (NCBI taxonomy): domain Eukaryota; kingdom Metazoa; phylum Arthropoda; class Insecta; order Lepidoptera; family Geometridae; genus Chloroclysta; species Chloroclysta siterata. Next base: position 707,594 of record OW028595.1, on the reverse strand, counting down.
CTTGAAAGCATCCAAATTATAGGCATTCGGAAAAAACGGACGCCGGTAAGGAATTCCATTCTTTGGCCGTACGCATGATAAATGTTGAAGCAAAGCGCTTGGTGCGGGCAGTTGGTATGTCAACCATGAATGGATGCCTCGTCTCCGTACGTCTGGTGGTCCGATGGTAGAACGGGGATGAGGGGATCAAGCTGTGGAGTTCCGTCGCACACTCTCCGAAATGTATCCTGTAGAATACCGATAGACAGGCAACTTTGCGGCGATGCTCGAGAGTCAGGAGCTTAGACTCGAACAACGTGTTACCTATGAGCCTTTTGGCTCGTCTCTCAATAGTTTCCAAGGCCTCAAGCTGGTATTTGGCAGAGCCATCCCAAAGATGAGAACAGTACTCCATACACGACCGGACTTGCGCTTGGTACAGATAAAGCAGCTCGTCGGCTAGCAAACAACACCGCTCAAGTCGAAATTTGGCGATTATGACATTTGAATGCCATTGGATGCAGTTTTTACGCGCGCTTCGATCTACCTATCAGACTTAAGCATTTTGACCAATAAGAAGCAGTTATTCAAAAAATTGTATCACAGCGTAAGTCATTTTTCTAGGTAACACCGCACAAGTCGTCATTCCGCCATACTGTTTTGACCGGTGTTAGAGCCGCCAAATTCAAAGTTTGTTTTTTACTAAGTTAAATTGGTTTCGAAGTGAATAAAGTTTACAAAAGAAGTAAATAAGAGGTAAGTAATTCATCATAAGTATAATTTTAATTATGTGTTTAGGCATTACTCCTTAAAATCATGTTTAAAATGTTACTTCTTTCTTGAGCGGTGTTTCAATGTTTCTGTTTGCTACTTATGCGGTGTTATAGCTTATCATATTGTATTACAGAGTTATTTTACAATGAATGACCATGATACATCTGATGAAGACATTGCATACTTAAGTAAAGTAAACATACTGGAAAGACTTAACTTGATAAGAATTTAATTGGTTGAATTGATGAATTTTACAAGTAGAATGTCAATGAATATTTTTTGCTATTATTTGGTTTTAATTGACTGAGCTTACTATTTCAGATCCATGTATGAGTTTGGATTTTATTCGAATAAACATAGAAAACCTACCAATAGTAGAAAAACTTGGTGATCAACATCTTGAACTAAATTATGAATTACGTCTCTCCGCTTATCTCTACTTCGCTTATGTGTGTGCCAATCGCTTTATTGCCTGCTAATGTCCTGTCTTACCAAATCGCAAGTAAAACTCCGCATGATACTCTTGCTTGTGTACCTGAGGTAATGGAACTAACCGCTTTTATCAAGCCTAACTCAAGCCCAAATGAGCCGTCTGAAACTCTAACACCTCTCAGTTGCATTAAATACTATGAGAGATGAACTTGAAGATGGGCTGCCTAACCAAAGCTGAAGTAACTTGTCTAAAGCCCCTGTTCCGCTTGTGTGTTCACCACTTCATTAATATAGCTTGATAGATTTTTTACTTTTACTTTTACTTTAGATGCACCTGCTGCAGATCAATCGAACCCAAGACCGGATGAGTTGCCTGAAGCTTCTGTTTTGCTTGTGTGTTCACCACCTCTTTTTCCCAGCTTAACAGAAGCACTTTCTGAAGACGAACCTAACCCAAGCTTAGCTTTTCGAGGTAACATTCAACCTAGCATGAATGTAAAGAAGACTCGGTCTTCTGCTCCGCCTAAGTCTAACATTCCCGATCCATCGTCTAACAATAGAGTGTTCATTATCAGCGATATTCCGTATCATGGCGACATGACACACCATAAAAACGCAACAATAAAGCCACGAAGAGAAGAGTGAAAAAGGAGAAAGTTAAATAGGATATAGACGAGATACAAACGCAGGTAGTACAAAATTTAAAGTAAAGCATGATGACTTTAAGCCTGCACGATCCTTGAAACTACCGTGCACTTCTACTTTTTGCTTCAGATCAAAACTGAGAGCTTACGATATCATAAACTCGGAATCACGACTGCGGTTATTCAAGCAATTAAAAAAAATGTTTTGGGAACAAAGAAGAGCATACAATTTTGTTCATGAAATTATTTGAAAATATAAGAATTTAAAAGAAGGTCACAAAAAATCCAGACTCAAAATGAGGGGAAAGTCGAGCATACTATCTCACAATTAAACATGAAAGATATCAGGTCTGTAAGAAAATGTTCCTAGCTACTCTCGGCATCAAGGACTGGTTCGTCAGGTACTGGTTAGAGAAAATAGAGTGTCAGTGCCATGCCTCCTGATACCCAAACATCACAGAATCGGAGAAACGGTCCAGAGAAAACTAATTCTAAGGAATATGTCATCCTGTTCCTGATTATACTGCATATTTTAATAAATAAACCCTTAAAATATGTATGTTTTTCCATATCAATGCATTTAGAGTATCATTAAGCGAACTCAGCATAAAGTCATCTATATTTTGGTAAACACCGCACAAATCGCTGGAAACACAGCATAAGTCACCTAAAACACCGCAAAAATCAAATATAAGCAATAGGACAAGGAATTTAAAAGTTTTGATTATTTAGGACAATATAAAGGACTAATCAAATGTTATAAAAACAACATCTAGTGTAATTGCTTTTAAAACCATTAAAAAAAACAGTTTTTTGTCTCTCCTGAAAAGTAGCTGATTATGAGTTACGCGGTGTTGTTTGCTAGCCGACGAGCTGTCCCGGTGTGAAGTACCGTCTAACCCTTGATAGTACGCCTAGCTTCTTGGCAGCTGTCTTGGCCTTGGATTCTATGAACGAGCCAAAATTAAGTTTACTTGTTAATGTAAAACCCAAAAGCTCGAGCTGGTCTGATATCGGTATTGATACATCACGGAAAGTGGGTGTAAGTTCGAACTGACTCCTCTTAGCGGAGAAAAGACACGCCTGGGTTTTCGCAGCATTAAACTTGACTAGATTGGTATCTCCCCAATCAGCAACTGCTTTTAGAGTCAAGTTCATGCGCTCAACCATGGCCTCTCTGAAGGACTGGACCTGTGATCCACTAGCACGTGTGTCAGGTATGTAACTCTCTACAACTGTGCTGTCGTCTGCATACCCAATGATTCCGGGCTTAAGCAGGTCATTGATGTGCAGCAAAAACAGTGTCGCAGAGAGAACTGACCCCTGAGGGACCCCGGCATTAATTGCCAAGTGATCAGACGAGCAGCCATCAACGACTACTCGAAGTGACCGATCCCTCAGAAAGTCTGATACCCAGACACAGAGGTCATCGGGTAGACCAAATGATGGAAGCTTGCTTAAAAGGCCATCGTGCCAAACCCTGTCAAAAGCCTTAGAGATGTCTAGAGATACCGCGAGAGCTTCTCCGTTCTTCTCAATAGCTTCACTCCATATATGTGTGGCATACGCAAGAAGATCTCTAGTAGACCGGTTTCGGCGGAACCCGTATTGCCGGTCACTTAGGAGGTTATTGTCTTCTAGGTATGCCAGGAGCTTATTGTTCAGTATACGCTCCATACTCTTACATAATATGGACGTAACTGAGATGGGTCTGTAATTGACCGGGTTGGCGCGACTTCCCCTCTTAGGTACTGGTTGTACATTCGCAAACTTCCAGGACTTTGGCACATGACCAGTTGTAATAGAAAGGCGAAAGAGGCGTGTCAATACAGGAGACAACTCAGGCGCACAAGTCCTCAGAACTATAGCTGGAATACCATCCGGGCCACTAGCTTTGTTCACGTCCAGATTGCGTAGAGTCTTGCGAACCTCTACCTGTCGTATACGAATTTTAGACATGGAAGAATCACACCTACTCGAGACAGGTTGAGGTATTGAACTACCGGCATCCAGACGTGAAGATTCCGCAAAAAGAGAGGCAAATAAATTTGCCTTTTCTTTAGCAGTGTGGGCCAGCGACCCATCAGGTTTCAGCATTGGAGGCAGTGAGGGTGTGCAAAAGTTCGATTCAACCGACTTAGCAAGGGACCAAAAAGCTTTACTTCCTGCCGGGTATGAAGCTAGCTTGTTCCCTATTCTGCTTATGTGGTCAAATCGAGCCTTTCGCAATACCTTCTTACAGGACTTGGCAGCTTTGTTAAAGGCTTTCTTCCATTTGCGTATATCATTCGACTTTCGGTTTCGAGCGTCGACCCATGCTAGGTATGCCTCATGTTTTAGCGCCTTAGCACGTGAACATTCCGGTCCAAACCATGGGTGAGCTTTGCCAGATAGTGGTACGTCGGCAAATGGAATAAAATATTCCATAGCCAGTAGTAACACATCTGTCACGGCATCCGCAACAGCCGAAGAATCGCCGGAAGAGAAGCAGACTGGCTGCCAAGGGTAGGATGCAAAGAAAGACCGCATCTCATCCCAATCTGCTGACTTGTATCGCCATACTCGACGAGTACCTTTAAGGCTGGGGTCGGGCGGGGAGTACGTTGATACAGACTTCACCAGACAGTGGTCGGAGCTTCCCAATGGCGGGGCTACCGAGACCGAGTATCGGTCTGGATCAGATGTCAGCAGAAGGTCCAAACAGTTAGCTGTGTGGCCGTCAACATCAGGTATCCGAGTCGCCTCTTTAACAAGCTGGGTGAGATTTAGCGATAGTGCAAGTTTGCGCGTCTCTCTCCCAGCGTGGTCTGTATTCTGGTATGGGAATAGCCACTCCTTGTGATGAGCGTTAAAATCCCCCAGAAGAACCAGTTGGGCAGTGGGATATATCTGTTGGGCCTCGTCAGCCTTGTCACTGATGTGTTCGGTGAGCCTTGTTGTCTCCTGGTCACCATTGTGCGATCGATAGACAGAGGCATAAATAATTTTGTCTATGCCAGTGTCCACCAAAATCCAAAGCGTATTAAAATTGGAGCTTTCCAGATGTTTGAGACGCCGAATACAGATATCATCCCGGGCGTATAGACACACACCTGCACGTGGCTTGAAGCTGTGCTCCAGGCTGTACCCTGGGTAATTGAGGTACGCCACGTCGGACGGACATCCAATCTGCGTCTCGGAGAGAAATAAAAGGTGAGGTTTCTCAGTCTCAAGATGATAGTGGACTGCCACGAGATTGGAGTGCAAACCTCGTATATTGGAGAGGTGCACTTTTAGTGAGAGGGAGTGCAGCCGCTGTTTAAACATTTTCTTTTTATTTCTCTGCATAGTTTAAGAAGTGAAGTAAGGTGGATCGAACAGCAGTAGATCTAGGCTACACATAGCGTACCTGCAACACGCTTAGGAACAGCCCGCATTAATAGGAGACTAGTCTGGAGACTGCGGGGACGCCCGAGCCCCCCCGGGAGTGTCCATCAGGCCCTCTCATCCGGTCGCCGACCGGCATGATGGCGCATCCCGGGATTTTTCGTCAGTTGGCGGGGCAGCCTTTCATGAGTGGCTAGCTCACTACTTGGGCCCCCAACTACCTGCGGTCGGCCAGCGGTGCACCGTGCCTCGGATCCCGCTACCCTCCACGACTAGTCACCCGATACGGCGGAGTCTTTAGCATGCTAAAAACGGTCTACGCCTGTTTCGCCCCAGTTCTGACCCGTTCTCTCCTACGGTGTCACCGGACATCACGACGGAACACGAATAAATCGTTTGGCGCCGCGTCTTTGTCCGGTGGGTGGTCACTAACCTCGGCCGAAGCCTACCACCAGTGTGTCATCAGCTTAGCACCACCCGGAGGCCACGTGTAGGGTTACAAAGGGTATCCTCCTACGGACGTGGATGACACGGCCCCCAAAAGTAAGTATGGATGTATGGATGTTTGTTACTCTGTCACGTAAAAACTACTGATTGGATTTTAATGAAACTTTACAATAATATAGCTTATACATCAGAATAACACATAGGCTACAATTTATAACGATATTATGTGAATTGTCCAATATATGACGATAAGTGTCAAGTAAGTAGGAAAAAATCTACCATCTGCGAGCTATTCTGGCGTGCGCTGCCAAAACCGCTAGAGTTACACATATGTACTACGCCACGCTAATATAAGCTACTAGAAATACTAATCCTGCGCAGACGAAGTCGCTATCACCAGCTAGCACACTATAAAAAAAAATATGTAAAAGATAGACAAACGCGCTTACGGCCCACCTGATGGTAAGCGGTCACCGTCGCCCATAGACATCAAAGCGTTGCCTACCCTGAAGGACTTTATTAACATTTTTCTTAAAGCTGTTCATGTTGTATCTTGCCGGAAAAACCTCTGATGGTAGCTCATTCTTTATGGTTACCACTTACCTAATTACCTTCTTACTTGCTCCTGCGTATTTCTGTGTGTTAGTTGGTCAAATAAATATATATTCTATTATATTCTATACTAGCGACCCGCCCCGGCTTCGCACGGTTATTGTGTTATCCCTAAGAGATTATGCTCGTACTAGCAGCGTCTCGCGGCTTCGCACGCGTTAAAGTGGTGAGCCGTGAGCCGCCTATTGCACCTTTTTCAGGGGTAGTTTTCAAATATTGAAAACGTGATTCTAAATTATTTATTGTGGGGTTTATTTAGCACAAGTTTAAAGTCAATCGCACCACGCGTTAAAAAACTCCCATACAAACTTTGACATCCCTTTGCACACTTATTAAGGGTAGTTTTAAAAAACTAAAAATGCCTTTTCTATTTTTTAACTTTGAAGTACATGTAATCCAAGTATCAAGTTTGTAGGTTCAAGGAATACAATTTTTCATACCAACGTTTTCAACCCTTTTTACACCCTTAGGGGTTGAATTTCCGAAAAATCCCTTCTTAGTACACCTCTACGCCATAAGACCTATGTACTCTTCAAATTTCAAGTCTCTAGAACCAGCGGTCAAAACCTCCCATACAAACTTTTACATCCCTTTGCACACTTATTAAGGGTAGTTTTAAAAAATTAAAAATGTCTTTCCTATTTTTTTGCCTTGAAGTATATGTACTCCAAGTTTCAAGTTTGTAGGTTCAAGGAATACAATTTTTCATACAAACGTTTTCATCCCTTTATACACCCTTAGGGGTTGAATTTCCAAAAATCCCTTCTTAGTACACCTCTACGCCATAAGACCTATGTACTCCACAAATTTCAAGTCTCTAGGACCAGCGGTTTAGGCTGTGCGTTGTCTATATGTCAGTCAGTCAGTCAGTCAGTCAGGACTTTGATTCTTATAGTATTAGAGATTATGCATATAAACCTCTTGACTCACTCTTTCTATAAAAAAAAACCGCATCAAAATCCGTTGCGTAGTTTTAAAGATTTAAGCATACATAGGGACAGAGAAAGCGACTTTATTTTACACTATGTAGTGATAATCTCCATCGCAAAAACGTATACATTGTCTAAATAATCTCCAAAACTAAAAACCAACAAAGGAGCCTTTGAAACACTGCATTTTCTACCACATATATTCCTGGAACCGAAGCCAAAGGAATCTAGATCTTAGCGTGTGCTAACAAGGTTTAGTTTCAAATGACGTTGGAGAATCCGTGACTCCAAGCCGGGGACTCCAAGGGAAACTGGATCTAAGCGTCTGCTAATAAGGTTTAGTTTCAAGTGGCGTTGGTAAATCCTTGGCGGCCAGCCAGCTACTAGCAATGCAGGTCCTTTATCAGCAGAATTGAATTTCCAGAACATTCACTGTGAACGTTCTTTTGGCTGAGAATTTGGAGAGAAATTCATTATTAATTAGAGCGCAGTGTTGCCAGATCCAACTTTTAAATGTTAGGGCAACACTGAAAAAGGAAAACACGGAAATCCGGTCATTGCCTTGCCAGGGGAAAAACACAAAAACATCCGTAGAATAAATGCGTGAATGAAAATTCCTTATTGTCCAAACAAACTAACAAAATATGACAAATAATAATATTTAAGAGTAGTAGAGCTCTTTGTGAAGGCCTCGTCCGGGGAAGTACTACTACCACACCCTTTTCTGCCGCCAAGCAGCAACGCTGTGTTTCCGTTTGAAGAGTGTGGTTGCCGGTGTAATTACAGGCACATGAGGCTTAACATCTGTATGCCTCAAGTTGATGGACGCAGGGCAGTGCATCGTAGGGCACGTTCCTATCGTGCGCGACTTGCGAGGCAATACTTTGTTATAGGTGATGGTTACCACTTAACATCAGGTGGGCCAACTGCTTGTTCCTGCTAGTAGTATAAAAAGAAACGAAAAAAGTAAATAAATAAATAAAAAAGTCGCAATCAACCAAGTTGTAAAATTGCACACAATTCGCCAAAAAATTCATTTTGATCGATACATGTTTTCCTAACTTAAAAGTTTGCTTTACTAGTTTTCGTACATAAGCAAACTTTTAAGTAGGAAAACATGTATCGATCAAAATGACATTTTTACTAAACTGTGTGCAATGTGATTGCACACAAAATGGTTGATTGCGAATTTTCGAAAATGAGTTTAGTGATTTTATAACTTTCAACGTGTAATGTGCGAGCGAGAGTCACATTAGCTCTTGTCGTCGCCTTAATGCAGTACTTTATCATGGCATGACCAGCATTTTCATTTTCAAAGGAGCGGCCATTTTTGAAATTTATGGAGCATATCGATAGACGTGACAATATTATCTTTGTATGCGCCAAGCTCTTTTGAATAATAGGTTTAACGATTCAATTTTTGGGAAATACGTTTTAGAAAGAGCGAATAAATCCTTACGAGTTTATTCCCCAGGCACGGTAGTCCTTTCAGATCTCTTACCCGCTAAAGATTCTTTGAAGATGTTTGAGGGGTAGTCAGAGGTACGTCCAAATATTACTTTTCACAGCTCAGTTGGTAGTAGCTCTGCCTTCTGCGCCGTAGGCCGTGGGTTCGATCCCCACCGAGAACAAACATTTGTGTGATGAACATAGATGTTTGTTCTCTGTCTGGGTGTTAAATAATATTATAAGTATTTTGTTCTCTGTCTGGGTGTTAAATAATATTATAAGTATGTCATCATCTTCCTGCCCTTATCCCTCGCTGCATGGGGTCGGTACAACAGGTTTTCTTCTTCCACTCTCCTCTATCATTCGTCATCTCGGTGCTCACTCCTTTCTTACTCATGTCATTTTTCACACAGATTTCATAATATTGTATGTATTTACAAAAAAAAAGTATATAAGTATTATATCAGCTATCTGGTTCCCATATCACAAGCTTTGGCTTAGTTTGGGGCGAGATAGTGCTGTGTGGAATGTCCACCAATATTTATATTCATTTATTACAGTTCAGTTCCACAAATTCAGTTTGTGGGTCTGGTACGGTAAGCCATCTAGTGGTGTCATTTTTGAGGAAATGGTACAGGCGCGTAAGTACTTTAAGGGTAAACTTAAATGGTGCCAGAACCATCAAGATCAAATTAAAATGGACTTATTGGCAGCACACCACTCAAATGCTGATTTCAAAAGCTTTTGGAAATCCACGAATAAGCAGAATGTTAGGTCTGGCATTCCAGTGAGCGTCGATGGTGCGTCGAACCCTATAGATATAGCAAATATATTTGGAAAACACTTTGCAGTGCAGTCTCCTCTGGGCCAGCCATGTCGTGAGTTCGATGCTGAGTCGCGGGACGCTCAAGTAACTACGCTAGTCCTCGCCAAAGACATAAGAGACGCGATTAAACGAATGACTGGAGGGAAGTCCCCGGGGCATGACGGACTCAGCATCGAGCACCTGCGACATGCTGGTTTTCATCTTCCACGAGTACTTGCATTGTTTTTTAATATGTGTATAGGTCATTCGTACTTACCTCCTGACTTGATGCAGACTCTGGTGGTACCCATTATAAAAAATAAGACTGGAGATGTCTCGGATAAATCAAACTACAGACCTATTTCATTGGCTGCGGTCGTGGCGAAAGTGCTTGACAGTGTGCTTAACTCTTATCTAAATAAGCATCTTAGGTTACATGACGGTCAGTTCGGGTTTCGGCCCGGTCTTTCAACCGAGACCGCCATTTTCAGTCTTAAGTACACTGTAAAGTACTACACGGATAGACAGACTCCAGTTTATGCGTGTTTCCTGGACCTATCCAAGGCCTTTGATCTTGTCTCCTACGATATTCTGTGGCAGAAGCTTAGGGATACGGGCTTACCGCCAGAGTTAGTATCAATTTTTCGGTATTGGTACCTTAACCAGGTAAACCGTGTGAGATGGGCCGGTGAGTTTTCGGAGTCGTCCAGGCTGGAGTGCGGGGTGCGGCAAGGGGGGTTGAGCTCGCCCTCTCTCTTCTGCCTGTACGTGAATGAGCTGATCGAGCGACTGAGCAGCATGCAGGTGGGCTGTTTTATTAATGATGTGTGTGTGAACAACCTCAGCTACGCCGATGACATGGTGCTGCTCGCTCCCTCGATCAGCGCACTACGAAAGCTTATCGCGGTGTGCGAGTCGTTTGTGGCTGCACACGGACTCATTTATAATGTTAAAAAGTCAGAGTTCATGGTTTTCAAGGCTGGTGCCAAATGTCCTTCTTTTGTTCCACCTGTGCTACTCAATGGGGTGCCGCTTGTAAGAGTGCATCAATTTATATACCTAGGACATCTGGTTACTGAGGACCTTAGAGATGACGCTGATATGGAGAGGGAACGCAGAGCATTGTCGGTCCGAGGGAATATGCTGGCACGCCGATTCGCGCGTTGTACAGATGCAGTGAAAATAACTCTGTTCAAGGCATACTGTACTTCGCTGTACTCGGCGAGTCTGTGGGTCAGCTATACCCAAAAGGCTTACAATGCTTTGCGGGTCCAATATAACAACGCATTTAGGGCGCTGTTGCGGCTCCCGCGCTACTGCAGTGCGTCCGGTATGTTCACCGCGATGCGTACTGACTCCTTCGACGTTATCTGGCGCAAAAAAACAGCGTCTCTTTTACATAGATTGCGCGAAAGTAGCAACGGCATCCTAAATGCGATTGATGAAAAACTAAATTGTCCTCTGGTATGGAAACTCATCCAGAGGACCAAATCGCTATTAGTTATAAGTTACTAACCTATGTATAAACTTTTTCTGTAACTAACACCATGGACCATATTGTCTGAATAAATAAATGAATTATTATTATTATTATTATTATTACAGGCACATACTGACTTTTTGTAGAAGAGAAAATTATCACTCAAGCGTGAATGTTGGCAAGCTCATCGCCGCTGTTAGAATTCTAACTAGCTTCCTCACGAGGTGTTCCTCCACCGTTTGAGAGCCAATGCTGGCATTGCTTATACATTTTTAGAATATATTTGTATAAATTTCTTCGCATGGAAATGGAATGAAAAAAAATCATTGGTGCACGATTGAATTCGAACCCACGACCTTACCATGAAGACTCAATACTCAATACATTTATTGCTTACACAATATGGTTTAGTTTAGGTACATACATAGTTGTTAGTAAGTATCACATGGACCCTGCATAGGGTATTGCAGCATGGAGGCAGGCCGAGGTTTTAAATTATAATACGTATAGTTGGTAGACAGGTATAGTTACAGTAAAAAACCTCTAGGTAGGTGTTATCTGATAAACAAGGTACGAAAAAAAAAGAAACTAGGTATTCTAAATAAACTAGGTATTGGGAATGTATGTCAAAGTTAATATATTAAGAAATGTTTAATTATAAATAAAATAAATAAATAAATATTGGTGGACTTTACACACAGCACTATCTAGCCCCAAACTAAGCCAAAGCTTGTAATATGGGAACCAGATAGCTGATATATATATACTTTTGTTTTTGTAAATACATTCTTATAATATTATATAACACCCAGACAGAGAACAAACATATATGTTCATCACACAAATGTTTGTTCTGTGTGGGGATCGAACCCACGGCCTACGGCGCAGAAGGCAGAGCTACTACCAACTGAGCTGTGAAGGCTTTCAATCATTAAAAATTGTCAAAAGACCACAGCCAAGCCCCCCCCGTAAAATTAGGTACTTCCTCCAGCATTCAACTTATTCTGATGATGATGACTCAGAAAAGTCACCCTTCAAAGTGTTACCGTTCAAAAAACAACTTGAATCTTTGCATCACAGAAATAATATCTTCAGAAAAGGTTTGAGGAAAATTAAATTAAATCTTTTCACAACGCCGCCCCATCGACTACCCCTCTATATACCTATAATGGCGCAATTATACGAATCTACCCTCAAAGTGATTCATAATAATGAAAGTCTTGAAAATTTGTCTTTTCAATTTAGATTGAAGTTTACTACCGAATGGAATAAAAAAAACTGGCAAAGTGCGAGTCGGACTCGCGCACGAAGGGTTCCGTACCATCCTATCTCTAATACTATAAGAATCAAAGTCCTGACTGACTGACTGACTGACTGACTGACTGACTGACTGACTGACTGACTGACATATAGACAACCCACAGCCCAAACCGCTGGTCCTAGAGACTTGAAATTTGAGGAGTACGTAGGTCTTATGGCGTAGAGGTGTACTAAGAAGGGATTTTTGGAAATTCAACCCCTAAGGGTGTAAAAAGGGATGAAAACGTTTGTATGAAAAATTGTATTCCTTGAACCTTCAAACTTGAAACTTGGAGTACTTAAACTTCAAAGCAAATAAAAAATAAATGCATTTTTAGTTTTTTAAAACTACCCTTAATAAGTGTGCAAAGGGATGTAAAAGTTCGTATGGGAGTTTTTTGACCGCTGGTCTTAGAGACTTGAAATTTGAAGAGTACATAGGTCTTATAGCGTAGAGGTGTACTAAGAAGGGATTTTTGGAAATTCAACCCCTAAGGGTGTAATAAGGGATGAAAACGTTTGTATGAAAAATTGTATTCCTTGAACCTACAAACTTGAAACTTGGAGTACTTAAACTTCAAAGCAAATAAAAAATAAATGCATTTTTAGTTTTTTAAAACTACCCTTAATAAGTGTGCAAAGGGATGTAAAAGTTTGTATGGGAGTTTTTTGACCGCTGGTCCTAGAGACTTGAAATTTGAAGAGTACATAGGTCTTATAACGTAGAGGTGTACTAAGAAGGGATTTTTGGAAATTCAACCCCTAAGGGTGTAAAAAGGGATGAAAACGTTTGTATGAAAAATAGTATTCCTAGAACCTACAAACTTGAAACTTGGAGTACTTAAACTTCAAGGCAAATAAAAAAGAATTGCATTTTTAGTTTATTAAAACTACCCTTAATAAGTGTGCAAAAGGATGTAAAAGTTTGTATGGGAGTTTTTTGACCGCTGGTCCTAGAGACTTGAAATTTGAAGAGTACATAAGTCTTATAGCGTAGAGGTGTACTAAGAAGGGATTTTTGGAAATTCAACCCCTAAGGGTGTAAAAAGGGATGAAAACGTTTGTATGAAAAATAGTATTCCTAGAACCTACAAACTTGAAACTTGGAGTACTTAAACTTCAAGGCAAATAAAAAAGAATTGCATTTTTAGTTTATTAAAACTACCCTTAATAAGTGTGCAAAGGGATGTAAAAGTTTGTATGGGAGTTTTTTGACCGCTGGTCCTAGAGACTTGAAATTTGAAGAGTACATAGGTCTTATGGCGTAGAGGTGTACTAAGAAGGGATTTTTAGAAATTCAACTCCTAAGGGTGTAAAAGGGTTGAAAACGTTGGTATGAAAAATTGTATTCTTTGAACCTACAAACTTGAAACTTAGAGTACATGTACTTTAAGGCAAAAAAATAGAAAAGACATTTTTAGTTCTTTAAAACTACCCTTAATAAGTGTGCAAAGGGGTGTAAAAGTTTGTATGGGAGTTTATTGACCGCTGGTCCTAGAGACTTGAAATTTGAAGAGTACATAGGTCTTATAGCGTAGAGGTGTACTAAGAGGAGATTTTTGGAAATTCAACCCCTAAGGGTGTAAAAAGAGATGAAAACGTTTGTATGAAAAATAGTATTCCTTGAACCTACAAACTTGAAACTTAGAGTACATGTACTTTAAGGCAAAACAATAGGAAAGACATTTTTAGTTTATTAAAACTACCCTTAATAAGTGTGCAAAGGGATGTAAAAGTTTGTATGGGAGTTATTTTGACCGCTGGTCCTAGAGACTTGAAATTTGAAGAGTATATAGGTCTTATGGCGTAAAAGTGTACTAAGAAGGGATTTTTAGAAATTCGACTCCTAAGGGTGTATAAAGGGTTGAAAACGTTGGTATGAAAAATTGTATTCCTTGAACCTACAAACATGAAACTTAAAGTACATGTACTTTAAGGCAAAAAAATAGGAAAGACATTTTTAGTTCTTTAAAACTACCCTTAATAAGTGTGCAAAGGGATGTAAAAGTTTGTATGGGAGTTTTTTGACCGCTGGTCCTAGAGACTTGAAATTTAAAGAGTATATGGGTCTTATGACGTAGAGGTGTACAAAGAAGGGATTTTAGGAAATTCAACCCCTAAGTGTGTAAAAAGGGTTGAAAACGTTGGTATGACAAATTGTATTCCTTGAACCTAAAAACTTGAAACTTGAAGTAGATGTACTCCAAGGCTAAATAATAGGAAAGACATTTTTAGTTCTTTAAAACTACCCTTAATAAGCGTGCAAAGGGATGTCATAGTTTGTATGGGAGTTTTAAACGCGTAGTGAGATTGACTTAAAACTTGAGGTAAATATACTAAGAAACAAATAATTAAGAATGTCGCTTTTAACTTTTGACAATTACCGCTGCAAAGGGTGCAAATGACTGTAAAAGTTATTATGAGATAATTTTTAACTCATAGTGCGATTGATTTCAAACTTGAAGTAATTATACTCCACAGTAAATAATTTAAAAACACGTTTTCAATATTTAAAAACTAAGGGTGTATTTTAAACCTGCAAAGGGTGCAAAAGACTGCCAAAGTAAAAATTTTTGTATGGGAGATTTTTAACGCGTGGAAGATTTTTAAAGTTTGAAATTAATTACACTACGCGTAACAGAAAATATGTTCTGTGGATAAATAACAAAAAGACAGTTTGATTTTCGAAAACAACTCCTAAAACGTTGTTGCGCTCATTCGTTGCGCTCGAATAAAAAGGATACAACGAGGCGTCAATGTTTATAAGAGTTTGGATGTTTGGATGTTTGTGGCTAAATCACGGCCACCACTACGCGTGCGAAGCCGCGGGAAGCCACTAGTTAATATTATAAACGCGAAAGTTTTTAAGAATGGATGGATGGATGGATGGATGTTTGTTACTCTTTCACGTAAAAACTACTGAATGGATTTTAATGAAACTTTACAATAATATAGCTTATACATCAGAATAACACATAGGCTACAATTTATAAAGATATCGTGTGATATCTGATAGATATCTGCCTGCGCAGACGAAATAGCGGGCACCAGCTTGTTATTTATAAAAACGGCAAAAAAAACATGTTTGTTGTATGGGAGCCCCCTTAAATATTTATTTTATTCTGTCTGTTTCTTAGTATTTGTTGTTATAGCGGCAACAGAAATACATCATCTGTGAAAATTTCAACTGTCTAACTATCACGGTTCATGAGATACAGCCTGGTGACAGACCGACAGATAGACAGACAGAAAGACGGACGGACAGCGGAGTCTTAGTAATAGGGTCCCGTTTTACCCTTTGGGTACGGAACCCTAAAAAAGGTTCGTTTGAGATACTTAGTGAAAACTCTGGTCACAGAGTTTTAGGCCGCTGTAAGACATTCATAGTCCGTTTGTGATTTTTAGGCCCTTTAAGGCCCCACAGATAGGTTAGTACATCTCTGGTGATGGAGTTTTTAGACTAACCACCACGCCGCCTTCTGCCGCCAAGCAGCAACGCTGTGTTTTGGTTTGAAGAGTGTGGTTGCCGTTGTAATTACAGGCACATGAGGCTTAACATCTGTATGCCTCAAGTTGATGGACGCAGGGCAGTGCATCGTATAGCACGTTCCTATCGTGCGTGACTTGCGAGGCAATGCTTTGTTATAGGTGATGGTTACCACTTATAATCAGGTGGGCCATCTGCTTGTTCCATCAGCTTGTTGTATAAAAAAAAAACACTTTAAGGCCTCCATCGCTCAGTTGAGAGTTTTTAAGGTCGCCTCTAGGCCTCCACAACTTGCTTCGTACAAATCTGGTGACAAAGATTTAGGCCGCCTTAAGGACTTCACAGATCGATTGGGATTTTTAGGTCGTTTTAAGGCTTCCACATATCGGTAGGCAGTTGAGCACTGGTGGTCTAGTGGTAGCGGCCCCGCCTTCCGACCCTAAGGTCGTGAGTTCGAAACCGGTTGTGAGTTGAGTGTTTCTATTCAAAAATGTATATGCACAATGCCAGTACTCTCAAACGGCGAAGGAAAACATCGTGAGGAAACCGGCATGTCGTAACCTAAAAAATTCTATAACATGTGTCAAGTGCTCGAAAGGAGCCTCTTGAGGCGCACTTAAAATCCTTTCACCACACTGTTTCGGAAGAAACTAGTGACACGATAGGCAGTAGCTCTGCCTTCATCACTCTTCGCATTGTCTGTCTAGTTAGTATTCCACAATGTTGTTAGAATGGGGCCAAATTCCCCACGATGTTTTCCTTCACCGTTTGAGCATTATTGTAAGTTCAATATCTTGAGCCCAAACATATTACAGCGAGATTGGCGGGAAGCGGAAGTGGAGTTCAATGGCGGACAGTTTCCGGTTAGGGTGACCATCGTTACGGAACTATCGTAATTTGTTTTATGAAATCTGATTGTGTCAGTGTCATAGGTACCAGTGTCAAATCGGGCCATTAAACAAAAATTCAATTGAACATTTTTTAACGAACTCACAGTAAACTTGGAAAGCCGTCATATTTATTTATATTAAGAGTAGTAGAGCTTTTTGTGTGTGGCTCGTCCGGGGAAGTACTACCACCACACCCTTTTCTTCCGCCAAGCAGCAACGCTGTGTTTCGGTTTGAAGAGTGTGGTTGCCGGTGTAATTACAGGCACATGAGGCTTAACATCTGTATGCCTCAAGTTAATGGACGCAGGGCATTGCATCGTAGGGCACGTTCCTATCGTGCGTGACTTACGAGGCAATGCTTTGTTATAGGTGATGGTTACTACATAATGTCAGGTGGGCCATCTGCTTGTTCCATCAGCTAGTTGTATAA
This sequence comes from Chloroclysta siterata, assembly GCA_932294275.1. NCBI lineage: Eukaryota > Metazoa > Arthropoda > Insecta > Lepidoptera > Geometridae > Chloroclysta > Chloroclysta siterata. The sequence goes on along the minus strand of OW028595.1, from coordinate 690,571 downwards.
AGTATACTTCCCCGGACGAGCCCCACACTCTCACTACTCTTAAATAATCAAGTATACAAATAAATAAGATAATATTCAATAAAAATCCTCAATGTTGCAGAAGTGTGGCCGCATTACAAACCTCATGATTCCCCTCTTTAATAAACCACTATTCCTTTGCCTCCAGCGTTTAGAAATGATCCCTTTCGTAATCTTCACTCTATTGCAATAATCGCACTCTTGCCTTGCTTTAGAACAGCGCCATCTATCACGAAGTTGAAGCATTTTTAAACGATTTCATAAAATGCTGACACTGTAACGCTGTCGGCAATTTTCATACGATTATACCAGCATTATAGTCCATTCGAAAAAAAAAGAAAAAAAATACTGAATGTTTTTTTTCTGAATTTGGCTGCATGTTTTTTTTTTGTATGTTTAGGTATTACGCGATTATTCCGCCAATAATTAATTGATATTTATTATTCTTTTATTGTTTGGTAGGCCATACCTATATATATATTTATTTCTATATATTTTTGCATGCTTTTAAGTAGAACATGGCAGAACTTATTTAAATTATATTGTCACCTTTTCATAACCTGTGTTTCGCAAATAAATGATTATTGTATTGTATTGTATTGTATTGTACCTCAGGGGTGGTCGTATAATTTTTATGAAAATAGATTTAGCACTTTTTGAAATACAACTGAAAACAAAAAATATATAAGTACACGAATGACGTTTTTGGTTCGCTTCATCGAAATTTTTGTTTTTCAGTGTACTTGAAGACGGGTTTTTTTGCAAAAAATGTTATATTCATATCCAATTTTAATATTCATTTTACATATTTTAATATTTGTTTTATCAAATATGTTTTTTATGTAGGTTTTGTAGAAAATAGCTCCCTATCATCCATGTTTGTGCACCACCCTTTCGGTTTTTTTAAAACTACATAAGGTTAACTGGAAGAGAATGCTCTCTAGCATTAAGTTCGCTTCTGTACAATACATTTTGTTCTGTGCATTAAAGAATTTTCTATCTATATTACCTCATTCCATATAAGTCTATGTACGCCACAGATGCACAAGTCCATTTGTTTATACTCTGTGGCCCTACGAGGGGAGTAGTATATTAGCATCATATTGGCGAGGCACGTGCCTTACCAATATGTCTTCATAACAGAAAACATTTTGCTGGGGAATATTGAAAGAGAATGTGGCTTGGCAAGAGGAATTTACTGTTATTGAAGTAATTTCACATCTGTTTGTTCTACAAATTAGAATAAAATAGAAAAAAAAAGCTGAAAGCTCGATCAAAACTAATCGGATGTCAAGTCACTCGCCATTTCAGTTATTACATCGAATTAGATAGAGTTAGCAAGTGACTTGACATGCGATTAGTTTTGATCGGGCTTTCAGTAACCGGCCGTAAATGTACAAAAGAGCCGTTACAATTTTTTTTATACAACTAGCTGATGGAACAAGCCCCCCTAATGTTAAGTGGCTACCATCACCTTATAACAAAGCATTGTCTCGTAAGTCACGTACGATAGGAACGTGTCCTACGATGCACTGCCCTGCATCATCACCTTGAGGCATACAGATGTTAAGCCTCATGTGCCTGTAATTACACCGGCAACCACACTCTTCAAACGGAAGCACAGCGTAGCTGCTTGGCGGTACAAAAAGGCGTGGTGGTAGTACTTTTTTTTTTTTTTTTTTTTTTTTTTATACATTTAATAATTTATATGACAGAACCTACACTAAGTCATATGTCGACTTGTGTTGTAGGTCCTGCCCCCTTCCAGGAGAATTCATTTGTGCCATACTTATTATTATTATATAATATTATTTTTTAATTTATTATTATTATTATTATTATTATAGCTATTTAAGATTAAGATAATTAGGAATAAGTAATTTGTTAGGAATATTTAAATAATATGTAAAAGCATGCATTAATTGTGTGTTTGGAGAGTACCCAGGTACAGTTCAAAAATAAGAATAAAGTTTCATGATTAAATTTAATTTTATATAGTTAATGCTTTGGTAGGTATTTATTCAATAAAATCACAAGGATCACTTTGAAACGTCTTAAAGCTAGGTGACTGTAGGTGCCAGTTCCACGCGACCAAGCTCTTTCGCTTAGAAAGTATCGCCCCAGAAAATAACGGTTTTTTTTTCAAAACTATAATTATTTTTACTGCAGTATCTGAATCTACAAAAAGCTCTATCACTAAAATTCCAAGTTAACTTCTTTCACCTAACGTCACATAAAATAAGAAAAATTGCAATTTTCCACCATTTGCGGGAAATAGATATTTTTATAGCTTTTGCAGCATTTACGATCTATGGGGTGTAGGTGTGGGGACGATAGACGTAATTTAGTGAAATTGAGCGAAGGAGTATTGAAATTGACTCCCGTTATGTGAAGGGTTGCCATCTTTCATGGTTTTTCCAGGATATCCGGCCTTTTCTTTTTTTTTATTGGATAATAATATAATAATGATTGAATTAATTATTAATTAAAACACGGACCATTTGCAAAATGATCTGATTTAATTGTATTTTTTTATACTACTGTCTGATAGAACAAGCAGATGGCGTACTTGATGATAAGTATACAACAAAATGGTATTTTTTTAGTCTTTTTCAGTTCCCCTTCCACTCGCAATGTGAATTGTGAGTGGAAGGGGAAGTAGTACCACCATGCCTATCTTTGCCGCCAAGCAGCTTTGCCATATGCCTCAAAGTCAAAAGGTCAAGGTTCAATAAAATCACAAGGATCACTTTGAAACGTCATAAAGCTAGGTGACTCTAGGCGCCAGTTCCACGCGACCAAAGCCTAGAAGAACAGCCAACAAACTTACGGTTTGGTTCCTACCGTTTTTTTGTATGATCCTTGTTACTTTATATTATAATACAATATTGAAGCTCCAGTGTGGTGCCAATCGAATTTAGTCAGGCGTAGGCATAACAGAAAAAGGTAATGGTAATCGAATTTTTAAGACAGCACAAGCTACGTTTCAATCGAATAATACCTAATGCATTTATACAATCTATTAAAGTAAAGCCTCAAGTTGATGGACGTAGGGCAGTGCATCAGTATAGTAGCAGGTTACCTCTTAAGATCAGGTGGTCCAAAAAAGATTGATTAGCCATTGTAAACTTTTATACTAGCTTTCGTGAAATATTTCCAAATGTTTGTTCGGCATTTTCAAATTTCAACCCCAACTCTATTCTCGGGGTTCGTTCTGTGGAATATCTCGTGGAATGTTGTAGAAAATGGAGCATTGTGCCTGCTACTGATGATGATGAAACGGTATTTGAACGGAAAGGGATATGAGATGGGTTCGACGTGCGGCAGCTTTTGTGAAAGGTTCTTTTCAGAGATTTTTTCAGAAGGTAATTTAAGATGCAATGACGGGCAGGTTATGGGCCCAGAAAAAAGATAATATTGTATAGACTGTGGCATGTATGAATGTTACTTAGCCAATGTTAACCTACCCATGTTTACCTAATACTAAATGTCCTGTAACAAATCTGTTATGAATAAATATCTATGAACTATGTAGCAGCACGATAAATACTACTACTTATCTATCGTGAAACAAAATGCTCCTTAAACATTATAGCTCAGTCATCATTTGTGGCCAGCATGGAAATCAGCTCCGTAAACGGTTGTGGTGGTAATAATTACATTTGGTGTGTATTTGTGGGCAGCCACTTGGACACGTGGAACGAATACAAGATTGAAACAAAACGCTCTTAAACCTGATAGCCCAGTAAACGCTTGCCATCTTGGTGCAAATGGAGTAATGTTGCTTTAATCAAAACGCTCCTTAAACATGATAGCCCAGTTAACGCTCGAACTGGCATACTCGTATCTGTGGGCAGCTGCATGGGCGCCCAAACGTGGTACAAATATCTTAAAACAAATGCCTCTTAAAACATTATTACTCAACGCCTGAGTGGTAATACTAACAGTCGATGCGTATTTGTGGGCAATCGTTTGGACACGTGGTACGAATACAAGCTTGAAAGAAAACGCTCTTAAACATGATGGCTCAGTCAACGCTCGAACTGGCAATACGAAAATCTGTGGGCAGCCGCATGGGCGCCCAAACGTGGTACAAATATTTTATAACAAAACGCTTCTAAAACATAATTACTCACAGTCGATGCGTACCTGTGGGCAGGTAATTGGGCGCGCAAACGTGGTACAAACTGTATTTCAGAGAATTAAAAAACAAGATAACACACACTAACGTAACGTTTTAATTAAACTTAATGAATTAAAGACTAAAAGTTTATTTCCTTTGTTTTTGTTTAGTTGTCATTTATTGAGTCGTTATTATTGTGGGGTACTTAACTGTCGTCAATTTTTAATACCTACATTTCTTGTTCATAAATGTTAATCCGTTATTGGCTGTATGTTAGAAACCTAAGCATTTACATCGTATCTTAAGAGCTGTGGATTTTGTTCAAAAAAAAAAGATAGATTAGTCTACGCTGGTCGTGACAATACTCACAGTCGATGCGTTACTTGTGGGCAGGCACTTGGGCGCCCAAACGTGGTACAAACGTATTTCAGATAGATTAGTCTACGTCGGTAGAGACAATACTCACAGCCGATGCGTATCGGTAGGCAGCCGCTTCGGCGCGTGCAGCAGGCCTCGATGCGCGCAGTCGGCCGCCGCGCCGCGACACGCGCACGCCCAGGGACAGGCGCGCGCGCCGCGCCACGCGCCCGCCACCAGCGCGCCCAGCACCAGCGCGCGCAGCATGGCGCCCAGGGACATCGCGCACACTGCCACTCTTAGCTCATGGCTCAATCTGGCAACAAAGAAAGGAAATATTCAAAATCCTACTAATATTATAAACGCGAAAGTTTGTAAGTATAGATAGATGTTTGTTACTCTTTCACGTAAAAACTACTGAATGTATTTTAATGAAACTTTACAATATTATAGCATATACATCAGAATAACACATAGGCTACAATTCATTAAGATATTGTGTGACTAATCCTGCGCAGACGAAGTCGCGGGCCCCAGCTTGTACGTAATAATAATGGTGGCACATCGCTATTTGTGTTCGCGTATTCGTCCTAAATTCCTAAAATCTTCTTCTTCTTGTGTCACTAGTTAAATTCGAAACAGTGTGGTGAAAGGATTTTAAACGCTCCTCGAAGAGGCTTCTTTCGAGCCCTTGACACTGCCACTCTTAGCTCATGGCTCAATCTAGAAACAACTAGAAATACTCGATAGTACTCAGCCCGCCCGATAGAGGCGCTCATAGAGTCTCCATACAATAACGGCCTGACGATACGGAAAACAAAAAACAGACTCGGGCCACAGCTTTGGAGGCGTGTCCAGCGGCCTTCTTCAGGGTGGCCATGATGATGAGTGTCCGTCATACAGCCAATAAGACCACAACCCAGCATCGGGGCCAATTACTCCGAGCATCGAACCCGTAACTCAATTTCGAAGACAATTGAAAGCTCTGAACCCGCGACCTCACAATTGGTTTTTACGACTGCGTTTGACAAGTTTATGCTGTGATTTTATCGAGGACTTAACTACGGTTTATAGAGGGTATAACTTTCTTGAGAAAGGTGTGGAACTGTCTTACTAGTAAGCAGTTTCAGTAGAGCTCTTTGTGAAATGCTAGTTATATTAATCACTACTCAATAATTGAATTCAATTGGCTCATGTAATGAGTAAGGTTTTAATATGCAAAACATTTTTTTATGAAGTATAAAAAAATGCAGTGGAATGTCTACTAGTTATTAGTGTATTTCTTAAGTTTTATAAAAAAAAAACTTTGCACCTGCTTCGTTTCTTGCGACGCAATTTTTTTTAAAAGTTACCTTATTACTAAAATAATTAATTTTGCTTTATTAATTTTATTTTTGGTTTTATATATATTTTGTTTCTCTTATTATTATTGTAATACGAATAAAATAGCTAAAGAAGTATAAAAAAATTGCACCTGCTTCGTTTGTTCCGACACAATTTCATTTTTTTATGAAGTTACAATCATGCGTTCGATATTCAAATTTCTCCATTCTACCATCTGCAATTCTAAAAGCGGCTGGTCATTACCTCACTTACTGATAGCTCCTGAGTGCCTGGTATCTCGAGCCTCGAGTGGTGCATGCTTTTTATCATTATGACTCCTAATGGGATCAAGCTTACTATTATACACTAGCGCCTGCCACCGTCTTCACTCTGCGTGGCCTTTGCAGGGGTAGGTTTGACTTGTAATGTCAGATTACGCCTAGGTATTCATTGTTATTTATTTGAGAAAAGTTACGAGACTACTAATGGTCTACCTAATTACATAAAAAATTGTTTATTTATTCTGGATCACGAACTATGTGTGTTTTCCATTTCCATCCAAATTCGTTTAGCCGTTACAGATATTAGTCGGAATAAACATAATTACATTTCTGCTTGTACGATGTACGAATAACGATGTATTAAAAAAAAATTACTTTCGTCCCATTGACCATAAGTCGTTTGGAAGAGTTGAAACTGAACCTTATTTCTAGACTACCAAGAATAACTTACAGTAATGATGGCAATTCATATTGTCAATTTTCTATGAATTTGATAACTTATTCAGTTCAATTTTCACACCCAAATCGAAAATGGTCTCTGGCGGTTCTAAATTTTGTGAGTGGGCAACAGCGGGTATTTATAAAAGCAGAGAAACATTGTACAACCTTTATAGTGAAAAACAATACAATTTCAGTGAAGAATTAAAAGAAAAAATTAAAAACTATTCTAAAATTTTCAAAAGCGTGTGTCGCATTGCTAAATCACAATATTTAAGTTCAAAAATCAAAACTAGTCAAGATAAAATCAAAGCTACTTGGAAAATAATTAATAGTGAGACAGGAAGAGTCAAGACACAGAACACCGTATACAACTTGAATGTTGGCGGCACCATCATTACCAAAGATGATGATGTTGCCAAAGCATTTGAAACCTTCTTCACTGACATTCCAGTCTCCACTACAAAGTCCTTAAGCTCTTCCCACATAATCGCAGAGTCATTGTTAAAAGATAACTTATCAGAATTCAAACAACAGTTTAAATTCGATTATGTGAATACTAATGACATCATCAAAGCTTTTAAAATGATAAATGTAAAAAAAACCACGGACCTCTGGGGCATTTCTGTTTTTGCCGTAAAACCTGTGATTGATATTATTGCACCAGATCTAGCTTTTATATTCAACCAATGTATTGATTGTGGCGTTTTTCCTGACCTTATGAAACATAGTAAAATAACACCCTTATTTAAATCAGGTAGTCATTCTGACCCCAGTAACTTTCGCCCGATATCAGTACTACCTACATTTAGTAAAATTTTCGAAAAACTTATACTCAATCAGTTACAAAGGCACTTTACTATAAATAACTTACTTGACAGTAAACAATTTGGATTTACAAGGGGTCGCTCAACCACCGACGCTGGTGTTGAGTTAATAACATATATTTTTCAGACCTGGGAACAGTCACAAGACGCCTTAGGCATTTTCTGTGACCTTTCCAAGGCATTCGATTGTGTGCACCATGAAACGTTGGTCAGAAAACTGAACCACTATGGTGTTAGAGGTGTTGCTCTAGACCTACTCATTTCTTACTTAAATGGCAGAATACAAAGTGTTGACGTGAATGGAAAGCGCTCTCCGGGGTCAGTGGTAAAAATGGGTGTACCACAAGGTTCTATATTAGGGCCATTTTTGTTTTTAATTTACATTAATGATCTACCTCAAGTAGTAGATGATCACGAGATTGTACTGTTTGCAGATGACACTTCACTTTTATTCAAATTGAAAAGACGACAAACTAACTATGACGATGTAAACAATGCAATCTCTAGAGTCGTAAACTGGTTTAATGTAAACAACTTGTTACTTAATGAAAATAAAACAAAATGCATTCGCTTTGTACTACCAAATGTCCAACAAATAAATGCTAATGTAAAAATCAAAAATGAAAAAATAGACCTCGTGGATACCACCGTATTTTTAGGCATAACCTTAGATAATAAGCTTCAATGGGGCCCACACATAGGCAAATTGTCGAAGAGACTTAGCTCTGCAGCATACGCAGTCAAAAAGATCCGCCTTCTTACAGACGTGGACACCGCAAGACTTGTCTATTTCAGCTACTTTCATAGCATTATGTCATACGGCATTTTGTTGTGGGGGAGTGCTGCAGATATTAACACCATATTTGTGCTGCAGAAGAGGGCTGTTCGTGCAATTTATAACATGGGTCCCAGAGAATCGTTACGAAATAAGTTTAAAGAAATAAATGTAATGACTTTACCCTGTCAGTACATATACGAAAATTTAATGTATGTTAGAAAAAATATTAATTTATATGCCAAAAAGAGTGACCATCATAATGTTAACACTAGAAATAAAGATAAGCTCGCTGTTCCCACTACTAGGCTCACTAAAGTAAGCAAATCGTTTGCAGGACAATGTGTACGCTTCTTTAACAAAGTCCCAAGTGAGATTCACCAGTTGTCGATTAACAAATTCAAAAACATAATAAAAAGAAAACTTTGTACAAAAGCTTACTATAAAATTTCTGATTATATAGATGACAAAAAAGCTTGGGACTGATCTATGCTCCAACTCATTAAAAACACTAAACAATTAAGTAGGTACCTTAATAAAATTGTAAAAAGGATCATACAAAAAAACGCTAGGAACCAAGCCGTTAGTTTCTTGCCCGTTCTTCTAGGCTTTGGTCGCGAGGAACTGGCGATAGATTCACCTAGTATATAAGACGTTTCAAAGTGATCCTTGTGATTGTACTGAATAAAGACCGTTTTGATTTTGATTTTGCTTGGCTTGGCAACAACTAAAAATCTCAAAGAAAGCCAAATAGTTCTCACGAACTAAAAAAAACCTCATTCGAAATAAAAAATCATCAAACTAAAACAAAATGTCTAACGTAGCGTGAAAATCATAAATCATTCTACCATTCAAAATCACAATACAAAGACCTACAAACCAGCTTCTTGCCGCGTTTTTGGTTAAAAAAAAAAGAATTGAGCTGTCAATCTGTATTGTTCGATTTTCAAACAAGTATTCACACCTCGCGCGCTTTAGTTGTGCTTAGCGTAGAGTTGGGATAAAGCACTGGCATAAAAATCGGAGTTCAGATTTACTGGTCCTTTACTTTTGCTCTACCATCAGGTATTTTGAAAAACTGACGTTACTGTCATACTTGCTTGCAAGTGTAAAAGTCAAAATCAACTAAACTAGTAGTTCGCCCCGAACTGAGATCTCGTGATGCGACCCGACGAACGCATCAAAACTTTGAGTCGGTAGTAGTCAGAGGCAAGTCCAAACATTATCTTTGGACTTTTTTCTGACAACCGCCTACTAAATTGGTACATTGGTTACCAAGTTTCAACTCTATTGGCCTATTTATTGAAGAGTTCCGTTGAACAGACCTTGGCTCCATCATCAGACCTGGTCGTCGTCACCATTTTATGAGAACTGAGTACCTCCTTAATTTATTTCAAGAAAAAAAAATAAGAAAAATCAAAAGAACTGGCCGACCAGTAGAAAAACCTTGATGTCAACGAAACTCTTAGAGATGGGAGCTCTTGGATCGCTGGTTATCTTAATTTAACTTTTTAAATTTTATCTCGAAAACCGAGCGTCCCAAAAATAAAGTAAAAATTGTTTTGGGATGTCCAAACAAAGCCCTTTCATATGACATGTAACTTGATTTTTTTATGTAACTTTTTTTATTTTTGCCCTCTTAAAAAACCCCATATCTCAAAAACCCTTCATCCGATTTTACTCATATACTTACCAGTAAATTTCTCAAGTACAAGCTATCGACATATCAAATTTCATGCAGATCGGATCAACGGTTCTTAAGTTATCGCCAGACAAACATACATACATACATACATACATTAAATGCCAAATCGCCCAAGTTGAAACTAAGATCTTCGTTCGCTTCGCTCACTCGATCAATAAAATAAAGTTAATGTAGACACCGCAAGTTCCGCCACAAGGATTAAGATTATTTTCTCCTAAAATTACATAACTTAGGTAACTACTTATTATACCTGTAATTATTATGCACCAGTGTTTACATAATTATTATAGGTTATCTAACCAATGTAAATGCATAATGCTTTAAAAAATAACTCTGATAATAAAATAAAGTTTGTGAATTTGATGAACGCAGGGCAGTGCATCGTTGGGCACGTCCCTATTTTGCGTGACTTGCGAGGCAATGCTTTGTTGATGTTACAACTTAACATCAGGTGGACCATCTGCTTCTGCGATCAGAAAGTAGCATAAAAAAAAGAAGTTGGTATGAATATGATTTTCGCCCGATCTTAGTCTCCGTAAAACGTCCGGCAAATTTAAAACCGGAATCGATACAACTCTATTATTTCATTATCCGGTGGCAGCCCAGTAGGGTTCCTTTGTGGCAACAAGAAAACCTGACTTCTTAATTAAAATATTGACAGACACTTTAGTTCTCTTTAAGTTGTCAAATGTGGGTCAACGTGGCCTCTGTAGAAAGTCGTCTTTAGAGATTGAAAAGGTTAGTATACAAAGCTCAGACAAAGGTCTTTCTTAAATGTTATGTCGCATTTTTGTAGAAATTTGAACAAAAGGTACATTGGATGTGTTTGTTTTGAAATAAACATATACAAATACAGATTAAGAAATATGAACACATGATTCCAATTGGGTATTACAGGTACGGTGGACATCTCTTTATAATTTATTTTTATTATTTTTTACTCATTTGCTAATTTGTTCATGTTGTACCCTTCTAAAATACATGTTTTTCTGGAACTATAATTATAATTTTATCCAAATTTGTGCAGCTAAAATGCTATTAACATAGTTACAAAATTAATTAATATTAGCATAGAAAAAATAATCCTTATGGTTTAAATAACGAAGACCTTTCTCTTTGCCTCAAAGGTTTGCTGGAAGAAAACTCTTTTTAGGGTTAAGCTCGCCTTTGTACATGTCTTTTGTAATCACATATATGGAAATGTTTTTGTGTACAATAAAGAATTTATGAACGAAAGAATAAGCGAAGTGAATCTCCTTCATTTTCTTTGTTCTTTTATTTCATTTTTGGGATTCTATAAAAATAATAAAATACCTTTATTATTTACCTTTTCAAGTAACCTTCTAATCAAAGCGATCAGTTGCTAAAGAAGCCTTTCCAAAAAAGTTCCCTTCGAATACCTTTGAACAATTTACTCCGAAAAATCCAAATATTTATTTTAAAAATCCCCAACATCCGAAAAATCCCTCCAAATATTTATATAAAAATCTTCAGCAACGTTTTATCAAATTCGGCCATCAAAAGTTTGGTTTATATTCGGAACTTCCTTTCGCACAATATCTTATTTGATCCATGATTAAGATGAGCTCATTTTAAAACGCGAGAGATAAGGGAGATCAACGTCAGATTTTGAAGTTGGCCTATTTGTTAATCTTGAAAGAAAATGTTATCAACACCACTGTTTTTATAAAAAGCAAGTTATAAAAAATATCTATTTGCGTCGGAACAATTAACATCAACAGATATTGTCCATAACCGCTTAACATCAGGTGGGCGACAATCGTTGACTATTGTCGTCCACCTGAGGGCTTATTACGAGTTTAGTGCCGATCGTCGATCGTTACGATACACCGAATTTTCTATGAAAATAAATCAACGGCATCTAGCGTATTCTTTGAGAAGCTGATTTATTTTCATAGAAAATTCGGTGTATCGTAACGATCGACGATTGGCACTAAACTCGTTATAAGCCCTCTGATGTTAAGCCGTTACCTACCATCGCCTATTAACACCTGCGACACCAACTGATTAAGAAATCTTATTATATTTGAGAAAAACTTAGGAGTTCATTCAATATTTTAAACGTCACCGCAAGATAGAATTATTTACGTTAATTTAAAACTCAGAATATGTCACAAAAACATTAACTTCAAAAACTTACCCAAAACCCTAGGGAACTCTAATAACATCAACACACTCGCTCTTGACCAAACTATAAAAGCCATAGACAAAAATACCACTTGAGCTCTACTTTTTAACCCTCTTATGGGCAAAGGCGTTAACGCATTCAACCAAGGTTTTTTCTCAGACCTACTTAAATTGAAGATTTTTTCATTGTGCTTCCGTAAAATGGTGGTAGTAGTGTCGTTAAAAAGGTACTTTACTATTTAATGAAAGAATTTTAAAAGAACAGTTTATAACATAAATAATACCGTTATTTTTAACCGAGTGAAATCTACATCTACATCTACACTAATATTATAAAGAGGAAAGCTTTGTATTTTTGTATTTTTGTATTTTTGTATGTAACGAATAGGCTCAAAAACTACTGGTCCGATTTCAAAAATTCTTTCATCATTAAAATGCTACATTATCCCTGAGTAACATAGGCTATATTATATTTTCAAAAAATCAGGGATCCTTACTAAAACTCCAATAATGTAACCCAAGGTGGAAACCAAAAACCTTACATCGCGTGCGCTGCGAAAACTATTGATGATAGAACAAAATAATGTACTACGATTTTGTAGAACACATCATCATCTACAAAAAATGTCGCGACAGCATATGTCTAACTATTATAGTAATGTCACAATAAGTGTTTTTTTATTATAAAAATTTAATTGAAATGCCGCCGCTAGAAAAGGGTCTTTATTTGTACCTTGGTATTAATCCTTATCCAAATAAATCTTTTCATAATTAAGACGGTTTCAATACCTATAGATTACTTCTTAAATTTTTCAAATCGGACATTCCATTCAAAAGATATGACGAAATTAAAAACGTTAACGGGTCCACGGGTCACGCTCGGGATGCGATTTCAGTCTGTGGCGTGCAAATGTATGAAATAAGTAGGCTCGCGAGGCTCGAACCCACGGTCTAAGTTTATCCTAATATGTTCAAAAAATTTACGACCACCCATGCGAAGCTGGGACAGGCCGCTAGTTATTTAATATTTTGCAGAGGTCCACACCATTTTTTTTATTGTTTGAATGACCAAAGAGTCCCATTCTTTGATTACAATCTTCTTTTGACAATCATGAGATCGACAAAAACTCACTCGCGTCTTTAAAAGATAAATAACTGATCATTAAAACAGAAAGCTTCTCAAATTGAGTCAAGCAAAGATGGTATACCTATTGGATGGCAAAAATAGGGTCAGTTAGAGATTCGTTTTGATTCAATTTTAAGGCGAAGACAAGAGCTAATTTTACTCTCGCTCGCACGTTTCGACATGTTGAAAGATATAAAATCACTAAACTCATTTTCGAAATGTACAATGTGATTGCAAACAAGATGGTTGATTGCGATTTTTCGAAAATGAGTTTAGTGATTTTATATCTTTCAACATGTCGAAACGTGCTAGCGAGAAGTTGTTTGATAGTTGTCAGCCTCTTAAGAGTAGTAGAGCTCTTTGTGAATGGCTCGTCTGATAAGTACTACCACCACGCCTTTTTCTGCCGCCAAGCAGCAACGCTGTGTTTCGGTTTGAGGAGTGTGGTTGCCGGTGTAATTACAGGCACATGAGGCTTAACATCTGTATTTTCTGTATGCCTCAAGTGGATGGACGCAGGGCAGTGCATCGTAGGACACGTTCCTATTGTGCGTGACTTACGAGGCAATGCTTTGTTATAGGTGATGGTTACCACTTAACATCAGGTGGGCCATCTGCTTGTTCCTCTGCTTGTTCAGCTAGTTATATAAAAAAATGGATTTTTGTATGTTTTATTATAGTACAGTGCGTTCTTCAGTGCGTGCATCATTTTTAATAGAATTTATATGCACAATGATAGTTTTCTCATTCGGTAAAGGAAAAGATCGTGAGTAAACAGTATTCTAACATCGGCGAAGGGCTTCCCACCTGCCGCACGTATGGAATAACAACTCTACAAAATGTGGGTATGTGCCAGCCAAATGTAATATTTGGAGGAATCTCTGTTAACCCCCCCGAGGCATACTCAAAGAATCTTGACTTCTAAAACCCCTGAAGTGGACTGTATTGATAGACTTCTCAGATTTGTTTAATTCTTTATTTTTCCTTGTTAGTTAAATACACTTTATTTCACTGTATTACTTTCTTTTACTTTTCACTTAATTTCACTGAATTTCTTTCACTGAATATCTTTCACCGAATCACTTTCACTGAATGACAATCGAGGCGAGGTGCTCGCTATTTATACAAACCGGTCCGATCGGCTGACCAATCAGAAGTCAGCTTGAACAACCAATCAGAGCTCGCCTATTGCTATCCCTGTCTAACATTACATGTTGCTAATATTGCTATCTCTGTCATAGTTCTTTGTAGTAATCTCTAGAACATTCTAACCTATTTCTAGCACTTTCTAGCCTATTCCTTATCTACAAGGTTTTATTTACGTATTATTTACGTATTTTCTTAACCTAGCTCGGCGTCCATAACAACCCCGTTTATACTCAGCTCATGTCCGTGGAATTGTGCAGAGACATGGGAAGGAACTTGGGCAATGCGAGAATGTAAACAGGCCACTTCCATGTCCACTCGCGTTGCCGCTCGCGTTGCCCGTGTTGTGAACACACATTGCCGGCGACGCTGCCGCAGACATATGGACGGCAACATTTCCACGCGAATGGCAGCGCGAATGTCTAAATGTAAACGCAGTATTAGAATTAAGATATCTGAGAAGATATCTACCGTGCCTGGTGATCAAAGTCGAAGCGGTTTCTGTTCTGTTTATTTAAATACTAGCGGCCCACCCCGGCATCGCGAGGTTATTGTGGGTTATCCCTAAGAGATAGACATATACCATCGCGGACTTTTTTGTAGACCTTTTTAAGGTGTACAATACTATGGTACATTATTTTGATCTACTAGTAAGGTTCAGCCAGCGTTTGCAATGTAAGCGCAAAAAAATGTGTTTATTTACGACATCACATTAGAAACCTCTAAAATTATAAATGTTTCTTTACTATATTATGCATGTATTATACATATAAACCATCCTCTTGAATCACTCTATCTATTAAAAAAACTGCATCAAGATCCGTTGCGTAGTTTTAAAGATCTAAGCATACATAGGGATAGACAGACAGCGGGATGTGACTATGTAGTGATAGTATAAACAGGTCGATGTATGGTATCACTGAAAACCAGCCAACAACGACTACTATGCCCCTGTATCAAATGCTGAGTGGTTTTTGAATTTTTCGATAAATAAACCTTTTTATATTATATTCTAGTTAATCAAGAAAGGGCCAGTGAAATTACGAAACGTTCGAAGTAGATATTGACAAAGTACCAGGCACGCAGAGCCCAGTAGGATGTTACGTTGCAAATTGGTGTAATTTGTCCGGGGGGCGACTAAGTGAGAGGGACAGCCGACACGCGCATGCGTTAAAAGGTACATTTTCGAACAACAAGGCAGAATTTTAATTCGTATGTTTTTGTCTGTAAAATTAAAAAAAATTCAGTATAGGTATCTATTTTGTAAATATTTCTTATTTTTAAAGGAAAATATTTAGCTGTGTATTTTGGGAATTTTTTTCTTCTTAATACGAACTTTTTACGCCAATATGAGGTACACAAAAAAAAATATATTTTGAATTATAGATGCCGTTGGTGGTATGAGTAAAAATTATTTAAATGTTACTCAGAGCGCTTTTCAATAAGTACTTAGATACGCAATGCCAAGCCGATATTATAAGTAAGTCTGTTAGATACCATTTATATTGGCGGTGTTAGAAACCAAAGACTTCTTTCGTTCGATAGATTCGCTAATAAAAAATACAAGGAAAGGTAGTATGGTCATAAGACTTTAGCCTGAAAAAAAATGCTAAAAATAAAATTACTGATCTGGCAGAGACAATGTAATAAAAAACATTTCTTGTTTACGATCGCCATCTAGAATGCCTTAGACGTTCCTCATTTAAAAAAAAAAGACAAGATAATTTATTTTGAATTTAGAACTTCACAAATAGTAAATCTTTAGATGTGACACTTCTATCTACCTAATTAACCCTAATTCTGTCAACCCTATAACATAATTATGTCCCCTGTCGGGTCAAGCCAAGATCCTATTACTAATACCAACATTCATACATCGCCTTCCAAAACAACTTAATCTAAATGCATTGTTGGTTTACCGTTTAAATGGTATTCATCTTTAGATGCGACACTTCTATGAAAGATTTTGATTTTCCGTTTGTTAAGTAACTTCTCTAGACAACAGTACAGTACATTATTGTACTGACAAACTCAGATTGTCTGTTCAACTAATTGTCTGCAACTGTAGGTACACAATTTAACTTAAGGCGAAGACAAGAGCTAATGTGACTCTCGCTCGCACGTTTCAAGATGTACAAAGCTAAAAAATCAATAAAGTCATTTTCGAAAAATCGCAATCAACCATTTTGTGTGCAATCACATTGCACAAAGTTTAGTAAAAAAATCATTTTGATCGATACAAGTTTTCCTACTTAAAAGTTTGTACGACAACTAGTAAAGAAAACTTTTGAGTAGGAAAACCTGTATCAATCAAAATGTCATTTTTACTAAACTGTGTGCAATGTGATTGCACACGAAATGGTTGATTGCGATTTTTCGAAAATGAGTTTAGTGATTTTATATCTTTCAACATGTCGAAACGTGCGAGCTCTTGTCTTTGCCTTGAGACAGACTACCTAAAATTTAATTTGATCCAAGCAAGTTTTCCTTTTAAAAAACTGTTCTATTTATAGTAAGCTTTTGAATCGAACCTACAACGCAAACGGCAGAGCTAGCACCTGACTGTGTAATCCCCACAACACCATGAGACGCTGATCTACATAATTTGAATGGCGTATTGTTAGATATATCGCGTCCAGCCGCCCACACGAGATAGGCACTGACGTGATTATGAGTGATCACTCATAATCTACTTACCTAATCTATGTTAATTTATGCAGGTACTAGCCGCCTGCGGCTTCGCTCGCTTATTGGTTCCTTACATCAATATTTATAGGCGGTTTTCCTATTATTTATTGTACACAGTAGTAACATTTAGTAAACTTAAATATAAAATTTTCGCGTTTATAATATTAGTAGGATGTATAAAGGCGAGGTTAACCCTAAAAAGAGCTATCTTCCAGCAAACCTTGAAGGATAAAGAAAATTGAAATAGGTGGGTGCGCGTACAATATAGGCCTCCAATATAGGTCTACATACAAAAAAGGCAAAACGTTACGAAAAACTAAAAACAAAACTCAGACTAGCCATCTCCAATTTAGTGTATTTACTTTATGTGTAACATTTTCTATTTTTGTTCGCCTAAGTGTTTCGCCTTAAACAGATATCCCATCTAAAGCTTAGATCATTGGACAAGAGATGGATGAAATGAAATTGATTTATTGTTTTTAAATTTAGAAGATAAAGATCGCAATGACAGGAGCCATTCGTTCTTTTTTCTTTTTATTTGAGTTCCTAAGGGCTCAGTAACATTCTTGTATTCTACTTACGTCACATTTCTAGTATCTGAATAGCTTTTACCCTTTTATATGTCCTGTACAGATGTCTTGTACCTTGTCGTGTACAGTTTGTATAAATAAATGCCTTTCTTTCTTCTTTCTTTCTTTATTCGTTTTCTGACATTTTGGAAAACAACATAGCTTTTTCATTTTAATTGTTTTTTTAGTGTTTTTTTTTATTTATTTGTTTATTACGACACACCAACGACAGAGACATAAGGCTAGAGTAAATATAATTGAATTTTAAAGTAGGAAGTATATGAGCTGTCACCTACAGGCGTGTACAGCATTGAATTTACATTATGAGTTGTGTTGTGTAATTTCGGTGGCATTTTAACCAACATTACTTGAGGTCTTAGCACAAAGTGTTAGCATTTGGAATGAAAGTGTATTAAGTGATATCCTGATTTGACCGAAAATGTTTCGAATGTTGTGGAGAAAACCGCCACCATTTTCTTCGAAACAAATGACGGCCGGCTTGACTTGACTGTAAAGTATTTAATACAATTACTTGACACTGGCAAGATTGTCTGTCGAATGGACAGGAGCCTTTGGAGAGAAAAAAAGAAAACATTCTTTAGCCGGTTAAAGATTGACATAATATTGTGTAGTCATCCTGTGATCATCCCACGCGTGGGATCGCCACAACAGGTTTTCTTCTTTCACTCTTCTTTATCATTCGTTATTTTTCTGCTCACTCCTATTAGAATTTCGTCCAACGCAGTTCGTAAATAAGATAAGCATAATATGTTTTCCTACTCAAAAGTTTGCTTTACTAGTTTTCATAAGCAAACTTTTGAGTAGGAAAACTTGTATCGATCAAAATGATTTTTTATTAACTGTGTGCAATGTGTTTGCACACAAAATGGTTGATTGCGATATTTCGAAAATGAGTTTAGTGATTTTATATCTTTCAACATGTCAAACGTGCGAGCGAGAGCCACATTAGCTCTTGTCTTCGCCTTAACGTGTGATGTAATTTATGGATGGCTCCTAATACGCGAGTAAGCCGAAGGCGGCAACTAGTTCATCCATACAATGTTAATGCCCAGCACAAGCTAGGTAATTAGATACATCTAGTCTTCATGAAATGTAGACAAGTTTTAAATTGGAGGATAATTTTTTTGACCTGTCTAAGTAGTTTCAATGAGTCCAAAAATATGGTGGTCACCGACATGTAAGTAGTTCCCAGTGCAGATACATTTTGAGACTGGTAACTGTCTCGCCTGCGCATTTCTACCCTAATATTATAAAGAGGAAAGATTTTTATGTTTGTAACGAATATACGAACGAGAACACTGGTGGTGTAGTGGTAGCGGTAGCCTTCCGATCCTAAGGTCGTGGGTTCAAAATCGGTGCACCAATGTTTTTCTGTTCCAAAATGTATGTGCACAATGCCAGTACTCTCAAACGGTGAAGGAAAACATCGTGAGGAAACCGGCATGTCGTAGAACCTAAAAAGTTCTATAACATGTGTCAAGTGCCCGAAAAGAGCCTCTTGAGGCGCACTTAAAATCCTTTCACCACACTGTTTCGAAAGAATCTAGTGACACGACAAGAAGAACGAATAGACTCAAAAACTACTGGCTGGATTTCAAAAATTCTTTCACCATTAGAATGCTACATTATCCCTGAGTAACATAGGCTATATTTAAATGTTTAAAAAATAAATGTCCACCCGTGCGATGCCAGGACGAGCCGCTACTTTTAAAATAAAATAAAATTACTGAAGGTTTATCTTTGTTACAAAGTGTGAAATTCCAGTGGGGGGCGTGATTGAGTAGGATAGTATAGGATAGATATACTCGCAGGCTTAAGAGTAGTAGAGCTCTTTGTGTGTGTCTCGTCCGGGGAAGTACTACCACCACGCCGCCTTCTGCCGCCAAGCAGCAACGCTGTGTTTCAGTTTGAAGAGTGTGGTTGCCGGTGTAATTACAGGCACATGAGGCTTAACATCTGTATGCCTCAAGTTGATGGACGCCGTGCAGTGCATCGTGGGGCACATTCCTATCGTGCGTGACTTAAGAGGCAATGCTTTGTTATAGGTGATGGTTACCACTTAACATTACGTGGGCCATCTGCTTGTTCCATCAGCTAGCAGCTCAAGTTGATGGACGCAGGGTAGTGCATTGTAGGGCACGTTCCTATCGTGCGTGATTAACGATGTAAGTCACTTTGTTGTCTTTGCTTTGTTATAAGTGATAACCACTTAACATCAGGTGGGCCATGCTTGTTCCATCTCTAATACTATAAGAATCAAAGTCCTGACTGACTGACTGACTGACTGACTGACTGACTGACTGACTGACTGACATATAGACAACGCACAGCCTAAACCGCTGGTCCTAGAGACTTGAAATTTGAGGAGTACATAGGTCTTATAGCGTAGAGGTGTACTAAGAAGGGATTTTTGGAAATTCAACCCCTAAGGGTGTAAAAAGGGATGAAAACGTTTGTATGAAAAATTGTATTCCTTGAACCTACAAACTTGAAACTTGGAATACATATACTTCAAGACAAAAAAATAGGAAATACATTTTTAGTTTTTTAAAACTACCCTTAATAAGTGTGCTAAGGGATGTAAAAGTATGTATGGGAGTTTTTTGACCGCTGGTCCTAGAGACTTGAAATTTGAAGAGTACATAGGTCTTATGGCGTAGAGGTGTATTAAGAAGGGATTTTTGGAAATTCAACCCCTAAGGGTGTAAAAAGGGATGAAAACGTTTGTATGAAAAATTGTATTCCTTGAACCTACAAACTTGAAACTTGGAATACATATACTTCAAGACAAAAAAATAGGAAATACATTTTTAGTTTTTTAAAACTACCCTTAATAAGTGTGCTAAGGGATGTAAAAGTATGTATGGGAGTTTTTTGACCGCTGGGCCTAGAGACTTGAAATTTGAAGAGTACATAGGTCTTATGGCGTAAAGGTGTACTAAGAAGGGATTTTTGGAAATTCAACCCCTAAGGGTGGTAAAAGGGATGAAAACGTTTGCATGAAAAATTGTATTCCTTGAACCTACAAACTTGAAACTTGGAGTACATGCACTCCAAGGCAAAAAATAGCAAAGGCATTTTTAGTTTTTTAGAACTACCCTTAATAAGTGTGCAAAGGGATGTAAAAGTTTGTATAGGAGGTTTTTGACCGCTGGTCCTAGAGACTTGAAATTTGAAGAGTATATAGGTCTTATGGCGTAGAGGTGTATTAAGAAGGGATTTTCGGAAATTCAACCTCTAAGGATGTATAAAGGGTTGAAAACGTTGGTATGAAAAACTGTATCCCTTGAACCTACAAACTTGAAACTTGAAGTAGATGTACTCCAAGGCTAAAAAACAGGAAAGGCGTTTTTAGTTTTTTAAAACTACCCTTAATAAGTGTGCAAAGGGATGTCAATGTTTGTATGGGAGTATTTTAACGCGTGGTGCGATTGATTTAAAACTTGAAGTAAGTATACTCCACAATAAATAATTTAAAATCACGTTTTTAATATTTTAAAACCACCCCTGCAAAGGGTGCAAAAGACTGACAAAGTTTCAAGGTTTGTATGGAAGATTTTTAAAGCGTAGTGTAATTAACTTAAAACTAAAAGAAAATGTGTTCTGTGGATAAATAACAAAAAGACAGTTTGATTTTCGAAAACAACCCCTAAAACGTTACCCTCCTTCGTTGCGCTCAAGTAAAAAGGATACAACAAGGCGTCAATGTTTGTAAGGAACATTCTTAAACGGGAATCTTGAGTTGGTACGAAGAGATCTTAGGGTATCTACCGTGCCTGGGGATCAATTTCGTGAAGCTGTTTCGTTTCGTTTGTTTTTGGGGTAGAAACTAGGAACAAATAAGTACATATTTTCCATGTAAGGTTGTCTTTGTTGTATTTCTCATGTTTGTGCTAAACTCAGTATCTATACCTACCTACCTACCTACCTAATATAGGTAATGTACGCCTATAGGTATCTCTTATACCTGCGTAGGTATCCTACCCTAATAATATACAAATCAATGCGAAAGTTACGATGTTTGGATGTTTGTCATTGTTTGTGGCTCAATTACGGCTCACCACTTCAACGCGTGCGAAGCCGCGGGAAGCCACTAGTCAAGTTATATAAAAAAGGTACCCAGTAGTACCTACAGTTATTTAGTCGTGGTGGAGGGGAGCTTAGATGCGGCTAACGAAGTGCGCATGCCATCAGTCGATCTAAGCGAGGCAAGGGATCGCAACATTTAGTAACTCACGATTTTATTCTTTTTTCTTTAGCATAATAATCTATCTTATTGAGGCAGGGGTCCGCAACATTCAGTAACTTACGATTTTATTTATATTCATTTATAACTTTTTTCTACAATGCTCTAAAATAAATAATAAAAAAAACTTTTTTCTTTAGCCTATGTAGTCCCACTGTTGGGAAAAGGGTAGGGGTAGGGTAGGTAAATGTTTGTATCGTTATAAAATGTTTACCTTAAAAAAAACGCTTTTGTTGTACGGAATGGTCTGTTAGAACTGTACCTAACCATAACTATGACATCTTTTTTGTACTACAGTTATACAATAAATATTTCTGATTTCTGTGTTTTTGAAGTCTGTTAATAATAGGCCGGAATGTATTAATAATTGGCACAGGAATTGCAAAAGTACGCCAGAAAAATATCAAGACCTAAAAAAGGCACGACTCAACATTGTGTAAATTGGCAAGTTGGCACACTGACTATCAGTTAATTCAACTATCATTTGACAACGAGCCAACGGAATTCACTGTGACAGTTTTGGAAGTAACGTAGCTTTTTCTTTAACTGCTTTTCTAGTGTCTCTTTAAGTTGTGTTGTGTAATTTTAGCCAAACTAACATTACAGTTAAATCTTAGCAGCTTCAATTGCTCATTTATAGCACTTATATTAGCATACTAATAAATTTTAATAGTAGAGCTCTCTGTGTGTGGCTCGTCGGGGGAAGTACTACCACCACGCCTTTTCTGCCGCCAAGCTATGTAAGCAACGCTATGTTTCCGTTTGAAGAGTGTGGTTGCCGGTGTAATTACAGGCAGATGAGGCTTAACATCTGTATCCCTCAAGTTGATGGACGCAGGGCAGTGCATCGTACGTCCTAGGTATCGTGTGTGACTAACGAGGCAATGCTTTGTTATTGTGGATATGGGCTATCTGCTTGTTCCATCAGCTAGTTGTATAAAAAAAACTAAAAATATTATTATAATTAAGAGCCAAAGTTTCTCAGCTCTGCGTAACCCGACCGCGCTGATACGATCAACGGGTCTAGTTAAGTTTTTTTTTTCTTAATAAAAGGTTGTCGACAGTCAAAACATTCTACTGCAGCATAGTTTATAAGCAATCATAATATCTGTTACTAAGTTGCCTCATCATTTTATAAAAGAACTCTTTGAGAACGAGGCTCATACAAAAGAACGGTCTTTTTTTGTTGTGTCACTAGTTTTTTCGCACAGTGTGGTGAAAGGTTTTAAGTGCGCCTTAAAGAGGCAACTTTCGAGCACTTGACACATGTTATTTAGGTACCACGATATGCATATTTTAAATATATACACCCTACTAATATTATAAACGCGAATGTTTGTAAGTATGGATGGATGTTTGTTACTCTTTCACGTAAAAACTACTGAATGGATTTTAATGAAACTTTACAATAATATAGCTTATACATCAGAATAACACATAGGCTACAATTTATAAAGATATTGTGTGAATTGTCCAAAATATGACGATAAGTGTCAAGTAAGTAGGAAAAAATCTACCATCTGCGAGCTATTCTGGCGTGCGCTGCCAAAACCGCTAGAGTTACACATATGTACTACACCACGCTAGTATAAGCTACTCGAAATACTAATCCTGCGCAGACGAAGTCGCGGGCACCAGCTAGTCAAAACATAATTTCACGAACGCAATAGTACCACCCAATCACCCATTACCGGGTAAGTACTATGCCTCTAATCCAATCATCAGGTCCCAAGAGGTATGGTATTGTGTGCACCCCTCGATAGTGATGGCATGAGGCCATTGAACC
Organism: Chloroclysta siterata; assembly: GCA_932294275.1. Taxonomy (NCBI): domain Eukaryota; kingdom Metazoa; phylum Arthropoda; class Insecta; order Lepidoptera; family Geometridae; genus Chloroclysta; species Chloroclysta siterata. Next base: position 666,994 of record OW028595.1, on the reverse strand, counting down.
CGTCACATTGAATGTAGCCATTGATTGGAATTATACGGGTGAAGGAAAACATCGTGACGAAACATCAGCTCCATACCTATTATTTCTTGTTTTTTATTACTACTAGCTGATGGAACAAGCAGATGGCCCACCTGATGTTAAGTGGTAACCATCACCTAAAACAATACATTTCCTAAGTCACGCACGACAGGAACGCGCCCTACGATGCACTGCCCTGCGTCCATCAGCTTGAGGCATGAAGATGTTAAGCCTCATGTGCCTGTAATTACACCGGCAACCACACTCTTGAAACCGAAACACAGCGTTGCTGCTTGGCGGCAGGAAAAGGCGTGGTGGTAATACTTCCTAGGACGAGCCACACACAAAGAGCTCTACTACTCCTAAAACATTATAGACCACTAAGTATTGTAGGCCATTTACATCATAAGAATTCTGTCTAAGTATGTCAATGTCAAAAAGTATTTATTCAATTGATTCACAAGGAAGTAGTTTCGCGCCACCAAGCCTAGAAGAACAGCCAACAAATACAAAAATATGAGGGAAGGAGTTCCATGATTATTATTCAAATTTTAACATTCCTAGAAAGAAATAAAAACAGTTTAGTCCAACCTTTTTTTTAAATTATAAAATAAGAGCATGTAAACATACGTATACAAAACTTGAATGGCGCCAAACCAAGCATTATGTCAATGTCATTTTCATTTCGAAAGCCAAGATTCTCATTCTACCCATCTACTCGTATTTTTATTTAATACTAGTGGCTTCCCGCGGCTTCGCACGCGTTGAAGTGGTGAGCCACAAACATCCAAACATCGTAAGTTTTGCATTGATTTGATTTGATGTATGGGTAGGATTTTAAATACCTACGTAGGTATAAGAGATACCTATAGGCGTACATTACCTATATTAGGTAGGTAAGTATAGGTACTGAGCTTAGCACAAATATGACAAAGACAACCTTACACGGAAAATATGTACTTATTAGTTCCTAGTTTCTACGCCAAAAACAAACGAAACGGACTTGGTCTTGGATCCCCAGGCACGGTAGATACCCTCAGATCTCTTCGTACCAACTCAAGATTCCCGTTTTTAGAATGTCCCTTACAAACATTGACGCCTCGTTGTATCCTTTTTACTCGAGCGCAACGAAGGAAGTTTACGTTTTAGGGGTTGTTCTCGAAAATCAAACTGTCTTTTTGTTATTTATCCACAGAACACATTTTCTTTAGATTGAAGTTAATTACACTACGCGTTAAAAATCTCCCATGAGACTTTGGCAGTCTTTTGCACCCTTTGCAAGGATAATTATCAAAAATTAAAAGTGTGATTCTTAATTATTTATTTCTTAGTATATTTACCCCAAGTTTTAAGTCAATCGCACCACACGTTAAATAACTCCCATATAAACTTTGACATCCCTTTGCACACTTATTAAGGGTAGTTTAAAAAAACTAAAAATGCCTTTCCTATTTTTTAGCCTCGGAGTACATCTACTTCAAGTTTCAAGTTTGTAGATTCAAGGAGTACAATTTTTCATACCAACGTTTACAACCCTTTTTACACCATTAGGGGTTGAATTTCCAAAAATCCCTTCTTAGTACACCGCTACGCCATAAGACCTATGAACTCTTCAAATTTCAAGTCTCTAGGACCAGCGGTCAAAAAACTCCAGTACAAACTTTCACATCCCTCTGCACACTTATTAAGGGTAGTTAAAAAAAAAAAAAATGCCTGTCCTATTTTTTTGTCTTGAAGTATATGTACCCCAAGTTTCAAGTTTGTAGGTTCAAGGAATACAATTTTTCATACAAACGTTTTTTTCCCTTTTTACACCCTTAGGGGTTGAATTTCCAAAAATCCCTTCTTAGTACACCTCTACGCCATAAGACCTATGTACTCCTAAAATTTCAAGTCTCTAGGACCAGCGGTTTAGGCTGTGCGTTGTCTATATGTCAGTCAGTCAGTCAGTCAGTCAGTCAGTCAGTCAGTCAGGACTTTGATTCTTATAGTATTAGAGATTGCAAGATTGTTCTGCGAAAGGATAGACAGGTGTCGTAAAAAAGAAGAAATGTTATCGTCAACCATTTTATTGATTGGTAATGTGGTAATGTATGTTTTTTTTTTATTATATTAGACGATTTATTAGAGGAAGTTTGAAAGAAGCGCCTGTGATGGATAAGTTGAGAAGCAATAGGTTAGCGTGGAATGGGCATGCCGTGAGGAGGGAAGAAAGTCATGTTACGAGTGTTGGAAATGGATATGGGTGGTTTAATAGGAGAGGCAGGCCAAAGAAAATATGGATGGATTGTTTGAAAGATGATAATGAGTAAGAAAGGAGTGAGCACTGAGATGACGAATGGAAGAGGAGAGTGGAAGAAGAAAACCTAATGTGCCGACCACACTTAGCGTGAGATAAGGATAGGAAGATGATGATATTATACGATTTATATTTATATTATTTTGGTTTTTAGGGAGCTCAGTAAACGAACGTTGTATTCAATGCAGGTGGATCTTTTTGTTCCGTTCAGTTTTTGCATAAAAATAGATTTGATTTAAAGTTCATATACCCCGTTTACACTCAGCTCATGTCCGTGGAAATGTGCAGATACATGAGCAGGGACTTGGGCAATGCGAGAATGTAAACAGGCCACTTCCATGTCCACTCGCGTTGCCGCTCGCGTTGCCCGTGTTGTGAACACACATTGCCGGCGACGCTGCCGCAGACATATGGACGGCAACATTTCCATCCACGCGAATGGCAGTTCAAATGTCTAAATGTAAACGCAGTAATATATTAGCGTCATTAAAAAAAATAGCAAAATTTGGCAAAATTCCTAATAAAAATAGGCTTTTGCTTCTAAAACATCTGCTTCTTGACCTTTTTACTTATGTTTCCAATAAAAAACTTTGAAAGGGTAGGTAGACAAACCACAGGGCCATTTCAGACCCCCAACAGAGGGCGCCACAACGATTGACATACAACACCAAAACGTTGTGGCAATAAAAACAAAAATTACCCCAAAATTCTGATCACCATTTTTTGTATGACTTCGGCGAAGCGAAAGGGAGCTGTTTTTTGTAAGGCTTTCGGTTTTGAAATATGATATTGTTCTTATTTTATTAATTTTATGGTGATGAGGTTCATATCAAAGGTAGTTCAACCTATTTTTATAGTTAATCTTCACCCGCAGCTTCGAACGCGTTAAATTAAATAGCGATGTAATCTACAGGCATGGTAGACATCCTTTAAGATCTTAGAACCTAGGTCAGGTTTAGTTCGTTCTAAAACGTATGTCAAGTGCACGAAAGGAACCTCATTGAGGCATACTTGAAATCCTTTTACCACACTGTTTCGAAAGAAGAAGTAAGTAGCTATTTATTAAGTATTACAATACCTACAAGTAGTTTTAATTCTATTGGCACCACACTGGAGCTACATTGTAACAAGGATCATACAAAAGAACGGTAGGAACCAAGCCGTAAGTTTGTTGCCTGTTCTTCTAGGCTTTGGTCGCGTGGAACTGGCACCTAGAGTCACCTAGCTTTAAGACGTTTCAAAGCGATCCTTGTGATTCAATTGAATAAATAATTATAAAATCTTTTGACTTATGGCGAATACAAGAGCTAATGCGACTCTCGCTCGCACGTTTCGACATGTTGAAAGATATAAAATCACTAAACTCATTTTCGAAAAATCGCAATCACCCATTTTGTGTGCAATCATATTGCACACAGTTTAGTAAAAATTTCATTTTGATCGATACCTGTTTTCCCACTCAAAAGTTTGCTTTACTAGTTTTCGTACTTAAACAAACTTTAGAGTAGGAAAACATGTATCGATCAAAATGATTTTTTTATTAAATTGTGTGCAATGTGATGCACACAAAATGGTTGATTGCGATTTTTCGAAAATGAGTTTAGTGATTTTATATCTTTCAACATGTCGAAACGTGCGAGCGAGAGTCACATTAGCTCTTGTCTTCGCCTTAAGTTGAATTGGCCACACATAGCTAGTCAGTAAAGTTAAAAATTAACGTAGAACAATGAATAAATTATATTGCACTGATCCGTTAAATTACAACAAGGTGCACAATCTAGTGAGCTGCAGGGCGCACTTAGTTTTAAACTATTGACCCTCGATTGTACAACCCCTGCCAATATTGGGGTGAGTAGGGTGACTATGGCGCTAATTCTTTGTCAGAGCTAACTAAAATTACGTATCACATATGATAGATCATAATCTGGGTGTTTTTTTTTATACAACTATCTGATGGAATCAGCAAATGGCCCACCTGATTTTAAGTGGTAACCAACCATCACCTATAACAAAGCATTGCCTCGTAAGTCACGCACGATAGTATCCCTCCGTAGGCCAAGGCATATCCTTGGTGATCCCGATGATGAGATCGCAACCGCTAACGCGGAAGCGATCGAGTCATCCAATTCGGACAGAGCACTCTATACAGATTCACCGACCTCGCCGGCGAGGTCGAAGACGTCCCTTAGCGCCCGCCCACTCGGGGCCTAAACTAGATTTAAACCCCCACCCTGGCAACAGCCCAAGCCGAGGTCGTACCATAGCGGTGCCCTTGCGTTTGTTGCCCCAACCTAACTTTACCGGTTGAGCGCCTTCCGCGCTCACCATTGTTCGGTAGCGCTGTAAGAATCGTCAGACGGTCACCAGCATTTAGTCCATTCGAAAAAAAAAAGAAAAAAAAACACGCACGATAGTGATATAGTTGATATAGTGCTCTTTTACAAAAGAGATGTTTATAAAATACTTGACGCCCTGACCAAGATTCTGTACAGTATAAATATAATAGTTCCACATGGGTAAAGCCGTGGGGCGAACACTGTGAGAGATGTCTTAAGTTTATTAGGGTTGTGGGCATGCCCATAATACCCACAACGGCTCAGTAGTAGCTCTGTCTTCTGCGCTGTAAGTCCTGGGTTCGATAAAGGCCTTTCACGAAGAGCTTTACTCTTCTAATCACATTTTCAATCGTTGGAAATAATTTTTTAAGAATTTTACTACAGTTTTATATCCTCAACACAAATCCCAAACATTACCAAAAGTTTGGCCACCCTACCGCCACGTGCATGTTTCCGAAGGGGTGACCACACTGCCGGAATGCATCCATTATTACATCACACATCAATCTTGTCTCACGCTTGTCCGTTTTCGATAAGACTGCGTGTAAACGATAGGGGATTTTATAATCTGTTTTATGTCTGAGATAGTAAAATAAGGATTTAGTTGTTGGCCATACTTCAGTTTCGGGCTAATTAGATTTTATAATTATTGATCGATTGAAAATCTTACTGCACATTAAAATAGCAGTACAAAGGCGAACTTAATGCTATAAAGCATTATCTTCCAGGTAACCTTTGTGAAATGTGGATTTAAGGTAGTGAACTTACAAACAAAGACATACATGGTTATTAAAACCGTTCTAGTTATATAAAATACAAAAGTTATTGGTTTAAACATTTTATCTAATATCGACATTATTGTTTTTTTTTTCAGTTAGATAATTTGACTTTAAAAGTAAGTAAGTAGTAATTATAAAATATCAAAATTAGCATAATTTACATGAGATCATTAGCATGAGAGCACTGGTGGTCTAGTGGTAGCGATCCCGTCTTCCTATCCTAAGGTCGTGGGTTCGAAACCGGTCGTGCACCAATGAGTTTTTCTGTTCAAAAATGCACAATGCCAGTACTCCCAAACGGTGAAGGAAAACATCGTGAGGAAACGCGCATGTCGTAGAACCTAAAAAAAAAGCTCGTAGCGCACATTTAAACAATGTGGGCCAGAAGTAGTTTGTCGGTTGTCAGCCCCTTAAGGCGAGTTAATAACTATAAAATAAAGTACCCATAAAACTACAATCCTGAGTGGATACCGATGAACGAAACCAAATCGCGAAAGAAGAATCAAAAATATACGAAACAATGCAATTTGAAACGCCACCCCTATAGGGTAGTGTAGGGTAGTAATTCTCCCCAATAAAGATCAAATGCAAACAGCGAGAAAGGGTTGTGTTGACATCGTGTTAACAGGGTTGCTATGGCGTAGTGGTGTGTAGAATACAGGTTTGAGTATCAAATACAAAAAAATACAAAATATTTTCTTTCTCAATATTTTTTATTATTTGCTTTCTGGCGCCGCGGTAGACCAGCGTTATAAGTAGTGCTTAAACACTATAATAGCACTAAGTTGAGTGATTATATTATATTATATTTTGTTGTCCTAATCCATATTGTTCTGTATTTTATTTATGACAAGCTGGTGCCCGCTACTTCATCTGCGCAGGATTAGTCACACAATCACTACATAGTATAAAACAAAGTCGCTTTCTCTGTCCCTACATCTCTATGTATGCTTAAATCTTTAAAACTACGCAACGGATTTTGATGCGGTTTTTTTTTATTATTTTTATTATTATAAAAAAAAACAGCTGTTTCATACATTTTAGCCTGGTAGGTATTGAACTTTTGTATGAAACGGCTGTTTTTTTTTTCGCGTTCACAGTGTTGGTTCCTTAGAAAAAGTTGTTCATATTGATGGGTACTTTAGCCCCCTGAAGTTTATATACACAACTTATGGAACACCTTGTATACTATTCAAATTTCAAGTCTCTAGGACCAGCGGTCAGAAAACTCCCATACAAACTTTTACATCTCTTTGCACACTTATTAAGGGTAGTTTTAAAAAACGAAAAATGCCTTTCCTATTTTTTTGCTTTAAAGTACATGTACTCCAAGTTTCAAGTTTGTAGGTTCAAGGAATACTATTTTTCATGCAAACGTTTTCAACCGTTTTACACCCTAAGGGGGTTGAATTTCCAAAAATCCCTTTTTAGTACACCTCTACGCCATAAGACCTATGTACTCTTCAAATTTCAAGTCTCTAGGACCAGCGGTCAAAAAACTCCCATACAAACTTTTACATCCCTTTGCACACTTATTAAGGGTAGTTTTAAAAAACTAAAAATGCCTTTCCTATTTTTTTGCCTTGAAGTATGTGTATTCCCAAGTTTCAAGTTTGTAGGTTCAAGGAATATTTTTTTTTATACAAACATTTCATACCTTTTTACACCCTTCGGGGTTGAATTTCCAAAAATCCTTTCTTAGTACACCTCTACGCCATAAGACCTATGTACTCTTCAAATTTCAAGTCTCTAGGACCAGCGGTCAAAAAACTCCCATACAAACTTTTACATCCCTTTGCAAATTTATTAAGGGTAGTTTTAAAAAACTAAAAATGCCTTTCCTATTTTTATGCCTCGAAGTATATGTACTCCAAGTTTCAAGTTTGTAGGTTCAAGGAATACGATTTTACATACAAACTTTTTCATCCCTATTTGCACCCTTAGGGGTTGAATTTCCAAAAATCCTTTCTTAGTACACCTCTACGCCATAAGACCTATGTACTCTTCAAATTTCAAGTCTCTAGGACCAGCGGTCAAAAGACTCCCATACAAACTTTTACATCCCTTTGCAAATGTATTAAGGGTAGTTTTAAAAAACTAAAAATGCCTTTCCTATTTTTTTGCTTCTAAGTATATGTACTCCAAGTTTCAAGTTTGTAGGTTCAAGGAATACGATTTTACATACAAACGTTTTCATCCCTTTTTACGCCCTTAGGGGTTGAATTTCCAAAAAATTCTTCTTAATACACCTATACGCCATAAGACCTATGTACTCTTCAAATTTCAAGTCTCTAGGATCAGCGGTCAAAAAACTCCCATACAAACTTTTACATCCCTTTGCACATTTATTAAGGGTAGTTTTAAAAAACTAAAAATGGCTTTCCTATTTTTTTGCCTCGAAGTATATGTACTCCAAGTTTCAAGTTCATAGGTTCAAGGAATACGATTTTACATACAAACGTTTTCATCCCTTTTTACACCCTTAGGGGTTGAATTTCCAAAAATCCCTTCTTAGTACACCTCTACGCCATAAGACCTATGTACTCCTCACATTTCAAGTCTCTAGGACCAGCGGTTTAGGCTGTGCGTTGTCTATATGTCAGTCAGTCAGTCAGTCACTCAGTCAGTCAGTCAGTCAGTCAGTCAGTCAGTCAGGACTTTGATTCTTATAGTATTAGAGATAATTAGGATTTTGTGACACAAAATAAACTTTATTTTTCTTTAATAATAATTCAAAGTGATCCTTGTGATTGTACTGAATAAAGACCGTTTTGATTTTGATTTTGATTTTAATTTAATTAAAACAATATAAAATATACAACGTGTTTATTAAGAGTTGTAGGGATCCGAAAGCAGGATATTCTACCGTTCATAACGAACAACTTTTGTTCTACGACTTTTAAAATTTCAAAGTTTTTCATTCATGAAATGCCTCTTAAACTTTTATCTAAAATGAATCTAAGCGCATCATGAGGCAGCCCTATTTACAGCTGTTCTTTGACCTCTAGTTGTGAACTTAGATAAAATAGGTAACAGAACTGCCACCAATTACCTAGTAATGTGCCTACCTAATAAAGATGTTGCTGTTTTTAAAGATCTTGCTATGTAAAAGAAATATTTTCGCGACTGTAATCCCTAGTCACGGTAAACATTCTCTGAGATCTTTGGTACTAATACCTATTCAGTAACTAGGTACCTACTTGGCTACGTACTCAATATTTAATAGAATATTTATTTTTGTTTGATTACTAGATGTCGTAAAGCAATGTTTATGATATTCATAGTTCTTTTAATTGTAACATGTTACTTTACCACCATGGTTCATTGACACGACAAAATTATTCAACTGCAATTTTGGGAAGTGTCTAGTCTGTCCTATTTAATCTTTGACGTACCTGTCTGTCATTGGTTGCATTTAAAAACGCATATCCAATCAGGACGGCCGACGGCCGCCGATCAGTGTTACCATTTGTGGCAGATTTCTGCCATTTTGGCATATTTGGCTCCTAAATTTTAGTTGTTGGTGACGATTTACAAAAGTGGCAGATTTTAAATATTTCAAGAAAAATCTTATTAGTTTGAATTTTTTATTAAATAATATTTATAATTTATTTATTTTTTACCGAACTGGAAACTTCTTATTCTTTTTTACCTTTATTGATTTGGTTTCTAAACAACTTCTATCTCGTTTTAGATAACTGCAAACCGTTACAAACGATCAAAAGATAGTAACTGAATGTAATGTAGGTATTTAATTTATTCCGTAGCCACGAAGGAGATGGTATGAAGTCCTATTTTTGGTATTTTTATCGTCAAGCTTGGTAGATTTTGACAGATTTTTTGGCAGGTGTGTGGCAGACAGCGTTGCCAACTCTACGTCTTTTTACGTAGGTCTACGTACTTTAGGCCTTTCCTGCAAACCTACGAACTTCAGTCCCAGAATCTACGTATTTTCTATAAAATTGTACAATTTTGTAAGATAACATTCATTAAGCTGAATGGGCATAATTTCCCTTTCATTCGCAAAAATAAAGTTAGTGGACGTTCCGTTTTAGACTAGCGCAAACTCGCTTCGCAAACACTTGCGTTGCGTCGTCATTCAGTCATTTTATAAACAAAGTTCTCATTCCATTCCATAGAGCTGTGACTGTGTAAAACGAAACGTCTAGTAACGCCCGCCAGCTCGTATGATCTGTGGTAGAAATGATAGTTTGTGCTTAACCTAAAAATATTTCGATTCGAAGGAGTTGTTTTGTTTGTTTGCTTTAAAATTTAGATATTGTTCAGCTTTCTGCTCAATCCCATTGAACACAATTATGGAAATAAACAGTGACAGTGATGAAGAGCGGATTGTTACTCCCACTAAAAAAAACCTTCACAAGAACATATTAATTTTTTTAATAAATTTATGTATAAATTTAATTTGCCTGAAAATGAATAAATTGTATAACAAAACACTCATTTTGTTCAGTTTTACCTACCCTACCCTCTTCATTTAACTCTAAAAAAAGGTCGTAGATCTACGAACTTTACATACGCAAATTTTACTAATTCTACGTAAATTTCTAATGTGGTCTACGCCTTTTTCAAAATCCGAGTTGGCAACACTGGTGGCAGAACCGCCACTTTTGATATGGTCACCCTGTTTGTGTTTACATGCGTTGTTGTACATTGTTTTGTTGAGAAAATGTCATCAAACGTGATAAAATGGTGATTGTTATGTAAAAAGCCGTCGTCAGTCAGTGTGTGTATGAGCAGTGCCTACGAGATAATGGTTTAGTGTGAAGTTTGAAGCCTGTGTCGTGCGAAATCTCGCAAACTTACCAAAATCCAGTTTTATCCAGTGTTATTATAGCCAGTAAATAATGACAAAATCCATAGGAACCAGTAAAAATATCGTGTCAGGGGATTGGCGGCGTACCTACCTACCTACCGAAAGGTAAGTATTTCAAATTATCTCGTAGGTTATCGTTGTTTTTCTCTTTCCTAGATAGAAGCGCGCGTGCGTGTGACCTTGACACGTACACAGACAGGGCTGTTGCAAATTTCTGAGGAAGTATTAATTTTACTTTTCTATGGGAATTTCGAAAACGATGTATTCAACCGTTGCACACGTCAAAGTATTCCAGTGCTTGGTCTAAATACACACTCTTTGTTTGCCTACATAACTTCATCAACACGTTGTATAAGTAAGTAACTCTTCTTTGGTATCACTTTAAACTAATATGCAAAGATCTGCTACGACCCATATTGCAACAAATATTGTAAAAAGGATCATACAAAAGAACGGTAGGATCCAAGCCGTAAATTTGTTGCCTGTTCTTCTAGGCTTAGAGCTGATTTCACCATCCTCTGTTAGATTAACAAAGGATCAAAGGGCAGTTAAATATGTCAAAATGACGTTTGACATCTATGGTTAGATTTAACGGCCTGTTAATCCTTGATTAGTAACTAACAGAGCATGTTGAAATCAGCCCTTGTCGCGTGGAACTGGCACCTAGATTCACCTAGCTTTAAGACGTTCCAAAGTGATCCGTGTGATTTTACTGAATAAATACCTTTTGACTTTGACTTTGACTATGCGCAGTATGCAAAGGCTTGTTGACTGTTTAAGTAAATACTTAAAAAGCCATGTTTGGCGACGTAAGTGTAGAAGAGTTGGTTGTCACACCTCATTTCGCTACGCACTCAGTTATACTGTAAACAATATTTTCCCCAGAGAACTAAGAGTGACTGAGTGCTAATGGGCTTAGCAAACATCATGTTTATTAACACGTGGAAACAAAACAGGCACTGCTTAGCTGCTTACACCTACTTAAAAGTGTTAAGAATTGCTATTCTGTCAGCAACACTCACCTAAGTGACTGCGAATCCGCACTCAGCTTGATATGAGCTTAATTCATAAAAAAACAGAAATAGATGACATGTACATTAGGCGAGCTTAACCCTAACAAGAGTTCTCTCCCAGCAATCCTTAGAGGCTTCGCCTTACGTTGGCATTTTCACTGTGCTTTGTTATAGATGATGGTTATCACATAACAACAGGTGGGCTACCTACTCGTAATTGGAAAATGAGCAAAAAGTATATTAAAAACGGGCCAGGTGCGAGTCGGACTCTCGCACGAAGGGTTCTGTACCATTATCGTTAAAACGGTAAAAAAATCACGTTTTTGTATGGGAGCCCCCTTAAATATTTTTTAGTATTTATCTACACTAATATTATAAAGAGAAAAGATTTGTATTTTTGTTGTTTTGTTGTTTTGTTGTTTTGTATGTAACGAATAGGCTCAAAAACTACTGGTCCGATTTCAAAAATTCTTTCACCATTAGAATGCTACATTATCCCTGAGTAACATAGGCTACATTATATTTTCAAAAAAATCAGGGATCCTTACTAAAACTCTAATAATGTAACCCAAGGTGGAAAAAGAAAACCTTACATCGCGTGCGCTGCGAAAACTATTGATGATAGAACAAAATAATGTACTACGATTTTGTAGAACACGTCACCATCTACAAAAAATGTCGCGACAGCATATGTCTAACTATTATAGTTATGTCACAATAAGTGTTCTTTTATTAAAAAAAATTAATTGAAATGCCGCCGATAGAAAAGGGTCTTTATTTGTACCTTGGTATTAATCCTTATCCAAATAAATCTTTTCATAATTAAGACTGGTTCAATACCTATACATTACTTCTTGAATTTTTCAAATCGGACATTCCATTCAAAAGATTTTAAAAATATAAGGTCACGGGGCGCGTTCTCACCCAGCGCGGGCCCGGGCAAGGCGCGAGTTAGAAGTGACTTGAACCCACCACGGTCTAAGTTTATCCTAAAACGTTGAAAAAATTTATGTCCACCCATGCGAAGCTGGGACAGGCCGCTAGTTGTTTGATAAAGCGGCAACAGATATACATCTACTGTTAATACAACGGTTCATGAGATACAGCCTGGTGACAGACGGACAGACAGACAGACAGACGGACGGACAGCGGAGTCTTAGTAATAGGGTCTTGTTTTACCCTTTGGGTACAGAACCCTAAAATGGCTAGGTGTAAGTTTTTACGCTCCAGTTTTTTACTACTTTTTCATAAAAATACTTCGCCACTTTCGTAAAGATTCGTAATTATCCAAAAAAAAAGCAAGATATTTCCATCATCGTCTCCAAAAGCTTCAAACAAAATTAAATATAATCTATCGACTTCCGAATTCGTCCCAATAGTGTTGCCAAAACAAACAACCAACCAAACAATTTCGGTTTCATTGCGTCTGTTTTCTTTCAAAAAAAATTCGTCTGTCCTGAAGAAATCAGGACTGATGACTTTGTTTCGGTCAAAAAAAGTTTCTTTGTAATATATTATAACTTATTTAGTAGATAATAATATAATAATAATAATATTATATTATTATCTAGCTTTGTAATATATTATAACTTATTTGGCCCGTTTTTTATATTAATAACTTATTTGGTAGGTAGTTTCCGTTAGCGATTTTCCATAGAGCACTGGTTGTGTAGTGGTAGCGGCTCCGCCTTCCGATCCTAAGGCCGTGGGTTCGGAACCGGTCGTGCACCAATGTATACAATGCTAGTACTCTCAAACGGTGAAGGAAAACATCGTGAGGAAACCGGCATGTCGTAGAGACTAAAAAGTTCTATAACATGGTGTCAGGTGCTCGAAAGGAGCCTCTTGAGGCGCACTTAAAATCCTTTCGCCACACTGTTTCGAAAGAAACTAGTGACACGACAAGAGAGAGAGTGACTTTCCTCACATAGTAGGTACTAGGTATCTACCAACCTTGCCTAGGTTGGTAGATACCTAGGTACCTACTATGTACAAGGTACTAACCTAAAAATCTGTTTTACCATCTTGGATGGAGAACCATGTAAGATTTAATGTTACACACAATAAATTACTTAAAAGTAGTAGAGCTCTTTATATGTGTCTCGTCCGGGAAAGTATCTACTACCACCACGCCTTTTTCTGCCGCCAAGCAGTAACGCTGTGTTTTGCCTTGAAGAGTGTGGTTGCCGGTGTAATTACAGGCACATGAGATTGAAGTATGTCTCAAGTTGATGGACGCAGGGCAGTGCATCGTAGGGCACGTTCCTATCAAGCGTGACTTGCGAGGCAGTGCTTTGCTTTGCAGAGCATAAGATACGATAATTTTAACTAAATTGCAACGTTGCCAGCAGCCAAGAAGTACGCAAATTGAGAAAATATTATGAAGCAATCGTTTAAGTAAAATTTATGTGCACATATAAATCTGTCTAGCTGTCAGTCTGCCTCTGATTTATGTCTTCGAATAGGGGAGTGTTCTGACACTCTTGAAACCACCCAAAGATAACATTGCGTGTTTATTTTGAGAAAGTTGGGAGCGCGGTCTCTCTTGTCGTATCACTAGTTTCTTTCGAAACAGTGTGGTGAAAGGATTTTAAGTGCGTCTCAAGAGCCTCCTTTCAAGCACTTTACACATGTTATAGAACTTTTAAGGTTCTACGACATGCCGGTTTCCTTAAGATGTTTTCGTTAACCGTTTGAGAGTACTGGCATTGTGCACATACATTTTTGAACAGAAAAATTCATTGGTGCACGACCGGTTTCACAAACCCACGACCTATGGATCGGAGGGCGGGGCCTCTACCACTAGACCACCAGTGCTCTGGGAGCGTGGTGAGGCAGAGTGATTCTTGGCTGTTCTTCTAGGCTTATCTATATTGTAACAAGGATCATACAATACTCTATATTCTTTGTATGTATGTTGCCTGCGCAAGCGCGGATCCACCGTTGTGGGCACGATGGGCAATGGGCATGCCCATAACCCTAATAGCCGTGTGACGTCACACACAGTGTTCGCCCACGACTTGGAACTTGTCCACGTGGAACTACAACACTGCACCAACAAAATTCTGGTCAGATCTCCATATTATAATTGAAAACATGTCTAATGATGCAGAATGCACTATATCGATAATGAGCGAGTTTATATCAGACTCGTAGTTCAGTCCAGTTCGGTGCCAGTTGTACCATCAATGGTACTAGTGGAACAAATCGGTGTCAATTGTACCATCAATGGTACTGCCTAATGGTACAAATGGTCCGGCGGCGCAGTTTTTTCTCGGGTGGCTGTGACAACACAACCTTTTTCGAGTGCTGGATCCGTGTCTATGTGCCTGAGTGTTGCTAAGTTTGTTGAGTGTTCTTCTAGGCTTGGTCGCGTGGAACTGGCACCTAGATTCACCTATTTTAAGACGTCGCAAAGTGATCCTTGTGATTTCATTGAATTAATACCTTTTGACTTTGACTTTGACAATAAAATGTAAAATATTTATAATCTAATAATGGATCTATTAAAATCTGGACCACCTAATAAAGTCGTAATAAAAACGTGATAACCCGGCCATTGAGGGCGAGAGCGAGCAGCGAAATGTTTATGTGATGCGTGGGAGCACGATGTATATGCACTGTTAAGGCGAATACAAGAGCTTATGTGATTCTCGCTCGCACTAAACTAAAATCACTAAACTCATTTTCGGAAAATCGCAATCAACCATTTTGTGTGCAATCACATTGCACACAGTTTACTAAAAAAATCATTTTGATCGATACATGTTTTCCTACTCAAAAGTATGCTTTACTAGTTTTCGTACATAAGCAAACTTTTAAGTAGGAAAACTTGTATCGATCAAAATTTAATTTATACTAAACTGTGTGCAATGTGATTGCACACGAAATGGTTTATTGCGATTTTTCGAAAATGAGTTTAGTGATTTTATATCTTTCAACATGTCGAAACGGGCGAGCGAGAGTCACATTAGCTCTTGTCTTCGCGTTAAGTAGGAAAACTTCTG
Organism: Chloroclysta siterata; assembly: GCA_932294275.1. Taxonomy (NCBI): domain Eukaryota; kingdom Metazoa; phylum Arthropoda; class Insecta; order Lepidoptera; family Geometridae; genus Chloroclysta; species Chloroclysta siterata. The sequence goes on along the minus strand of OW028595.1, from coordinate 651,708 downwards.
ACCATTCCGACCTCCGATTTCACGCAAAAGTCGGTGGATGGAGAGGGCTCGGAATCGTTCTTCCTGGAAATGTATAGGAGAGGCCTATGTCCAGCAGTGGACTTCTTTAGGCTGATGAAGCATGGTACAATCAGCTCTTAACACGTTCCAAAATGATGTTGATTCAACTGACTGATAAAGTGCCTTTTGACTGAATCAGACAATGAGTCATCAATACGAATAATAAAATGAAGAATTCGCCTTAACGATTCAGAATCTGCTAACTGAGTTTGTTTATAGCTTAATATCGTTCGCAAGAACAATAACAAGTAAGTAATATAAGAAGCAGACGCAAGGCATGCATCGAAAGTGGGTATTTTAATGTATTATACGATTTATTTTATGGTACCCAATGTTTAATCTTGAGCTAGATTAGGTTTACGAAAAACAGAACTAGATGGCGCTCCTAAATTTGTCCGTTTCTAGATCGCGCTGTCGTTGCGTTTTGCATTCTATATGGAGTCAGTCAGGTGTATGTAGATTTTGTTGTGCTTACATACACCTATCTATTGGAATTTATACACAAAAAGTTCTTCTTACAGAACTGCGATTAGTTGAATCTCTTTCTTAATCCGAGTACAAGAAAGTGATGTTAGAAAATGTCTTTGAATCTTTATCCAGTGACAAAGTGAGTAGTAGAACTCTTTGTGTGGCTCATCCGGGGAAGTACTATCACCACGCCTTTTTCTGCCGCCAAGCAGCAACGCTGTGTTTCGGTTTGAAGAGTGTGGTTGCCGGTGAAATTACAGGCACATGAGGCTTAACATCTGTATGCCTGAGGTTGATGGACGCAGGGCGGTGCATCGTAGGGCACTTCCTATCGTGCCTGACTTAGAGTTAGTAGTTTTTGTACTTATGCAAACTTTTGAGTAGGAAAACTTGTATCGATTGAAATGATTTTTTAACTTAACTGTGTGCAATGCGATTGCACACAAAATGGTTGATTGCGATTTTCGAAAATGAGTTTAGTGATTTTATTTCTTTCAACATGTCGAAACATGCGAGCGAGAGGTACATTAGCTCTTGTCTTCGCCTTATGTTGTAACCATCACCTATAACAAAGCATTGGCATAAAAAGGCGTGGTGGTAGTGCTTCCCCGGACGAGCCACACACAAAGAGCTCTACTACTCCTAAGGTGGCTGTACACATGCCGTAAAATGGAACAGTACCGGGCCTGCTTGATAAAGGCATTTAGAAGTTACTGGCGTAATGTGGATAGATTTGCAAGTAAACTTCATGCAAATTGCGTCCTTGCATGCCTGTATCTGCCGGTTTCGTAGCCTCCAGAGGCCCCTCCCTAAGTTGCATGCCAGTAGCTGACAGAAAATCAAATGTTATGCTAACTACTTGCGTGGCATGTTCAAATCAAAATCAAATCAAAAAGTATTTATTTGGAACAAGAAAACAGAAGTACAAGAACAGATTGAAAAACGATGATATCCGCAGGAGTTAAAAAACTGTGTCGCGAATATCAACGCCCTCCTCCGCAATACCTATTTGGTACAGGGTTCCAAATGCGTAGAAAGTAGTAACAAAAACTTAAATCTAATATATATAATAGGTAGATGTATGTGTATGTGAAGGTGTGGGAAAAGGGGGTGGGGATATTAAAATGGGTGAGAGTTTGCGTGCATGAGTATATTGTGGTGATTTTATGTGTTTAGTAAGGTGTATAAATGGTGCAAATTTCGCAAAGGTCCCAGTCTCAAGTAGCTTTTATGCAAGTGTGCCAGCTACAGTCATGTGTATTCCCGTCTTTACTCTTTTTGAACACAAATCCGGAAACCACAGACAATCAGCGGATAATCAAAGACAAAACAAACTCGTTACTCCGTCAGCAGCTCACTGCACGCGCTCCCTCTGACAAGGCGATGACAGAATTATCATTTCAGATATTTATAGCATAAGCATATTGTTAAACGGTGAACGAAAACATCGTGAGGAAACCAGTTAGTTTTCTGACAGTGGCGATGGGCTTGCAACCTGTCACAAATGGATAAGTACTGCAAAATGAATTGATTAGATAGGTCATTATTGACAGCCATCACAGCTCTGCCTTCTGCGCCGTAGGCCGTGGATTCGATCCCCACCGAGAACAAACATATGTGTAATGAAATGAACCTTGTTTGTATAATAACTATATTCACACACTAATTTAACGGTAGATTACGACTTTCAACGAGATAAATATCATGTTTTAATATCTCCCACATAATTTAATTCGTCATCGACCTATCCTATTAAGATTGTTAGAGATAACGCACAGGGACGTACTCGAATTATTGGAATATGCCTATTTATGCCGCCAAGCAGCGTTGCTGTGTTTCTGTTTGAAGAGTGTGGTTGCCGGTGAAATTACAGGCACATGAGGCTAATATCTGTATGCCTCAAGTCGATGGTGGGCAGTGCATCGCAGTGCTTTGTTATAGGTGATGCCAAAGTTAAAGTCAAAAGGTATTTTATTCAGTTGAATAACAAGGTTCACTTTGAAACGTCTTATAGCTAGGTGAATCTACATGCCAGTACGCGACCAAAGCCTAGAAATATACTAACCACACCCGAATCTAGAATCTGTTTTTTTGTTCTGACATCCAAACAGAGAACCAACATGTATTTTCATCACACAAACATTTGTTCTCGGTAGGGATCAAATCGGTAGGGGAAAAAAAAAGATCGGCTGCGTTGTAGGCCCCACGGCCTGCAACGCAGCAGGCACATTACCAACTTAGCTGTGAATTTCTTACCTATCTACATTCCTGTACAAATCACAAATCACCGACATATAATTAGTACAACATGGGTCCAAGCGTCGCGCCCTATGGTACCCCACTAGATAAATCATAAAACGCTCCGGTGGATTTACGACGCTATTTGATAAAAGGTAAGCTATAAATTTATTATAATTGTCTATGGGCAAAGCCGTTCATAAATAAGGATAGAAAAAAACTTAATAGTCTAAAATGATGTCGGAAGCTCCCTTTGAATCCAATTATGTCGTTTCAAGTTAATTGACTCATTTGTAAATATTAAAATGATATTAGGATATTAATTTTGCTTTGATTAATTTAATGACTTTTAATGATAGTTAATAGGGCACCAATTTTTAAAATCAACTTATCTACAGTATGATTATATACCAGTTAGAATTTTAAAAGAGGCGAAGGGCTTGCTACCTGATTGTCAGAATACAAACTACTACAAGATGTGGGTATGTTCGTACCAAACGTATTTGGTTACCTCTGACTACACCCTTAGATATACTCATCTTGTGTTGGTACTTGATAGGTTACTAAGAGATCTGAGGGGATAACTACCGTGCCTGGGGATGAAAGTCGTGAAGTCATTCTGTCAATAGAAAATAGTCATTTATTGGTAAAACATTTTACAGGAAATTGCACGCCTTCATATTCAAAGAATAACATAGCTAAATAATAAAAATTATTTAAAAAATATGTATAAATTAATTTGTAGTATATCTAACATTCACATTTCATTGAAAAGATGAGGAGTAATAGGTTATTGATGAATGTGGATGGATATAGGAGTAGAGGTAGGCCAAAGAAAAGATGGATGGACTGTGTGAAAGATGACATGAGTAAGAAAGGAGTGACTGCTGAGATGACGGCTGATAGAGGAGAGTGGAGGGAGAAAACCTGTTGTGCCGACTCCACATGAAGTGGGATAAGGGCAGGAAAATATAACATTCACATGTATATAATATTCAATTCAAACTAACAACTCACTTCAAACTTCACTTCAAAATACAACACTAATTCTAATTTCATTTATCATAGGTAAAAACATATCAAATGTTAAAATTATCATAGAAGTTACCTACATTACGTACTAATAAATTCGTCGTAGCTGTGTTCTGTTCCCTACGTTTCGATTTTTAAAGTGTCTTTTCCATATAAATAATTCTATTATTATACAAAAAGTCTACGTCGGCGTAGTTTCGGTCTACGGCTACTATTTTTTCTCCAAATCTAACGAACCGTATCGAAATGCACAAAAACATGGCGCTAATCTCGGCACTGACATTTATTAAACTTGACAGCCGTCAATGTCAATATTTGTGCACTAGTGATGTAGCACAGTCGATAAAACTATCTATTTACGACTCTCTTGTCGTGTCACTAGTTTCTTTCGAAACAGTGTGGTGTATGGATTTTAAGTGCGCCTCAAGAGGCTCCTTTCAAGCACTTGACACGACATGAACTTTTAAGGTTCTACGACATGCCGGTTTCCTCACGATGTTTTCCTTCACCGTTTGAGAGTACTGGCATTGTGCACATAAACTTTTGAACAGAAAAACTCATGCATTTTTCAGCCGCCAAGCAGCAACGCTGTGTTTCGGTTTCAAGAGTGTGGTTGCCGGTGAAATAACAACCACATGTGGCTTAAAATCTGTATGCCTCAAGTTGATGAACGTAGTGCACGTTCCTATTATGCGTTACTAGCAAGATAATGCTTTGTTATAGGTGATGATTTGGGACATACCTATGCTTGTTCCATCAGCAGGTGATGGCTATGACCTGCAACGGGATTCGAAGTCGCTTCTCAGTAACAACAGAGGTTTGCAAAGCTCCAAACGAAGCCACTTTGGAAATAGAAACAAGGGCCCTAAACCGAAATTAGGTTTCGTCACGAACACAGAAGTGTTGACTGAGCGGAGAGCTCTCTACAGGATCGATCTGTCAATATTTGTGTTGCTAGTGATGGGATTCATCGATACTAACAACTATCGATACCAAGTCATTTATTAATCACTTAGGAGGTAGGTAATTAGGATTTGCACGACGAATGTCAAAAAAGAAAAATGTCCAAGAGCATAATAATACCCAACTATAAAAACGCTCAATCGGAAAAATGTCCAAGTATAAAAACGCCCAACTAGAAAAATGAACATATACAGAAAAGGCCCTCTAGAAAACTGACCAGGAATATAAATACCCAACCAACATAGAGACTTCCCATCTCTGGGTAATCAAGTTACCCATTCTGTAATAGTTTATAGTATTTTATTGACGCAAAATATTTTTTTTCTTATAGTTATTCTATAATCTTCAGAAAACAACAACAATTTTTGAAATAAAAACAAGTTTAGGTTAGGTTTTTAAGAGGCTGATAACCATTAAAAAACTATGCTTTCGCAAATCTTCCTGTCGTGTTACTAGTTTATCTCGAAACAATGTGGTGAAAGGATTTTAAAAAGCCTTTAAAAAGCTCCTTTCGAGCACTTGACAGTCATGTTTTAGAACTTTTTAGGTTCTGCGACATACCCGTTTTTTCATGATGGTGACCTTCACCGTTTGAGAGTGCCTGCTAGCACTGCGCGCGTACATTTTTAAACTCATTGGATGCAAAGTTCTATTTTACCCCCTGTTTACGAAGAACAAAGTAGCTCATTGTTAATGGCGTGATAAAAATGGCTTTTAGCCGTAACACAGGTTCTACCCAACACGGCTGCTAATGCACATAGTTATACCTAATAGTAAATAGTAGTTACGCACCTTCAAAGGTTGCTAGAATATTACAATATTAATTGACAGCCTTCACAGCTCAGTTGGTAGTAGCTCTGCCTTCTGTGCCGTAGGCCGTGGGTTCGATCCCCACCGAGAACAAACATTTGTGTGATGAACATAGATGTTTGTTCTCTGTCTGGGTGTTATATAATATTATAAGTATGTATTTACAAAAAAAAAGCATATAAGTAGTATAGTAGTATATCAGCGATCTGGTTCCCATATCACAAGCTTTGGCTTAGTTTGGGGCCAGATAGTGCTGTGTGAAAAGTCCACCAATATTTATTTATTTATTTAATATAATTGGTTTTGTGTTTTATAATATACCTATGTACCTAGCTATTAAGTTTCTCTTAAAAAAACAAACTTTTACTTTTTTTTTACTTTTATTATATATATTGCTTGCATTTCTTTTGGTTATCGATAGTTTCCCATCCCTAGCGGCGAGAAGAGCCAATAAGCGAGTGACGTGACACACGCATTAACACCGTGTGACATCCCATTTCTTTGTGCGCTGTTATTTGTATGGGTTTTTAAATGGACTTCATTGACGTTGGACATTCTTTTGAGACTCACTTTTTGTTTTTAAAACGTGTTATGAAAGCTTATTACGACTTCACCTATTTGAAGAGGTAAATGTATAATCATTGACGCAGCCATTACATCTCAGTTGGTAGTAGTTCTGCCTTCTGCGCCGTAGGCCGTGGGTTCGATCCCCACACAGATCAAACATTTGTGTGATGAACAAAGATGTTTTTCACTGTCTTGGTGTTAATATGATGTACGCATGGGTAGACATAATTTGTTTCAACATTTTATGATAATCTTAGACTGCGCGTTACCTACCTATTTCATAGATATTCATGCAAGCCCTTCTCCTGCGCTTCGGTGCCCCCTACCTCGCCGCGTTGCCCGCTGCGCCTTACGAACAAAATTTTTTAAATTCATAATATCTTTTGAATGAAATATCCGATTTAAAAAATTCAAGGAGTAATCTACAGGTATTAAAACAGTCTTGAATGCGAAATGATTTATTTGGATAAGGATTAATATAAAGGTATGGATAACATAATCTGAATTTGGTCGGCATTTCTATCAACTTTTAAAATGTAAAAAATAAGTTAAGTATAGTAACATAACTACAATAGTAAGACAATAATTATGGTGTCGCTTAGTTTTTTGTAGATGTCGATGAGTTCTTTAATATGTAAAACATTATTGTGTTCTATCGTCAATAGTTTTCGCAGCGCATGCGATGAAAGACATTTTATAGCCAATTGTTTTACTCCTTGGGTTACATTATTGAAGTTTTAGTAGGGCTCTCTATTTTTTTCGATAGCCTTTTAGCCTTCGAGTATTATAGAAAACCTTAGGGTCAGAAGGCGGGGTAATGTACTGTTATCCTATTGTGTCAATAAAAAAAAACATTTCATGTAATAACCAATATCATGCACCAATACCATGCTGGCCGTTGTTGCTCAGTTAGTGACCCAGTAGGTGACAATATCTGTTTGAAGCCTGAATCGAACATATCAATAAATTTTATTTGTCTTATATTTTGTAATAACTAACATTAGTTTTTTAAGGTTCTATTTCTGTGTGGTACTAACAAATTGGATTATTTTGATCTGAAATAAATGAATTGAATTTAATTATGACAAGCTAGACAACCAAATAAACTCCGACAAAGTAAATGGTACCAACTGAATAAGTAAAAAAATAGCTAGCACAAAAATGCCAACTCGCCAGAAAGAAACGTTTTAATTAAAAAGGGAACATTCCTAATTTAAAATGCACCGCTATCTCCGCCATCTTGAATGCCGCCATTTTGTGTAATAACTGTCAGAAAGTCCTATTCGGGGGTATTTGTGTCATAATAATCCCTAAGTCCCCTGAAAATATTAAAATTTTGATCATATTATTTTTTTAAGTAAATAATTATGTAGGTAAAGTGAGAGGTTTTTAACTTGTTAAAAAAAACCGGCCAAGTGCGAGTTGGACTCGCACACGAAGGTTTCCGTATCATCTATAAAAACAGCAAAAAATCACGTTTGTTGTATGGGAGCCCCCCTTAAATATCGCATATTTGTTTTATTTTAATTTGAATTAATTCCTTTATTTACTCTACATTGACTTTGATACAAACTGTTAAATACAGAAATCGTTACAAAAGTTCTTGTCAATCTAATCTGTGTCGCATTGGAACATTTGGAACTCGCTACAAATGTTTCCATGATGGTTTAAAAAATGGCGATATAAAGTCAATATCAATATGTACTGATAGATACTTTTATTTTTAAATTAAAAAATACGAATTGAACAGAAAAATTAGAATCCTATGTCCGTGATAGGGATGAAAAATATCCCTGTAACAAATTTCATTGAGATCTGTTCAGCGGTGTAGCCGTGAAAACGACACGGACAAACAGACAGACATTTTTGCCTTTATAGATAGTCATCATCATCTTCCTGCCCTTATCCCACGCTGCACGCACAACAGGTTTTCTTCTTCCACTCTCCTCTATCATTCGTCATCTCGGTGCTCACTCCTTTCTTACTCATGTCATCTTTACCACAATCCATCCATCTTTTCTTTAGCCTGCCTCTCCTTCTAAAACCATCCACATCCATTTCCAACGCTCTTCTCGTAATATGACTTTCTTCCCTCCTCATGACATGCCCATACTACGCTAACCTATTGCTCCTCAACTTATCCATCACAGGCGCTACTTTCAAACTGCCTTTATAGATAGTATAAATAAATAAATAAATAAATATTGGTGGACTTTCCACTCAGCACTATCTAGCCCCAAACTAAGCCAAAGCTTGTAATATGGGAACCAGATAGCTGATATAATACATATATACTTTTTTTTGTAAATACATACTTATAATATTATATAACACCCAGACAGAGAACAAACATCTATGTTCATCACACAAATGTTTGTTCTCGGTGGGGAAGGCAGAGCTACTACCAACTGAGCTGTGATGGTTGTCAAGGCTGAAGTATGGATTATAAATTTAAACCGTCTATTTGTCAAAATAAAAATCATGTCAAAAAATAGTTCGATGGGATTGTAGCGATGGTATTAAATTTTTACGACTCCCAAATGGAAGGAATCTTATCTATTTAACTTTACGGTCGTTGTGATTCGTTTATTTCAAGAAACAAACATTTTTACATGTGAATGGTGTGTTTATGGTAATTTGTGAAACGTTTAGTGGGCGGGTGAAGTCAGCTACGGAAGCTAAATAAATAAATAAATATTGGTGGACTTTCCACACAGCACTATTTAGCCCCGAACTAAGCCAAAGCCGTAATACGGGAACCAGATGACTGATAGTGTTCATAATACCTACCTTAATATCTCTAATACTATAAAACTCAAAGTCCTGACTGACTGACTGACTGACTGACATATAGACAACGCACAGCCTAAACCGCTGGTCCTAGAGACTTGAAATTTGAGGAGTACATAGGTCTTATGGCGTAGAGGTGTACTAAGAACGGATTTTTGGAAATTCAACCCCTAAGGGTGTCAAAAGGGATGAAAACGTTTGTATGAAAAATTGTATTCGTTGAACCTACAAACTTGAAACTTGGAGTACATGTACTTCAAAGCTAAAAAATAGGAATAGCATTTTTAGTTTTTTAAAACTACCCTTAATAAGTGTGCAAAGGGATGTAAAAGTTTGTATGGGAGTTTTTTGACCGCTGGTCCTAGAGACTTGAAATTTGAAAAGTACATAGCTCTTATGGTGTAGAGGTGAACTAAGAAGGGATTTTTGGAAATTCAACCCCTAAGGGTGTAAAAAGGGATGAAAACGTTGGTATGAAAAATTGTATTCCTTGAACCTACAAACTTGAAACTTGAAGTAGATGTACTCCAAGGCTAAAAAATAGTAAAGACATTTTTAGTTTTTTAAAACTACCCTTAATAAGTGTGCAAAGGGATGTAAAAGTTTGTATGGGAGTTTTTTGACCGCTGGTCCTAGAGACTTGAAATTAGAAAAGTACATAGCTCTTATGGTGTAGAGGTGAACTAAGAAGGGATTTTTGGAAATTCAACCCCTAAGGGTGTAAAAAGGGATGAAAAAGTTGGTATGAAAAATTGTATTCCTTGAACCTACAAACTTGAAACTTGAAGTAGATGTACTCTAAGGCTAAAAAATAGTAAAGACATTTTTAGTTTTTTAAAACTACCCTTAATAAGTGTGCAAAGGGATGTAAAAGTTTGTATGGGGGTTTTTTGACCGCTGGTCCTAGGACTTGAAATTTGAAAAGTACATAGCTCTTATGGTGTACTAAGAAGGGATTTTTGGAAATTCAACCCCTAAGGGTGTAAAAAGGGATGAAAGCGTTGGTATGAAAAATTGTATTCCTTGAACCTACAAACTTGAAACTTGAAGTAGATGTACTCCATGTATGTAGATTTGTACCAAGAAGGGATTTTCGGAAATTCATCCCCTAAGGGTGTAAAAAGGGTTGAAAACGTTTGTATGAAAAATTGTATTCCTTGAACCTACAAACTTGAAACTTGGAGTACATGTACTTTAAGGCTAAAAAATAGGAAAAGCATTTTTAGTTTTCTTAAACTACCCTTAATAAGTGTACAAAGGGATGTAAAAGTTTGTATGGGAGTTTTTTGACCGCTGGTCCTAGAGATTTGAAATTTGAAGAGTACATAGGTCTTATGGCGTAGAGGCGTACTAAGAAGGGAGTTTTGGAAATTCAACCCTTAAGGGTGTAAAAAGGGTTGAAAACGTTTGTATGAAAATTTGTATTCAAACATGAAACTTGAAGTAGATGTACTCCAAGGCTAAAAAATAGGAAAGGCATTTTTAGTTTTTAAAACTACCCTTAATAAGTGTGCAATGGGATGTCAAAGTTTGTATGGGAGTTTTTTAACGCGTGGTGCGATTGACTTAAAACTTGAATTAAATATACTAAGAAATAAGAACGTTACCCTCCTTCGTTGCGCTCGAGTAAAAAGGATACAACGAGGCGTCAATGTTTGTAAGGGACATTCTAAAAACGGGAATCTTGAGTTGGTACGAAGAGATCTGAGGGTATCTACCGTGCCTGGGGATCAAAGTCGTGAAGCTGTTTCGTTTCGTTTGTTTTTGGGGTAGAAACTAGAAAAAAATAAGTACATATTTTCCGTTGAAGGTTGTCTTTGTTGTATTTGTCATGTTTGTGCTAAGCTCAGTACCCATACCTACCTACCTAATATAGGTAATGTACGCCTATAGGTATCTCTTATACCTACGTAGGTATTTAAAATCCTACCCTAATAATATACAACTCAATGCGAAAGTTACGATGTTTGGATGTTTGTGGCTCAATCACGGCTCACCACTTCAACGCGTGCGAAGCCGCGGGAAGCCACTAGTTGTTTTATAAATACATACTTATAATATTATAATCTAACTTACTGAGAGCACTGGTGGTCTAGTGGTAGCGGCCCCGCCTTCCGATCCTAAGGTCGTGGGTTCGAAACCGATCGTGCACCAATGCATTTTCCTGTTTAAAAATGTATGTGCACAATGCCAGTACTCTCAAACGGTGAAGGAAAACATCGTGAGGAAACCGGCATATCGTAGAACCTAAAAAGTTCTATAACATGTGTCAAGTGCTCGAAAGGAGCCTCTTGAGGCGCACTTATAATCCTTTCACCACACTGTTTCGAAAGAAACTAGTGACACGACAACAGAGAGAGACATACTTGTAAGTATTTGAGTTAATTCGGATAAAGTGTTATTGAGATATTTTTCAAAGGGAGCAATAAAAAAATTGTCACACATTGTTGTATATTTAAACCAAGTGTTTTAAACCAATTTTCTCATGCATGTTTCTTTCCGAACAGGTGCGCCTGCGCTATGCAACTTGGAATACCAAACAATCTTCGTAATCCGATCTGGTGTCATTCATTACAAAACACTATGTATATACCTTACCTACCTACCCATTCATGTTACCTATGGTAACCTCTTCTCTCTCTTGTCGTGTCACTAGTTTCTTTCGAAACAGTGTGGTGAAAGGATTTTAAGTGTGAACTTTTTAGTTTCTACGCATGCCGGTTTCCTCACGATGTTTTCCTTCACCGTTAGAGAGTACTGGCATTGTGCACATAATTTTTTAAAACAGAAAAACTCATTGGTGCACGACCGGTTTCGAACCCACGACCTTAGGATCGGAAGGCGGGGCCGCTACCACTAGACCACCAGTGCTCTCTATGGTACCTAATGGATGTTCTTTCATTGTAAAAGTAGTAGATCTCTTTGTGTGTGGCTCGTCCGGGGAAGTACTACTTAGTCCGAGGAATACTTTGACGGGTGCCAGCCCCTTAAAGTCAAAGTCAAAAGGTATTTATTCAATAAAATCACAAGGATCACTTTGAACGGTTGACAACCGTCAAACATATTATCGCTGGCATGTAAAAAAACCGGCCAAGTGCGAGTCTGACTCGCGCACGAAGACTTCCGTCCTATTATCTATCTAGGCAAAAAAATCACGTTTGTTGTATGGGAGCGGGAGCCCCCTTAAATATTGATTTTATTCTGTTTTTTAGTTATAGCTACCTATAGTTATATTTGTTGTTATAGCGGCAACAGAAATACATCATCTGCGAAAATTTCAACTGTCTTACTATCACGGTTCATTAGATACAGCCTGGTAGACGGACAGACAGACAGACGGGCGGACAGCGGAGTCTTAGTAATAGGGTCCCGTTTTACCCTTTTCGGACCCCAAACAATTAAGATATCAAATCACTGAATTTAGCTTAAACAAATCTCAAACAGAAATAAATCAAAATCAAGACGGTCTTACAGTAAAATCACAAGGATCACTTTAAAATCAAGATCTCCCTGTAGGTTTACGCCAAGCTACGTTAATTCAAACACGTATATGTATAACATTAACTGCAGTGTTTGTCTGACTCCGGCGAGACAAGTCGATAATATTATGTAGATTGAATGCAAGCGCATCACTATTTGAACGGGTTATCGGCTCCTCCCAGCGAATACATTTCGCTACACAATAGTGGTGGGACAAACTTATCGATAAAACTTATAAATAACTCGATAAAGTTGGTATGTACCAGTTGTCTTCGGGCGTTAGTCATAGGTACGTCCAAATTATATTACCTAGCTTTGAGACGTTTCAAAGTGATCCTTGTAATTGATCGAGTGAGCGAAGCGAACGAAGATCTTAGTTTCAACTTGGGCGATTTGGCATTTTATGTATGTATGTATGTATGTATGAATGTTTGTCTGGCGATAACTTTACAACCGTTGATCCGATCTGCATGAAATTTGATATATCGATAGCTTGTACTTGAGAAATTTACTGGTAAGTATATGAGTAAAATCGGATGAAGGGTTTTTGAGATATCGTCGGGGATAGATCGATACCGCGTAACCCACAAGTACAATACTGCGTATCTACAAAAGTAGCCAAAATTGAATTTTGCGGAAAATGCACGCAGGGACAGGTTTACCACCTGACTGTTTTACTTAAATTTGAATGTGACCCATAGCAAGCGAGATATTTTGAAAAAACGAAACCGCGGATTTGTATTCGGCGATTTCTGGGAAGCAATTCCGCGGAACTGCATCATTTTCGGTTTGAGTCGTGTGTGTAAACATTGAAGGTTGCATTCAAGATTGAAATTTCAATCTGCTGTGTCAATTAAGTAGTTTTTATGCTTATTATAGTTACCGGTTGATTAATACTTATGCTAATTTATCATTAGTTCGTATAGAAAGTAAGTAAAGTTTGAATAAATCGGTACAACCTGACCTAAAAGTAACATGCAGTGAATTTGGAATTATTTTACCTACCGTCAAATGTTTTTTTTTTAAAGAATTAATTAAGTTCGGCTTTATTTAGGTATAGTTAATTTTGAGTAATACTGTTTTTAAAGATTTTGTACATACGCCGTTATTATATATTCATAATTACTGAAACTATTCGAAGACTTAAGTGATGAAAATATAGCTTTATTTCAGCCAAAAAAAGAAGCATGCGATTTATGATGAACTTACAAGGTCGGCAACGTATTAGGAGAAAATTATCGTGAGCATATTTTGAGCAAGGACGTAACGAAAGGAGAAAACTGAAGACAAAATGTCAGCTAAAAACGCAAGAGTCCATGTCATTACAGCTGATGTGTAAGCTGTGAAATTGTGCCCTTATTTGTCTGCCAGTGCATTACTTCAAAACTAAGTTAATGGTGCACAATTTCAGAGTATACAACCTTGGGAATGACAAAGTAGTATGCTACTGGTTTGACGAAACTAGTGCTGATTTGAAAGCTACAACCACTGCGACCTTTAACGAAGACTACTTGATAAAAAATTTAGATGAAGATCCTAAAGATGTTATAATTTTTACTGATGGATGCACATCTCAAAACAGGAATGCTGAAAAAGTTAATTTTTAAAGAGTTTACTGTGTTTTAAATAAATAAAACTTTTTGAAGGGAGGTAGTAGTAAGACCTTACTGCTTTAGGTACTGCTGATAATAAGAATAAGCAATTATTTTGTTCCTAATAATTTTTGCGTTTCTATTTTCTAATGTTGATTTTTAGAAGATTTTTGGATGTATTTTTTCTTAAATAAATAACAAGTCAGTAGGTACATCTTGTTTGAATACCGCGTAACTTACGACATGCAATCCACAGCAGTAAATAAACTGTCATAACGATACAGCGTAAGTGTCGTACAAGAAAATTAGATCACTTTTACATAAAACTGTTATTACTATTATGTAAAACACTTTAAATGGTTGCTAATGTACGAAAATGACGGACTAAGACCCAAAAATTACGCCTCTGGATGAATAAATATCTCTCCTGAAAAGTTGGGTGAAGTGTAGATACGCTGTCTCTGCGTTTGTACATACGCGGGATTGATCTATCCCCGACGATATGGGGTTTTTTAAGGGAGCAAAAATAAAAAAAGTTACATAAAAAAATCAAGTTACATGTCATATGAAAGGGCTTTGTTTGGACATCCCAAAACAATTTTTACTTTTTTTTTGGGACGCTCGGTTTTTGAGATAAAATAATAAAAGTTAAATTAAGATAACCAGCGATCCAAGAGCTCCCATCTCTAAGAGTTTCGTTGACATCAAGGTTTTTCTACTGGTCGGCCAGTTCCTTTGCTTTTTCTTATTTTTTTTTCTTGAAATAAATTAAGGAGGTACTCAGTTCTCATAAAATGGTGACGACGACCAGGTCTGATGATGGAGCCAAGGTCTGTTCAACGGAACTCTTCAATAAATAGGCTAATAGAGTTGAAACTTGGTAACCATACCAAGTTAGTAGGCGGTAATCAGAAAAAAAGTCCAAAGATAATGTTTGGACTTGCCTCTGACTACTACGTACTCAAAGTTTTGATGCGTTCGTCGGGTCGCATCACGAGATCTCAGTTCGGGGCGAACTACTAGTTTAATTAAATAAGTACCTTTTGACTTTGAAAGTGCGTTGTGATAGGTTGCAAGCCCATCGCAATTGGAGCACTAGTGGTCCAGTGGTAGCGGTCCCACTATTTTTATCATTATTATTTATTGATCGAGTGAGCGAAGCGAACAAAGATCTTTGTTTCAACTTGGGCGATTTGGCATTTTATGTATGTATGTATGTATGTATGTATGTATGTATGTTTGTCTGGCGATAACTTTAGAACCGTTGATCCGATCTGCATGAAATTTGATATGTCGATAGCTTGTACTTGAGAAATTTACTGGTAAGTATATGAGTAAAATCGGATGAAGGGTTTTTTAGATATGGGGTTTTTTAAGGGAGCAAAAATAAAAAAAGTTACATAAAAAAATCAAGTTACATGTCATATGAAAGGGCTTTGTTTGGACATCCCAAAACAATTTTTACTTTTTTTTTGGGACGCTCGGTTTTTGAGATAAAATAATAAAAGTTAAATTAAGATAACCAGCGACCCAAGAGCTCCCATCTCTAAGAGTTTCGTTGGCATTAAGGTTTTTCTACTGGTCGGCCAGTTCCTTTGCTTTTTCTTATTTTTTTTTCTTGAAATATATTAAGGAGGTACTCAGTTCTCATAAAATGGTGATGACGACCAGGTCTGATGATGGAGCCAAGGTCTGTTTAACGGAACTCTTCAATAAATAGGCAAATAGAGTTGAAACTTGGTTACCATACCAAGTTAGTAGGCAGTAGTCAGAAAAAAGTCCAAACATAATGTTTGGACTTGCCTCTGACTACTACCTACTCAAAGTTTTGATGCGTTCGTCGGGTCGCATCACGAGATCTCAGTTCGGGGCGAACTACTAGTTTATTTATTTTAACTAGAACGGCATCAGCCAATTACACCAATTAAAAATAGCAACAAAGATAAGAATACAGATATACAAACAACAGGAATAATCAAAACAGGAATAAATACAATGTCAAAAAATGACACTATCCGATCCTAAGGTTGTAGGTTCCGAACAGGTCGTGCACTGATTTAGTTTTTCTGTTCAAAGATTTATGTACACAGTGCCAGGAAAACATCGTGAAAAAATGGGCATTTCATAGAACCTACAAAATTTTAAAAGATGTGTTTAAAGCTCTTTGAGGCACACTTAATATTCTTTCACCACACTGTTTCGAAAGAACTATTGGCACGACAAAAAGATCTATTCAATATTATTCAAAAATATTTGAAATCTCAATCAGTTTTTAGATATTATGTATTTAAATGTCTATACCTACACATTAATTAACAATTATGAATGTAAATTCATTACAAATGGTTAATAATTTTGTTGATTTGCTACATTTCATCGATAATAATCGTAGCGCGGCTCAAATCGATTATCATTTACATTTTATTAGTTGAATTTAAATATTTTTTTGGAAAACGTGTGATTTTTTTATTTAAATATTTTAATTATGGCAATTGCAATCTGATAGGTGTCGTTTACAGGTTATTTATTTGTTTAGATATCAATGGAACTTTAATAAATCTCTAATACTTTAAGACTCAAAGTCCTGACTGACTGACTGACTGACTGACATATAGACAACGCACAGCCTAAACCGCTGGTCTTATGGCGTAGAGGTGCACTAAGAAGGGATTTTTGGAAATTCAACCCCTAAGGGTGTAAAAAGGGATGAAAACGTTTGTATGAAAAATAGTATTCCTTGAACCTACAAACTTGAAACTTGGAGAACATATACCTCAATGCAAAAAAATAGGAAAGGCATTTTTAGTTTTTTAAAACTACCCTTAATAAGTGTGCAAAGGGATGTAAAAGTTTGTATGGGAGTTTTTTGACCGATGGTCCTAGAGACTTGAAATTTGAAGAGTACATAGGTCTTATGACGTAGAGGTGTACTAAGAAGGGGTTTTTGAAAATTAAACCCCTAAGGGTGTAAAAAGGGATGAAAGCGTTTGTATGAAAAATTGTATTCCTTGAACCTACAAACTTGAAACTTGGAGTACATATACTTCAAAGCAAAAAAATAGGAAAGGCATTTTTAGTTTTGTAAAACTACCCTTGATAAATGTGCAAAGGGATGTAAAAGTTTGTAAGGGAGTTTTTTGACCGATGGTCCTAGAGACTTGAAATTTGAAGAGTACATAGGTCTTATGACGTAGAGGTGTACTAAGAAAGGGTTTTTGGAAATTCAACCCCTAAGGGTGTAAAAAGGGATGAAAGCGTTTGTATGAAAAATTGTATTCCTTGAACCTACAAACTTGAAACTTGGAGTACATATACTTCAAAGCAAAAAAATAGGACAGGCGTTATTAGTTTTTTTAAACTACCCTTAATAAGTGTGCAAAGGGATGTAAAAGTTTGTATGGGAGTTTTTTGACCGATGGTCCTAGAGACTTGAAATATGAAGAGTACATAGGTCTTATGACGTAGAGGTGTACTAAGAAGGGGGTTTTGGAAATTGAACCCCAAGGGGTGTAAAAGGGTTGAAAACGTTTGCATGAAAAATAGTATACCTTGAACCTACAAACTTGAAACTTGGAGTATATGAACTTTTAGGCAAAAAAATAGGAAAGGCTTTTTTAATTTTTTAAAACTACCTATAATAAGCGTGCAAAGGGATGTCAAAGTTTGTATGGGAGTTTTTTAACGCATAGTGCGATTGATTTCAAACTTGAAGTAAATATACTCCACAATAAATAATTTAAAATCACGTTTTCAATATTTTAAAACTACCCCTGCAAAGTTTCAAGGTTTGTATGGGAGATTTTTAACTGTAACTGTGTAATTAACTTCAAACTAAAAGAAAATGTGTTCTGTGGATAAATAACATAAAGACGTTACCCTCCTTCGTTGCGCTCGAGTAAAAAG
This sequence comes from Chloroclysta siterata, assembly GCA_932294275.1. NCBI lineage: Eukaryota > Metazoa > Arthropoda > Insecta > Lepidoptera > Geometridae > Chloroclysta > Chloroclysta siterata. The sequence continues at coordinate 633,805 of OW028595.1, read as the reverse complement.
AATACCTACAACGAGGCGTCAATGTTCTAAAAACGGGAATCTTGAGTTGGTACGAAGAGATCTGAGGGTACCTATCTACCGTGCCTGTGGATCAATGTCGTGAAGCTGTTTCGTTTCGTTTGCTTTTGGGGTAGAAACTAGGAACAAATAAGTACATATTTTCCGTGTAAGGTTGTCTTTGTTGTATTTGTCATGTTTGTGCTAAACTCAGTACCTATACCTACCTACCTAATATAGGTAATGTACGCCTATAGGTATCCCTTATACCTACGTAGGTTAAAATCCTACCCTAATAATAGTACGTATTTAAAATCCTACCCTAATAATATACAAATCAATGCGAAAGTTACGATGTTTGGATGTTTGTGGTTCAATCACGGTTCACCACTTCAACGCGTGCGAAGCCGCGGGAAGCCACTAGTTCATACATAAACTGTGAGTGTCAATTTCTCTTTAAGGCGCACTTAAATTCCTTTCAACACACTGTTTCCAATGAAACTAGAGACACTATAAGAAGAAGAAAGGACGCATGAAAGAAGAGCACTGGTGGTCTAGTGGTAGCGACCCCACCTTCCGATCCTAAGGTCGTGATTTCGAAACCGGTCGTGCACCAATGAGTTTTTATGTTAAAAAATATATGTGCACAATGCCAGTACTCTCAAACGGTGAAGGAAAACATCGTAAGGAAACCGGCATGTCGTAGAACCTAAAAAGTTCAATAACATGTGTCAAGTGCTCGAAAGGAGCCTCTTGAGGCGCACTTAAAATCCTTTCACCACACTGTTTCGAAAGAAACTAGTGACACGACAAGAGGAAGATGGAAGAAGAGTGCATGCAGCGGAGATGCGAATGTTGAGATGGATGTGTGGAGTGACGAGAATGGATAAGATAAGGAATGAGTTTATTAGGGGCAGTTTGAAAGTGGCGCCAATGACTGAGAAAATGAGGATTTGGTCGCATGGAACTGGCCAGATTCACATAGTTTTAAGACGTTTCAAACTGATCCTTGTGATTTTCTACACTATCTACACTAATATTATAAAGACGAAACATTTGTATTTTTGTATTTTTGTACGTAACGAATAGGCTCAAAAACTACTGGTCCGATTTCAAAAATTCTTTCACCATTAGAATGCTACATTATCCCTGAGTAACATAGGTTATATTATATTTTCAAAAAAATCAGGAATCCTTACTAAAACTTCAATAATGTAACCCAAGGTGGAAAACAAAAACCTTACATCGCGTGCGCTGCGAAAAATATTGAAGATAGAACAAAATAATGTACTACGATTTTGTAGAACACGTCATCATCTACAAAAAATGTCGCGACAGCATATGTCTAACTATTATAGTTATGTCACAATAAGTGTTCTTTTATTATAAAAAAATAATTGAAATGCCTCTGCTAGAAATGGGTCTTTATTTGTACCTTGGTATTAATCCTTATCCAAATAAATAATTTCATAATTAAGACGGTTTCAATACCTATAGATTACTTCTTAAATTTTTCAAATCAGACATTCCATTCAAAAGATATGACGAAATTAAAAATGTTAACGGGTCCACGGGTCACGCGCGGGGTGCGATTTCACTCACTCAAGGAGAAGCGCGTGCAAATGTATGAAATAAGTAGACGCGAGGCTCGAACCCACGGTCTAAGTTTATCCAAAAATGTTCAAAAAATGTATGACCACCCATGCGAAGCTGGGACAGGCCGCTAGTACTAAATAAAGACACTATGACTTTGAGGAGCAATAGGTCAGCGTGGTATGGGCATGTCATGCGGAGGAAAGAATGTCATTTATCGAAAAGAGTGTTCGATATGAAGAGTAGAGGTAGGCAAAAACAAAGATGGATGGATTGTGTGAAAGATGCAGATACAAATGCAAATGATAAGAAAGAAGTTCAAAACTTGTAAATATGATATTTTACGTTTTTTTGTTCGCTAATGGATTTACAGTATTTTTTATTATAGATTTAAAAAAAAAAATATATATAAGAAGACTTTCCACACAGCACTATCTAGCCCCAAACTAAGCCAGAGCTTGTAATATGGGATCCAGATAGCTGATATAATACATAAAACACTTTTATTTTGGAAATAAATACTTATCACTACATAGTATAAAACAAAGTCGCTTTCTCTGTCCCTATATCCCTATGTATGCTTAAATCTTTAAAACTGGTTTTGATGCGGTTTTTTTTATAGAAAGAGTGATTCAAGAGGAAGGTTTAGGTATATGCATAATACAAGCATAATCTCTTAGGGATAACCCACAATAACCGTGCGGAGCCGGGGCGGGTCGCTAGTTATATTATAAAACACCCAGACAGAGAACAAACATCTATATTCATCAAATGTTTGTTCTCGGTGGGGATCGAACCCATTTCACAGAAGGCAGAGCTACTACCAACTGAGCTACATTATCTTTTACAGTAATTTATGAAAAAAAACTGTTCTCTTCCTATTTTCCTTCGCCGTTCGAGAGCACCATTTAATCGATAGATTTAATCGACACTACCCATCACTAGCCCCTGGCTCAGTGTAATTAGGTGCTATCGGCGTCGCCACTGTTTCGTTTGTTTGTACAACACTATCCAAAACAACGTAGGGACATGCGGCACGCTTCGCTCGCGGATCTATTGAATACAGCAGTTTGAAAATATATACATATTTAGATACGAGCATTGGTGGGCTAGGGTAGCGGCCCTCCGATCCTAAGGTCGTGGGTTCACAATCGAGCACCAAAGAGATTTTTTAATAAAAAAAATATGTGCAAAGTGCCAGCTTGCAGAAACCGTAATATAAAATAATAGCCGTGTGTTTAAATTTATCTAGAAATCGGATGAAAAATGTCCTTCCTGTCTAGACGAAGTAGCAGATGGTGGAGGGTAGGCGACATAAACCTTTTTAGATAACCAGAGAGCAAAATAATTAACTTTGCACTGGTGGTCTAGTGGTAGCGGCCCCGCCTTCCGATCCTAAGGTCGTGCGTTCGGAACTGGTCGTGCACTAATGAGTTTTTCTGTTCAGAATTTTATGTGTGTTCTTTCCACCATAGGACGAGTAGACGTACGGCCCAGTACCACCCATACTTGGTTAATTTACCACCCATTCGCACTAAGCGTTTTGCTTCTACCTTTATCATGCGATCTGCTAAGGAGTGGAACTCATTGCCGTCGTCCGTTTTTCCTGATCACTACAATTTGGGTATCTTCAAGGCAAGGACAGTCTATACAATTAAAAAAAAAAAATGTGCATTGGCGCTCCCAAACGGTGAAGGCAAACATCGTGAGGAAACCGGCATGTCGTAGAACCTAAAAAGTTCTACAACATGTGTCAAGTGCTCGAAAGAAGCCTCTTGAGGCGCACTTTTGACCATTTTAAGTGCGCCTCAAAAAGGCTTCTTAACCGTTTGGGAGTACCAGTGCATATAAATGTTTGAACAGAAATTCATTGGTGCACGACTGGTTTTGAACCCACGACCTTAGCATCAGAAGACCAGGCCGTTACCACTAAACCACCAGTGCTCTCTTATTCCTGTTATGATCCTACTATATTATTATAAACGCGAAAGTTTGTAAGTATGGATGGATGGATGGATGGATGTTTGTTTCTTTTACTGAATGGATTTTAATGAAACTTTACAATAATATAGCTTATACAACAGAATAACACATAGGCTACCATTTATAAAGATATTGTGTGAATTGCCCAAAATATGACGATAAGTGTCAAGTAAGTAGGAAAAAATCTACCATCTGCGCAGACGAAGTCGCGGACACCAGCTAGTATGATATAGACGTTTAGTTTTCAGATACGAAACTCCAAAAATAATAAAATTTACGCCGTTAAAAAATATTAACTTGTATAAATAATCCTAACGTGAGAAAGTAAACATTAAAGTACCCAAATTCGAATAAAATCGATAATTCTGATAACTTATCTACAATCAGAGGCTGTGTCAATTTTGATGATTCAAGGTGGCATCGATAGAGATAAGAAGGGTTTTTTGGGGTTAATGTAACGTTCGATAGCGATAAAAAGCGTTTGTGGGCTTGCCACCTATCTGCGCAAAGCTACATTAAAAACTTAAGGCGAAGACTACCGTTAATTTATTTCTCGCTTGCACATTTTAACAACTGTACCTAGGTCCAACCTACTTAAGTTTGCCCCCATGTCACTCGCTATATCTACTTAAATGGGGTTGACAACTATCAAACAACTTCTCGCTCGCACGTTTCGACATGTTGAAAGATATAAAATCACTAAACTCATTTTCGAAAAATCGCAATCAACCATTTTGTGTGCAATCACATTGCACACAGTTTAGTAAAAATTTCATTTTGATCGATACACGTTTTCCTACTTAAAAATTTGCTTATGTACGAAAACTAGAAAAGCAAACTTTTGAGTAGGAAAACATGTATCGATCAAAATGATTTTTTTACTAAACTGTGTGCAATGTGATTGCACACGAAATGGTTGATTGCGATTTTTCGAAAATGAGTTTACTGATTTTATATCTTTCAACATGTCGAAACGTGCGAGCGAGAGTCACATTAGTTCTTGTCTTCGCCTTAATATTGTCTGCGAACAGCGTGGATAATTTTTTCAATAACCTGCTGAATATCCTACAAATTGCACAGGTAGTCATTGAAACCAAATGTTTAGATTAGTACCTACTTATCCTATGGTATAATAAAAGTACATAATAAGTATGGTATAATAAGTATGTATACCATCGCCTTAGGGTTAAAAAAAAAACCTGTTATCATGTTATACTGTCTTATAAATAAATAAAAATAACAGTGAATTTTTTATTCGAAAATGTATATATTTTTGTTAGTAAGGTTAAGCTATTCTGACAACAACACTCACTCAAGTGACCGGGGAATTCGCAGTAAGTTTTTAATTTGGCACTCCGTAATACATTCTGCCATACCACATTACCCATCACTAGCGCCCCCTGCGTGAGTGCTTTGGCGGTGAAAATGGCAACGTGAGAAGATCGTGATCGAAGTGAGCGCGATCCACAAGCTGATACAGCCCGTCTATCTCATGTCGTGTCACTATTTTCTTTCGAAACAGTGTGGTGAAAGGATTTTAAGTGCGCCTCAAGAGGCGCCTTTCGAGCACTTGACACATGTTATAGAACTTTTTAGGTTCTACGACATGCCGGTTTCCTCAATTTGTTTTCCTTCACCGTTTGAGAGTACTGGCATTGTGCACATACATTTTTGAACAGAAAAACTCATTGGTGCACGATCGGTTTCGAACGCACGACCTTAGGATCGGAAGGCGGGGCCGCTACCACTAGACCACCAAGTGCTCTTGGATCGTTGGTTATCTTAATTTAACTTTTTTGTTGTATCGTAAACCGAGCGTCCTAGAAAAAAGCATATCTTAATAACCCTTCATCCGATTTTACTCATATACTTACCAGTAAATTTTTCAAGTACAAGCTATCGACTTATCAAATTTCATGCAGATCGGATCAATGGTTCTAAAGTTATAGCCAGACAAACATACATACATACATACATAAAATGCCAAATCGGTCAAGTTGAAACTAAGATCTTCGTTCGCTTCGCTCACTCGATCAACTACCTACTGTAGCAATTGGTATGTTCGTGCTGTCACATTTGTTCAACTTAAAACATTTTTTACCGAGAAATACGATACGTTAAAATAGTTGAAGTGAACAAAGTCCAATCTAATCAGATTTAAGCTCGAATTCTTAGAAATAATCGGATTAAAGAAGGAGTAAAAGCATAACTCACGAAAATGTATTCAGAATCAGAGTCAGAATTATCTTTATTGTAAACTGTTGAATGTATAAGGTGGTGAGTATATAAAAAGAACAAACAGTCTGCCCTATTCGGACGTACAATTAAAGGTTACAAACATTTTTATTACAGTTTGGATTAGACCATCCATCGGAAGGTTTCTTAACGAATATTGACAATATTGTCAGTCAAATGCGACAGGCAAGAAAAACAAATTGTACCATTTGCCGATAGAATAAGCAGGTGGCCCATCTGATGTTAAGTGGTAATCATCATCTGTAGAGGTATCGCCTCGCAAGTCATGCACAGTCTGAATGTGCACTAAGTACGATGCACTGCCATGCGTCTATCAACTTGAGGCATGCAGTTACTAAGCCTCATATGTGCCTGTAATTACACCGGCAACCACATCCTTCAAACCAAAATTATATTACATTTTAACAAGGATAATACAAAATAATGGTAGGAACCAAGCCGTAAGTTTGGCACCTAGATTCAACTAGCTTTTAATACGTTTCAAAGTGATCCTTGTGATTTTACTGAATAAATATCTATAGACTTTGAAACACAGCAACGCTGCTTGACGGCAGTAATGTCTTTTACACCTTGTATTAAGTATTTAAGCTTACATTCTTCAATGGATTCCGTTTTTATTGGGACTCGAGTTTTCTTTGTTTCGTCGCCATTTTGCATCTGTCAGTTCAATAGCACCTTGATTTGAGAAGACCGCTGACATGGGCGATTGCACACATCCTATAAGCTGTCAGTTTCGGCTAAGTAGAGATTTTTTACAAGAATACTAAGGCTGAGATTCAGAGACGAGGCTAGGCGTGAACTTACGCTTAAGCGTCAAAAATCGGAAACTAAACTAGCTAAACCAATCGATTTTGACAAGCTCAAGCGTAAGTTCACGCCTTACCTCGTCTCTGAATCTCAGCCTTAGTTAGGTAGATCTGATTTCACCATGCTGTGTTAGATTAACAAAGGATTAATGGGCCGTTAAATATGTGAAAATGTACGCGTTTGATATCAAAGGTTAGATTTAACGGCCTGTTATTGGTGAAATCAGCTCTTAAGGGGCTGACAACTATCAAACAACTTCTCGCTCGCACGTTTCGACATGTTGAAAGATATAAAATCACTGAACTCATTTTCGAAAAATCGTAATCTACCATTTTGTGTGCAATCATTGCACACAGTTTAGTAAGCCATTTTGATCGACACATGTTTTCCTACTCAAAAGTTTGCTTTACTACTTTTCGTACATAACTTTTAAGTAGGAAAACTTGTATCGATCAAAATGAAATTTTTACTTTTGAACTCATGATCTTAAGGTCACGTGATCTTATTATAGGTAGATATTGATCCCTTGGATACCAATTGAAGGCCCTTTAAATAATTTTAACCATGCGGGCCTCTTCAGAACATTCTTGGCATAATGCACTTTTGTTTTTTTTTATTTTTAAGTGACTAAAAAGAGGTTCTCAATTCGACTTTGTATTTTTAAATCAATGAATAAAAAAATCTGTATTGTACACCTCACAAACTAACTTATTAAGAAACTAATTACATCAATTAATAAGACAAAAGTGCAACGGGCGGTCTTATAGCTAAAAAGCGATCTCTTCCTTCTCTCTTTTGTATGTTTGTTACTTAATTACTCCCCCGATTATGAATTGATTTTAATGGCTCTTGTTTTGTTTTGTAGGTCACTTCAGAGGTCCCATATAAATCTTACCGAAATTTATTTTGCTTTTTTGAAAAAATATCGTTTTATACAAAAATATGTACACAGTTGACGATTTTCCCTTCAGCGCAAGTTGTGTTATGTTTTTCAGTTATTTATAGGTTTTTTTTTTATATACCTACACATCGGTAGAAAAGTTATATTAATGTATTCCTTCTTCTTCGTTCATTTAGGGATCCTGTCAAAAGGCAAGCTTGTCAAGAGAAGTTATTACCTATTTAAAAGTCTTCATTTAAATCGGTCAAAACGTAAGATCTATCTATCTTTTAATTTTTTCGTAGATTTTTTCATAAAAACCTTACGAAAAATATTTATAAGTAGTATAAACATATTTTACTTTGGTAGTAGGTATGTATAGGTATTTGGGCATTTTTTGACAGCTATATGAAAAAACAGTGTAATAGAAGTACCTATGATCCACGAATGGCCCATAAACTTAAGGGGAAAGTATACGATCATAAGACCTGTCGTACTGTATGGATCTGAGTGTTGGGCAACCAAAGGGACGGATGAGAGAAGAGTGCATACTGCAGAAATGCGAATGTTGAGATGGATGTGCGGTGTGACAAGGATAGTTAAAATAAGGAATGAGTATATTAGAGGAAGTTTGAAAGAAGCGCCTGTGACGGATACGTTGAGGAGCAATATGTTAGCGTGGTATGGGCATGTCATGAGGAGGGAACAAAGTCATATTACGAGAAGAGTGTTGGAAATGGATGTGGATGGTTTTAGAAGGAGAGGCAGGCCAAAGAAAAGATGGATGGATTGTGTGAAAGATGACATGAGTAAGAAAGGAGTGAGCACCGAGATGACGAATGAAAGAGGAGAGTGGAAGAAGAAAACCTGTTGTGCCGACCCCATGCAGCGTGGGATAAGGGCAGGAAGATGATGAGTGAAATAGAAGTACCTACTTAACAACCAATATGTTTTATTCATACCTTACCTCGTTTAATAAACTCTATTACTCATAGTATGTTTATTAAACAAAAAATAACAATTACGCCGGTCGCCATATTTAAATGATTCATTAGCATCAAATTCTTGTTAGAATTATAAACGGTGTTAATTTGTTATAAAAAACATACCTACATATACTTTTTTAAGGTCTACAGTCTACGTCAGTTTCAAACGGTGAAGGAAAACATCGAAACCAGTTAGTGTTCGAGCAGCGGCGATGAGCTTGCAACCTGTCACGTATGGAATACCAAAGACTGAAAAATGTGTGTTCCAACATGTAATGCTTGGACGTACCTCTGACAACCACCCTTAGACAAACTCAAAGAATATAGGTAATTGCCTGTTCTAGGCATTGGTCGCGTGGAACTGGCTCCTAGATTCATCTAGTTTTAAGACGTTTCAAAGTGATCCTTGTGATTTTATTGAATAAATACCTTTTGACTTTGACTTTGAATAAAAACCTTTCGGATTTAACTTAAGTTGGAACTTGGAGTAAGAGATCTGACAGGATATCTACCGTGCCTGTGGATCTAAGTCGTGAAGAAGTTGCAGTTACAGTTAACGTAAAGCGATGTTTTTAGGTTCCGTACACAGAGGGTATAACGAGACCCTATTACTAATACTCCGCTGTCCGTCCATCTGTCTTTCACAGAATATTTAGTTAATACCTATATGTAAAGGTATTCACTTTAAAAATAAATAATTAAACTAAAATAAAACAAATATTTAAGGGGTGCTCCCACACAACAAACGATTTTTTTTGCTCGTTTTTATAGATAATGGTACGGAACCGAGTGCGCGAGTCCGACTCGCACTTGGCCGGTTTAATTTTTTGTTAATTATTAGTAGGTACCTATTACATAAATCCTTTTACAAAATTTTAATGACAAAAGATACCTATGAAAGCAAAAAGGCGAAGTTAAGTTTAAAAATATTCGAAAATAGACAAAATTAAAAATGTACCTCGGTACCGTTAATTTTTCTATCTACAGGGTGTTCAATTTGTTGTTACTTGGTAGGTATATAAATATTATATGGATGTTGACATACTTTTAATACCAAAAACGTTATATTAAAAGTTAAAATAAAATACAATTGTACCTACCTTATACCTACGTAGCTAGGTACCTACTAAGTGGGTGAGCGGTATAGGTAATTAGGTAGGTACGGTACCACTTAGGTAATATTATATTTAGAAGTATACCACCTAGGTATGTACTTATTGTACAACCCATACTTATAAGCGTTACTTAAATATAATCATAGCTTAAAGTATTATCCATCGGTAACAGATGGCATAAGTTTATGCGCTGTTTATATTTTTTCATAACAATAAATTTTATAAGTAAATGGATTTAGTTTCTCTTGCAATACCAATCTCCAAACCCGAGAAAATCCACAGTCGAAAGGCAACAACAATTGACTAAACCGAAACCGAAATGACAAAGTAATTAACCAATAAACTGACCTCAAAAACAGCACGAGATACTTATGTAGCACCAGCACAAAAACTCACAGCACTGAACTGAAATTACAGCTAAAAGCTTGAATACACTGAAAACAACTAATCACGAGGGTGGCGGACACGTCAGCACCGGGCGAGGGGTGGACACGAACTACGGAGGAATTTTTGTGGGACCCAGTCGTTGTCCTCTGTGTTGCCAGCTTTTGATTACCATTCTGCCGTAGTTTTTTTGTCAGAGTCAAAATCAAAATCAAAAATATTTATTCAATTGAATCACAAGGATCACTTTGAAACGTCTTAATGCTGAAGTCTTAATCTAGAAAAACAGGTACCAAACTTGCAGCTTGGTACCTATAATACCTACCTACTGTTCTTTTGTATGATCCTTGTTACAATATCATAATTAGAGGTATAATATTGTAATGAAGCTCTAGTGTTGTGCCAATCGAATAAAATGAGTGTTTTTGTTTTGCTTTCGAGAAGTTTATGAAAATATAAGTAAACTATTTGGTATATTTATAATCCTAAAATTATTATAAATGCGGAAGTTAATATTATGTCTGAATGTTAGCTAATAATGCCCTAACCACTAGACTGATGATGATGAAACTCATAGTAAATATAGTTCGTAAACTGTTTTAAGCACATACACTTTTTTTTCAAGCTACTGTTATCTCCTAAAAATATAGAAAGCTCCTTAAATATAGATGTTAGCAATCAACTAAATAACTAAGTACTTAGGAGCTATCATGTTTCATTTTTATTTTTTCTCGCAATATTATGTATCGAAATCAAATATTTCACGTTGTTTTCCAGAATTTTGTAATTCATTATAACAAATCTACTAACTAATCTAATCCGTTTCTTAAAATAATATCAATGTGGGTAATATAATAAAAAAAAAACAACAATCACGTTCCCCAAAACTCCCGAATCATAGGGTAAATTCCCGCGCTGGCTCTCCAAAACATAATACCTGTACACGCACACATGCATGCATGCTTTCACAGGGTCTCATGTTACAACAAAGGGCGCTCACGCACACCAACATACACGTTTGTGTGAGGGAGACAGATAGAGGGACTTGAAATTTTGACCGGCGCGGATAGCCTTTCATTATGTTATGACTGCTTTACCTACTTATTGATATTGTGCAGAGAACTACGAACTACACCGATACAGCCAAAGAAAAGTGACGCTTAGTACATGGACATAAAAGCGAGCAGGGTATGGCCAGATGTGTGTAGTGTACAAATTGTTTTTTTTTTATTTATCTTCCTTTTACTTCTGAGCACGGAATATAATTTGGACTTTGCTTCAATTTTGATGATAATTGGTTAAATTTAAAAAAAAATCTTACCATTATGTAGATAAATGAGAAAATGTGACATGATTTTCTTATTTCTTATTGTTACATTTTTTTTTGTTTTATGTATTTTATATTTTTTTCTTGTATAAATCCAGATTATGTGCTTTATTGGAATTCGTTGATAAATTAATTAAGAAATACTCAGAATCTCACCAAAAAAGACTTCTTCACCACGTGAACGTCGAGGCCATCCAATTCCTCGACAACACAGACAAAGTGAGCAGACTCAAAAGAACCAAACTATTTGAGTTAGTGCAGTGATAAACCTAATATTGTGTAGTGATAGTGCTACTTTTTATGAACACAAGAACAAAGTGTCGCCATAAGGCGAAGACAAGAGCTAATGTGACTCTCGCTCGCACGTTCCTACATGTTGAAAGATATAAAATCATTGAACTCATTTTCGAAAAATCGCAATCAACCATTTTGTGTGCAATCACATTGCACACAGTTTAGTAAAAATTTCATTTTGATCATGTATCAAAAATACATGTTTTCCTACTCAAAAGTTTGCTTATGTACGAAAACTAGTAAAGCAAATTTTTGAGTAGGAAAACATGTATCGATCAAAATGAAATTTTTACTAAATAAATACATTGGCTCATTATAATTTCAGACTGAAGATAGAATCTTTAGGGCCGGTTTCACCATGCTCTGTTAGATTATCAAAGGATTCAAGGGCCGTTAAATATGTCAAAATGTACGCGTTTCTGTCAAACGCGTACATTTTGACATATTTAACGGCTAAGGTTAGATTTAATGGCCTGTTAATCCTTGATTAGTAACTTACAGAGCATGGTGAAACCGGCCCTTAATCCTTGATTAGTAACTAACAGAGCATGGTGAAACCGGCCCTTAGTCTGAATTTATAATTATGATTAAGTAGATGGGTGGATAGTTTTAAAGGTTAATTCCAGAATTTTGTATCGCCCTGTATTTATTGGGAAAACCGTTTTCGAAAACCGAATATTCAAATGACAGCCTTCACAGCTCAGTTGGTAATAGCTCTGCCTTCTGTGCCGTAGGCCGTGGGTTCGATCCCCACCGAGAACAAACATTTGTGTGATGAACGTAGATGTTTGTTCTCTGTCTGGGTGTTATATAATATTATAAGTAATAAGTATGTATTTACAAAAAAAAAAGTATATAAGTATTATATCAGCTACCTGGTTCCCATATCACAAGCTTTGGCTTAGTTTGGGGCGAGATAGTGCTGTGTGGAATGTCCACCAATATTTATTTATTTATTTTATTTATTTAAATGAGCTTTGTTGGAGAATGAAGTAAGTACTTATACTATTTGGTTCTTGAGGAGGTTATAGGGGGGTAGTCAGAGCACATCTTAACATTACATTTAGCACAACCTAATCAAATTTTGCAGGTGGTATTTCACACGTGACAGGTTGCAAGCTCATCGCCGCTGTTAAAGAATACTAACTGGTTTCCTCCCGATGTTTTCCTTCACCGATTGGGAGCATTGCGAGCATACATCTTTCGAATAGAAAAATCGATTATGATATGTATTTTTTGATGTTTTATTAGGTACAAGCTGGTGCCCGCGACTTCGTCTGCGCAGGATTAGTCACACAATACCTTTATAAATTGTAGCGTACGTGTTATTCTGATGTATAAGCTATATTATTGTAAAGTTTCATTACATTCCATTCCGTAGTTTTTACGTGAAAGAGTAACAGACATCCATACTTACAAACTTTCGCGTTTATAATATTAGTAGGATTAGAATTTTGATATAAACATTATTAAAGCCGAGTTACGACAAATTTTGTTGTCTTAACCAAAAATTATTCTTTGTATTTCGCCTTATAATTTTTGGGACACAAAAATGTGTGGATGTGGTTGGTTTAAGGAGAGGCAGGCCAAAGAAAAGATGGATGGATTGTGTGAAAGATGACATGAGTAAGAAAGGAGTGAGCACCGAGATGACGAATGATAGAGGAGAGTGGAAGAAGAAAACCTGTTGTGCCGACCCCATGCAGCGTGGGATAAGGGCAGGAAGATGATGATTTTTGGGACACAAAAAAACATTTTTGTTTGTTTTTGGGTACTTTTTGATGATTTATTACACGTCAGTGTTGTCGCTATCCGTCGATGCCTATAAAATGAATAAATAAAAAAAACTCCGTTTTCCCGCTATTCCCACGGCTTTCATGATACGTCACTGTCAACGCCAGTCGCCATGACACTTACGCAGATTTATGGAATGGCCTATTTGTGCCATAGCCATAGATAGGCTGTAAAAAACGTGAAAAATCTCTTGAAAAACCAGCCTTCTGATTACGTAACTCGCGACAGGTATACGACTAGCAGGCAATAACTGTTGTTAAATGTAAACATCCCTTTTTATACTTCTTCTGGTCGCGTCTGTCTCTTTAGAAACAGTGTGGTGAAAGGATTTTATGTTCGCTTCAAAAAGGCATCTTTCGAGCGCCTCACATGACACCGTTTGAGAGTACTGGCACTATGCACATATTTTTTTGTACTGAAATATTGTATTAAGCTTTAAGACGCTGGCAACCGCTAGTACACTGGCGAAGACAAGAGCTAATGGAAAAAATCATTTTGATCGGTACATGTTTTCCTACTCAAAAGTTTGCTTTACTAGTTTTCGTACTTAAGCAAACTTTTAAGTAGGAAAACTTGTATCGATCAAAATGATTTTTTTACGAAACAATGTGATTGCACACATTTTTTGTTATAGCGGCAACAGAAATACATCATCTGTGAAAAAATCAACTGTCTAACTATCAAGGTTCATGAGATACAGCCTGGTGACAGACGGACAGACGGACGGACGGACAGCGGAGTCTTAGTGATAGGGTCCCGTTTTAAAAACTAAAAACATAACTTAGACTTGGGGTACTGTTAACAATATTTACAGTCCCATAAAACCTAATCCATGCATGGCATTGACATTTTGATATAAAAAGTTTTCCTAATAAAAAGTTTGCATAATTAGGTACGAAAAACATGAAGCAAAAAGCTAGGTACCTACTGTAAATTTCGTCATTGCAAAATAACTCTTAGCCCACTATATAGTGGCTAGATTGTAATAAGTATATTAATAATTAGAGCTACATTATTCTGTGTACCTAATATAAAAGTATTTTTTGTTATGACGGGCTTACGGCCCACCTGATGTTAAGTGGTCACCGTCGCCCATATATACCAACAACACTTGGGGTGTTGTCGTTGCGTTGCCTGCTGAGTTTTATTAACTTTTTCTTTAAGCTATTCTTGTTATAACTGAGCGGGAAGACCTCCGGTATAAATTCTTAACGGTCATAAAATTTCTTATTTTTGATCGAGTGAGCGAAGCCGAAGCGAACGAAGATCTTAGTTTCAATCAACTTGGTAGATTTGGCATTTTATGTATGTATGTATGTTTGTCTGGCGATAACTTTAGAACCGCTGATCCGATCTGCATGAAATTTGATAAGTCGATAGCTTGTACTTGAGAAATTTACTGGTAAGTATATGAGTAAAATCGGATGAAGGGTTTTTGAAATATGGGGTTTTTTAAGGGGGCAAAAATAAAAAAAGTGACATAAAAAATCAAGTTACATGTCATATGAAAGGGCTTTGTTTGGACATTCCAAAACGATTTTTACTTTTTTGTTGGGACACTCAGTTTTTGAGATACAACAAAAAAGTTAAATTAAGATAACCAGCGATCCAAGAGCTCCCATCTCTAAGAGCTTCGTTGGCATCAAGGTTTTTCTACTGGTCGGCCAGTTCCTTTGCTTTTTCTTATTTTTTTTTCTTGAAATAAATTAAGGAGGTACTCAGTTCTCATAAAATGGTGTCAACGAATAGGTCTGATGATGGAGCCAAGGTCTGTTCAACGGAACTCTTCAATAAATAGGCCAATAGAGTTGAAACTTGCGGTTACCGTACCAAGTTAGTAGGCGGTAGTCAGAAAAAAATCCAAACATAATGTTTGGACTTGTCTCTGACTACTACCTACTCAAAGTTTTGATGCGTTCGTCGGGTCGCATCACGAGATCTCAGTTCGAGGCGAACTACTAGTAAATATGTTTAATTTTGTGGTTATTTAAATAAGAGAAGACAGTTTTGCAAGTTTCTTAAACTAAATTATTCGAATATTTGTTTAAATTTATTTCGGTTTCTAAATCGTTTCTTATTTTTTACAGAGAGTGACATCTTCAAAATATTAGTACAACCACTTTTAACAAAAACGCCCAAGTTTGTTTGATTTGAACAGCGCGGAAGCTTCAAATACAGTGGCATCTTAGTTCTAAAACTAATGTCTAGGTGGCGCTGATGTTAATTCTGTTAGTGTATAGGGGAGGAAGTCAAAGTCAAAGACGAAAGGTATTTAATCATGGTATTTAATCAATAAAGTCAAAGGATTAGCTTTGAAACATCTTAAAGATAGGTGCGATTCATTTTCTGACATTTTGGGAAGCAACGTAGCTTTTTCATTTTATTTGTTTTTCTAGTGTTAATTTGAGCTGTGTTGTGTAATTTCGGTGGTATTTTAACCAACATTACTTGAGCATTACTTTTAGCACAGGTTTTTTAGTAAACATTTGGAATGAACGGTGTATTGTGATATCCTGATTTGACCGAAAATGTTTCCAATGTTTTGAAGAAAACCGCCACCATTTTCTTCAAAACAAATGACTGACTTGACAAAAAAGTATTTATACAATACAAATCGCTTGACACTGGAAAGATTGTCTGTCGAATGACAGACAGGAGCCATAAACTGAGAGAAGAAGAAAGATAGGTGCCAGTTCCACGCGACCAAGCCTAGAAGTATGGTAAGTCAAACCAAATCAAATATGTTTATTTGGGAAACAAAAATACCAGTTAGTTAAGGCATCTGCAGAACTATTAAACTAAACTGAATCGCAGATACCAACGCCTACCTCCAGTAGGTACAGTGGAAATACTAATTATAAAATACAATATAAACGAAAATAATAACATTTAAACGAGGTAGTAAGGTACATAATTAAAAGTAAAAAGAAGTTATATCTAAAATTTATTGTAAATGCCAAATGAAGTAAATCACCTAGCTGTGACAAAGTTTAGAATAATAATATGTTAGGTTAGGTTATGAAAAGGCTCTGCCAGTTTCCCAGTTCCCCTCCATATAGGCGACGCGGGAGTGCCGCTGGGTTGTTTAGTGGGTATACCGGGAGCGGAAAACCGGGGAGTCCCACATATCCCCTCCATCCTCCAATGGGGGGGAATGCGTAACGCATTTTTCCCAGCGTCAAAAAAAAAAAAAAAAAAGTGTTAAGTTGGGGTGCTAGGTCGGGTAACCTCCTCGTGGTGCACCCTGGTAACACCATGAAACACGCCTGCAGAGTACTGCGGACGTGTTTCATGGTGGCTAATAACCCGACACGGTGGGCCTCTCCGCGTGTCCCTCTGTCTAGCAGAGGGCACAGTGTGATGAGGCAGGGTAAACCTACGGGTCTATCGAGGCGGTAGAGCGCGCGCGAGAGACGCGGAACTTCTCGCGCCGCTCATGGTGGTGAATAGCGGGAGAAGACCTGGAGGGGCCTTCTCCCGCATTGCACATATTCACCACCCCCGTAAAGGCGGGGGCGTTGCGGGGGCCCCGCTGTCATGGCGGGCCAATCGCCGGCGGGGGACTGGATGAAATGGCTCTGCCAGTTTCCCAGTTCCCCTCCATATAGGCGACGCGGGAGTGTCGCTGGGTTGTTTAGTGGGTATACCGGGAGCGGAAAACCGGGGAGTCCCACATATCCCCTCCATCCCCCAATGGGGGGAATGCGTAACGCATTTTTCCCAGCGTCAAAAAAAAAAAAAGGTTAAGTGTTAAGTTAAGTTTCAGACATTATTTATTCAGGAGTCCAAAAGATCTTTGAAATGTCGAAAGAATTTGTGAACGGACGAACGCGGTCTTTTCCAACGGCTTCTTTGATAAAATTCTCGTGTTTCGAAATCACCGTGAAGCTGGTATAGGCCTCCGTGTTGCAGGCATCCTGGCTGGTGGGCGCTGAAGAGACCACTCCTCGGAGGGTGTACCGTTTGGCGCCTCTTATCTGTTCGGAGAATGCGAGGCCACCGCCGCTGTCGCCTCTGCAAAGACCTATGTTTGCTGAAAAGGAAATTATAATATTTTATTTAGCACCGGGTGAGCACCCGTTTTTTTTTGGTTGGACTAAATGCTGGTGATTATCTGACGATTCTTACAGCGCTACCGAACAATGGCGAGCGCGGAAGGCGCTCAGCAGGTATGGGGCAACAAACGCAAGGGCACCGCTATGGTACGATCTTGGCTTGGGCTGTTGCCAGGGTGGGGGTTTAAATCTAGTTTAGGCCCCGAGTGGGCGGGCGCTAAGGGACGTCTTCGACCTCGCCGGCGAGGTCGGTGAATCTGTATAGTGTTTACTCTGTCAGAATTGGATGACTCGATCGCTTCCGCGTTAGCGGTTGCGATCTCATCATCGGGATCACCAAGGATGCCTTGGTCTACGGAGAGATCTATGATGAGCACCCGTGGCTTAGTGTGAGTATTATATAACATGTGTCAAGTGCTCGAAAGGAGCTTCTTGAGGCACACTTAAAATCCTTTCCCCACACTGTTTCGAAAGAGACTAGTGACACGGCAGAAAAAAACCGGAAGACCGTTGGTTCGAATCCGGTCACCGATGAACACTGGAACACCAATGGATTTGAAGATTTCCCTGAGAAAAGTTAATGTACGCAATGACAGTGCTCTTAAAGGGTGAAGAAAAACAAAACCTGGAAACCATTTAGTATTCTAACAGCGGCGATGGGCTTGCAACCTTTTCCAACTACTGAAAAATGTGCCAAATGTAATACCTCTAGACGTACCTCTGACTACCCCCCTTAGACGTCCTCAAATAATCTGGAATTAGTACTTGGTATGGTACTAAGAGATCAGAGGGGATATCTACCGTGCCTGGGGATCAAGTCGTGAAGCTGTTTCAGTTTACTATGCGCACAAAAATTGGTAGGCAATTAATATAAGATACAGAAAGAATGTCCAACTTACAGGTCTGGGTCCCCGCACAGATTTTATCGCTGGTTATGAACCCTCGGAACTCTGGTGGGGAGTTTCGGATGCACGTGGATATATCCACGTAGGGCAGAGCGACCACCTGCAGTTTCGGGGAGGGTCTCCCGTTGGCCCCCGTTAGGCCCCAACCGGCCACCTGCACAAAGATAGGTAGAGTTGCCCATCGTCATCTTCCCGCCGAGAGAGAGCACTGGTGGTCTATTGGTAGCGGCCCCGCCTTCCGATCCTAAGGTCGTGGGTTCGAAACCGGTCGTGTACCAATGAGTTTTTCTGTCCAAAAATTTATGTGCAAAATGCTAGTACTCTCAAACGGTGAAGGAAAACATCGTGAGGAAACCGGCATGTCCGTAGAACCTAAAAAGTTCTATAACATGTGTCAAGTGCTCGAAAGGAGCCTCTTGAGGCACACTTAAAATCCTTTCACCACACTGTTTCGAAAAAGAAACTAGTGACACGACAAGAGAAAGAGATCTTCCCGCCCTTATCCCACGCTGCATCGACCCCATGCAACAGATTTCCTTCTTCCACTCTCCTCTATCATTCGTCATCTCGGTGCTCACAGATAGGTATAGTCGCCCATTTTACTTTATTAATTTACGCCTAGATTTATTATGTATCCTTGTGTTCAGTTAGGTAACTGTTATCTCAAAATCATAATTAAAACGGTCTTTATTCAGTGCAAAGATCACTATAAAATATCTAACATACCTACTAGGTGAATCTACCGCCAGTTTCTTGCGACCAAAGCCTAGCAAAGACGAAAAAAAAATACTTTGCGATTTTATCTTCGCTCTAGTACTCACCCACGCTCACAGAACATTATTACTCAAGACGCCCACGCTACAATGACAGTATTTTTGAGAAAGAAGAGTGAGAATAGTAGATTGTTTACCAAGGGAGCAAACAACATTTTTATCGGCGAAAGTGTTTTTTGAATCCAGAGCGGAGCGAAGGATTCTGAAGTAGAATCCTAAGCGTAGCGAGGGATTCAAAGTACTTCACTCGAACTTAAAATAGTGTCTCTCCCGAGGTGGACACTCTTTTTTTTATTACCCTCTATGAGAAAATAAGTTAGTGCATCTTTTGAATAAACATAATCATAGTCACATAATCACATAATCACGAAGTCATGAAATCATGACACTCACGAACTCACGAAGTCACGAAGTCACGAAGTCACAAAGTCACGAAGTCACGAAGTCACATAGTCACATAGTCACATAGTCACATAGTCACATTGTCACATAGTCTCATAGTTATAATCATGTATTCATTGTACTTTTATTTATTTTCATAAAACGAAGTAAATTCTGAATTTGAGTAAACAGTTATGAACAAAGGTGGAATGCGCAAAAATGTGGTGGAATGGAAAAAAAACATAGCTTTTTCATTTTAATTGTTTTTCAAGTGTTATTTTGAGTTGTGTTGGTTAGTTTCGCGTGTTTTTATTTATTTTTATTTAGTTCAGGCACTTTTTTTTATCATAAAGCCTGCTTGTTCATACAGTGTTCGTGATCTCTTTGGTGATTGGAACTTTAACTCAATAAGCACATTCCAAATTCAAATCACTTTACCTTCCTAGGGCGGTAAAGTACTTTACCAAAATTGGATTTGGAATTGGGATCAAAATGCTATTTTGCTCCCTGTTATCCAAGAGAAAACTATATCTTTTCAAATTGATGTGATAAAAAGTATTTTACCTATTTCACTTGACAGTTGCAAGAATTTATGTCAAAATGACAGATGAGTGCAATGTATGAACCATGGTATGAACTATGATACTTAGTTTAAGGTATGAACGAAGAAAGATTTTCTGGATTCGTTTTCTGACATTTTGGGAAGCAACATAGCTTTTTTTTTTTATTTATTTTTATAGTGTTAACCTACACTTAAGGAAAATCACAAAGATTTAGCAAAAAATTCATAGCTTTTTCATTTTAATTGTTTTTCAAGTGTTATTTTGAGTTGTGTTGTGTAATTTCGGTGGTATTTTAACAAACATTACTTGAGGTCTTAGCACAAAGTGTAAACATTTGGAATCAAAGTGTAGGTATTATGTGATATCATGATTTGACCGAAAATGTTTTGAAGAAAACTGCCACCATTTTCTTCAAAACAAATGACGGCCGACTTGACTATGGACTGACTTAACTAAAAAGTATTCAATACAAATCACTTGACACTGGCAAGATTGTCTGTCGAATGACGGACAGGAGCCATAAATTGAAAGAAGAAGAAGAGTTCTCTTCGTGCTAAGATCTAACATAAAACGTGATATTGGCAAAATTGCGGGCAACACTGCAAAAACGCAAAAACCATAAAAACGTGACAAATTTAAGAGTAGTAAAGCTCTTTGTGTGTGGCTCGTCCGGGGAAGTACTACCACCACGCCTTTTTCTGCCGCCAAGCAGCAACGCTGTGTTTCCGTTTCAAGAGTGTGGTTGCCGGTGTAATTACAGGCACATGATGCTTAACATCCGTATGCCTCAAGTTGATGGACGCAGGGCAGTGCATCGTAGGGCACGTTCCTATCGTGCGTGACTTACGAGGCAATGCTTTGTTATAGGTGATGGTTACCACTTAACATCAGATGGGTCATCTGCTTGTTCCGTCAGCTAGTAGTATAAAAAAAAGAAGAAAATAATTCATCAGATTACCACTCCGTTCCTCCCAGATTGCAATTGATACTCCTCGAACTGGTGATCGAAGCTGATGCAGACAGGATTAGTATACTTCGTGAACTTGAAGTCTTTGGAAGCTATCACCACAGCTATGTCATCTTGGAAGTTCCCTGCGATTCCCTGGTACCGCGGTGGTACGTGTATTGCTTTCACCTGGAATCATAACACAGACCACTTATTGTAAAATTCTGTGCTAAATTAATATCTCTGGCTCACTGGATACACCAAAGTCAAAAGCAATTTATTCAATACTAGCGGCCTGTCCCAGCTTCGCATGGGTGGACATAATTTTTTTCAACGTTTTAGGATAAACTTAGACCGTGGTGGGTTCGAGTCACTTCTAACTCGCGCCTTGCCCGGGCCCGCGCTGGGTGAGAACGCGCCCCGTGATCTTATATTTTTTAAATCTTTTGAATGGAATGTCCGATTTGAAAAATTCAAGAAGTAATGTATAGGTATTGAACCACTCTTGAATATGAAAAGATTTATTTGGATAAGGATTAATACCAAGGTACAAATAAAGACCCTTTTCTAGCGGCGGCATTTCAATTAAATTTTTATAATAAAAGAACACTTATTATGACATAACTATAATAGTTAGACATATGCTGTCGCGACATTTTTTGTAGATGATGACGTTTTCTACAAAATCGTAGTACATTATTTTGTTCTATCATCAATAGTTTTCGCAGCGCACGTGATGTAAGGTTTTCTTTTTCCACCTTGGGTTACATTATTAGAGTTTTAGTAAGGATCCCTGATTTTTTTGAAAATATAATATAGCCTATGTTACTCAGGGATAATGTAGCATTCTAATGGTGAAAGAATTTTTGAAATCGGACCAGTAGTTTTTGAGCCTATTCGTTACATACAAAACAACAAAACAACAAAACAACAAAACAACAAAAATACAAATCTTTTCTCTTTATAATATTATAGTGTAGAAAAACACAAGGATCACTTTGAAACGTCTTAAAGCTAGGTGACTCTAGGTGCCAGTTTTTTTTTATACTACTAGCTGATGGAACAAGCAGATGGTCCACCTGATGTTTAGTGGTAACTATCACCTATAACACCCTGCGTCCATCAACTTGAGGCATGTCGCAGGCACAGATGTACCTCATGTAGGTACTTGATTTCACCGGCAACCGCTGTAAGGTTAGTGGTAGGTGTGGATGTGGATGGTATTAGAAGGAGAGGCAGGCCAAAGAAAAGATCGATGGACTGTGTGAAAGATGAAGTGAGTAAGAAAGGAGTGAGCACTGAGATGACGAATGATAGAGGAGAGTGGAAGAAGAAAACCTGTTGTGCCGACCCCATGCAGCGCGGGATAAGGGCAGGAAGATGATGAACCGCACTTTTCAAACTGAAACACAGCAACGCTGCTTGGCGGCAGGAAAAGGCAGGGGGTTTTTGGTACTGCCCAGCCTTGGAAGTAAATATTTTGTGAAGATCACCTCAGATATTTAACTCCACCGTTGCCGGTCCCAAGTCCGTGATGAGAAAGGAGGAGGGTTGGTCAGAGAGAGAGAGACATAACCAGCCGTAAAACAGTCAACGCCGAGCATTGGGCGGCGGTTAATTAACCCTAAAACTTTGTGCTGGCACAAAGCGGCAGCAATAGCCGTGAGGAACTAAATTCCCTCTAAAAGTTTGAAGACGGAAGGACGCGGGAGCCCACCGTTTAACATATTTCCCAAGAAAACCCCCCCCATGGCAGTACAATTAAGAAATCGTGATCTGTTATGCGACCCGACTAACGCTCGGCGCTACCCAGTGACCGGGCTGGATAGTGTGAAATTGATGACCGAAGCTTCTGATGAGGTGATTCGCCAGGCCTCTGACAGGAGAAATATTACTGGCGACACAAAAACTCCCATTAAAACCTCAATACGCGCCCAACATCGTATTGGAGCCTGGAACGTAAGGGGATTACTTAAGCCAGGTAAACTACACATTGTGGAAAAAGAAATGGAGTGCCACACGCTAAGTATACTGGGCATCAGCGAAACACACATGCGTGGAAACGGTCATTTTTCCACAACAACGGGAAACACATTATATTTTTCTGGTGCAGACAATTCGAGTTCTAATGGAGTTGGTATCCTGGTCCCAGGTAGAATCACTAACTCTGTCCTTGGTTACAACCCCATCTCAGATAGAATCATGACGCTAAAAATAAGCAGCAGGCCATGCAACCTAAACATTGTACAGGTATATGCACCAACTTCACAGTCATCGGAAGAGGCTATAGAGGAGTTCTATGGCCTACTTGAGGCCACTTTAGACCAGCTACCGAACCGAGAAATCACTCTGATTCTTGGAGATTTCAACGCCAAAGTGGGAAACACAGAGTTGAATGACCATATTAAACACATTGTTGGCAAACATGGCTTAGGCGAAAGAAATGAGCGAGGAGAGAGGCTTATCAACTTTTGTATAGACAAGAGCTTAAATATCCTCAACACTCATTTTCAACACCACCCGAGGAGGCTCTATACCTGGAAATCTCCGGGTGACAGACACCGAAACCAAATTGACTATATCCTGGTTGGATGTCGATGGAGATCGTCCGTGAAGAATACCAAGACCTACCCCGGTGCAGAATGTGGCTCAGACCATAACCTTCTTGTAGCAGACTTTTCAATCCGCCTAAAATCTCGCAAAGCCCCTCGGCCAAAACCGAGGCTCATTGATCCCTGCGAACAACCTTTATTCCAGAAAGCTGTGGAAATAAAACTAACTGACACACCTCCCCCTTCAGGCTCTAGCGCAAACTCACAATGGGAACACCTAAAAACCTGCATAAGTGAAGCGTTGGATGATCTGCTGAAAACCAGGGTGCCGGAATGCAAGAAAAAGGGGTACATTTCTAAGCCGACGTGGGATCTCATTCAAAGGAGAAAAGTTCTCAAGATCCAGGGTCTTCAAAACGCTGGAGTAGCGGAGGAATATGCTAGCCTTTGTAAGATCATAGACTCAAAATGCCGCTCTGACAAGAATAAATTCATCCAAAACATTTGCGAGGAAGCTGAAGTCCACTCTCGAAAACACCAATGCGCCGATCTTTTCAAAAAAATCCGACTGCTTTCAAAACAGTTCAAAGCTAAAACTTGGACCATAGAGGACAAGAATGGTCACGTATTATATGAACTAGATAAAATAGCTGACCGCTGGAGAGACTATTGTGAACAGCTGTACAAAAATCCTGAAAGCATGAACACAGGTCGGACAGATTGGAGCAACATAGCGTTTGAGCCAGACATTCTACGTTCTGAAATCCTAGCTGCGGTCAAAGCGCTAAAACCTAAAAAAGCGCCAGGCTCGGATCTCATAACGGCAGAAGTCCTCAAATCACTTGGAGAGAAGGGAATTCACATATTGCATACGATCTGCGATAACATCTGGCGCACTGGTGAATGGCCCAGAGATTGGACCGAGTCTGTAATACTCCCATTACATAAAAAAGGGTCAACGAAAAAGTGCGATAATTACCGTACCCTCTCACTTATATCACACGCCAGTAAGATACTACTTCACATCATCAACAATCGCATCAGACACTTCATTGATTGGCAGATACCAGAAGAACAGGCAGGTTTTGTGAAGGGAAGAGGCACCCGCGAACACATACTGAACGTGAGACAGCTTATTGAAAAAGCCTATGAGTTCAACGCACCTTTCATCATGTGTTTCGTGGACTACAGTAAGGCTTTTGATTGTGTTGACTGGACTCAACTATGGAAAATTCTAGCGGAGTTGGGAGTGCCACCTCATCTTATTGCACTAATTGACACCTTGTATCAAAACAGTCAAGGTGTTGCAAGAATTGATACGGTAACCTCCAAACCTTTCTCGCTTCAGAAAGGCGTGAGACAAGGCTGCATTATCTCCCCTATACTATTTAACGCTTATGGTGAGTATATTATAAGACACACTTGTGATGGTTGGACTGGAGGAGTGAGTGTTGGTGGAGTCAAGATGACCAACCTGCGATACGCCGATGACACCACCTTGCTGGCTGCCTCAGAACCCGAAATGATCAGTTTACTGAACAGAATGGAGCGGATAAGTAACGAACTGGGGCTCTACATCAACAAAAGTAAGACAAAGGTTATGGTGGTAGATCGCACCAACAAATTGGAGCTCACTGGGGCACTCAACTTGGAAACAGTCGATAAATTCATCTACCTGGGCTCCAACATCTCTAATACCGGCTCCTGTGAACCTGAAGTACGTAGAAGAATAGGGATGGCCAAGAATGCAATGAGTCAACTAGAAGGAGTATGGAAAGATAGGAACATCACCAACAGGACCAAAATAAGACTCATCCGGAGCCTAGTCTTCTCCATATTTCTTTACGGTGCAGAGACTTGGACCCTAAAAGCGAATGACCGTAGACGCGTGGACGCGTTCGAGATGTGGTGTTGGAGGAGAATGCTAAGAATCTCCTGGACAGCACGAAGGACCAATGTATCAATACTCAAGGAACTCAAAGTAACTACTAGGCTGTCATCTATCTGCCTCCAGCGAGTCCTTGAGTATTTTGGGCATATAGCCAGAAAACCAGGAGAAAACTTGGAAAAACTCGTAATCACTGGCAAAGTTGAAGGCAAGAGACCAAGAGGCCGAAGCCCGATACGTTGGTCCGACCAAATCCGCACCACTCTCGATGTGAAGGTCCATGAAGCCATCCATGTCGCCAGCAACAGATCCAGATGGCGAAGATTTGTTAAGGATAGAGTGATCCATGGAGGGGGTCACGACCCTCAGCAGTGAGGAATACGACGCGAGGAGGAGGAGGAAAGCTCTTTGTGTGTGGCTCGTCCGGGGAAGTACTACCACCACGCCTTTTTCTGCCGCCAAGCAGCAACGCTGTGTTTCCGTTTCAAGAGTGTGGTTGCCGGTGTAATTACAGGCACATGATGCTTAACATCCGTATGCCTCAAGTTGATGGACGCAGGGCAGTGCATCGTAGGGCACGTTCCTATCGTGCGTGACTTACGAGGCAATGCTTTGTTATAGGTGATGGTTACCACTTAACATCAGATGGGTCATCTGCTTGTTCCGTCAGCTAGTAGTATAAAAAAAAGAAGAAAATAATTCATCAGATTACCACTCCGTTCCTCCCAGATTGCAATTGATACTCCTCGAACTGGTGATCGAAGCTGATGCAGACAGGATTAGTATACTTCGTGAACTTGAAGTCTTTGGAAGCTATCACCACAGCTATGTCATCTTGGAAGTTCCCTGCGATTCCCTGGTACCGCGGTGGTACGTGTATTGCTTTCACCTGGAATCATAACACAGACCACTTATTGTAAAATTCTGTGCTAAATTAATATCTCTGGCTCACTGGATACACCAAAGTCAAAAGCAATTTATTCAATACTAGCGGCCTGTCCCAGCTTCGCATGGGTGGACATAATTTTTTTCAACGTTTTAGGATAAACTTAGACCGTGGTGGGTTCGAGTCACTTCTAACTCGCGCCTTGCCCGGGCCCGCGCTGGGTGAGAACGCGCCCCGTGATCTTATATTTTTTAAATCTTTTGAATGGAATGTCCGATTTGAAAAATTCAAGAAGTAATGTATAGGTATTGAACCACTCTTGAATATGAAAAGATTTATTTGGATAAGGATTAATACCAAGGTACAAATAAAGACCCTTTTCTAGCGGCGGCATTTCAATTAAATTTTTATAATAAAAGAACACTTATTATGACATAACTATAATAGTTAGACATATGCTGTCGCGACATTTTTTGTAGATGATGACGTTTTCTACAAAATCGTAGTACATTATTTTGTTCTATCATCAATAGTTTTCGCAGCGCACGTGATGTAAGGTTTTCTTTTTCCACCTTGGGTTACATTATTAGAGTTTTAGTAAGGATCCCTGATTTTTTTGAAAATATAATATAGCCTATGTTACTCAGGGATAATGTAGCATTCTAATGGTGAAAGAATTTTTGAAATCGGACCAGTAGTTTTTGAGCCTATTCGTTACATACAAAACAACAAAACAACAAAACAACAAAACAACAAAAATACAAATCTTTTCTCTTTATAATATTATAGTGTAGAAAAACACAAGGATCACTTTGAAACGTCTTAAAGCTAGGTGACTCTAGGTGCCAGTTTTTTTTTATACTACTAGCTGATGGAACAAGCAGATGGTCCACCTGATGTTTAGTGGTAACTATCACCTATAACACCCTGCGTCCATCAACTTGAGGCATGTCGCAGGCACAGATGTACCTCATGTAGGTACTTGATTTCACCGGCAACCGCTGTAAGGTTAGTGGTAGGTGTGGATGTGGATGGTATTAGAAGGAGAGGCAGGCCAAAGAAAAGATCGATGGACTGTGTGAAAGATGAAGTGAGTAAGAAAGGAGTGAGCACTGAGATGACGAATGATAGAGGAGAGTGGAAGAAGAAAACCTGTTGTGCCGACCCCATGCAGCGCGGGATAAGGGCAGGAAGATGATGAACCGCACTTTTCAAACTGAAACACAGCAACGCTGCTTGGCGGCAGGAAAAGGCAGGGGGTTTTTGGTACTGCCCAGCCTTGGAAGTAAATATTTTGTGAAGATCACCTCAGATCGTTGTGATTCCTCATCACCCGGGTCATACCAGGGCCTGTACTGCTTCCCAACAGCGACGTAGAACTCCGAAGTGGGTCTCTGCTGGCCCAGGCTTGAATAGAAACAGTGGGCGGCTGCAATTCAATAGTTTTTATTAATATTCATCATCTTTCTGCCCTTATCCCACTTCATGTGGGTCGGCACAACAGGTTTTTTCTCTCCACTCTCCTCTATCAGCCGTCATCTCAGCAGTCACTCCTTTCTTACCCATGCCATCTTTCACACAATCCATCCATCTTTTCTTTGGCCTACCTCTACTCCATAATCCATCCAAATTCATATCTCACTCTTTTCGTAACATGACATTCATCCCTTCTCAGAACATGCCCATACCACGCTAACCTATTGCTCCTCATTTTTTCAGTCACTGGCGCCACTTTCAAACTGCCTCTAATAAAGTCGTTCCTTATCGTATCCATTCTTGTCACTCCACACATCCATCTCAACAATCCCATCTCCGCTGCATGCACTCTTCTTTCATCCGTCCCTTTAGTATTTATTAATATTGTGAACGAAATACGGGTATTATTATATTTCTATTATTATTTCTGTCTGTGTGCTCTGTATTATTTTATTATTTCTGTCGCCAAGAAGTTTTGCTGTTTCAGTTTGAAGGGTGAAATTACAGGCACATGTAGCTTGACATCTGAATACCTCATGTTGATGGAAGCTGGGCAATGCCTCGTAGGGCATGGTCTTATCATGCGTGACTTGCGAGGCAATGCTTTGTTAAAGGTGATGGTTACCACTTAACATCAGGTGGGCCATCTGCTTGTTCCATCAGCCGAAATAGCAACGCTGCTTGTCAGCAGAAAAAGGCATGGTGGTAGCACTTTCCCAGCGAGCCCTTCACAAAGAGCTGTACTACTACTAAAACATGGTAATGGGCCGAGGTACGTACCAGACAAGATCACGTTGGCACTGATGAGGGAGCCAGCGCAGACCTGCTGGAAAGGACGGAAGGTTGTGTCGTAGACTCCAGCGTGCCATGGGACTTCTTCTATGGACGCGTCACTCCCTCCGAAGATTATAAGGGAATGTCTGACAAAAGATCTGCCACATTCTGAAGACAAGAAACTATTAAAAAAAGCAGTCAGCATGCCAATGCAGCCAGTTTCTTGGGGACTCCTCCGATTGTAACTAATTTGGATCCGTTGAGCTATCTCTAGATCGTTCGCAATGGCCTGCAGAAAGCTCTGTTATGAAATTTTCTCCTAAATTACTGAACCGATTTTCGTGAAACTCCGCAATAGACTTTTTCTCGGCTTCCTCTCATAGGTAGGTACTAACGTTAGGTACCTACTTACGTTGAAACCTTAACATAGGTGTTGCGGTTTCAACGTAAATAATAAAGAAGTGACTACTCTTTCTCTTGTCGCGTCACTAGTTTCTTTCGGAACAGTGTGGTGAAAGGATTTTAAGTGCGCCTCAAGAGGCTCTTTTCGAGCACTTGACACATGTTATAGAGGTAGAACTTTTTAGGTTCTACGACATGCCGGTTTCCTCACGATGTTTTCCTTCACCGTTTGAGAGTACTGGAATTGTGCACATACATTTTTGAACATAAAAACTCATTGGTAACAACCGGTTTCAAACCCACGACCTTAGGATCGGAAGGCGGGGCCGCTACCACTAGACCACCAGTGCTCTCGTCTCTCACCAGT
This sequence comes from Chloroclysta siterata, assembly GCA_932294275.1. NCBI lineage: Eukaryota > Metazoa > Arthropoda > Insecta > Lepidoptera > Geometridae > Chloroclysta > Chloroclysta siterata. The sequence goes on along the minus strand of OW028595.1, from coordinate 604,421 downwards.
GACTACTGAGATGACGGGGAGTGGAGAGAAAGGAAAAAGTGGACCAAACACCTAAATCAAAAATGAAGATTTAACAAACGTATATAAGGGTCTATGTATAATATAAAATCATCCGTCGGTCGTTCTGTAGGACTATATACGCATCTAAGCAGCTCAATATAGTGGTAAAGAGCACTGGTGGTCTAGTGGTAGCGGCCCCGCCATCCGATCCTAAGGTTCGAAACCGGTCGTGCACCAATGAGTTTTGCTGTTCAAAAATGTATGTGCACAATGCCAGTACTCTCAAACGGTGAAGGAAAACATCGTGAGGAAACCGGCATATCGTAGAACCTAAAAAGTGTGTTTGAGGAGCCTCTTGAGGCGCACTTAAAATCCTTTCAAACACAATGTTTCGAAGAAACTAGTGACACTACAAGAGAAGAGTTTATAATTTTTTTTTTTTATACAACCAAGTTGACACACAAGCTTACGGCCCGCCTGATGGGAAACGGTTACCGTAGCCTATGAACGCCTGCAATACCAGAGGAATCACTAGCGCGTTGCCGACCCTTGAAAAATTTTAAAACGCCCTTTTTGAAGAGCCCCATACTATAGTTTATCGGGAAAACCTCAGCAGGGAGATCATTCCACAGCCTAAGTGTTCGCGGGAGGAAGTGGAAAAATAGTCACCTGTTGTGCAACGAGCTGTGTTGTTCCAAGCGCCGTTGATGCACTGCATGATTGTTGCGAATTGAAATTCTTCACACCTGGACCAAAAGACGATTCAAGCACGCAAGTATTTCACTTAGAGGTGGATATCAGAACACTGTAGTAGTAGATTTGTTTTTACATTTGCTGATGGAACGAGCAGATGATGACCTTATGTTAGGTGGTTATCATCCCCTATCGGAACCAAGCCGTTAATTTGTTGCCTGTTCTTCTAGGCTTTGGTCGCGTGGAACTGGCACCTAGAGTCACCTAGCTTTAAGACGTTTCAAAGTGATCCTTGTGATTTTATTGAATAAATACCTTTTGATTTTGACTATAACAAAGTATTGCCTCGTACGTCACGCACGATAGGAACATGCCCTAAGATGCACTACCCTGCGTCCATCAACTTGAGGCATACAGATGCTAAGCCTCATGTCAAAATCAAAATCAAAACGGTCTTTATTCAGTACAATCACAAGGATCACTTTGAAACGTCTTATGTGCCTGTAACACCAGCAACCACACTCTTCAAACCACAGCAAGCTGCTTGGCGGCAGAAAAGGCGTGGTGGTAGTACTTCCCCGGACGAGCCACACATAGATCTGTCTCATAAACTATATCTTAACTCTTATTAAATTGAATCACAAGGTTCACTTTGAAGCGTCTTAAAGCTAGGTGACTCTAGATACCAGTTCCACGCGACCAAGGCTAGAAGAACAGGCAACAAACGTACGGTTTGGTTCCTACCGTTCTGCTATGATCCTTGCTACAATAAACAATAATGAAGCTCCAGTTCGGTGCCAATCGAACTTAGTGAGTCATAGGCATCATAGAGATAAAAGCACACATTCCATTGATTCCCATTCATTGTTGGTTTGTCAAGTGTACAATAAAGTAGAGCAAGAGTAAAGCAAGAGTAGTAGAGCTCTTTGTGTGTGGCTCGTCCGTGGAAGTATTACCACCAAGCCTTTTTCACCCGCCAAGCAGCAACGCTGTGTTTCTGTTTGAAGAGTGTGGTTGCCGGTGTAGACACACATGAGGCTTAACATCTGTATGCCTCAAGTTAGTGGATGCAGGGCAGTGCATCGTAGGGCTCGTTCCTATCGTGCGTGACTTGCGAGGCAATGCTTTGTTATAGGTGATGGTTACCACTTAACATCAGGGCCATCTGCTTGTTCCATCAGCTAGTTGTGTAAAAAAAAACAGCATTATCATTCATTCAGTCCTCCACAAAGGCTATGGAAGTTAGGTCTACCACCTCACCTGGGAACAACCACAGTGCCGACTGGCTCGTATTCGTTGCAAGCTCTTGTTTCTGTGGTGTTGTTGGAAATGCACCTATACTCCGTCGATGGGTTCGTCTCAAGTCGGCACACTCCTGTTTACAGACAAAACCAGTTTATTTTAAACCAGCCCCCTAAACTTTTATTCAATGCAAGTGCTCCAAAACGGTGAAGAAAATCATCAGGGAACTTCCGTCGTCAGCCCCGCACGTATTGACCATGTCTTTTCTGTAATAAGACTGACTGAGCCGTAGGGATCATGCGTACTGGGCAAGCCTACTAGCAAACTAATTCACTAGAAACTCTTTATTTGTATAAGGATTAATACCAAGGTACAAATAAAAAGCATTTTCTTGCGGCGGCATTTTAATTAAATTTTTATAATAAAAGAGCGCTTATTGTGATATAACTATAATAGTTAGACATATGCTGTCGCGACATTTTTTGTAGATGATGACGTGTTTTGCAAAGTCGTAGTACATTATTTTGTTCTATCATCAATAGTTTTCGCAGCGCACGCGATGTAAGGATTATTCTTTCCACCTTGGGTTACATTATTAGAATTTTAGTAAGGATCCCTGATTTTTTTGAAAATATAATATAGCCTATGTTACTCAGGGATAATGTAGCATTCTAATGGTGAAAGAATTTTTGAAATCGGACCAGTAGTTTTTGAGCCTATTCGTTACATACAAAACAACTAAACAACAAAAATACAAATCTTTTCTCTTTATAATATTAGTGTAGATTATGTAGATAACCCTTCATCCGATCATATCAGTAAATTTCTCAAGTACTAGCTATCGACTTATCAAATTTCATGCAGATCGGATCAACGGTTCGAAAGTTATAGACAGATAAACATACATACATATGCCAAATCAAATGCCAAATCGCCCAAGTTGAAACTAACATCTTCGTTCGCTTCGCTCACTCGATCAATAAAGGTTGATATTACTCACGGAGACATTGCGGGATACTGTGCTCCCAGCTACCAGCATAACATGAGACATTGCTGGGCCCGACCACGCCGTACCCGTCATCACAGCTGACAGATATGTTCAGACATTCATAGCTTATACCAGGCTGCGCGTTCAAGATGTCGCTGGCGATGTAACCATGCTCAGGGGATGGGGGTAACAGGCACTCAGCTGACTCACTGAAACCAAATCCACTTTTTTTTTATACAACCTGCTGATGGAACAAGCAGATGGCCCACCTGTTAAGTAGTAACCATCACCTATAACAAAGCATTGCCTTGTAAGTCACGCACAATAGGAACGTGCCCTACGATGCACTGCCCTGCGTCCATCGACTTGAGGCATACAGATGTTAAGCCTCATGTGCCTGTAATTACACCGGCAACCACACTCTTCAAACCGAAACACAGCATAAGGGGGTAAAGGTGTTAGTAGTGAATCTCTTCGTAAAGAAATATACAAATCCACTTGCTGGGCTAACGCAGTTGTTAGTAGTAGAGCTCTTTGTGAAGGGCTTGACCTGGTGGCACCATGCATATTTCTGCCGCCAAGCAGCGTTGCTCTGTTTAAATTTGAAGGCTGGCCGATGAAATTAGAGGCACATGATTTGCATAGTTTTTGACACCAGTTGGTATCACCAGTTGATGTGACAAACCTATTTCACCTATAGAAGGACAGAAGGTGTCCTTGAATGAAAAATGAATGAAAAATACTTTATTGTACACCAAACTGAACAAAAAATAAAACACTTAAAAATATAAAATAAAGTAGTACAATGGGCGGTCTTATCGCTAAAAGCGATCTCTTCCAGACAACCTTTGGATGGAGAGGATTGTTAAAGTATGGAAGATTGGTTGCAGGTGCACCGAGGAAAGTTATATGAATAGTAGTCAAAAACATAACATAACTACTCGTAAATAATAATTTTAAAAAAATAACTTTTACACTAAATTACATATATAATAATACTAACACTGCATCATTATAATATATAGATAGATAGATAAATATATATATATATATATATATATATTATATACATACATACAAATAATATCTATGCAAATAACAAATGAACGACGATGATTATGACGAATCATCAGACAAATATAATTGTTTAACTCTTAATTTAAAGACAGCCAATGATGGGGACTTTCTTATGGAAACTGGTAGTGCATTCCATAAGCGGACAGCTTGGACAGTGAAGGAATCGGCATAGAACCTGCTTCTATGCACTGGGGTTTTAAGGAGGAGATTATCTGAAGATCGAAGAGTACGGGGATTAGAGCAACAGAGATACTCGAATCGATTCTTCAGGTAACAGGGAGCGGAAGGGTTATGGAGAATGTTGTATAGGAGGGAGAGAATGTGAGTATTCCGGCGAAGACGAATTGGGAGCCATTTAAGCTTTGTACGGAATTCAGAGACGTAGTCGTATTTTCGGAGGCCGAAAATAAACCTAATACAAACATTTTGAAGGCGTTCTAACTTACTGAGCTGATGTTCAGTGAGGTCGAGGTAGCAAGAATCTGCGTAGTCAAGGACAGGAAGAAGAAGAGATTGTGCAAGCGCAATTTTAGTAGCTGTGGGAAGAAAATTTCGCAGCCTTCTGAGCGAACCGGCAGATGCAAATAGCTTCCGGCTTACAGATTCAAGCTGCGGACCCCACGACATACTGCTATCCATGAACACCCCTAGGTTTTTCACAGAGTTTGATAAGGGTACAGTAATGTTGTCAAATTTGATCAGTGGGAGTGTCGAATAATTGATTTTAGACAAACTGCGGGAGCTTCCCAGTATGATGACCTGCGTCTTAGACGGGTTAACCTTAAGGCCATAGGATTGACTCCAGTCACTTATTTGACACAAATTATTATTAGTGATGGCAATGGCATTAGGTAGGTCTTCAAGAGTTGCTTGAGTATAAATTTGGAGATCGTCTGCATAGAGGTGGTAGGGGGAAGTGAGTTTATAGGATATAGAGTTAATGAAAAGTGCAAAAAGAAGAGGGGATAAAACGCCACCCTGTGGTACACCGGCTGATGTAGAGCACCAAGACGAAAATACTTCATCAAAGCGTACGCGCTGCCGGCGACCGTATAAATAGCTGCGAAACCAGTCAACCACTGATGGAGATATGTTAATAGAGCGAAGCAAACTGAGAAGGATTTCGAAGTCGACAGTGTTAAAAGCATTACTGAAGTCCAGCAATGTTAAAACTGTTAGGCGTCCGTTTTCCATACCTAATCGTACATCATCTGTTATCTTGACAAGAGCGGAAACAGTACTGTGACCGGGTCGGAAACCGGACTGAAAAGGATTGAGTAGGTTATTTTTAACTAAAAAGGAACTAAGTTGGTTATAAACAAGACGCTCAAGGACTTTGGAGAGGAATGGGAGGATGGATATGGGTCGGTAGTCGGTAAAAGAAGTGGGTTTTGATTTCTTTGGAAGAGGGATTATTTGAGCTTCTTTCCATACAGAAGGCACAGAACAAGAGTTAGTAGAAAAGTTGAGAAGGTGACAGATTATTGGAAGCACCTCATCGAGTATAGGAAAAATCATATTTTTACCAATATTGTCACCTCCCATAGCGTTGGAGGTTATAGATAGAATGCTCTTTTTAACATCGCATGCAGTGAATTGTCTAAAGACGAAAGGGGAATATTCTGGAGTTGGTAAAGAAGAAAGATAATGAAGAGTGTTATTTTTATCATCCAAGCGAATGGTGGATGAAGACGAAAAGTGCTGATTAAGAGAGTTGATATTTAAATCCTTGGAAATTGAATCATGACGAGATTTACCAACTCCAAGCGTTCTGAGAAATTTCCATACTTTGGTTGGATCTTCATTCGAAACGGATGCATGGATATGGTGACGTTGGGCATCCCTACACACTCTATTGCAGCGATTCCGGGCAAGAAAATACTTGTCTTTATTGGCATCAGTGGCGAGAAGCTTATACCTAGTTTTAGATGCAGCTTTTTTACGCATCAGCAATTTTATGTCATTAGTTAGCCAAGGTGCAGGTAGATGTTTCATCTTAACTGGTCGAATCGGAGCATGGACATCATAAAGTTGAGTAATAATTGTGTTAAAGGCCTTAATTTTGTCATCAATGTCACTTAAGTTGGTAACATTGGTCCAGTCTACCTTCCTGGCATCATCTTTTAGTGCTTCTACATCCATAGCACCAAAATTGCGCTGCAGAAGAACTTTAGGCTTGGGCTTAGGTGGACGGATTTTGTAAGAGAGAAAGACGAGATCGTGATACGAAAAAGCATCCGCCGAACACTGGCCGTGCTTGGCGACATGCTGGAGAGACGAAACCAAAATAAGATCAAGAAGAGAAGGATTACAATTTGGAAAATGGTGAGTAGCACCAAGTGGAAGAATATGCATGTTGCTGGATTTGATAATAGACTTGAAGTTAGAGGAACGAGAGTCTTGTTTCAAAAGACATGTGTTAAAATCACCCATCACTATGGTATGATCGTAAGAAGGCAAATTATCTTCCAAGAGTTTCTCGAAAGAAGAGAAAAAGTTAACGTGCAGGGAAGGGCTATAATAGACTCCGAGAAGAATTTTAGTATGAGAAAGTAGTACTTCAACAAAGAGGTGTTCACCTGCGTTCGACGGAGGTGGCTGTGCAGACATACTTACAATTGAGAAAGGAATGTGAGAACGTAGGTATATCGCAACACCGCCACATCCGATACCAATTCGGTCATTGCGGATTAAAATAAATCCTGGAAGGGAGTATGAGGTTGACGGGAGACAGGGTTTGAGAAAAGATTCGGAGACTAAGATTGCATGAAGATTTTTAATATCAAAAGAAGCCAGCATATCAGGGAAGTGGGCCGGAATACTCTGTGCGTTGATATGGACTACATTGAAGCAGGAGGGTCCACTTGCAAAGTGGCCCAATAAGGTATCAGAAAGAGAGGGGAGACTTAGAAAGCTGTCATTTTCACTGTTATTCGAATCAAATGAAGAGATCGAAAGAAAGTCATCATTATCACTAGAATCGTTCAAAAGTTGTAGCATAATAAATACATAACAAAATAGAATAAACTATAAAAATATAATAATAATACTAATATACCTAAATAAAATAAATAACAAAAATCAATGATATTTATATTTAAAAAGCTATAGGTTTACTAGGTCGGTTTGGACCTATTAAATCCTTTATACTCCACCTGCCAGTTGTGATTCTGGATACACACAGGTTACAATATGTTACAACACTAAACTTACACAGTCACATTCACCACTTGTTGCCGCGCAAAAGATGCTCTATCCATGACATAAAAGTGTCCTTCTTGTAGGTGAAAGACGCCCCTAGGCTAGGGACAGAGGAAGCCACCTCAGCACTGATCAGCGCCAGACCCAAAACCTTCTCAGAAAAACCACAGACCTTTGAAGACTCGCGTATCTTAATTGTTCAACAGAACCAGGAGACAGGTCCAGAACTCTAAATATAGTAGGTAGATTGGAAACCACGAACCTGAGTAATGTGTTTCCCGTGGCACTTACAACTGTTGGAATAACTGGAAATATGATAAAACAAGTTATTAAAACAGAGACGACTTGATTCGTTTAAGAAAGGCTGGTCAACCAAAGCACAGGACAGCAAAATGAGGAAGAGTAGAAGAGAAGCTGATGCCCTGCAGTCACCCCCAAGCTGCGTTGCTATTTCCATTTGAAGGGTGTGGTCGTGCCTTTGTTCGCTGTTGGACAGATACTGGATTGGACAGGGTAAGTCCCGAGCGTGCGTGACTTGCCAGGTAATGCTTAGTTATAAAAATGGTAACCACTTACTAAGAGAGCACTGGTGATCTAGTGCGTTTACTCCCACCTGTTCTGTTGAGGTGGTAGCGGCCCCGCCTTGAAACTTGGGTTCGAAACCGGTCGTGCACCAATGAGTTTTTCTGTTCAAAAATGTATGTACACATGCACAATGCCAGTACTCTCAAACGGTGAAGGAAAACTTCGTGAGGAAACCGGCATGTCGTAGAACCTAAAAAGTTTTATAACATGTGACAAGTGCTCTAAAAGAGCATCTTGAGGCGCACTTTAAATCCTTTCACCACACGTTTTGAAAGAAACTAGTGACACGACAAGAAGAAGAAGAACTTACTAAAAGACGAAGCGTGGGACGCCCTCCCCAATGTACCGACGACATTGTGATTCAATTGAATAAATACCTTTGAATTCAACTTTTACTTCAAAGAGGACTTACCAAAAACACCGATAAAAAGTACATTCACAATCATATTCACGAACTTTTCAACTTTTTCACCATAACAAATTCTAAATGTGGTCAACTCGCCACCAAATCTAATATAAATATATTAATGATGCGACCCGACGAACGCATCAAAACTTTGAGCAGGTAGTAGTACAACACGACAACTATAACCTCCTTGAACTGAAACTTGAGTTCCATGGTGGCACGTTACATCACAGAGTACCGTTACATGGTCTCTGTAGCAGAAGGACAGCAATATCCATGAATAGCAAAATCCCAGATTAGCATGACAGATTTCTGTACTTCTGCCTTTATGCAAACACAGAAAATAATAATAACCCGTATTCGCGTTTTGATTTGCTCGTTTATTTGCGCATTCGTCTTGCTAATGAAAAAAGGCAAATATACGCGAATAGTCTCACTACACGTCATCGTATTTTCCCAAATACGACGAACACGCAACACGAATAGCTAGTAAAGTGCCACCCCCTGGAATTCCTTACAATTAGAATTATTTAGTACACTCAAACTTTTAAATACAAATAAACGATCAATTTCAAGCTGTGTATTGTCTTGTCAGGACGAAGATTATTATAGTAGGTATCTTTATTTTCCTCATCGATACGACGCTTGTGTTGGTACAACCGGTATGATGACGTTGTTATACCTACCTTTATTTTAAGCTTTAGGATAGAAACGATCTAAATACCTCACAGTCGGTTATAAATAAAATATAAATAAATAAATATACATATTGGTGGACTTAAACACCGCAAAGACAATAATTGAAAGACGTAGGTTGAAAGAGACTGGGATTATTTCTAGGCATGACCAGGAGCGCTACTCTCAACTAAGCAAAGAAGTACAAAGACGATGCCGACAAGACAAGAACACCCACATTGATAACATCTGTTCTGAACTCGAAACCCATTCCTTACAGCATGAAACTAAAGATCTCTATCGCAAGCTGAAACAATTGACACACGCGAGTAACGCGAAGTCATATGTGGTGGAAGATGAACACGGTCATCTACTTACGGAACTTGAGGTTGTACTAGAACGCTGGAAGAGATATTACTCCGAACTATACAACTCTGGCGAAGACGGCTGCCTAGAATGTACAGCTGATTGGACTAGTGTAGAACAAGAGCCGGACATTTTGGTAGCAGAAGTCGAGCTTGCTGTAGACGCTCTGAAAAATGAAAAGTCACCTGGCCGAGATGGTATACCAGCGGAGCGTATAAAGACTCTTCCACCTGCTGGGCTGTCCATCCTCACCCAACTATGTAACTCAGTTTGGAAGACGGGGTGCTGGCCTCACGACTGGACAGAATCTGTGTTTATACCCATACACAAGAAGGGATCCACCAGTAAATGTGATATTTATAGAACCATCGCTCTTATCCCCCACGCGAGTAAAGTTCTGCTACATATTATTAACCGACGACTAAAGAGCTTCCTAGATTTTCAAATTCCAGAAGAACAGGCAGGATTTGTTAAAGGAAAGGGGACCCGGGAACAGATCCTTAACGTAAGGCAGATAATTGAAAAAAGTCGTGAGTTTAACTCCCCCGTTGTCCTGTGTTTTATTGATTATGCTAAGGCATTTGATTGCGTTCGATGGGAGAAGCTATGGAAGGTTCTTTGTGAAATGGAGGTACCAAAACACCTGGTCGGGCTCGTCAGCAACTTATACACTAACAACCGCTCCTTTGTTCGTATCGACGCCGACTGTTCGAATGTGTTTGAAACGAAGAAAGGTGTAAGACAGGGCTGTATACTTTCACCGCTGCTCTTTAACATCTATGGAGAGTACATCATACGTAAGGCACTGGAGCACTGGGATGGTGGGTTTGCTGTGGGTGGCAAAAGGATATCTAACCTTCGCTACGCTGATGATACAACCTTAGTCACTACATCGGTAGAGGAAATGGAAGTACTGCTGCATCGTCTAGACATCGAGAGCGAGGCCATGGGACTGTCTATCAATAAAAGCAAAACAAAACTGATGATAGTTGACCGAGCCGGACTCCTCTCAGGCCCAAATAGCTGCCGGGGCATCGGTGAACAGCTTTAATTATCTTGACTCTTACATCAGCAATGATGGAAGTTGTGTGCCCGAGATTAAGCGTCGCATGGCGATGGGAAGGAGGGTAGGTGCAAGTTCTACGATGTGGTCCGAATGGCCACCAATAGAAAGCGCTGGAGGCAAGCAGTCCACTCCAAAGTCAAAAGTCAAAGTCAAAATGTATTTATTCAATAAAATCACAAGGATCACTTTGAAACGTCTTAAAGCTAGGTGCCAGTTCCACGCGACTAAAGCCTAGAAGAATTGGCAACAAACTTACGGCTTGGTTCCTACCGTTCTTTTGTATGATCCTTTTACAATGTAATAATCTACATCTACACTAATATTATAAAGAGGAAATATTTGTATTTTTGTTGTTTTGTATGTAACAAATAGGCTCAAAAACTACTGGTCCGATTTCAAAAATTCTTTCACTATTAGAATGCTACATTATCCCTGAGTAACATAGGCTATATAATATTTTCAAAAAAGTTAGGGATCCTTACTAAAACTCCAATAATGTAACCCAAGGTGGAAAAAATAATCCTTAAATCGCGTGCGCTGCGAAAACTATTGATGATAGAACAAAATAATGTACTACGACTTTGCAGAACACGTCATCATCTACAAAAAATGAACAGCATATGTCTAACTATTATAGTTATGTCACAATAAGTGTTCTTTTATTATAAAAATTTAATTGAAATATCGCCGCTAGAAAAGGGTCTTTATACCTTGGTACCTTGGTATTAATCCTTATCCAAATAAATTATTTCATAATTAAGACGGTTTCAATACCTATAGATTACTTCTTAAATTTTTCAAATCGGACATTCCATTCAAAAGATATGACGAAATTAAAAATGTTAACGGGTCCACGGGTTGCAATTTCACTCACTCAGGGAGAAGGACGTGCAAATGTATGAAATAAGAAGACGCGAGGCTCGAACCCACGGTCTAAGTTTATCCTAAAATGTTCAAAAAATGTATGACGACCCATGCGAAGCTGGGACAGGCCGCTAGTATAATATATTATTGAAGTTTAGTGAGGCGTAGGCATACAGAAAAAGGTAAACATAATCAAATTTATGAGACAGCACACGCTACGCCTCAAACTAATAATACCTAATGCATAAATGCAATCTATTAAATCAGAGAAAAATAAAAAAAACACACAAAAGTAGGTACAGTACAGACATTGCAGACATGTTAGCTGCCGATGGGCAGAGCGACCGGGACATCGGGCCACGCATTTTTATCAACAATAAAGTATAATAAGCTTTCCTTATTAGATTATTCTTAATGTAATTTTCTAATAAGAAGCCCAGTGGCACTTTCTGGAAGTTTATTATAGAAGCGAATACCCCATAAACGAGCCATTTACCTTTTGAAATCGAAATTTAGGTATACATAATTTGTTTTTATTTCTAGTGTTAACGTTATGTGCATCACTCTTTTTCTTAAAGCTATCTATGTGTTTATGAGTGTATAATAGATTTTCATAAATATACTGTGAAATGACTGTGAGAATATTAATTTCTTTAAATCGCTCCCTTAATGAGTCATGTGGTTTCATTTTATAAATGGCACGTATCGCCCGTTTTTGAAGTACAAATATACTTTGTATATTAGCAGCTTTCCCCCAGAGCAAAATACCTTAAGACATTACACTATGGAAGTAGCTAAAATATACTAGTCTAGCTGTAGCTTCATCTGTAAGCCATCTTATTGTGCGAACTGCGTATGCAGCCAAACTCAGTCTACCAGCAAGTGATTTGATGTGTGGACCCCACTGCAATTTTGCATCAATATTAAGTCCTAAAAAAATAGTAGAATTGACAAGGGTAAGTGATTCACCATTTAATTCAATATTGGTTGGTCGCTGAACCACATTTGGCAAAGTAAATTTAATGCATTTCGTTTTCCCAGCATTGAGCAAAAGATTATTAACAGTAAACCAGTTAAGTACTTGCGACAGAGATGCATTAACGTCATGAAAGTTAGTCTTCAATCTGTCGACTTTAAAAATTAAAGAGGTATCGTCAGCAAATAGAACTATTTCACATAAATCTTTTACAAAAGGTGGAAGGTCATTTACGTAAACTAGAAATAAGAAAGGACCCAATATCGAACCCTGAGGCACCCCTATATCAATGACCGATCCAGAAGACCTCTCACCGCCAACATCAACTTTTTGGATTCTATTGGTTAAGTAAGACTGTATAAGATCAATAGCCCGGTTTAGGATGCCGTAGTGTTTAAGTTTAGATAATTAAGTGGCATGACTTACACAGTCAAAAGCTTTGGACAGATCGCAGAATACCCCAATCGCATCTTGTGAGTGTTCCCAAGCATCATATATGTGCTTCAGGAGCGTCGAGCCGGCATCGGTCGTTGATCGACCTTTAGTAAATCCAAATTGATGACCATGAAGTATGCCGTTGACGTTAAAATGTGATATTAACTGATTAAGAACAACTTTTTCAAAAATTTTACTCAACTTTGGTAGTACCGAAATAGGCCTGTAGTTGGCAGGATCTTGTTCATTTCCAGACTTGTACAGGGGGATGAGTTTACTGTGTTTCATTAAATCAGGGAAAACGCCCTCATCAACACATCTATTAAAAATGTATGCTAGAACTGGAAAGACATCTTCAAGTGACCACGATCTTCAGTTATGAAGTGCCGACCACAGAGAGGACTTAAACAGCACTATCTAGCCCCAAACGAAGCCAAAGCTTGTAATATGGGAACCAGATAGCTGATATAATACTTATATACTTTTTTTTGTAAATACGTATCCCAAAAACCGGGCGTCAAAGAAAAAAAAAATGGTTTTGGAATTTCCAAAAAAAGCCCTTTCATATGACATGTAATTTTTTTTTATTGGTGTAACTTTTTTTATTATGGCCCTCTTAAAGAAACCCATATATCATAATAATAACCCTTCATCCGATTTAACTCATATACTTACCAGTAAATTCCTCAAGTACAAGCTATCGACATACCAAATTTCATGCAGATCGGATTAACAGTTCAAAAGTTATGGCCAGACAAACATACATACATACATACAATTTGCCAAATTGCCCAAGGAAGAGAAGAGCTAATGTGACTCTCGCTCGCACCTTTAGACATGTTGAAAGATATAAAATTACTAAACTCATTTTCGAAAGATCGAAATCAACCACATTGCAATCACATTGCACACAGTTTAGTAAAAATTTCATTTTGATCGATACAAGTTTCCTGCTTAAAAGTTTGCTTATGTATCAAAACTAGTAAAGTAATATGGTTAATTGATTTTTCGAAAATGAGTTTAGTGATTTTATATCTTTCAACATGTCGTAACGTCCGAGCGAGAGTCACATTAGCTCTTATCATCGCCTTAACTGTAAGATTTTCGTTCGCTTCGCTCACTCAATCAATCTACACTAGTCTACATCTACACTAATATTATAAAGAGGAAACATTTGTATTTTTGTATTTTTGTATGTAACGAATAGGCTCAAAAACTACTGGTCCGATTTCAAAAATTCTTTCACCATTAGAATGCTACATTATCCTTGAGTAACATAGGCTATATTATATTTTCAAAAAAATCAGGGATCCTTACTAAAACTTCAATAATGTAACCCAAGGTGGAAAACAAAAACCTTACATCGCGTGCGCTGCGAAAACTATTGAAGATAGAACAAAATAATGTACTACAATTTTGTAGAACACGTCATCATCTACAAAAAATGTCGCGACAGCATAATGTCTAACTATTATAGTTATGTCACAATAAGTGTTCTTTTATTATAAAAACTAGCGGCCTGTCCCAGCTTCGCATGGGTGGTCATAAATTTTTTGAACATTTTAGGATAAACTTAAACCGTGGGTTCGAGCCTCGCGTCTACTTATTTCATACATTTGCACGCGCTTCTCCTTGAGTAAGTGAAATCGCACCCCGCGCGAGACCCGTGGACCCGTTAACATTTTTAATTTCGTCATATCTTTTGAATGGAATGTCCGATTTGAAAAATGTAAGAAGTAATCTATAGGTATTGAAACCGTCTTAATTATGAAATGATTTATTTGGATAAGGATTAATACCAAGGTACAAATAAAGACCCTTTTCTAGCGGCGGCATTTCAATTAAATTTTTATAATAAAAGAACACTTATTGTGACATAACTATAATAGTTAGACATATGCTGTCGCGACATTTTTTGTAGATGATAACGTGTTCTACAAAATCGTAGTACATTATTTTGTTCTATCTTCAATAGTTTTCGCAGCGCACGCGATGTAAGGTTTTTTGTTTTCCACCTTGGGTTACATTATTGAAGTTTTAGTAAGGATCCCTGATTATTTTGAAAATATAATATAGCCTATGTTACTCAGGGATAATGTAGCATTCTAATGGTGAAAGAATTTTTGAAATCGGACCAGTAGTTTTTGAGCCTATTCGTTACATACAAAAATACAAAAATACAAAAATACAAAAATACAAAAATACAAAGTTTACCTCTTTATAATATTAGTGTAGATTTAATGGAAATATCGCCGCTAGAAAAGGGTCTTTATTTGTACCTTGGTATTAATCCTTATCCAAATAAATCATTTCATAATTAAGACGGTTTCAATACCTATAGATTACTTCTTAAATTTTTCAAATCGGACATTCCATTCAAAAGATATGACGAAATTAAAAATGTTAACGGGTCCACGGGTCACGCGCGGGGTGTGATTTCACTCACTCAAGGAGAAGCGCGTGCAAATGTATGAAATAAGTAGACGGTAGTAGGCTCGAACCCACGGTCTAAAATTATCCAAAAATGTTCAAAAAATTTATGACCACCCATGCGAAGCTGGGACAGGCCGCTAGTTAAATAATAAAAACATTTTTGCTTAAATTCTATTAATTCAAATGTATAAAATAGATACCTAAACTTTTAAAATATGTATTTTATCTCTACTGTGTTGACCTGTGGCTTGAATCTAACCTATACGTACAACAAAAAATCCGCAGATGGTACGCTCAACGGCATGGAGTCATGATCACCTATGTCCTATTTATTCATCTAATCCTTTCGAAATTTAACGTAAAAGGATTTTAAGTCGCCTAAAAAACCGTTTTAGGATCTTCGATTTCATTTCCTCACGATGGGTTGCTTCAACGTTTGAGAGTTGAAGCAAAACACTTGGCGCGAAAGGAGCCTCTTTTAGGTGCACTAAAATTCCTCTCACCCCACTGGTTCGATAGAAAACTAGTGACAAGACAAGAAGATATAATAATAATATAATAAATTCATTTATTTCAGACAACTTAGTCCATAATTTACATACACTTATTAATAAAACAATACACAATAGTTAGACACAAGCACATTACACACACAGGCAGAAAATGGATGGTCGGTAGATCTATTTTAGGTACTGCGCATGTATCCTAGCACAGTGGTTTAGGTACTCGCAGTCGAACCTGGCTGAAAACACATTCAGTATGCCGTTGGAGCTGGACCGGATTCTGCGCCCCAGGGATGTGCACCGCTTGCGCAAGGTACTGTAGAAACAGTCCACCCGCGCTTCGGCAAACATCCCCGACGCGCTGCAGAACCGGGGCAGCCCCACCAGCATCCTGAATGCGTTATTATACTGGACGCGTAGGGCGCTCAACTGTTTTTGCGTATAACTTACCCATAGGCTGCTCGTGTAGAAGCTAGTACAGTAGGCTCGGAACAAACAGATTTTTACACCCCTTGAGCAACGAGCAAACCTACGGGCAATCATGTTCGCTCTTACAGACAACGCCCTCCGCTCCCTCTCAATGTCTACATCATCTTTCAGGTCAGAGGTTATCCAATGTCCGAGGTATTTAAATTGTTCAACTCGCCTAAGCGACTTACCATACAATTTAATAGTAGGTATAAGCGACTGAAATTGACGACCCCTGGCCTGAAAGACCATGCATTCACTCTTTTTTACATTGTATTGTAGGCCATGAAGGTGAGCATACCTTTCACAAATGCCTAGCAGCTTCGATAAACCACAGATAGAAGCGCTCAGCAGCGCCATGTCATCAGCGTAGCTTATGTTATTGACCGCTACTCCGTCTATATGGCAACCGACACGCGCCCTGCTGAGCTCCTCCACCAGCGCGTTCACGTACAGGTTGAAGAGCTTGGGCGAGGTTAACCCCCCCTGCCTTACCCCGCACTCCAACCTGTACGGCTCCGAGTAGGCACCCGACCACCTCACGACATTTACCTGGTGTTGGTACCAAAACTTAAAAATATTTTGAACATCCCCGGGCAAATTTATGGCTTCCAGTTTCTGCCACAAGATGTCGTAGTTCACCAGGTCAAATGCTTTCGAGAGGTCGAGGAAACACGCATAAACAGGTGTTCGTCTTTTAGTGTAGTATTTGACAGTTTGCTTTAAACTCAATATAGCTGCTTCTGTTGACAGTCCTGATCTAAAACCAAATTGGTTGTCATGCAAGTGTAAATGTTGATCTAATTGAGCATTAAGCAAACTGTCAAATACTTTCGCGACTATGGTGGCCAGTGAGATTGGTCTATAGTTGGACTTGTCACTTGTGTCACCCGTTTTGTTTTTCACGATTGGCACCACCACAGTTCTCATCATGTCAGCAGGTAGGTATGAGTGTCCTACACACAAGGTATAGAACATCGCCAACACCCTGGGTAGGTGTGGGCCAGCATTTCTCAAATGTTCAATGCTGAGACCGTCAAGGCCTGGAGACTTACCGCACGACATAGAATTTACCACTTTTCTAACATCTTTAGCTGTAAATCTAGTACATAGCTCCATCCCACACGACCTAGCATCGATCACCGACTGTGATGGTCCCAATGGTGATGTAACCGTAAAATGAGCTCTAAACAAGTCCGCTATCCCTTTACACTCATTGACACCATCCACACACACAGGCAAGCCAGGCCTACTATTTAACTTATTTGTGGATTTCCAAAAATTTTTAAAATCGAGGCCTGCGTGCTCTGATGTTATTTTATCCATTTTAATCTGTTCACTATTGTTTTGACACCATTTTAAACGCGCTTTAAAAATTTTGCGGCTATTTTGCATTTCATTAAACATGCGACCCTGTTTCTGTTTTCCATAGAGAACCCACGTCTGGAATTTACACCTAGCTTCCCTGTGTGCTTCCCGCACATGCCTATTCCAACCGGCCAAAGGTTTCTTCTTATTACATCTACCATTATTTAAATAATGACTGTCACACGCGGCCCTGCTTAAAACATTAATAATTTTTAAATATAATTGGTCAATAAAATGTCTATGGTTAAAATTACTACACATTAAGTCAGCACAATTTATAAATATATTTGGAAAGTCAATCAATCTTAAATTCTCATGGCATAATTTACTGTATATGTCAATTTCATCAGATTTCTTCTCACCCCACAAAACTTTATCAATTACGCGACACTGTGTATTTACTATTTCGGGTTTAATTACACCAAAGTCACATTCCAGAATTAGGAGAATAGGATGCCTTATATAACTAGATTAGACAAAATTGAAAAATCTAAAAATTTGCTAAATAAAAAACAGCAATTCATTGCCCGTAGCCGCGATGCATTTTATGGTTTGCTGACATCTAACGGTGCTTGTAATTGTGCAATAAAGTCTAATTTACTCGACATATTGTATTATTATTATGACCCCCTCCTAAATTTCAGGTTGCGACCGCGCCTGGTTCGATCCCCATCGAGAACAAACATTTGTGTGATGAACATAGATGTTTGTTCTGTCTGGGTGATATAATTTTATAAGTATGTATATTTACAAAAGCTTGGGGCTAGATAGCGCTGTGTTGGAAGTCCACCAATATTAATATAATATTTAATTCAAAGTTAATTAAACAAATATTTTTATTACGAATTTTCCTCATTGTGGCTGTCGAATGTACTGATAATTTATAAGGTCAATATTTCAAAAGTTACCTATGTTTTTGTATTGTGTATATAAGTAGAAGCTAAATTTAGCAGACATTACTTTGTTTTCCGACAGTTACGACGATTTTATAATGTACAAGTATAAAATATTGTTGCTGATTTGTTTTTATTTGAACAATATTAGTGCATCGTCACCGATAGGTAATTGGGGGAAAGGTAAGATTTATCAAGTAATTAAAAAGAAACGATTATAGCGCATTCGATTTTTGTGATTTTTGTTTTAAAATTATGTTTTTGTTTTTAGGGTTCCGTACCCAATTGAAATATAGTAATAATATAATAATAAACGAATTGTATAGGTACATAAATTAATATCACGAATAATAAAATAAATTAATAAATAATAGAATTGTAATGTTATATGTTAAATTAATCTGATCTTAAAAGTACCTATTATGCATGTTTATTGGAAAGTGTTTTAATTTTTATTTTTGTAGAATAAATGGCTTTTTTACTTTTACTTACCCAAAGGGTAAAACGGGACCCTATTACTACGCTGTCCGTACGTCTGTCACCAGGCTGTATCTCATGAACCGTGATAGTTAGACAGTTGTTCACAGATTATGTATTTCTTCATCTATAACAACAACTACCTACTAAAACAGAATAAAATAAATATTTAAGGGGGTTCCCATTTTTTTTTATACAATCCGCTGATGCAACAAGCAGATGGCCCACCTGATGTTAAGTGGTAACCATCACCACGTGCCCTACGATGCACTGCCCTGCGTTTATCAACTTGATGCATACAGATGTTAAGCCGCATGTGCCTGTAATTACACCGGCAACCACACTCTTCAAACGGAAACACAGCGTTGGTTGCTGCTTAGCGGCAGAAAAAGGCGTGGTGGTAGTACTTCCCCGGACGAGCCACACACAAAGAGCTCTACTACTCTTACTAATCCGCCTGCCAATTTCATTCTTTCTTTTTCGAAAGTTTTCAGTTCACCAAGAATTTGCTTGTAGATGCTGACTGTGTGGGAGATGTTCTGAATGGGACGTGTGTGGAGGCTCATCGCTGCCTCGCCACGAACCCTTACATACCTGGCCTGATACACCCACACGCAGGAAAAAAATGGCCAACAAAGCCACAATAAATGCTTTGTTGATAATTTCCTGTCGCAGCAACTAAATATTTTGTTACTATTACAGAAAGAGCTTAGTTGGGATTAGCAACTTCTTTATTGTGCGCTGATTGCCCGTCGTTTAATGTGCTAGGAACAATTTAGTTTTGTCCTTACATCAAAGTTAATAAAAACTTAGATGTGCTAACAATAAAACGTTTTAGGTGTCACAATGTGAACATTGTTAATAAATCTGACAAAATAACTATAGTCGTAGCATTAAACTACCATCTGTCGTACAATATATATGTAGCTGTGTTAACAATGGAACGTTGCAAGTATGTCAATATGAGCATTGTAAATAAATCTAACAAAATAACTATAGTCGTATCATTTAACTACCATTTGTCAGACATTATATATGTGGCTATAGTAACAATGGAGCGTTGCTAGTGTATCAATGTAAACATTGTTACAAAATCTAACAAAATAACTATAGTCGTATCATTTAACTACCATTTGTCAGACAATATATATGTGGCTATAGTAGCAATGGAGCGTTGCAAGTGTATCAATGTGAACATTGTTAATAAATCTAACAAAATAACTATAGTCATATCATTTAACTACCATTTGTCAGACAATATATATGTGGCTATAGTAGCAATGGAGCGTTGCAAGTGTATCAATGTGAACATTGTTAATAAATCTAACAAAATAACTATAGTCATATCATTTAACTACCATTTGTCAGACAATATATATGTGGCTATAGTAACAATGGAGCGTTGCAAGTGTATCAATGTGAACATTGTTAATAAATCTAACAAAATAACTATAGTCGTATCATTTAACTACCATTTGTCAGACAATATATATGTAGCTATAGTAACAATGGAGAGTTGCAAGTGTATCAATGTGAACATTGTTAATAAATCTAACAAAATAACTATAGTCGTATCATTTAACGACCATTTGTCAGACATTATATTATATGTGGCTATAGTAACAATGGAGCGTTGCTGGTGTGTCAATGTGAACGTTGTTAATAAATCTAACAAAATAACTATAGTCGTATCATTTAACTACCATTTGCCAGACAATATATATGTAGCTATAGTAACATTGGAGCGTTGCAAGTGTATCAATGTGAACATTGTTAATAAATCTAACAAAATAACTATAGTCGTATCATTTAACTACCATTTTTCAGACAATATATATGTGGCTATAGTAACAATGGAGCGTTGCTGGTGTGTCAATGTGAACGTTGTTAATAAATCTAACAAAATAACTATAGTCGTATCATTTAACTACCATTTGTCAGACAATATATATGTGGCTATAGTAACAATGGAGCGTTGCAAGTGTGTCAATGTGAACTTTGTTAATAAATCTAACAAAATAACTATAGTCGTATCATTTAACGATCATTTGTCAGACATTATATATGTGGCTATAGTAACAATGGAGCGTTGCAAGTGTATCAATGTGAACATTGTTAATAAATCTAACAAAATAACTATAGTCGTATCATTTAACTACCATTTGCCAGACAATATATATGTAGCTATAGTAACAATGGAGCGTTGCAAATGTATCAATGTGAACATTGTTAATAAATCTAACAAAATAACTATAGTCGTATCATTTAACTACCATTTGTCAGACAATATATATGTGGCTGTGGTAACAATAGAACGTTGCAAGTGTGTCAATGTAAACATTGCAAATAAATCTAACAAAGTAACTACAGTCGTAGCATTAAACTACCATTTTTCATACAATATATATGTGGCTGTGGTAACTATGAAACTTTGCAAGTGTGTTAATGAGGAGAAGGCGTATGCCATGCCCAACAATAGACTTCTCAGGTAGATGACAATTATGATTGCCTATAAAAAGTACCTACCTACTTTCGATGGTGACATCGAAAGAGTGCTGAGGGAGCTGAGATCTCGCGATGTCCGTTATACCAATACACAAAGTTTTGACTTGCCTCTGACTATCACCTTCTAACTGGACCTATATTTAGGTACTACCAAGTTTCAACTCAAATGGCCTAGGTATTTATTGAAGAGTTCCGTTGAACAGACCTTGGCTCCATCATCAGACCAGATCGCTAATCACATATATTTTTTCTTCGTTTACTCGATCTATTAATTGCAAGTGCTGCGTTCACTCTAGGTAGGCAGCTGTACCTATACCTACTGCACGCAAAAAAGGGAACGGCGGTGTTGTTGGATGATCTTCTCATTGTAAACTAAATAAAACCGTTTTAAAAGTAGAGGATTTTACGATTACAAATGAATGAAAGCCCTCATAGCTCGGTTTGTAGGTAATAGCTCTGCCTTCTGCGCTATAAAGATAGATAGATAGATAGATAACTCTTTATTTTTCTACATTTAGGCAAAACAATGGGCGGCCTTATCGCTGAGAGCGATCTCTTCCAGGCAACCATGGACAGATAGAACTAATTTAAAATTAACGGCGGTGTAGTCACTTACGGAAAATATTATAATTTAATGACTAATAACCTACTAGCCGCGCCGCCGTTTAGTAGAATCTATAAAGTATTGCGTTCTGGATAAGGGTTACGTTTCTTTGGCACCGCCCCGTCTTATAAAATCAAAACTTGCATGCTTTGCTTCATTACCATTACTTAGATTAGACATAGGTACCTTTAACAGATAAAATTAAATGACGACGATGACGGATCAAAAAAAACTTCATAGTTATCGAATGTCATCCAATTGCAATAGGTAGGTATAATGCGAAACTCATTATTCTATGTGTAGGCAGGACCTGGGCGACCGAGCTTTACTCCGTTTTTTTTAATACAGATTAACATAATAAATGAAAAATTTCCATTGACCTGTCCCCGCCGAGGTAGGTACGTAAAAAATACCTATCTACAGGTCTATTTGCAATAATTGTTCGTTTATAGGTATAACATAACATACATAATATACTAACGAAAGGTCTGTCTATCGCTATAACCTACCTACATAACATCGGAACAGAACATTCAGTCAGTACCTACCAAAAGTAATAGCGGCCCTTCGCATTACTTAGCATAGCATAGCGCGTCAGACGTCAGGTCATGTTTAGAGTACTGCGTACTTATAGCATACTATAGGTATAACGCGGTACGAAATGTCATGCCATATGGCATTACACTATATAGTACTGTTTTGCGCATGTCTAGTTGTGATCTTGAAAAAGAATAAGCCCCTCAATCGAGATGTCGTGAGAGGCGACAAGTCAACGCAACCGAGGAATGGGCAGCAGCATTTCCGGAGTAGGTAGGTAGGTACCTAATTCGAGGGGGCGCCAGCGCGCCCCCACGAGGTCTATATCCATGTCTATCCTAAGTGCTTATCTATACCATCTACTAAGTATCTCTAATCATATTATTCCTTCTTTAGTAGGTAGGTATTCATTCGAAATATTCAAAAAGAGGCAGAGGCAAGAGGTACCTAGGTACCTGAACTGAAGCCAACTGAACAATCATACGTGTGTATGCGTGCATAGGTATGACCTAAAAGAATCACACTTTACATTAATCCGACGACAAAGTAGGTATAGATAGATAGGAAATTTAACAAAACTAATTTTGTGCTCACGGCAAAGACAATAAAACTTGTCGAAACATGTTCGGTTGTAGATTGGTCGTCGGGGCGGGGCGGCGGGGCAACGTGGCGTGGCATTGGTGTTGCCAACGGTTTTATTAACACACCCGATTAGTTTCAATCGACGCCGGATGACATACCACCACAAATCCATCATAGTATTTAAACGAACTACTAACGCTATATAAAAAACAGCATGCAAAATTTCAAGTTCATTCATGCATGTTGCATAAAATTTATAGCATAGCTCCCAATACCTCATAATAATAATTTTTTTGGTAAGTAATATTTGTTTTCTAACATAATCTAAAAATATTACAATCTAGCCATAATTACGGTCAATAGGTAATTTAATACTGACCTAGTTTTTTAAAGTAAGCTACATCTAAGAATGTGTCCACTAACACTTTTCTTACTGCCTCTATTTAAGGCAAAGACACTTTGTTCTTGTGTTCTTGATTAGAGTTTTTCACCTTCAACTACATGAATTATAACTTTACACTACACTAGTTCAAAAGGTTTAGTTCTTTTAAGTCTTCTCACTATGTCCGTGTTGTCGAGGAGCTGGATGGCCTCGATGATGAAGTCTATCTCTCGTTCACATGATGATGAAGTCTATGTTCGTGAGCTTCTGCATATTTTTTTATAACATTGTCAACGAACTCAATATTAAGGTCCCGGTGAAGGTCATTATTTCTGACGTACCAGGGCGCATTTACGATCTCTATGCACTTTATTCTGGAAAGTTTGTATAATTAGGATGTTAGTCTTTTTGGTACAGCCCCACAACTGTATACTATATGTCCATATTGGCATTAGGACCTGTTTGTACAAAACAATTTTATTTTGAACTGACAAAGTGGAATGCCAGTTCATATCTTTTATTTTTTCACATGAGCTTTCCAGCGAAGTTTTGCATCAAGTGTCATGCCTAAGTACTTGGCTGTGTTTTCGTAGGGTATGATCTTATTATTGATATACACTGGACAAAAATGTTCCTTCTGATTTGTAAAATTTATATGGACCGATTTAGATTCATTTAATCTGATTCGCCATTTTTCTGTCCAGTCGTGGACTTTGTTAACAGCCAATTGAACCTTTTCTACTGCTTCTACGTGAGTGCTTCTAAATAATGAAAAATTTTGCTGCCGATCGCGGCATTATTGGGAGGAAAAAAAAAACGAATTTGCAACACTGCGCCTGCTCACGTCCACTCAGCCAGCAGACACACACAGCCATTTGTATTGAGCGACGTGCGCGTTGCGCACGTCGCTCGCTCGAGCGTACTCCTGCGCACTGGAACTTATGCGGAATGTAGATTCGTAGATTACCTACTTTGATTTGATTTTTGTAAAAAGTGATTTAATATTATTGTGATTGTGATCTGCGTTACCTACCTGAAGTGTGAAATGGAAGAATTTCTTGATTCTACCCGTTTGGGCCATACAAGGAACAGTTTCATTGGTAAGAGTTTTCATGTTATTTACTTTAATAGCTTTTTATCTCTTATGAAATAAGGATGGTCCGAATCATCTAAAGTACCTATCTACTTACCTTGAGATATGATTAAATTGAATACATGAATAAAATAGAGGCAGCAAAGTATTTTGTCGTTTTAACAAAGTTGTGATTTTACAAATTATGGGAAAAGGTTTTTGGTGGTTCAATAATTTTATTATAAGGTACTTAAGTATAATAATAATTAAAACCATTTAAATATTAGGTACTACACAGTTCCACCAATTTATCTATTCCGACGAGAGCGGCGCGGCGTGGTGGTGGCGCCAAAATTGTTGACGCCATTTTGTTTCGTACTTTGAAATCCATGTAGGTGTTGATTGGAAAATTTTATTTGAAAATTATTACGAGGTACATACGTATAATGTACCAATGTATCTGTGACAATTCCATATATTAATATGGTATATACCTTGCTTGCTACATACCTACCATTTACTACTTACCATTTTGGTACTTACCTAAAACAGAAAATAAATGTAAGGAATTTCACTAGGTTATTCTTCTTAGTACCTAGTAGTATTGTTATGTTTTGACCTGCATTTTAACTACCTACCTTTAGCTTTACATTAGCTCTTGTATTCGCCTTAACAGTAACGGTATAATATAAACGAACCCATATAGGTACCTAATAATACTTATTTCTTAGAAAATTAACAGAAACTAAAAAAAATAGCAAAATTGTAGTTATTGAAGTTGGTTGTTTTCAATGTGATAGCATTATCAGTTACATATACATTTAATTTAAACATTTTATTTTTATTTTTCAGATGAAATCTAATAGCAATGTTTCATCTCCTACCTATATTGTTCGTAACAGAAGATGATGGGCCAGTAGATACGTCAATTCAGGTAAACCATAATTCATATTAAAAACTACCACCATTCAGTTGGTTTTATATTTATTAGAATAGG
The DNA here is from genome assembly GCA_932294275.1 of Chloroclysta siterata. Taxonomy (NCBI): domain Eukaryota; kingdom Metazoa; phylum Arthropoda; class Insecta; order Lepidoptera; family Geometridae; genus Chloroclysta; species Chloroclysta siterata. The sequence goes on along the minus strand of OW028595.1, from coordinate 579,026 downwards.
GAGAATGTACACTGGGTATTTGGTGGAACAATGTAGGGATTAAAGAAGCTGATCAAGGGTACCCAAGTGGTCATTTACCATCAACAAATTTCAAAAAAAAAATGCAGTCTGGTATTTTGCTGTTTTTTAAATAATGACTTGTTTATGTATTTATTACAGTATTACAGTAATGGAATTCACTATAAGACAAAGAGTTGGAATATTTGGATTGTCAAAATATTGGAACAGCAAAAATTTTAAAAATATTTAGCAAGAATGGGCACTTGAGGTATCTTTATCCAAGAAAGAGGTTACCGAAGTGTATTATATGTCGCTTACCATGTCGTCGGAGGAAAAATTGTGCAGGCCGTAGTGGCCTCTTCCACAACAGGTTGATTACACATCAACGACTAGTTACTTCTTTCTTCAGAAAGTCAAAATGGAAAAGTAGCATAAGCAGCGAGAGCGATAGCAGGTGCTCTAAAAAGAATAATTCCAAACGTGTGAGGCCTCTTCCAGAAAGTTTTACTGTTGACGACTCTGATTTTGAATCAACCTCATCTCCACAAGTATATTTAAACTGGTTGCGGGGAACATCATCGCCCCGAGAGACAGTGGTGACAAAGTGGCTCACCACTTTTCAATTAAACAGTAAACTGAAAGCAGAAGGTCTATCATGCAAAGAATACTTTGACTGGTTTCCTGCCCTCACTTTGCCCGATGGACATGAACTGGTGAGTAGTTGCATTAGATATTAGAGGTTTAAAACCTGTCTGATCTCATCAATAAATTGACATATTCCGCTTCCCTAGGTATACTTATCTTTAATCCCTCATCATTATTTATATGTAGGTATATCATGTAGTTAATTTTACACATGTTATATGTTTTAATTGTATTTGTTGCAGTTATCCCTGGACTTCCAGAAAGTGTACCCAAATGCTGACAAAGTTTTTGAGGAAAAATTTCCAATTATTAAAACAAAGCTTCTGCAACTTCTGGCAAAAAAGGAAAGTTCTTCCAGGCAAGATCAAACTACGCTTGAGCTGCTCGATTTCGCTACCGGTAGGTAATTTTAATTACTAAGATCATATTGCAAAATATTTGTTTTTAGTATTTGTATTTTGTTACTAAGAGCCCCCTGCGGATTTACTATCATACTGGAAACATGCATGGGACGAGCGTTTTTTTTGAGTAATCTTTGGATTTAAATGTTGCTTTATCTTTTACAAAAATAAAATCACCATTCACGCCACGATGTATAGTTAACAAAACAATAGATATGTTTATAATTATTATAAAAGATTAAGATACGGTAATGTAAGTGTATTAATGTATTTTCATAATGTATTTTTTCAGTTGGAGAATACCAGGCATCATTAGCAGCATTTTTGGGAATAATATCGCTTTTACGTCAAGTGCCAACTGCTTCTGTACCAAGGAAAAAATTGTGGAGGCTGTCAAAGGAAGAAGTACGTTCAAGCTTTCTTACTCGTGTAACAACAGCTTCAGATATTGAAGGATATTGCGCCGACAGGGATGCATTTGTGGCTGCTAAAGGTATTCCACCCCAACCGTATGTACTTGCTGTAGGAAGTTCATGGGCTACAGTAACTCATTATGAAATCGTCGTTAATAACGGATTGAGATACCAAATGCCTGATGTTTGCTCTGCAATCAAAACAATTTATCACATCTATTGGGCACTAGATTCAGCATAGCCAAAAGACTCGGGTATTTGCTGGATGTTTATACAACGTGCAATGTTCAATATGAGGTCTAAGTATGACTTGAGGGTGTACCTCTGCGTGAATTGTTACACGTATTGAACGTTTAGGTTTTGAATGTTAATTTACCTTATTGATTTTGGATATAATTATTATCTAACAAGAATATGGTACCCTGCGAACTGTGCCAAAACTCATTTCAGACATTTTGACAATTAAAAGTCCACATGCAGTTTTATCATCCTTCCGTAAATAAATTTAAATGTGCTAGTTCAGATTGCACCAGAAATTTCCAATTATAGAATTCATATAAAAGACATTAACAAAATATTTTAAATAGTGCAGGTAGGTACTTTATCTTCTAGGCGTAATTGCAGGAACTAGTTTAGATAATGTAGCAATGCCCTTTGAAATAACTATGGCTCGACTATTTTCATCTCTATATGCCAATCTTCTAATACCATAAAATACTGCAAATATTGTTTTTTCACATTCTGAACAGTACATTGTTTTGCGAGAACCACTTTAAATAATAAATTATTGCTACGTTTGTGTTAAGGAGAATACAAGAGCTATTGTGACTCACTAGCACGTTTCGACATGTTGAAAGATATAAAATAACTAAACTTATTTTAGAAAAAATAGCAATCAACCATTTTGTGTTCAATCACATTGCACACAGTTTAGTAAAAAAATCATTTTGATCGATACATGCTTAGGAAAATTAGTTTATTGATTTTATATCTTTCAACATGTCTAAACGTGCGATTGAGAGTCACAGTAGCTCTTGTATTCGCCATAAGTATAATTATAGTAGGTATGTAAAATAATAGTACATATTTTATAAAATGTGTCGTCGTAAATTTGTATTAAGTGTAAGCTTATTATTACGTTGGTACCTACTCATAAAAGTAATTAATTTCGTGTAATCATAACTACTATAATATTTTACAACATACAAAGTATTGACTAGACTTGACTTGTACCCCAAGTCGTGAGTTTTTTTTGTTTTTGGTTTTCCGTATTGCGCGTGACCGCAGTTTTGTATGCAGACACAAGAGTTTTCAGCACGCCCGATAGAGGCGCTTATTGCTTCTCCGTTTAAAACTGCGGACTCGCAATACAAAGAACCTAAAACGAAAAAAACTTACGACTTAACAGACTTGGGTTACTACTGGTAATGTCAGATTTTATTGCAAGAAGTGTTCAAACTTAGACTAACTATTATGTAGGTACCTAATTATAAGAGAGTAATAATTTTTTTGTAATCATACCTTATAAGTTCTTATTTAACAATACACAAATACCCTGAAAATAATAGATTGTTTTTATCATAATTTGGACCACTGTTAGGTAAAACCGTCGTAGCTGCTATTGTTTAGTATACTTTAGGTGTTTAGAATTTAATTTCAGTAGCTATTTTCACAGCTATACTGCCATGCATTGTTACTACGAATAAGCCTTTGTTTCAGTAGGGAATTATTGTACTGCCAGTACCTATGTATCTAATACTCATTTGTGTTTCAAACATAAACTAGTTTACTGTAATATAAGAGTATGTTGGCAAACTAGTTTATTGGGGTAGCTAAATGACAATACCTACGATGGCATAATTACTTTTTTGGGAAATCAAATGAGTATTAGTTACTAGTACTAATACACTAGTAAGATACAATTTTATTTAAATGCAGGAGCTACTCTACTTCGTGAAAACAACTATACTTCCTTGTTAATATGACAGAGCCTTTGCTGCAGTAGCAGTTTTATTTAAATGTGGGAGCTACGCTACTTCGCGAAAACAACTATACTTCCTTTGTTAATATGACAGAGCCTTTGCTCCAGTAGCAGTTTTATTTAAATGCGGGAGCTACGCTACTTCGCGAAAACAACTATACTTCCTTGTTAATATGAATGAGCCTTTGTTTCAGTAGCTAACTCTCCTTTGCTAAAACAACTACACTTTCTTTGTTTATACATAAAAGCTTTTGATCAAGTAGCAATATTATTTAAATATAGGAGCTATATACTCATCTTCGCCAAAACAAATTATACTTTAATTGTTCATATGAAAAAGTTTTTGTTCGAGTAGCTTCTATATAACACAACTGTATTTTCTTTATAACTACGAATAAACCTTTGGTTCAGTAGCAAATGTGTTATTACATTATTTGCTAATATATTTATTAGCTACTGAACCAAGGGTATATTCGTAGTAAAAAAGAAAATACAGTTGTTTTATATGGAAGCTACTTGAACAAAGGCTTTTTTATATGAACAAAGGAAGTATAAATTGTTTTAGCAAAGTTGAGTAGCTCCTACGTTTAATTAATATTACTACTTGAATAAAAGATTTTATGTATAAACAAAGAAAGTGTAGTTGTTTTAACAAAGGACAGTTAGCTACTGGAGCAAAGGCTCTGTCATATTAACAAAGGAAGTATAGTTGTTTTCGCGAAGTAGCGTAGCTCCCGCATTTAAATAAAATTGCTACTGGAGCGAAGGCTCTGTCATATTAACAAAGGAAGTATAGTTGTTTACGCTAAGTAGCGTAGCTCCCGTATTTAAATAAAATTGCTACTGGAGCGAAGGCTCTGCCATATTAACAAAGGAAGTATAGTTATTTTCGCTAAGTAGCGTAGCTCCTGCATTTAAATAAAATTGCTGCTGGAGCAAAGGCTCTGTCATATTAACAAAGGAAATATAGTTGTTTTCGCTAAGTAGCGTAGCTCCCGCATTTAAATAAAATTGCTACTGGAGCGAAGGCTCTGTCATATTAACAAAGGAAGTATAGTTGTTTTCGCTAAGTAGCGTAGCTCCCTCATTTAAATAAAATTGCTGCTGGAGCAAAGGCTCTGTCATATCAACAAAGGAAGTATAGTTGTTTTCGCTAAGTAGCGTAGCTCCCGCATTTAAATAAAATTGCTACTGGAGCGAAGGCTCTGTCATATGAACAAAGGAAGTATAGTTGTTTACACTAAGTAGCGTAGCTCCCGCATTTACATAAAATTGCTACTGGAGCGAAGGCTCTGTCATATTAGCAAAGGAAGCATTGTTGTATTCGCGAAGTAGCGTAGCGTCTACATTTACATAACATTGCTACTGGAACGAAGGCTCTGTCATATTAACATAGGAAGCAATGTTGTTTTCGCAAAGTAGCGTAGCTCCTGCATTTACATAACATTGCTACTGGAACGAAGGCTCTGTCATATGAACAAAGGAAGTATAGTTGTTTACGCTAAGTAGCGTAGCTCCCGTATTTAAATAAAATTGCTACTGGAGCGAAGGCTCTGTCATATGAACAAAGGAAGTTTAGTTGTTTTCGCTAAGTAGCGTAGCTCCCGCATTTAAATAAAATTGCTACTGGAGCGAAGGCTCTGTCATATTAGCAAAGGAAGCATTGTTGTATTCGCGAAGTAGCGTAGCTCCTGCATTTACATAACATTGCTACTGGAACGAAGTCTCTTTCATATTAACAAAGCATTGTTGTTTTCACGATGTAGAGTAGCTCCTGCATTCAAATAACTTTGCTACTGTACATAATCATGAGTTGATTAAGTCCAACAACCTTAATACTGTGACTAAGCTTTAATGGTGGTTACAAAGGAAAATATTTAATTTAACAAAGTACAGCTGTTGCTCTTTTAAGTTAGTATTGTTATTACAGCAAAGTCACAGTTAAATGGGATTAGTTCCACAGACAAAAGACACATGGTTGTAGTATACAAACACACTTTATTGAAAAAATATTGTTGTGTTAACAATATACAAACATTGTTGTAGTATCAATGCATATATTTTGTTAAAGATATATTGTCGCAATGACAATTTACTTCTTGACAAAAGAAACATTGTTGTAGTATCAATACACATAATAATAATTGTTGTACTGAGATTTAACTTGACAAAAGAAACATTGTTGTAGTATCAATACATATATTTTTTGAATGAATGTTGTTGTTCTGACAACTTAATTCTTGACAATAAAAACATTGTTGCCCGGACTATACAATATGGTGGGCTCTCCCCCGTTAAAGTTTTATTGCTGGAGCCAACAATATTTTTTTCTGCGTGCATTGGTAAGCATCTCGTAGGGAGTGAAGAGTAGTTGAGCTCTTTGTGAAGGGCTCGTCCGGGGAATAACTACCCCCTTTTTCTGCCGTCTAACAGCGTTGCTGTGTTTCGGTTTGAAGGGTGTGTGCCTACTAAATTACACAGATAAGACACCATGTTGAAAGATATAAAATCACTGAAATTAATTATGAAAAATCGCAATAGATTAAGACACAAACTACCGGTAGCACATTTTAACATTTTGAAGATATAAAATGACTTTTCTCGGAAACTTTGTTGTATGCGTCTGCCATGACTACCTTCAGTAATTTTAAACCTGCAAGTGTTAAATGTGCGAGCGACCAGGACAGATTCTGGATTGGACAGATTCGAAATTTGGCAGATCGACAGAACGTCTCTGCAGTAGAAGGACAGATAAGCAAAATCCCGGAATAGCAAAATCCCAGATTAGCAGAAGGACAGATTTGCTTATAGGCAGAAGTACAGACCCACACAGAAAACAGAAATAAAATTGAATAGTTACGACGTGAATTGGACAGATTCTTGAATTCGACAGATTAAACATCTATGTTCAATGCACAATTGTTCTGTGTGGGGATCGAACCCAGGGCCTAAAGCGCAGAAGACAAAGCTACTACCAACTGAGCTGTGTGGCTATGTTCAATATTAGATCCTGGCTATTGTTTCAGCCATGCACTTTGAAAAATGGAAAAGATGGAGTATGCTGCACGGATTGTGAACTTGTTAACAATTCCAGGTATACCTTACTCTAACCAGCTTTGCCAGGAGAAGTCTTCCGGTTCGTTGCCATGCGAGAATCTTTTCTCCCTAGCTGAAGTGGACTGTATTAATAGACTTCTCAGATTTGTTTGATTCTTTATTTTTCCTGTAACTTGTTCGTTAAGTACACTTTATTTCACTGTATTACTTAAATTCCCTGAACATTTTTCACCTTGCACATAATATCTTTCACTGAATTTCACTGAATAACAATCGAGGCGAGGTGGTCGCTATTAATACAAATCAGGGCGATCGGCTGACCATTCAGAAGCCAGCTTCAACAACCAATCAGAGCTCACCTATTGCTATCCCTGTGTAACATTACATATTGCTATTATTGCTATCTCTGTCATAGTTCTTTGTAGTAGTTCTAAAACATTCTAACTTATTTCTAGCACTTTCTAGCCTATTCCTTAGCAAAAGGGTTTAATTTACTCATAATATACTAACTATTTACGTTATTTCCTAATCTAGCTCAGCGTCCTTAACACTAGCGATCCTCGGTTCTTTTATGTGTGGAGTGACACATAGAAGCAGAATTATATTTTAAACCGATTGAGCTGAAATTTTCCTTCCGACCGTTTCCGTAACAAATTTTGGTAACCATTTGCGAAAGCGGAAATATCATTCTTTACCCGCAACTTTTGTGTACACGTTTAGTTTGTATGACAATGCATGAAAGCTTGTTTTTAAAAAACAGTTTTTACTTTTAATTTATTTTTCTATTAGAGATGCTCATCTGGACAAGGGTGGCAATGGGTTTTTGTGGAAGACTGGACAGAAATCCTGGGACAGTAAGTTTCTAAATCTAGATGCCATTGTTTTACTGCCTACTCGTGGTAGATTGCCTCTACAGAAATAGTTCTGTTATTCCTACGCCTCACTTAGTTCGATTGGCACCACACTGGAGCTTTATTTTAAATTATTTTGTATATCTCTTGATCATACAAAGAACTGTAGGGACTAAGCCGTAAGATTATTGCCTGTTCTTCTGGGCTTGGTCGCGTGGTGAGTCTAGTCACCTAGCTTTAAGACATTTCAATCTGATCTTTGTGAGTTTGCTTTTGACCTGCTTTTCCAAATAGTCTATTCATCTTGTTCTCAGTTTACAAAATGAAAAACCAATTTCAGAATGCTTGGAGTATGCTCAAAAATACAAGTATTGTACAGGAAACAACCCAAAGAGTAGCGCCGAACGGTACGCGAGTTTAAATGGCAAATGTCACCATTACCTGTTGAGAAGCGAATTCATGTCCCCAGCAGGTGGTAGGGACGTTTACAGGGGAGAGTTTCCTCATATGGTAAGTCTTTGCATCTATTGTGGATTGTAATAACAACAACTGTACCTTACTTTAAAAAACTAGCGTTAAATTACCTATTAGCCGTAATTATGGCTAGATTGTAATATTATTAGAGTATATTATAAATTAAGAGATCTGAGGGGATCCCCTTGTATCAGTAGTCCGATAATTTAGTCTTATTATAGGACTGATGAGATTTTTTAGTCTCTTATGTCCGATGATGCTGATCAATACAGATCATCGGACTGCTGAGCCTTTTAGTCCGATATTCACACATTTTCTGATCAGCAATATCGGCCTGATGAGACTAAAAAGTCTCATCAGTCCTATCATAGGACTAAACCATCGGACTACTAATACTAGGGGATATCTGCCTTACCTGGGGATCAAAGTCGTGAAGCTGTTTTAATTTATTTAGTTTTCATATTCATCAAATAATAACGTACGCTATTAAAGAAAAACTATGGGTGGATTAGCAGTGTCTAAGCTTTTTGCGCCTATTTGAGGAATGCACAATTACAACTCCGAGTAGTGTCGTGTGATGGCCAGTCTCAAGTTGTTTTCGGGCGGCATCTGTCCACGAGTCGCGGTTAAGTGAAATTCAAACCAAGAGGCGCAAGCAGTAGTGCTTAGGACAGGATTTTAAATGGATTATGACTGCCCTGAGCCCTACCCTCTCAGGAGTGATATGGTAGATATCAGCGGTCCTGCGAATAAAATATATTGAACTGCAGGTCCCGTTTTAAAATTGTCATAGTAAAAATAGCAAGGGGTTGAAATGGGTAGCTGTACCCTAAATGTACCTTCAGTTTAAGGAGCGTTCCTTTTACATTTCTGCTTGCTTGCTGCAGGGGCTAAAAAAGTCATCTTCAAAAGTTTAAAATCAAGTTTTATCATTTTGTGATGGGGCAAAGTACTCTAGGTAATCCGAAACGCAGAACTCAGCGCTGGCAGACACAAATCGCAGTCACTTTAAAAGCTGCTTAGCTGAAGTAGAATTGGGCTGGTCATGTCTGCCGTATGCCTGTTGAGCTGTGGGCAATAACAGTCACTGATTGGCATCTTAACCAAGCGAGAAGGCGTCGCGGCCAACCATACTGGAGATGACGGGATTAGCTTGTTATTATCCTGACTGAAAGAATAGTGGGAGGCCTTTTTCAGCAGTGGGACTTAGAAGACTCATAATAATAATAGTTCTTTAATACTTTACATTGAGCTATACTGTCTTCCAGGCTCTACTTGGCTACAACGGCTCCACAACTCCTTCGCAATGGGTCTGCAGCGGCTCCCTCATCAGCGAGCGGTTCCTCCTGACTGCCGGCCACTGCATAGTCAGCAGAGAATTGTAAGTTTAATAACTACCGAGTCAAAAAGTGATTTTACTGTACTAATGAATTATCATCTTCCTGCTCTTGTCCTACTTTATGAAGTTTTTTCTCTCCACTTTCCTCTATCATCCGGTAGCTCAGTTGTCACTCCTTAACCATTTGATCTTTGGGCTGTACCAAATGAATTCACTGGAGGAGAGGCTAAATAATTTGTATTTGATCGACATGGGTGACACCTCTGGTATTCCTCCTCCTTCTCCTCACGTCGTTCTCCTCACTGCTGAGGATCGTGACCCCCTCCATGGATCACTTTGTCCTTTACAATTTTTCGCCATCTTGATCTGTTACCGGCGACCTGGATGGCTTCGTGGACCATCACATCTAGAGTAGTGCGGATTTGGTCTGACCAACGTATAGAGCTTTGGCTCTTGGTCACTTCGACTTTGTCAGTGATGACGAGTTTTTCCAGATTTTCACCTCGTTTTCTGGCTATATGGCCGAAATACTCAAGGACTCACTGGAGGCAGATGGATGACAAACTAGTAGTCAGACAACTGAACTGAACGAAGACCAAGCTTGGAAACAGTATCCAGTATATTTGTGTGGGACGCATTTGACCAGCAGTGGACTTCTTTAGGCGATGATGACCATGCGTTGCGGTGACTGTTCAATAACAGTAAGATTTATGCGATTTTGATTTTTGATTTATCCGTAGCCATCCTAAAATAATCTTAAGTTAGTTCCTAGTAAAGATCTGATCGACAATCGTTGGAGCAAACGAATACTTGAGTGAAGACCGCGTGTAGGTAAGCGTAGTGTGGGACGCCCTCCCACGAGGTGGGGCGGCGATCTGCGAAATGTAGCTGCCAAACATTGGATGAGAAGAGCCGAAGACCGGGCTCAGTGGCACGTCTTGGGAGAGACCTACGTCCAGCAGTGGACGAACGTAGGTTGATGATGATGATGATGATGATGAAAGATCTGAGGGGATGTCTAGCGCGCCTGGGTGTGTGTGTGTTCATTGATTTTGATTGGAATTCCAGTGGCCCAGTGACTGAGACAGCCTTTGGCTTGCTCAGGCGAACAGACCCAGCAGACGATTGGCACAAATACAAGATCAAGCGGGCGATCCCCCACCCTCAATACAAACCACCTTTAAAGTACCACGACATTGCGCTATTGGAGACAGAGAAACCGTATGTACCTTTGATTATACAACGTGTAACATAATACCCCTATAACCCCGGAAGCAGGATATTCCACAGGTCATGGCGAACACCTGTAGTTATAAGACTTTTGAAATTTCGAAGTTTTTCATACATGACATGTCTCTTAAACTTTCCTCCAGAGTGGTATTCATAGATTTTTTGACAATTCCAGAGTGGTATTCATAGATAACCTCATCCTGCCAGCCTGTCTCCCTGCCAACGAGAACCAGGTAGATTACGGGGCTCCTGATATCACAGCCACTGGCTGGGGGAGACTTGGCTACATGAAGGGGCTGGCTGACACCTTGCAGACGGTAAAGCTTTGCTAGTGGTAACGGCCCCGCGTTCCGATCTTAAGGTCAAAGTTCAAAACCGGTCGGGCACCAATGAGTTTTCATATTTAAAAATGTATGTGCACAGTGCCAGTACTCTCAAACGGTGAAAGATAACATCGTGAGGAAACAGGCATGTTGTAGAACCTAAAAAGTTCTAAAACATGTGTCAAGTGTTCGAAAGGAGCCTCTTTGAGCCACAGTTAAAATCCTTCACCACACTGTTTCAAAAGAACTAGTCACTCGCTAAGAAGAAAGAGACCAATTTTGCAGCATCTCGCTGAGGCAGGGCTTGTTTGTCGTATCTGGCATATGGAGGACTAACTCTGTAGGTTGCAAGAACACATAATAATATGTTAACTGGCATATATACGAGTATTTTCATTATTCAAAACTTCAGGTTTACCTGGACAAATTTACGGATAAAGAGTGCAGTGAGATGTATCCAACTCACCGTCACCAGCCCACAGGCCTGAACACCTCCACGCAAATGTGCTATGGCCATAGAACCATGGTCAGAGACACTTGTAGGGTCAGTATACATTTTCCTTCTTAGCGAGGTTTTGAATGGGTACTACGGACAAGCAGATGACGCACTCCAAAGCACGAAGTCACACACGATATGAACCTACGACAGACTTCCCTGTGTCCATCAACTTGAGGCGTACAGATGTTAAGCCTCATGTGCCTGTAATTTCACCGGCAACCACACTCTTCAAACCGAAACACAGCGTTGCTGCTTGGCGGCAGAAAAAGGTGTGGTGGTAGTACTTCCCCGGACGAACCTCACACAAAGAGCTTTATCTATTGCTCTCAGATATTTCGACGAATGAACCTTAGCACCTTTTTATGTATTTAATTTCCTCCAGGGTGACAGTGGAGGGCCCTTGCAGCAGGACACTGGCAACCCTCGGTGCATGCATACCCTCATCGGCGTGACATCATACGGACGTGAATGCGGCTTTGAAGGAGGCGCTGGAGTCTACACTAAGGTCGCTAGATACCTGCCCTGGATCGAAAGCGTGGTCTGGCCTACCATCCCCGACCCTCAGATCTGGCCTGCTGATCCAAAAGACCCTGGCGTTAATGCCAAACCTCAACTGTCGCCTTCTGGTAAAAATAAATTTGGTGCTAATGCCAAGCCTCAGGTCCAGGTGGATCCAAAGAATCCTGACAGGATCATCTGGACATAGGCTTGTACGGAGAGTAAATCCAATTGAAAGGATGCTGGTGTAAAGATGCGATCTGGATTCGGGCGAAGACAAGAGCTAATGTGACTCTCGCTCGCACGTTTCGACATGTTGAAAGATACAAAATCACTAATTTCATTTTCGAAAAATCGCATCCGTTTAGTAAAAATTTCATTTTTGTTGATAAGTTTAATTAGGTATAATTAATTTGTATAACTTAAAGTTTAAGGTATTATATGGCTTATTAAAACTATATTATTATTTTTATTATTATTATATTATTATTTTTGCTCCTCGCCAATTTATCGTGATATACCGCCTAGGCGAAGACACACACAGGAATATTCACACAGGAATATACACAGGAATATACACACCTACAAAAGTGTTTGCAGAACAGTACGTGGAGACTCATGAGTACCTACGTTCCATAGAGGCGCTTATCAATGGCTCTATACACCAACAGTCTGACAATTCAGAAAAACGAGAAACAAGAGTCAGACTTCGGGTAGGTTAGGTTAGTTTTTTAGATCATAGACACGCAGAGGGTACCCCATGAGGTTCTAAAGTGGTATAAAAAAGATTGGAGTCAGACCCAAAAAGACAGAAGTCCCAAACCCAAAAAGATAGAAGTCCCAAACCCAAAAAGATAGGAGTCTCAGACCCAAAAAGATAGACCAGACCTATAGCTGTGGCATATGGTCCATCTGATGTTAAGTGGTAAATACAACCTACAAAAAACAAAACAAAAAAGGTTGCCACACAATCAGGCCATTTTTTTAATTCAGTTTCTTTATAAATAAAACACAACTACATAGGTAAATGCTGTTTATTTAACTGAACTATAATTAACTTATTTAAGGCCACACGATGCTCTCAATCCAGGGCAGGTAGCTCGCCACTCGCGTGTAGATTCCGGGGATGCCTACGAACCCGCACCCCTGCCCGAATGACGTCACGCCCACCAGTGTGTACATGCAGACTATCTTCTTGTTCTTCACTTGGAGAGGACCACCGCTGTCTCCCTGTAGATACATCATGTTATTTTATTTTGTAATTTTTTTTGATTTAATAAATTTAGCTGATGGAACAAGCAGATGGCCCATGATGTTAGGTGGTATCCATCACCTTTAAGACATTGCATCGTAAGTCACGCACGATAGGAACGTGCCCTACGATGCACTGCCCTGCGTCCATCAACTTGAGGCTCAGATGTTAAGCCTCATGTGCCTGTAATTTCACCGGCAACCACAACCTCACCCGAAACCCAGCGTTGCTTGTCGGCAGAAATATGGTAGTGCTTCCCCGGACGAGCCACACACAAAGAGCTCTACTAGGTACTCTAAAACACACACTTCCTACCTTTATAATTATAACTAGCGGCCTGTCCCAGCTTCGCATGGGTGGTCATACATTTTTTGAACATTTAAGGATAAACTTAGACGGTGGGTTCGAGCCTCGCGTCTACTTAATTTCATACATTTGCACGTCCTTCTCCCTGAGTGAGTGAAATCGCACCCAGTGCGTGACCCGTGGACCCGTTAACATTTTTTATTTCGTCATATCTTTTTTTGAACGGAATGACCGATTTGAAAAATTTAAGAAGTAATCTATAGGTATTGACACCGTCTTATTTATGAAATGATTTATTTGGATAAAGGTTAATACCAAGGTACAAATAAAGACCCTTTTCAATAATTTTTTTATAATAAAAGAACACTTATTGTGACATAACTATAATAGTTAGACATATGCTGTTGTGACATTTTTTGTAGATGATGACGTGTTCTACAAAATCGTAGTACATTATTTTGTTCTATCATCAATAGTTTTCGCAGCGCACGCGATGTAAGGTTTTTGTTTTCCATCTTGGGTTACATTATTGGAGTTTTATTAAGGATCCCTGATTTTTTTGAAAATATAATATAGCCTATGTTACTCAAGGATAATGTAGGATTTTTGAAATCGGACCAGTAGTTTTTGAGCCTATTCGTTATACATACAAAACAACAAAAATACAAATCTTTCCTCTTAAAATATTAGTGTAGAAGTGTAGATGTAGATTATGTACTAACCTGGCAGGCGTCCTTAGGCAGCGTCCTGTCTCCGTAGCAGACCTGGGTGGTTCCATTGACTCCTTCCAAGAGGTGACGATTCGATTCGTATTTGGAGAAGCATTCGCTGTTCGGGAACTTGGTCAAAACCACCTGAATCACGACAACAATACGATTAAGATAGTCTGAAAACTGTATTGTACACTGCAAGAATATTTGAATGAATGAACACACATAAAAACATACACAGAGAAAAACGACTGACACAGATAAAAACAAGAAATTAAAAAGAACTTACAACTAAATATAACTTTAAGGAAACTATACATCATCTTCCTGCACTTATCCCACGCTGCATGAGGTCGGCACAATAGGTTTCCTTCTTCCACTCTCCTCTATCATTCGTCATCTCGATGCTCACTCCTTTCTTACTCATGTCAACATTCACACAGTCCAGCCATCTTTTCTTTGGCCTGCCTCTCCTTCTAAAACCATCCACATCCATGTCTAACACTCTTACTCTTAATATGACTTTGTTCCTTCCTCATGACATGCCCATACCACGCTAACCTATTGCTCCTCAACTTATCCGTCACAGGCGCTACTTTCAAACTTCCTCTAATAATTCCTTATTTTATCCATCCTTGTCACACTGCACATCCATCTCAACATTCGCATAACAAGGAAACTATACATATAAAAAAATAATATAAGGAAACTGTACATAAAAAGAAAAAATAAAGTGGATGAAAAAAAATAATTTAAATAAAAAGTAAGTTGTGCCAGCAAGTTGCCCAGCGTCTGTGGGTCAAATTTGGTCCCACCTCAGCTTATATCCACTCCATTTAGCACATTAAAACATAAATAATGTTAAAAAAATAAGGTGGAGTAGGTACAATGGGCGTTTTATCGCTGAGAGGGATCTCTTCCAGACAACATGTCACAACATGCGAGCGAGAGGTACATTAGCTCTTGTCTTCGCCCTAAGGGCAGTGGCGTAGCGAGGTGGACAAGGGAAAGAATGTGTGGGTGCATAGAGAAATGATCGATTGAAATGGGCATTGAGAAAGTATCTTGTGTGCAGGCTCAAGGTTATCTAGCTTCGGGAGCTGGCTGACCCTCTCTTTTCAAAGCTTAGGTTAGAGGGCCCCCTGAGCTCCGGGGCCCTGCACTGCACCACTTGGCCCTACGATAGCTACGCCACTGCCTAAAGGCTAACTTTAACGTCATTATTGTTTTTGAGAGCACTGGTGGTCCAGTGGTAGCGGCCCTGCCTTCCGATCCTAAGGTCGTGGGTTCGAACCGGTCGTGCACCAATGAGTTTTTCTGTTCAAAAATGTATGTGCCCAATGCCAGTACTCTCAAACGGTGAAGGAAAATATCGTGAGGGAACCGGCATGTCGTGGAACCTAAAAAGTTCTATAACATGTGTCAAGTGCTCGAAAGGAGCCTCTTGAGGCGCACTTAAAATCCTTTCACCACACTGTTTCGGAAGAAACAAGTGACACGCCGCTCCATCGGTCTTCTCTGAGGTCTCACCTTCTGTAGTATCTCCGCGTTGGAGTTCTGAGAGTTGTAGACGGTAGTCCCCCAGCCGGTGGCAGACGCTCGGCTCTCGTCCACATTATCACCAGTGTGCAGACAGGCGGGGACCAGTGTGTCTGAGAGTGGGACACTGGAATATACAACGCTATTGTTTTATTTCAAACGAAATGTTGTCACAGCTCTGGTCCCCAGATATAATAAAAAATATACTCAATACTCAATACAAGGTGTTCCTTAAGTTGTGTATACAAGGTGTTCCATAAGTTGTGTATACAAGGTGTTCCATAAGTTGTGTATATAAACTTCAGGGGGCTAAAGTACCCATCAATATGAACAACTTTATCTAAGGAACCAACACTGTGAACGCGAAAAAAAAAACAGCTGTTTCATACAAAAGTTCAATACCTACCAGGCTAAAATGTATGAAACAGCTGTTTTTTTTTTCGCGTTCACAGTGTTGGTTCCTTAGAAAAAGTTGTTCATATTGATGGGTACTTTAGCCCCCTGTAGTTTATATACACAACTTAAGGAACACCTTGTATATTTATTGCTTACACATGGTTTGGTTAGGTACATACATAGTTGTTGGGTGTTAGTAAGTATCACATGGACCCTGCATAGGGTATGGCAGCATGGAGGCAGGCCGAGGTTTTCAATTTACTAGTAGGTTCATAGGTATAGTCTTGCTTAATAAATACCTTTTATATTTTTGTCGGGTCACCAATTTCTTTCGAAACCGTGTGGTGAAAGGATTTTAAGTGCGTCTCAAAGAAGCTTCTTACGAGCACTTGACACATTTTGGAACTTTTTAGGTTTACGACATGAGGCTTAACAACTGTATGCCTCAAGTTGATGGACGCAGGGCAGTGCATCGTAGGGCACGTTCCTAACGTGCGTGACTTACGAGGCAATGCTTTATAGGTGATGGTTACCACTCAACATCAGGTAGGCCATTTGCTTGTTCCATCAGCGAGTTGTATAAAAAAAAAGCTTATTTCCTCACGATGTTTTCCTTCACCATTTGAGAGCAAACCTATTTTCACTCTTTTCCAAAATCACCCTCAGTCGCTTACGCACTTTTCTACAGAAGTCATGTAACTCGTAAAAAATGGTTCCTGGCCCTGTAAGTCCTATATAGAGGTAGATAGAGAGGTGGTTTTTTTAGCGATAGCATCTAAGAGAACCTTCAACTTCAATGCCGGATACTAGCTCTCTGCCCAGCTCCTGCAGGGCTGCCGTGGTACGTGGCAGGGGACTGGTATTGATAGTAGGGAAAGTTCAACTTCAATGCCGGGTACTCACTCTCTGCCCAGCTCCTGCAGGGCTGCCGTGGTACGTGGCAGGGGACTGGTATTGATAGTAGGGAAAGTTCAACTTCAATGCCGGGTACTCACTCTCTGTCCAGCTGCAGCAGCGCTATGTCGTTGTACTTGACGGGAGACTGGTACTGTTTGTGTTTGATAATGCGCTTGATGCCGTATCGGTTGTTAGGGCTATCTTCATTTCGCCGCAGGATCCCTACCAGGGCGTGGCTCACGGCATTTTGTCTAGAAATTAACAGAATCAGAAGAATCTTTATTGTAACCTGTTGAAAGTATGAGGTATTTATAAAAAGTACAAACAGGCAGCCCTATCCGGATAACTTATCAAATTATGTGATGGAACAAGCTGGCCCACGGTAGGAACCAAGCCGTAAGTTTGTTGGCTGTTCTTCTAGGCTTTGGTCGCGTGGAACTGGCACCTAGAGTCACCTAGCTTTAAGACGTTTCAAAGTTATCCTAGTGATTGAACTGAATAAATACCTTTTGACTTTGACTTTGACTTTGACCAACTGGTCTTCTTCTTGTCCTGTCACTAGTACTTTCGAAACAGTGATCAAGGATTTTCAGCGCGTCTCAAAGAGTCTCCACATGACACTGTTTTAGAACTTTTAGGTTCTACGACATGCTACATGTAGTGTCTCTTGTGTCTGGGTCACCAAAAACGTTAGATCTACGTTGGGTACCTTGGTCATGCTTCGGCTAAT
Source organism: Chloroclysta siterata (assembly GCA_932294275.1). Lineage (NCBI taxonomy): Eukaryota > Metazoa > Arthropoda > Insecta > Lepidoptera > Geometridae > Chloroclysta > Chloroclysta siterata. The sequence continues at coordinate 561,485 of OW028595.1, read as the reverse complement.
GTCAGTACTCTAAAAAACTGTGAAGGAAAACATCGTGAGGAAACCGGCATGTCGTAGAACCTAAAAAGTTCTATAACATGTGTCAAGTGCTCGAAAGGAGCCTCTTGAGGCGCACTTGTTTTTGGAATGTACAAACAAAGTCCTTTCATATGACACGTAACTTGATATATTATTTGTGTAATTTATGTCCCCTTATGAAATCCAATAACTTAATAACCCCAAGTCCGATTTAACTCATACACTTACCAGTAAATTTATCAAGTACAAGCTATCGACTTACCAAATTTTATGCAGATTAGGAGTAGTAGAGCTCTTTGTGTGTGGCTCGTCCTAGTCTAACACCACGCCTTTCTGCCGCCAAGCAGCAACACTGTGTTTCCGTTTGAAGAGTGTGGTTGCCGGTGTAATTACAGGCACATGAGGCTTAACATCTGTATGCCTCAAGTTGATGGACGCAGGGCAGTGCATCGTAGGGCACGTTCCTATCGTGCGCGACTTGCGAGGCAATACTTTGTTATAGGTGATGGTTACTTATCATCAAGTGGGCCATCTGCTTGTTCCAACAGCTAGTTGTATAAAAAAAAGATTAGATTAACGGTTTGAAAGTTAAGGCCCGATACTCACAATCTGTTGGAGATGCAGTGTCCAGCGGTCAGCACGAACTTCTCGCTGATGAGAGCGCCGCCGCACTCCCAGTCTATCTTGTTCTGGTCGTCTATATAGCCCAGTAACACCTGCATATTTATTTAAATAAAGTTCTCCGTCATACGAAACAGACATACAGCCGGTTTCTGAAAGCCTGATCAAAACGAATCGGATGTTAAGTCACTCGCCATTTAGGGCCGGTTTCACCATGCTCTGTTAGTTACTAATCAAGGATTAAAAGACCGTTAAATCTAACCTTAGCTGTCAAACGCGTACATTTTGACATATTTAACGGCCCTTTAATCCTTTGTTAATCTAACAGAGCATGGTGAAACCGGCCTTTAAGATATTACACCGCATTAGATAGAGATAGCAAGTGACTTGACATGCGATTAGTTTTGATCGGGCTTTCAGAAACCGGCCGTTTGTATAACAATAGAGATGAAAAAAGTAAGAAAGAGTAGTAAAGCTCTATTCTTCTTGCAACATAACTAATAATAAAAATGCAATGCGTCATGTCAAACGTCAATTACAGACTGTCATGGCTGCTCTAGAAGTGTTCCTATTGTAAAAAATTCGACCAGATAAACATTTGGTTACTGCAACTTAATTAGCTTACAAATTAATAAAATTTAATTTTTAGGGCAATCTTCTATTTTTTTCCAATTTTTGTACGTGGTGTACATAGACCCAGAATGAAATATGTCCATTAAGGCGAAGACAAGAGCTAATGTGACTCTCGCTCGCACTATTCGACATATTGAAAGATAGAAAATCACTAAACTAAATCACTTTGATCGATACATGTTTTCCTACTCAAAAGTTTGCTTTACTAGTTTTTGTACATAAGCAAACTTTTAAGCAGGAAAACTTGTATCGATCAAAATGAATTTTTTACTAAACTGTGTGCAATTTGATTGCACACAAAATGGTTGATTGCGATTTTTCGAAAATGGGTTTAGTGATTTTATATCTTTTAACATGTCGAAACGTGCGAGCGAGAAGTTGTTTAATAGTTGTCAGCCCCTTAAGAAGAGGTCCTCACCATATGCGGGAACTCGTACTGCGCCGCGGCGATGCCTCCCAGGATCAGCTCGTCCGCGTTGTGATGGCAGCGGTTGATGCGCGCCATCTCGCCGGTCAGAGCAACGCCCTTCTCGCAAGGAAACACGTACTTCTCCTGGTATTCTATGCACTCTGGAATAATTTATTTCACATTTAAGAGGTTGACAACCGTTAATGCGAAGACAAGAGAAAGAGCCAATTCAGACTAGCGTTTTATACGCGCGTATGAGCTCGTTTTTGGAAGCGCATGTAGGCGCGTATAGGCGCGCCTTTTGTCACACGCTCGACTCGTACGAGCGTTGACGCGCTTCTAAGCTCGTATAAGGGCCTACGCAGACCGGGACGTCATGGCAAGGGATTTTGCCGTGAGTCAGCGCACACCGGCTGCTTAGATACCGCGGCATACCAGCATTTTACCACGGCATGCCACGGCGTGCCGCGGCATTCCAGCACTTTGCCACGGCATGCCCCGGCATGCCCCGGGGTGCCGCGGCATGACAAAGCACGCCTCAGCGACTCCTGCTGCCTGCAGTCTTCAGTTGCGTTTGATTGAGTGTTGGTGTGCCTCAGTTTTACAATGGTAGATTGGGATTTAGTGTTGATATCGATTATTGCAGATGAAGAAGAAAGTGCACAGGCTAATAATAGGAATAGAAGAAGATTTTGGGTTGATAATTTATGGAAAGAAAGGGAATCAAAGGGTGAATTCAATAATTTATTTAATGACTTAAAATACGACGTGCAAAAATTTTATGACTATCATAGAATGGATTATGAGAAATTTCAAGCACTGTTGAATATATGTCGACCATATATCGAAAAACAGAGGACCAATTTTCGCAACCCCATTGAAGCCGATCAAAGATTATCCTTGTGTTTGAGGTGGGCAGTTAAATGATTGTATAAGTTTAATATTTTCTTCTTTTATTTAATTAAAAAAACATTTTTTTTTGCCAAATACAATCATGAATTGTAGACACATAATAACGATTTTTATGTTTTTGCACTGATAAATCTTCTCACTGATAATTCCTGGATCTTTATTTCTTTTTACTTAATTTAGAGTACCTACTAGTTTAGATTAGTTTCGTATTCAGAAACTGCAGTTTTGTAGCCAGACCCTGAAGCAGCTTCATAGCCAGGGCCCGAGGCGGTTTCATAACCAGACCGTGAAGCAGGTTCATAGCCAGAACCTGAGGTGGTTCCAAAGCCAGACCCCGAAGCTGCTTCATAACCAGAGCCTGAGGCAGTTCCAAAGTCAGACCCCGAAGCTGCTTCATAGCCAGATCTTGAGGTGGTTTCATAGCCAGATCTTGAGGTGGTTTCATAGCCAGATCCTGATACAGCTTCATAGCCCAAGCCTGCCGCGGTTCCACAGCCAGATCTTGAAGTAAAAGCGGTACGGCATGGTCGTTGATGTTGCAAATTGGTAGAGACATCTTCAGATGTTGGAGCTGGAGTTCCCTCTATGTAGTTTAATTCGGCGTCAGTTACCATATTAAATATTTGTCTCTTTATTCGGACCTGCTCTCTTTTTGGTAGCTTTTTTACTGTGGCAGCCATTGTTTGAAAGAACGAATCAATGGCGTCCACCTCCTTTTTCGATTCAATATATTTATTTAGTATTTCAGCAGTTGTTGTAGGTTCTGGTATTATTGAGGAATGGTGTGAATCATTGGTCATTCGCGAAACTGAACGTTCATCGCTATCAACGACAGCGGATTCTGCAAAAGAAGTCTGCGTATCCTCTGAAGAGGAGTCCAAATTCGAGGTTTGTTTTCTGTGCTGAATGAATTTTTTCAAAAACTCCAGCTCTTTTTCAAACTTGATAGGGCGTCGCTTTGTGTACGGGTCACCACTCTTTGTTTTTCTGTTATTCAGAGCTTTCCTAAAATTATTACGTATATTACTCCATATTTTCTGACATTCTTCACCTAAAACAAAACATAAGCAGGTAAAATGGTATAGAATCAGAATAAGTAGGTAATGGGAAAAGGCCTTAGATAGTGACTAGGTGACTAGGTTAGCACCAGCTATGTTTATGGGATTATATTGAGCTAATTTTTTTTCTAAGTAAAAATTACCACTGGCTTTACGGTGAAGGAAAATATCGTGAGGAATTCATAATTATATATAAATAAATATATCGTATTATTTAATTGACTTTGTTTAACTGTACCCTGTCTTTCACTCTGCCTCACTTACCCCTCTTTATATTATCTTTCAGATTTTTGATCACGGGAAGTAGCTTCAAGTCTCTAGGTTACAGCTATCGTATGGGGTTTAGTACAGTGCGCTCTATAGTACATGAAACTTGCCAAGTCATTTGGAATGTCCTAAGGCCTAGTGTTATGCCAAAACCAACAAGGGAAAAATGGACGCGAATCGCGATGGAATTTGATGAAAAATGGAATTTCCCGAACTGCATCGGTGCAATAGATGGTAAACATTTTAGGATAAGGGCACCTCGCAATAGTGGAAGTCTCTACATGAACTATAAAAAGTTTTTTAGTATCGTGCTACTAGCGGTTGTGGATGCAAATTATAAATTTGTGATTGCAGATGTAGGATCATATGGACGAAATAGTGATGGAGGTATAATGCAAAACTCAATATTTGGAAAAAAATTGACTTCTAATGCCCTCGATATTCCCCCAAAAAAACGTTTACCGAGGACAGATCTTGAGTTGCCCTATGTTTTTATAGCAGACGAGGCTTTTCCGTTAACCACAAACATTATGAGACCATTTAGTAGCGACCGATTGACAGATGAAGCAATGAAAATATACAATTATCGTTTGAGTAGAGCCAGGCGTATCGTCGAAAATGCATTTGGTATACTTCAAGAACGTTTCGAATTATGTCAAAAAGGAATTCAGGTTCAACCAAAATATATTGATAATATCATTTTAGCATGTACTTGCTTACACAATTTCATCATAGGTGGTACAAGCACAGAAAGTCAAAGTATAGCAAGTGTAAGCATTAATTTAGAAAACGATAATAATATGAACAATGCATTAGATGGTACGACAGTACGGGAGATGTTTAAAGATTACTTTAACTCTGATGAGGGCTCGATTCCATGGCAAAACGATATTGTAAATAGACATTAATACCGTGTGAAGTATTAAAATATAATTATATTGCAAAAATATTTACCTGTTTTATTCATTTCTGTCCCAATTATTCTCCACGCATTGTTCTTCATTTGAGTGTTCATATAATGTTTTGATGACATATTATATAAATAATCATAGGCTTGAACTAATGTTATTAATTTTTCCTCCATGTTGGAATAAAAAACGTAAAAAACTGGTCTCCGAAAAAAACACGTAGGTACACAGTCGTCAAAGACGCGGGCGCAAATGGATGGTCAATGGTGTGCATTCCCCGCTTCTCTACCCCCACCGCCGCACCCCGCAGTATATTACTACGAGCGCTGGAGTCCGTGTCATGCCGTTGCCTACCGCAGTATGCCGCGGCATCCCGCCACGGGAGCCTGTGACGAGCGCCGGAGTCCGTGTCATGCCGTTGCCTACCGCAGTATGCCGCGGCATCCCGCCACGGGAGCCTGTGGCGTGTCTTTTCGATTAAATCCCTTTCAATGCCACGGCATCATTTTAAAGCATAGCAATTTATGTCGTATTTCTGTAACAGTACGGTTGAATGTCCATTAGTAAAAATTAAAATCCCTTGCCATTCCGTCCAGGTCTGCGTAGGCCTGTCGTCGACGGCGAATAAGTAACGCAAATAGTAATGTTTCTTCGTCAGAATCCATGTTGATACTGACACGACACCACCGGTTCGAGCGAACACGCCGAAATATGCCCGTTTACGCGAGTATGGTTTTTAGAAGCGCGTAATGTAGCGCGTATGCTGAAACGACCGTATACGCGCAAAAAAATATGCTAGTCTGTGACGCTCGCACGTTTCGACATGTTGAAAGATATAAAATCACTAAACTCAGTTTGGAAAAATCGCAATCAACCATTTTGTGTGCAATCACATTGCACACAGTTTAGTAAAAATTTCATTTTGATCGATACAAGGAGTCGAGTAATTAGTCTTACGTGACACAATTTGCTTCATCAGCTATAGTTTTTGAAACCTGGAAGTCTCGGTACCCCACGAACATCGGGTCTCGACCATTTAAAATAACGGTAGGAACCACGCCGTAAGTTTGTTGCCTGTTCTTGAAGGCCTGATTTCGTGGAACTGGCACTTAGATTCACCTAGCTTTAAGACGTTTCAAAGTGATCCTTCTAATTCAAATTCATGATGGGGGAATGAGATCTGCACTGACGTCCCGCAGTGGGGTGTATTGTGCATTATCCCCCTGCTAACCTCAACCCAGCCAGCCCAGCTCCTTAAAGTAGCGGAGCAGGACTTTGGGTTGGTGGCAGCAATGTTCCAGCATCCCGATGATGATGTGGACACAGGGGAGCAAGACTCGATCAGCTCCTGCAGCCCCGTTTTGGATCTGGCTTCGTTTGTGGCAGAGCAATGCAGTACTACATGCTCTACAGTTTCTTTTTCCCGTAAGCCGCGACAGAGGTCACTTTCTGTCGCCCCCGTCTTGAGAAGATGGTAATTGAGGTCACGTGACCCGTGATGATGCCCACCATCTTTAGGTCTTCGCGTTTCATCTTTATCACGTTGTTTGTTAAACGTCTGTTTGTTGCAGGAAGCATTGTTTTCGTATGTTTGCAGTCTGATCTGCACTCATTCATTTGAATTACATACGTGATCCTTGTAATTCAAATGATACCTTTTGACTTTGACTGAAAAACTACGGCTGAACTACGACTGAAACTCGTCCGACCTCGAAGACGTCTCCTTTCCATCACAGGGAGACGTACGGCTCAGTACCACCCATATCTGGTAAATATTCCACCCATTCGCACTAAGCGCTTTGCTTCTACATTTATTATGCGAACTGCCAAAGAGTGGAACTCATTGCCGTCGTCTGTCTTTCCTGATCACTACAACTTGGGTCTCTTCAAGGCAAGAGTGAATAGGTGTCTTCTAGACCGTTCTGCTCCATCGTTGGCTACATCGTCGCTTACTATCAGTGAGATTGTGGCCAAAGGACAGTCTATTCATTATAAAAAACGTCTCGGCGGGCACTAGTCGCCCGGCGCGAGCGCTAGCTAGATTTTGCCAATTTTTCTTCTCAGAGATTAATAATAACGAAATTATCATTTTCTTTTACTCAGCGCTAGTAAATATTAAGCCCTATTTTTTGATATAACTTTGACATTATTTCAAGAAAAAATCTCTTAACACGTTTAAAATATCGATTTAGTGTCACAAGATTTATAATGATTGTTATTGCCAACAAATTGATTTTTCTGATCATTATTCCGACTTTGACGCTAGAAGGAGTAACTGAGTAAAAACTTAGGCCAAGACCTGCATATTTAAAGACTTACTATCCCAGGCCTTCTGTCCAGTCGGCTTAGCGGTCATTTTGGGAGGTATGGGGTCACAGCCACCACTTCCCTGCTTGTTCTCCGTGTCCTCGTACACGTACTCTTGGGGCATGTACTCCGTGGTAGTGGTCACTGATGACCTGGAAACAAAGATGAAGAAAACTGAAGCTCAACTGCAGAGTAGTAGAGCTCTTTGTGTGTGGCTCGTCCGGGAAGTACTACCACCACGCCTTTTTCTGCGCCAAGCAACAACGCTGTGTTTCGGTTTGAAGAGTGTGGTTGCCGGTGTAATTACAGGCACATGTAGCTTAACATCTATATACCTCAAGTTGATGGACGCAGGGCAATGCAACGTAGGGCACGTTCCTATCGTGCGTGACTTACGAGGCAGTGCTTTGTTATAGGTGTTGGTTAACTAATTACAAGAATACAACTAAAATTAAAATACAATACAAATTATATCAGCAATGCTCAAATTAAAATTTTAATCTACACTATCTATACTTCTACACGATTATTATAAAGAGGAAAGATTTGTATTTTTGTTGTTTTGTATATAACGAATAGGCTCAAAAACTACTGGTCCAATTTCAAAAATTCTTTCACTATTAGAATGCTACATTATCCCTGAGTTACCATAGGCTAATAATATTTTCAAAAAATCAGGGATCCTCACTAAAACTACAATAATGTAACCCAAGGTGGAAAAAATAATCCAAATTAAATGCCGCCGCTAGAAAAGGCTCTTTATTTGTACCTTAGTATTAGTTCTTATCCAAATAAATAATTTTATATTCAAGATTGTTTCAATACCTGTAGATAACTTTTTGAATTATTGAAATCGGACATTCCTTTCAAAAAATATTACGAATTAAAGAAATTTAGTTCGCTTTAAAAATATCATGGAACGCGCGGGGCCACGCGTTCTCACTCACTCAGGGAGACGGGCGTGCATACATTTGCACGCCCGTGAAATAAGTAGACGCGAGACTCGAACCTACGGTCTAAGTTTATCCTAAAATGTAAAAAAAATTATATCCACCCATGCGAAGCTGGGACAGGCCGCTAGTAAAATATAAATTCGTTCAGCTTACAAATAGTGTCAGATGAGGAGTAATAGGTTAGCGTGGTATGGGCATGTTATGCGAAGGGAAGAATGTCATGTAACGAGAAGAATGTGGATATAGGAGTAGAGGCAGGCCAAAGAAAAGATGGATGGACTGTGTGGAAGATGACATGAGTAAGAAAGGAGTGGCTGCTGAGATGACGGCTGATAGAGGAGAGAGGAGGGAAGAAACCTGTTGTGCCGACTCCACATGAAGTGAGATAAGGGCAGGAAAATGATGATGAAGTTATTAAAATATAATAAAAAAAAACAATACTAACCTTCGGGTGGTAGTGAGCACCGACGGTCTGCGTGTGGTAGCCGTTTCTATCCTACAGCACACTATCACGTCCTGGTTATCGAAACCACATGTCTGCAACAAAGCAATTTTATGAGCATATAATTTATAACATACTAGTGGTTCGCCCCGAACTGAGATCTCGTGATGCGAACCGACGGACGCACCAAAACTTTGAGTAGGTGGTAGTCAGAGGCAAGTCCAAACATTATGTTTGGACTTTTTTCTGACTACCGCCTACTAACTTGGTACGGTAACCAAGTTTCAACTCTATTGGCCTATTTATTGAAGAGTTCCGTTGAACAGACCTTGGCTCCATCATCAGACCTGGGCGTTGTCACCATTTTATGAGAACTAAGTACCTCCTTAATTTATTTCAAGAAAAAAATATAAGAAAATTCAAAGGAACTAAGCGACCAGTAGAAAAACCTTGATGCCAACGAAACTCTTAGAGATGGGAGCTCTTGGATCGCTGGTTATCTTAATTTAACTTTTTTGTTGTATCTCAAAAACCGAGCGTCCCAGAAAAAAAGTAAAACTTGTTTTGGAATGTACAAACAAAGCTCTTTGATATGACATGTAACTTGATTTTTTTATGTCACATTTTTTATTTTTGCCCCCCTAAAAAACCCCATATCTCAAAAACCCTTCATCCGATTTTACTCATATACTTACCAGTAAATTTCTCAAGAACAAGCTATCGACATATAAAATTTCATGCAGATCGGATCAACTGTTCTTAAGTTATCGCCAGACAAACATACATACATACATACATACATACATACATATATACATACATAAAATGCCAAATCGCCCAAGTTGAAACTAAAATCTTCGTTCGCTTCGCTCACTCGATCAATAATTTAATTTCAACTTTGACACCCTTCACAGCTCAGTTGGTAGCAGCTCTGCCTTCTGCGCTGTAGGCAGTGGGTTCGATCCCAGCGAGAACAAACATTGTGTAATGAACATAGATGTTGGTTCTCTGTCTGGGTGTTATTACGTATTTTATTGATCGAGTGAGCGAAGCGAACGAAGATCTTAGTTTCAACTTGGGCGATTTGGCATTTTATGTATGTATGTATGTATGTATGTATGTATGTTTGTCTGGCGATAACTTTAGAACCGTTGATCCGATCTGCATGAAATTTCATAAGTCGATAGCTTGTACTTGAGAAATACATACATTAATAATATATATATACATTATAATAATAAGTACATTTAATATTTTTGATCCTGTTATAGGTACTATAACACAGTCCGTAGACAAGCCCGTAGTTAGTAGCAGTACTAATGAGGGCTTACAAGCAGAAAGGCCTATTGCCCAACATTTAAACTAGTCTCTTCGACAATGGGAAAGCCTGGCACTTTACATGTTGTACACCAAAATATGCAAGGCCTTCCCAGCAAAGTATTAGAACTAGAATTATTTTTGAATTGTTTCAATGTAGATATCATGTGTATTACAGAACACTGGATATTAGAACTAGAGTTGCTCCCTTTTTATAATAAATACAGTATATTGAGCTCTTTTAGACGCAAGAACGCTATACATGGCGGTTCTTTAATTGTTGTAAATAATAACTTGAAATGCAGGGAGCGTAAAGACATTGCAAATCTCAGTATTGAGAGGACTATTGAGCTGTCGTGTGTGGAGCTGGAGCGGCACATCGTTGTGAGTGTATACCGTCCCCCAGACGCGGACTTCACGTTGTATGAATCCACTATGGAAGAAGTATTGCTTAAAACCTTCGATAGTAAAAAAACTTTAATAGTCTGCGGTGATTTTAATATAGATATTCCGGTTCATCCACTCTCTGAGAGATTTTTAAATTTGTTTAAATGTTTTGATCTACACAGCTTGTTTAAAGACCCAACAAGAGTGACATTAACAACAGCCACCTGTCTAGACAACATCTTTTGCAGTCATGAACCAATTTGTAAGTCCGTAGTTAAGCATTTTAGCTCAGATCATTACGGTCATAGCGCTAGGTTTGAATATAAAGAATCAGATAAAGACGAGGTCTTCACCTATCGGCTTATCACAGATAGCCGTACTAAGAAGTTTCAGAACAATGTTGAACTGAAAGTGTCCCTTTTACCATATTTGACTGACCCAAATGATCTTTTTATAAAATTGACAAATTTAATAAATGAAGAACATAATGATACTTTTCAACTTAAAACATGTAAAGCTAGTGTAAGTGTCAAGTTCGCTGACTGGGCAACTCCAGGTATTTACAAAAGTAGGAATAAATTATATGACCTATACGCTGCTAGGGAGTCAATGCTGAATGACCCAACGTTTATTCTACACACTAAAAACTACTCTAAAATTTTCAAAAAAGTATGTCACGCGGCAAAATCATTGCATATAAGAAATAAAATTGAAAAATCGACAAATAAAATTAAAGCCACTTGGAAGGTAGTTAATAACGAAACAGGCAAATCAAAGATCGGTAATAAACAGATAAATTTAAAAGTAAACAATAATGTTTTTACTAAAAATATTGAAGTCGCCAACGCGTTTGATAGTTTTTTCTCCAGTATACCTAAACTTGTGACTTCATCCCTAAATTCCTCAGCTGCTGAAGCGACAACACTATTAGAGTCTAGCGTTAAAAAATGTAATGATATCTTCAGTTTTAAATATATTAATGCTGATAATATTGTGAAAACTTTTAAATCCTTAAATATTAAAAATACTGAAGATCTATGGGGAATGTCCACAAAAGTTTTAAGCGCTATTATAACTGATATTGCACCATGTCTAGCATACATTTTTAATAGATGTGTAGATGAGGGCGTTTTCCCTGATTTAATGAAACACAGTAAACTCATTCCCCTGTACAAGTCTGGAAATGAACAAGATCCTGCGAACTACAGGCCTATTTCGGTACTGCCTTCGTTAAGTAAAATTTTTGAAAAAATTGTTCTTACTCAGTTATTATCACATTTTAACGTCAACGGCATACTTCATAGTCATCAATTTGGATTTACTAAAGGTCAATCAACTACAGATGCCGGTTCGACGCTCCTGAAGCACATTTATGATGCTTGGGAACACTCACAAGATGCGATTGGGGTATTCTGCGATCTGTCCAAAGCTTTTGACTGTGTAAGTCATGCCACCTTAATATCTAAACTTAAACATTACGGCATCATAAACCAGGCAATTGGTCTTATACAGTCATATTTAACCAATAGAGTGCAAAAAGTTGATGTTGGCGGTGAGAGGTCGTCTGGGTCGGTCATTGATATAGGGGTACCTCAAGGTTCCATATTGGGTCCCTTTTTATTTCTAGTATATGTAAATGACCTTCCACCTTTTGTAAAGGATTTATGTGAAATAGTTCTATTTGCTGACGATACCTCTTTAATATTTAAAGTCGACAGATTGAAGACTAACTTCGATGACGTTAATGCATCTCTGTCGCAAGTACTTAACTGGTTTACTGTTAATAATCTTTTGCTCAATGCCGGGAAAACGAAATGCATTAAATTTACTTTGCCAAATGTGGTTCAGCGTCCAACCAATATTGAATTAAATGGAGAATCACTTACCCTTGTCAATTCTACTATTTTTTTAGGACTTAATATTGATGCAAAATTGCAGTGGGGTCCACATATCAAATCACTTGCTGGTAGACTGAGTTCGGCTGCATACGCAGTTCGCACAATAAGATGGCTTACAGATGAAGCTACAGCTAGGCTAGTATATTTTAGCTACTTTCATAGTGTAATGTCTTATGGTATATTGCTCTGGGGGAAAGCTGCTGATATACAAAGTATATTTGTACTTCAAAAACGGGCGATACGTGCCATTTATAAACTGAAACCACGCGAATCATTGAGGGAGCGATTTAAAGAAATTAATATTCTCACAGTAACTTCACAGTATATTTATGAAAATCTATTATACACTCATAAACACATAGATAGTTTTAAGAAAAAGAGTGATGCACATAACGTTAACACTAGAAATAAAAACAAATTATGTATTCCTAAATTTCGACTCCAAAAGGTAAATGGCTCGTTTATGGGGAACGGTATACGCTTCTATAATAAACTTCCAGAAAGTGCCACTGGGCTTCCTATTAGAAAATTTAAAGCATACATTAAGAATAATCTAATAAGTAAAGCTTATTATACTTTAGATAGCTATATTGATGATAAAAGTGGGTGGCCCGATGTCCCGGTCGCTCTGCCCATCGGCAGCTAACATGTCTGCAATGTCTGTACTGTACCTACTATTGTGTGTTTTATTTTTCTCTGATTTAATAGATTGTATTTAATTTTATGCATTAGGTATTATTAGTTTGAAGCGTAGCGTGTGCTGTCTTATAAATTTGATTATGTTTAACTTTTTCTGTATGCCTACGCCTCACTTAACTTCAATAATATATTATATTACATTGTAAAAGGATCATACAAAAGAACGGTAGGAACCAAGCCGTAAGTTTGTTGCCTGTTCTTCTAGGCTTTGGTCGCGTGGAACTGGCACCTAGAGTCACCTAGCTTTAAGACGTTTCAAAGTGATCCTTGTGATTTTATTGAATAAATACCTATTGACTTTGACTTTGACTTTGAAATTTACTGGTAAGTATATGAGTATAATCGGATGAAGGGTTTTTGAAATATGGGGTTTTTTAAGGGGGCAAAAATAAAAAAAGTTACATAAAAAAATCAAGTTACATGTCATATGAAAGGGCTTTGTTTGGACATTCCAAAACAATTTTTACTTTTTTTCTGGGACGCTCGGTTTTTGAGATACAATAAAAAAGTTAAATTAAGATAACCAGCGATCCAAGAGCTCCCATCTATAAGAGTTTCGTCGGCATCAAGGTTTTTCTACTGGTCGGCCAGTTACTTTGCTTTTTCTTATTTTTTTTTCTTGAAATAAATTAAGGAGGTACTCAGTTCTCATAAAATGGTGACAACGACCAGGTCTGATGATGGAGCCAAGGTCTGTTCAACGGAACTCTTCAATAAATAGGCCAATAGAGTTGAAACTTGGTTACCGTACCAAGTTAATAGGCGGTAGTCAGAAAAAAGTCCAAGCATAATGTTTGGACTTGCCTCTGACTACCACCTACTCAAAGTTTTGGTGCATTCGTCGGGTCGCATCACGTTACTAGTAAATAAGTGTTTACAAAAAAAAAAGTTTAAAATAATACGTATATATCAGCTATCTGGTTCCTGGCAATAATAAAAATGACTTTTGCTTAGGTAAATAGGTAAAAGTTGGACGGCTTCATTTGAGAATGCTCTCTCTTGTCGTGTCACTAGTTTCTTTCGAAACAGTGTGGTGAAAGAATTTTAAGTGCACCTCAAGAGGCTCCTTTGGAGCACTTGACACATGTTATAGAACTTTTTAGGTTCTACGACATGCCGGTTTCCTCACGATGTTTGAGAGTACTGGCATTGTGCACATAAATTTTTGAAGAGAAAAACTCATTGGTGCGCGACCGGTTTCAAGCCCACGACCTTAGGATCGGAAGGCGGGGCCGCTACCACTATACCACCAGTACTCTCAGTGAGAATACTTAAAGGTAAGTAAGGTTAAAGTTTAAGGAGTAGGTAAATGTTGGTTTTTTTTTTTTTTTTTTTTTTAAATTATTATATATTATTTCGTCTTCCATAAATTCTGCTATACTATATAGCATTTATTTACTTATAAGAAGTTTAATTAGTAATAGGTAATAGGTAGATTGAGTTCTGATCGCTTGGTAAATCCCAGTGGAAGATTTATCCAATTAACTGTATTATAAATTTGCTTGGAGATTTCGCTACGGATAATAAACAGACATCCAAAACTTGATTTTATAGTTAGTGAGAATCGAATCCAACGTTTTCCTCAATTCTAAAACCCCTATGAACGTAGATAAACAAAATAAGTTGTGATCAACTCTGGTAAGCGGCTGAAAACCGCCAGAAAACTTATCGCTTGCAAATTTCGAAATTTTAAAAATATAATGTAAGTTAAGGGGCTGAGCCCCGTCAAAGTACCTCTCGTTAGCACATTTCTAAATTGTTTCTTATTTAAGTTGATTTTATATCTTACAATATGTTAGAATGTGCGGGCGCGAGGTTCATTAGCCTTTGTCTTAGTCTTTGCCTTCATGTAGATATGAAAAACGCAAAAACTGTGTTGACTTACTTACCTATATTATAACTAAGGTTCAAAAATATAAATAAAAGATATAATAAATATAATTAAGTCCAAAAAAGTTTACCTGCAAAAAAAATTCTAATAATTTTGTATTTAAAATTATTTTTCACGCGTAGTTTTGAAAAGTTTTTATGGCGAAGACAAGAGCTAATGTGACTCTCGCTCGCACATGTTGAAAGATATAGAAAGATGAAAGATATATCACTAAACTCATTTTCGAAAAATCGCTGAAAAGTTTGCTTATGTACGAAAACTATTAAAGCAAACTTTTGAGTAGGAAAACATGGATCGATCAAAATGAACTTTTCACTAAACTGTGCAATGTGATTGCACACAAAATTGTTGATTGCGACTTTTCGAAAATGAGTTTACTGATTTTATATCTTTTACATGTCGAAACGTGCGAGCGAGAGTCACATTAGCTATTGTATTCGCCTTAGAGCTGATTTCACCATGCTGATTTCGGCAGAAGGCGGCGTGGTGTTAATCTAACAAGATTAACACCACGCCGCCTTCTGCCGCCAAGCAGCAACGCTGGTGTTTCGGTTTGAAGAGTGTGGTTGCCGGTGTAATTACAGGCACATGAGGCTTAACATCTGTATGCCTCAGGTTGATGGACGCAGGGCAGTGCATCGTAGGGCACGTTCCCATCGTGCGTGGCTTACTAGGCAATTCTTTGTTATAGGTGATGGATACCACTTAACAGGAGGCCATTTTTTTGTTCAAGTGCAGTAAGTTGCATAAAAAAAATATGCTAATGAGTTTTTGCTTGCTGACGTCATGGCAGAAATGCAACCAATAAAATGAAATACTTCAAAAATGCGAGGGACGAATTGCCCATCACTACATAGTATAAAACAAAATCGCTTTCTGTGTCCCTATATCCCTATGTATGCTTAAATCTTTAAAACTACGCAACCGATTTTGATGCGGTTTTTTTCAATAGATAGAGTGATTCAAGAGGAAGGTTTATATGGTATGCATAATATAGTAGAGAAACACTGATAATTTTAGAGGTTTCGTAAATAAACACGTTTTTTTGCTCTTTCATTGCAAACGCTGGCTGAACCCTACGAGATAGATCAAAATAATGTACTACAGTATTGTACATCTTAAAAAGGTCTACAAAAAATTCCGCGATGGTATATGTCTATCTCTTAGGGATAACCCACAATAACCGTGCGAAGCCGGGGCGGGTCGCTTGTATACCATAAATGCCAGTTCCAACAGCCAAGTTTCGAACAGCCAAAAAAGAAAAGGATCTTATAAGTACTCACAGGTGGGCGTGGTCTCCCTTTCCTCTGGTCCTCAATGGCTGAGGGGCAGTTGCGATAATTTCTGCATATCCCATTCACACCACGAGCATCGCACAGGTCACCTAGAAAAGTAGGAGAAAAATTACATTTCTGGCCGAGTTTCCCTGTCATGTTGCAAAAGAATACATATTGAGAGGTATCTTGAAAGATTTGTGTTTTGGCTTTTTTCTTTATTCATTTATTTTAACTGTACCTATATTAGTATTTTTTAAACTCTCGCAATCATAACACATTGAAGTGCTCGGCTATTGCAACATACCCGAAACGTCGGGAAAATAATAAAGGTAAACGCGATAAATACCCGTGTAATACCTACTTCAATAGGTACCTATATTATTTATGCATTTGTTAGATGTACCTAAAGTAATATTATACCTTATCAGTGGCGTTTAAATAGTGGTATTTACATATTTGTCGCCAGTAGGCTATTCATGCCGCCCTACTGACCCCTACAATTGGATACCCTACAAATTGTCAATGAAATTGCAACTTTACGATGTATGCACTATAGTCCTTATTACTTCAGCTTTTTCTTGTTATTAGTATGATTGTGTTGTAAAATAGGGGATCGATATATCAGTTCCTTTTTCAGCAGCTCAAATTGTTTTAAGTATTAAAACTATTAATATAATTCCTTACTCCATATCTCCATATTTCTTTACGGTGCCGCGACTTTGACCCTAAAAGCGAATGACCGTAGACGCGTGGACACGTTCGAGATGTGGTGTTGGAGAAGAATGCTAAAAATGCTGGACAGCACGAAGGACCAATGTATCAATACTCAAGGAACTCAAAGTAACTACTAGGCAGTCATCCATCTACCTACAGCGAGTCCTTGAGTATTTCTGGCATCACAAAACCAGGAGAAAACTTGTAAAAACTCGTAATCACTGGCAACGTTGAAGGCAAGAGACCAAGAGGCCGAAGCCCGATACGTTGGTCCGACCAAATCCGCACCACTCTCGATGTGAAGGGCCATGAAGCCATCCATGTCGCCGGCAACAGATCCAGATGGCGAAGATTTGTTAAGGATAGAGTGATCCATGGTGGGGGTCACGACCCTCAGCAGTGAGGAGTAGGACGCGAGGAGGAGGAGGTTTAATATAGGACCTGAGTCGAACCGCGACCACATACAAAAAAACAAAAAAAATTGTAAATAGGTTGCATGCAACTTATTATGATTAGGTTGGTTAGGAAACCCTACCGAATACAAACATAGGTACAAATACTTAGGTCAATTAGAAAAAAAAAACAATCCGCTTACCTTCATAACTGGCCGCATCAACACTTATCACAGCAAAAACAAACAAATAGAAAAACTTCATTTTCGCAAAACAAAATCAATCTAAATTCAAAAACAGAACATGTCGATTTCACTACCAAAATTAAATGTCAAGTGTCGAGTTCAAAATTGGAACGATTTCTTCTTCAGTTTTTTGAACTGTAATTCTTTTTTTTTTTTATCTGCGAGTGGCCTGCGCTGATGCCTCGGCCAAGTGTGTGTGATGACCTTACAACTGTAATTGATAAAGCAAGTTTACGAACACGCGAGCCGGTTTTGCACAGGTACTTAGTATTCTCTTATCTGTGGCACGGGAAACATTAATTTTGTGTTTTTTCCTCATTGATCATCATCTTAGAACATACATAAATATACTCAGTGCAAGATTGCAATGCCTAGATTGAACTTTTTAAATAGTTTTTAAGTAGTCTTGGCTTTTTAACATTTTCAGGAAGAACGATTTTGAGCCGATTTCCCGCGATCTTTTGTTTACTGACTATACATTATATATGTTTTTTTTTTCAGAGCTTTGTCGGTGGGCGACCACACTGCCCTTTTATAAAACATGAACAAAAACTCGTATCAAAACTTAATTTACCTAATTCTTCTTCTTCTTGTCGTGTCACTAGTTTCTTTCGAAACAGTGTGGTGAAAGGATTTTAAGTGCGCCTCAAGAGGCTCCTTTCGAGCACTTGACACATGTTATAGAACTTTTTTTTAGGTTCCACGACATGCCGGTTTCCTCACGATGTTTTCCTTCACCGTTTGAAAGTACTGGTATTGTGCACATAAATTTTTGAACAGAAAAACTCATTTACCTAATTAATAACACAATTACAAACCAAACAAAACATTACAATCTTTTACATTTTAATTTATTCTGACATTGGACATTTAATTTAATTTTTATATTAAACTAACTGAGTTTTCTCTCCATTATAAGATTTATTTTTTTGACTTGAATTTGAATATTGTACTTTTGGAATGTTAATTTAATTATTCAAAGTCAAAGTCAAAGTCAAAATGTATTTATTCAATAAAATCACAAGGATCACTTTGAAACGTCTTAAAGCTAAGTGACTCTAGGTGCCAGTTCCACGCGACCAAAGCCTAGAAGAACAGGCAACAAACTTACGGCTTGGTTCCTACCGTTCTTTTGTATGATCCTTTTACAATGTTATAATATAATATATTATTGAAGTTTAGTGAGGCGTAGGCATACAGAAAAAGGTAAACATAATCAAATTTATAAGACAGCACACGCTACGCCTCAAACTAATAATACCTAATGCATAAATACAATCTATTAAATCAGAGGAAAATATAAAAAAACACACAATAGTAGGTACAGTACAGACATTGCAGACATGTTAGCTGCCGATGGGCAGAGCGACCGGGACATCGGGCCACGCATTTTTATCAACAATATAGCTATCTAAAGTATAATAAGCTTTCCTTATTAGATTATTCTTAATGTACACTTTAAATTTTCTAATAGGAAGCCCAGTGGCACTTTCTGGAAGTTTATTATAGAAGCGAATACCGTTCCCCATAAACGAGCCATTTACCTTTTGAAGTCGAAATTTAGGTATACATAATTTGTTTTTATTTCTAGTGTTAACGTTATGTGCATCACTCTTTTTCTTAAAGCTATCTATGTGTTTATGAGTGTATAATGATTTTCATAAATATACTGTGAAATGACTGTGAGAATATTAATTTCTTTAAATCGCTCCCTTAATGAGTCACGTGGTTTCATTTTATAAATGGCACGTATCGCCCGTTTTTGAAGTACAAATATACTTTGTATATCAGCAGCTTTCCCCCAGAGCAAAATACCATAAGACATTACACTATGGAAGTAGCTAAAATATACTAGTCTAGCTGTAGCTTCATCTGTAAGCCATCTTATTGTGCGAACTGCGTATGCAGCCGAACTCAGTCTACCAGCAAGTGATTTGATGTGTGGACCCCACTGCAATTTTGCATCAATATTAAGTCCTAAAAAAATAGTAGAATTGACAAGGGTAAGTGATTCACCATTTAATTCAATATTGGTTGGTCGTTGAACCACATTTGGCAAAGTAAATTTAATGCATTTCGTTTTCCCAGCATTGAGCAAAAGATTATTAACAGTAAACCAGTTAAGCACTTGCGACAGAGATGCATTAACGTCATCGAAGTTAGTCTTCAATCTGTCGACTTTAAAAATTAAAGAGGTATCGTCAGCAAATAGAACTATTTCACATAAATCTTTTACAAAAGGTGGAAGGTCATTTACGTAAACTAGAAATAAGAAAGGACCCAATATCGAACCCTGAGGCACCCCTATATCAATGACCGATCCAGAAGACCTCTCACCGCCAACATCAACTTTTTGGATTCTATTGGTTAAGTAAGACTGTATAAG
The DNA here is from genome assembly GCA_932294275.1 of Chloroclysta siterata. Lineage (NCBI taxonomy): Eukaryota > Metazoa > Arthropoda > Insecta > Lepidoptera > Geometridae > Chloroclysta > Chloroclysta siterata. The sequence goes on along the minus strand of OW028595.1, from coordinate 541,751 downwards.
ATCAATAGCCCGGCTTAGGATGCCGTAGTGTTTAAGTTTAGATAATAAAGTGGCATGACTTACACAGTCAAAAGCTTTGGACAGATCGCAGAATACCCCGATCGCATCTTGTGAGTGTTCCCAAGCATCATATATGTGCTTCAGGAGCGTCGAGCCGGCATCAGTCGTAGATCGACCTTTAGTAAATCCAAATTGATGACCATGAAGTATGCCGTTGACGTTAAAATGTGAAATTAAAATTGTAAAATTTTTGAAAACAACTTTTTCAAAAATTTTACTTAACGTAGGTAGTACCGAAATAGGCCTGTAGTTGGCAGGATCTTGTTCATTTCCAGACTTGTACAGGGGAATGAGTTTATTGTAGGTAATGTTAATTTTTGTGTTATTTTTTTCTGAATGTTTTTAAGCCGTCAGGCTGGACTAGTGACTAACTAAAACTAGGATAAACTATAAACCTTATTATAATCATCTTTTAAGGATAAACATAAACTATAAACTAGGTAAACAATAAATATCTAAATATCTATCTTTTTCTTATCTTTAAAAATAATTCTGCCAACCTATTTATCATCTTGGCTTGACCCGACAAGCCAAGATGCTATTAATAATACCGGCATGCATACATCGCCTATTTAATAATTTAATTAGATTTTAAGGTTTTTATCACTATTATGTATTATGTATGCCATTTTTTGTCAAAATCTTTATATGTATTTCCAATATGATAGGGATAACGATGAAGTAAATTATTGTCCTACACGAAAGTTTTTTGAGCTTTGGTTGTTTTCAATCACAACCTAACCAATAGACCGATTTGGATGAAACTCAGAATGAATATAGTGCCTTAATATTTATGTAGGTATGCCTTACTCATAAAAAAGCGGCCAAGTGCGAGTCGGACTCGCGCACGAAGGGTTCTTATAAAAACGTCAAAAAAATCACGTTTGTTGTATGGGAGCCCCCTTAAATATTTATTTTATTCTGTTTTTTAGTATTTGTTGTTATAGCGGCAACAAAAATACATAACCTATGAAAAATTCAACTGTCTAACTATCACGGTTCATGTGATACAGCCTGGTGACAGACGGACAGACAGACAGACGGAGGGACAGCGGAGTCTTAGTAATAGTTTCCAGTTTTACCCTTTAGGTATGGAAACCGTGGCCCGATGTCCCGGTCGCTCTGCCCATCGGCAGCTAACATGTCTGCAATGTCTGTACTGTACCTACTATTGTGTGTTTTTTTTTTATTTTTCTCTGATTTAATAGATTGTATTTATGCATCAGGTATTATTAGTTTGAGGCGTAGCGTATGCTGTCTTATAAATTTGATTATGTTTACCTTTTTCTGTATGCCTACGCCTCACTAAACTTCAATAATAGATTTTATTATTACATTGTAAAAGGATCATACAAAAGAAGGGTAGGAACCAAGCCGTAAGTTTGTTGCCTGTTCTTCTAGGCTTTGGTCGCGTGGAACTGGCACCTAGAGTCACCTAGCTTTAAGACGTTTCAAAGTGATCCTTGTGATTTTATTGAATAAATACATTTTGACTTTGACTTTGACTTTGACTTTGACTTTGACTTAAAACGATAAGCAATGATAAAACTAATTGCCATTTTAGTATTCTACTACTTTGTGTTGACAAATTGTGTCAGAGCCAATTATATGCAACGTTTATAAGTATGAGGGTACCTATAAGGAAAGTGCACCTTAAAACTATGAGCACAGTGTCAATACTCTCAAACGGTGAAGGAAAACATCGTGAGGAAAACGGGATGTCGTTGAACCTAAAAAGTTCTACAACATGTGTCAAGTGCTCGAAAGGAGCCTCTTGAGGCGCACTTAAAATCCTTTCACCACACTGTTTCGAAAGAGTTAGTGACACGACAAGTAGAAAAAAGGTACCTAAGTGCAGGAAAACTTTAAGCAATAATAATATTATGTTGCATTCAAGGAAAAAACAATGCATAAATATTGAATAACATTTTCCTTACTTAGTTTAAAAAAAAGGTGAACGTACAATCAACTTGGGTTTTATTGATCACGTCATATTTATGATTTACCTCTTTATAACATACTAGCGACCTGCCCCAGCTTCGCATGGGTGGATATAAATTTTTTGAACATTTTAGGATAAACTTAGACCGTGGTTTCGAGTCTCGCGGCTAGTTATTTCATACATTTGCACACCCTTCTCCCTCGCCGCGTTGCCGCTGCGCTGAGTGAGAACGCACCCCGTGGCCCTCTGCGTTCGCTTATTTTTAAAACTAACTAAAATTTTAAATATCTTTTGAATGGAATGTCCGATTTGAAAAATTCAAGAAGTAATATTTAGGTATTGAAACAGTCTTGAATACGAAATGATTTATTTGGATAAGGATTAATATAAAGGTCTGATTTTGGTCGGCATTTCTATCAACTTTAAAAATATAAAAAATATGTTAAAGTAACATAACTACTATAGTTAGACATATGGTATTGCTGAGTTTTTTGTAGATATTGATGTGTTCTTTCATCTTTGTTCTATCATCCTTACTTCCAAACATTGTAACTTTCGTATGACAGCCCTCATAGCTCTTAAACGGTGAAGGAAAACCTCGTGAGGGAACCAGTTAGTATTCTAACAGCGGCGCTGGGCTTGCAACCTGTCACGTATAGAATACCAATGCAAAATGTGGGTATGTGCCAAATGTAATGTTTGGACGTACCTCTGACTACCCCCTTAGACGTCCTCAAAGAATCTGGAGTTAGTACTTGGTACTAAGAGGTCTGAGGGGATATCTACCGTGCCTGGGGATCAGTCGTGAAGCTGTTTCAGTTTTTTACCTCACAGCTCAGTTGGTAGTAGCTCTGCCTTCTGCGCTGTAGGCCGTGGGTTCGATCCCCACACAAAACAAACATTCGTGTGATGAACGTAGATGTTTGTGCTCTGTCTGGGTGTTATTATGTATTAAAAGTATGTATTTACAAAAAGATAAGTACATAAGTAAGTATTATATCAGCTATCTGATTCCAATATTGCAAGCTTTGCTAATTTGGGGCTAGGAGAGCACTGGTGGTCTAGTGGTAGCGGCCCCGCCTTCCGATCCAAAGGTCGTGGGTTTGAAATCGGTCGCGCACCAATGAGTTTTTCTGTTCAAAAATGTATGTGCACAATGCCAGTACTCTCAAACGGTGAAGGAAAACATTGTGAGGAAACCGGCATGTCGTAGAACCTAAAAAGTTCTATAACATGTCTCAGACAAAATAAAAAAGTAAAGACGGAGCTCTACGAACAGAAAAGTGAGGCCAGTTTTCTAAACATGTGTGCGAAGGCCGGTGTTTCCATGACAATTCAAATTACCCCAAAATTACAAAAATAACATTACTAATTATAACGTCTATCATGATATAATCTAACACAACATAACTGATTATGGGATCTGATATCGCGTTGCCGTGGGTCAAGATGACCGACAGACCAGCCATCAGCGCGATGTTTGACAATTTCGTTCGGTGAGTATGAATTTCTGGTCTCGGTATTGTCTGTATTTCGTTCTGTATTGAACCTAGCTTCACAATAAGTGCAGCCAATGGGCGTTAAGGTAATTTGACCTCGTAGAAGTGAGCAACCAATGGGCTCGAAATCTTGTGTACATCCGTGTGTTCGCCGGACACATGAGGCCCACGAACTTAGCGAACACCCGTGTATTCTCTAAGCACTCGACGGGTTTAAAATATACTGATAACCATCATAAGAAACGAGTAACGTTACGTTGCGTATCACATTATTACCAAATAATACGGTAAACAAAAACTCATACTATAACTATGAAGTCATACTGGCGACACTTGTGTTCCAAGCAATAACCTCAAACTTTTATTTTGATTTATTGAAAATTATTGGTTTCCAAATTACTTACGTGTGAAATGTGATTCCATCCCGTTTTTTTATATTTTGAAAGTTGATTCTTACACCCTTTCACAACACAATTCGGCATTTTTACTGGAAAATTTATAATTTCTCAAAACGTTGCTCCCCACGAGCCGCGATAGCTAGACTGACAAGGTAAGGCGTAGTTACGTTGTACGCGTGTGTGTGTAATTGTGTATGTACACGTCAAGGCGTAGTTTGGCCGGCCTCACTTTGCTGTTCATAGAGTTCCGTCTTTACTTTTTTATTTTGTCTGAGTAACATGTATGTGTCAAGTGCTCGAAAGGAGCCTCTTGAGGCGCACTTAAATTCTTTCACCACACTGTTTCGAAAGAAACTGTGACGACAAGAGAGAGAGAGAGGGCTAGGTAGAGCTGTGTGTGTGGAAAGTCTACCAACTTTTTTGGCTTTGTGTATTCGTATGTATGTAGGTATATACCTGCTTGAAAGACTGTTATTTTTTATAATAATTATAGATAAGTACCTACCTTGTCTGGTCACGAGTATGCATCATCTTTAAGGCGAAGACAAGAGCTAATGTACCTCTCGCTCACACGTTTCAACATTTTTAAAGATATAAAATCACTAAACTCATTTTCGTAAAATCGTATTCAACCATTTTGTGTGCAATCATATTGCATACAGCATACAGTTTAGTAAAAAATCATTTTGATCGATACAAGTTTTCCTACTCAAAAGTTTGCTTTACTAGTTTTTGTATTATGTAGGTAAAGTTTTAACTTCGCTTTAACACTTTGACCTTGGTTGGTTAGCCAACATAAGAGCACTGGTGGTCCCGCCTTCCGATCCATAAGCTGGTACTGACCAACGTTACGAGGTGTAATGTAACATTCGCATCGAGCATGTTACGCATTGATCATGTTCGCTGTGTTCTAAAAATCGGCGTAACATGCTCGTCAACTTTGATATACATTCCCAATACATACCGCCGGTTTCTGAAAGCTAGATAAAAATTAATCGGATGTCAAACAACTCGCCTTTTCAGCTATTACATCGAATAAGATAGAGATAGCAAGTGACTTGACATGCGATTAGTTTTGATCGAGCTTTCAGAAACCGGCGGCTAGTTTATTTAGAATACTTCTTATTTTTCGTGCCTTGTATAACACCTACCTAGAGATTTTTTACTGTAACTATACCTGTCTATTAACTATACCTACGTATTATAATTTAAAACCTCGGCCTGCCTCCATGTTGCCATACCCTATGCAGGGTCCATGTGATGCACTAACAACTAACAACAATGTATGTACCAAAACTAAACCATGTGTAAGCAATAAATGTATTGAGTATTGGGTCAAGACTCTGTGCTCCATATTCGGCAGCCACTCTCAGTCAAGATGGCCGACTTGTTACAGCGTACTGACTGAACCGCGTAACAGTAAATGGATTCGCCAAAAAACCGACAGCCGGGTGGAGCACTTCAAGCGAGCAACGAGTGGCTCGTTGCTCGCTGGTTACCCCGTAACACTACGTACTGACCGCATGAATGCTCGCTGTGTAACATGTTACATTACACTTCGTAACGTTGGTCAGTACCCAGCTTAAGGTCGTGTTTTCAAAACAGGTCGAGCATCAATTAGTTTTTCTGTTCAAAAATGTAGGTATGTGCACAATGCCAGTACTCTCAAACAGTGAAGGAATACATCGTGAGGATACTGGCAACTCGTGAAAACCTAAAAATGTATGTACCAACACTGTGAACGAAATAAAACAGCTGTTTTTTTTTCGCATTTTAACCAGGTAGGTATTGAACTTATAAATGAAACAGCTGTGATTTTATTGATTAATTACCTGTTTGACTTTGACTTTGAAAACTTCTCACTTGCACATTTCAACATTTTGAAGATATAAAGTCACTGAAAGTACTGAACTAATTGTTTTTAGATACCTATATAATTTTTTAGTTTCTGGGAATCGTTCAACCATTTTTAATGCAATTTGTAATGCAATCACATCGCACACACAGTTCAGTAAAAAATTCATTTTGATCCAAACATGTTTTTTTTGTACAACTAGCTGATGGAACGAGCAGATGGTCCACCTGATGTTAAGTGGTAACCATCACCTATAACAAAGCATTGCCGCACAATAGGAAAGCACCCTACGATGCACTGCCCTGCGTCCATCAACTTGAGGCATACGGATGTTAAGCCTCATGTGCCTGTAATTACACCGGCAACCACCTCTTTTAACGGAAACACAGAGTTGCTGCTTGGCGGCAGAAAATGGTGGTAATATTTCCCCTGACGAGCCCTAAGTTTTCGTACTAAAGTTAGCTAAAGTTGGTTATATGTTACTTATATGTTATGTGTTATGTGTTATGTGTTATGTGTTATGTGTTATGTGTTATGTGTTATGTGTTATGTGTTATGTGTTATGTGTTATGTGTTATGTGTTATGTGTTATGTGTTATGTGTTATGTGTTATGTGTTATGTGTTATGTGTTATGTGTTATGTGTTATGTGTTATGTGTTATGTGTTATGTGTTATGTGTTATGTGTTATGTGTTATGTGTTATGTGTTATGTGTTATGTGTTATGTGTTATGTGTTATGTGTTATGTGTTATGTGTTATGTGTTATGTGTTATGTGTTATGTGTTATGTGTTATGTGTTATGTGTTATGTGTTATGTGTTATGTGTTATGTGTTATGTGTTATGTGTTATGTGTTATGTGTTATGTGTTATGTGTTATGTGTTATGTGTTATGTGTTATGTGTTATGTGTTGTGTTATGTGTTGTGTTATGTGTTGTGTTATGTGTTATGTATTATGTGTTGTGTTATGTGTTGTGTTATGTGTTGTGTTATGTGTTGTGTTATGTGTTATGTGTTATGTGTTATGTGTTACGTGTTACGTGTTACGTGTTACGTGTTACGTGTTATATGTTATATGTTATATGTTATATGTTATATGTTATATGTTATATGTTATATGTTATGTGTTATATGTTATGTGTTATATGTTATATGTTATATGTTATATGTTATATGTTATATGTTATATTATATATGTTATATGTTATATGTTATATGTTATATGTTATATGTTATATGTTATATGTTATATGTTATATGTTATATGTTATATGTTATATGTTATATGTTATATGTTATATGTTATATGTTATATGTTATATGTTATATGTTATATGTTATATGTTATATGTTATATGTTATATGTTATATGTTATATGTTATATGTTATATGTTATATGTTATATGTTATATGTTATATGTTATATGTTATATGTTATATGTTATATGTTATATGTTATATGTTATATGTTATATGTTATATGTTATATGTTATATGTTATATGTTATATGTTATATGTTATATGTTATATGTTATATGTTATATGTTATATGTTATATGTTATATGTTATATGTTATATGTTATATGTTATATGTTATATGTTATATGTTATATGTTATATGTTATATGTTATATGTTATATGTTATATGTTATATGTTATATGTTATATGTTATATGTTATATGTTATATGTTATATGTTATATGTTATATGTTATATGTTATATGTTATATGTTATATGTTATATGTTATATGTTATATGCTATATGCTATATGCTATATGCTATATGCTATATGCTATATGCTATATGCTATATGCTATATGCTATATGCTATATGCTATATGTTATATGTTATATGTTATATGTTATATGTTATATGTTATATGTTATATGTTATATGTTATATGTTATATGTTATATGTTATATGTTATATGTTATATGTTATATGTTATATGTTATATGTTATATGTTATATGTTATATGTTATATGTTATATGTTATATGTTATATGTTATATGTTATATGTTATATGTTATATGTTATATGTTATATGTTATATGTTATATGTTATATGTTATATATGTTATGTTATATGTTATATGTTATGTGTTATATGTTATATGCTATCTAATATATTATGTTAAATGTTAAATGTTCTATTTTATCTGTTAAATGTTAAATAATAAATGATAAATGTTAACTGTTGCAAAAGTTAAAGTAAAAACTTCAGTGGGCTAAAGTACCCATCAATATGAATAACTTTTTCTAAGGAACCAACACTGTGAACGCGAAATTTATATTGATAATTACTTTAGCCCCCTGAAGTTTTTAAACACAAGTATTGGATCACCTTGTATATATGTATTATATCAGCTATCTGGTTCCTAGCTGGGCTAGATAATGCTGTGTGGAAAGTCCACCAATATTTATTTATTAAGAATTTTTAACTAGTTTAAGTTAAAGATAAGATAAGGATAAAGATATTTATTATTGTCTATGGAATGGAAACTAGGTACAAATTTGGGGTTAGGGTAAGTATAACTGTTAACTGTGTCTTCGAATGATGTGACTCATATAATAACGATCGAACTTCATTTCAAGAAGTTCGTTTGATCAAATAATTTCGCTTTCGAACTTCACTTCAAGAAGTTCGTTTGATCTTATAGTTTCGCTAGTCCAGCCTGACGGAATATAAACACTTATAGAAAATAATACAATAAAAAAAATTAAGGCCTAATTTGTTTTTTTATTAGCATGAAAAATACTGTTCTTTTTTATAGATATAGACGTCAGCATGACGAAGAGATTATAATTATCTGACCCACACATTAACGAAATAAAATATTTATTAAAAAATAAAAATACCCGACGCCAAACACATAACGCAAAGTTACCTCTTATTTTTCTCTTTGATCTCGTGATTTCTTTTTATACAACTAGCTGATGGAACATGCAGATGCCCCACCTGATGTTAAGTGGTAACCATCACCTATAACAACTAGACTCTTCAAACGGAAACACAGCGTTGCTGCTTGGCGGCAGAAAAAGGCGTGGTGGTAGTACTTTCCCGGACGAGCCACACACAAAGAGCTCTACTACTCTTATTACCCTCGTTTTGTGAGCGCTAGGTATACAAGACTTGGAAACAATATCTTGGAACAAATAATTTGTTGATCCTACAGAGTAACGTTTTTATTTCAACGTATTACGTTTATTTTTTAAATAACAAAATCCTAAAAAAACATAAAATTTGTTTAATTCTCTATGAAATAAAATATCTAAAACTGTGTCGGAAATCTTCGCCTTAAGACGGGGTCACCAAGGGGTGACCACTTACATAATCTATCGATCCTACTAATATTTAGGTGAGTGTGTATGTGAGTATAGATGGATAGATGGATGGATGGATGGATGTTTGTTACTCTTTCACGTAAAAACGACTGAATGGATTATAATGAAACTTTACAATAATATAGCTTATACATCAGAATAACACATATGCTACAATTTATAAAGATATTGTGTGAATTGTCCAAAGTATGACGATAAGTGTCAAGTAAGTAGGAAAAATTCTACCATCTGCGAGCTATTCTGGCGTGCGCTGCCAAAACCGCTAGAGTTACGCGTTTTTTTATTAGCGTGGCGTAGTATGACGCCACGCTATTATTAAGCTATTCGAAATACTAATCCTGCGCAGACGAAGTCGCGGGCACCAGCTGGTATAAAATAATTATATTTTGAAAACATGTGATGTCACACTTCATCGACCCCCACCCTCCCTCATAACGTGTGACGTAATTTATGGATGCCCCAAACAGGTTAATACTTATGTAGGTATATACATATAGACCTAGTAATAACATTATGAATATTATGACACTCGCTTTATCAAGACTCGAATAGCTGATTAAAATATGTAAGCTATGTAATATGTAATATCTGATTCTAAGTTGTTGTAAACTAGTTGCAAAGCAAGATGGTAATAAATTATGGTATTAATTTGAGTGAAATCTCCATTTGGTGTAGGTATTAGTCGCTCGTGTGATGTCTAACATACTGGTCAACTCATATTTTAGAAAATAATTTTGAAATAAGAATTTTAAGTAAATCGTTCCAATTTTAATTGTGATTTGTGGTCAAGGTTTGCACCAATGACGTTCGTCAAATCGTTCTATTTTTAAACTTTGTTGACCAAAGAGTTTATAGTTCGAAAATGAAGTTTGTTTTGATTTGTGTTTTTATTCTTAAATATGTGGAAGGCGCTTACGAAGGTTGGTAACCCAATTACCTATTTGCATTTTTCTTGTGAGTGCCTCTATAAAGGCGGGAATACACATGACTGTAGCTGGCAGACTTGCATAAAAGCACATTTACTGTGTTTTCAGGAGAAGCCTGTGACCTATACGGTACACCAGGAGTATGCAAGTATCTAAAACAATGTCCATCAGCTCTTCAGGATATCAAGCGAAGGAAATCACCACCTCCCCCGGTAAGACTAGTAGAATAGTAGAGCTCTGTGTGTGGCTCGTCCGGGGAAGTACTACCACCATGCCTAGTTCTGCCGCAGCAAGCAGCAACGCTGTGTTTCAGTTTGAAGAGTGTTGTCGCCTGTGAAATTACAGACACATGAGGCTTAACATCTGTATGCCTCACGTTGATGGATCCGATTCGAATTACGGAATACCCGATAACTGAAAAACGGAAAAGAACGTTGTTAAAAGTCTGAAAAGACACTTCGATTGTATTTATTATGTTTTGAGTTTTTTTTTTATGTCCGTGCCGTTACCCGCCCTAGGACCTGGCAGAATGCCAGTGTTGCACTGTGTGGCGTGCGGCATACACTGAACCAGGGATCTGATTGGCCTAACATAGTTATGTAGTTTATTGTATGTATAACTCTGTTCTTTTTGTGTTGGTCAATAAATAGCTTTTGAATTTAGAACACTATTAAATTAAAAAGTTTGAACGCAATTCGCTTCGATAAAGTCCTGGCTGAATAAAAAAAGCGAGCCTGCCGCCGCAAATTTTGGTAAACCAAAAAAAAAAACTTTCTTTCTATTACAGACCTGTGGATTCAATGAAACCGAAACAATAGTATGTTGTAAGACTTACAACGACTATGTGCTTACAACGACCAAAAGGTGTGTTCATTTTATCGTCATCATTCACATCTTTAGATGTTATAATTATTATCTGTTACATGTAGAACTAACATCTATGTTCGTCACACGGACGTTTGTTCTGTGTGGTGATCGAACCCACGGCCTACAGCGCAGAAGGCAGAGCTGCTGCCAACTGAGCTGTCAAAAGCATTTTTTTCTTCTTTTTGAATCAAGATTCAGTCAGTCGACCAAAAGGTATGTACACCTCAATAGCTCTAGACGTAGTTGGTTGGGCAACTGCAGTCTTTCAGTGAAATAGGCTCAAGACTACAGTTGCGCAACCAACTACATGCGTATACTAGTAGTTCGCCCCGAACTGAGATCTCGTGATGCGACCCGACGAACGAATCAAAACTTTGAGTACGTAGTAGTCAGAGGCAAGTCTAAACATTATCTTTGGACTTTTTTCTGACTACCGCCTAGTAACTTGGTATGGTTACCAAGTTTCAACTCTATTGGACTATTTATTGAAGAGTTCCGTTGAACAGACCTTGGCTCCATCATCAGACCTGGTCGTCGTCACCATTTTATGAAAACTGAGTACCTCCTTAATTTATTTCAAGAAAAAAAATTAAGAAAAAGCAAAGGAACTGGCCGACCAGTAGAAAAACCTTGATGACAACGAAACTGTTAGAGATGGGAGCTCTTGGATCGCTGGTTATCTTAATTTAACTTTTATTATTCTATCTCAAAAACCGAGCGTCCCAAAAAAAAAGTAAAAATTGTTTTGGGATGTCCAAACAAAGCCCTTTCATATGACATGTAACTTGATTTTTTTATGTAACTTTTTTTATTTTTGCCCCCTTAAAAAACCCCATAACTCAAAAACCCTTCATCCGATTTTACTCATATACTTACCAGTAAATTTCTCAAGTACAAGCTATCGACATATCAAATTTCATGCAGATCTGACCAACGGTTCTAAAGTTATCGCCAGACAAACATACATACATACATACATAAAATGCCAAATCGCCCAAGTTGAAACTAAGATCTTCGTTCGCTTCGCTCACTCGATCAACTATGGAGAGTATTGTGATATTGTACTAGAGCCTGCCTTCTAACGTAATGGGATCAAATGGATTAGGATTAGAAATACATTGGAGCTGCACCAATGGATTTTTCTCTTCGAAAAATTGATGTGCGCAATGCCACCGCTCTAAAACGGTGAAGGTAAACTCGTGAGGAAACCAGTTAGTACCTAGATTCACTTAGTTTTAAGACGTTTCAAAGTGATCCTTGTGATTTTATTGATTAAATACCTTTTGACTTTTGAATGGAATGCGAACTACGCAAAATGTGGGTATAATATGTGTCAAAATTTAGACGTACCTACCTCTAACCGTTATGGCGACGACAACAGCTAATGTGACTCTCGCTCGCACGTTTCGACATGTTGAAAGATATAAAATCACTAAACTCATTTTCGAAAAATCGTAATCCACCATTTTGTGTGCAATCACATTGCACACAGTTTAGTAAAAATTTAATTTTGATCGATACATGTTTCCTACTCAAAAGTTTCCGTAGGTACATTTCGTTTTCGTACATAAGCAAACTTTTAAGTAGGAAAACTTGTATCTTGTTTATTGGTTGATTGCGATTTTTCGAAAATGTGTTTAGTGATTTTATATCTTTCAACATGTCGAAACGTGCGAGCGAGAGTCGCATTAGCTCTTGTGTTCGCCATAAGTTGGTATTTGGGGCCTTATGCTCACTTCGACAGAGATTATCTCACGATGGAGATGACGTCATATCTCGTTCAATAACTCGTTGACCTTGCGTCTCGCATGAACTTTGTATGAGAAAATTGGGGAGTTAGATAGTGAGAATGGGGATAAATAGTTATCGAACGAGATATGACGTCATCTCTAACGTGAGATAATCTCTGTCGAAGTGAGCATAAGGCCCTTGGTACTCAATTTTCAATTCAATTTATTAATAATAACTGTACAACATTACGGACCGCGTCGAATGCGTTATACTAGCTGCTAAGTTAAAACTATTAACGAATATTAACTTAATGAGATCATATAAAATAAAAACTTTGTAGCAGGAAACCGTGCCTAGGGATGAAAGTGAAGCTGTTCGTTTTTTTGTTTTTTTTTATATTTCCGTTAAACAGGTCTGTAAGAGCGGCGACCACAGAGCACACGCCCAAGGAGTATGAATACGTGAATATAGACAACCGCGCGCTCGACGTATGCGCACCCGTCGCGCCGGAAATTACGTCACTGCCGAACGGACAAAAAGCTTGGGATAGTAAGTGGAAAGACTTATCAATATTTTACTGCGTTTACATTTAGACATTCGCGCTGCTATTCGCGTGGACGGAAATGTTGCCGTCCATATGTCTGCGGCAGCGTCGCCGGCAATGTGTGTTCACAACACGGGCAACGCGAGCGGCAACGCGAGCGGACATGGAAGTGGCCTGTACCCCAAGTATGAGATTTAATAGAAGCAAATCTCATACTTGGGGTACTGTTTACATTCTCGCATTGCCGATTGCCCTGCGCATGTCTCTGCACATTTCCACGGACATGAGCCGAGTGCGTAAACGGGTTATTTGACAGACTTCACAGCTCAGTTGGTAGTAGCTCTGCCTTCTTCGCTGTAGGCCGTGGGTTCGATCCCCACTCAGAACAAACATTGTGAGATGAACATAGATGTTTGTTCTGTTTGGGTATTATTATACATATACTAGCTGGTGCCCGCGACTTCGTCTGCGCAGGATAAGTATTTCGAGTAGCTTATATTAGCGTGGCGTAGTACATATATGTGTAACTCTAGCGGTTTTGGCAGCGCACGCCAGAATAGCTCGCAGATGGTAGATTTTTTCGTACTTACTTGACACTTATCGTCATATTTTGGACAATTCACACAATATCTTTATAAATTGTAGCCTATGTGTTATTCTGATGTATAAGCTATATTATTGTAAAGTTTCATTAAAATCCATTCAGTAGTTATGTACAGTACGTGAAAGAGTAACAAACATCCATCCATTCATACTTACAAACATTCGCGTTTATAATTATTAGTAGGATTATTTGATGTGCCTGTAATTACACCGGCAACCACACTCTTCAAACGGAAACACAGCGTTGCTGCTTGGCGGCAGAAGGCGGCGTGGTGGTAGTACTTCCCCGGACGAGAGTATACTATTATTATCTTCAACAGAATGCATAGAATACCAAGAGAAGTACGTGTTTCCCTGCGAACGGTCCAAGGCGCTGAATGGTGGTTTCGACCGTCCGAACCATTGCCACCACAACGCTGACGAACTGGTCATTGGCGGGAAGAACGCTGCCAAGCTAGAGTTCCCTCACATGGTAACTAAAATCAACCAAAACGGTCTTTTTTTTTATACAACTATCTGATGGAACAAGCAGATGTCCCATCTGATTTTTAGTGGTAACCATCACCTATAACAATGCGTTACCTCGTAAGTCACGCACGATAGGAACGTGCCCTGCCCTGCGTCCATCAACTTGAGGCACACAGATGTTAAGCCTAATGTACCTGTAATTACACCGGCAACCACACTCTTCAAACGGAAACACAGCGTTGCTGCTTGGCGGCAGAAGGCGTGGTGGTAGTACGCACCCGGACGAGCCACACACAAAGAGCTCTACTTCTCTTCAAATTCAGTTCCAGGTCTATATTCAGTTCAATCATACAATGGTTAGGAAACCGGCATGTAGTACCACTGAAATGACGGCCAATTTATGTCACATACTTACTTTTAATGTCTTTTCTTGTATTTTTTATAAACTGTATTTACGTGCGGCATAAATAAATGTTTTTTTTGTATTATATTGTATTATATTGTATTGTATTGTATTGTATTGTATTGTATTGTATTGTATTGTATTGTATTGTATTGTATTGTATTGTATTGTATTGTATTGTATTGTATTGTATTGTATTGTATTGTATTGTATTGTATTGTATTGTATTGTATTGTATTGTATTGTATTGTATTGTATTGTATTGTATTGTATTGTATTGTATTGTATTGTATTGTATTGTATTGTATTGTATTGTATTGTATTGTATTGTATTGTATTGTATTGTATTGTATTGTATTGTATTGTATTGTATTGTATTGTATTGTATTGTATTGTATTGTATTGTATTGTATTGTATTGTATTGTATTGTATTGTATTGTATTGTATTGTATTGTATTGTATTGTATTGTATTGTATTGTATTGTATTGTATTGTATTGTATTGTATTGTATTGTATTGTATTGTATTGTATTGTATTGTATTGTATTGTATTGTATTGTATTGTATTGTATTGTATTGTATTGTATTGTATTGTATTGTATTGTATTGTATTGTATTGTATTGTATTGTATTGTATTGTATTGTATTGTATTGTATTGTATTGTATTGTATTGTATTGTATTGTATTGTATTGTATTGTATTGTATTGTATTGTATTGTATTGTATTGTATTGTATTGTATTGTATTGTATTGTATTGTATTGTATTGTATTGTATTGTATTGTATTGTATTGTATTGTATTGTATTGTATTGTATTGTATTGTATTGTATTGTATTGTATTGTATTGTATTGTATTGTATTGTATTGTATTGTATTGTATTGTATTGAACTTATTAATGAAAAATCGCAATCAACCAATTTGTGTGCAATCACACAAGTTTGATCCAAACAAGTTTTCCTACTAGTTAATGTAAAGTAAAGTAAAAAGTTTAATTATTTAAGGAAAACTTAATAGCTAGGTACATAAGTATATTATAAAATATAAAACAAATTATATTTTAGCAAACTTTGAAGGTACCTTACTACTATTTACTATTATTACTATGTGCATTAACAGCCGTGCTAGGTAGAACCTGTGTTGCGGCTGCTAACTCTTCCCAATACAATAAATCAAAAACACTACACTTTAAAAACAAGAAATTAGACAATATAAATTAAAAATAACACTAGTAGTTCGCCCCGAACTGAGATCTCGTGATGCGACCCGACGAACGCATCAAAACTTTGAGTAGGTAGTAGACAGAGGCAAGTCCACACATTATCTTTGGACTTTTTTCTGACTACCGCCTACTAACTTGGTATGTTAGCCAAGTTTCAACTCTATTGGCCTATTTATTGAAGAGTTCCGTTGAACAGACCTTGGCTCCATCATCAGACCTGGTCGTCGTCACCATTTTATGAGAACTGAGTACCTCCTTAATTTATTTCAAGAAAAAAAAATAAGAAAAAGCAAAGGAACTGAACGACCAGTAGAAAAACCTTGATGTCAACGAAACTCTTAGAGATGGGAGCTCTTGGATCGCTGGAAATCTTAATTTAACTGTTTTGTTGTATCTCAAAAACCAAGCGTCCCAAAAAAAATGAAAAATTGTGTTGGAATGTCCAAACAAAGCCCTTTCATATGACATATTATTTGATTTTTTTATGTAACTTTTTTTATTTTTGCCCCCTTGAAAAACCCCATATCTCAAAAACCCTTCATCCGATTTTGCTCATATACTTACCAGTAAATTTCTCAAGTACAAGCTATCTACTTAACAAATTTCATGCAGATCGGACCAACGGTTCTAAAGTTATCGCCAGACAAACATACATACATACATACATACATAAAATGCCAAATCGCCCAAGTTGAAACTAAGATCTTCGTTCGCTTCGCTCACTCGATCAATTAACAATAAAATACAGTAAAAAAATAAGGTGAAGTAGGTATATCATAAATTCATAATTGGTCGAAAAACAAAAACTTTAATGAGTTAAATTGACAAGTTTTCGTACTTATGCAAACTTTTTGCTTGAATCAAAATGATATATTTGCTGAACTGAATTGAACCAACCAAGTTGTGTGCAATCATATTGCACACAACTTGGTTGATTGTGATTTTCATAAATAATTACCGTGATTATTATATAATTCAAAACGTTGAAATGTGCGAGCGAGGGGTACATTAGCAGTAGACTTCGCCCTAATTGTTTAATACCCTCTGAGTGTTCAGTTCTTCAGTCATGGAGACTCGTGAGTTCTCAGCACGCCTGATAAACGCAGATCGACTCTTCATAAAACGGCCTGACACGATTTCGCTTACCGGACTCGCGCGAGATTCGAGCGCGACTCCTCATGAAACTTTTGAATTAACAGTTTAAGTCATTCACATACATATTTAAAAAAGCTGCGATGGCGCTGAGCGTTCGCTGCGCGTGTGCGACTCGTGTAATCGATTAAATATGTACTTTATGTGAATGACATAAACTGTAAATTCAAAAGTTTCTTGAGGGGCCGCGCGCGTGTCGCGCTCGAGCCGCGCGCTAGTCGCGTAAGCGCAATCGCGTCGCGTGGACGCGCTCTGACGATACGGAAAATAAAAAACAAGACTCGGGTTGCTGGAGGTGGCCAAGTTTAAAGTTGTGTAGGATACCATTGACACCATAGAAGATTGTTCTGGAACCGTTGTTATTTGCAGGTGTTGCTAGGCTACAGCCTCGCGCCGAACAACATAGACTGGAAGTGTGGGGGAGCCCTCGTCAGCGAGAGGTTTGTGTTGACGGCGGGACACTGCACTTCCGACTCTAGGCAAGTTCTTGTCCGATTTATTGCCAGAAAAACATGTTGCTACTAGTTCGTCCCGAACTGAAATTTCGGGATGCGATCCGAACGCTACGAAAATTAAAGTAGGCGGTAGTTAGAAACAAGTCCAAACATTAGGTACCTATATTTCGACTTGCTTCTGACTACCATCTACTAACTAAGTATGGTAACCAAGTTTCAATTTATTGAAGAGTTCCGTTGAACAGACCTTGGCTCCATCATCAGACCAGGTCGCTGTCACGATTTTATGAAAACTAAGTACATCCTTAATTTATTTTAAGAAAAAAAATAAAGAAAAAGCAAAGGAACGGACCGACCAGTAGAAAACCTTGATTTCAACGAAACTCTTAGAGATGGGAGCTCTTGGAGCTTATCTTAATTTTACTTTTTTGTTGTATCTCAAAAACCGGGCGTCTTAGAAAAAAAATAAAAATGTTTGTTTACAATTTTTGCCGCCTTAGAAAACCCCTTATCTTAATAACCCCTTATCCGATTTACTTAACTCATATACTTACCAGTGAATTTCTCAGATTTCTTGCAGATCGAATAAGCGGTTCTAAAGTTAGAGCCCGACAAACATACATACATACATACAAAAAATGCAAAAACGCCCAAGTTGACTGTAAGATTTTCGTTCGCTTCGCTCACTCGATCAACAAAGGGTACACATTTTCTAGGATCAACGTATTTCGCCGTGTCAGGCGTGCAATAGTCAATTTATATTGAACGTTAGTAGTCTTGCCTAATGCGCTGTAGGCTGTGGGTTCGATCCCCATACAGAGCTAACATTTGTGTGATGAACATAGATATTTGTTCTTTCTGGGCGTAATATTGTATTATAAGTATGTTTTTACAAAAAAAGTATCATTTCTTTAAAAAACATTGCAGGAACAACAGCGTAAGCCACGCCCTGATCGGCATCCTGAACCGAAGCGAGGAGTCTGCCAAGAACCGGTACAGCATCAAACGCATCATCAAGCATGACCTCTACCAGTCCCCTGCTAAGTACCACGACATAGCTCTGCTGGAGCTGGACCGAGAGTGAGTACCCGGCATTGAAGTTGAAAGGTGCTACTTGCTCATGGAACAAGCGATGGCCCAACTGCTATCACTCATGCATTGTCTCGTAAGTCACGCACGAACGTGCCATCGATGCACTACCCTGCGTCCATCAACTTGAGGCATAAATATGTTAAGCCTCATGTGCCTGTAATTTCACCGGCAACCACACTCTTCAAACTGAAACACTTGCTGCTTGACGGCAGAATTAAGCATGGTGGTCGAGCCATACACAAAGAGCTCTATTAGGTACTTTAGGTAGTTGACCTAGGTTTTAGGTGGCCTAGAACAATTTTCAACTAGAACTGGACAGGAAGTGAGTAGTACCCGGCATGGAAGTTGAACATTCTTTCGTAGACCTAGACACATTTTGGGTGACATGCGACACCTAGCCTAGAGATAGAGCACCCGGCATGAAAGTAAACACTGTGATAACGTTTTTCCCTGTAATCCGAGCACAATTCAGTTAACCTCTAATGGAGCAGTCAAGTAAAGTACCCGGCATGTAAGTTGAGGTCTGTTATGTCTCTTATTCCAGTGTTAAGTTAGACCACAGAACCGTCCCCGCCTGCCTCCACACTGGTGAACCCGTGGATGATAGCAGAGCCTCTGCCACTGGATGGGGCACCACTGACGTGCACAGACAAGTCAACTCTGACACGCTGCAGAAGGTGAGGACTTGAGGACCCTCGGCATTAGGCTCTTCATCATCAGCTCGAACGCATAAGTTCATTCAAAGTCAGGCATTTCTTCACCATCAAAGGTTCACTTTGAAATGTCTTTTTTTTATATACAACTAGCTGATGGAACAAGCAGATGGCCCACCTGGTTAAATGGTAACCATCACCTATAACAAAGCATTGCCTTGTAAGTCACGCACGATAGGAACGTGCCCTACGATGCACTGCCCTGCGTCCATCAACTTGAGGCATACAGATGTTAAGCCTCATGTGCCTGTAATTACACCGGCAACCACACTCTTCAAACCGAAACACAGCGTTGCTGCTTGGCGGCAGAAAAAGGCGTGGTGGTAGTACTTCCCCGGACGAGCCACACACAAAGAGCTCTACTACTCTAAAATAAAGCTATCTATTTACGACTCTCTTGTCGTGTCACTAGTTTCTTTCGAAGCAGTGTGGTGAAAGGATTATAAGTGCGCCTCAAGAGGCTCCTTTCAAGCACTTGACACATGTTATAGAACTTTTTTGGTTCTACGACATGCCGGTTTCCTCACGATGTTTTCCTTCACCATTTGAGAGAACTGGCATTGTGCACATCAACTTTTGAACAGAAAAACTCATGTATTTTTCAGCCGCCAAGCAGCAACGCTATGTTTCGGTTTCAAGAGTGTGGTTGCCGGTGAAATAACAACCACATGTGGCTTAAAATCTGTATGCCTCAAGTTGATGAACGTAGTGCACGTTCCTATTATGCGTTACTAGCAAGATAATGCTTTGTTATAGGTGATGGTTTGGGCCATCTGCTTTTTGCATCAGCAGGATCACCTGCTGATGCAAAAAGCAGATGGTACGAGTTCGAATCCCGTTGCAGGTCATTGCCATCAGGCAATGACCTGCAACGGGATTCGAACTCGCTTCTCAGCGACGGACGGACGAGCCACACACAAAGAGCTCTACTACTCTTAAATGTCTTAGAGCTAGGTGTCAGTTCTTTATTATTATTTGCATAATAATCTTCTAGGTCCTCAAAGAATCTCGAGTTGACTTGGTACTGGAACTAGCACCTAGATACTAGCTTTAGATCGTTTCAATGAGATCCTCGTGATTCAATTTAATAAAAACACTTTAACTTGACTCTGACTCTGACTCTGACTCTGACTCTGACTCTGACTCCGACTCTGACTTTAATCAAAGTCGTGAATCTGTTTCTGTTCTCTTGAAGAGTCTAAAGTAGAGACTGATACATTTTTATTCGTATGGTAGCGTATCTCTGAGATAGTGTATCTTCTCCAGGTCATAGTGACGAAGTTCACCACCAGCGAATGCTCCCAAGAGTACGAGAGTGACAGAAACATGCTGGACGGCTTCCAGGAGAACACGCAGATGTGCTACGGAGACAAGACCAAGTCCCAGGACACTTGCTCGGTATGTCTCACAGCTCTTACAGCTCTGCCTTCTGCGCCGTAGGCCGTGGGTTCGATCCCCACACAGAACAAACATTTGTGTGATAAACATAGATGATCTCTGTCAGAGTGCTATACAACGTGTAACATAATACCCCTATAAGACCGAAGACCAAGTGATCATACCAAACACTGGAATACTTTGACGTGTACAAAGTTTGAATACTTCGTTTTCGAAATTCCCATACAAAGGTTAAATTAATATTGTCTCATAAATTTGCAACAACCCTGATAATGTGTGCGTGACCTTGGTACATACGCTATTTGCGTTTACTAATTGGTGGCAGTTCTGTTACCTATTTTATCTACAGTTCACAATTAAAGGTCAAACAACAGCTGTAAATAGGGCTGCGTCATGTTGTGTTAGCTTCACTTTGGCTGAAAGTTTAAAAGGCATTTCATTTATAAAAAAAACTTTGAAATTTCAAATGTCTTATATCAAGAGTTGTTCGCCATGACCTGTAGAATACCCTGCTTCCGGGGTTATAGGGGTATTATGTTACACGTTGTATATGTTAGGTACATGTTATATGATTTATTATTGATCGAGTGAGCGATGTGAATGAAAATTTTACAATCGACTTGGGTAAAACTTTCTTATTAAAATTACAGGGTGACAGCGGCGGGCCGCTCCAAATAAAAAACAAGAAGATAGCTTGCATGTACACTGTGGTCGGTGTGACGTCATTCGGCAAGAAATGCGGCGTTGCCGGTCTGCCGGCCATTTACACGCGCGTGGCGCACTACAGAGAGTGGATAGAGAGTGTTGTGTGGCCCAACTGAGCTAGATATACACAGATACACTCATCAAAGTACCTCTCGCTCGCACGTTTCGACATAATGAAAGATATAAAATCACTAAACTATTTATTTTTAATTTAAATCGCAATTTGTAATGTTTGGTGCACACAACTTGTTTGATTGAAATTTTTAGGCGAAAACAAGATCTATCTCTCGCTCGCACATTTCCACATTTTGAAAGATATAAAATCACTGAATCGCAATCAACCAAGTTGTGTGCAATCACATTGCCACACATTGCGATGTTTCAAAAATAAATAAATAAATAAAAATAAATAAATATTGGTGGACTTTTCACACAGCACTATCTGGCCCCAAACTAAGCCAAAGCTTGTGATATGGGAACCAGATAGCTGATATACTACTTAAATATGCTTTTTTTTTGTAAATACATACTTATAATATTATATAACACCCAGACAGAGAACAAACATCTATGTTCATCATACAAATGTTTGTTCTCGGTGGGGATCGAACCCACGGCCTACGGCACAGAAGGCAGAGCTACTATCAACTGAGCTGTGAAGGCTGTCATGGGTTAGGTAAGTGATTTTATATTTTTCAACATGACGAAACGTTAGGTACTTTAGCTCTTCTCATTGCCTTAGGAGACACCCGTCAAAGTACCTCTCGCTCGCACATTTCAACATTTTCAAGCATATAAAATCACTGAGGTTTTTTTTTAAATATCGCATTCAACCAAGTTGTGTACATTACAAAAATATCATAATATCTTTCAAAATGTGCAAGCGAGAGGTCCATTAACAGTAGTATTCGCCTAAATAGAAATATTTAAAGAAATAAACATTTTATGAAATCAACAAACGTTTGTTTTGTGTCACAAAAACGAGATGAAATACAATTCGACAAGGAATGCGGCGTTGCCGGTCTGCCGGCCATATACACGCGCGTGGCGCACTACAGAGCGTGGATGGAGAGTGTTGTGTGGCCCAACTGAAGTTACACATAAAGATTTTGATATTGCCCCAAAATGTATTATCCCAGTGGGATTTAAACCCACGACCTTCCCCTTGAAGGCTGCGCTAATCGGACTCTAATCACATTCGACGAATAACTCAGGGACATGCTACTACGGTACTTATGCGGCCGTAGCCGTTGCGACCGTGGTAGTTACACATAGATTTAAGGCGAAGACAAGAGCTAATGTGACTCTCACTCGCACGTTTCGACATGTGAAAGATATAAAATCACTAAACTCATTTTCGAAAAATCGCATCATTTTTTAAACCATTTTGGTAAAAATTTCATTTTGATCGATACACTTTTTTCTACTATAAAGTTTGTTTTACTAGTTTTCGTACTTAATCAAACTTTTAGTTAGGAAAACTTGTATCGATTAAAATGATTTTTTTACTAAAATGGTTGATGGCGATTTTTCGAAAATGATTTTAGTGATTTTATATCTTTCAACATGTCGAAACGTGCGAGCGAGAGTCACATTAGCTTTTGTATTCGCCTTAAGACGAAGACTAATCTAATTAAGGCTAATTTACCTCTCGCTCGCACGTTTCGACATTTTTAAAGATGATGAATGAACCACTAAACTCATTTTTGAAAAGTCGCAATGTGTGTGCAATAACTTGGTTAATTATGATTTTTGAAAATGAGTTTACTGATTTTATATCTTTCAACACGACATGTTGAAAGATACGTTAGATTAGCTCTTGTCATCGCCTTAGGGGATGACACCCGCCAAAGTACCTATCACTCGCACATTTTAAATGATTTAAAATAACTGAAGTTTTTAGAAATATCGCAATTAACCAAGTTGTTGTAGTACATTGCAAAAATATCATAATATCTTTGAGGTACCTACATTTGCAGTAGTCTTCGCCAAAATAGAATAATGAAGAAATAAACATTTTATCAAATTAAAAGCGTTTATTAACGGCCGATTTCTGAAAGCCCGATTTCTGAAAGCCCGATCAAAACTAATCGCATGTCAAGTCACTTGCTACCTCTATCTAATTCGATGTAATAGCTGAAATGGCGAGTGACTTGACATCCGATTACTTTTGATCGAGCTTTCAGAAACCGGCTGTTGGTGTCACAAAAAAGTAGGCAAAATACAAAGAAGAATTGGAACAGTACCCCAAAGTATGAGTTTTGCTTACGATATTTCGTTTTTCGTTATACGTTTTTGTTCCGTGTTCATTGCGGGTTCCGTATCGGTATCTCTAACGCGTCTTCATACAAAACCCGCAAAAAAAATTATTAAATTGTATCATTCGTGACGACTGAACAACTGGAGTTCACTAACAAGAAGACATTTAAAACATAATCTTGTTTCCATCCTTTTAGTTTGGGCTTTCAGTTTTCTTTCGCGTCCACAGTGTTGGTTCCTTAGAGAAAGTTATTCATATTGATGGGTACTTAAGCCCCCTGAAGTTTTCGGGAGTGGTATTTTAGCATCCTGTATAAGAGCTATACTAAGACTTAGACTGAGAATCCTCGCCTAAGGCCAGACCACACTTTCGATCCAGGGCAGGTACTGGGCGAGCTTCGTGTAGACTCCCGCGCCGCCCTCGAAGCCGCACTCGCGTCCGTATGACGTCACGCCGATGAGCGTGTGCATGCATGTGGGGTCGCGAGTGTCCAACTGCAATGGCCCTCCACTGTCGCCCTGGATCAACAAAAATTTATTTAATAACAAATATAAATAAACAACAAGGATCACTTTGAAACGTCTTAAAAATAGATAAATCTAGGTGCCAGGTCCACGAGACCAAGCCTAGAAGAACAGCCAACAAACAACTTAATTATTTCAAGAGTAATAGAGCTCTTTGTGTGTGGCTCATCCGGGGAAATACTAAAGCCATGCGTTTTTCTGCCGCCAAGCAGTATCACCTATAACAAAGCAATTCTCGTAAGTCACGCACGATAGGAACGTGCCCTGCGTCCATCAACCTGAGGTATACATGTTAAGCGTCATGTGCCTTTAATTTCACCGGCAACCACACCGAAACACTACAACGCTGCTGCTTGGCGGCAGAAAAAGGCGTGGTGGCAGTACTTCCCGAACGAGCCACACACAAAGAGCTCTACTACTCTGGATATTGTTCAGACGTAACACAGGCCTTGAGTATAATGATAATGCAGGTTTCCTATACAGGTACCTATTAATCCTATAGTACTGCTGACCAGCATTTTGTGAGCTAACTTTTTAGCTAAAGGCGAGTTTCAGTTAGGAAATTTTGTTCATTTCAGTTGAGAACTTGTATACTGACCCTGCAAGTGTCTCGGACCATGGTTCTGTGGCCATAGCACATTTGAGTGGAGGCATTCAGCCCTTCAGCTTGGTGTCTGTGAACTGGATACATCTCACTGCACTCTTCATGGGTGAACTTTTGCACGTAGACCTGGGAAATATCTCTTATAAAGAATATCTCTCGCTGGCATATTTCAAAAGTTTGAAAAATACAACTTATTTATGAAAAATTGTAATAAACCAAGATGAGTGCAATCACATTACACACAGTTCAGTAAAAATATCATTTTGAAGATTCGTTTTCTGACATTTTGGGAAGCAACATAGCTTTTTCATTTGAATTGTTTTGAGTTGTCTACATCTACACTAATATTATAAAGAGGTAAACTTTGTATTTTTGTATTTTTGTATTTTTGTATTTTTGTATTTTTGTATGTAACGAATAGGCTCAAAAACTACTGGTCCGATTTCAAAAATTCTTTCACCATTAGAATGCTACATTATCCCTGAGTAACATAGGCTATATTATATTTTCAAAAAAATCAGGGATCCTTACTAAAACTTCAATAATGTAACCCAAGGTGGAAAACAAAAAACCTTACATCGCGTGCGCTGCGAAAACTATTGAAGATAGAACAAAATAATGTACTACGATTTTGTAGAACACGTTATCATCTACAAAAAATGTCGCGACAGCATATGTCTAACTATTATAGTTATGTCACAATAAGTGTTCTTTTATTATAAAAAATTAATTGAAATGCCTCCGCTAGAAAAGGGTCTTTATTTGTACCTTGGTATTAATCCTTATCCAAAAAAATCATTTCATAATTAAGACGGTTTCAATACCTATAGATTACTTCTTAAATTTTTCAAATCGGACATTCCATTCAAAAGATATGACGAAATTAAAAATGTTTACGGTTACGGTCCACGGTTCACGCGCGGGGTGCGATTTCACTCACTCAAGGAGAAGCGCGTGCAAATGTATGAAATAAGTAGACGCGAGGCTCGAACCCACGGTTTAAGTTTATCCTAAAATGTTCAAAAAATTTATGACCACCCATGCGAAGCTGGGACAGGCCGCTAGTGTTGTATAATTTAGGTGATATTTTAACCAACATGTTGAGGACTTGAGGTCTTAGCACAAAGTGTTATCATTATTTTGGAATGAAAGTGTAATAAGTGATATCCTGATTTGACAAAAAATGTTTCGAATGTTTTGAAGAAAGCCGTCACAATTTTCTTCAAAACAAATGACGGCCGACTGGACCGCTGTTCTGCGAGAGGCTCAACGGAGTGGTCGACGATTATGTTCTGGCTGATTAGTTGTATTTTATTATAATTTACTGTGATAGATCATGGTGTAAATTTGTCTGTTCTTTTTATTTATTTACTTTACTCATATTATCGCGGTACATTAAACATACATATCAAACTACATGGATTAAAGAAATTACAAAAATATATAATAAGGATTGAGTTTATTAGGGGCAGTTCGAAGGTGACGCCAGTGACTGAAAAGATGAGGAGTAATAGGTTAGCGTGGTATATGGGCATGCCCATACTAGAACATGCATGTTATGTGAAGGGAAGAATGTCATGTAACGAGAAGAATGCTAGGGATGAATGTCGATGGATATAGGAGTAGAAGTAGACTAAGAAAAGATGGCAGCCTTCACAGCTCAGTTGGAAGTAGCTCTGCCTTCTGTGCGGTAGGCCGTGGGTTCGATCCCCACCGAGAACAAACATTTGTGTGATGAACATAGATGTTTGTTCTCTGTCTGGATGTTATATAATATTATAAGTATGTATTAACAAAAAAAAAAAAGTATATAAGTAGTTTATCAGCTATCTGGTTCCCATATCACAAGCTTTGGCTTAGTTTGGGGCTAGATAGTGCTGTGTGAAAAGTCCACCAATATATATATAAAATATATATGGATGGACTGTGTGAAAGATGACATGAGTAAGAAAGGAGTGACTGCTGAGATGACGGCTGATAGAGGAGAGTGGAGGGAAAAAACCGGGCCGAACCAATAGTATAATAAGATTTGTGCTCTGGCCAAATCAGTTAGACATTGGCTGAACGTTACCTTCTGCATGGTATCAGCCAGGTCCCTCAAGTAGCCGAGGGATCCCCAGCCGGTGGCTGTGACCTGGTGAGAACTAACATGTTGCTCGTAGTGGATTTTATCCTCGTGAGCTGGAAGACACGCTGGAAGGATGAGGTAGTTTACAAACACCACCCTGAAATCGAAAAGAAATATATTTTAACATTGACACACACGACCTTAGGATCGAAAGGTTTTGTTTAGTCCCTGGCGCTTCTTAAGGGTTTAAGGCGAAGATAAGAGCTAATGTGACTCTCGCTCGCACGTTTCGACATGTTGAAAGATATAAAATCACTAAACTCATTTTAGAAAAATCGCAATCAACCATTTTGTGTGCAATCACATTGCACACAATTTAGTAAAAATTTCATTTTGATCGATACAAGTTTTCCTACTTAAAAGTTAGCTTATGTACGAAAACTAGTAAAGCAAACTTTTGAGTATGTGATTGCACACAAAATGGTTGATTGCGATTTTTAGAAAATGAGTTAGTGATTTTATATCTTTCAACATGTCGAAACGTGCGAGCGAGAAGTTGTTTGTAGTAGTGAGAAGTTCCTGGGTATAATAAAATATAAAACGCTGTTTGTCTTTCAATTGATTATAATGATGTATTTTCTTATTTCTAGCTACAAGGTAAAACTGTGACTTTGAAATATGTTTTTTGAGGCGCATTTAAAATCTATTCACCAAAATCTTACTAAAGAAACTAGTGACACAACAAGAAGAAGAAGATTGTCGCACAACCATACATAGATACAAAATATTTATTCGCAGAAATAAGTGTGACGTAAGTTGTTAGAGCCTCAAACAAAGCAAAAAGAATATGGGAACCAGATGGCTGAATACTAATGACACACACAAGGATCTTACAAAAGAACGGTAGTAACCAAGCCGTCAGTTTAATGCCTATTCTTCTAGGCTTGGTCGCGTGGAACTGACACCTAGTGTCACCTAGCTTTAAGACGTTTCAAGGTAGGCTTGTGATTATGCTGAAAATACCGTTTTGGTTTTGAGTTTTGTTAACTTAGGTAGTGGTATTCATATCTGTCACCTTGTGGGCAATGGGGACCACAGTTTGGATCCCACAAAATGCAAGTTGGTGACGCGGAAGACCCAGAATGAGATGGAGAGATGAGCTTGACTGCTACCTAAGCTCATGGCCTGTTGCTGCGCTAAATCGCGAAGATTGGAAACGGTGAAGGGCCTTCGCGCTGCAGTATAAAAGCTAATGGTTTTCACTCACGGTATCACCGTCTCCAGCAACGCAATGTCGTGGTATTTCCTCGGCGGCTGGTATTCAGGATGGGGGATAGCTCGTTGGATCTTGTATCTGTGCCAGCTGTCTGCGGGGTCTGATCGCCGGAGCAAGCCGAACGCTGCCTCTGTCACTGGACCCCTGGATATGGAGACCAAAATTAATTGACATACTCTTATTGTTTACAAGCTGGTGCCCGCGACTTCGTCTGCGCAGGATTCACACAATATCTTTATAAATTGTAGCCTATGTGTTATTCTGATGTACCTACCTATAAGCTATATTATTATAAAGTTTCATTAAAATCCATTCAGTAGTTTTTACGTGAAAGAGTAACAAACATCCATCCATCCATACTTACAAACTTTCGCGTTTATAATATTAGTAGGATTGCAATTATTATGCTACATGGTTTTAATGATAAAAATCGTGGATAACATATTATACCCTTTTAGAGCATAGCAATATTTGGAGTAGAAGCGGACTGAAGCAATATAAAACTAGGGAGTTAATGTTAGGTGTTATAAAATTGGTGATGGCCGATGCAGCAAAGCCTTGAGCCCGAGTGGTGGCCAAAGTCAGGCCAAATAAAATCAGAGAGTCAGCCCGAAAGCGCGATAGGCCGACGCCATCGTGCAGGTCGCAGGAAGCACCTGGACCAGAAACACACAGGACAGAGGAGGCTGGCAAAACATGAGGGAGCAGTGCGTATTACCAGGCTGCGATGATAATTACAGAATTCAATTCAATTACAAAGTGGGCAGTATAGATTCAATAAACGAATGCCCTGGTGGTCCTGCATAAAATAGGACCATAAGACCCTTAAAACATCTACCGTGGATGTGTCTCTCCTGTCTCATTTTTTGTATGGTTCACCGTCACCACACTTGGCAGGCATTGGTAACCGCAGTGTTAGTGGTAAGTCTCATCACCTCGTGCGATCCCGTAGTCACCTGTTAAGACACTCACTGGACGTGAAGGAAATACCTATTATATGCCGCTATCACCCCTACCAACTGGTTAAATGGATGATTGCAATACCAGAGGCAAAACTCGCGTGTAGCCGACCAAAGACAATAGAACAGAGTAAAAATATCTTGGTACACAACCGGATTTAAATCCACGACCTTAGGATCGGGAGGCTGGGCCGATACCACTAGTAAAACAGTGCTCTAAATAAACTTCGGCTGCCAATAGAGTGCCAAATGATGGGCAGTCTGATGTCAAAGTCAAAGTCAAGTCAATCACAAGGATCACTTTGAAACGTCTTAAAGCTAGGTGAATCTAGGTGCCAGTTCCACGCGACCAAAGCCTTGAAGAACAGGCAGGAACCAACTTACGCCTTGATGAAAGCAATCAATTAGAATACTAACAGTTCTCTGCTGACCAGGCAGTGACCGGCAGTCAGGAGGAACCGCTCGCTGATGAGGGAACCGCTGCAGACCCATTGCGAAGGAGTCCTGGTGCCGTTGTAGCCCAGCAGAGCCTGGAGATAGGAAAAGAAGAAAACCTTATTTAAATCTGGGTATGTGCTGTAATATTTGAACTCTTAAGACATTCGCGCTGCCATTCGCGTGGACGGAAATGTTGCCGTCCATATGTCTGCGGCAGCGTCGCCGGCAATGTGTGTTCACAATACGGGCAACGCGAGTGGAAATGGAAGTGGCCTATTTACATTCTCGCATTGCCCAAGTCAATAAACTGTGGGAATCCTCGCCATACGTAGCTAAGACTTACCATATGAGGGTACTCTCCCCTATAGACGTCAGTGCCCCCCACAGCTCCGACAGAGCCATGATTGTATATGTGGCATTGGTCTTTTGTGGGGGTTCGCGTAGCGCTACTTTGGAATGGACAACCACTGTATTTGTATTTTTGGGCGAACTCCAAGCATTCTGGAAGATATACATCATTTTAATGTAACAATGCGGTACATTAGAAGACGCACAACATATTTTTCTGGAATGTGTCAGAATCAATGCATTTAGATTAAGTTGTTTTGGAAGGCGATGTATGAATGATTGTATTATTAATACCATCTTGGCTTGTCCCCTGTGGGTCAGGCCAAGATGATAAATAGGTTGGCAGAATTAGGGTTAATTATGTAGATAAAGTTTTGATACGAGACGTATTTTTTTGATGTTTTTTTATAGGGTAGTGTGGTCGCCCAGCGACAAAGCCCTAAAAAAAATTAAAAAAAAAATTATACAATACTGAGGACTTACAGATAATATAACTTTTTAGCCGAAAAATCCGACTTCGAATTACATAATACATGAAACCAAACTTGTGCTGAACGGAACCAGAAACCAAAATGTAATTCTGGCGAAGTGTGAGATTCTTTCAGTATCCCTAAATAATCATAATGTACCTACCATACTTCACGCATTAAATTATTTCATTTCATTTCAATTTGTATGTTTGGTTTTATTTGATTCAAAATTAATATGGTACCACCCATGGAGGTACTATATACTTACCACCTATGATTAAATTACCAAACAAAAAAGAATCATCAAAAAATTGGTGGAGTAATAGCGTAACAAACATAGAAAAAAAACATACAGTCGAATTCAGAACTTCCTTTTTTTGAAGTCTGTTAAAAACAAATCGAATCGTTGTTATTTGCAAAACTGCAATTTTATAAGAGGGATTCATTTTCTGTCATTTTGGGAAGCAACATAGCTTTTTCATTTTATTTGTTACTCTAGTTGTGTTGTGTAATTTCGGTGGTATTATAACCAACATTACTCGAGGTCTTAGCACAAAGTGTAAACATTTGGAATGAAAGTGTATTACGATATCCTGATTTGACCGAAAATGTTTCCAATGTTTTGAAGAAAACCGCCACCATTTTCTTCAAAACAAAGACGGCCGACTTGACTATGGACTGACTTGACTAAAAAGTATTCAATACAAATCACTTGACACTGGCTGGATTGTCTGTCGAATGACGGACAGGAGCCATAAATTAAGAGAAGAAGAATTTTATAAGAGATTTAGAACAAGTTTAGAACTCTTTGTTTGAGCTCGTCCAGGACTTATACGCTGACGGCGGAGGTCTATACCCATCACTAAAACTCTACAGGCTGATGATGGTGATTTATATAATATAAATACTCACTGTCCCAGGACTTTTCTCCAGTCTTCCACAGAAACCCTCTGACGCCCGGGTCCAGATAAGCATCACTGGTAAAAACACAATAAGGTTGGTTAAATTAAGGTTTGTATTCGCATTTATTTGTGTTAATATAATAGTTTATAGGTGTACACGTACCTCGCTTTGAACTAACGCGACGTAAAATACCACGTTTACATTTAGACATTCGCGCTGCCATTCGCGTGGACGGAAATGTTGCCGTCCATATGTCTGCGGCAGCGTCGCCGGCAATGTGTGTTCACAACACGGGCAACGCGAGTGGCGACGCGAGTGGACATAGAAGTGGCCTGTTAACATTCTCGCATTGCCCAAGTCACTTCCTATGTCTCTGCACGGACATGAACTGAGTGTAAACGGGGTATTATAAGAGTGGACTTAAAATAGCGCACCGTTCCAAGCCTCACTTTGGTAAGCACGCGGTGTTGTAGAGGTATAGCTCGAGTCAAAATCGCTCGCATAAGACCTGATTTCACCATGCTCTGTTAGTTACTAATAAAGGATTAACAGGCCGTTAAATCTAACCTTAGATGTCAAACGCGTACATTTTGACATATCTAACTAACGGGCCTTTAATCATTTGTTAATCTAACAGAGCATGGTGAAATCAGCTCTTAGCCTCGCGCGGTGTACACTAGCGTGTTTCTCACACTCGACGTTTTGGACTTTAAACTATTTGAAGTTCAACTAGAGTATCCTATGAAGATTAACGAACGTTTTAAAAAAAAATGCAGAACCAATCGGGTCCCCGTGACTCATTCTACTGCCGATACAGTGTCGAACCATTCGTCAGGTGACGAGTGATTCGACGATGCACTGGCACCGAGATGACGGCAGGACAGGTGGATTTTTAATCGGTATACTGTCTGCTGACAGAGAGACCGACATCACCTCCTACTCTCCCCGAGTGGGAGGCATGGGTAAGGCATTTTACCCCGTAAAAAAAAGGCTAGGCTAATGAACATATTTTTTTACGAGCATGTAAGACTTACCTGGAGTTAGTAACCAGTTCACAGTCTGTGCAGCACACTCCCGCCTTCCCGCCTGTCAGAGTGCATGCCTAGAACAATGATCATTTCAATGTCATTTCAGCCTTTCAGCCCGTTTGCATCCACTGCTGAGTAGCGGCATATTCAATAACATACTGAATATATTATGCCGCTTTGAAGAAAAGATACAGCGAAAGATGAGGTAGTATGGTATCTAAACATTAGCCTGATAAGCAAATAGGCGAATAAAAAGATCAGCCTGAAGAAGTACCTTCACTATCACTACATAGTATAAAACAAAGTCGCTTTCTCTGTCCCTATATCCCTATGTATGCTTAAATCTTTAAAACTACGCAACGGATTTTGATGCGGTTTTTTTTTATATAAATAATTATTCAAGATGAAGGTTTATATGCATAATACAAGCATAATATAGTAGAGAAACACTGATAATTTTAGAGGTTTCTAATGTGATGTCGTAATTAAACACATTTTTTTGCGCTTATTTTGCAAACGCTGGCTGAACCCTACGAGATAGATCAAAATAATGTACTACAGTATTGTATACCTTAAAAACGTCTACAAAAAAGTCCGTGATGGTAAATGATCTCTTAGGGATAACCCACAATAACCATGCGAAGCCGGGGCGGGTCGCTAGTGCTAGATCGCTAGTGCTGTTGCATTCGAAATGTATATATTTTTCGTCGCTCAATACGTCGCTCGAAGCGGTTGTTGCAGCGATGGGACACCCAAATAAACGCGATTTCCACGCATGTTACCAAGGTAACTCTCTTTTATTTATTTTTTATAACAAGGATCATACAAAAGAACGGTAGGAACTAAGCCGTAAGTTTGTTATCCGTTCTTCTAGTATTTGGTCGAGTCGAACTGGCACCTAAATTTAAGACGTTTCAAAATGATCTTGTATTTCACTGAATATATCTTTTGACTTTGACTACTACTAAACACAAAAGCTTATAGGGCCTGTCTAGCGCCTGATCGTAGCTTGTGGATGCTCGCAATTTCAGAAAACCCACTTTAAAAAACCCTTAAAAATATTGAAACGCCATTTTTTTATAACTCCATTCTTCGGAAAGATTATTCAAAGTCAAAGTCAAAGTCAAAATGTATTTATTCAATAAAATCACAAGGATCACTTTGAAACGTCTTAAAGCTAGGTGACTATAGGTGCCAGTTCCACGCGACCAAAGCCTAGAAGAACAGGCAACAAACTTACGGCTTGGTTCCTACCGTTCTTTTGTATGATCCTTTTACAATGTAATAATATAATATACTAGCGGCCTGTCCCAGCTTCGCATGGGTGGTCATAAATTTTTTGAACATATTAGGATAAACTTAGATTGTGGGTTCGAGCCTCGCGAGCCTACTTCTACATCTACACTAATATTATAAAGAGGAAAGCTTTGTATTTTTGTATTTTTGTATGTAACGAATAGGCTCAAAAACTACTGGTCCGATTTCAAAAATTCTTTCACCATTAGAATGCTACACTATCCCTGAGTAACATAGGCTATATTATATTTTCAAAAAAATCAGTGGTCCTTACTAAAACTCCAATAATGTAAACCAAGGTGGAAACCAAAAACCTTACATCGCGTGCGCTGCGAAAACTATTGATGATAGAACAAAATAATGTACTAAGGTTTTGTAGAACACGTCATCATCTACAAAAAATGTCGCGACAGCATATGTCTAACTATTATAGTTATGTCACAATAAGTGTTCTTTTATTATAAAAAAATAATTGAAATGTCGCCGCTAGAAAAGGGTCTTTATTTGTACCTTTGTATTAATCCTTATCCAAATAAATCATTTCATAATTAAGACGGTTTCAATATCTATAGATTACTTCTTAAATTTTTCAAATCGGACATTCCATTCAAAAGATATGACGAATTTAAAAATGTTAACGGGTCCATGGGTCACGCTCGGGCTATAGCCTATGTTACTCAGGGATAGTGTAGCATTCTAATGGTGAAAGAATTTTTGAAATCGGACCAGTAGTTTTTGAGCCTAACGAATAGGCTCAAAAACTACTGGTCCGATTTCAAAAATTCTTAAAAACATATACAAAAATACAAAAATACAAAGCTTTCCTCTTTATAATATTAGTGTAGAAGTAGGCTCGCGAGGCTCGAACCCACAATCTAAGTTTATCCTAATATGTTCAAAAAATTTATGACCACCCATGCGAAGCTGGGACAGGCCGCTAGTATTTCATACATTTGCACGCCAGAGACTGAAATCGCATCCCGAGCGTGACCCGTGGACCCGTTAACGTTTTTAATTTCGTCATATCTTTTGAATGGAATGTCCGATTTGAAAAATTTAAGAAGTAATCTATAGGTATTGAAACCGTCTTAATTATAAAAAGATTTATTCGGATAAGGATTAATACCAAGGTACAAATAAAGACCCTTTTCTAGCGGCGGCATTTCAATTAAATTTTTATAATAAAAAAACACTTATTGTGACATAACTATAATAGTTAGACATATGCTGTCGCGACATTTTTTGTAGATGATGACGTGTTCTACAAAATCGTAGTACATTATTTTGTTCTATCATCAATAGTTTTCGCAGCGCACGCGATATAAGGTTTTTGGTTTCCACCTTGGGTTACATTATTGGAGTTTTAGTGAGGATCCCTGATTTTTTTGAAAATATAATATAGCCTATGTTACTCAGGGATAATGTAGCATTCTAATGGTGAAAGAATTTTTGAAATCGGACCAGTAGTTTTTGAGCCTATTCGTTACATACAAAAATACAAAAATACAAAGCTTTCCTCTTTATAATATTAGTGTAGATGTAGATGTAGATTATTGAAGTTTAGTGTTTAGTATTCCTCGCGCCACCACCCTGGCTCCAAGGTGTGAGGATGAACTCTCTGCCGATGACGAATAGTGCGATGATATAATCGTTAGTATGCTTACCAATGGGTATATCATTCCAGTTATGTATGGGTTTGTAGAAAAGCAACGATGGGGCTCAACGCACGTGCCGTTTAAGGAATCACCGACACAGTCTGCATCTAAGGAAGTAAAGAGACAAGAGTAGTAGTTCTTTGTGAAGGGCTCGTCCGGGGAAGTACTACCGCCGTGCTTTTTTCTGCCGCTCAGCAGCGTTGCTGTGTTTCGGTTTGAAGAGTGTGGTTACCGGTGTAATTACAGGCACATGAGGCTTAACATCTGTCAGCCTCAAGTTGATGGTCGCAGGGCAGTGCATCGTAGGGCACGTACCTATCGTGCGTGACTTACGAGGTAATGCTTTGTTATAAGTGATGGTTACCACTTAACATAAGGGGGGCATATGCTTGTTCTATCAGCTAGTTGCAAGTACTATTTTTAGGAGTAGTAGAGCTTCTTGTATGTCTCGGCCGGGGAAGTACCTAACTACCTACCTACTACCAGCATGCCTTATTCTGCCGCCAAGCAGCAACGCTGTGTTTTGGTTTGAAGAGTGCGGTTGGAACAATAAATTTTTCTATTCAAAACTAGCTCTTACCCGCGGCTTCGCTTCGCGCAAATAAAATAATGGTTTATTGATATGATTGGCAATATCTTTAATAAAAAAAAATCCTTTCTTCCCCATGGAACAATCTTGAGCCACGTAATTTGGTCAGAAGAAACAGGTACTAACGACGACATGAAGTTCCTATGCCTCTTCGATTGTTGTATAAAATATAAAAGAATAATAGTATAAATAAAGTAATAAATGTCGGGATAAAAAGTATTCTATGTCCGTCTCCCGGTTCTAAACTACCTCCCCACCAATTTTCAGCCGAATCGGTTCAGCAGTTCTTGAGTTATAAATAGTGTAACTAACACGACTTTCTTTTATATATAAAAAAGATGTATGTGCACTGCGCTAGTAGGTACTCTCTAACGGTGAAGGTAAACATGGTGTGTAATCCGGCATGTCAAAGAACCTAAAAAGTTCCAAAACATGTGTCGTGCTCGAAAGGAGCCTTCTTGAAGCGCACTCAAAATCCTTTCACCACACTGTTTATATAATAAAAAATAATAATAATATAGGTGGACTTTCCACACAGCACTGTCTCGCACCAAACTAAGCCAAAGCTTGTAATATGGGAAGCAGATAGCTGATATATTACTTATATACTTTTTATTTGTACATACCTACTTATTGATCGAGTGAGCGAAGCGAACGAAGATTTAGTTTCAACTTGGGCGATTTGGCATTTTATGTATGTATGTATGTATGTATGTATGTATGTTTGTCTGGCGATAACTTTAGAACCGTTGATCCGATCTGCATGAAATTTTATATGTCGATAGCTTGTGCTTGTGAAATTTACTGGTAAGTATATGAGTAAAATCGGATTAAGGGTTTTTGAGATATGGGGTTTTTCAAAGGGGCAAAAATAAAAAAAGTTACTTAAAAAATCAAGTTACATGTCATATGAAAGGGCTTTGTTTGGACATTCCAAAACAATTTTTACTTTTTTTTTGAGACGCTCGGTTTTCGAGATAAAACAAATAAAGTTAAATTAAGATAACCAACGATCCAAGAGATCTCTAAGAGTTTCGTTGACATCAAGGTTTTTCTACTGGTCGGCCAGTTACTTTGCTTTTTCTTGTTTTTTTTTCTTGAAATAAATTAAGGAGGTACTCAGTTCTCATAAAATGGTAACGACGACCAGGTCTGATGATGGAGCCAAGGTCTGTTCAACGGAACTCTTCAGTAAATAGTCCAATAGAGTTGAAACTTGGTTACCATACCAAGTTAGTAGGCGGTAGTCAGAAAAAAGTCCAAAGATAATGTTTGGACTTGCCTCTGACTACTACCTACTCCAAGTGTTGATGCGTTCGTCGGGTCGCATCACGAGATCTCAGTTCGGGGCGAACTACTAGTAATACATAATAATTACACCCAGACAGAGAACAAGCATCTATGTTCATCACACAAATGTTTGTTCTCGGTGGGGATCGAACCCACGGCCTACGGCGCAGAAGGCGGAGCTACTTCCAACTGAGCTGTGAAGGCTGTCAAAATAACTGTGACTCGACAAGAAGTGGCAAAAACAGAGAAAGAGTCTTACCTTTCCCCCAATTCCTCGTTAGTGCAATGGCGCTGGTAAAATCAAAACTATACACGAAATAAAAACCGACTAATAATATTCTTAGCATTATCAAAAACGTGAATACGGTCAGACAACAAACGCGATTCTGTGTAACTGGTTTTAGTTTTTAAGCTTACCTAAGTATGTTTTTATTACATTTTATAGGTATAACGTTTGACCGGAATATCACTTGATGTTAAGTGACGATCACAGAGTACTTTGTTATAACTGAAATAGAGGTACAACTCAGCTACAAAATCGGGTAATACAAAGTGTCGCCCTCTGGTCGAAGGTTTTGGAACTAATGCCAACACAGTATGTACTTAGGTAGGTATCTATAGCTCGCTGCTGTTGCTAGCGAGCTAGCTATACATTTATCTCTACCTATCTACCGTTTTCTATAATGTTATTATTTTTAAATACAATAAAACAATGTTTATTTACATACTATGTAAATAAACATTTATTATTTATTTTTTCTTTAAAAAAACCTTTCAGACATGTTTTTTGCTCATTATTTGATGTTTTTGGATTCATAAATTTCATGTTTTTCATGAGATGCTTGGATTCCGTCCATGTTTTTTGGTGTATGGAAGTAGGCGTCACAGGTCCTAGAAGAGGCTTGCCATGCTCCTTTCTTTTGCATAAGCTTGCATTCATGGAATCAAAAAGTTGGTCGAGAAACATATACAGGGTTACAGGAAAAGTCGTGCTAGATCCGTTAAGGGCGTGGAGTACCCATCATTCCTGACATATTTCACTATGAAACACCCTACCCTAAACTAAACCCTTTTCGAGATATTCGACTTTTAATTTTTTTATTGAAAATTGCCGATTTTTAGGCAATTAAATTTATTTTTGGTTGTTTTGTGTATCTTATTATTATTATTATTGCATTTTTACATGTGTAATTAGATGCTTTAGGACGTCAATCATTAAAATAGTGCATAAGTTAATTGAATAGACCGTAGTAGACAAGTGAAAGTTAAGAAATAAAAAAAAAATTAGAAAGTTTATTTTTCTCTAAGGGATATCTAAAAAAAATATTATGGCAATTCTTCGGCAGATGTTTTTAAAAATATCTACGTTTCATCAGCTATCTAACGAGGTATAATAATCTAGGGTTTTATTCAATTGCATTGAAAAAAAATTAGTTTTATAGGCGACAGTGGAGAAGAAAATTTATACTTAGCCCTAAAAAGTAAAAGTAAAACAATAGGTAAGCATGAAATGTCATTTATTAAAGGTTTTCACACAACTTTTTCTTATTCTACAGTTCATGTTCAACATGGCCGCCTCTATTTCTGATACATTGTCGCATCCTTCTACGGAGACCAGTCTTCACTACTCCAGTGGTCAACGTGGTCCTCATTTTATTTGCTGCATCCACAATCCTTTCTCTTAGGTCTTCCACAGACGAAACTGGATTCGGCTCGCTGTACACAAGACTTTTCATGCACCCCCACACATGAAAATCCATGGGGGTTAGGTCCGGACTTCTTGCTGGCCATGGCAACGGCCCACCTCGTCCTATCCATTTGTTTGGATAATTTGTGTCCAGCCAGTCTCTGACACTTCTCCTGAAATGGGCAGGGCAGCCATCGTGTTGGAACCACATGTCCCTGATCAGGTTGAGTGGCAGATCATCCAGCAAATCACTCAAGTCTGCTCTCAGGAAATTTTCGTAGCTTTCCCCATTTAAATTATCCGGTAGAAAGTAAGGTCCAATCAAATGATTGGAGATAATGCCCATCCACACATTCACGCTGAATCTTCGTTGGGACCCCTTCACTCTTTTCTTATTGGGATTCCTTAGTGCTTTTGGGGCCCAGTAATGGGCGTTGTGATAGTTAGTTATGCCATCTTTATCAAATTTGGACTCATCCGTCCACAAGATATTTCTTAGAAAATCTGGGTCTTCTACGTCAGCATTTAGCATAAATCTGCAAAAGTCCAATCTTCTCGCGGGGTCTCCTTCTTCAATAACGTGTACCGGCGTGTAATGGTATGGGTATAGGCCAGCAGTATGCACTGTAAACCACACTCTCCATTGCGAAAGTCCCAGATCACGGGCAACAATATTAGTGGAAGTAGTCGGATCCGCTCGAAAGCGTTGCACTATCTCATTGTCCTGTTCTTCGTCGTCAATTCGTGGTCTACCCATGTCTGTATTACGTCTCAAAACAGAGCCAGATTCTCGAAGTCTTCGATAAACTCTGTCAAAAACGGCCACATCCGGCACTCGACGACCGGGGTAGCGAGTTACGTATTCGTTGCGAGCTTGCGCAGATACACAATCGCAGTATCCGTAACAAATAAGCATATCAGCATATTCCTCAGGTGTGTAGGACGTCATCTTCAACACTTCCGTATCACAGGTACAAATCAGAGTCCGGTTAACAAGTATAGTAGTCACAAATCAGAAGAAATAGTCCAGAATCACAGCCAAGTCGAGAAAAAGAGCAAAACGATATCACATCTACTATGTACGAAGCACAAAAGCAGACTGACAACCAAAACAATACCCCCTGTTGTATTCCCAGCCCTAACCGGTCTCTACACATTTTTTCTTTCATTCATACCTACATAAATCGTCACTTGTCTCGCTCTCACGGTGTGTCTGAACTTGAAGGACAATAGGCGCGGGACCGTTAGAACTGCTACCTGGAGCGTCCCAACTACTTTTTTTCCACGAAATGTAATACAAACCCTAGATTGTTATACCTCGTTAGATAGCTGATGAAACGTAGATATTTTTAAAAACATCTGCCGAAGAATTGCCATAATATTTTTTTTAGATATCCCTTAGAGAAAAATAAACTTTCTAATTTTTTTTTTATTTCTTAACTTTCACTTGTCTACTACGGTCTATTCAATTAACTTATGCACTATTTTAATGATTGACGTCCTAAAGCATCTAATTACACATGTAAAAATGCAATAATAATAATAATAAGATACACAAAACAACCAAAAATAAATTTAATTGCCTAAAAATCGGCAATTTTCAATAAAAAAATTAAAAGTCGAATATCTCGAAAAGGGTTTAGTTTAGGGTAGGGTGTTTCATAGTGAAATATGTCAGGAATGATGGGTACTCCACGCCCTTAACGGATCTAGCACGACTTTTCCTGTAACCCTGTATATCCAGCTGTATTTTTGGCTTATTCCGGAAGAATACCTTCATCTGAAAAAAAAATATCTTTTATTAGTATTTTAATCTGATCGGGCAAAACAAAGAGGTGAGAACAGCATGGCAATATAGATAGGTATTACTAATGTTCAGTTTTTATTATTATTTAACACGCAAAACTAAATATTTAAAATAAGATCTTCCCTGCTTGTTCCATCATCACGTAGAACAAAAAATAATATTATTTAATATGCTTAGTTTTATAATTTTTTACTGACCTGGTATTTTTCTAATGGGTACAGCTTCTCTAAGATGATTATTCCAGCATGAACACTTTTCTTCAAAGTGTGCATCACATACACGGCGATATTTAAAAATATGGTCATCTTTTAGCTGCAAAATATTGCCACCAATAGCTTTTTGTCCTTAGCTTGAATAGGGAATTTGTGCAAATTCACCTTGGTGTCTGAAAAACTAACAGATAGGTTACAGAAAAGTTATAAGTTTAAACATACAATAAATTTATATGAAGCATGATGTGCATGTTGCTAATTATTTTCAATTATATATCTTATCGTTCTATTTTGCTAGAGAAAATAGTTAAACAAAACAATTGATTTAGTGGAACTGAGACTATTACCTCTTATCTGTGCTATTACACAATCTAATAACCAACTCAGTAGAAGGAAACGAAATTTTACCTAACCTATATTACTTGTAGGTACTTAAGTATGTACTAATGATGTACGGCTACTTGGGAAGATATCTGTACCTAGCTACCTACCTAGCCTAGTATTTAGGAAGGTAAATAGGTTATCTAGATTATAGGCTGAAGACTCAACTCGTACCGAAATTGGAAAGATTACAGAAGAATTGATGTTATTAACATTAACACCATTTCGGTATCATGGTGAGGTTTGTGCTGCGATTCGGCTCGTGAAACACACGTAATCAAGTTTTTTTGAATGATGAACTCCATGGCTGACTCTAACGGTTAAAACACTTACCTAAGACTAGTATTCTCTTATCTGTGCCTAAGCTATATAAACATCCGGGGACACAGCACTTTCTATTAGACTTGTGTTCAAAACCAGGAACAAAGTAAAAAGGGGATTTTCAAAGTAGGTATAAACACTGTGAACAACGGTAATAACAAAAACTGCCATGTTGGATTAGCAGTTTTCTTCAAATCTTGCGGTAGAATGTAGATACTAGTCTTTTTGCCACGAGATGTTCAGAATTTTAAATACTGCCATCTATGCAAAGGTTTTGGAGTTACTTCACATTTTAGTGACGTAAGCGGTTACCCGTTTGACACTATTATGATTACACAAAAAGATAACATTTTATTTCGGATCAATTTATGTGGTACAAAAACAAATTGAGGTACGATGATTACTGTAGTCATAAAAAAACTGTGGCGTAGTTATAAAAGTCAGCGTCCGAAAAGCAAGATTATTTAGTTTTTAATAAACTTTATTATTTATAGCAGTTACCTAGTTGCTGTTCTACATATAAGTACCTAGATATATTCATGGTTTTGTATTCCTTAATGATTTTTGATTGAGTGAGCTAAGCGTTAGTTAACTTGGGCGATTTGGCATTTTATGTATGTACGAGTACCTATACATATAAGTGTAGTAGAGAGTAGTGGTTCGTCCGGGGAAGTATTTTACGCATGTCCCCCGGCACGAGGAGAGCCGAGGGGGTCTGTCGGACTCACCACCAGACTGGTGGCATACCGACTAAAAACCCAATCGATATTCCGGCAATTCACCTTAGTGCCAATGCGTCCTGAAACCGTTCGTCATCAGACGATTCGTTCGACGACGCATTAGCACTTGACAGGGTAGGCTAAGCGGCCAGTGGCGTAGCTATCGTAGGGCCAGGTGGTGCAGTGCACCAGAGCCCGGAGCTCAGGGGGCCCTCTAACCTAAGCTTTGAGAAGAGAGGGTCAGCCAGCTCCCGAAGCTAGAAAACCTTGAGCCGGCTCACAAAATTCTTTCTCTATGCCCGATTTTTCTCTATGCACCGGTGCCCTTGTCCAGCTACGCCATTTATTTGGTACCCAAGTCACCTGTACAGTTACCATTTAATATCAGTACCCCAAGAAATAAAGAAATATAAATTGCAAGTGAGTGAATTTTTGAATCTTAGTAAAAAACGATCAGACACAGAACTTAAAACCGACCCGCGTCATTTTTGTGCAAAATTTGACCTTTGGACCCGGTCGAGTTTCGCTTGGCGACGAGCAAAATTCACTTTTTCTCCTACGCCATTTGTGAACTCTAATTTCGTCGCTACTAGAAATGAACGCACGGCGAAGCGGAGTGGCAAGTGAATTACATTCCTGAGGTCGTGAGTTCAAATCTGACTAAAGTTTAACTTTTTGCACAGTTGAACATTTTATTTTTTACTAAAGAATTGCAAAATTACCAGCTACGCTGAACCAATAAACTACAGTTAATTTTTTATCCTGAAGAAACTTAAATCTAGAGGAGGCTCAAGGAACGATTACTCATTCTGGATTTCTGGATCGACCAACAGAATCAAGTGCCTATCTCTAACTGAATCCGTCGTTTTCTTATACCTTTACCAGATTTACCAGCTTATGAAAATCTTGCCATTTTAAGCAAAAAAAAAATGGAAACTAGAAAGCAGAAAAATAAAATGCATGACAATAAGAATGAACGACATGTCAATAAACCCGTTCAAGACACAAAGTCCTATCGTCATACCAATGAAAACCTTACAAAGTGTCACAGATCAAGTTCATTGAATGATTTGTCAAACTCGGGCAATTCCTCATCCTTGTTCGAGACAACGATGCTTAGTCAGCGAAATGAATCGTTAGAAGAATGCCAATCTTTTCAAGATCTTAAGTTAGAACTAGAAACTATAAAAAATGAACTCCAAGCAGCTTCCCAAAAAATTTATAACTTGGAGATGGTGAATCAAAGTCTACAAAATGAATTGACCAATCAAAAGTCTGCATTAAATCATTATAAAAAACTGAATCTCTGTCTGACACCAAATACAGTAGATAATAGGAAAAGAAAGAGGCAGAGAATATATGACATCGATAGAATTAGTGACCTAGATCAAGATAGTAGCCTAGATAGCCACTGTCATTTTAGCACACCAATAAGTCAGCCAGAAGATCATGCGGAGATGTTAGGCTCCTCTCACACAGAAACACAAAATCATGAACATGATGTCATTGAAAACGTTTTACAACAACCAATCGATACCAGCTCCAATAAGACTACAAATGCTTTACCAAAAGAACCACAAAGTTACCCCACGAGGATGGAGGATGAACCTATAAAAGCCGTAAGCGACAAGGCAAGTTTAAATTATGTTGCACAACCAAATACGAAGAGAGTCTTGGTTTTAGGTGACGAAAAAGCTAGAAACATTAGAAGCATACTAGAAAAGCTATTAGGTACCGAATATACAGTAAGGAGCATCTGCAAACCAGGGGCTCAAATACACGATGTGATCAGTTGCACTGAATCGGAAGTAAACAATTTTACTCGAGATGATTTCATCGTTTTGGCTGGAGGATCAAATGACATTAACCCATTCGACTTTCAGAGTAATCTTAATTCGTGGATGAAAACTTTGGCACATACAAATGTTATAGTGACTGAAATACCGTTAAATAGGAACTTGAACGAAAAGAAACTAAACTATGACATGAAATTCATAAGTAGTAGATATAATTATGTAACTTTCATTGATATGGACTTTAGCAGGAACATTCCATCAAAAAAATACTTTGCATTAACTTTGTCCCGATCAATATTGAGAGAAATTCTGCATATCAACTATAAAATTAATTACTTGAATTATATAAAAAATAGATATTCAAAAAATAACACAAAAGTATATGTTGATAGGGAAACGCAAACTGATGCCCCTCAAGTGATGGCCGAGTGCTCAAGTATTGCGAAGGCACAGTGTGAAGATAATGTGGACAATGAAATTATTGTGGATAGTGATGACATCGGCCAGGACAATATAAATGACAAACATAACAATTTTTTTCGTGTATAATTCTATAAATATCCTGCATCAAAATATTGACGGACTAATAAATAAATCAGACATGTTGACGGTATGCTTGGAGAATTTGAACGGTCGAGGTAAAAATATAGATGTTATGTGTATTACGGAGCACAACATGACGCAAGATGACGTGGAGCACCTGTCGTTGCTAAACTATAAGCTTGTATCATGCTTTTGCAGGGATAAACGCTATGGTGGATCATGTATACTTATAAAAAACTATCACTCTTCACAAAATATTGCGGAAATTGTAGATCTATCAGTCCCTAATATCATCGAATGTTCAGCAATAGACCTTGTGGACCACAAAATCTACGTTATATGCATATATAGACCTCCACATGCACTTTCTCAAAAAACAAATATATTTTTCAAGACTATGGATGAAATTCTACA
Organism: Chloroclysta siterata; assembly: GCA_932294275.1. Lineage (NCBI taxonomy): Eukaryota > Metazoa > Arthropoda > Insecta > Lepidoptera > Geometridae > Chloroclysta > Chloroclysta siterata. The sequence goes on along the minus strand of OW028595.1, from coordinate 496,773 downwards.
ACGTGTATCTTATAAAAACTGCTACAGAGTTATAATTTGCGGTGATTTTAACATAGATTTACTAAGGGAAAGTAAGTTATCAGAAGATTTTGAAACTCTCGTTGAAGGATACAACTTGCATTTCGAGTTTAGAGAGATAACTAGGCCATGCAGCGGAACGGGTATTGATAACATTATTCACAATATTAAAGGTAGCAAAGGTGAAGTACTCGAACTATCAGATCACAAAGCACAGCTCTTGAGAAGTCCAGTCAAGAAATCATGTTGTCTAAAGTTTTGGTATATTATTAAACGCGAATTTAGTTCAGAAAATCGAAAGAAGTTTAGGGAAAACTTAAATAATCTTACTTTTGAGGATGCCTATGAAACGGAAAGTGCTAATGATGCCTTTCAAAAATTTTATGACATGTTTTTGTTAATGTACAATCTATGTTTCCCCCGGATTAAAATTAAGATTCCAACTCAAAGAAAACCTACTTGGGTATCCAAAGGTTTAAAAAAATGCTCTAAGAAAAAAAGAGAATTACTATGGACTTACAGACTACATCCAAACAAACAAAATAAAATCAACTTTAAACTTTATGCTAGGCGATACAGAAAAATTATAGGTTTGACACAGAAATCCCAAAATAATTACTTAATATATAATGCGAAAAATAAATCAAAGGCCACCTGGAACATAATTGACAGAAACAAAAATAATTTACCGAAAGAATATATTACTAAGTTGAACATATCTGACATAATTATATCTGATCCTATGGAAATCGCTAATTCATTTAATAACTTTTTTGTAGACATGATTCAAACTAACAATATAACTGACACTAAATATAATATAATAAGACATGACAAATCAAATTCTATGTATATAACACCAACGATACCATTAGATATTTTCAAAGTAATTAAATCCCTGAACAATACTAATAGCGTGGGTTGGGATGGGATCTCAACAAAGATACTTAAGGAAGTGGCAAACATAATATCCCCTATTGTAAGTTATTTAGTCAACAAATGCATTGAGCAAGGACAATTTCCTGATAGTTTAAAAAAATCTATTATCATACCACTCCATAAAAAAGGGAAAAAGGATTTGCTTTGTAACTATCGTCCAGTTGCCCTTATCCCCATATTGTCAAAAGTATTTGAAAGGGTAATATATAATAAGCTATATGATTTTCTTGAAGCAAATGATATCTTAACACCTCTTCAGTATGGTTTCAGGAAAAATAAAACCATTAACATGGCCGTTTTTGACTTCTTATCAAAAGTAATGCCAAATGTCGATTCAAGAAAACCAGCTGTGGCACTATTCATGGATATGACGAAAGCGTTTGATCATGTTGAACATAAAACTCTCCTCTGTAAACTAGAGGCCTATGGAGTAAGAGGTAATGCTAATGATTTAATAAGGTCCTACCTCACAAACAGAACACAGATAACTCATATTAAAAGAATTTCCCCTAAATCCCATATTGAAGAAACTTATGTATCTAACAGCAGGAATGTTTGTTACGGAGTCCCACAAGGAAGCGTACTAGGTCCACTATTATTTTTAGTCTATATAAATGACTTTCCGACCGTAACTAGGCACCCAATGACATTATTTGCAGATGACAGCACAATTTTATTTAATTTAGACTTTCACAATTATAATAATGAAATCAATAATACTTTGACATCTGTAATCCAATGGCTTCAATATAATAACTAAAAAATTAATCTAGAAAAAACAAACACCATGACATTTGAGCAAAGAGATAGAAACAAAGTTGTAATGAACGTAAGTTATTTAGGTATTAAAGTAAAAGAAGTTGACACAACACGGTTCTTAGGTCTAACTATTGATAAAAAATTGTCATGGAAAGCTCATATTAATAACGTTTCAAAAAGACTGCACCAGTTTTCATATGCACTTTTTAAACTTAGCCGAATAGTCAACCCCACTGCACTATTAACTGCTTATCATGGGCATGTCGCATCAGTATTGCGATACGGTATCATCTTTTGGGGTAATTCCACCAACAAAACAAAAGCTTTCAAAGCACAAAAACGCTGCATAAGAGCTATGAGCCATCTCAAACAAACGGATTCGTGTAGACCATATTTTAAAAAATTTAATATTCTCACTTTACCTTCACTTTATATAAGCGAGATTGCAGTTTTTGTTAAAGAAAATTTAAAAATGTTCGATGTATATCCACCCGGTAGCCGGCGAGCGGGTAGCCTGTACCTCCACCCGTGTAAAACACATTTTTTGCGCATGAGTGTGTTATGTATGGCACCAATCATCTATAATAAAGTACCATCAGCTATTCGTGACAAAGAAAGTTTAATGGAGTTTAAGCATACCCTCAACACGTTCCTTTTAGAGAAAATGTATTACTCCACTGACGAATTTTTACAAGACAAAATGTAGCTAATTGTTTGTAAGAAATGTTATTATTTTTTTATATAACTAATTGATAATGTACTGTACCGATTCGATTTTATTTTATTTTCTATTATTCACTAACTTTTATTTTTACCTGTGTTTAACACTAAAAAATGTTTGTACACCGACTGGTTGGAACTAGAGGATCCAAGTGAATGTAATCTCAACACCCTGCATTACCTAGTTTCACAAACAATAAATATTTCATTTCATTTCATTTCATTTCATTTCATTCATTTCATTTCATTTCAAGTATGAGTTGTGTTTACCATATTTGGTTTTTCGTTTTTCGTTCTTGTTCCGTGTTCATTTCGGGTTTTGTATGAAGACGCGATAGAGATACCGATACGGAACACTATGTTCTACTACAAATTTTCATCATACTTGCAACATAAAGTTCCGTATCGGTATCTCTATCGCGTCTTCATACAAAACCCGCAATGAACACGGAACAAGAACGAAAAACGAATAACCAAATATGGTAAACATAACTCATACTTGGGGTACAGGTGGGCCATCTTCTAGGCCTGGGTCACGTGGAACTGGCACCTAGAGTCACCTAGCTATAAGACGATTCAAAGTGATCCTTGTGATTTTATTGAATAAATACATTTTGACTTTGACATCAGCTAGTTGTATAAAACAAATATGGCAGTATTTGTATTTATTTATTTTACTTTCTTTACGGTACACCAATTACAGTAATTAAAGACATCAGACTAATAATAAGAGTAGTAGAGCTCTTTGTGAAGGGCTAAAGACAAAAGTTTGTTTTTGTCAAAAATAGTTCTCCATTTCTAGTTTGGTGGCGCTAGTTGCGCTTTGAGACTGGCTGAAGTAGTCGATATCCACTACTTACGCTTGGCTTAACGCACACTTAGTTTAAGACAGATTTTCAATGACTCTGAATACAAAACAAAGGCTGAGAGCTGATTTCATCATGCTCTGTTAGATTAACAAAGGATTAAAGGGCCGTTAAATACGTCAAAATGTACACATTTGACATCTAAGGTTGGATTTAACGGCCTATTAATCCTTGATTAGTAACTAACAGAACATGTGTGTGAAATCAGCTCTAAGCTTCCGATTTTGACAAGCGTAACTTCTTAGCCTCGTCTCTGAATCTCAGCCTTAGAGTTACCCTCTTATTCATATTGGTCGCTGAGCGCTCCATTAGCTTAACAGACCGATAAGTCTGCTGCTGTCTTTTCGCTAGCATGACGGTGACAGTGACAGGTAGGTATACTCTATAGAGCCGCTATAAAATGGCAGGGAATATGACAAAGGGCCAACTGAAAAACAGTGGGAATCCTCGCCTAAGGCCAGACCACACTTTCGATCCAGGGCAGGTATTTGGCGAGCTTCGTGTAGACTCCCGCGCCGCCCTCGAAGCCGCACTCGCGTCCGTATGACGTCACGCCGATGAGCGTGTGCATGCATGTGGGGTCGCGAGTGTCCAACTGCAATGGCCCTCCACTGTCGCCCTGGATCAACAAAAATGTATTTAACTAGTAGTTCGCCCCGAACTGAGATCTCGTGATGCGACCCGACGAACGCACAAAAACTTTGAGCAGGTGGTAGTCAGAGGCAAGTGCAAACTTTATGATTTGGACTTTTTCTGACTAACGCCTACTAACTTGCTCTGGTAACCAAGTTTCAAGTCTATTGGCCTATTTATTGAAGAGTTCCGTTGAACAGACCTTGGCTCCATCATCAGACCTCGTCATTGTCACCATTTTATGAGAACTGAGTACCTCCTTAATTTATTTCAAGAAAAAAAAATAAGAAAAAGCAAAGGAACTGGCCGACCAGTAGAAAAACCTTGATGTCAACGAAACTCTTTGAGATGGGAGCTCTTGCATCGCTGGTTATCTTAATTTCACTTTTTTGTTGTATCTCAAAAACCGAGCGTCCCAGAAAAAAAGTAAAAATTGTTTTGGAATGTCCAAACAAAGCCCTTTCATATGACATGTAACTTGATTTTTTTATGCGGCTTTTTTTATTTTTGCCCCCTTAAAAAACCCCATATCTTAATAACCCTTCAACCGATTTTACTCATATACTTACCAGTAAATTTCTCAAGTACAAGCTATCGACATATCAAATTTCATGCAGATCGGATCAACGGTTCTAAAGTTATCGCCAGACAAACATACATACATACATACATACATACATACATACATACATACATACATAAAATGCCAAATCGCCCAAGTTGAAACTAAGATCTTCGTTCGCTTCGCTCACTCGATCAATAACAAATATAAATAAACAACAAGGATCACTTTGAAACGTCTTAAAACTAGATAAATCTAGGTGCCAGGTCCACGAGACCAAGCGTAAAAGAACAGCCAACAAACAATTTAATTAATTAAAGAGTAATAGAGCTCTTTGTGTGTGGCTCATCCGAGGAAAAACTACCACCACGCCTTTTTCTACCGCTAAGCAGTATCACCTATAACAAAGCAATTCTCGTAAGACACGCACGATAGGAACTTGCCCTGCGTCCATCAACTTGAAGCATACATGTTAAACGTCATGTGCCTGTAATTTCAACAGCAACCACACTATTCAAACCGAAACATTGCAACGCTGATTGGCGGCAGAAAAGGGCATGGTGGTAGTACTTCCCAGAACGAGCCACACACAAAGAGCTCTACTACTCTGGATATTGTTCAGACGTAACACAGGCTCTGAGTATATTGATAATGCAGGTTTCCTACAGGTACCTATTAATCCTATAGTACTGCTGACCAGCATTTTGTGAGCCAAAAAGTTAGCTAAAGGCGAGTTTCAATTAGGAAATTTTGTTCATTTCAGTTGAGAACTTGTATACTGACCCTGCAAGTGTCTCGGACCATGGTTCTGTGGCCATAGCACATTTGAGTGGAGGCATTCAGCCCTTCAGCTTGGTGTCTGTGAACTGGATACATCTCACTGCACTCTTCATGGGTGAACTTCTGCACGTAGACCTAGGAAGTATCTCTTATAAAGATTACGGCGAAGACACAGCTAATATACCTACCTCTCGCTCACACATTTCAACATATTGAAAAATACAAAAATCACTGAAGTTATACCTATATGAAAAATTGTAATCAACCAAGATGAGTGCAATCACATGACACACAGTTCAGTAAAAATATCATTTAGAAGATTAGTTTTCTGACATTTTGGGAAGCAACATAGCTTTTTCATTTGAATTGTTTTGAGTTGTGTTGTATAATTTAGGTGATATTTTAACTAGCGATGTAACGACTCGGGTTACCAACCCGGTTCAACCCGGGTTGAGCTTCAAACCGTTCAAGTCGGGTTGAACCTATGCCAAACCGATCTGGACGGGTTGAGTAAGCGAGCGGTTTGTTGATCGCTGTCCCTCTTCAACTCACGCACGGTGCGGCGCGGAACCGCGAGTCGGTACTTCGGGTCGGACCGAACCGAAATATGAAAATGAGATTGACTTGACAAAGTCGATTCAATTTGTTCTTGGGTTCTACGAATGAGTTAAATTTGTATTCATACCGGATTATGAATACAAATTACTGAAATTACATAAATTTAACTCATTCGTTTCGGTTTCCATAACACAAAATTCTAGCATGAGCAATACAAATTGGTTCGTCGTATTGACTTTGTCATTTCGGTTTGTAACCCGGTTTCAAACCGGTTTACATATATTTTTGCGGTTCGATTTACAAGTCGGTTTGCTTATTTTTCAGACCGGTTTGAGTCGGTTTGAAAAATTTCGAGATCGTTACATCGCTAATTTTAACCAACATGTTGAGGACTTGAGGTCTTAGCACAAAGTGTAATCATTATTTTGGAATGAAAGTGTAATAAGTGATATTGTATAAGTTCCAATACAGAGTAGGTAGGTGTAAGTAAAACAAAGTTTCAGAAGCAAGCAATTGTTTACTACCATACGCCTGACTCCATAAAACATCCAAAACGCAACGATAGCGCGTTCTAGAAACGGACAAATTTAGGGGCGCCATCTAGTTCTGTTTTTTGTAAACCTAATCTAACTTAACATTAAACAGATATCCTGATTTGACCAAAAATGTTTCGAATGTTTTGAAGAAAACCGTCACAATTTTCGTCAAAACAAATGACCGCTGTTCTGCGAGAGGCTCACCGGAGTGGTCGACGATTATGTTAGATGGGGGGTTCTGGCTGATTAGTTGTACTTTATTATAATTTACTGTGATAGATCATGGTGTCAATTTGCTTGTTCTTTTTATTTATTTATTTTACTCTAATAAACACGGTACATTATTTACATACATATCAAACTACATTAATTAAAGAAATTACAAAAATATACAATAAGGATAGAGTTTATTAGAAGCAGTTCGAAGGTGACGCCAGTGACTGAAAAGATGAGGAGTAATCAGGTTAGCGTGGTATGGGCATGTTATGCGAAGGGAAGAATGTCATGTAACGAGAAGAATGCTAGGGATGAACGTCGATGGATATAGGAGTAGAAGTAGACTAAGAAAAGATGGATGGACTGTGTGAAAGATGACATGAGTAAGAAAGGAGTGACTGCTGAGATGACGGCTGATAGAGGAGAGTGGAGGGAAAAAATCGGGGCGAACCAATAGTTTAATAAGATTTGTGCTCTGGCCAAATCAGTTAGATATTGGCTGAACGTTACCTTCTGCATAGTGTCAGCCAGGTCCCTCAAGTAGCCGAGGGATCCCCAGCCGGTGGCTGTGACCTGGTAAGGGAAGCCAACGTGCTTCTCGTAGTGGATGTTATCCTCGTGAGCTGGAAGACAGGCAGGAAGGATGAGGTTGTTTATAAACACCACCCTGAAATCGAAAAGAAAGATATTTGAACATTCACACACGACCTTAGGATCGAAAGGTTTTCTTTGAGGCGCATTTAAAATCTATTCATCAAAATCTTACGAAAAAAACCAGTGACACGACAAGAAGAAGATTGTCGCACAGCCCTAATTGATAGAATAGATACAAAATACAAGATAATTATTCGCAGAAATAAATATGGGAAAAGAATATGGGAACCAGATGGCTGATAGAATATTATTGACACACACAAGGATCATACAAAAGAACGGTAGGAACCAAGCCGTCAGTTGAATACTTTATTCTTCTAGGCTTGGTCGCGTGGAACTGACACCTAGTGTCACCTAGCTTTAAGACGTTTCAATGTGATTGTACTGAAAAGACCGTTTTCATTTTGAGTTTTGTTGACTAAGCTAGTGGAATTCATATCTGACACCTTGAGGGCAAAGGGGACCACAGTTTAGATCCCATAAAATGCAAGTTGGTGACGCGGAAGACCCAGAATGAGATGGAGAGATGAGCTTGACTGCTACCCAAGCTCATGGCCTATTGCTGCGTTAAATCTCGAAGAGAGGAAAGAGGGAAGGGAGGCCTTTGCCCTGCAGTGGGACTTAATAATAACAATAAAATGTAATGGTTTCCACTCACGGTATCTCCGTCTCCAGCAACGCAATGTCGTGGTATTTCCTCGGCGGCTGGTATTCAGGATGGGGGATAGCTCGTTGGATCTTGTATCTGTGCCAGCTGTCTGCCGGGTCTGATCGCCGGAGCAAGCCGAACGCTGCCTCAGTCACTGGACCCCTGGATATGGAACATACTCATATTCACAAAGATTTAATATAGTCCCAAAAGTTATTACCCGAGTGGGATTTGAACCCATACTCATATTGTTTATAATAATAAACTTTATTTCAGATAACTTAGATCCATTAATTGTTAGTACGTACAAACTTAAAAACTATGTTAGGTTAATAGTAAGAAAAATGGCGATCCTATGCCGTCATTACTCGCACACAGTGCTTTAGGAAGGGGCTATCCCATTTATGAGCAATGATGCCCAGGATGTTATTGGGACACTTGTCAGAAGTGACGCAATTTTCATCCGCATGCAGAAGGAAGAAACCCAAAGAAGAAAGAAGGAACCCGTCGGTGTGTGCCTCTGCAAACATACCCAAGGCGCCGCAGAACCGTGGTAGCCCCAATAACATCCTTATTGTAATTATTATGTTGCATGGTAAGGTTATGGTGGATTACATAATAAACCCTTTAGTTGCTTTGCTTACTTTGCTTAGAGCATGGCAATATTTGGAGTAGAAGCGGACCAAAGAAATATAAAACTAGGGAGTTAATGTTAGGTATTATAAAATTGGTGATGGCCGGTGCAGCAAAGCCTTGACCTTGGCCAAAGTCAGGCCAAAGAAAATCAGAAAGTCCGAAAGCGCGATGGACCGACGACATCGTGAAGGTCGCAGGAAGTACCTGGACCAGAAACACACAGAACAGAGGAGGCTGGCAAAACATGAGGGAGCAGTGCGTATTACCAGGCTGCGATGATAATTACAGAATTCAATTCAATTACAAAGTGGGCAGTATAGATTCAATAAACTAATGCCCTGGTGGTCCTGCATAAAATAGGACCATAAGACCCTTAAAACATCTACCGTGGGTGTGTCTCTCCTGTCTCATTTTTTGTATAGTTCACCGTCATCACACTTGGCAGGTAGGTATTGGTGACCGCAGGTTTGGTGGTAAGTCTCATCACCTGGTTCGATCCCTTAGTCACCTTCACCTGGTCAGACACTCAATGGACGTGAGGGAAAGTCCTATTCCACGCCGCTATCACCACTACCAACTGGTTAAATCATGTAGGTAATATGATACTTAGTCTAAGGGTTAAATGGATGCTTGCAATACCAGAGGCAAAATACGCGTATAGCCAACCAAAGACAATAGAACAGAGTAAAAATATCTTGGTACACAACCGGATTTAAATCCACGACCTCAGGATCGGGAGGCGGGGCCGATACCACTAGTAAAACAGTGCTCTACAATAGAGTGTCAAATGATGGGCATAAACATGGGGCATAAACCAAGTGAAATCAAGCTGTCAAGGATCAACAAGGATCACTTTGAAACGTCTTAAAGCTAGGTGAATCTAGGTGCCAGTTCCACGCGACCAAAGCCTAGAAGAACAGGCAGGAATAAACTTACGCCTTGATGAAAGCATCTATTAGTATACTAACAGTTCTCTGCTGACTAGGCAGTGGCCGGCAGTCAGGAGGAACCGCTCGCTGATGAGGGAGCCGCTGCAGACCCATTGCGAAGGAGTCCTGGTGCCGTTGTAGCCCAGCAGAGCCTGGAGATAGGAAAAGAAGAAAACCTTATTTAAATCTGGGTATGTGCTGTAATATTTGAACTCTTAAGACATTCGCGCTGCCATTCGCGTGGACGGAAATGTTGCCGTCCATATGTCTGCGGCAGCGTCGCCGGCAATGTGTGTTCACAACACGGGCAACGCGAGTGGAAATGGAAGTGGCCTATTTACATTATCGCATTGCCCAAGTCCCTGCTCATTTCTCTGCACATTTCCACGGACATGAGCTGAGTGTAAACGGGGTATTAAACTGTGGGAATCCTCGCCATACGTAGCTAAGACTTACCATATGAGGGTACTCTCCCCTATAGACGTCAGTGCCCCCCACAGCTCCAACAGAGCCATGATTGTATATGTGGCATTGGTCTTTTGTGGGGGTTCGCGTAGCTCTACTTTGGAATGGACAACCACTGTATTTGTATTTTTGGGCGAACTCCAAGCATTCTGGAAGATATATATCATTTTAATCTAACAATGCGGTACATTAGAAGACTTACAACATATTTTTGGAATGTGTCAGAAACAATGCATTTAGATTAAGTTGTTTTGGAAGGCGATGTATGAATGTTGGTATCATAAACTAAGTGTATGATACAGGGTGTCTCAAAAGAAAGTTCACATTTGTTTTGGTTATTGCGTGAACGCAACTATTCTGAGGGGCGCGGGGGGGATGTCAATCGGTAGCCTGGCTTTTGGGAATTTAGTCGCTATGGAGCGTTTCTCGGGAGCGGACCGTGCGTTGTGCGTACGCGAGTTTTATAAAAATGGTAATTCGGCGACTGTAGCGCGTAGAAAATTCTGCAGCATTCGACATATTCGTCACTTGAATGATGCGCCAACCACTCGACTCATTGCAAGATGGGTCGAGAAGTTTGAAGAGACCGGTTCAACACTGGACAAACCAAAATCCGGGCGTCCAAGATCTTCTAGAACGGTCGAAAACGTAGACAGTGTCGCCCAGTCTATTCGGGACGATCTGAACCTTTCAATTCGGAAGCGTGCTGTGGCCTTAAACGTGCAAAGATCGTCATTATGCCGCATTTTGCATAAAGATTTAAAACTGCACCCGTACAAAATTCAGTTGGTGCAAGAATTAAAGCCTCAAGATGCTGGTCAGAGGCTTGCCTACGTAAACCAGATGATTGAGCGCTTTCCAACGTTTACCAACATCTTGTTTTCGGATGAAGCCCATTTTCATCTTACTGGCTATGTTAACAAGCAAAATTGCAACCAATCCAAAACAAAAACATCAGACACCCCTACATTCGCAAATAAGGAGAAATTTCGCTGCAGAATTTTCTACGCGCTACAGTCGCCGAATTACCATTTTTATAAAACTCGCGTACGCACAACGCACGGTCTGCTCCCGAGAAACGCTCCATAGCGACTAAATTCCCAAAAGCCAGGCTACCGATTGACATCCCCCCCGCGCCCCTCAGAATAGTTGCGTTCACGCAATAACCAAAACAAATGTGAACTTTCTTTTGAGACACCTGTTATTACTCCATAGTTGGTATCATTAATAGCATCTTGGCTTGTCAAACCTCAAAGTCAAGGTCAAAATGTATTTATTCAATAAAATCACAAGGATCACTTTGAAACGTCTTAAAGTTAGGTGACTCTAGGTGCCAGTTCCACGCGACCAAAGCCTAGAAAAACAGCCAACAAACTTACGGCTTGGTTCCTACCGTTCTTTTGTATGATCCTTTTACAATGTAATAATATAATATATTATTGAAGTTTAGTGAGGCGTAGATGATGATAAATAGGTTGGCAGAATTAGGTTTAATTATGTAGATTAAGTTTTGATTGGTACGAGATGTATTGTTTTATAATGTGTTTTTATAGCGCCGAGCGACAAAGACCTAAAATAATTTTAAAAAATACAATATTTAGGACTTACAGATAATATTACTTTTTAGCCGAAAAACCCGAATTCGAACACTGAAAAACATAGGTAATACAAAACTTGTGCTGAAGGAAACCAGAAACCAAAATGTAATTCTGGCGAAGTGTGAGATTCTTTCAGTATCCCTAAATAATCATTAAATTATTTCATTTCATTTCAATTTGTATGTTCGGTTTTATCTGATTCAAAATTAATATGGTACCACCTATGATTTAATTACCAAACAACAAAAGAATCAAAAAATTGGTGGAGTAATAGCGTAACAAACAGAGAAAAAAAACATACAGTCGAATTCAGAACTTCCTTTTTTGAAGTCTGTTAAAAACAAATCGAATCGTTGTTATTTGCAAAACTGCAATTTTATAAGAGGGATTCATTTTCTGTCATTTTGGGAAGCAACATAGCTTTTTCATTTTATTTGTTACTCTAGTGTTATTTTGAGTTGTGTTGTGTGATTTCGGTGGTATTATAACCAACATTACTTGAGGTACAAAGTGTAAACATTTGGAATGAAAGTGTATTACGATATCCTGATTTGACCGAAAATGTTTCCAATGTTTTGAAGAAAACCGCCACCATTTTCTTCAAAACAAATGACTGCCGACTTGACTATGGACTGACTTGACTAAAAAGTATTCAATACAAATCACTTGACACTGGCTGGATTGTCTGTCGAATGACGGACAGGAGCCATACATTAAGAGAAGAAGAATTTTATAAGAGACTAGCGGCCTGTCCCAGCTTCGCATGGGTGGTCATAAATTTTTTGAACATTTTAGGATAAACTTAGACCGTGGGTTCGAGCCTCGCGTCTACTTATTTCATACATTTGCACGCGCTTCTCCTTGAGTGAGTGAAATCGCACCCCGCGCGTGACTTGTGGACCCGTTAACATTTTTAATTTCGTCATATCTTTTGAATGGAATGTCCGATTTGAAAAATTTAAGAAGTAATCTATAGGTATTGAAACCGTCTTAATTATGAAATGATTTATTTGGATATGGATTAATACCAAGGTACAAATAAAGACCCTTTTCTGGCGGCGGCATTTCAATTAATTTTTTATAATAAAAAAACACTTATTGTGATATAACTATAATAGTTAGACATATGCTGTCGCGACATTTTTTGTAGATGGTGACGTGTTCTACAAAATCGTAGTACATTATTTTGTTCTATCATCAATAGTTTTCGCAGCGCACGCGATGTAAGGTTTTTGTTTTCCACCTTGGGTTACATTATTGAAGTTTTAGTAAGGATCCCTGATTTTTTTGAAAATATAATATAGCCTATGTTACTCAGGGATAATGTAGCATTCTAATGGTGAAAGAATTTTTGAAATCGGATCAGTAGTTTTTGAGCCTATTCGTTACATACAAAAATACAAAAATACAAAAATACAAAGGTTTCCTCTTTATAATATTAGTGTAGATTTAGAACAAGTTTAGAACTCTTTGTTTGAGCTGGTCCAGGACTTATACGCTGACGGCGGAGGTCCATCCCATCACTAAAACTCTACAGACTGATGATGGTGATTTATATAATATAAATACTCACTGTCCCAGGACTTTTCTCCAGTCTTCCACAGAAACCCTCTGCCGCCCGGGTCCAGATAAGCATCACTGGTAAAAACACAATAAGGTTGGTTAAATTAAGGTTTGTATTCATTTATTTGTGTTACTATAATAGTTTATAGTGTACACGTACCTCGCTTTGAACTAACGTGACGTAAAATACTACGTTTATATTTAGACATTCGCGCTGCCATTCGCGTGGATGGAAATGTTGCCGTCCGCGGCAGCGTCGCTGGCAATGTGTGTTCACGCAACACGGGCAACGCGAGCGGCAACGCGAGTGGACATGGAAGTGGCATGTTTAGGTACATTCTCGCATTGTCGAAGTCACTTGGACATGAGCTGAGTGTAAACGGGGTATTATAAGAGTGGACTTAAAATAGCGCACCGTTCCAAGCCTCACTTTGGTGAGCACGCGGTGTTGTATAGCTCGAGTCAAAATAGCTCGCTTTATAGCTGATTTCACCATACTCTGTTTGTTACTAATAAAGAATTAACAGGCCGTTAATAAAAAATAAAAAAAATACTAACCTTAGATGTCAAACACGTACATTTTGACATATTTAACGGCCCTTAATCCTTTGTAATCTAATAGAGCATGGTGAAATCAGCTCGCGCGGTGTAAACTAGTGCGCGATTTTTACACTCGACGTTTTGCAGAGCGCGATATTGAGCACCATTCAACAGTTTGGACTTTAAACTATTTGAACTAGAGTATCCTATGAGGATTTCCAAACGTTATAAAAAAAAGGTAGAACCAATCGAGACCCCGTGACTCATTCTACTGCCGATGCAGTGTCGGACAATTCGTCAGGTGACGAGACGAGTGATTCGACGATGCACTGGCACCGAGATGACGGCAGGACATCGGTGGATTTTTAATCGGTATACTGTCTGCTGACAGAGAGCCCGTCATCACTTCCTACTCTCCCCGAGTGGGAGTCATGGGTATGCCATTTTCCCCCGTAAAAAAATGGCTAGGCTAATGAACATATTTTTTTACGAGCATGTAAGACTTACCTGGAGTTAGTAACCAGTTCACAGTCTGTGCAGCACACTCCCGCCTTCCCGCCTGTCAGAGTGCATGCCTGAAACAATGATCATTCAATGTCATTTCAGCCTTTCAGCCCGTTTGCATCCACTGCTGAGTAGCGGCATAATCAATATCATACTGAATATATTATGCCGCTTTGAAGCCACCACCCTGGCTCCAAGGTGTGAGGATGAACTCTCTGCCGATGACGAATAGTGCGATGATGTAATCGTTAGTATGCTTACCAATGGGTATATCATTCCAGTTATGTATGGGTTTGTAGAAAAGCAACGATGGGGCTCAACGCACGTGCCGTTTAAGGAATCACCGACACAGTCTGCATCTAAGGAAGTAAAGAGACAAGAGTAGTAGTTCTTTGTGAAGGGCTCGTCCGGGGAAGTACTACCGCCGTGCTTTTTTCTGCCGCTCAGCAGCAGTTGCTGTGTTTCGGTTTGAAGAGTGTGGTTGCCGGTGTAATTACAGGCACATGAGGCTTAACATCTGTCAGCCTCAAGTTGATGGTCGCAGGGCAGTGCATCGTAGGGCACGTACCTATCGTGCGTGACTTACGAGGTAATGCTTTGTTATAGGTGTTTTCCAAAACATGTGTCGTGCTCGAAAGGAGCCTCCTTGAAGCGCACTCAAAATCCTTTCACCACACTGTTTAAAAAAATAATAATATAGGTGGACTTTCCACACAGCACTGTCTCGCACCAAACTAAGCCAAAGCTTGTAATATGGGAAGCAGATAGCTGATATAATACTTAAATACTTTTTTTTGTTAACTACCTACTATAATACATAATTCAACCAGGCAGAGAACAAACATCTATGTTCATCAAACAAATGTTTGTTCTATGTGGGGATCGAACCCACAGCCTACGGCGCAGAAGGCGGAGCTACTACCAACTGAGCTGTGAAGGCTGATAGGAGAACTGTGACTCGACAAGAAGTGGCAAAAACAGAGAAAGAGTCTTACCTTTCCCCCAATTCCTCGTTAGTGCAATGGCGCTGGTAAAATCAAAACTATTCACGAAATAAAAACCGAATAATAATATTCCTAGCATTATCAAAAACGTGAATACGGTCAGACAACAAACGCGATTCTGTGTAACTGGTTTTAGTTTTTAAGCTTACCTAAGTATTTTTTTATTACATTTTATAGGTAAAACGTTTGACCGGAATCTCACCTGTACCCCAAGTAATGAGTTTTGCTTACGATATTTCGTTTTTCGTTTTACGTTTTTGTTCCGTGTTCATTGCAGGTTTTGTATGAAGACGCGATAGGGATACCGATACGGAACCCGCAATGAACACGGAACAAAAACGAATCGTTTTTGCTCCGTGTTCATTGCGGGTTTTGTAAAGTTCCATATCGGTATCCCTATCGCGTCTTCATACAAAACCTGCATACTTGGGGTACAGATGTTAAGTGACGATGCGGTTTACGGTGTAGCACATTTACCTAGAAGATACCTATTCACTCGTCTTGAAAACATCCAAATTATCGGCATTCGGAAAAACGGACGCCACTCTTTAGCTGTTCGCATTATTAAAGTAGATGCAAAGCGCTTTGTGCGGGCTGTAGGTATGTCAACCATGAATGGATGTCTCGTTTCCGTACGTCTGGTGGTCCGATGTTAGAACGGGGATGGGGGAACCAAGTTGTGGAGTTCCGTTGCACACTCTCCGAAATGTATCCTGTAAAATACCGACAAACAGGCAACTTTGCGGCGATGTTCAAGAGTCAGAAGCTTAGACTCGAACAACGTGTCACCTATGAGCCTTTTGGCTCGTCTCTCAATAGTTTCCAAGGCCTCAAGTAGGTACCTGTTAGGTAGTAGGTAAGTTAGGTATATACAAAAAGATAACATTTAATTTCGGATCAATTTATGTGGCACAAAAACGAATTGAGGTACGATGATTACTGTAGTCATAAAAAAACTGTGGCGTAGTTATAAAAGTCAGCGTCCTAAAAGCAAGATAAACTTTATTATTTATAGCAGTTACCTAGTTGCTGTTCTAATATAAGTAGATATCTTCATGGTTTTGTATTCCTTAAGGCGAAGACAAGAGCTAATGTGACTCTCGCTCGCACGTTTCGACTTGTTGAAAGATATAAAATCACTAAACTCATTTTAGAAAAATCGCAATCAACCATCTTGTGTGCAATCACATTGCACACAGTTTAGTAAAAAAATCAATTTGATCGATACATTTTTTCCTACTCAAAAGTTAGCTTTACTAGTTTTCGTACATAAGCAAACTTTTAAGTAGGAAAACTTGTATCGATCAAAATGATTTTTTTACTAAACTGTGTGCAATGTGATGATGATGATGATTTTATATCTTTCAACATATCGAAACGTGCGAGCGAGAAGTTGTTTGATAGTTGTCAGCCCCTTAATGATTTTTGATTGAGTGAGCGAAGCGTTAGTCAACTTGGGCGATTTGGCATTTTATGTATGTACGAGTACCTATACATATAAGTGTAGTAGAGAGTAGTGGTTCGTCCGGGGAAGTGTTTTACGCATGTCCCCCGGCACGAGGAGAGCCGAGGGGGTCTGTCGGACTCACCACCAGACTGGTGGCATTTTTTTTTATTTTTTATTATTACAACCAGCTGATGGAACAAGCAGATGGCCCACCTGATGTTAAGTGGTAACCATCACCTATAACAAAGCATTGCCTCGTAAGTCACGCACGATAGGAACGTGCCCTACGATGCACTGCCCTGCGTCCATCAGCTTGAGGCATACAGATGTTAAGCCTCATGTGCCTGTAATTACACCGGCAACCACACTCTTCAAACCGAAACACAGCATTGCTGCTTGGCGGCAGAAAAAGGTGTGGTGGTAGTACTTCCCCGGACGAGCTCTTCACAAAGAGCTCTACTACTCTTAAAATACCGACTAAAAACCCAATCGATATTCCGGCAATTCACCTTATTGCCAATGCGTCCTGAAACCGTTCGTCATCAGACGATTCGTTCGACGACGCATTAGCACTTGACAGGGTAGGCTAAGCAGTCAGTGGCGTAGCTATCGTAGGGCCAGGTGGTGCAGTGCAGGGCCCCGGAGCTCAGGGGGCCCTCTAACCTAAGCTTTGAAAAGAGAGGGTCAGCCAGCTCCCGAAGCTAGAAAACCTTCAGCCTGCGTGCCCGATTCTTTCTCTTTATATGCACCGGGGCCCTTGTCCACCTAGCTACCTGTACCCCAAGTATGAGTTGTGTTTACCATATTTGGTTTTTCGTTTTTCGTTCTTGTTCCGTGTTCATTTCGGGTTTTGTATGAAGACGCGATAGAGATACCGATACGGAACTTTATGTTCTACTACAAATTTTCATCATACTTGCATAAAGTTCCGTATTTTTTCCGTAAACGAAAAACGAAAAACCAAATATGGTAAACATAACTTATACTTGGGGTACAGGTGGGCCATCAGCTAGTTGTATAAAACAAATATGGCAGTATTTGTATTTATTTATTTTTGTCGCGGCCCGGCAGCTGTTATCAAAGCGCCTCCCTCAATCGCGAGAGCAGCGGCACACCCATGCCTACCCAAAGGCACGACCGAGTAACAAGAAGGAGCGATTCGCATTTTCCCTAAAAGGAACCCACCCAACTTCAGATCATTCATTCCGATCATAACCTAGCTATCTCCGTGTCGAGAGCGCAAACTCATGTAATTTGTTTAAATAGGAATTAAACTAAAGTATATTGTATTTCGGGTTTTATTAAGGCTCAAGGTGTCCTTGACTGGACAATTTTACTTTAATTACAACGGTACACCAATTACAGTAATTAAAGACATCAGACTAATAATATTAAACTAACTACATAGGTAGATAGTGGCAGTGTACGTGTAGGTACATAGGTAAAAAGTGTAAGCAACTGGAATGAAACTGCTTTTAGCATTAAAAAAAACAGTATATTTTCAATAATATACACGTCAGCTTATCGAAGAGATTATTACCTGATTTACACTCTACATAGAAAATATCGCAAAGTTATATTTTTTTTATAGATTTTTCTTTATAAGCGATATTACTTACAATACAAGACTAAATTCATAGACAAAAGTTTGTTTTTGTCAAAAATAGTTCGCCATTTCTAGTTTGGTGGCGCTAGTTGCGCTTTGAGACCGGCTCAAGTAGTCGATATCCACTACTTACGCTTGGCTTAACGCACACTTAGTTTATGACAGATTTTCAATGACTCTGAATACAAAACAAAGGTTGAGAGCTGATTTCACGATGTTCTGTTAGATTAACAAAGGATTAAAGGGCCGTTAAATACGTCAAAATGTACGCGTTTGACATCTAAGGTTAGATTTAACGGCCTGTTAATCTTTGATTAGTAACTAACAGAGCATGGTGAAATCAGCTCTAAACTTCCGATTTTGACAAGCGTAACCGTAACTTCTTAGCCTCGTCTCTGAATCAAAGCCTTAGAGCTACCCTCTTATTCCTATTGGTCGCTGAGCGCTCCATTAGCTTAACAGACCGATAAGTCTGCTACTGTCTTTTCGCTAGCATGACGGTGACAGTGACAGGTATAGAGCCGCTATAAAATGGCAGGGAATATGACAAAGGGCCAACTGAAAAACAGTGGGAATCCTCGCCTAAGGCCAGACCACACTTTCGATCCAGGGCAGGTACTCGGCGAGCTTCGTGTAGACTCCCGCGCCGCCCTCGAAGCCGCACTCGCGTCCGTATGACGTCACGCCGATAAGCGTGTGCATGCATGTGGGGTCGCGGGTGTCTAACTGCAATGGCCCTCCACTGTCGCCCTGGATCAATAAATAGTATATTATGCAATTAGTGAATAAAGGACGGATTTAAAGCGAGGGCCATAGATGAATCACGAGCAAGTGAAGGATTCTAACTACTGAATCACGACCGTAGGGAGTGATTCATGATGATTGGATCACGAGCGTAGCGAGTGATTCAAGTGTTAGAATCCTGAGGGACGCGAGTGATTCATGGCCCTCGATATAAATAGGCCGTTTTATTCAAGAGTTGCATACTATACTTTATACCATGACTACGAGAAAAAGAAAGAATTACTTAATGGAAATTATATTGAAGAAAAAAGTAAGGTTAAATTAATTAAAATAGAACAAAAAACAATTTTTATTCTAATGTCGACCAATCAAATCTCGAAGAGTTATTTGCTCAAGGAGTTTGTATGTCGAGTATTCTTTTCACAAGGAATTTTTATCGAGACTTTTTTGCGCAAGGAGGTTGTATAGCATTGAGATGGAGGACGAATGTGTTGGTGTGTTCTAAATTCAAACACCAAAACAGCGAGTAAAAGAGCTTTTTATTCAATGTTTTCAGTGTATAAAATAAGCTTTTAAGAGGGGGAATGGTATAAAATGTATTTAATAACAAATATAAGTAAACAACAAGGATCACTTTGAAATTTCTTAAAACTAGGTGAATCTAGGTGCCAGGTCCACGAGACCAAGCCTAGAAGAACAACAACTTAATAATTTTACATCTCTCATGTTCGGTAAGTAGGTTCTTATTACCTTCAAATGGGGCTTGTAGGTGACTAATTAGCGCTCTAGGGTAATAATGTAGCTAGAAAAGCCCTAGGGCGGTAAGTAATAAAAAAAAAACACTTCTTACTTTCAAAAAGTTCGCGTACATCTAACCATCATACTGGCAATAATAGACATCATGCTTTCAGCCCAATGACCAAAGAGGTCGCTTTGCTATTCAGCCTTGTCTTCGTGTGAGTATAATAGTAATCAATTTTAAATATCAAACGGCGAAGCTCAATTCCGATCTTGAAAAAAAAAATTCTTTACTTGATTCTTTTTAATGAAAAAAGGCGGGAATAGAAAACTTTTACTTTAAATATTGTTTATTCTTGTAATGCCGGTTTTTTTCTACTTACCTCACAATCGAGATGTAAAGCAGAATAGTTAGCTCGGGTGTAAGCACCAATTGCACCCTCGAACTATAGGAGCCCTCGCTGCGCTCGTGCGCCTAAATATCTCGGGGTGCAATTGATGCCTTACAGCCCTTGGCTACTAATCTACTATTAAGAGTAGTAGAGCTCTTTGTGTGTGGCTCGTCCGGGGAAATACTACCACTATGCCTTTTTCTACCGCCAAGCAGCAACGCTGTGTTTCGTGAGAATTTCAGTTCATTCCAGTTGAGAATTTGTATGCTGACCTTGCAAGTGTCTCGGACCATGGTTCTGTGGCCATAGCACATTTGAGTGGAGGCATTCAGCCCTTCAGCTTGGTGTCTGTGAATTGGATACATCTCACTGCACTCTTCATGGGTGAACTTCTGCACGTAGACCTGGGAAATATCTCTTATAAAGATTACAGCGAAGATACAGCTAATATACCTCTCGCTCGCATATTTCAAAATTTATAACAATACAAAATCAATAAAAAATTGCAAATAAACCAAGATTAGTGAAATCACATTGCACACCTCCTAGGAATAATTCTTTATAACTCCTAAATAAACTCCTAAGACTAATGTTAGATTACCTATTGTGAATTTATTATTTGCAATGGGTCGTCAAGGATGGCTGTAAAAATAGTAGGTACCTATAGCAATGTTGTATGCCCAAAATGGGTAGACTGTTGGAACAAAAATAGCTCTGTAAGATCTATTTACAATAAATGATTCTTATTGTTAATCTTACACAGTTCATTAAAAATATCATTTTGGATCGAAAAAGTTTGCTTTACTAGTTTTCGTACATGCAAACTTTTTTGTAGGAAAACTTGCTTAAATCAAATTACTACTTTTAGTAGGTAAGTCGAATTAAGGTCGTGGGTTTGATTGAACCCACCAATGAGTTTTCTGTTCAAATATTTATGTGCACAGTGAAGTAAGTAATATTAATTCTAAAAAATGTGTCAAGTGCTCAAAAGTAGCCTCTTCGAGGTGCATTTAACATCCTTTCACCACACTGTTTCGAAAGAACTAGATGGCTTCCCTAAAGTACCTATGCAATAGATACTGTAATCTCTTGCAATTCTACTATGGACTACAACGCAAACATTATGCAATCACGTATCTACTTTTGGGTTGAAGTTGTCCTTGCGTAGGTACTGGTAGGTACACTCCAATAATGAGAACACATTTTCTGTTTCAAATAAAATATCTATGTCTCAGTTTATCTACAGATACCATAATCATTTCTTGTATCAAGTATGTAGGTATAATAATATTCAAGTATGTATATCTCTGTTAAATTGATGACTCAGTCAGTTTCTGCTAGCGCACGCCGCTAAGCACTCGCAAACATGCTCGAAATCGAGAATAAAATACGAAAGTTGTTACACAACATTGCAAAAGAACGAAATTATGTAGTCTACACAATAAAAGTGACCCAAACATCGTCGAAAGGAGCAAGTTTTACCACATTTCTTTACAACGCAACCATCACCAGTGCAAACCGAGATGATTTGAATCTGTTCGTGAAGTTTGCAGCAATGGGTGCGAAAGTCCGCGAAGAAATCACCGTGAACTTAAACAGAGTTGAACAGTTTGTGTATTCGGAGCTGAGGAATCATTACAGGGAGTTGGAAGAGAGGTATAAGGTACCTGAAGAGTGTCGCTTTTATTTCCCGGAGTACTACGGAGCTAATACAACAGAGCTGGAGGAGACGCTAGTTTTAGAGAACCTAGCATCAAAAGGATTCGAGAGTCACGATAGATTTAAATCCATTGACTGGTTGTACGCCTCAACGGCTGTGGCCGAACTGGCGAAGTTCCACGCACTATCAATGGCATACCAGAGAGACTACCCTCAACAGTTCCAGAATTTCAGCGACACTTTCACTATTGATTGGATAAACGAACAATCAGTGAATACGATATGGAAATCTGCTTTTAAGTCGTCGGTAGACGTAGTGAGTGATGTAAATAAGGGCAAATTGGAAAAGTTTTTGGATAGTATCGGCTTGGAAGAGATTAAGAATCTGTATAAGCCTTTGAGGTGCAAAGTTTTGGCGCACATCGACTTTAGACCTAGCAATTTGATGCATAAGAAAATAAACGTATGTATTCATTCTTACTACTTGTAAAAAAAAAGGTAGGAAGCAAGCCGTAAGTTTGTTGCCTGTTCTTCTAGGCTTTGGTCGCGTGGAACTGTCACCTAGATTCACTTAGCTTTTTGACGTTTCAAAGTGATCCTTGAGATCAACTGAATAAATACCTTTTGAATTTGATTTAAAAGGAAAACATCGACAAAACGAAAATATTAAGTATCTACCATACATTAATTGAAGTAGGTATTGTATCGCATTTTACCTTTATTAATTTCCCGACGTTTCGGCTATGTTGCAATAGCCGTGGTCGCGGGCAGATTCTGCCCCCGACCCACGACTCCAGTCTGCCCGCGAAAAATAAAAAAAGTAAAACGCGGTACTTCAATATGTGTTATGATCGCGGAAGTTTAAAAAATACTACCTTAGATTGTAAGAAGGATCATACAAAACAACGCTTTTAGGAGCCAAGCCGTAAGTTTCTTACAGACATAGATATAGACAGACATTTATTCTAAGCTTTTGTCGTGAGGAACTGGCCGTTTAGATTTTGATAAATAACATAATAGTTAAGCTCTTTCTATGTTTTACTATATTATTATTTCAATTTTATATAATTTCTATTTTTCATTTGATTAAATTGTTTACTTTTAAATTTTCAGTTTGCATGCCCATAACGGTAGAATTACGCTGACTCAACAAATATATTTGTTGAGTCAGCGTAAGGTTTTTAAGATATGGGGTTTTTTAAAGGGGCAAAAATAAAAAAAGTGACTTAAAAAAATCAAGTTACATGTCATACGAACCGGCTTTGTTTGGACATTCCAAAACAATTTTTACTTTTTTTCTGGGATGCTCGATTTTTGAGATACAACGAAAAAGTTAAATTAAGATAACCAGCGACCCAAGAGCTCCCATCTCTAAGAGTTTCGTTGGCATCAAGGTTTTTCTACTGGTCGTCCAGTTACTTTGCTTTTTCTTATTTTTTTTTTCTTGAAATAAATTAAGGAGGTACTCAGTTCTCATAAAATGGTGACAACGACCAGGTCTGATGATGGAGCCAAGGTCTGTTCAACGGAACTCTTCAATAAATAGGCCAATAGAGTTGAAACTTGGTTACCGTACCAAGTTAGTAGGCGGTAGTCAAAAAAAAGTCCAAACATAAAGTTTGGACTTGCCTCTGACTACCACCTACTCAAAGTTTTAGTGCGTTCGTCGGGTCGCATCACGAGATCTCAGTTCGAGGCGAACTACTAGTTAACATCAATAATACATGTAATTCGGCAAATAAATATACTTTGACTTTGGCTTTGACTTTGCTCTACGCTGTCTTAAAAACACCTGTGAATTTTCCAGGATGGCAGCCTTGAAGTAGTCGTGTTAGACTTCCAGACTCTCCAAGCATCAAGTCCAGTCCTGGACCTTCTCTACATCATCTTCACTGGCACCGACAAAGCCTTCCGCGATGAGCACTACGAGAGGCTGGTAGAACACTACTTTACTCAACTTAGAGGATCCATGGAGCGACTTCGCCTAGACCCTGAGGGTTACACTCGGGAAGACTTTGATTTTGAACTCAAGGAGGTAAGATTTTTCTTTTATACAACTTACTGATGGAACAAATGGCCCACCTGGTAAGTGATAACCATCACCTACTCGTATAACATAGCATTGCATCGTAAGCCTATGATCGACGGGCGAGTAAGACCGTGGTTTTAAAAACCGACGAACCTGGCTCGCGGCTCGTTGGTGCTGATCGATTAGCAAGCAAAACAGTCGCAAACATGTCTTGTTCCGAGTCTGAAGCCTTGTGTTATCTCGCCATAGGATATTACGCAGTTATGAAAAAAAAAAGAAAATGCCCTAAAGTTTGGGTTAAAAGTTGGATTGAAAAAAGGCAAGCTTTGTCACATGCCGAGTAAAAAATATAGCACGACGACGAGCCGCGAGCCAGGCTCGGCGGTATTTAAAACCGTGGTTTTGCAATGATACACCGGCGAGCTTTACCGACGAGCCATAAAACCGCGGTCTTACTCGTCCGTCGATCAGGCCCTTAAGTCACGCTCCATAGAAACGTGCTCGATGAAATCGATAGGCATATTCTTTTGTTTGTAATTCAGAATTTTTTTTCGCTGTCTGTAAATTTTTTCCGAAATCTGTGAATGTAGATCAGAATTATCTTAAAAAGGTATTGTATGGTCTTCTAGGAACGTTTACCTGTATCTATACGGTTCAGGTACCTGCCCTTACTGTCCTTCTCAAAAATCCACTCTGTATGAATAACTACTATAAAACTAGGTGAATCTACCGCCAGTTCCTCGCGACCAAATCCTAGAAGAACAGCCTATAAGAAACTTATTATACTTATGAATCCTAATTTGACGCTGACTGAGTATTTTGTGAGCCTAAATGGTGTTAACTCAGCTCAATGCTGCCCCGCCGCCGGCGTCGCCGCCAAGAAGACAAAAACGTATTCAAATTATTTATTATTTGAAATAAAGAAAGATATAAAAAGTTCAGAATCAGAATCAGAATCAGAATAGTCTTTATTGTAAACTGTTTCAAAATATATGTTTATTAAAAATATATGTTTTAATATATGATGACATATCCATAAAGCCATCTGCTTATCCAGTCAGCAAATCGTGTTAAAAAAAAACAGAGCAAGAGCGACACACAACGACACTTAACACTAACTATCAGATATTTGAATTTCAGAAGCTGCCATTTGGTCTAATGGTGGCCGCCATGACCCTACAGATAGTGACGGCGGAGGCCGAGGACACTCCTCAAGTGCACCAGGAGATGGACCTCAACAACTTCGTGATGGCGAAGACTGGACCGCTGTTCTGCGAGAGACTCAACGGAGTGGTCGACGATTATGTTAGATGGGGGGTGCTGGCTGATTAGTTGTACTTTATTATAATTTATTGTGGTAGATTATAATGTTATTCTAACGGCGATGGGCTTGCAACCTGTCACGTATGGAATACCAACTATTGCAAAATGTGGGTATGTGCCAAATGTAGATAATAATAATAATAAATAATGGTGGACTTTCCACACATCACTATCTAGCCCCAAATTAAGCCAAAGCTTGTAATATGGGAATCAGATAGCTGATATAATACTTTTTTTTTGTAAATAGACACTTATATTACCTTCTGCATAGTGTCAGCCAGGTCCCTCAGGTAGCCGAGGGATCCCCAGCCGGTGGCTGTGACCTGGTAAGGGAAGCCAACGTGCTTCTCGTAGTGGATGTTATCCTCGTGAGCTGGAAGACACGCTGGAAGGATGAGGTAGTTTATAAACACCACCCTGAAATCGAGAAGAAAGATATTTGAACATTGTCCTCAGGATCCTTAGGATGGGAAGGCGGGGCCACTAGGCCACCAACGCTCTCAAAAACATTTCAACACGACATGAAGAAGAATATTGTCACACAGATATAGGCCCCCTAGTTTTCCTGCTTAAAAGTTTGCTTATGTACGAAAACTAAAAAAGCAAACTTTTGAGTAGGAAAACATGTATCGATCAAAATGAAATTTTTACTATATTATGTGCAATGTGATTGCACACAAGATGGTTGATTGCGATTTTTCGAAAATGAGTTTAGAGATTTTATATTTTTCAAAATGTCGAAACGTGCGAGCGAGAGTCATTAGCTCTTGTCTTCGCCTTAAACGTAATTACTGCTCGACTAAAAAAATTATTTTGCCTTTATTTTGTTGAACTAAACGGCACCTCAAGGTGAGTTGGGTGTCCAACTGATCTGCTTGGAATTTTCAATTTAATATTTTCTTAGAGTTGAGGATTTTCTATAGACAAACTGGTATTGTGGAAACTAAAATATATCGAGACGCTCACACTCATACTGTTTATTGCAATAGTTATGTTTTATGGTAAGATTTTAATGTTATATTTTCTACCAAAAACACCGACTTCAAATTCACTCTCTCTTGTTTCACTAGTTTCTTTCGAAACAGTGTGGTGAAAGGATTTTAAGTGCGCCTCAAGAGGCTCCTTTCGAGCACTTGACACATGTTATAGAACTTTTTAGGTTCCACGACATGCCGGTTTCCTCACGATGTTTTCCTTCACCGTTTAAGAGTACTGGCATTGTGCACATACATTTTTGAACAGAAAAACTCATTGGTGCACGACCGGTTTCGAACGCACGACCTTAAGGATCGGAAGGCGGGGCCACTACCACTAGACCACCAGTGCTCAAATTCACTGAAAACATAAATCAGATAAATACGCAATTTTGTTTACCTACTTGGATGACATAACTTTATCCTGTTAATTTGATTAAAAATACAAATTACTGCACCGATTTTGATGAACTTTCTTTGTGACGAATCTGAAAGTACGATAGTTTTCCCAAGGCGACGTAGGGCTATAAACTGCTACTGCCAACTTTTTTTTATACAATTTACTGATGAAACAAGCAGATGGTCTACCTAATGTTAAGTGGTAACCATCACCTATAACAAAGCATTATATGTTAAGTCACGCACGATAGGAACGTACCCTACGATGCACTGCCCTGCGTCCATTAACTTAAGGCGAAGACAAGAGCTAATGTGACTCTCGCTCGCACGTTTCGACATGGTGAAAGATATAAAATCACTAAACTCATTTTCGAAAAATAGCAATCAACCATTTTGTGTGCAATCACATTGCACACAGTTTAGTAAAAATTTCATTTTGATCGATACATGTTTTCCTACACAAAAGTTTGCTTTATCGTACATAAGCTAACTTTTAAGTAGGAAAACATGTATCGATCAAAATGAAATTTTTACTAAACTGTGTGCAATGTGATTGCACACAAAATGGTTGATTGCGATTATTCGAAAATGAGTTTAGTGATTTTATATCTTTCAACATGTCGAAACGTGCGAGCGAGAAGTTGTTTGATAGTTATCAGCCCCTTAAGGTTTACGGCACGTGCCTGTTATTTCACCAGCAACTCGCACCGAAACACAGCAACGGTGCTGGCGAAAAAGTAAGGCATGGTGGTAGTACTTCCCCGGACGAGCCACACACAAAGAGCTCTACTAATCTTAAGGCATGATGAAATCAAGCTGTCGATCAGATGCAAGCAAAGTCCTTAGAATACTAACAGCTCTACGCTGACCAGGCAGTGGCCGGCAGTCAGGAGGAACCGTTCGCTGATGAGGGAGCCGCTGCAGACCCATTGCGAAGGAGTCCTGGTGCCCTTGTAGCCCAGCAGAGCCTGGAGATAACAAGTTTTTATCTGGCCGTAAATTACTGGTTCTTATTTAAGTAATTAGGATTGCCAACTAGTTAGAGGAAGTTTGAAAGTAGCGCCTGTGACGGATAAGTTGAGGAGCAATAGGTTAGCGTGGTATGGGCATGTCATGAGGAGGGAAGAAAGTCATATTACGAAGAGTGTTGGAAATGGATGTGGATGGTTTTAGGAGATGCAGGTCAAAGAAAAGATGGCTGGACCGTGTGAAAGATGACATGAGTAAGAAAGGAGTGAGCACCGAGATGACGAATGATAGAGGCTAGTGGAAGAAGAAAACCTGTTGTGCCGACCCCATGCAGCGTGGGATAAGGGCAGGAAGATGATGAGCTTTATTTACTTACACAATAGGACTTGAAAAACCCTACCTCATCTACTTCTTTTGATTTCTCATTTCTAGTGAGTGAGTAAAGTATAGCCTCATACGAGTAGGTACATGAAGATTACAAACTAAAAAAAAACTCGGATTTGGGAAAGCTATTCTTATTTATTTATTTATTAGGTAGGTACTTACCATGTGAGGGAACTCCCCCCTATAGACGTCAGTTCCCCCCACAGCCCCAACAGGTAAAGAACTGTATACGTGGCATTGGTCTTGTGTGGTGTGTCGCGTGAGTTGACTTCGGGTATGACAACCACTGTATTTGTATTTTTGGGCGAATTCCAAGCATTCTAGTAGAGAAACAACGACATATTCAATATCACTACATAGTATAAAACAAAGTCGCTTTCTCTGTCCCTATATCCTTATGTATGCTTAAGAGCTGATTTCACCATGCTCTGTTAGTTATTAATCAAGGATTAACAGGCCGTTAAATCTAACCTTAGATGTCAAACGCGTACATTTTGACATATTTAACGGCCCTTTAATCCTTTGTTAAACTACCAGAGCATGGTGAAATCAGCTCTTAATCTTTAAATCTAAAAAGATATTGAGTTTCAAAGTGTTCCTTGTGTTTTGACTTTGACTTTGATTATTTTATCAACATAAAATATATTTATTTAAACAATACAAGGGGTTTACATAAAAATAAACACAGTGTGGTGAAAGGATTTTAAGTGCGCCTCCTGAGGCTCCTTTCGAGCACTTGATACATGGTTTACAAGTTTTAGGTTCAACGACATGCCGGTTTCCTCACAATGTTTTCCTACACCGTTTGAGAGTACCTACTGGCACTATGCAAATACATTACCTATTGAATAGAAAAACGAATGTTAAGTGGTAACCATCACCTATACCAAAGCATTGCTTCGTAAGTCACGCACGATAGGAACGTGCCCTACGATGCACTGCCCTGCGTCCATCAACTTGGGCATACAGATGTTAAGCCTCATGTGCCTGTAATTACACCGGCAACCACACTCTTCAAACCGAAACACAGCGTTGCTGCTTGGCGGCAGAAAAAGGCGTGGTGGTAGTACTTCCCCGGACGAGCCACACACAAAGAGCTCTGGCGACGCCCATACCACTAGAGCATCAGGGCTCTACCAGGCTGATGATGATGATTTATATATAAAAACTCACTGTCCCAGGACTTTTCTCCAGTTTTCCACAGAAACCCTCTGCTCGGGTCCAGATAAAAATCACTGTTAAAAACACAATAAGGTTGGCTGGTAAATGAAGGTTTTTGATTAATTATCTGTGATATTTTAATAGTTGGTACATAAGTAGATACACATGAATTCTTATTAGACTAAACAGTCTTCGAACTGTTTGAAGTTGAAATACCACTCAGATTCAGATTCACACTCAGTCTACTGCCGATGTAATGTCGGACCATTCGTCAGGTGACGAGTGGTTCCACGATGCACTGGCACCGAGATGAGTGCAGGACATCGGTGGGTTTTCAGTCGGTATGCTGTCTGCTGACAGAGAGCCCGACATCCCCTCCTACTCTACCCGAGTGGGAGGCATGGGTATGCCATTTGCCCACGTAAAAAAAGGTTAGTAGTTCCGTCTACATAACATACTATTTTACGAGCATGTAACACTTACCTGGAGTTAGTAACCAGTCCACAGTCTGTGCAGCACACTCCCGCCTCCCCGCTTGGCAGAGTACATGCCTAAAACAATGGTCATTAAATGCCATCTTTATAAGTTGACTCGCCGCGCCGCGTTTTCCACGGCGGCGCTAGTTGACGTTTTGAGATCTACACGGGTGGGTCGATTCTTTGTGCCGGGACCCGTATTGTTATCTGCCTTTTTATAACTTTGATGTCAAGTATTTTTTACCAGATTATTAGAGAATTAAAGATTATCATAAAGCACAACAATTATCTTTTCGTAATCGCCCTACTGAGCTGCCGGCTGCGGTAATGGCGCCAACGTGGTTTTGTGCTTTGTGATTTCTATTATTATAATTTGTTTTCACTTATGTTTAACACTTATTATGCATGCCTGTATAACTTTATCAGAGCGCCTGCAATAGCTACCAGAAAAACCACTAGTGCGTTGACAACACTTTAAAAGTTTAAATACGCAATTTTTTTCAATAACTCCATACCTACACTTTTGGAAAACATCCAATACAGTCGATTATCCACAGCGTAGTGTTCGCGGGAGGAAGTTAATTTTAATTAAAAAAAAATTAAAGTTAATGTTTTTGGAAATCTTAGCTGGAGTCCATTCCACAGCGTACTTTAGTGTTCATTCATGTTGTGAAAATAGGTAAAGGCAACAAAATAAAGTTATGGGGCTGACAACTATCAAATAACTTCTCGCTCGCACGTTTCGACATGTTGAAAGATATAAAATCACTAAACTCATTTTCGAAAAATCGCAAAATGGTTGATTGCGATTTTTCGAAAATGAGTTTAGTGATTTTATATCTTTCAACATGTCGAAACGTGCGAGCGAGAGTCACATTAGCTCTTGTCTTCGCCTTAAAGTTTTTCTGAAACCGAGAAGCGACCAGCTTAGCTCCAAGGTGTGAGGAAGAACTCTACCGATGACGAGTAGTCTCTTCTCTTGTCGTGTCACTAGTTTAATAATAACTCATTTATTTTCTCAGACACATAAAGGTTTCTTACAGTAGTAATAGGTATATGTTATGGGTATAAAAAAAAACCTGTTTTGTGTGAGACTGGTGCCCGAGATAGGTTAGAAACCTGTAGTTTCTTTCGAAACAGTGTGGTGAAAGGATTTTAAGTGCGCCTCAAGGCTCCTTTCGAGCACTGACACATGTTATAGAACTTTTTAGGTTCCACGACATGCCGGTTTCCTCACGATGTTTTCCTTCGCCGTTTGAGAGTACCTACTGGCATTGTGCATATTCATTTCTCAACAGAAAAACTCACTGGTGCACGACTGGTTTCGAACCCACGACCTTAGGATCGGAAGGCAGGGCCGCTACCACTAGACCAACTCAGTACTCTCATGATGAGTAATGCGATGGTAGAATCGTTTGCTCAACGTATGCTTGGTTAGGAGCCTCTTTGAGCACTTAAAATCCTTTCACCACACTGTTTCGAATAAACTAGTGACACGTCAAGAAGAACAAAATGCTTACCAATGGTCTATCCAGTTGAGGTATGTATGGGTTTGCGGAGAAGCAACGATGGGGCTCGATGCACGTGCCATTCAAACCATCACCGACACAGTCAGCATCTAAGAAAGTTTTACTATAGTCGCGTTAAACTCTCGCTGCAGGCTCGGTCATAAGTTATCGGAACGAGACAGCAATATTGCTCTCTCTCTCGCACTTAGGAGAACGGACGATCCTTTTGTTTAGATGATTTATGACTGAGTTGGCAGCGGGAGTTTAACGCGACCGTAGGTTGAGCACTGACCGAGCCTGCAGCGAGAGTTTAACGCGACTATAGTTTTACCGTCAAAGTCAAAGTCAAAGGTATTTATTTATTTTATTTTTAGGCCCCGTTTAGTTTAGTATATTTAATTAGTAAGTTGAATTAGTTAATATGTTTATTGTGCTTAATTGTTATTATATTTTACTTTTCAAGTCGTTTTTATTTACTTTTTGATATTATGTTTTATTGTAATTATTATTGTACTTATTTTTTTATATAACTAGCTTATGGAACAAGCAGATGGCCCACCTGACTTTAAGTGGTAACCATCACCAATAACAAAGCATTGCCTCGTAAGTCACGCACGATAGGAACGTGCCCCACGATAGGTAGTAGGTACATTGCCCTGCGTCCATCAACTTGAGGCATACAGATGTTAAGCCTCATGTGCCTATATTACACCGGCAACCACACTCTTCAAACCGAAACACAGCGTCGCTGCTTGGCGGCAGAAAAAGGCCTGGTGGTAGTACTTCCCCGGACGAGACCTTCAAAAAGTGCTCTACTACTCTTAAACTCCTTTCACCACACCGTTTCAAAAGAACTATAGTTACTCGACAAGAAGATAAAGGGTACCTAAGTAGTACTAAGTACAGGAAATCTTTAAGAAATTTTGCTTTCAAGGACAAAACAATCCATAAATATTGAATAACATTTTCCTTGCTTAGTTTATAAAAATTATGAACATAAACAACTTGGGTTTTATTGATCACGTCATATTTATGGTTCAGGTACCTCTTTATTATATTAAAACTAGCGACCCGCCCCGGCTTCGCACGGTTATTGTGTGTTATCCCTAAGAGATAGACATATACCATTACGGGCTTTTTTGTAGACGTTTTTAAGGTGTACAATACTGTAGCACCTACATTATTCTTCAGGTACCCACGACATTACAAAAGATTATACATTATATTAAATCACAGGTAGCTAATCGCTATTTTAACTATAATGTTAGTGTTTAAGACTATGCAATAAACTTATATGTACTAATTTTGATCTATCTCGTAGGGTTCAGCCAGCGTTTGCAATGTAAGCGCAAAAAATGTGTTTAATTACGACATCACATTAGAAACCTCTAATATTATCAGTGTTTCTCTACTATATTATGCTTGTATTATGCATATAAACCTTCCTCTTGAATCACTCTTTCTATAAAAAAAACCGCATCAAAATCCGTTGTGTAGTTTTAAAGATTTAAAGCATACATAGGGATATAGGGACAGAGAAAGCGACTTTGTTTTATACTATGTAGTGATGATGATACGGATAAAATGTTGCTTGTATACAACGTGTAACATAATACCCCTATAACCCCGGAAGCAGGGTATTCTACATGTCATGGCGAACAACTTTTGTTATAAGAATTTTGAATTTTCGTTCATTCGAAGTTTTTCATTCATGAAATGCCTCTTAAACTTTCCTCCAAAATAAAACTGACACAACATGACGCAGCCCTATTTACAGCTGTTTTGTGGCCTTTATTTGAGAACTGTAGATAAAATAAGTAACAGAACTGCCGCCAATTAGTAAACGAAAATAGCATATGTACCAAGGTCACGTACACATTATCAGGTTTGTTGCAAATTACTGAGACAATATTAATTTTACTTTTGTATGGGAATTTCGGAAACGAAGTATTCAAACTTTGCACACGTCAAAGTATTCCAGTGCTCGGTCTGATCTCTTGGTCTTGGGCCTTATAGGGGTATTATGTTACACGTTGTATACTCATCTAGGATACGAACTATATTTGTTCTAAGTTTCATCCCGATTGCTTCAATGGTCGTAGCGTGAATTGGGCCATAAAAATCCTAACATCCAAACATCGTAACTTTCAACTCTTTATTCGTTTTAAGTATTTTTTTTTTACAACTTATAGGTAAAACTTTTGACCGCAATCTCACCTGATGTTAAGTGAAGATGCGGTCGACGATGTGGCACGTTTACCTAGAAAACATATATTCACTCGTCTCTTAAAAACATCCAAATTATAGGCATTCGGAAAAACGGACGCCGGTAAGGAGTTCCATTCTTTGGCCGTAGTACGCATTATGAACTTTGAAGCAAAGCGCTTGGTGCGGGCAGTTGGTATGTCAACCATGAATGGATGTCTCGTTTCCGTACCTTTGTTGGTCCGATGGTAGAACGGGGATGAGGGGATCAAGCTGTATAGTGTTTACTAGGTACACTTAATTTCACAAAGATTTTTCCTTTAGGATCAGAATGTTGAATTCTCATAATGTTGAAAGCGCAAAATGTATAATTTCCCAAAATGTTGGTTTTTTTTCGTTTCGCAAAATGTTGAATTCTCATAATGTTGAAAGTGCACAATGTATAATTTCCCAAAATGTTGGTTTTTTTTGTTTCGCACAATGTTGAATTCTTAGAATGTTGAATTATTTTAAAGTTTTATTATACGACTTCTTCATCATAGGAAAAGTCTTTGACAGCTGTCAAAATGACACTTACTGTCAGATGTGACAGAAACTGTCACAAATGCAAGATAAACAATGGAAAACTCAAAAAAATTAATGTCAACCTGACAGATGTCAAATTTAAAACGGCCTTCCTTGGAAACTACTCGAACATCGGACAGAAACTGTCAGTTTCACAGCTGTCATAGAAAATGTAGATTTTGTTCTTTCCTTTCATTTGAGCTACGAACTGAAAGTCTAGCTCGAGTAGTTTCCTAGTTATGACCGTTTCAGTTTTGACATCTACTGTCAATTCAATATTCATTGTCAATTTTGACTGAAACAGTCTGTCTTCCTTGATTATCTTGGATTTCTGACAGTTTCTGTCAATAAGTGCCAATTTGACTAGCGATGTAACGATCTCGAAATTTTTCAAACCGATTCAAACCGATCTGAAAAATAAGCAAACCGACTTGTAAATCGAACCGCAAAAATCTATGTAAACCGGTTTGAAACCGGGTCACAAACCGAAATGACAAAGTCAATACGACGAACCAATTTGTAGAATTTTATGTTATGGAAACCGAAACGAATGAGTTAAATTTGTATTCATAATCCGGTATGAATACAAATTTAACTCATTCGTAGAACCCAAGAACAAATTGAATCGACTTTGTCAAGTCAATCTCATTTTCATATTTCGGTTCGGTCCGACCCGAAGTACCGACGCGCGGTTCCGCGCCGCACCGTGCGTGAGTTGAAGAGGGACAGCGATCAACAAACCGCTCGCTTACTCAACTCGTCCAGATCGGTTTGGCATAGGTTCAACCCGACTTGAACGGTTTGAAGCTCAACCCGGGTTGAACCGGGTTGGTAACCCGAGTCGTAACATCGCTAAATTTGACAACTGTCAGTCTTTTCCGCACTTCTACTCTGTAAAGTTGTTTGCCAATAATCAATTTGAAACGCTGTTATATAACACTTGACTGTACTGTACTTGAAAGGGTGACGATTAAAAAGCGACTATTTGAAAATCTGACCATTTGAAAGTCTAACCATATGAAAATAAAGGGACAGACAGAACTACGTAACAGAAAAGGTGGGAATAGTTGAGATTGAAACCAGGTGTAAAGCATAGTACCAGGTATAAGTCACAGAACTAATGGGAAAAAAAATCCCAGTAGTTCTGTCAACATAACTACTCAACAGAACAGGTGGGAGTTAACGAAAATTTGTCGGTCGACAAACAGGAACTTTCAATTTCATGCTTATGGAAGTTTCACGGTCTACAACAACATTCAACATTACAACATTTTAGGATTCAACATGATGCAAACTCTACATTTAAGGAATTCAACTTTCTGCATTTTCAACATTTTAGGATTCAACATGCTGCAAATTCAACTTTTTGCAAACTCAACATTTTAGGAAATCGTCTTTCTGCAAATTCAACATTTTAGGATTCAACATGCTGCAAATTCAACTTTTTGCAAACTCAACATTTTAGGAATTCAACATTCTGATCCTAAAGGAGATTTTTATATTGTCCTAAAACTTATTATCCGAGAGGGATTTGAACCCACGACCTTCCTGATACGGGGCTTGATAAATTAGGTAGGTATTCTATTCAAAAATTAACTATGTGAACTATGCTAGTAGGTACTCTCAAACGGTGAAGGAAAACATCGTATGGAAACCGGCATGTCATAGAACCTAAAGTTCCAAAACATGTGTCAAGTGGTCGAAAGGAGCCTCTTTGAGGTGCACTTATAATCCTTTCACCACACTGTTTCAAGTGACACCACAAAGGAGTGGCAAAAACAGAGAAAGAGTCTTACCTTTCCCCCAATTTCTCGTTAATGAAAACTCAAAGGCACCAGTAAAATAAAAACTATTTGCGAAATAAAAACCAAATAATAATATTCCTAACATTATCAAAAACGTGAATACTGTCAGAGAACTAATGTGTTTCTGTGAGACGTTGGTCAGTACCCCAAGTATGAGTTTTGCTTAGCATATTTGGTTTTTCGTTTTACGTTTTTGTTCAGTGTTCATTGCGGGTTTTGTATGAAGACGCGATAGGGATACCGATATGGAACTTTACAAAATCCGCAATGAACACGGAACGAAAACGAAAAACGAAAAACCAAATATAGTAAGCAAATCTCATACTTGGGGTACTGCTTACCTAAATATGTGTCTATAATAGAGATGGGCCGAACATTAGATTTATTCGGCAGGTTTACCGAACATTCGTATTCGGCCGATTATTCGGTAAAAATGTCGAACTTTCCGCCGAACATACTTTAACTACAACAAAAATACACAATTTCGTCATTTGTCAATTTATTTTTATACATCTTGCTGATGGAACAGATGGCCCACCTGATGATAAGTGGTAACCATCACCTATAACGAAGCATTTCACTGAAAGACTACAGTTGTTAAATATATAGGTATAAATAGAAAAAATCGGCGTGTCGTAGAGCCTAAAAAGTTCTATAACATGTCAAGTGCTCGAAAGGAGCCTATTGAGGCGCACTTAAAATCCTTTCACCACACTGTTTCGAAATAAACTAAAGACACGACAAGAGAGAGAGAGAGAGAGAGAGAGACTAATGTTTGTTCTGTGTGGGGATCGAACCCACGGCCTACGGCACAGAAGGCAGAGCTACTACCAACTGAGCTGTGAAGGCTGTCGCAACCATAAAGATGACGTGATCGTTAAAACCCAAGATGATTGTGTAAAGTAAGTCCATCATTTTTTAAACTAAGCAAGGAAAATGTTATTCAATATTATGCATTGTACCTACCTTGCATGCAACATAATATTACTATTCCTCTAAGTTTTCCTGCACTTAGTAAGTCACGCACAATAGGAACGTGCCCTACGATGCACTACCCTGCGTCCATCCACTTGAGGCATACAGATGTTACGCCTCATGTACCTGTAATTACACCGGCAACCACACTCTTCAAACCGAAACACAGCGTTGCTGCTTGGCGGCAGAAAAATGCGTAGTGGTAGTACTTCCCCGGACGAGTCACACACAAAGAGCTCTACTACTCTTACCTACCTACCCGTATTCTTCTTGTCGTGTCGCTAGTTCTTTAGAAACAGTGTGGTGAAAGGATTTTAAGTGGGCCTCAAAGAGGCTCCCTTCGAGCACTTGACACTGTTATAGTACTTTTTAGGTTCTACGATATGCCGGTTTTTACACGATGTTTTCCTTCACCGTTTGAGAGTACTGGCACTGTGCACATAGTTTTTAGGTACCCTCATACCTCATAGGTACCCTCATATATGAACGTTGCATAAAATGGCACAAATTAGTAGAATACTCAAATGGCAATTAGTTTAATCATTGCTTATCGTTTTAAGGTTCCGTACCCAAAGGATAAAACGGGACCCTATTACTAAGACTCCGCTGTCCGTCCGTCTGTCTGTCTAGTCACCAGGCAGACAGACATGTCTGTCTCATGAACCTTGATAGTTAGACTGTTGAAATTTTCACAGATGATGTATTTCTGTTGCCGCTATAACAACGTTAACTAGTGTTAACGTTATGTGCATCACTTTTTTTCTTAAAGCTATCTATGTGTTTATGAGTGTATAATATATTTTCATAAATATACTGTGTAATTACTGATAGAATACCTATTAATTTTTTTAAATCGCTCCCTCAATTAGTCACGTGGTTTCATTTTATAAATGGCACGTATCGCCCGTTTTTGAAGTACAAAATATACTTTGTATATCAGCAGCTTTACCCCAGAGCAAGATGCCATAAGACATTACACTATGGAAGTAGCTAAAATATACTAGCCTAGCTGTAGCTCCATCTGTAAGCTATCTTATTGTGCGAACTGCGTATGCAGCTGAACTCAGTCTACTAGCAAGGGATTTGTTGTGTGGACCCCACTGCAATGAGGAAAATATACAAAATTAATGTTTCCCGTGCCTCGGATAAGTAAATACTAGTACCTGTGCAAAACCGGCTCGAGTGTTCGTAAACTCGCTTTATCAATTCAAGTTGTAAAGTACACACACTTGGCCGAGGCATCAGCGCACAGGCCACTCGCAGCCAGTTAAAAACAAAAAAAAAGAATCAAAGTTCAAAAAACTGAAGAAGAAATCGTTCCATTTTTGAACTCAACACTTGACATTTGGTAGTGAAATCGACATGTTCTGTTTTTGAATTTAGATTGATTTTGTTTTGCGAAAATGAAGTTTTTCTATTTGTTTGTTTTTGCTGTGATAAGTGTTGATGCGGCCAGTTATGAAGGTAAGCTTTTTTTCTAATTGATCTACTATCTACACTATACTAATATTATAAAGAGGAAAGATTTGTATTTTTGTATGTAACGAATAGGCTCAAAAACTACTGGTCCGATTTCAAAAATTCTTTCACCTTTAGATTGCTGCATTATCCCTGAGTAACATAGGCTTTATTTATTACTAGAAAAATTAGGGATCTCTTCTAAAACTTTGGACTTAATATTGTAACTTCATTGATAAGCTTATTACTTACGGTGTCTAGTGTCTATCATCCACCATGTGTTGTTCTAATAATATGTATTTAAAAATATGTACGTCATTTTCTCTAAAATGAAGTAAAAAATAAAATTAAAAAATTAAAATGAATAATCATAATAAAAAAGCTTTACTGCCACACAAATAAAAAAATCTTATTTACATAATAGATCCTTTTTAGGGTTCCGTGCCCAAAGGGTAAAACGGGACCCTATTACTAAGACTCCGCTGTCCGTCTGTCTGCCTGTCTGTCCGTCTTTCACCAGGCTGTATCTCATGAACCGTGATAGTTAGACAGTTGAAATGTTCACAGATTATGTATTTTTGTTGCCGCTATAACACCAAATACTAAAAAACGGAATAAAATAAATATTTAAGGGGGTCGTATACAACAAACGTGTTTTTTTTGCCGTTTTTATAGATAATGGTACGGAACCCTTCGTGCGCGAGTCCAACTCGCACTTGGCTGGTTTTTATAGTTACGTATGGACCACCTTGCGGTCTGAACACAGGAAATGGGCAGCAGCATTCCCAGAGTAAGCACCATCAACACAGCGGTCACTAATCCGCCTTCCCTCCCCCCCCCCCCCCCCCCCCCGATTATCACGATAGATAGACGGCCCCCAGTCCCCGGCAGTTCCGTTCTTCCTGGCACAGGTGGCGATCATGGTATGGACTGATGACATTGTCAGGATCGCAGGAAGTCGGTGGATGGAGAGGGCTCGGAATCGTTCTTCCTGGAAATTTATAGGGGAGGCCTATGTCCAGCAGTGGACTTCTTCTAGAGTCTAGCTTTAATACGTTTCAAATTGATCCTTGCGATTTTATTGAATAAATATAATCTTCTTATACATATACATATGTATGTATAAAATTCTCGTGCCGCAATGTTAGTTACCATACTCCTCCGAAACGGCTTGACCGATTTTTATGAAATTTTATATGGATATTCAATAGGTCTGGGAATCGGCTACTATCTATTTTTCATACCCCTAAGTGATAAGGGTGGTCCACCCCTAACATTTTTTTTATAATATGGCATTTAAAAATACATACAACTCTAAATTTTCACTCTTCTATCACCAACCCCTATTTTTAAATAGTCATTGTAGTAAGTATATAGCA
This sequence comes from Chloroclysta siterata, assembly GCA_932294275.1. Classification (NCBI taxonomy): domain Eukaryota; kingdom Metazoa; phylum Arthropoda; class Insecta; order Lepidoptera; family Geometridae; genus Chloroclysta; species Chloroclysta siterata. The sequence goes on along the minus strand of OW028595.1, from coordinate 457,449 downwards.
AAACAACATTTGCCGGGTCAGCTAGTATAATATAATATTGAATAAACCTTTTGACTTTGACTTGACTTTAGGCTGATGATGATAATGATGATATAAATTCATATACATGGCGGAGAAACTCAGCCAGAAATGTTATTTTTCTCTTACTTTTATGTATTTATTTATCATTTATTGCACAAAACACAATGTTAATGCACAAAAGGAGGGCTTAATGCACAAGCATTTTCTACCAACCCCCCTAAGTAGAGGTATAAACATAGAATGACGTGCGACAAATATCAAGCGAATAGCTTAATAACTACAAAAGAAATATATATCTATAAAATATATATATATATACCTAAAATACAAAAAACGTCATACAATTTTTCAGTCTTCAACTAGCTTCAACTAGTGTTCAACTACTTTTCTAGGTGACCTGTGCGATGCTCATGGTGTGAGTGGGATATGCAGAAATTATCGCAACTGCCCCTCAGCCATTGAGGACCAGAAGAAAGGGAGACCACGCCCACCTGTGAGTACTTCCATTAATTACTTCCATTAATCTGTATGCCTACGCCTCACTAAAATTCAATAATATATTATATTATAACATTGTAAAAGGATCATACAAAAGAACCGTAGGAACCAAGCCGTAAGTTTTTTGCCGTCTTCTAGGCTTTGGTCGCGTGGAACTGGCACCTAGAGTCACCTAGCTTTAAGACGTTTCAAAGTGATCCTTGTGATTTTATTGAATAAATACCTACCTTTTGACTTTGAATTTGACTTTGAATCCTCTTCTTTTTTGGCTGTCCGAAACTAGCAACGCTGTGTTTCCGTTTGAAGAGTGTGGTTGCCGGTGTAATTACAGGCACATGAGGCTTAACATCTGTATGCCTCAGGTTGATGGACGCAGGGCAGTGCATCGTAGGGCACGTTCCTATTTCGCATGACTTGCGAGGCAATGCTTTGTTATAGGTGATGGTTACCACTTAACATCAGGTGGGCCTTCTACTTGTTCCATCAGCTAGTTGTATAAAAAAAACATTTGGTTTTGGAACCGTGGTAGGTACTAGGTTCCAGTTCCACGCGACCAAGCCTAGAAGAACAAGCAACAAACTTACGGCTTGGTTCCTACCGTTCTTTTGAAGATCCTTGAAGTAATATAGCATTTTTTTATACAACCTGCTGATGGAACATGCAGATGGCCCACCTGATGTTAAGTAACCATCACCTATAACAAAACATTGCTTCATGCCACGTACGATAGGAACGGATAGGATTATGTTATTGGTGGACTTTCCACACAGCACTATCTAGACCCAAACTAAGCCAAAGCTTGTAATATGGGAACCAGATGGCTGATATAATACATTATATTTTTTTTTTTTTGTAAACCCTTACTTATAAATGTAATAACACCCAGACACAGAACAAACATCTATGTTGATCACACAAATGTAAGTTTTGTGTGGGATCGAACCCACGGCCTGTAGCGCAGAAGGCAGAGCTGCTACCAACAGAGCTGTGAAGGCTGTCAAACTTGAAATTACATTACCTCTACAGGGTTACAGGAAAAGTCGTGCTAGATCCGTTAAGGGCGTGGAGTACCCATCATTCCTGACATATTTCACTATGAAACACCCTACCCTAAACTAAACCCTTTTCGAGATATTCGACTTTTAATTTTTTTATTGAAAATTGCCGATTTTTAGGCAATTAAATTTATTTTTGGTTGTTTTGTGTATCTTATTATTATTATTATTGCATTTTTACATGTGTAATTAGATGCTTTAGGACGTCAATCATTAAAATAGTGCATAAGTTAATTGAATAGACCGTAGTAGACAAGTGAAAGTTAAGAAATAAAAAAAAAATTAGAAAGTTTATTTTTCTCTAAGGGATATCTAAAAAAAATATTATGGCAATTCTTCGGCAGATGTTTTTAAAAATATCTACGTTTCATCAGCTATCTAACGAGGTATAACAATCTAGGGTTTGTATTACATTTCGTGGAAAAAAAGTAGTTGGGACGCTCCAGGTAGCAGTTCTAACGGTCCCGCGCCTATTGTCCTTCAAGTTCAGACACACCGTGAGAGCGAGACAAGTGACGATTTATGTAGGTATGAATGAAAGAAAAAATGTGTAGAGACCGGTTAGGGCTGGGAATACAACAGGGGGTATTGTTTTGGTTGTCAGTCTGCTTTTGTGCTTCGTACATAGTAGATGTGATATCGTTTTGCTCTTTTTCTCGACTTGGCTGTGATTCTGGACTATTTCTTCTGATTTGTGACTACTATACTTGTTAACCGGACTCTGATTTGTACCTGTGATACGGAAGTGTTGAAGATGACGTCCTACACACCTGAGGAATATGCTGATATGCTTATTTGTTACGGATACTGCGATTGTGTATCTGCGCAAGCTCGCAACGAATACGTAACTCGCTACCCCGGTCGTCGAGTGCCGGATGTGGCCGTTTTTGACAGAGTTTATCGAAGACTTCGAGAATCTGGCTCTGTTTTGAGACGTAATACAGACATGGGTAGACCACGAATTGACGACGAAGAACAGGACAATGAGATAGTGCAACGCTTTCGAGCGGATCCGACTACTTCCACTAATATTGTTGCCCGTGATCTGGGACTTTCGCAATGGAGAGTGTGGTTTACAGTGCATACTGCTGGCCTATACCCATACCATTACACGCCGGTACACGTTATTGAAGAAGGAGACCCCGCGAGAAGATTGGACTTTTGCAGATTTATGCTAAATGCTGACGTAGAAGACCCAGATTTTCTAAGAAATATCTTGTGGACGGATGAGTCCAAATTTGATAAAGATGGCATAACTAACTATCACAACGCCCATTACTGGGCCCCAAAAGCACTAAGGAATCCCAATAAGAAAAGAGTGAAGGGGTCCCAACGAAGATTCAGCGTGAATGTGTGGATGGGCATTATCTCCAATCATTTGATTGGACCTTACTTTCTACCGGATAATTTAAATGGGGAAAGCTACGAAAATTTCCTGAGAGCAGACTTGAGTGATTTGCTGGATGATCTGCCACTCAACCTGATCAGGGACATGTGGTTCCAACACGATGGCTGCCCTGCCCATTTCAGGAGAAGTGTCAGAGACTGGCTGGACACAAATTATCCAAACAAATGGATAGGACGAGGTGGGCCGTTGCCATGGCCAGCAAGAAGTCCGGACCTAACCCCCATGGATTTTCATGTGTGGGGGTGCATGAAAAGTCTTGTGTACAGCGAGCCGAATCCAGTTTCGTCTGTGGAAGACCTAAGAGAAAGGATTGTGGATGCAGCAAATAAAATGAGGACCACGTTGACCACTGGAGTAGTGAAGACTGGTCTCCGTAGAAGGATGCGACAATGTATCAGAAATAGAGGCGGCCATGTTGAACATGAACTGTAGAATAAGAAAAAGTTGTGTGAAAACCTTTAATAAATGACATTTCATGCTTACCTATTGTTTTACTTTTACTTTTTAGGGCTAAGTATAAATTTTCTTCTCCACTGTCGCCTATAAAACTAATTTTTTTTCAATGCAATTGAATAAAACCCTAGATTATTATACCTCGTTAGATAGCTGATGAAACGTAGATATTTTTAAAAACATCTGCCGAAGAATTGCCATAATATTTTTTTTAGATATCCCTTAGAGAAAAATAAACTTTCTAATTTTTTTTTTATTTCTTAACTTTCACTTGTCTACTACGGTCTATTCAATTAACTTATGCACTATTTTAATGATTGACGTCCTAAAGCATCTAATTACACATGTAAAAATGCAATAATAATAATAATAAGATACACAAAACAACCAAAAATAAATTTAATTGCCTAAAAATCGGCAATTTTCAATAAAAAAATTAAAAGTCGAATATCTCGAAAAGGGTTTAGTTTAGGGTAGGGTGTTTCATAGTGAAATATGTCAGGAATGATGGGTACTCCACGCCCTTAACGGATCTAGCACGACTTTTCCTGTAACCCTGTATATAAGTGCTCATAAGATTGCTTTATTGCAGACATGTGGTTTCGATAACCAGGACGTGATAGTGTGCTGTAGGATAGAAACGGCTACCACACGCAGACCGTCGGTGCTCACTACCACCAGAAGGTTAGTATTGTTTTTTTTTATTATATTTTAATAACTTCATCATCATTTTCCTGCCCTTATCCCACTTCATGTGGAGTCGGCACAAGTTTTCCCCTCCACTCTCCTCTGTCAGCCGTCATCTCAGCAGTCACTCCTTTCTTACTCATGTCATCTTCCACACAGTCCATCCATCTTTTCTTTGGCCTACCTCTACTCCTATATCCATCCACATTCATCCCTAGCATTCTTGTCGTTACATGACATTCTTCCCTTCGCATAACATGCACATACCACGCTAACCTATTACTCCTCATCTGTAACTACTAAGCTTGACTGAACTATATTGTACTAGCTGGTGCCCACGACTTCGTCTGCGCAGGATTAGTATTCGAGTAGCTTATATTAGCGCGGCGTAGTACATATGTGTAACTCTAGCGGTTTTGGCAGCGCACGCCAGAATAGCTCGCAGATTGTAGATGTTTTCCTACCTACTTGACATTTATCGTCATATTTTGGACAATTCACACAATATCTTTATAAATTGTAGCATTATGTGTTATTCTGATGTATAAGCTATATTATTGTAAAGTTTCATAAAAATCCATTCAGTAGTTTTTACGTGAAAGAGTAACAAACATCCATCCATCCATCCATATTTACAAACTTTCGCGTTTATAATATTAGTAGGATTTTAATTTTAATTTGAACTTGACTGAAATAATTTGTGTTTAAGTTGATGGACGCAGGGCAGTGCATCATAGGGCACGTTATCGTGTGTGACTTACGAGGCAATGCTTTGTTATAGGTGTTGGTTAACTAACCAACACCTATACCGTCCATCAACTTGAGGCATACAAATGTTAAGCCTCATGTGCCTGTAGTTACACCGGCAACCACACTCTTCAAACCGAAACACAGCGTTGCTACTTGGCGGCAGAAAAAGGCGTGCTGGTAGTACTTCGGACGAGCCTCACACAAAGAGCTCTACTACTCTGCAATTGAACTTCAGATTCAGTTATCTTCATCTGTGCTTCCAGGTCATCAGTGACCACTACCACAGAGTACATACCCCAATACTACGTGACCGAAGACACGGATTACAAGCAAGAGACTGGTGGTTGCAACCCCATACCCTCCATAATGACCGCTAAGCCGACTGGACAGAAGGCCTGGGATAGTAAGTCTTCAAATATGCAGGTCTAAGCCTAAGTTTTTACTCCTTCTAGAGTCAAAGTCCGAAAATGTGAATGTGTGTGTGACCTCAATTACCATCTTCTCAAGACGGGAGCGACAGACAGTGACCTCTGTCGCGGCTTACGGAAAAAAGAAACTGTAGAGCATGTAGTACTGCATTGCTCAATACTCAATACTCAATACTCAATACATTTATTGCTTACACATGGTTTAGTTTTGGTACATACATTGTTGTTAGTAGTTAGTAAGTATCACATGGACCCTGCATAGGGTATGGCAACATGGAGGCAGGCCGAGGTTTTAAATTATAATACGTATAGTCGGTAGACAGGTATAGTTACAGTCAAAAAGTAGGTGTTATCTGTTATACAAGGCACGAAAAAGAAGAACTAGGTATTCTTAATAAACAAGGTATTGGGAATGTATGTCAAAGTTAATGAAATATTTAATTAAAAATAGTCAATATTTAGGTCAAAGTGTGTATAGCCGAATGTTAAATAAAAAATAAAAAAAATGTTGCTCTGCAACAAACGAAGCCAGATTTTAAGAGTAGCAGAGCTCTTTGTGAAAGGCTCGTCCGGGGAAGTACTACCACCACGCCTTTTTCTGCCGCCAAGCAGCAACGCTGTGTTTCGGTTTGAAGAGTGTGGTTGCCGTGTAATTACAGGCACATGAGGCTTAACATCTGTATGCCTCAAGCTGATGGACGCAGGGCAGTGCATCGTAGGGCACGTTCTTATCGTGCGTGACTTACGAGGCAATGCTTTGTTATAGGTGATGGTTACCACTTAACATCAGGTGGGCCATCTGCTAGTTCCATCAGCTGGTTGTATAAAAAAAATAAAAATAAAAAGATCCAAAACGGGGCTGCAGGAGCTGATAGTCTTGCTCCCCTGCATCCATATTATCATCATCGGGATGCTAGAACATTGCTGCCACCAACCCAAAGTCCTGCTCCGCTACTTTAAGGAGTTGTGCTGGCTGGGGTGAGGTTAGCAGGGGGATAATGCACAATACACCCCACTGCGGGACGTCAGTGCAGATCTCATTCCCCATCATGACGTCTTAAAGCTAGGTGAATCTAAGTGCCAGTTCCACGAAATCAAGACTTGAAGAACAGGCAACAAACTTGCGGCGTGGTTCCTACCGTTATTTTATATGGTCTTGCTTGCAAATTTCTAGATATCCAAAGATAAAATCGCTGAACCAATTTAAGAAAAATTGCAATCAACCAAGTTGTGTGCACACAGTTCAGCGAGTATTAGATATTTTGCTGAACTGTGTGCAATATGCACAAACTTGGTTAATTGCGACTTTTCATAAAAAACTCAGCTATTATATCTTTCAAAATAATATTTTTTTTATTTAATAATAATTTTTATAACTGTTAAATGTGATATAACCTCTTCCAGAATGCATAGAGTACCAGGAGAAGTACGTGTTTCCTTGCGGTGCTCTGACCGGCGAGCGCATCAACAGATGCCATCACAACGCGGACGAGCTGATATTCCTGAGAGTCTCATCCGCCCGCTCACACGAGTTCCCACATATGGTGAGGACCTCTTCTTAATGGACATATTTCATTCAGGGTTGGGTCTATATATACCATGTAGAAAAATTAGAAAAATATAGAATAGTACCTTAAAAATAAAATTTTATTATTATTTGTTCCGAGCCGATATCCGGAATCCATCTTGAGTCAAGCCTCTGTCTTTCTTACGTTTTTCGTCCTAGCAACTTCCTCCCTTCGACTTCCGGCGCCACTGTCGCTCCCTTTTGTTTCAAAATGGCAGAGCGTGCAGCGTGGCGCTCAGATTTTACCTTATTAAAAAAGTGCAAACCTCCCTTCATAATGGAGGACGAAAACCATTGTGACAAGCAACCAAGTGAAAGTTATAATGAACACGTGTCACGAAAGAGAAATCGTTCTTCAAGTTCAAGCAGCACATCGTCGTCGGAGCAGGAGTCTAGCCCGGACAGAAGGAAATCGAAACGATCCAAACATGTAAGTGATGCTCAATTTGAATTCCTTTCACAACAAGTGGCGTTTTTAACTAATCTAATTGCTCAAAAACATAGTGAGTCTCAACCTCAACCGAGTACCTCGCAAGTGACTGATGCTGTAAACGAACCCACAACCTTCACAAATGAGCTCGGCTTACGCCCACCTCCAGGCACAAGTGAGGCAGATAAACAAGAGCTCCAATTATCTGAGCTATCAACCACATTGAAAGATCCACCCTACCCGCAATCAGATGAAAAACATTTAGAAAAAATATCCCAACTGCAACGTTTTAAATCGAGTGATTGGTATGCTATTCGTTTTTCGGAAGCTCAGAAAAAATATGTCGCTACCCCCGGTTTTATAGAACTAAATGTAAATGATGAGTTGAGACGTTTCAATGCTTCTGGCTCCAACGAAGATCGACTGTACCTTATAGAGCGAACCTTTGCAGCTTTATCTAATGCTATACTGACTCAGAAAGATGAATTGCGCACGTGCTTACAGAGTTTAGTAGATTGGTCTAATGATAAAAGCACTACACTGTCCCCAAGATCGCTTTTCGATAAAATCGAGCAATCGTTTGGCAAGGAATCGAACTTCACAAAAGTAACCGATGACATTTTACAAATAGCATGCGGCAGACGAGCCGACTGTATTAGCATGCGTAGAGATATGATTATCAAGAAGATTTCTGAGGAATATCATTGCGGGGCTTTACAAAAGATTCCGCCGAGCGCAGAAAATTTATTTGACAGCGACAAGCTTACAGCCTACCTTCAAAAAATTGGGGGGGCCGAAAAACTAACAGCTTGTTTCCAGACAACTCGGCAGACGACGGCAGCTACATCTTCCGGACAAAAGCACGCCTATGATAAATCGAAGCCATCGACGAGCAAGCAGACGAGCGAAAACTTTTTTCGCAGGAATACTGCAGCCTCAAAGGACAAATTTAAAGGTCAAGCGAGATCATCAGGAAACAAGACATCCAATGCCAAGAACAAACAGTACTACTCATCCAAAGGTAAAAAATCAAACTCTCAATCGTCAAATAGGTACCATCGCTCATGACTCGAAGCTATTTCGGGGCGGCTGTCTAGAGCAATATATACATGTTTGGGAGGATCTGGGAGCCCCCAACCATATTTGCAAACTTCTCAGAGGAACACGTATCCCATTCGTTTTGAAGCCGCCCCTGATATATCCAAATCCGTCTATAATAGTAAATTACAAGACCAAGAAGAGCAGTCATATGACACAACTAATAAAAAGTATGTTAGACACGCATGTACTGGAGAAGGCGGAGATCAGTCCCAGCTATCTATCCACATTCTTCCTAGTTCCGAAAACAGACGGATCGTTTCGCCCCATTTTCAACCTGAAACGATTAAACAATTTTGTCAAGCTAAAGGGTTTTCAACTTTTCAGTCACTTTCGAATGCCAAGTTTTTTACAGAGCGAAGACTGGATGGTAAAGATGGATCTGAGCCAGGCATATTTTCACCTGCCTATAGCCAAGGAGCACAGACGATTCCTCAGGCTCAGCTACAATGGCCAGCTCCTCCAAATGACTTGCCTACCCTTCGGCCTTTCATCAGCCCCACGAACATTCACCTCTCTAACGAACTGGATTGCCGAATACCTCAGAAGCCACAGTATAAGGTGTGTGGTATATCTGGACGATTTTTTGCTGGCGAATCAGTCCTGGCGAGTTTTACAAGAACACATTATATTTATGGTGAATCTAATGCGGCAACTGGGCTGGACTATCAACATGGACAAATCTGTACTGGTTCCGACACAACGCCTGGATTTTCTGGGCGTTACATGGGATACCAAACTCAACACGAAGTCCCTGTCAGAACCGAAGTGCCTAACGCTACGCAGGGCACTTCTCAGTCAGATGAAGAAAGGAAGTTGGTCTCTCAGACAAGCTCAGTCCCTTTTGGGCAGACTCAACTTCGCATCGTTCGTAGTACGCAGAGGGAGGTTACACTGTCGAACCCTGCAGTTTCACAGTCGACACCTTCCCAAAGATCATCCCTACAAACAGATGAAACTACCAGAACCTGTACTAGCCGAAATGAGGTGGTGGTTAGAAGCAGCGCAGGGCTCACTTCCAATACATACAGGCCCGATCTCGCACCTGCTCACTACGGATGCATCGGACTACGGCTGGGGCGCTCAGCTAGGAGACACGAAAATGTCAGGTCAGTGGACGAAACGACAACAGTCGTGGCATGTCAATCTCAAGGAGCTATTTGCGGTCTATGCGGCAATCCAACAAGAAGACCATCAGCTGCGCAATGCTCACATCCTCTTGCAAACAGACAACCGCACAGTCGTAGCTTATATCAACAAGGAAGGTGGTACGAAGTCAAAGAAACTTCTGGATCTGACACGTCAACTGTTGAAGGTAATGGACCAGTTAAATATTTTCCTGACAGCGCAGTACTTTCCGGGTCGATTCAACTGCGAAGTAGACGCCCTATCGCGAGGCAAGACTTGTCCCGAATGGCACCTAATAACTGCAGCAACGAAAAAGATATTCCAGATGTGGGGAACACCGCAGATAGACTTATTCGCCTCGAAGACAGCTCATGTAGTGATGCAGTATGTGTCATTGGACACACACGATCACGAGGCACTATTTCACAACGCGTTCCTTCACCGATGGGATTACGAACTGGCATGGTTGTTCCCACCACCAAACTTAATACCCCAGGTTCTGTTTCAGCTGAACAATTCAGAAGGCATGTATATCCTGGTCGCTCCGAAGTGGAAGATGGTATTTTGGCGTGCAGACCTACAAGCCCGAGCCATACGCGACCCTTACCGCATACCGGACCTTCCACAAGTTCTGATCGACACGAGGACCGGAACACATCCGCCAGAGATTCAAGACATTCATTTAGAAGCCTGGCTGATTTTGGGTGGACAGACGAAATCAAAGATTGGTCAGTAGGAGAAAAAACCTTGTTATTGTCAAGTTGGCGAAGTTCTACATTAAACACGTACATACCCGCATGGAATAAATGGAAAGCATGGTGCGTCTCTAATAAGGTAACTTATAAAAATCCTTGCCCAGAACAAGTAGCTCGTTATCTAGCATATCTGCACAGTAGCGAAGGCTTAGCGTATCGAACAATATTGGTCCACAAATCTGTTATTTCTACATTTGCTAATTTATCAGAAACTCTGTCATCGAATTTTCTTGTAAAACATATTCTTAAAGCTATTTCAGTTTCTAAGGAAAAGAAAATAAAACCACCTATATGGAATGCAAAAAACGTAATAGAATATTTAAAAAATAATGCACCAGATCACGATAATTTATATCAAGTATCGCGACGTACCGCTATATTACTATTGCTAGCGGCAGGACGTCGTGTGCACGACCTCACCCTACTGAGGATTGATGCTGACAAATATGTAGAAGAAGAAAATGGTTTAATTCTGTGGCCTTGCTTTGGATCGAAGACGGACGACATTGGCCACCGGCAATCTGGATGGAGACTGAAGGTACATCCGAACAAAAACCTTGACTGTGTATATTGGACTCGACAGTTAATCAGGACTTCACAAGATCGTCGCAAGTCAGGTAACTTAACCGAACTCTTTATAACAGCTAGAGGAGAACCTAAACCAGCGTCCAGAACTGTGATAGGTGGCTGGATCAAGTCTGTACTCAAGGACGCCGGCGTCGAAGCCACGCCGGGCTCGGTGCGCTCTGCTGTAGCGTCCCTCAACTGGCTAGAAAAGTTTCCTATTGATCAAATTCTAGAAACAGGAAATTGGCGGCAAGAACACACATTCAGAACGTATTACCAAAAAGAAATAGCAGATTCATCAAATAATAACGACATAATCAGTTCAGTTTCTTTGTCCAATTTCTTTGAACCTGTACGTTAGAAGATTTATTATTTTTATGATTTTATTTTATTAATATTGCTATTGATTATACAAGAAATTACATCTTTTCTTTACTTTACAGTTTATTTTATTTAAGCAACACATTATAGCATCATCATAATTAAATTATTATTAAGGCATACCAGGAGATAACAAACACATCACTCAAGATGGATTCCGGATATCGGCTCGGAACAAATAATAGAGAGTTTTAACTAACAATAAAACTTACCTATTATTTTTCCAACGATATCCGGAATCCAGGTAATGCCTACCTGGTACATCGTGAGTAAGTATAATGAGGTAAAATCTGAGCGCCACGCTGCACGCTCTGCCATTTTGAAACAAAAGGGAGCGACAGTGGCGCCGGAAGTCGAAGGGAGGAAGTTGCTAGGACGAAAAACGTAAGAAAGACAGAGGCTTGACTCAAAATGGATTCCGGATATCGTTGGAAAAATAATAGGTAAGTTTTATTGTTAGTTAAAACTCTCTAATTTGTAGGCTAATAAAGTTGCGATAACCAAATGTTTATCTGGTCGATTTTTTTACAATGTGAACACTTCTAGAGCCGCCATGACAGTCTGTAATTGACGTTTCACTTTTGACGCTTTTTTGACGGTAATGAGTTTCACTCTCAAGCTTGACATAGGTAGGTACAACATAAAACAGTTGTCAAAATGACAAAGTCAAACTCAAAAGGTATTTTCAATAAAATCACAATGATCACTTTTGTGCTATCTGTACTAGTCTAAGGGTGGGAGTAAGTAACAACGCGGTGACTGACGTTTAACTGATTTTTTGAACGAGTTGTTCCTTCTTATAACTAGGCTATACGCCCTATACACACGTATACCACAACTTTGAAACGTCTTTAGTCTGTTCTGGCAGTTTTTCTGTTTCGATCATCGTGCGTGACCGGTTATGTTATAAGTGATGGTTACCACTTAATATAAAGTGGACCATCTGATTGTTCCATAAGCGAGAAGTATAGAGCTCTACTACTATCTTTTCATGGTTCCGTACGCAAGGGTAAAACAGGACCCTATAACTAAGACTCCGTTGTCCGTCCTTCTGTCTGTCGGTCCGTCTGTCACCAGGCTGTACATAACCTTGCTTTTTTTTCAGTTGAAATTTTCCCAGATGATGTATTTCTGTTGCCGCTATAACAACAAATACTAAAAAAACATAATAAAAATAAAATAAAATAAAATAAATATTTAAGGGGGCTCCAATATAACCGGCTAAGTGCGAGTCCGACTCGCACTTAGCCAGTTTTTTCTTCTCTTTTTGTTAGACTATGTCTGTTTCGTTATGACGGAGAACTTTAGTTAAATAAATATGCAGGTGTTGCTGGGCTACGTAGACGACCAGAACAAAATAGACTGGGAGTGCGGCGGCGCTCTTATCAGCGAGAAGTTCGTGCTGACCGCTGGACACTGCATCTCCAACAGATTGTGAGTATCGGGCCTTAACTTTCAAACCGTTAATCCAATCTTTTTTTTTATACAACTAGCCGATGGAACAAGCAGATGGCCCACCTGATGTTAAGTGGTAACCATCACCTACAAAGCATTGCCTCGCAAGTCACGCACGATAGGAACGTGCGTCGTAGGGCACTGCCCTGCGTCCATCAACTTGAGGCATACAGATGTTAAGCCTCATGTGCCTGTAATTATACCGGCAACAACACTCTTCAAACCGATACACAGCAACGCTGCTTTGCGATAGAAAAAGGCGTGGTGTTAGACTTCCCCGGACGAGCCCTTCACAAAAAGCTCTACTACTCTTAGTCTGCATAAAATTTGGTCAGTCGATAGCTTATACTTTCAACAGGTTACAATAAATATTATTCTGATTCTGTTAATTTCTAGACAAAATGCCGTGAGCCACGCCCTGGTAGGGATCTTGCGGCGAAGTGAAGATAGCCCTAACAACCGATACGGCATCAAGCGCATCATCAAACACAAACAGTACCAGTCTCCCGTCAAGTACAACGACATAGCGCTGCTGCAGCTGGACAGAGAGTGAGTACCCGGCATGGAAGTTGAACTTTCCCTTCTATCAATACCAGTCCCCTGCCATGTACCACGGCAGCCCTGCAGGAGCTGGGCAGAGAGCTAGTACCCGGCATTGAAGTTGAAGGTTCTCTTAGATGCTATCGCTAAAAAAAACACCCCTCTATCTGTAAAGGACTTACGGGCCAGGAACCATTTTTTACAAGTTTTCATGAATTCTGTTGAAAAGTGGGTGATTTTAGAAAAGAGTGAAAATAGACATGCTCTCAAACGGTGAAGGAAAACATCGTGAGGAAATCAGCATGCCGTACAACCTAAAAAGTTCCAAAATGTGTCAAGTGCTCGAAAGAAGCCTCTTTGAGACGCACTTAAAATCCTTTCATCACACGGTTTCTAAAGAAATTGGTGACAAGAAGATTTTTTTTATTATATCTACGTACCATGCTATTTTTTATTATACCAGAGCTGTGAACCCATTTCGATTGAAATAAAACAAAAGCGTTGTATATTCCAGTGTCCCACTCTCAGACAAACTGGTCCCCGCCTGTCTGCACACTGGTGATAATATGGATGAGCGCCCAGCGTTTACCACCGGTTGGGAGACTACCGTCTACAACTCTCAGAACTCCAGCGCAGAGATACTGCAGAAGGTGAGACCTCAGAGAAGACTGACGAAAAGCGAAAACCACGAAAGAAGAACAATAATGACGTTAAAGCCCCTTAGGCAGTGGCGTAGCTATCTTGGGGCCAGGTGGTACAATGCACCAGGGCCCCGGCGCTAACCTAACCTAAGCTTTGAGAAGAGAGGGTCAGCCAGCTCCTGTGCCTGTAATTTAATTACACCGGCAACCACACTCTTCAAGCCGAAACACAGCGTTGCTGCTTGGCGGCAGAAAAAGGCGTGGTGGTAGTACTTCCCAGGACGAGCAACACACAAAGAGCTCTACTACTCTTTCCCTGCCTTCTGATCGTGAGGTCGTGTGTTTGAAACCGATCAACGGATCAGAACCAGGAGGTAAAATGCCTTAAGGGGCTATTATTAATGTAATTATTGTCTTTGTTATTGTTCGTGTTCTTGGTTAAGGTTCTTGTGATGAAAATAAATATTTTCTCTTCTATTCTATTCTGTTCTAACAATCGTCAATCAATAAAAATATAAAATCACTAAACTTATTTTAGAAAAGTCGCAATTAACCAAAAGTTGCAATTAACCAAGTTGTGTGAATTGCATACAGTTAAGCAAAAATATCAACCAAAGTTGAAAGTTTTCATACATATGCAAACTTTTAAATAGGAAAACTTTTTTTGCTTTTATATGTTACAAAAAGTTGAAAATGTGCGAGCGAGCTTACCACTTCATTACCAATTACCATTCTCCCTCCAGCTACAGCAGAGACTCAATAAAAACGTGTTTCAGGTGGTTCTAAGCAAGTTCCCGCACAGCGAATGCTTCTCCAAATACGAATCGAACCCAAACCTCTTGCAGGGAGTCAATGGAACCACCCAGGTCTGCTACGGAGACAGGACACTGCCTAAGGACGCCTGCCAGGTTAGCACAATACAATACAATACAATACAATACAATACAATACAATACAATACAATACAATACAATACAATACAATACAATACAATACAATACAATACAATACAATACAATACAATACAATACAATACAATACAATACAATACAATACAATACAATACAATACAATACAATACAATACAATACAATACAATACAATACAATACAATACAATACAATACAATACAATACAATACAATACAATACAATACAATACAATACAATACAATACAATACAATACAATACAATACAATACAATACAATACAATACAATACAATACAATATAATAATAATTTATTTGCGAAACACAGGTTATAAAAAGGTGTCAAATATAATTTAAGTAAGTTCTGCCATGTTCTACTTATAAGCATGCAAAAATATATTCTCAAGTACCTAACACAACATTCAATTTTTTGTCAGCTACTGGCATGCAACGTGAGGGAGGGGCGGCGGGGGGCTACGAAACCGGCAAATCCAGGCATGCAAGGACGCAAACTAAACTAACTTGCAAACTTGTTTAACTTTTTTTTTTGGACATTCCACACTGCACTATCCTCCTAAGCCAAAGCTTGTAATATGGGAACCAGATAGCTGATATACTACTTATATACTTTTTTTTGTAAATACTTACTTACAATATTATATAACACCCAGACAGAGAACAAACATCTATGTTCACCACACAAAATAAATGTTTGTTCTGTGTGGGGATCGAACCCACGGCCTACGGCGCAGAAGGCAGAGCTACTACCAACTGAGCTGCGAAGGCTGTCAATCTATCCACATTGCGCCAGTAACTTCTACATGCCGTTAACAAGCATGCCCGGTACTGTTCCATTGTACAGGCATGTGTACAGCCGCCTTTATGGCCAGACAAACATACATACATACATAAAACGCCAAATCGCTCAAGTTGATTGTATAATTGTATATCTACAGGGAAACAGCGGTGATCCTCTCCAAGTGAAGAACACGAAGATACACTGTATGTACACACTTGTGGGCGTGACGTCATTCGGGCAGAGGTGCGGGTTCGATGGCATCCCCGGGATCTACACGCGAGTGGCGAGCTACCTACCTTGGATTGAGAGCATCGTGTGGCCTTCTGAATAAAAAAACTGATTAAAAAAATATAAATGCTTTATTTAATGAACAAATGAACGGGCCGCGGGCATCCCACTGAAATTTATATAAAATCAGTTACCTATTAAGGTTTGCTACTACTTTGTAAGTAGTTTTCATTTCGGAATGATTTACGGTGGTTATTTTTCTAGCTATAAAACCCAAACATACCTTTAAACAAAATGTTAGTATTACGTGTACCAATTAAATTCCGTATGTTTTAACAATTTTAATAGCATTTTTATTTTATGGAATATGACCAATTATACGTAGGTATGGGCTTCAATGCGACCCACCTTTAGTTTATTTTGCCACCTTGTTTAACCGGCCAAAAGGTCCCACCTTGTGGCCCTCGCCTGCACATAGGTAAGGCTTACATCTGTATACCTCATGTTGATGGACGCAGGGCAGTGCATCATAGGGCACGTTCCTTATCGTGCGTGACTTACGAGGCAATGCTTTGTTATAGGTGATGGTTACCACATAACATCAGGTGAGCCATCTGCTTGTTCCATCAGTTTCATAGTTTTATTTAAAAAAAACCTACATTTTAATAATGATTTCTGTTAAGTAAAGTTCAATTATTTCTTAAACCAGCAGTTCTGAACCAATTTTGAACCAGTTTTGAACTTTTTTGGAAGTCAGCTATGCCAGTATGTTGGTAAGATACTGCCTAGACTACCTAGATCTACTTTAGACGGAGATTTTACCTATAATATGCTAGGATCGCAGAACCTAGGTATTACAACAGCTAAGAGAATATTAGCAGTATTACTAATCTAGCAGGTTCTTATTTATTTATTTAGGATTGCCAATAAAAGATAAGTAGGTACACAAAATTACAATAAACTCCATACAGTTTAAATTATATATTTATTAGGTACTCTTTCAATTACAGGCAACCACAGCATTGAGGATCTCTGTGGCGAATGCTGCGAGGATCTATAATTTAAAAAGACTATCGGCCTTATAGCATAATATAGGTTGCCCGTTTTTGTTGGCCTTTTAAAGTTAGATTGGCCCAATTAAAAAAATACAGATCATCTACTCAACGCTAGATGGCGCTGTTGATAAAAATACATCAGTTACTCATTGTTACATTTTTTTGCACTCTGTGGCCATTCAAGTCTCAACACTATCGCGATACCGGAACAAATAAGACTTGGCAAAAAACCTAGACTCTAGCGCCAGAACGAAATTAAAAACAAAAAAAATACAATACCCTCTTCCTTCCTCCTGCCTCGCCTCTCCCCTCCGCTAGCTATTCCTTCCCCCTTTGATCTGCATTCCGCCATTTTGTAGGTTCTTGAGTTTTTGCCGTATATAATAAAAAATTAGATTATCTGACGTGTTACTGTGATTTAAGTGTGAATTATAATGTCTAAGCGACGAATCGAAGTTGTGGATCCATTTATAAAGAAGAAAAGGTAAGCTTTAGCTTGGTATTCTAATTGTTTGGTTTAGCAAAGATCACCATGCTTGAAAACTATTTTCTTTGTTTTCGGCTTTCACGATTGTGTATCTATTCTTAAATAACCCATTTGTTATTAAATCATTCGGAGAATCGCCCAGAGAACTAATATACAGTCTCAAATACCTGCCAAGGTTGTTTCCATTTGTTTTCGAATGATCCTTCATGAAAACAATTCTCCATTGGTTCGAAAGCGATGTTCCTACTTATTACACTGCCTTGCTTTTTTACTGAATAGGTAATTTGGTACTGTGCAAGAACGAAATTCTGCGTTAAATAGGAACGCAATACTGCACAGGATCTTAAAACGACAGTTTTACTCATTGAATTCCTAAAAAAATACACTAAATAAAATCGCTATAATTTCATTGCAAAACGTCCAGTAAACTGAATGAAGGCCCACGCCACCAAGCCAAGAAGATCTGACAAGTTACTACTGCATAGTTGTAATTTTATTAGGTTTCTGCATAATCAACATCATCATCTTGAATAAGATAGATAGAAAACTCATTGCACACCACAAGGACATTTAACACATTAACGGCCGGTTTCTGAAAGCTCGATCAAAACTAATTGGATGTCAAGTCACTAGCCATTTCAGCTATTACATCGAATTAGATAGAGATAGCAAGTGACTTGATATGCAATTAGTTTTGATCAGTCTTTCAGAAACCGGCAGCAAGCCTAGCCTTTATGCTAGGCAGGTGGATTGGTGATTATGATAATAAAACATACTAATTGTCGCAGTCAGACATGTAATAGTTTCTATGCAAAGTCAAAAGGTATTTATTCAATAAAATCACAAGGATCACTTTGAAATGTCTTAAAGCTAGGTGACTCTAGGTGCCAGTTCCATGCGACAAAAGCCTAGAAGAACAGGAAACTCTTTTTCATATATAATCACTTGCCAGATCACATAATTAGCGCACCCAGCCTATCCTTTTAAAATTAAATTAAAATCCTGGCTGGTCGAGAGGGCATTCTACAGTGTCAAGGATTTCTTAGGCACCTAGAAAAAAATCCTTTGACCTATTATTGTACACTAGAAGACTATTATTTTATGCTAAAGTAAAATTGTACCACTGAAACCCTGACTTGTTATGATATTTATTACCAATAAATTGATTATTCTAATAGATTTACAAAAATATACTTTGAAATTACTGTGAGAATATTAATTTCTTTAAATCACTCACTCAATGAGTCTGTGGATCCGTTTTATAAATGGCATGTATCACCCGTTTTTTAAGTACTTGTACTTTGTATATCAGCAGCTTTCCCCCAGAGCAAGATACCATAAGACATTAAACTGTGGAAGTAGCTAAAATATACTAGCTTAGCTGTAGCTTCATTTGTAAACCATGTTATTGTGCGAACTGCATATGCAACCAAATTTTATTCAGTAAGGAGCAGATTACCACTTCTTGGTATGGATTTCCCTATGCAGACAGAGCAGTAGTCTAGTAGGATTGACCCCGCCTGATTGTAAGGTTGTAGGTTTAAATTCAGTTATGCACTAATGGATTTCATATGTGAAATGCCAGTGCTCTCTAACACTGAAGGAAAACAGTTATAGTAACGTTAAACTCGGTCAGTGCTCAACCTATAGTTGTGTTAAACTCCCGCTGCAAACTCGGTCATAAATCATCTTATCACACGCTTAAACAAAAGGATTGTATGTGCCAAATGGAATAATTGGACGTACCTCTAACTACCCCTATAGACATACTCAAATAATCTGGAGTTAGTACTTGGTACTGAGAGATCTGAAGGGATATCTACCATGCCTGGGGATCACAGTCATGAAGCTGTTTCAGTTTATTTCCTTATCCAAATCTATGTAAAAGAGTTGATTTAAGTAGTAGTTAGACTTCTTATTGTTTTGAGAGCACTGGTGGTCTAGTGGTAGCGGACCCGCCTTCCAATCGTGGGTTCGAAACCGGTCGTCACCAATGAGTTTATTTGTTCATAAATTTATGTGCACAATGCCAGTACTCTTGACACATGTAATAGAACTTTTTAGGTTCTACGACATGCCGGTTTCCTCACGATGTTTCCCTTCACCGTTTGAGAGTACTGGCATTGTGCACATAAATTTTTGAACAGAAAAACTCATTGGTACACGACTGATTTCGAACCCACGACCTTAGGATTGGAAGGCGGGGTCTCTACCACTAGACCACCAGTGCTTTCAAAAAAAAGTTCTATAATATGTGTCAAGTGCTCGAAAGGAGCCTCTTGAGGCGCACTTAAAATCCTTTCATCACACTGTTTCGAAAGAAACTAGTGCCACAAAAAGAAGAAGAAGATTGTATGGCCTTTACAGTGTAGCCTGCAATTCCGCCAATGTCACGTTTAATGTTAGACCTTAGCACGAAAGAGAATGACCGGTGGAGTAAGGCAATGCTCGGTGGAGAATTTTGTTTATTTTAATTAATGTTTACCCCTTGATGAAATGTCAGTGTATTAAGAGTACCTAGTAGAGCTCTTTGTGTGTGGCTCGTCCGGGGAAGTACTACCACCACGCCTTTTTCTGCCGCCAAGCAGCAACGTTGTGTTTCCGTTTGAAGAGTGTGGTTGCCGGTGTAGTTACAGGCACATGAGGCTTAACATCTGTATGCCTCACAAGTTGATGGACGCAAAGCAGTGCATCGTAGGGCACGTTCCTATCGTGCGTGACTTACAAGGCAATGCTTTGTCATAGGTGATGGTTACCACTTAACATCAGGTGGGCCATCTGCTTGTTCCATCAGCTAGTTGTATATAAAAAAAAAAACTATCATTATTTACCTATAGATATGCTATACACCACATAGTCCATTTTTATTTATTTTGTACTAGCGACCCGCCCGGCTTCGCACGGTTATTGTGGGGTATCCCTAAGAGATAGACATATACCATCGCGGACTTTTTTGTAGACCTTTTTAAGGTGTACCATACTGTAGTACATTATTTTGATCTATCTCGTAGGGTTCAGCCAGCGTTTGTAATGTAATCGAAAAAAAATATGTTATTTACGCCATCACATTAGAAACCTCTTAAATTATCAGTGTTTCTCTACTATATTATATGCATGTTTTGAATCACTCTATCTATAAAAAAAATCGCAATCCGTTGCGTAGTTTTAAAGATCTAAGCATACATAGGGATATAGGGACAGAGAAAGCGACTTTGTTTTATACTATGTGTAGTGAAGACCTTGCTTTGCATGTGTTGAAAATGAGTAAAATAATTATTGATACAAAACATTATTTCTCCAAACAGAGAGGAGAAGGCTGCTGCTCTAGCCAAGGCTGGCATTACAGACCCGTCAGAGTCTTCCGGCTCCGTGGGGACGGGACATCCTCCAACTGCCACTAGTACTCCTGGCATCAATCCTTACACTGGTAACACTCGGTTTCAAAACCATTATTACACAAAGTGTTCCAATACTTGTACTTAAACTTCAGGGGGCTAAAGTACCCATCAATATGAATAACTTTTTCTAAGGAACCAAACCTGTGAACACGAAAAAAACAGCTGTTTCATACATTATAGCCAGGTAGGTTTTGAACTTTTGCATGAAACAGCTGTTTTTTTTTTTCGCGTTCAAAGTGTTGGTTACTTAGAAAGAGTTATTCATATTGATGGGTACTTTAGCCCCCTGAAGTTTTAAGTACAAGTATTGGAACACCTTGTATAGTTTACCTTACTCTTCCGTTTCTTGCCATTTGCCTGTATGTGTATTGAGCTAAATTGTTGTAAGTTTCCTTTCTTGCTACATTATTTTTTTATACAACTAGCTGATGGAAGTAGTAACCATCACCTATAACAAAGCATTGCCTCGCAAGTCACGCTCGATAGAAACGTGCCCCACGATGCACTGCGTTCATCAACTTGAGGCATACAGATGTTAAGCCTCCTGTGCCTGTAATTACACCGGCAACCACACTCTTCAAACCGAAACACAGAGTTGCTGCTTGGCGGCAGAAAAAGGCGTGGTGGTAGTACTTCCCCGGACGAGCCACACACAAAGAGCTCTACTACTTGTTGCTACATAAATGGAAGGAAGAAGAATGGAAAAAGACTACATTTGCCTCAACTTGAAGGACTCAGGGCAGTAGATCATAGGGCATGTTCCTATGATGAGGCAATGCTTTTAATTATTAATGTGTGTGTTAAATTGAGTTTAAATTGAGAAGCAATGATAGATAGATATCCATTTATTGTACACAAGGATACATCATAATTCCAGACGTAAATTAATGAAATGGGCGGCCTTATCGCTGAAAGCGATTTTTTCCAGGAAACCCTTGGGATGGAAAGTATACGATTAGAGCGGTAATGTTGGTTCTTCCAGGTCTACCGCACTCCCAACGCTACCATGAGCTCTTGCGACGTCGCCTGGGGCTGCCAGTGTGGGAGTACAAAGCGGACTTCATGAGACTCCTCAACCAACACCAATGTGTCGTCCTCGTCGGAGAAACCGGTTCCGGGAAGACCACACAAATTCCACAATGGTCCGTGGAATTCGCAGCCACCACCGCCGGGAAATCTACAGGGGTAGCTTGCACACAGCCGAGACGAGTGGCCGCCATGTCCGTAGCCCAGCGAGTGGCCGAGGAGATGGATGTAGCTTTGGGACAACAAGTCGGTTACAGCATCCGATTCGAAGACTGCTCCGGACCCCAAACTGTACTCAAATACATGACAGATGGTATGTTGTTGCGAGAAGCTATGTCCGATCCGATGCTGGAACAGTACCGAGTGATCTTACTCGACGAGGCCCACGAGAGAACTCTAGCTACGGATATACTGATGGGGGTCTTAAAAGAGGTTATAAAGCAGCGCAACGACTTGAAGCTAGTGATCATGTCTGCGACACTAGACGCTGGTAAGTTCCAGCAGTACTTTGACAATGCTCCGTTGATGAACGTCCCGGGCAGAACACATCCCGTTGAAATATTCTACACCCCGCAACCGGAGCGAGACTATCTCGAAGCAGCGATACGGACTGTCATCCAAATCCATATCTGCGAGGAAATCGCTGGAGATATCCTCCTCTTCTTGACCGGACAAGAGGAAATTGAGGATGCGTGTAAGAGGATTAAGAGAGAGATTGATAACCTAGGCCCTGATGTGGGAGAACTTAAGTGCATTCCGTTGTTCTCAACGCTTCCTCCGAACCTGCAGCAAAGGATCTTTGAGCCTGCACCGCCCAACAGAGCCAACGGTGGCATCGGACGAAAAGTGGTCGTCTCAACCAATATCGCAGAAACATCTTTGACTATTGACGGAGTGGTGTTCGTGATAGATCCAGGGTTCGCTAAGCAGAAGGTGTACAACCCTCGCATCAGAGTGGAGTCGTTGCTGGTGTCTCCGATCAGCAAAGCTTCAGCTCAGCAGAGGGCTGGAAGAGCCGGTCGTACCCGTCCGGGGAAATGCTTCAGACTTTACACGGAGAAGGCTTACAAGGTGGAGATGCAGGATAATACTTATCCGGAGATTCTGAGGTGATTTTTATATGGTTTTGTATGAAACTTTACTATTTTCTTATTAGGATTAATTTACAAAAACTTAAAAAAAACAAACATGGATAGGTAGTTAAAAAAAAGTATTCCAAAGCTATACTCTAAACTAAAGGCATTTTTTCGCTTAAAAAGTGGGATAAAAGTCCTCGAATGGCGACCACGAAGCGCGGAACGCCCCCAACTCGATGGGCCGTCGACATTGTAAAGATCGCGGAAAATCGTACATTCTGGAGATGTACAGGGTAGGCCTATGTATAACAGTGGACTTCATCAAGCTGATGATGATGATGATTCTACAGCTAGGTGACTCTAGGTGCCAGTTCCACGCGACCAAAGCCTAGAACAACAGGCAAAAAACTTACGGCTTAGTTCCTTGTTACAATCAAGGTTGTAGTACATAGGATAGGTGGATATAGGCACTTATATAATAACACCCAGACAGAATCAACCATTTATGTTCATCACGTAAATGTTTGTTCTGTGTGGAGATCGGATAGTGGATACCTAGTAAAGGGGCCACTGAGCTGTGAGGTCTGTAGTACATAGGATAGTGGATACATGGAGGCATCGTCTAATGCGACGCGCACTATTCCCCCCAATTGCAGATCAAACTTAGGATCTGTAGTTTTGCAGTTGAAAAAATTGGGCATCGACGATTTGGTGCACTTTGACTTCATGGACCCCCCGGCGCCCGAGACCCTCATGAGAGCCCTGGAGCTACTTAACTACCTCGCTGCCTTGGGTGAGTAAACTGACATTTATTTATTTACTACATAATATTAATAAACCCAGGCGAACGTATCTCGATCAGATAGCAGACGTTCTAGAGAAGGGCCAGCTCAAGAGTACCCTAAACCGACGAGAATGTATGAACAATGTTATAAGAGTGAATGAAGCGAAATAGGTATGTAAGGATCGTAGCAAAAATCAAAATCAAAACGGTCTTTATTCAGTACAATCACAAGGATCACTTTGAAACGTCTTATATACTAGGTGAATCTATCGCCAGTTCCTCGCGACCAAAGCCTAGAAGTGCAAAAGCAAGTGGAAATCCGTGGTCTCTGCCTACCCCTATGGGAAACAGGCGTGATTTTATGTATGTATGTATGTATGTATGTATTTATTTACTTTATTTATGTTACACAGGTATTTTGTTAGAAAACACTTGGTATGGTTTGTCTTTCGACATAGCCCTCCTCTAATGCCTTCCATTTGGTTCTATCTGTATGCAACGTGTTTAAAATATACCCTACTAGCGACCCGCCCCGGCATCGCATGGTTATTGTGTGTTACTCCACTATATTATGCTTGTATTATGCATATAAACCTTCCTCTTGAATCACTCTTTCTATAAAAAAAACCGCATCCAAATCCGTTGCGTAGTTTTAAAGATTTAAGCATTCATAGGAATATAGGGACAGAAAAAGCGACTTTGTTTTATACTATGTAGTGATAATGATAATGCCAAAAACCAAAAGATCAGACTAAGCACTGCAAAAGAAACATTAATCATACAAATGTTTGTGTGGGGATCGAACCTACAGCCTACAGCGCAGAAGGCAGCGCTACTAAGCTGTGAGAAAAGAGTTAAATGTCAGAAACCCTGATCCAAGTGCGATATTTTGTGTTTGGAATCTATGGATTATTATGGATTACAATACTTTTTTGATACCAAGTTATTCTAAATTAAATTCTCTAGTACCTCGATGAACAGTGTAAAAACATAAAAAGAAGGTGACCACTTGGTCTAAGGATTCTGACGTTGATCTCGACAAAGTCAAAGTCAAAAGGTATTTATTCAATAAAATCACAAGGATCACTTTGAAACGTCTTAAAGCTAGGTGACTCTAGGTGCCAGTTCCACGCGACCAAAGCCTAGAAGAACAGCCAACAAACTAACGGCTTGGTTCCTACCGTTCTTTTGTATGATCCTTTTACAATGTAATATAATATATTATTGAAGTTTAGTGAGGCCAGAAATCTATAAATGACAGTGAGAGGACAGAAATCTATAAATACGTGTCATAGAATCTATTGAAGCTAAACTACTATGCTCAAAAAACAATAACTAGTAGTTCGCCCCGAACTGAGATCTCGTGATGCAACCCGACGAACGCATCAACACTTTGAGTACGTAGTAGTCAGGGGCAAGTCCAAACATTATGATTGGACTTTTTTCTGACTACCGCCTACTAACTTGGTACGGTAACCAAGTTTCAACTCTATTGGCCTATTTATTGAAGAGTTACGTTGAACAGACCTTGGCTCCATCATCAGACTTGGTCGTTGTCACCATTTTATGAGAACTGAGTACCTCCTTAATTGATCGAGTGAGCGAAGCGAACGAAGATCTTAGTTTCAACTTGGGCGATTTGGCATTTTATGTATGTATGTATGTATGTATGTATGTATGTATGTATGTATGTTTGTCTGGCGATAACTTTAGAACCGTTGATCCGATCTGCATGAAATTTGATATATCGATAGCTTGTACTTGAGAAATTTACTGGTAAGTATATAAGTAAAATCGGATGAAGGGTTTTTGAAGTATGGGGTTTTTTAAGGGTTCAAAAATAAAAAAAGTTACATAAAAAAATCAAGTTACATGTCATATGAAAGGGCTTTGTTTGGACATCCCAAAACAATTTTTACTTTTTTTTTGGGACGCTCGGTTTTTGAGATAAATTAATAAAAGTTAAATTAAGATAACCAGCGATCCAAGAGCTCCCATCTCTAAGAGTTTCGTTGACATCAAGGTTTTTCTACTGGTCGGCCAGTTCCTTTGGTTTTTCTTATTTTTTTTTCTTGAAATAAATTAAGGAGGTACTCAGTTTTCATAAAATGGTAACGACGACCAGGTCTGATGATGGAGCCAAGGTCTGTTCAACGGAACTCTTCAATAAATAGGCTAATAGAGTTGAAACTTGGTAACCATACCAAGTTAGTAGGCGGTAATCAGAAAAAAGTCCAAAGATAATGTTTGGACTTGCCTCTGACTACTACGTACTCAAAGTTTTGATGCGTTCGTCGGGTCGCATCACGAGATCTCAGTTCGGGGCGAACTACTAGTTTATATCAAGAAAAAAAAATAAGAAAAAGCAAAGGAACTGGGCGACCAGTAGAAAAACCTTGATGCCAACGAAACTCTTAGAGATGGGAGCTCTTGGATCGCTGGTTATCTTAATTTAACTTTTATTATTTTATCTCAAAAACCGAGCGTCCAAAAAAAAAAGTAAAAATTGTTTTGGGATGTCCGAACAAAGCCCTTTCATATGACATGTAACTTGATTTTTTTCTGTAACTTTTTTTATTTTTGCCCCCTTAAAAAACCCCATATCTCAAAAACCCTTCATCCGATTTTACTCATATACTTACCAGTAAATTTCTCAAGTACAAGCTATCGACATATCAAATTTCATGCAGATCGGATCAACGGTTCTAAAGTTATCGCCAGACAAACATACATACATACATACATACATACATACATAAAATGCCAAATCGCCCAAATTGAAACTAAGATCTTCGTTCGCTTCGCTCACTCGATCAATTATGAAAAGATTTATTACGCCCCGAACTGAGATCTCGTGATGCAACCCGACGAACGCATCAACACTTTGAGTACGTAGTAGTCAGGGGCAAGTCCAAACATTATGTTTGGACTTTTTTCTGACTACCGCCTACTAACTTGGTACGGTAACCAAGTTTCAACTCTATTGGCCTATTTATTGAAGAGTTACGTTGAACAGACCTTGGCTCCATCATCAGACTTGGTCGTTGTCACCATTTTATGAGAACTGAGTACCTCCTTAATTTATATCAAGAAAAAAAAAAAAGAAAAAGCAAAGGAACTGGGCGACCAGTAGAAAAACCTTGATGCCAACGAAACTCTTAGAGATGGGAGCTCTTGGATCGCTGGTTATCTTAATTTAACTTTTATTATTTTATCTCAAAAACCGAGCGTCCAAAAAAAAAAGTAAAAATTGTTTTGGGATGTCCGAACAAAGCCCTTTCATATGACATGTAACTTGATTTTTTTATGTAACTTTTTTTATTTTTGCCCCCTTAAAAAACCCCATATCTCAAAAACCCTTCATCCGATTTTACTCATATACTTACCAGTAAATTTCTCAAGTACAAGCTATCGACATATCAAATTTCATGCAGATCGGATCAACGGTTCTAAAGTTATCGCCAGACAAACATACATACATACATACATACATACATACATAAAATGCCAAATCGCCCAAGTTGAAACTAAGATCTTCGTTCGCTTCGCTCACTCGATCAATTATAATAATACACCCAACCGGTGGACTTTGTCTAGCATTCAGCATGAACATGTGATTGGCCGAAACTTTTCCTAATCAATATTTAGAAAAATGTAATCTCAGTAAGTAGTTGACAGCCTTCACAGCTCAGTTGGTAGTAGCCCTGCCTTCTGCGCCGTAGGCCGTGGGTTCGATCCCCACACAGAACAAACATTTGTGTGATGAACATAGATGTTTGTTCTCTGTCTGGGTGTTATATAATATTGTAAGTATGTATTTACAAAAAAAAGTATATAAGTAGTATATCAGCTATCTGGTTCCCATATCACAAGCTTTGGCTTAGTTTGGGGCGAGATAGTGCTCATATTCATATTCATTTATTTGAAACCATAGGGACTTTGGTGGAACACTTAGTTACATCAATTTGTTCGTACAATACATAAGAGTAGTAGAGCTCTTTGTGTGTGGCTCGTCCGGAGAAGTACTACCACCACGCCTTTTTCTGCCGCCAAGCAGCAACGCTGTGTTTCGGTTTGAAGAGTGTGGTTGCCAGTGTAATTACAGGCACATGAGGCTTAACATCTGTATGCCTCAAGCTGATGGACGCAGGGCAGTGCATCGTAGGGCACGTTCCTATCGTGCGTGACTTACGGGGCAATGCTTTGTTATAGGTGATGGTTACCACTTAACATCAGGTGGGCCATCTGCTTGTTCCATCAGCTGGTTGTATAAAAAAAAAAAAAAAAAAACACAATGTTAATACAAATTCACTGGGTAGGTACATAACTTTAGATGCAGCTGTATAGAGGCTTTGTCAAGAAATAAACTAGGTATAAAATATAAAAGATTCCTAAAATGTCACTGTAAAACTGCTGTGTGGAATGTCCACCAATAAAATAAAATAAAAAGTTATTTGGGTACTTCTAACTTGATAATAATGATTACGCCTCACTAAACTTCAATAATATATTATATTATAACATTGTAAAAGGATCATACAAAAGAACGGTAGGAACCAAGCCGTAAGTTTGTTGACTGTTCTTCTAGGCTTTGGTCGCGTGGAACTGGCACCTAGAGTCACCTAGCTTTAAGACGTTTCAAAGTGATCCTTGTGATTTTATTGAATAAATACATTTTGACTTTGACATTATATCATAAATGACAGATGACGACGGAAACCTGACGGACCTGGGCGCGGTGATGGCGGAGTTCCCGCTGGACCCGCAACTTGCCAAAATGCTGATCGCCAGCTGCAACCACAACTGTTCCAACGAGATCCTCTCCATCACGGCGATGCTGTCAGGTGAGATAGCTGGCTCTCTTCTAAGCTTGGACTCTTTCTATTAAGTTTTTGAGGATGCCACTCTCGTCCCGCCTTTTTTTTTTTGTTTTTATACTACTAGCTGATGGAACAAGCAGATGACCCACCTGATGTTAAGTGGTAACCACCACCTATAACAAAGCATTGCCTCGTAAGTCACGCACGATAGGAACGTGGCCTACGTTGCACTGCCCTGCGTCCATCAACTTGAGGCATACAGATGTTAAGCCTCATGTGCCTGTAATTACACCGGCAACCACACTCTTCAAACGGAAACACAGCGTTGCTGCTTGGCGGCAGAAAAGGCGTGGTGGTAGTACTTCCCCGGACGAGGCACACACAAAGAGCTCTACTACTCTTAAACGTTCTATCAAAAACGTTGAAGGAAAACATCGTAAGGAAACACTGATGAAAGGATTTTAAGTACGCCTTTTTAGAGGCTCCTTTCGAGCACTTGACACATGTTATAGAACTTTTTAGGTTCTACGATATACCGGTTTCCTCACGATGGTTTCCTTCACCGTTTGAGAGTACTGGCATTGTGTACTTAAATTATTGAACAAAAAAACTCATTGGTGCACGACCGGCTTCGAACCCGCGACCTTAGGATCGGAAGGCGGGGCCGCTACCGCTAGACCACCAGTGCTCTAAGGCATGTCGTAGAACCTAAAAAAGTTTTAAAACATGTGTCAGGTACTTAAATTCCTTTCACCACACTGTTTCGAAATAAAGTAGATAAAATAATATAAAAAGTGAAGAATGGGCAAAAACTGTACATACTTCTAAGAATAAGAATAATTAATTGTAAAACTGTGTAAATAGATCTTACAGAGGTAATTTTGTTCCAACAGTCTACCCATTTCGGGCATACAATATTACTATACTATCCCTATACCCATCCTCGACCACCCATCTCAAAAAAAATATTTATCTACAATAGGTAACCTAAGATTAGTCCAAGGAGGTTATTAGATATCTACTGAAAGTAGTTACATTTAAAATGTATTATACAAGGTGTTCCATAAGTTGTGTATATAAACTTCAGGGGGCTAAAGTACCCATCAATATGAACAACTTTTTCTAAGGAACCAACACTGTGAACGCGAAAAAAAAAACAGCTGTTTCATACATTTTAGCCTGGTAG
Organism: Chloroclysta siterata; assembly: GCA_932294275.1. NCBI lineage: Eukaryota > Metazoa > Arthropoda > Insecta > Lepidoptera > Geometridae > Chloroclysta > Chloroclysta siterata. The sequence goes on along the minus strand of OW028595.1, from coordinate 427,799 downwards.
GTATTGAACTTTTGTATGAAACAGCTGTTTTTTTTTTCGCGTTCACAGTGTTGGTTCCTTAGAAAAAGTTGTTCATATTGATGGGTACTTTAGCCCCCTGAAGTTTATATACACAACTTATGGAACACCTTGTATACATAATGCGAACAAAAAGGCTATTTTATGGGGGGCACTGTGGAATCCTTCGTGATCTGAAGACATCTTCCAGTTTGCCAAACGCTGCCCATCCGAGCTGAATTCTCCTGGAGATTTCTTTATTGTGATGCTCCTTGCTAAAAGATAGAACATGTCCTAAATAAAGTACATAGCAGAATATAAAAATGAAGAATGAGCAACAACTGTACATACTTCTCTGAACAAAAGGGCTATATTATTATGGGGGGTAGTCACATTCAAAGTCAAAGTCAAAGTGTATTTATTCAATAAAATCACAAGGATCACTTTGAAACGTCTTAAAGCTAGGTGACTCTAGGTGCCAGTTCCACGCGACCAAAGCCTAGAAGAACAGCCAACAAACTTGCGGCTTGGTTCCTACCGTTCTTTTGTATGATCCTTTTACATTTGTAATTGTAGTCAGATATTTGTGACATGTATGGGTGAATGTTGTGTTCCAGTGCCGCAATGCTTCGTGCGGCCCAACGAGGCGCGCAAGGCCGCCGACGAGGCCAAGATGCGATTCGCGCACATCGACGGCGACCATCTCACGCTGCTCAATGTCTACCATGCCTTCAAACAGAGTATGTCCTTATTTATACTTAGAGCATGAATTTTAGATTTTAAGGTAGTTATGGCAGCCTTCACTGCTCAGTTGGTAGTAGCTCTGCCTTCTGCGCTATAGGCCGTGGGTTCGATCCCCACACAACAAACATTTGTGTGATGAACATAGATGTTTGTTCTCTGTCTGGGTGTTATTATATATATTACTAGCGGCCTGTCCCAGCTTCGCATGGGTGGACATAAATTTTTTCAACGTTTTAGGATAAACTTAGACCATGGTGGGTTCGAGTCACTTCTAACTCGCGCCTTGCCAGGGCCCGCGCTGGGTGAGAACGCGCCCCGTGACCTTATATTTTTTAAATCTTTTGAATGGAATGTCCGATTTGAAAAATTCAAGAAGTAATGTATAGGTATTGAACCAGTCTTGAATATGAAAAGATTTATTTGGATAAGGATTAATACCAAGGTACAAATAAAGACCCTCTTCTAGCGGCGGCATTTTAATTAAATTTTTATAATAAAAGAACACTTATTGTGACATAACTATAATAGTTAGACATATGCTGTCGCTTCATTTTTTGTAGATGATGACGTGTTCTACAAAATCGTAGTACATTATTTTGTTCTATCATCAATAGTTTTCGCAGCGCACGCGATGTAAGGTTTTCTTTTTCCACCTTGGGTTACATTATTAGAGTTTTAGTAAGGATCCCTGATTTTTTTGAAAATATAATATAGCCTATGTTACTCAGGGATAATGTAGCATTCTAATGGTGAAAGAATTTTTGAAATCGGACCAGTAGTTTTTGAGCCTATTCGTTACATACAAAACAACAAAACAACAAAAATACAAATCTTTTCTCTTTATAATATTAGTGTAGATAAGTATGTATTTACAAAAAAAAAAGTATTTATGTATTATATCAGCTATCTAGTTCCCATATTACAAGCTTTGGCTTAGTTTGGGGCGAGATAGTGCTGTGTGAAAAGTCCACCAATATTTATATATTCTATTAGGTATCTGATTACCTATTGATACCATGATTTGCTTAGTTTGGGGATATATATAGCTACGTTGGAACGTGCCCTACGTCCATCAACTTGAGATATGTGTTCCCCAAACTTTTCAAACGGAAACACAGCGTGGCTGCTTGGCGGCGGAAAAAGGCGTGGTGTACTTCCCTGAAAGAGCCACACACAAAGAGCTCTACTACTTAAATAAAGGCGAATAGAGTCGCTACGTATCGTAAACGAATATGCGAAAACTAAATCCCACCATTAGGTATCATAATTTTAACTTGTGCATCTGGTTTCCAGATATGGAGGATCCACACTGGTGCTTCGACAACTTCATAAACTACAGATCGCTCAAGTCGGGAGACAATGTGCGTCAGCAACTCAGCAGGATCATGGACAGGTATGTACGACAGCGGACAAGCGCGAGTCGGGGCCACACTCGGGGCTCAGAACCGACACTTGATACATTTCGTTCTCTAGATTGATAGAAGATAGGAAATAATTTTTGCACACCACTTACATCATAACATCATGAGCACTGGTGGTCTAGTGGTAGCGGCCCCGCCATCCGATTTTAAGGTCGTGGGTTCGAAACCGGTCGTGTACCAATGAGTTTTTCTGTTCAAAAATGTATGTGCACAATGCCAGTACTCTCAAACGGTGAAGGAAACATCGTGAGGAAACCGGCATGTCCGTAGAACCTAAAAAGTTCTATAACATGTGTCTAGTGCTCGAAAGGAGCCTCTTGAGCCGCACTTAAATTCCTTTCACCACACTGTTTCGAAAGAAACTAGTGACGACAAGAGAAAGATAAAATCATAACTTTCGTATTAAAATATTCTTTTTGTAAAGTTCTTTCGAAACAATTTATGTATTTAAAACTAGGAAATAGGATAGGATTTGATTGTTTTGCAAGTTTTTTATTTTCTGATTCAAAATTTCAGATTTAACTTGAAAAGGACAAGCACGGAATTCACAAGCAAGGACTACTACATCAATATACGGAAAGCTCTCGTCAACGGATTCTTCATGCAAGTGAGTACATACTAGTTTGTTTTGTTTCATCGATCGGGTGAGTATAAAGTGAAGTAAATATAAATATAAATATTGGTGGACTTTCCACACAGCACTATCTAGCCCCAAACTAAGCCAAAGCTTGTTATATGGGAACCAGATAGCTGATATAATACATATTATAATATAAATTTTCTTGTAAATACATACTTACAATGTTATACATATAACACCCAGACGGAGAACAAACATTTATAATGAAATACAAATGTTAGTTCTGTGTGGGGATCGAACCCACGGCCTACGGCGCAGAAGGCAGAGCTACTACCACCTAAGCTGTGAAGGTTGTCTGAAGTATTAAAGTAATCATATTGGCAGACTTTCCACACTATCATATGAGTAGTAGAGCTCTTTATGTGTGTGGCTCGTCCGGGGAAGTACTACCACCACGCCTTTTCTGCCGCCAAGCAGCAACGCTGTGTTTACGTTTGAAGAGTGTGGTTGCCGGTGTAATTACAGGCACATGAGGCTTAACATCAGTATGCCTCAAGTTGATGGACGCAGGGCAATGCATCGTAGGGCACGTTCTAATCGTGCGTGACTTACGAGGCAATGTTTTGTTAAAGGTGACGGTTACCACTTAACATCAGGTGGGCCATGTACTTGTTCCATCAGCAGTAGTATAAAAATAAAACCGGCCAAGTGCTAGTCGGACTCGCGCACGAAGGGTTCCGTACCATTATCTATAAAAACGGCCAAAAAATCAAGTCTGATGTATGGGAGCCACCCTTCAATATTTGTTTTATTTTAATTTAATTGTTTATTTTTAAAGTGAATATTTAACTTAATATTCTCTGAATATTTCATGCGTCTACTTGTTGCCATTATCAATATCGAGCAAAAACGAGCAACAAAATCACGTTCGTTGTATGGGAGCCCCCTTAAATATATTGTTTTTTAGTATTTGTTGTTATAGCGGCAACAAAATCAAAGCGATCTTTATTCAGTACAATCAAAAGGATCACTTTGAAACGTCTTTTATACTAGGTGAATCTATCGCCAGTTCCTCGCGACCAGAAATACATCATCTGTGAAGATTTCAACTGTCTAACTATAACAGTTCATGAGATACGGCCTGGTGACAGACGGGACAGACAGACAAACAGACGGACGCACAGGGGAGTCTTAGAAATAGGGTCCCGTTTTACCCTTTGGGTCCCTTTTTACCCTTTGGGTCCCGTTATACCCCTTGGGTCCCGTTTTACCCTTTGGGTCCCTTTTTACCCTTTGGGTACGGGTGCCGGGGAATGAAAGTCGTATAGTTGTTTCTGTTTATTCTAATATTTGAATATTCATTTCCAGGTGGCACACTTGGAGCGCACCGGCCACTACCAAACGGTGAAGGACAACCAAGTGGTGCAGCTGCATCCGTCCACCTGCCTCGACCACAAGCCCGACTGGGTCATTTACAACGAGTTCGTGCTCACCACCAAGAACTACATACGCACCGTTACTGACATCAAACGTAAGCATATATCTATATACCATGCTGGCCGTTGTTGCTGATCGGTTGGATTCAGGCTTCTTCAGTTACTGGGTTAATAATCTGCTACCTATTGCTCAGCTAGTGACCCAGTCGGTGACAATGTCTGTTTGAAGCCTGAATCGAACATATCAATAAATTTTATTTGTCATATTGTGTATAAATTAACATTCGTTTTTTAATGCGAATGGCTACCCCGATACTAGCGCCACTACATATTTTATTTAATCATTACGATAAACACAGGAATTATCAAAAATTCGGACCGCGCGTACACGATACCTATTACAAGCTTTTTTTAATGTATCTGTAATAGTTTTGTTTCGTGTTACTCAGTCAGATACCTTGTTTGGAGAGCTTGGTGGCCACCAATAGGAACTAAAATCTTGAAACAAGTATATGCCTAAATAATACAATATAAAACTATTACAGATACATTAAAAAAAGCTAGGTAGGTAAAAAATATAGGTATCGTGTACGCGCGGTCCGATTTTTTGATAATTCCTTTTTATAGCGTAATGATAAAAGAAAATATGTAGTGGCGCTAGTATCGGGGTATCTATTCGCCTTAAGGTTTTATTTCTGTGTGGTACTAACAAATTGGATTATTTTGATCTGAAATAAATGAATTTAATTTAATTTAAAATCAAAAATCAATTTTTTTTTTGCACAGATTTGAATCTTGTACAATTGTATCCTAAAAACTCACATAGTGGCTAAGTGATGGATGCCGACCATGAAATTCCAATATCCTGGTTTTTAGGGTCCGTACCCAAAGGGTAAAACTGGACCCTATTACTAAGACTCCTGTACCCCAAGTATGAGTTTTGTTTACCATATTTGGTTTTTCGTTTATGTTCCGTGTTCATTGCGGGTTTTGTATGAAGACGCGATAGAGATACCGATACGGAACTTTATGTTGCAAGTATGATGAAAATTAGTATTAGAACATAATAGTTACGTATCGGTATCTCTATCGCGTCTTCATACAAAACCCGCAATGAACACCGAACATAAACGAAAAACCAAATATGATTTTCATTTAAAACAGGATTTTTACCATGATTTGTGAGTTTGATTGTTTCCCGATATTTCGGCACAGTTGCATGCGCCATCACGGGCCGAACACAGTTCGACTCACAAATCATGGTAAATATCCCGTTTTAAATGAAAATTATGGTCATAACCATCATAGTTTTAAAAATTAAACCAAATATGGTAAACAAAACTCATACTTGGGGTCAGGTGGGCCATCTGCTTGTTCCATCAACAAGTAAAAAACACAGTCGAATTGAGAACCTCCTTTAGTCAGTAAAAAATAAATAGTAAAGTAAATAACTTACTATTATTATGTTCCAGCTGAATGGCTCCTGAAGATAGCTCCGCAATACTACGAACTGAACAACTTCCCGATGTGCGAGGCGCGGAGACAGCTGGAGCTGCTGCAGACGAGGCTAGACTCCAAACATTACCAGGAGGGATTCTAGCTCGCTGTACTGCTACATGTTATTATTATGATTAATATAGGGGCTTGTGCAAGCTATATTTGGGTTTTATTTGTGTAGCTACTACAACGGTCTTCTTTCCTCCGAGGGAGGAGAGGGTAGGGCCTCGACTTATGTCTTTACCCTGAATTTCACCACCAGGGGTAGAAACCCCTGGGTCTTGGGGTGTCGCCGTTCGGCAGAGTCTCCTGTAAATTAGATCCTTTTTTTTTATTATTTGTGTAGCGGCTATAGTCGCGTTAAACTCTGTCTCATAAGTTACCGGAACGAGACAGCAATATTGCTCTCTCTCTCTCTCGCACTAAGAAGAACGGACGATCCTTTTGTTTAAGCGTGTGATAAGATGATTTATGACCAAGCTTGCAGCGGGAGTTTAACGCGACTATAGGTTGAGCAATCGAGCCTGCAGCGAGAGTTTAACGCGAATATATTAATAGTGTCAAAGTAAAAAGGTATATATTCAATAAAATCGCAAGGATCACTTTGAAACGTCTTAAAGCTAGGTGACTCTAGGTGCCAGTTCCACGCGACCAAAGCCTAGAAGAACAGCCAACAAACGGCTTGGTTCCTACCGTTCTTTTGTATGATCCTTGTTACAATGTAATATAATACAATATTGAAGCTCCAGTGTGGTGCCAATCGAATTTAATAAAGCGTAGGCAAAACAGAAAAAGATAAACATAATCAAATTTATAATGGTGCGTTTAAACGACGCGGGATAGCACGAGCCCTCGCGAGCCGAGCCGTCCGTGGAGATTCGGCTCGGGTAAATAAGAACGCAAGCCTGCTCGTTTAAACGACGCGGGATAGCACGAGCCCTCGCGAGCCGAGCCGTCCGTGGAGATTCGGCTCGGGTAAATAAGAACGCAAGCCTGCTCGTTTAAACGACGCGGGGTAGCACGATCCTACGCGAGCCGAGCCGTCCGTGGAGATATGGAGAAAATGGGTCTTCCTTCGTCGCGCGCTCTGTACAATCTGTTTAGACGGCGCGTATTAACACGAGCCGAGCCTTAATGGCGCGCTGTTGACTCGTATCGAAAAAACCGACAAGTGATGGATCGTGCGAACTTTGCCGAGCCGCGCCGAGCGTAGTTGTTTAAACGGCGCGTGGCGCGCTGAATCACGAGCCGAGCCAGGCTAGGCTCGTGCTAAAAAAAAAACGCACCTTAGGACAGCTTATAAATTTGATTTCCTATTACTTACTATTTTTATTTAGGCCGCTTTCGTAGTGTACCAACCACATTGCGTTGAAACTCCTGGGCTACTAATCGCTCTTATTATTTTAGTTACTACTCGAATGATATGAATCGATCGAGAATACTCGATAATTTCCTCCTAGCGATAAATCGTAGTAGTCTGTAAGAATTGGGCCACAGATAGCGACATCTAGTAAGTCGTTTCAGATCCACGTTCCGTACAACACCATCTATTGTGGAGTAGCTGTAATATTATGAAATGAGGGTGCTATTTTTTCTTGACTATAGAACTACGTCTATTCGTCAATTTGATAAACCAATATTTGACTCGCACCTTTGCAAAATAAAAGACAAAATAACAATAAAATCATCTATATTCAACAACTACCACCATACATACACTCACATGACATACAAAAATATGGAATTCATTATTTGCGCAACATTCAGCAAGTCTTGTGTGACCGCTAATTTCCACGCTTCTGTGCTTCTTCAACTCAACTCAATCAACAGTTCAACATTCTGATAAAAAAACAAGTTCAATTTTACACCTCGTACACAATGGCCCCAATTCTGTTGTCAGCAAACTAACTAGTCAAACTAGCCTAAAATTTTCTAATTTAGTTAGGAAAAACTAAAACGCTATTCGGTTGGCACGTCCAACTAAATTTAGGACACCTTTAAACATGTTATTTGGGATTTCTAAATTGAGTTCACAGACAACATTTGTCATTTCATGTATTTTGGCACTACTCGACGCTAGATGGCGCTCTATCTACACTATTTTTACGGCTTTTTTTATCTATGGTAGGTGGTGCTTGTGTTTGTTTTGAATGTTTGAGATTATTACGTTACGTTTTTCGGGAGCTACACTAGATTTTTCTAGAGAATCTAGATAAATCAGAACCCACTAATGTTATAGAAACAGCATTTATTGTTGCTGGTCATTCTGATGTTGGATAACAATTTGCTGCCATTCTCCAGCAACACTGCAAATTATCATTTAAGAAAAGCTACTAATGCGCTAGGTGTTCTCCTACATCATCACCAAGATGATGTACCTACTCATGCAAACACCTAGATCTTCTCCGAATTTCTATTCCTCCCAAAGATTCACCCAAATTTCTATTGTTGTCCCTATCTGTTACAATTTATATTTAGATTAGTAAATTTGTTTTTTATTTAGATCAGTTATGATTATGACCTAATTAAATATCTTGGTACAGATATGTTATGTATGAGCCATGTTTGCCCCTCATAAGATAAGAACCTTGATTAAAAAAATATTTATGTGTGAAAGTAAGAGTTTATTATCCTCCGTTGAATTATTCTTGCTCATGGAGGAAATCTATATTGGGCTCCTCTTCCTCGACTGCACCATCTTGTTCAAAGACTATGTTTTCATCCATATCTGCAAACACAATACATTTTAAATCTTGTCTCAAATCTAATTTTGTTTGAGGTAGATATAGGTAGGTAGGTTTTTTTTACCTGTAAATCTTAATCTTAATATATTATATAAAATGCTAATGTTCGTACGTGTGTCCACGGTTTTCTCTATGATCCGCAACTTCGATCAACTTCCCGTTGGGATGGCAAATACCCCTTGGTCTCCTGGTGTGCATAAGGGAGTTTGGTCGGGGTGGGTGGAAGAGGGTGGTTGTGGGGGGCGAAAATGTGGAATAATATATATCTGTCCTTCTCTAACTATACATGTTAGAGTAGGACAGAAAACATCTGTAAAATTCTTAAAATCTCGGGAATCTCGGGAATGATCTAGAATGTTCCGGAATGTGTGCAATGCAACTGATGAAATCAATCTAGAAAGTTCTAAAGCTTTCTGGAATGATCTGGAAAGTTCCAAAAAGCCGTGCAATTATTGTAATCGATCTAGAATATTTCAGTAAGCTTCTGGAATGATTTAGAAAGTTCCAAAATGTGTGCAATCGATGAAATTGATCCGAAATGGTCTAGAAAATTCTAAAAATTTCTGAAATGATCTAGAAAATTCTAAAATGGTTGCAATTGTTGTAATCAAACTAGAATGTTGTAGAAAGTTTCTGAAATTATCTAGAAAATTCTAAAAATTTCTGAAATGATCTAGAAACTTCCAAAATGCCTACAACTTGAAGATCATTCAAAGTTCGAGTGAACAGTAATTAAACAAATTCAAGTAATTCCGAGAAACAAAAACGACCGAACTATTTGAATATTCTAGAGTGTTTTGGTACTAGAAATTTCTATATTTGACGATATATAAGTACTTGACTTTTCGTCAGTACATGCGATGTATTTTAACCCGAGCAACGCCGGGTTTCGCTGCTAGTTTAGTATATTTAGTAAGATAATAGTTTATAGGTTTTGTGCTGCGTTGGATAGTTTGCAATATTGTGCCCTGTTAATGTTTCTACTATCTTTTGCTGAATAACTTCATCATGTCGAAAACTACAACGAAAAGTCCTAGACAGGTAAGTTCCACGCATTTTAAATGCAATGTATTTTAATGTGTTATTTCAGTAATGTTAAGAGCTGATTTCACCATGCTCTGTTAGTTACCAATCAAGGATTAACAGGCCGTTAAATCTAACCTTAGATGTCAAACGCGTACATTTTGACATATTTAACGGCCTTTTAATCCTTTTTAAATCTAACAGAGCATGGTGAAATCAGCTCTTAACGTGGTTAATTGTCAAGCAATTATTAAAGGGCACTCAATTTAAGTATTTACGTCACTAATATTCAAAATGTGAATGCTTGTTCCCATTCATCTCTGTAACGGCTAAACGTATTTGGATGAAACTTTTGTATTTAATTTAGTTTAAATATAGGAATAATTCTTATAATAAAGTTTCATATCTGGATATGTCATAATTTTCCTGCCCTTAGCCCACTTCATGTTGGGTCGGCACAACAGGTTTTTTTCCCTCCACTTACCTCTATCAGCTGTCATCTCAGCAGTCACTCCTTTCTTACTCATATCTGGATAGGTACCACGATAAAAACGTTTGTGACTTTGTTAAGGGGCTGACAACTATCAAACAACTTCTAGCTCGCACGTTTCGACATGTTGAAAGATATAAAATCACTCATTTTCGAAAAATCGCAATCAACCATTTTGTGTGCATTCACATTGCACACAGTTTAGTAAAAATTTCATTTTGATCGATACATGTTTTCCTACTCAAAAGTTTGCTTTAAAAATATTAGCGAACGCGGTAGCGGGCAATAGGGCGCGTTCTCACTCACTTAGGGAGAAGAGAGTGCACATGTATGAAAGAAGTAGACGCGAGATTCTAACTAAGTTTATCCTAAAATGTTCAAAAAATGTATATCCACCCATGCGAAGCTGGGACAGGCCGCTAGTTCTTCCATAAACATATTATACATAGAGTGACATATAGTGCAGCAGGAGATTATAATTTTGGCTGCCTTTTCTGGCTCATAATGCAGACAACGATGGTTATGCAGACATCTGAATTAGTCTTTCAGCCGGCCAATTGTCATCTCCACTATGTTCCTTGTTCTTATGTGGTATATCTCTTTCTATTGTAAAATAAATTGCCAGGAGCAGTAGGATGAGAAATTGGCGGTTTGACCACATGTGTTCCATCTACAGCACCTAGGGTGTGTGGCATGCCATAAAGCTCTATGATCCTGAAAACAAAGATTTTGTTAAATGCATAAGAGAGAGGCAGATGATGCTAGGCAGAACAGGCACTTTTACTGGGGGTGTAGTAGGAAACTTCACATATTTAGGTGCAAGTTTTGCAACTATTTCTTCAGCCACAATTGTTAAGCACCCGGAGGCAGTAGGCTGGCTTAGCCCTAAAAAACTATCTTGCGCGGTTGATGATTGATAGCTGCCATGACCGAAAAATGTAAGGCTCGCTAAAACCTGATACCTAGTAATGAAAAGGAGGAGGAGTTAGGTATCTTACAACAAATAAAAACCTAGAAATAGGTACATCTTTTCATCTAATAATAAGTAAGTACATGGAACCCACCTTTATTGTTCTAGGGATAGATCCTTCCTCAAGACGAGAGCCATCCAGGGTTTCAATTAGAAACCTTGCGCCTGTTTTGGGCAATCTAAATATTTTCCTCAGGTTAGTTCAAAAGGATTCGAAGCATCCCTCAGTCTCTGTAAACGGATTCTTTCGCGATAGTTCCTGAAAATAAAGTGATTTGCTTTATAAAAACTAGGTGCCTAGCAGTTTTATAGAATATGTAAAGAATAAGAAAAAACCCATCAGATCAGGTGGTAGGTACCTAAGTACCAATAACAAACCCTGCCGAGGCTTCTTTATGTGCAGCCACTACAGGTTCCATGATTTTTCAACGTTTGTTTGCGTATTTTCATCACAAATTCACAACACAAAACCTTAGTCAGCACCTAAAAGTGTGTTGACTAAATTTAGTTTGACATTTCTAAATTTAAGCGCAAATCACCTAAAATGTTGTACAACAGAATAGCAAAATGACAGTTTTACGTGTTTTTTTACTAAATTGAGTAACTTTCCTAATTTTAGAGCTGTCACTCTAAATTTAAGTTTACGATGGCACCAAGAGAATAGGAATGTTAACTAAACTATTTTTTAAGAAATTTTATGTCGGTTTTAGCTAAATTTTAGGATTTGGTGACAACAGAATTGGGGCCAATGGCAAACTTTTTACATAACCTTTTATCTTCGATTATAAAAATACGACCCGCTCTAATAAATAAACTAATTTAATAAAAAAAACACTGAAAACCATTACCTCTCACTCTACATTATGGTTAAAACTTGTGTGCGAGTGAGACAAAATGATAAGCAGCGCCATTTTGGATTTATTACATTTTTTGGAATTATACATTAGCATTACTTCTTAATCAATAAAGATGTCGGTATTATTGATAACTTGGACGAATATTGTTTTCAATAATCCAAGATTGTTAAGTATTCAAAAAGGATTCATCTTAATGTGTTATTATCTGTGCCAGTTCAATCAATCGATTGAATCGGAACGCAACAATATTTCCCGCCAACTTGTTTCTTTTTTCAGAAATGTTCCTTAATTAAATCTATGAACCAATGTGCACGATTTTTGATTTAAGATTATGTACATCGAGTCTTTGGGTTATCCAATAAATAATGACCGTGAGATAACTTGACACTTGGTTTTTGCCTTTAAAAGTCACTCTTTGGACTAATATTATCCGCTAGGTTAATGTCAGTAATCGCCGGAACAAATTATAGGTGAATTCAGTTGGTTTTTTCAAATTGGTTTCGCCACCAATCTGAGATGTAAGTATTTGAACATCAAAAATGGTAATATACTACTTAATGCAATGACAATGTTAAAAATGCTTAGCGACATTTATAGAACTATAACGATATGAACCAATACATTGAACAGTCGCACACTAAGATACCTTGTGTGGTAAGTTTTAGAAACTAAATATACCAAATCATACATCATTTTTAAACATGCTTTTATACTAATCTATGAAATAAATGCATTTTACTTCTTGCAATCAATTCAAAATTGATGTATCTACAAAGCAAACATTTTAGGTTTCCAAAAGTCAATGAACTTATTCCATGATGCATGATACATTATTAGCCATGTTTCAAAATATTTAATCAACAGGTAGACAAAGCCAGAGAAATATTAAAGTATAGGGCTCTTTGTGTATGGCTCGTCAGAGGAAGTACTACCACTATGCCTATAACTACTTGTGAGCAGTGTTGCTGTGTTGAAGTTAGTTGGTTTGAAGGGTATGCAATTACAATCATATGAGCCTTAAAATCTGTTTGCGTTGAGTAGTTAGATGCAGGGTTGCAGTACATTGCCATCTCTTTTCTTTGCCATGAATGCTCTTATTCTCATGACACTATCGGCCGGTTTCTGAAAGCCCGATTAAAACTAATCGCATGTCAAGTCACTTGCTATCTCTATCTAATTCGATGTAATAGCTGGAATGGCGAGTGACTTGACATCTGATTAGTTTTGATTGGGCTTTCAGAAACCGGCCGTATATCCAAGTTTATGTAACTAGCATCAAACGGACATTGGCAAAATTGTGACTACAGCCACAGTAGCCAAAAATGTAGATGAAAGGTGGCGCGGATAAAAAAGGCTAAGAGCTGATTTCACCATGCTCTGTTAGTTACTAATCAAGGATTAACAGGCCCCTAAATCCAACCTTATTAGATGTCAAACGCGAACATTTTGACATATTTAACGGCCCTTTAATCCTTTGTTAATCTAACAGAGCATGGTGAAATCAGGCCTTAAGTAATTACAGGCACATCAAGCTTAACATCTGCTTGCAACAAGCTTTAAGTTGATGGACGTAGGGCAGTGCATCGTAGGCCACGTTCTCATCGAGCATAACTTGAGAGGAAATTATTTGCCAATTACCCATCTGCTTGTACAATCAGCAAAAAGTATAAAAAAAAATGTATTTGGGTGTATTTAAAAATCTAGTTAAATTATATGCTAGCTTATAGCACAGTTAAAAGTCCAATAGGTTAGAGTGAGCCCGACTTGCCAATAGGTCAAAGTGAGTATCAGGTCAAAGTGAGTCCCACAGTCTTCCGTCACTTGCATCATCACTAGTGATCACTTGGCGACGCCGACGAGCGCTGGCCGCACGCAGCGCTCGCGCAGCTTGTAGCCGGTCTTACTGACGGCCACTACCGTGCCGGACTCGGCACCTTCCACCTCCTGCAATAACATTTGTAGAAATCAGTCAAAGTCAAAACATATTTGATTTTATCACTTTGAAAAGTCTTAATCTAGGTGCCAGTTCCACGCGACCAAGCATAGACGTTTAGAAGAGCAAACATGTATATTCTATTCTAACATAATGATACTATATAGTACCTACGTTTAAGAGTAGTAGAGCTCTTTGTGTGTGGCTGGTCCGGGTGCGTACTACCAACACGCCTTTTTCTGCCGCCAAGCAGCAACGCTGTGTTTCCGTTTGAAGAGTGTGGTTGCCGGTGTAATTACAGGCACATGAGGCTTAACATCTGTATGCCTCAAGTTGATGGACACAGGGCAATGCATCGTAGCGCACGTTCCTATTGAGCGCGACTTACGAGGCAATGCTTTGTTATAGGTGATGGTTACCACTTAACATCAGGTGGGCCATCTTCTTGTTCCATCAGCCAGTTGTATAAAAAAACGTATATAGATTTTAATAAATGAATTCATTATTATTTATCAAACCTGCGGATGTCTAGCGTGAAAAATGGCACTCTCTGTGCTGTTCAACGCCAAACAAATAGTAGATTGTTTACCAAGGGAGCAAACAACTATTTTTATGGCGAGAGTGTTTTTTGAATCCAGAGCGGAGCGAAGGATTCTAGAGTAGAATCCTAAGCGTAGCGAGGGATTCAAAGTACTTCACTCGAGCTTAAAATAGTGTTGCTCCCGAGGTGGACACTCTACTTTTTATCACCCTCTATAAGAAAATAACTTAGTGCAACTTATGAATAATCATAATCATAGTCACAAAGTCACAAAGTCACAAAGTCACAAAGTCACATAGTCACGGAGTCACGGAGTCACATAGTCACATAGTCACATAGTCACATAGTCACATTGTCACATAGTCTCATAGTCATAATCATGTATTTATTGTAATTTTATTTATTTTCATAAATTAAGTAAAATCTGAATTTGAGTAAACAATTATGAACAAAGGTGGAATGCGCGTTTCACGTGTTTTTGTTTATTTTTATTTAGTTCAGGCGCTTTTTTTTAATTATAAAGCCTGCTTGTTCATACAGTGTTCGTGATCTCTTTGGTGATTGGAACTTTTACTCAATAAGCACATTCCAAATTCAAATCGTAAAGTACTTTACCGCCCTTGGGATCAAAGTGCTATTTTGCTACCTGTTTTCGAAGAGCAAACTATAAATTTTCGAATTGATGTGATAAAAATTTAATTAATAAATACTTAGTTGTACCAACATACATACCTGTTGAAATAATGCTTCGTGTAAGTTCGGGTCGAATTTCTCGCGAAGTGGCGATACGGCGACCAAGCCGTGTCGGTTGAAAACCTGCAATACATATCAAACTATTAAAGTTAGGATACCTACAATAATATTTTACAAAGAAAATTACAATTACAAGTTTTAAAAAATACAAATACAGAAAGCCTACTATACATAGTATTGAAGATTATTTATACAGTGACAAATTTGATATCTGACATTTTCATTTCGTATTTATTATTATTTTTAAAAGTGTATAGTAGTATTAACTCTTTCACATTTTATTTTTTACCTTAGTATACTGATTTATCTGTTTTAATTTACTTCATAAAAGTTGCATACTGTAAAGCTGAATATGGCTGATCTATATAAATTTAAATTGGCATGATTTTACTTGTACCCATTTTCGCAATAAATGAATTATGAACGAATACAAGTACATATTTACAAAATGTACAAAATACATATGAAACAGTTGAGCTATCTGCAGACCGTTGCAAACGATCTAGAGATAATATTCGACATAATATACTTATATAATGTCAACTATTAGAGTAAATTAAATTTGAATTGTCTGTTTCACGGAAAAATCACTTGCAAGTATTCCTTCAAAGTGATCCTTGTGATTTTATTGAATAAATACCTTTTGACTTTGACTATGACTTTAAGGGCCGTATGCAGGAACAATACTTGAGTCTGAGTCGAGCCTCAAGCATAGACATAAGCAGAGCTTTGATTCTAGAACGCTGCTTGAGGCTGGATTCTTTGATTGGAGTTCACGTGAGTTTTGCATATTCTGAAACGTCGCTCAGACCGAATCGTTGCTTGAGCAGATAAACTATCTGTCACTTTTCAAAGAAAAACGAGAACTATGCTCAAGCAGGGTCACGACCACGCTTGAGCATGATTTCGCCTTGCTTGTTGCTTGGATGTGATTAAACAATGGATATTTTTGTAGATTTGAACATATTTGAAAATGTTAATATTAGACCGATCGGCTTTCCGTTACGATATTTGCGAGATGCCAGTGACCCATTTGATATAAATACAGTTGATTTTAAAAAAAGATATAGTTTTTCGCATGATGTAGTAAAAAAAAAAATTGCCTTTATTCGAACAAACCACAACAAAAACGGAAAATGGCTTTTTTATCTATTCCATACTAGCATCCGCCCGCGGTTACGCTCGCATGGTACCTAATAGGTACTTACCTAAAACAGGTCACGATCTATGTGCATGCCAAGTTTCATCCAAATCCGTTCAGCCCTTACGAAGAAGTAGGAACTATAGGTACCTACACTCATTCACAAACTTTCGCATTTATAAATTACTAGCGGCCTGTCCCAGCTTCGCATGGGTGGTCATAAATTTTTTGAACATTTTAGGATAAACTTAGACCGTGGGTTCGAGCCTCGCATCTACTTATTTCATACATTTGCACGCGCTTCTCCTTGAGTGAGTGAAATCGCACCCCGCGCGTGAACCGTGGACCCGTAAACATTTTTAATTTCGTCATATCTTTTGAATGGAATGTCCGATTTGAAAAATTTAAGAAGTAATCTATAGGTATTGAAACCGTCTTAATTATGAAATGATTTATTTGGATAAGGATTAATACCAAGGTACAAATAAAGACCCTTTTCTAGCGGAGGCATTTCAATTAATTTTTTATAATAAAAGAACACTTATTGTGACATAACTATAATAGTTAGACATATGCTGTCGCGACATTTTTTGTAGATGATAACGTGTTCTACAAAATCGTAGTACATTATTTTGTTCTATCTTCAATAGTTTTCGCAGCGCACGCGATGTAAGGTTTTTTGTTTTCCACCTTGGGTTACATTATTGAAGTTTTAGTAAGGATCCCTGATTTTTTTGAAAATATAATATAGCCTATGTTACTCAGGGATAATGTAGCATTCTAATGGTGAAAGAATTTTTGAAATCGGACCAGTAGTTTTTGAGCCTATTCGTTACATACAAAAATACAAAAATACAAAGTTTACCTCTTTATAATATTAGTGTAGATGTAGATTAGTAGGTAAGTAGGTAGTATCAAAGGTACCATAAAAATGGTCAGAAATCAGAATCCACATTCTTTTTTTTCGTGTTACAGGCGGAGTCATTGTTCTATTTATTTAATTTCAAATTTATTGATACAAAAAACTAATAAGTACCTATACCTACCTACCATTAATTATTTTACGAAAGATGCAAAAATTGTCATATGTTTGGCGCGAAGATGGTTCATGATGGTTGGCTTGATGAATGGTTAGGATAGGCGGGAATCGTTTTTTTTTTATTCGCCCTTCATGGGGCAGGCTAAAGTCAATAGCGGTTTTCTACTTCTATACCATGACACCCATGAAATGAAAGTAAACACGTTCCGTTGCACGTAATTTATTTTAAACTCACCTTTACTGCAATATCTTATTTATTAAAAGTTTTGCGTAAAACGGACCTATTTTCGCAGTGAACGAAAAAATAAATGAAATTGTAAACAAGAACCGACTCGATCCATAGACATACTGCAAATTCCAACTGAGTT
Organism: Chloroclysta siterata; assembly: GCA_932294275.1. NCBI lineage: Eukaryota > Metazoa > Arthropoda > Insecta > Lepidoptera > Geometridae > Chloroclysta > Chloroclysta siterata. The sequence goes on along the minus strand of OW028595.1, from coordinate 410,265 downwards.
GAGATTTGAGTCTAGATTCAGCTGAGTGATGTTTGAGGGCTGTTCTGGAATAAACACAATACCCAAGCAGCGATTCGATGCATAAATAGAGATCACCTGAACTCTACTCAGGCGGTGCTTGAGTATTATTTCTGAATACGAGCCTAAGACTCGGTAGGCCTCGGTACCCCACGGACCTAGAGACTAATTAGTAGTGAGGTATTAGGTTACCTGGTTGAGTTGTGCGCGGGTGAGCTTGACTCCGTCTGCGAGCGCTCTGAGCGCGGCGCCGCCCGCCTCCGCGCCCTCCGGTGCCGACTCCGCCGCCGCGCCCAGTGTGTCCGCCACCTGCACAACATTATAGGCACATAAATAATAGTAAAAAGTAACCCCGAACTTTTTCTTCTTCTGTCGAGTCACTAGTTTCTTTCGAGTCGCAGTGTGGTGAACAGATTTTAAAAGCGTCTCAAAAAGGCGTTTTTCAGTTTAATTATTATTGGCCAAGTTTCTGCTTAATTGGCCTATTTGTTACAGAAATCCATTGAACAGATCTTGACTCCATCATCCAATCAGCTCGTTATTATAATTTTCGTTCACATAGATAATGTTTCGGAACCCTTCGTGCGCGAGTCCGACTCGCACTTGGCCGGTTTTTTAGTCATCACCTTCTTGCCCTTATCCCACTTCATGTTTTGAGTTTTTACCGCGCTCTCTCGCCGCACTCAATGCCAATCCAGAAACTGATTTGTTTGCGGACGGATGGATGAAGATCCTTACGGATTGCCTAAGGTTCTGTGAGTGAGACTTATGACCAAATTTTCTTTTTCTTTTCCTGCTGTGATTATTTTATGCCTGTAATGTAATTCTTTTGACATTTTATTTCCGTATCTATATTGTTAATTTTGTATGTTCCATAATTGTTTCTTAAATTTCTATGCCTTCTTGTGTTTGTCATATTGATATTTAATTGATGTAATTGGTGTGCAACCGTTTTAATTAAATGTGTGTGAATAAATAAATAAATAAATAAATGTTTAAGCATTTCAATTTTGTACTATTCATTTTCCTTCCATGAGCTCTCCGACGTCTCGAGATGCTCTCTATCTAATTTGCCTCTCTATATAAAATGTTTTTGTTGGAATTATGACTTACGTCTAGAAGGTCTTTGCAGAAGCTCTGTATGGCGAAAGATTTGGCGTCTTCCACCTGCTTCATCATCCGACGTCGTACATTCTCGCCGTCCGCCAGAGCGCGCTTGTACTTATCCTGAAACATAATGTAGAGTATATTTTATAATACCCCGTTTACAATCGACTCATGTCCGTAGAAATGTGCAGAGACATGAGCAGGGACTTGGGCAATGCGAGAATGTAAACAGACCACTTCCATGGCCACTCGCGTTGCCACAACTATGAACTATGAACTATAATTCAACAAACAACAATATTACATTTTGATTTCTACCCAATCAATCCGAGTCATCTACACCTTGACTCTACCAGATTCTACCATCTTGGTTTAGGAGGTGCAGGTAAGAGCCAAACTTGGCGTTCTTTCCTCTAGCTTCAACTTCAGAAACTCCGTGTCTGAGTCTCTGGGTGAAGCCCTAAGTTTGGCTTGCTTAAGCCTCTCAGTGGCGTTATGCTGCCAAATACTTGGGTACGGTGGTTCCTACACTCTTTAACCCCTTGTGTACAGTCACAGATCTGTTCAGAACACAACAAAGATAACATTATTAGGTAAATGTTAAAACGCTCACCTCATAGTCCTTCACTTGAGTTTTGAGTGTGTTCAGCTCACTGGTTAGTGAGTCAATTTGCTTGTGGCACTCTTCAATTGAGGCAGGCTTTTCCACCTCAGACTCTACTTGCTTTTCCTCTGTACTATAGCCCCGAGTTGAACTCCTAGAGATAGAAAAAAACAGAAAACTAAGTCAGTAATAAATTATAGATAAGAAGCATGATGCAATATTGATTATACATATAGTTATAAATACTAGTAATATATATATAGTACATGTATTTATTGTGATGAAAAGTCAAAGTGGAGTCTTTTTATTGATTTTGCAATCATTTCACATACTTTTCACCCGGTACTTTCAAGTCACGTAAAACTTTCAATTTTGCTTACTTTTTAATGGACAATACACTGAAGTACACAATTTACATGGTTATGCAATGAGTTCTTGAGCTCAGAATAATGGTTTTCAGGCAATTTTCAGCGTAAAATAGAAGTAAAAAAAGCGTTGAGGTTACATCGAGAGTTGCGCAACTAACCTGCACATATTAGAGCGAAGAGTCCTGAAAGATGAATCGGTAACGTATCTTACTAATCGTCCCACTGAATACACTTTCAGGGACGTCATTGTTGCTTTATTTGCAGAATTGTATCCTAATTTCTAAAATATTGCCACAAAATTGAGGTTAGGTCCATCCGAATTACTTCCTCTATGAGTATGTCAATGAAACATCAATGTCAAACAAAATGTTACGTCACGTCAGGATTTGTGCAAAAAAAGTAGGTAATGTAGAGTTGTACCCAGTTACTAGTTGTAGTTACTTTATCTCTCCTTACTCAATAAACTTTTATCGATATTGCGAACAACGATACAACGAAAATGCGGTCAAGCTGCGTTTATTTCGTCCAAAGCTTGGAGGAAATATCAAAAATACATTCCAAGGCACTTTCGTAACTAATAGTTTTTTTGCTAGTCTACTAGACTGGTAGAATAAAATAAATCCAGGTACAAATGTCGCCGACATAATTATTTAGGATCAGAAATAAAAAACAATTTCTTTTCAGTTCATTTAATTATGTTCAACCTTAGATTATTAAACTAAAAATAATGTTGCAAGAGCTTTAAATAGCAGTCTTGTTTACAACAAATCTTAATTAATATTTACAACAACATTATCTTACATGAGAATAATATTTTTATGCTCATTAAAACTATATGCGAATTCGGCGCATTTACGATACAATCCAACCACAAGTTAGTATTCTTGTTTTTTTTCTATTTGGTGGTTTGAATAAACAAGGTTTCTTTCATTCTTTTTTTAAAAATCGCCAGGGTCGGTTCCTCAATTAAATAACTTTTTAGAACAAGCAATATTATTAAAATAAGTCGTTGCTTGTTGCATTAACAAATCTCACCACTATCACAGGGTATAGGATGGTTAGCCTGATGACGTGTAGCCGACTGTGCATCGATTTTTCGACAGTTCTAGAACACTATACCGGGCATGTTATCCTAGTGTGCAGTTCTAAAACATTCTATCCTGGTGGGTTGTTCTAGAACACTCTACCCTAGCACACAGTTCTAGAACACTGGATCCCGGGCACGTAGTTCCAGAACCCTTCATCCCGGGCTTGTTGTTCTAGTGTGCAGTCCTAGAACACTCGGTCCTGGTAGGTGGAGTCCTGCTGCGCCGGCTTGGGCTGCGCGCCGGGCGCGTGGTGGTGATGCCTCAGGTGCGCAGGCCTGCGCGGAGGCGCGAGGTACTCGAACATGCTCTGCGTGTGCTGCGCGAGCATGTTGGCGAGCTCGCACGGCATCGGGTCCGTCCAGAAGAAGTCGTGGTTCAGCGCTGTGTCGGCGTCGTATCTGAAGATAAGTGTCCGTTAATATTGGGTTCCCCAAACTTAGAACTAGATGGCGCCACTCCATAGCGCGCTATGGAGTAGCATACGTTTCTAGATCGCGCTATCGTTGCGTTTTGTTATTTGTCACCTCAAGTTAATGAATGCAATTTAAGTAAATGTAAGAAATCTGAAATTTCGAATATGGCAGCCAAAATTCGAAAAAATAAGTTTACAAAAATCAGAATATATGTACAGCGCTGCTTCTCGGCAGAAATAGGCAGTTGGTATTGGTAGTACTTCACCGGATGATCCACACACAAAAAGCTCTACTACTCTTAATTTTATTTCAAACAGAGACTAGGCTCACTAAAGTAAGCAAATCGTTTGCAGGACAATGTGTACGCTTCTTTAACAAAGTCCCAAGCGAGATTCACCAGTTGTCGATTAGCTAATTCAAAAACATAATAAAAAGAAAACTTTAAAGCTTACTATAAACTCTATGAACTCTATAAACTCTATGCTCCAACTCATTAAAACACTAAACAATTAAGTAGGTACCATAATAAAATTGTAATAAGGATCATACATAAAAACGCTAGGAACCAAGCCATAAGTTTCTTGCCCGTTCTTCTAGGCGTTGGTCGCGAGGAACTGGCGATAGATTCACCTAGTATATAAGACGTTTCAAAGTGATCCTTGTGATTGTACTGAATAAAGACCGTTTTGATTTTGATTTTGATTTTGAGATACAGTAAAATTTTTTTGATTGCCTCACCTTTTAGCGGGGTCTAACTGAAGCAGCTTATCCAAGAGATCACAACCATAGGGATCCTTCACATAAGGTTTGAGTCGCTCCTGAAACAAATATCACCAACTTTTAGAAATTGTGTAAATCTGGTACTAGATAAGCGTTTTTTTCTCATACACTTTTTAGTTCAACCACTGTTGAGTTGTATGTTTGTACAACATACAACAAACATTACTAACATTTACCTACCTAATTTAATAACTTTTCCAACATACATTTCTATTGTTAATTGTTTCACAGTTCAATTACCTTGACTTTCCGCTTCTGTCCTTTGGGCAGTTCCATCTTATTGTACAGATCCAAGTTCTCGACTCCAGGCCACACATCCGGAGTGCATGAGCCGCACAGCTGGGAGATCAGGATTAGCTGCTGCTGCTCTGTTGGACCCTGATGAATTATATTTAATCACAGGTTTTAGATGGAATAGGGAAATTCTTCCACTTCTTCTCGTCACAGATTCTGCAGAGCCTCAAGACTAAAGTCTTCAAGAACAAAACAAAAACAAATTCACTTCTTTTAAGACGGGTAGTATGAGGTCGAAGTATTACATTTTGCACATACTTTTGCAATAGCTAGTATTCCATACATAACAGGTTGCAATCCCAGCACCGCTGCTAGAGTACCAACTGTTTTTCATACAATAAGTACCTGCATAATAGGTGAACGAGTCCACATCTCGGCCATGATGCAGCCAGCTCCCCACATGTCCACGGGTGGCCCGTAGTTGCGATCACCTGGACACAGACATTCCGTTATTTTAAGAAACAATAACATCAGAGGTTGTCTTCACCGGCATAAGCCAGCTGCTAGCTTTCCTGGAGGGACTGAACTGGTAACAACCACCAGTCCCTCTAAAAGGGGCCACCTGTAGCCTAGTTGCAGAAACCAATCTGCATACCAAGTACAAATGTATCAAACTACCTATAATACCAAGTACAAATGTATCTCTCTCTCTTGTTGTGTCACTAGTTTCTTTCAAACAGTGAAAGGATTTTAAGTGCAACACAAATGTACCAAATTACCTATATTAGTAATGGGACATAATAAGTATAACATCAGTTAACTGGTTCCTATAGTACAAGCTCTGGTTAGATAATGCCACCTAAATCACTCACCTAACAAAAGTTCGGGTGGCCGGTACCACAGAGTCACCACTCTATTAGTATATTTGTTAACTTGTCCAGCTTTAGCCACACTGAATGCCCTTGCAAGACCAAAATCGGCCAATTTCAGTATCCCATTCTTAGTTATAAGTACATTCGCCGCCTTCATGTCTCGGTGCAAGATTTTGTTACTGTGTATGTAGTATAAGCCATTGAGCAATTGCTGCATAACCTTTTTGATCTCTCCCAAGCTGAATTTGACATTAACATTGGACAACAGACCGGCTAAATCATGTTCGCAGAAGTCGAAAACCAAGTAAAACGTGGACCGATATTTGTTGTGTAATGTCGCCTTAGTTCTGCAGATTTCGATCAGGTTTACGACGTTCTCGTGTTTTAGAAGTTGTAAGATCTTTATTTCTCGCAGTGCAGTGATGGGAAAGCCTTCTTTCTCGTTGTCCATGAGCACTTTCTTCATGGCAACAAACTTTTTGCTGCTATTTCTTGCCCGTGCTTTAAACACTTCGCCGAAGGTTCCCTGACCGATTTTAGCAACTTTCTCGTATTTGGAAGACTCATCGCAGAAGGGGAAGTCGAATTCTTCGATGTATTTTTCCTTTTCCTTCATGCTGAGGATGGTAGAGCTTGTGCTCATGACAGGTTGCGTGGGCTCGCGAGGAGCACTCACGCTTTGCATTTTAGCAGCAATTTTGGTGGTTTATATAAACTTCTAGGTGAAAAACATAAAGTTATCCGCTTATTAGCGAATTTCGAATGAATTGGGTTAATAAAATTTGTGAAAACCATGAGTTTTAGACTTTTCTGATACACCAAATTAAAGAAAACCAAAAAACAACAAAAAATTGGATCAGTCAGATGGATAGATGACGTGACGTGACGTACGTCATAAATAAGTGACGTTTAGTTTTCTATAGACTAAAAAAGATTGCTAGTGCTTGCTGCAAATAATCGACTAAAATGAGGATTATACCAGTTTTGTAAACGAAAACAGAATTATTTTACGTTCCATTTTAAGTACAAAATCGACAACTTATAAGGTGTCTACGCTAAACTGTCAAATAAGAACGGCACGGAACGTAAAATTTTACCTACCTACCTGTCATCGGCGGGACGGGACGTATATTCTGAATTGTTTTTCTGTGAATATATCTGGAAATCGTCAAATCTAGGGCAAATACGTGTGAGTAAACCTGGTCGCTTTTATTACGTACATATTAACAATCGCTGGATAATAACCCGATAAGTAGAAACTGTGTATTTAAGAAACCTTGCAGTTTTTATTGATCCAATTTTGTAGAAGTAGGGCACGAAATTTCACCCCGTATTTGGGTTTGTAATACGCGATAACGGGGATATCGTCTTCATTCCTGATAGTACGACGCGACGCTGCACTCCAGATCAAAACACCGGTAGATAGTCCGTCGTACGCCCCTTTTTCGTTCTGCATTGTAAGTTATATGTCCCCTTCTCTCCTTTATTATGATTTTGACCGATCTTTGTCTTGTAGTGCGACTAGCCAGTTGCAAAAGGGTGCGGTTTCGAATCCTGAGTCGAGACAAGTTAATTTCACGGTCCTAAAAACTATCCTAAATTAACCACCTCGCCACTCGGATTTCTTAAGCTAGTAGGTATTCAAAAATCCTAGCTTGTAAACAGAAAAAAAATGGGAAAATAGTACCTTTGTGGTAGAAACTGTGTGTGATTGTTCAGTACTTTATTCTATATTTTTCATACTACTTACTGATGGAACAATCAGATGATGATAAGTGGTGACTAGCATTCCCTTGTGGGTCACACACAATATGAACATGCCCTATCCTTCACTGCCCTGAATCCATCAACTTAAAGCATATAGGATAGAATATAATAGAATAATCTTTATTTTATCTCTTAAGAGCTTTTTTTTTATACAACTAGCTGATGGAACAAGCAGATGGCCCACCTGATGTTAAGTGGTACCTAACCATCACATATAACAAAGAATTGCCTCGCAAGTCACACTCGATAAGAACATGCCCTGCATCCATTAACTTGAGGCAGATGTTAAGCCTCATGTGCCTGTAATTACACCGGCAACCTCTCTTCGAACCAAAACATAGCAAAGCTGCTTGGCGGCGTGGCGGTAGTACTTCCCCGGACGAGCCACACACAAAGAGCTCTACTACTCTTATGGCGCGTTTACATTTAGCCATTTGCGCTGCAATTCGTGTGGACGGAAATGTTGCCGTCCCATTCTCGCATTGCCCACCAAGTCCCTGCGCCTGTCTCTACATGTCTCTTCACATTTTCATGGACATGAGCTGAGTGTAAACAATGCATTAAACTAAATATACAAAGGAGCTATAATAGATGTTAAGTATCATATGTCTCTAATTTTCTAGCAAATAAAGTATAGAATCTTTCAGTACAATGGCAAGCGAGAGCAGTTCAGCAATGCTGGACCTGAACGATGCAGACACCGAGGACACGGAGGCTCCGAGTGTCATCGACGACGCCAGAGAAGGGGCTCCTCTGATGATGGAGCCTGGATATGATATTGCTGTGAAGGTAAGGAGTTCTCTCTATTCATTTATTGTGATTTTTAAGATGTTTCAACGTGATCCTTGTGGACCAATTGTTAAATACCTTTTCAGTTTACACCAGGTGGGCTAGAGCTGTCACTTATATGTATAAATTAATATTTGTTAACTATCCACAATTACCTGATATATTACCTACTGACTCATATTTTTTTTAAATATGTAGGTACTTTTAATAGCACCCAGCGCCAACCTATACTTTTACCCTATTTTATAAATACTAACTTAGCAAATAAATTAGCCTGTAAGTTAGTTTACTGACAAAATATGGACTACAATTGTCTGAATTAATAAATAAATTAAATTAAATATACTCGATAGATATATTTGAAAGTTATTTTATTTAGTTCTTAGTATTTCTATTATATTATATTAGTAGTATTTCTATTATATTATATTATTTCTTCTTGTATCACAAAATAAACATTTCTTTATTTGATTTGATTAATTCAGGTAGATGCGCCCATGAAGCAGCTATCGACTCTAGAGACGTTTGTGACGTATCGCGTGCGCTGCGTCTGCGCCAGGTTCCCCACGCCGCCCGCCGTCAGACGGAGATACAACCATTTTAAGGTACATTCTTATTAGTTCAAATTCTTAGCCTTTGTTGTCCCACTGCTGGGCAAAACCCTCCCCAAAGGACTTCCAATTCTCCCTCCTCCGTTACCGATTTCTCATTTCTCGATGCATTGAGCCAGCATAGTTTTAACTATGGTCCGCCATTCATGTCTGTCTTTGGCTTTGTGAAGAGCAACATGATGTTAATGAAATATGTAATTTTGTGTATTTCTAAAATCAAAATCAAAATCAAAACAGTCTTTATTCAGTACAATCACAAGGATCACTTTGAAACGTCTTATATAGTAGGTGAATCTATCGCCAGTTCCTCGCGACCAAAGCCTAGAAGAACGGGCAAGAAACTAACGGCTTGGTTCCTAGCGTTTTTTTGTATGATCCTTTTTACAATTTTATTATGGTACCTACTTAATTGTATAGTGTTTTAATGAGTTGGAGCATAGATCAGTCCCAAGCTTTTTTGTCATCTATATAATCAGATATTTTATAGTAAGCTTTTGTACAAAGTTTTCTTTTTATTATGTTTTTTTAATTTGCTAATCGACAACTGGTGAATCTCGCTTGGGACTTTGTTAAAGAAGCGTACACATTGTCCTGCAAACTAGAAAATAGCTCTCATCTATGTTTGTGCACTATCGGTTTTTTTAAAACTACACAAGGGTTAAATGGAAGAGAATGCTCTCTAGCATTAGGTTCGCCCACCATCAACTTTTAAAGGTATCTGTTAAAATTAGAAAGTAATTTTCATCTGCACAAAGTAACAGTGCGTTAATTTCGCGTCACACGTCATCGGTTCCATGGTGTAACGGTTAGCACTCAGGACTCTGAATCCTGCGATCCGAGTTCAAATCTCGGTGGAACCTGACTTTTTGCACTTTGTAAACATTTGTTACCAATATTTATGTTATTAAACTTTATGTTCCAGTTACTCCACAAGCGTCTCTCGGTGTCTCAGCCGTGGCTGGCGCCTCCCGCCTTGCCACCACTACACACGGCGAGGCAACAGCTGGACCGCTACTCGGCCTCGTTCGTGGCTATCCGAACCATGGCTCTGCATGCCTTTCTAGGTAAGTCCTTTTAATATTCAAAACAGACGCAAGTCAAAACAGACACGATAAGAAGATATTTTATCGGTGGTAACCATCACCTTTAACAAAGCATTGTCTCGTAAGTCACGATATGAACGTGCAATACGATGCACTGCCCTGCGTCCGTCAACTTGAGGCATACAGATGTTGAGCCTCATGTGGCTGTAATTACACCGGCAACCACACTCTTCAAACGGAAACACAGCGTTGCTGCTTGGCGGCAGAAGGCGGCGTGGTGGTAGTACTTCCCCGGACGAGCCACACACAAAGAGCTCTACTACTCTTAAGTTGTGACTTTTGTGTTGTTAGTTTGTGGACTGGGATAACAATAGGTTACTTTTTATCGCGAAAAATTACCGGGAACGGGGTAAAAACCACTATAGATGATGGTTACCACTTAACATCAGTTGGGCCATCTGCTTGTTCCATCAAGTTGTATAAAAAAAAGCTATGTATATTTTAAGTTTCATGCAAGTCAGTGCAGTCGTTACGAAGATGAGTGGGAACACAGTAATGGATTGGGTTACCCCAATATTTCACGAAATAGTTATAACTACCGTGCCTGGGGATCAGTCGTGAAGATGTTTCTATTGAATGAATTATTATTGTTTCAAATTTCAGATCGCATAGCCAAGCACCCGATATTCACCCACAGCGAAGATTTTAGACTATTCATAACGACACCAGATGAGGAGCTGGACAAGGTAATAAATAAATATTGGCAATCTAATATATTATAGCTGATATAATACTTTTTGCAAATACTCTCTCTCTCTTGTCGTGTCACTAGTTTCTTTCGAAACAGTGTGGTGAAAGGATTTTAAGTGCGCCTCAAGAGGCTTCTTCGAGCACTTGACACATGTAATAGAACTTTTTAGGTTCTACGACATGCCGGTTTCCTCACGATGTTTTCCTTCACCGTTTGAGAGTAAGTACTGGCATTGTGCACATACATTTTTGAACGGAAAAACTTTTTTTTTTATAAAAAAAATTGTAAATAAATACTAATAATACTTTTATAACCTTGTACTATATTGTTCTAAGTTATCATTGCACGGAAGTCGTGTTTTTCAAAAGAACAAATTTAATTGCTTTTTTGGTCATATAAATAAATGTTAATGGACATTCTACTCTGCACTATCTAGCCCCAAACTGATTTTTATCACAAACAGCTATGATTAATACTAAGGCCCGGTTTCACCATGCTCTGTTAGTTACTGATCAGGGATTAACAGGCCGTTAAATCTAACCTTAGATGTCAAACGCGTACATTTTGACATATTTAACGGCCCTTTAATCCTTTGTTAATCTAACAGAGCATGGTGAAATCAGCTCTAAGAATTAATAGTTAACAAATGTGTTAAGAATCGTGTTTCTTTACAGGTGTTCAAGAATGAGAATAATGCATTAAATCTGTGGGGCCTCAGCAGTGCCCTATACGGCAATGCAGATAACAAGCCAACCAACGGAGCCAGGTATGTTTACAGTACTCTAGCAGCGGCGATGGGCTTGCAACCTGTCAAGTATGGAATGCTACAGTCTTTCCCAAACTGGGTGACAACGCCCCTTGTGGGCGCTAGAGACCTACAGGGTAGAAGAAGCTTATTTTAACAAATTTTTTGGTAGGTTTAAACAGTATTTTAAACTTTTTTACTCTACTCCACTTTACTCCAGTGTACTCTACTCTAGTCCATTCTAGTCCACTCTAGTCCGTTCTCGTCCTTTCTAGTCCATTCTAGTCCACTCTTATTATCATTATATATAATAAGAGTAACATATCATTTTAGATAGGTTTTTATTAATTAGTCAATATGGTACATAGTCCTGTGTTTTTTGATTGACCTTTTTTTTTCAAATAACATGATCGAGTGCTGTAAATCGCGACACAGTTTTTACTACTGCGATTTTCAGTGTTCAGTCTGCTTGAGTTTGTATATTGTCTAGTGGTAAATAGTTTAAATAAATAAAATAAACTCTAGTCATTTCTAGTCCAATCTAGTCCACTCTAGTCCACCTTAGTCCACTCTAGTCAATCCTAGCCTACTCTCGTCCACTTGACTGCAGTCTACTGTACCCTATTCTACTGTACTCTATTCTGCTATTTAATGGTGTCCTTTGTTCCAGAGTGAAGGACCCCGAGTGGGCCGCGCACGTGGAGTACCTGTCCTCGCTGCAGCAGAAGCTGAGCACTCTCTGTGCGCTCTCCACGCGCCTGCATCGCGGCACGTCCGCGCTGCACGCTGAAATCATCAAGTAATGTATAATATTCATATTTCCTATTCTTTTCTATTTAGAATACGTTTTTTGTTGGTGTTTATTATATATTATAAGTATGTATTTCTCAGAGAGGTAGATATATGAGCTCTTTCTGTGTGGTTCGACCATCGGATTAAGTGAGGCGTAGGCCTGTACTAATACCTGACCGATAGCTCGATCCCCTCATCCCCGTTCTACCATCTACAAGGATCTACAGGTTACAAACCGAAATTATACTCGCCAGGTATTGTAGCTTAACATCGGAGCTTCAAGTTAATCTCTCTTGTCGTGTCACTAGTTTCTTTCGAAACAGTGTGGTGAAAGGATTTTAAGTGCGCCTCAAGAGGCTCCTTTCGAGCACTTGACACATGTTATAGAACTTTTTAGGTTCTACGACATGCCAGTTTTCCTCACGATGTTTTCCTTCACCGTTTGAGAGTACTGGCATTGGGCACATAAATTTTTGAACAGAAAAACTCATTGCTGCACGACCGGTTTCGAACCCACGACCTTAGGGTCGGAAGGCGGGGCCGCTACCACTAGACCAGCAGTGCTCTATGTTAATCGAATTTAGTGATCGTGTTCATTTTAACTTGTCCATAGCATGAAGCGCACGTGCGACGTGTGGTCGTCGCAGGCGCGCGGCGCCAGTGGCCGCGCCTGCGCCGCGCTCGCCGCCGCCTCGTGCGCCCCCTACCCCCTCACCGCCCCCCGCGCCCCCACCGCCCCCGCCCCCGCGGCCGCAGCGCCCCCCGCGCGCGGCGCCCGCCTGCGCGCCGTGCTGCCGCTACTGGTGGGCTACACGCAGGCGCAGGTCGATAAGATCAAGCAGAGGGACGCCTTGCACGGTGAGTTATCCTGGTCACGGCACCTAATTGTAAAGTCGCGGACGTAAGTATGTAGTAAGTGGGTACGAAGATAAATCGGTTGAAGTGGAAACGGGCAGGACTCTTGGCTAGGCGGGAAGACGGTAGGTGGACAAAAAGAGTGACCGAGCGGTGGCCACGCGAGTCATAGACCACGAAGCGGACCACAGGTGGTTCGATGGTATAGTTAGGACAGTGGGAGCCGAATGGGTTCAGTTGGCGCAGGACCGGAAGGAGTGGCGTGCTAAGGAGGAGGCCTATACCCAGCGGTGGGTGAATGTGGGCTGATCGGATGGATGGATTGAATTAATATAATATATAATTATAAAATGCAAATATAATTATTTATTTCAGCTGCGTACGTGGCCGGCGCTAGTACAACCGGGGAGATGCATAATAAGTAAGTTTTTATTTAGTTATCAATACCTCTTTTAGATTGAATTTAAAGGTGGTCTGGAAGAGATCGCTTTTGGCGATAAGAGCGCAAGATTAAGGCCGTCATCTTATTCACTTTCTAATTACATATAAATGCTTGGATATTTGTGGCTCAATCACAGCCACAGAACCGATTGAAGCGGTGTAATTACGATAAGATAAGATAAGGCAAAGAAAATTAATTAAATAAATATGTGGGTAATTTTACAGGTTGATCTTTCGTATGTTACTATTGGTTCGCCCCGAACTGTCGTCAGAGGTAGACGAGTAGTAGGCGGTAGTCAGAGGCAAGTCCAAACATTAGGTATAATTGGACTTTCTTTTGACTACCACCTACTAACTAAGTATGGTAACAAAATATCCCGTTTTTAATGAAAATTATTTTCATAACCATGATAGTTTCAAAAAATACATCTTTAGTCAAAGTGATACTTTCTTCCCCAGACTCCAACAAGCATCGGAAGCTCTCCGCGCTGAACTAAGCGACTGGCTCCCAAAAACACGAGCCGAAGTTAAATCCCTGCTGCTAGAGCTAGCGAACGGACAAGTGTGCCGACTGACGCAAGCTCATTCGGCCTGGGAGCACGCCCTAAAGCTGACCAACGACGCGAACGTGGCGGATCTCTTCAAAACCGTATCAAAAACGGCCGTGCAAAATCTTTCCCCTTCAAAATGCCGCTCGGACATGACCCCTACTGAGACGGAAAGGGATTTGGACGAGCTGGAGATATGCAGCGAGGATTCTGATGGAGTGTCGAAGAACTCTGCCGAGAACTGGGTGGAAGTCAATAATCTGGAACCCCTTAGTATACATGGGGTTGACCCTCTGAGTATACAAGATATTGACCCCCTTAGTTTACATCAAGACCTTGACGCTCTTAGTATTCAAAAGGTTGACCCTATCAGTATAAATCAGGGTGACCTTGACCCTCTCAGTATACAAACAGTTGACCATGACCCCCTCAGCATACATAAAGTTGACCCAGTCAGTATACATAAGGTTGACCCTGCCTGTATACAAAATATCGACCCCCTCAGTATACGTAAGACTGATCCTCTAAGTAAAGAAGAGATTGACCCCCTCAGTATACAGGGGGTCATCCAAACTCAAGAGAAGGAAGACTTTTTGAGCGAGATTCTGGACGATTCTGGTCAAGCGAAAAGCGATTCTGCGTCTTTGGAACAGAGTTCAAAGTCGGATGTAGTATCGGATCCACTGAGGGAGTTTTCGGAGATAGATTTGAGTGGTGATTAAAATGAATAAGTCTTTAGGAATCTAGTTTTAAGAGGCTGACAAGCGTCAAACAACTTTTCTTTAGTAGTAGTATAGCTCTTTGTGTGTAGCTCGTCCGGGGAAGTACTACCACCACGCCTTTTTCTGCCGCCAAGCAGCAACGCTGTGTTTGCGTTTGAAGAGTGTGGTTGCCGGTGTAATTACAGGCACATGAGGCTTAACATCTGTATGCCTAAAGTTGATGGACGCAGGGCAGTGCATCGTAATTCACGTTCTTATCGTGCGTGACTTACGAGGCAATGCTTTGTTATAAGTGATGGTTACCAATTAACATCAGGTGGGCCATCTGCTTGTTCCATCAGCTAGTTGTGTAAAAAAATGTACATTCAGTGATATTGTATATTTAAATATATCGAATTGAGCGAGCAAGAAGTTGTTTAACGGTTGTCTGCGTCTTAAGATAATATTCAAGCTCCAGTCTTAAGATAATATTCAATTTAATTCAAATCCTTGATCTATCTAATCCTCGTTTTATACATGTATGTATTTACAAAAAAAACTTTACTAGTATTATATCAGCTATCTAGTTCCCATATTCCAACCGTTGCTTAGTTTGGGCCTAGTTGGTGCTGTGTGGAAAGTTCACCAATATTTATTTCTTTTTATAAAAGCCATTGATATTGTAATAAGCGGCCATCCATAAATTACGTCACACGAATTTCATGTTTTTTTGACCCCTCCCCCGTCCTTGTCACAGCTGGTCACATTTGTGAGCCCCCCTACCTAATGTGATGTTACATATTACGCAATTTTACATTTAGAAATTTATGAAATTAAAACAGCAGTGTTCCGAAATTATTTTTATTTCCATTTAAATCTATTTCAATAAAATGACGTGTGTGAAAAATACTTAAATATGAAATATTATATTTTGAAAAAATGGTATGTCAAAAAATTTGGAACCCCTCCTACCCCTTGTCACACCGTCGACCCCCTCCCCCTTAACGTGTGACGTAATTTATGGATGGCCCCTAACTTAACTTAGCCAATTGAACAAAATACAAAATGGCGTCGCTAATATATGTATACCTCGCGCAAGTGTGAGCGAGAGGAAAAATGTACACCATAGAACACAGAATTCTTCTTGTCACTAGTTATTTCGAAACAGTGTGTTGAAAGGATTTTAAGTGCGCCTCAAGAGGCTCCTTTCGAGCACTTGACACATGTTATAGAATTTTTTAGGTTCTACGACATGCCGGTTTCCTCACGATGTTTTCCTTCACCGTTTGAGAGTACTGGCGTTTTGCATATACATTTTTGATCAGAAAACTCAAAATCATAATAATTTATTCGGAATGTAGGTACAACAGTTGGTAATTTAATATGCTTGAGGCGCAATCATAGGTGCACGACTGGTTTTGAACCCACGACCGCGGCGGGGCCGCTACCACTAGGCCAGAGTAGAAGAATGATAACTAATTATGATCATAAAAAGATATACTCAAATCTATAGTCTTTTTTAATAATTAAGCTATGTACTATATAAGATACATTAATACATAATCCAAATGTACCCAAAGCAATAATATATACTTCGTACAATAATTTATTATTTAAATTCATATTGATTTTATTATACGTGCGCGGATCTGTGCGGAGTTAAGGGGCTGATACCCGTCGAATACTTGCTCGCGTGTTTCAACATTTTGAAAGATATAAAATCACTGAGATAATTTATTAAAAAGTCGCGATCAACCAAGTTGTGTGCAATCACATTGTACACATTTCTGCAAACATATCATTTTGATCCTAACAAGTTTCTTACTAAAAAGATTGCTTTACTAGTTTTCGTACATATGCAAACTTTTTAGTAGCAAAACTTTTTCGGATCAAAAATATAGTTATGCTGAACTGTGTGCAATTAAAAACTTGGTTGATCGCGACTTTTCATAAGTTAAGTGATTTTATATCTTTGAAAATGTTGAAATGTTCAAGCGAGGTACATTAGCGGTTGTCTTCGCCTTAACTCTTAAATTTATAATTTTGTTACCAGTTATGTAGTCTAACCTTATTATTTACTTTATGTAAATAACCAGTTTAGGTGTATTTGTAAATAATACTTATTTATTTCAATAAATTATTTAATTCAATATATGTTGTTTGTTTTTTAGGGTTCCGTACCCAAAGGTTAAAACGGGACCCTATTACTAAGACTCCGCTGTCTGTCTGCCTGTCCGTCTGTCACCAGGCTGTATCTCATGAACCGTGGTAGTTAGGCAGTTGAAATTTTTACAGATGATGTATTTCTGTTGCCGCTATAACACAGAATAAAATAAATATTTAAGGGGGCTCCTACACAACAAACGTTATTTTTTGCCGCTTTTACACAACTTGAGGCATACAGATGTTAAGCCTCATGTGCCTGTAATTACACCGGCAACCACACTCTTCAAACTTAAACACAGCGTTGCTGCTTGGAGGCAGACAAAGGCGTGGTGGTAGTACTTCCCCGGACGAGCCACACACAAAGAGCTCTTAACTCTTAAAGGTATAAAATGAAACACCGGATAATTTTATCACATTTATTTTATTGAATTTGATTCAATGATTTTAAATTAAATACTATTGCATTCACTTTCCAAACACAGAACAATTTAACTAACATAATTATAATATTTATGGACGTGCAGTTACAACTATCATAAGTAAGAATAGATAGCCTTCACAGCTCAGTTGGTAGTAGCTCTGCCTTCTGCGCCGTAGGCCGTGGGTTCGATCCCCACCGAGAACAAACATTTGTGTGATGAACATAGATGTTTGTCTGTCTGACTGTTATATTTGAATTTAAAATTCGACATGAAGACATGATACCAACTCTGCATTACAAAATAAATATACATATATCGATCAACTCTAGGAGTGGGCCGTAACGTGCGAAAAGAAAAAAAATCTGCTGCCAAGTATTTAAGTAAAAAGTTTGACAGCAATAATTTCCTACTAAACAAGGTGTTCCAATACTTGTACTTAAAACTACAGGGGGCTAAAGTACCCATCAATATGAATAACCTTTTCTAAGGAACCAACAATGTGAACGCGAAAAAAAACAGCTGTTTCATACAAAAGTCCTGGCTAAAATATATGAAACAGCTGTTTTTTTTTCGCGTTCACAGTGTTGGTTCCTTAGAAAAAGTTATTCATATTGATGGGTACTTTAGCCCCCTGAAGTTTTAAGTACAAGTATTGGAACACCTTGTTTAGTAGGAAATTATTGCTGTCAAACTTTTTACTTAAATACTTGGCAGCAGATTTTTTTTCTTTTCGCACGTTACGGCCCACTCCTAGAGTTGATCGATATATGTATATTTATTTTGTAATGCAGAGTTGGTATCATGTCTTCATGTCGAATTTTAAATTCAAATATAACAGTCAGACAGACAAACATCTATGTTCATCACACAAATGTTTGTTCTCGGTGGGGATCGAACCCACGGCCTACGGCGCAGAAGGCAGAGCTACTACCAACTGAGCTGTGAAGGCTATCTATTCTTACTTATGATAGTTGTAACTGCACGTCCATAAATATTATAATTATGTTAGTTAAATTGTTCTGTGTTTGGAAAGTGAATGCAATAGTATTTAATTTAAAATCATTGAATCAAATTCAATAAAATAAATGTGATAAAATTATCCGGTGTTTCATTTTATACCTTTAAGAGTTAAGAGCTCTTTGTGTGTGGCTCGTCCGGGGAAGTACTACCACCACGCCTTTGTCTGCCTCCAAGCAGCAACGCTGTGTTTAAGTTTGAAGAGTGTGGTTGCCGGTGTAATTACAGGCACATGAGGCTTAACATCTGTATGCCTCAAGTTGTGTAAAAGCGGCAAAAAATAACGTTTGTTGTGTAGGAGCCCCCTTAAATATTTATTTTATTCTGTGTTATAGCGGCAACAGAAATACATCATCTGTAAAAATTTCAACTGCCTAACTACCACGGTTCATGAGATACAGCCTGGTGACAGACGGACAGGCAGACAGACAGCGGAGTCTTAGTAATAGGGTCCCGTTTTAACCTTTGGGTACGGAACCCTAAAAAACAAACAACATATATTGAATTAAATAATTTATTGAAATAAATAAGTATTATTTACAAATACACCTAAACTGGTTATTTACATAAAGTAAATAATAAGGTTAGACTACATAACTGGTAACAAAATTATAAATTTAAGAGTTAAGGCGAAGACAACCGCTAATGTACCTCGCTTGAACATTTCAACATTTTCAAAGATATAAAATCACTTAACTTATGAAAAGTCGCGATCAACCAAGTTTTTAATTGCACACAGTTCAGCATAACTATATTTTTGATCCGAAAAAGTTTTGCTACTAAAAAGTTTGCATATGTACGAAAACTAGTAAAGCAATCTTTTTAGTAAGAAACTTGTTAGGATCAAAATGATATGTTTGCAGAAATGTGTACAATGTGATTGCACACAACTTGGTTGATCGCGACTTTTTAATAAATTATCTCAGTGATTTTATATCTTTCAAAATGTTGAAACACGCGAGCAAGTATTCGACGGGTATCAGCCCCTTAACTCCGCACAGATCCGCGCACGTATAATAAAATCAATATGAATTTAAATAATAAATTATTGTACGAAGTATATATTATTGCTTTGGGTACATTTGGATTATGTATTAATGTATCTTATATAGTACATAGCTTAATTATTAAAAAAGACTATAGATTTGAGTATATCTTTTTATGATCATAATTAGTTATCATTCTTCTACTCTGGCCTAGTGGTAGCGGCCCCGCCGCGGTCGTGGGTTCAAAACCAGTCGTGCACCTATGATTGCGCCTCAAGCATATTAAATTACCAACTGTTGTACCTACATTCCGAATAAATTATTATGATTTTGAGTTTTCTGATCAAAAATGTATATGCAAAACGCCAGTACTCTCAAACGGTGAAGGAAAACATCGTGAGGAAACCGGCATGTCGTAGAACCTAAAAAATTCTATAACATGTGTCAAGTGCTCGAAAGGAGCCTCTTGAGGCGCACTTAAAATCCTTTCAACACACTGTTTCGAAATAACTAGTGACAAGAAGAATTCTGTGTTCTATGGTGTACATTTTTCCTCTCGCTCACACTTGCGCGAGGTATACATATATTAGCGACGCCATTTTGTATTTTGTTCAATTGGCTAAGTTAAGTTAGTATAATTATAATATTTATGGACGTGCAGTTACAACTATCATAAGTAAGAATAGATAGCCTTCACAGCTCAGTTGGTAGTAGCTCTGCCTTCTGCGCCGTAGGCCGTGGGTTCGATCCCCACCGAGAACAAACATTTGTGTGATGAACATAGATGTTTGTCTGTCTGACTGTTATATTTGAATTTAAAATTCGACATGAAGACATGATACCAACTCTGCATTACAAAATAAATATACATATATCGATCAACTCTAGGAGTGGGCCGTAACGTGCGAAAAGAAAAAAAATCTGCTGCCAAGTATTTAAGTAAAAAGTTTGACAGCAATAATTTCCTACTAAACAAGGTGTTCCAATACTTGTACTTAAAACTACAGGGGGCTAAAGTACCCATCAATATGAATAACCTTTTCTAAGGAACCAACAATGTGAACGCGAAAAAAAACAGCTGTTTCATACAAAAGTCCTGGCTAAAATATATGAAACAGCTGTTTTTTTTTCGCGTTCACAGTGTTGGTTCCTTAGAAAAAGTTATTCATATTGATGGGTACTTTAGCCCCCTGAAGTTTTAAGTACAAGTATTGGAACACCTTGTATATAGACTGGAAGCCATAAATAAATAAAAAAATGGAGTCTACATTGTGCATTACTCATTGGAAGACCTGAATAAAAATCCTTACTATAATATAAACGCGAAAGTTTGTAAGTATGGATGGATGGATGTATGGATGTTTGTTACTCTTTCACGTAAGAACTGAATGGATTTTAATGAACCTTTACAATAATATAGGTTTTACATCAGAATAACACATAGGCTACAATTTATAAAGATACTAGGGACCCGCCCCGGCTTCGCACGGTTATTGTGGGTTATCCCTAAGAGATAGACATATACCATTGCGAACTTATTATAGACCTTTTCAAGGTGTACAATACTGTAGTACATTATTTTGATCTATCTCGTAGGGTTCAGCCAGCGTTTGTAATGTAAGCGCAAACAAATGTGTTTAATTACGACATCACATTAGAAACCTCTAAAATGATCAGTGTTTCTCTACTATAATATGCTTGTATTATACATATAAACCTTCCTCTTGAATCACTTTATCTATAAAAAAAACCGCATCAAAATCCGTTGCGTAGTTTTAAAGATTTAAGCATACATAGGGATATAGGGACAGAGAAAGCGACTTTGTTTTATACTATGTAGTGATAGTGATTGTGTGACTAATCCTGCGCAGACGAAGTTTCGGGCACCAGCTTATATAAAATAAAATTATCTAAAGGGTCTTCTAGTCTACTTGGGTATCACAGCTCCCGGAAAGACCTCCTCCAGTATCCGGTAGGCGTCCTCCCAGGGGACTACCTTGGCTGAGACCTCCGGCTGCGAGGAGGCCAGGGTCTTCCTGATGAGCTCGTGCATCGGGAAGTTCTGGCGGGGAAACACTGTCGCCTGGAACGGGAGGAACGAAGAATAGTACTCATGCGTGTGGGTAAGTTTGATTGGCACCACACTGATGGAGCTTCAATATCGTAGGTCTTTATTTCATTGTAACAAGGATAGATAGATAAATCTTTATTGATTACCACAACAAATAAATATATAGGTACATATTTTTACTAACAATTGTAGTAATACAATGGGCGGCCTTATCACTAACAGCGATCTCTTCCAGACCTTGATCATACAAAAGAGCGGTAGGAACCAAGCAGTAAGTTTGTTGGCTGTTCTTCTAGGCTTTGGTCGCGTGGAACTGGCACCTAGAGTCACCTAGCTTTAAGACGTTTCAAAGTGATCCTTGATGTTAAGTGGTAACCATCACATAACAAAGCATTGCCTAGTAAGTCACGCACGATAGGAACGTGCCCTACGATGCACTGCCCTGCGTCCTTCAACTTGAGGCATACAGATGTTAAGCCTCATGTGCCTGTAATTACACCGGCAACCACACTCTTCAAACCCTCTCTCTCTCTTGTTTTGTCACTGGTTTCTTTCGAAACAGTGTGGTGAAAGGATTTTAAGTGAGCACTACACGACAATAAGTGTAGTGCATGCGTTTGAACTAACCAACTCTCATTATATTTTTTTAAAAGGTGTCCATGATTTTTGGAATGATTCAGAATTACGTCTTCCACGTCATTAATTTAATGCTTCATGTGAACTTGCTAATTTCACACGATTTTAGAATCACCTTGGCTTTTAGCTAGAAATCTTTGAACTTTTTGAATACTACGGAATAGCCTAAAAATAAACATTATATGTATATTTTTTAAGGAAACCAGAAGGGCATCGTAGGTCACGTTCCTATCGTGCGTGACTTGCGAGCTTATGCTTTGTTATAGATGATGTTTAACACTTCACACCAGGTAGGCCATTTACTTGTTCCATCAGAAAACACATGACCGTGCCCTTGTTCGATAAAACACTACCTAGCTTAGGGCCGGTTTCACCATGCTCTGTTAGATTAACAAAGGATTAAACGGCCGTTAAATATGTCAAAATGTAAGCGTTTGACAGCTAAGGTTAGATTTAACGGCCTGTTAATCCTTGATTAGTCACTAACAGAGCATGGTAAAACTGGGCCTTAGACGAAGTATTATATTTCCTCTATGCTACCTACCCTCAAGCCTAAGCAAATGAATAAATGAATGAAGACTACTTTATTTTATACCAAACTGAACATTCCTCGTAAGTCATTCAAGGTAGTGCCCTACGATGCACTGCCCTGCGTCCATCAGCTTGAGGCATACAGATGTTAAGCCTCATGTGCCTGTAATTACACCGGCAACCACACTCTTCAAACGGAAACACAGCGTTGCTGCTTGGCGGCAGAAAAAGGCGTGGTGGTAGTACTTCCCCGGACGACCCCTTCACAAAGAGCTCTACTACTCTTCAAACCTTGATTATGTTTACCTTTTTCTGTATGCCTACGCCACGCCTCACTAAACTTCAATATTGTATTAAGTAAATTACTTTGTAAAAGGATCATACAAAAGAACGGTAGGAACCAAGCCGTAAGTTTGTTGGCTGTTCTTCTAGGCTTTGGTCGCGTGGAACTGGCACCTAGAGTCACCTAGCTTTAAGACGTTTCAAAGTGATCCTTGTGATTTTATTGAATAAATACCTTTGGACTTTGACTTACCAAGAGATCTGAGGGAATGTCTACCGTGCCTGGGGATTCGTGAAGTGTTTTAAGTAATACTTACAGAAGCCGGCAAGTTAGTGGCCGGACAGTAGTCATTCCTGCCATCGCCCGCGTAGATGATCCGTTCGTACGGGCGAGTAGCGCACCAGTCCGCTAGCGCGAGTGACTTGCACAAGTTGGTGGGGCAGCGTGCGCAGGCAGACTGGTTCATGCACGGCTCTATTAGCAGCCGTCCGTTCTGCCAGAAGGCACGGTTTGTAATAATCGCTGTTATGTGCTCCTGGAAAGAAGTTTGTATGATGTGTGTAAAATAAAATCGTAGGACACGTTCCTATCGTGCGTGACCACTTAACATCAGGTGGGCCATCTGCTTGTTCCATTAGCTAGTTGTATACAAGGTGTTCCATAAGTTGTGTATATAAACTTCAGGGGGCTAAAGTACCCATCAATATGAACAACTTTTTCTGAGGAACCAACACTGTGAACGCGAAAAAAAAACAGCTGTTTCATACAAAAGTTCAATACCTACCAGGCTAAAATGTATGAAACAGCTGTTTTTTTTTTCGCGTTCACAGTGTTGGTTCCTTAGAAAAAGTTGTTCATATTGATGGGTTCTTTAGCCCCCTGAAGTTTATATACACAACTTATGGAAACCTTATATAAAAAAAAATATGTAAATAGGTACTCGTATACATATACATAGTAATAAGTATAGAAAATAATAATGAGGCATATCAATAAAGGCAATGAACAAAATATATACCTAATCTTGTAAAATAATTCGAAGTTAATCTACAAACGTGTGGCTTGTGCGACTGCTTTGATATCTTCTTGTTGTCACTAGTTCTTTTAAAACAGTGTGGTGAAAGGATTTTAAGTGCGCCTCAAGAGGCTCCTTTCGAGCACTTGACACATGTTATAAAACTTTTTAGGTTCACGATGTTTTCCTTCGCCGTTTGAGAGTACCTACTGGCATTGTGCACATTTTTTGAACAGAAAAACTCATTAGTGCACGACCGGTTTCGAACCCACGACCTTAGGATTGGAAGTCGGGGCCGCTACCACTAGACCGCCAGTGCTCTGGAAAACCTATGGAAACCCTATTACGATGACTATGAAATACGTAATATGGCCGCCGTTCTAATAAGGTTAGCTCGATCCATATTGTATGGAGTCAATTAGCATCTCTTTGTTTTTCCGAAGTTTCCTGTTTTTACGACGTCATTTTCATACACCAGATAAGTATGTATTTTAAATCATTCACTAACTAGTCATAAAAGGCATTACACTGACTTGCTCTGCAGGTTTTTTTTTTGAAACAACTTGCCTGATGGAACAAACAAATGGCCCACTTGTAGAGCTCTTTGTGTGTCTTGTCCGGAGAAGTACTATCACCACGCCTTTTTCTGCCGCCAAGCAGCGTTGCTGTGTTTCAGTTTGAAGAGTGTGGTTGCCGGTGTAATTTAAGGCACATGAGGCTTAACATCTGTATGCCTCAAGTTGATGGACGCAGGGCAGTACGTCGTGGGGCACGTTTCTATTGTGCGTGACTTATGAGGCAGTGCTTTGTTATAGGTGATGGTTACCACTTAACATCAGGTGGGCCATCTGCTTGTTCCATCAGCTTGTTGTATAAAATAAAAAGTTTTAACCATCACCTATAAAAAAGCAATGCGTCGCAAGTCACGCACACTGTTCAGATCGAAACACAGCCACGTTGCTTGGCGGCAGAAATTGACATAGTGGTAGTACTTTCCTGGACGAGCCCTTCACAAATAGCTCTAATAGGTACTCTTGCAGGTTGTAGGTTCAATCCCCAACATTTAATTTTGTATGTTGAACATAGAACCTGTTTTGTGGATTCTTCCTTCGGTTTTTATATAGTAGGATCCTATCCTGCTAATCTACATCTACACTATCTACATCTACACTAATATTATAAAGAGGTAAACTTTGTATTTTTGTATTTTTGTATTTTTGTATGTAACGAATAGGCTCAAAAACTACTGGTCCGATTTCAAAAATTCTTTCACCATTAGAATGCTACATTATCCCTGAGTAACATAGGCTATATTATATTTTCAAAAAAATCAGGGATCCTTTTTAAAACTCCAATAATGTAACCCAAGGTGGAAACCAAAAACCTTACATCGCGTGCGCTGCGAAAACTATTGATGATAGAACAAAATAATGTACTACGATTTTGTAGAACACGTCATCATCTACAAAAAATGTCGCGACAGCATATGTCTAACTATTATAGTTATGTCACAATAAGTGTTCTTTTATTATAAAAAATTAATTGAAATGCCGCCGCTAGAAAAGGGTCTTTATTTGTACCTTGGTATTAATCCTTATCCAAATAAATCTTTTCATAATTAAGACGGTTTCAATACCTATAGATTACTTCTTAAATTTTTCAAATCGGACATTCCATTCAAAAGATATGACGAAATTAAAAACTTTAACGGGTCCACGGGTCGCGCTCGGGGTGCGATTTCACTCTCTGGCGTGCAAATGTATGAAATAAGTAGACGCGAGGCTTGAACCCACGGTCTAAGTTTATCCTAAAATGTTCAAAAAATTTATGACCACCCATGCGAAGCTGGGACAGGCCGCTAGTACTATATACAAGGTGTTCCATAAGTTGTGTATATAAACTTCAGGGGGCTAAAGTACCCATCAATATGAACAACTTTTTCTAAGGAACCAACACTGTGAACGCGAAAAAAAAAACAGCTGTTTCATACAAAAGTTCAATACCTACCAGGCTAAAATGTATGAAACAGCTGTATTTTTTTTCGCGTTCACAGTGTTGGTTCCTTAGAAAAAGTTGTTCATATTGATGGGTACTTTAGCCCCCTGAAGTTTATATACACAACTTATGGAACACATTGTATATATGCGAATGTTACGATGTTGCGATGTTTGTGGCTCAATCAGCCCTAACCACTTAACCGATTGGAGTGAAACTTTAGACCAATTATAGCTCGTAACCTGGATTAGCTTATAGGGTACTTTTTATCCCGAAAAATTACCAAGAACGTTAAGGCGAATGGATACCCCAATACAAAGGAATTATCAAAAAATCGGACCGCGCGTACACGATACCTATCACAAGCTTTTTTTTAATGTATCTGTAATAGTTGTATAACGTAATGATTAAATAAAATATGTAGTGGCGCTAGTATCGGGGTGTCCATTCGCCTTAAAGGAGAAACGACTTAAAATATAATGTAAGCAATCACTACTTATACGTGAGCGAAGCCGTGGGCGGCATTTAGTACTACATATTGGTATCTTACCTAACCAACCTACTGATTGGTTAGGTAAGTAGGTATTTTTTCGATAGGTACGTAGATGTTTTAGTTATGTTTTCTGTCATCTTGGCAACGAACACAACTTTTTCATTATAATAGTTTTTCTAGCGTTATTTTGAGAAATGCTGCTAGTTTGGCTGGTGTTCAACACTGTTGGCAACACTGGCGGTCTGACGTAAAAATCAGCTGCTCTTATTTATTTTAGATTTTAATTAAGTTTTATCGTGAACTATCAATCTATTAGCCAGTGTAACAGTTATAAATAATATAAATAGTTTGTGTAATTGTTTGTGAACTATTTGGACAAGTGAAAATACATAAAAAGCGTTAGAAAGAATCCTGTGTGGCGAATGGCGATTTGAATGTTTACAAAGACTAGCTGTTAGAAGCGGATCTCTGCCTGTGAACTAGATCTACTGCATTTGAAGCTGCAGATAAACCTGGGGAGTATTGTGTTTATTTTATTCACATTCACTAACCATAAACACAACACAAGCGCATCAATTTCAAATTTACTTGCTCACCGGCCGGCACATTACCGTCTGATGAGTCACGTCACAATTCACAACACAGGCACCGTTTAATCTCTCTCAGCTTGACAATTTTAGTGGAAGCTCGAATTGACGACCAAAACATTTGCCTCACACAATTATAAACTACACCTAGGTACACAAAACACAAGGCAAATTAGCCTATTAACAATTCCTTCCAACCTAGTCCCTTACTAGTATCTACAGAACAGCCAAACTATCAAACTGTAGATAACTACAACAACTACTCATATGTATATTAGAATTACTACTTCCACTTGAGCATAATGAAATTAAAAATAATATCTACTTATTGTTTTTTAACTATTCATTTGTTTCTAAAGATTAATATGTACTTGTAAAAATCTAAGTGCCTGCAGTGTTATTTGTGTAAAATTATAGTATTATTCCTTTTTATTTTTATTAAAATTAGTGAGAGAATTAGAATTTTATCTGTTTTGCTCAGCAATAGTAACTTTATTTTAACTTGTATTTCCATTTCCTATCTAATCTAAACACTAATTTGCTACCTACTATCCCACATTCCATTCTCACGTGCTGACCACTGTGTTTCAGACTATAAACCATGACCATGACTCGGAGGGCACGTGACTTTGAGGCAAGGCTAAAGGTTGCTACAGCGGAGCTCAAAGAGTCAAATAAGATTCAAGAGCAACTTCTGCAAGAACGGGATGAGAGTGAGGCTGAAATGCTGGGGATTTTGGGCCAGAATAAAACCCTCAAAAAGCAATTAGCCGAGCTATCCACCCAATATGAAGACAGTCGCGACCAAGTGGAAGGCCTACAGTCAAGGCTCGAATGTATGAACCAGTGTCATGAGACTTATGAATTGGCGATGCAAAAAATCCAGGACTTAAAACAAGAGTTATATGAGTGTAGATTAAGAAATGAACAGAATGAATCAGTGCACATATCTATTTCAAACGATTACAGTAGTCTGGACTTACAAACGGAACTAATCAACGGTGACCCCAACTACTCATTAGTCAACTTCAATACACCTAAGTGCCAAGGTGTATCTCCATTAATAAAAGGGAGTAACAAAATAAAAAAATATGTAAAATTAAGTAGCTTCTTAAAAAAATCAGAAAAAAAAATAAAAAGACAAAAAAATGTATTTGTACAGGCAAAGCTTTGCAAGGAAAAATGTAAGTTGAATGAAGAATTGAATTCCTGCTACAAATTACTTGGGCGGAATTCAGTAGAACAGGAAAACATGTCTGCAAAAATTATACAGTTAGAAAAATCACTTCATGATATAACAGAGAAATATAAAAAGGCAGAGCAAAATATGTCAGAATTAATTAGTGATGACAGTACATATGTACAAGTATGTAATAGTAGCTCACAGACAGATCCACCCATGTTTGAACAGACGCTCACTGGCGCAGCATTGGTTACGGAACAGGTGGCATCACTTTCGCCACTTGTGCCGCTGACAGGTGCTGTGACCAATGAGCCCATTAAAGTATGTGTATCACAGTCTCTTGTTAGACTAGACAGTGCTTGTCTAAAGACCCGGAAGACTGTATTATATTCGGACAGGATAGGAATAGGGATGGGACTGCTACTTAGCGATCAACTAGGTCAGGTAGTAACGAACAACTGCTTCCCGGATGCTCCCATTAGCTACTTTATAAATAGCATAAAAAGTGACAGTTCTCTTGACAAAGACACCACCTTGATAGTGCAATTAGGTGAGAGCAGTGTAATCAAGCATTTAGAATTAATTAAACTGGTGGAAGCTTTGTTAGGAAAGTTAGAATTAGGACTTCGAAAACTCATTTTATGTGCGTTTCCCTATTCTAATTCATTGAGTACTCAAGAAAATAAGAATATCTTTAAACTTAATTTAATGTTTTATAATTTGACATGTCGTCATAGTGACGTTTTGTATTTCGACACTAATAATTTTATTAGTAATTTTATATTGACTAGAGGTACTATGTCTTTATGTAAACATAGTAAAATAACCATTGCTAAATTGTTAGCATTTAATATTTTTGATCCTGTTATAGGTACTATAACACAGTCCGTAGACAAGCCCGTAGTTAGTAGCAGTACTAATGAGGGCTTACAAGCAGAAGGGCCTATTGCCCAACATTTAAACTAGTCTCTTCGACAATGGGAAAGCCTGGCACTTTACATATTGTACACCAAAATATGCAAGGCCTTCCCAGCAAAGTATTAGAACTAGAATTATTTTTGAATTGTTTCAATGTAGATATCATGTGTATTACAGAACACTGGATATTAGAACTAGAGTTGCTCCCTTTTTATAATAAATACAGTATTTTGAGCTCTTTTAGACGCAAGAACGCTATACATGGCGGTTCTTTAATTGTTGTAAATAATAACTTGAAATGCAGGGAGCGTAAAGACATTGCAAATCTCAGTATTGAGAGGACTATTGAGCTGTCGTGTGTGGAGCTGGAGCGGCACATCGTTGTGAGTGTATACCGTCCCCCAGACGCGGACTTCACGTTGTATGAATCCACTATGGAAGAAGTATTGCTTAAAACCTTCGATAGTAAAAAAACTTTAATAGTCTGCGGTGATTTTAATATAGATATTCCGGTTCATCCACTCTCTGAGAGATTTTTAAATTTGTTCAAATGTTTTGATCTACACAGCTTGTTTAAAGACCCAACAAGAGTGACATTAACAACAGCCACCTGTCTAGACAACATCTTTTGCAGTCATGAACCAATTTGTAAGTCCGTAGTTAAGCATTTTAGCTCAGATCATTACGGTCATAGCGCTAGGTTTGAATATAAAGTATCAGATAAAGACGAGGTCTTCACCTATCGGCTTATCACAGATAGCCGTACTAAAAAGTTTCAGAACAATGTTGAACTGAAAGTGTCCCTTTTACCATATTTGAATGACCCAAATGATCTTTTTATAAAACTGACAAATTTAATAAATGAAGAACATAATGATACTTTTCAACTTAAAACATGTAAAGCTAGTGTAAGTGTCAAGTTCGCTGACTGGGCAACTCCAGGTATTTACAAAAGTAGGAATAAATTATATGACCTATACGCTGCTAGGGAGTCAATGCTGAATGACCCAACGTTTATTCTACACACTAAAAACTACTCTAAAATTTTCAAAAAAGTATGTCACGCGGCAAAATCATTGCATATAAGAAATAAAATTGAAAAATCGACAAATAAAATTAAAGCCACTTGGAAGGTAGTTAATAACGAAACAGGCAAATCAAAGATCGGTAATAAACAGATAAATTTAAAAGTAAACAATAATGTTTTTACTAAAAATATTGAAGTCGCCAACGCGTTTGATAGTTTTTTCTCCAGTATACCTAAACTTGTGACTTCATCCCTAAATTCCTCAGCTGCTGAAGCGACAACACTATTAGAGTCTAGCGTTAAAAAATGTAATGATATCTTCAGTTTTAAATATATTAATGCTGATAATATTGTGAAAACTTTTAAATCCTTAAATATTAAAAATACTGAAGATCTATGGGGAATGTCCACAAAAGTTTTAAGCGCTATTATAACTGATATTGCACCATGTCTAGCATACATTTTTAATAGATGTGTAGATGAGGGCGTTTTCCCTGATTTAATGAAACACAGTAAACTCATTCCCCTGTACAAGTCTGGAAATGAACAAGACCCTGCGAACTACAGGCCTATTTCGGTACTGCCTTCGATAAGTAAAATTTTTGAAAAAATTGTTCTTACTCAGTTATTATCACATTTCAACGTCAACGGCATACTTCATAGTCATCAATTTGGATTTACTAAAGGTCGATCAACGACAGATGCCGGTTCGACGCTCCTGAAGCACATTTATGATGCTTGGGAACACTCACAAGATGCGATTGGGGTATTCTGCGATCTGTCCAAAGCTTTTGACTGTGTAAGTCATGCCACCTTAATATCTAAACTTAAACATTACGGCATCATAAACCAGGCAATTGGTCTTTTACAGTCATATTTAACCAATAGAGTGCAAAAAGTTGATGTTGGCGGTGAGAGGTCGTCTGGGTCGGTCATTGATATAGGGGTACCTCAAGGTTCCATATTGGGTCCCTTTTTATTTCTAGTATATGTAAATGACCTTCCACCTTTTGTAAAGGATTTATGTGAAATAGTTCTATTTGCTGACGATACCTCTTTAATATTTAAAGTCGACAGATTGAAGACTAACTTCGATGACGTTAATGCATCTCTGTCGCAAGTACTTAACTGGTTTACTGTTAATAATCTTTTGCTCAATGCCGGGAAAACGAAATGCATTAAATTTACTTTGCCAAATGTGGTTCAGCGTCCAACCAATATTGAATTAAATGGAGAATCACTTACCCTTGTCAATTCTACTATTTTTTTAGGACTTAATATTGATGCAAAATTGCAGTGGGGTCCACATATCAAATCACTTGCTGGTAGACTGAGTTCGGCTGCATACGCAGTCGCACAATAAGATGGCTTACAGATGAAGCTACAGCTAGGCTAGTATATTTTAGCTATTTCCATAGTGTAATGTCTTATGGTATTTTGCTCTGGGGGAAAGCTGCTGATGTACAAAGTATATTTGTACTTCAAAAACGGGCGATACGTGCCATTTATAAAATGAAACCACGCGAATCATTGAGGGAGCGATTTAAAGAAATTAATATTCTCACAGTAATTTCACAGTATATTTATGAAAATCTATTATACACTCATAAACACATAGATAGCTTTAAGAAAAAGAGTGATGCACATAACGTTAACACTAGAAATAAAAACAAATTATGTATTCCTAAATTTCGACTCCAAAAGGTAAATGGCTCGTTTATGGGGAACGGTATACGCTTCTATAATAAACTTCCAGAAAGTGCCACTGGGCTTCCTATTAGAAAATTTAAAGCATACATTAAGAATAATCTAATAAGTAAAGCTTATTATACTTTAGATAGCTATATTGATGATAAAAGTGCGTGGCCCGATGTCCCGGTCGCTCTGCCCATCGGCAGCTAACATGTCTGCAATGTCTGTACTGTACCTACTATTGTGTGTTTTATTTTTCTCTGATTTAATAGATTGTATTTAATTTTATGCATTAGGTATTATTAGTTTGAAGCGTAGCGTGTGCTGTCTTATAAATTTGATTGTGTTTACCTTTTTCTGTATGCCTACGCCTCACTTAACTTCAATAATATATTATATTACATTGTAAAAGGATCATACAAAAGAACGGTAGGAACCAAGCCGTAAGTTTGTTGCCTGTTCTTCTAGGCTTTGGTCGCGTGGAACTGGCACCTAGAGTCACCTAGCTTTAAGACGTTTCAAAGTGATCCTTGTGATTTTATTGAATAAATACCTATTGACTTTGACTTTGACTTTGACTTTGTTCTATCTCTAACCGTGACATCTGTTTTTAGGGTTCCGTACCCAAAGAGTAAAACGGGACCCTATTACTAAGACTTCGCTGTCCGTCTGTCTGTCCGTCTGTCACCAGGCTGTATCTCATGAACCGTGATAGTTAGACAGTTGAAATTTTCACAGATGGTGTACAGATTTCTGTTGCCGCTATAACAACAAATACTAAAAACATAATAAAATAAATATTTAAGGGCCTCCTATACAACAAACGTGATTTTATTGCCGTTTTTATAGATAATGGTACGGAACCTTTCGTACGCGAGTCCGACTCGCACTTGGCCGGTTTTGTTTAAATACATCTTAATGACGGAACAATACAATCTCTTCTAGGTTACCTTTGTGTAGTTTTGAAAAAACCAAAAGGGTACCTAGTGCACAAAAAATGGATGATAGGGAGCTATTTTCTACAATTATACCTCCACAAAAATACATTTGATATTGTTCGATGTCCCGGTCGCTCTGCCCATCGGCAGCTAACATGTCTGCAATGTCTGTACTGTACCTACTATTGTGTGTTTTTTTTTTATTTTTCTCTGATTTATTAGATTGTATTTATGCATTAGGTATTATTAGTTTGAGGCGTAGCGTGTGCTGTCTTATAAATTTGATTATGTTTACCTTTTTCTGTATGCCTACGCCTCACTAAACTTCAATACCTAATATATTATATTATTACATTGTAAAAGGATCATACAAAAGAACGGTAGGAACCAAGCCGTAAGTTTGTTGGCTGTTCTTCTAGGCTTTGGTCGCGTGGAACTGGCACTTAGAGTCACCTAGCTTTAAGACGTTTCAAAGTGATCCTTGTGATTTTATTGAATAAATACATTTTGACTTTGACTTTGACTTCATTAATTAAAAGTTTCACAATTAGTAAATGTTTAGAATCAGTATTAGTAATCGATAGATTAGCTCATTGTCAGATTTAAATAAAATGTGTGTACTTTAGGATATGTTTTGTAGATCTGTGGTAAAAAAATAGAGAACAAGCACGCTCTCTAGCGGGTAACTTGTAGTGGCACCATGGCGGCGAGAAGTTTGTAAAAGTTTCATGGTACAGATTTTGAAATGTAATATCGATAATACTTCGATTAATATACGATTGTCTAACTACGCTCTCACTGGTTTTACTAATTTAACAATATAATCACTACATAGTATAAAACAAAGTCGCTTTCTCTATCCCTATATCCCTATGTATGCTTAAATCTTTAAAACTACGCAACGGATTTTGATGCGGTTTTATAATACAGGGTGTCTCAAAAGAAAGTTCACATTTGTTTTGGTTATTGCGTGAACGCAACTATTCTGAGGGGCGCGGGGGGGATGTCAATCGGTAGCCTGGCTTTTGGGAATTTAGTCGCTATGGAGCGTTTCTCGGGAGCGGACCGTGCGTTGTGCGTACGCGAGTTTTATAAAAATGGTAATTCGGCGACTGTAGCGCGTAGAAAATTCTGATAATTCCTCGCGCCGACATTGCGGCCCATACGGTGACTTTAGGCGAATGTAGGGGTGTCTGATGTTTTTGTTTTGGATTGGTTGCACTCCAGTAGCGGCAATTTTGCTTGTTAACATAGCCAGTAAGATGAAAATGGGCTTCATCCGAAAACAAGATGTTGGTAAACGCGCTACAGTCGCCGAATTACCATTTTTATAAAACTCGCGTACGCACAACGCACGGTTCGCTCCCGAGAAACGCTCCATAGCGACTAAATTCCCAAAAGCCAGGCTACCGATTGACATCCCCCCCGCGCCCCTCAGAATAGTTGCGTTCACGCAATAACCAAAACAAATGTGAACTTTCTTTTGAGACACCCTGTAGATAGACTGATTCAAGAGGAAGGTTTATATGCATACAAGCATAATCTCTTAGGGATAACCCACAATAACCGTGCGAAGCCGGGGCGGGTCGCTAGTAAATATTAAAAGGCAACCTTGAATAGGACACAGGCACTTACCTCCATCCCGTGCTCCTTCAGCCAATGCGCCACGAACACGCTGTTCGCGTCCGTCAGTACCACGACGTCCCAGCGCGCCCGCGCCAGCGCCGCCACCAGCTGCTGCACGCCGGCCGTGGGCCGCATGGAGGCTATCGCGCCCAGGATATCTACCTGCTGGAGCCCGGCGGAGAACGCGTGCTCGAATACCTGGAGGAGGTATTTCTTTTTGGTAGAACAAACAATTCTAAGCCGGGCATTGCCTTGGGCAAAGCCCGGCACATGTCTCTGCATGTCTCTGCGCATTTCCATGGCCATGAGCTGAGTGTAAACGATGCATAAGTGGCGTCCATCACCTAACACAGCATTGCCTCGAAAGTCACGCACGGTAGGAACACGCTTTTACGCACTGCCCTGCGTCCATCAACTTAAGGCATACAGATGTTAAGCCTCATGTGCCTGTAATTACACCGGCAACCACACTCTTCAAACGGAAACACAGCGTTGCTGCTTGGCGGCAGAACAAGGCGTGGTGGTAGTACTTCCCCGGACGAGCCACACACAAAAAGCTCTACTACTCTTAACAAGTTCTACGACATGCCGACACAAACTCAATAATTTTAAATTTGTTAATCCTTTCACCACACCAAAAAACTAGTGACACTACAAGAAGAAGATCGCCTTGATTAGATTTTCGAGGACCAAAACTATTGACACTTTTCTACCGGTGTTCTATCGATCTAAAATTAACTCATACAGTAGTACTGAGATCGGTGATCTAGTGGTAATGCCCCGCCTTCGTTCCAGGTTCGAATCCGGTGTCTGGACTTCGTACTTGGTAGTAAGAGATCTACGGAGATGCCTACCGTGCCTGGGGATAAAAGTCGTGAAGCTGTTTAAGTTTTTTTCATACAAACTCATACATCAGGTACTTTGGTCGCGTGGAACTGGCACCTAGAGTCACCTAGCTTTAAGACGTTTCAAAGTGATCCTTGTGATTTTATTAAATTGACCTTTTGACTTTGACTTTGACTATGTCTATGTATTATTCCGTGAATGTAACATTTTCACATCACCGCCCTAAGTTCCACTAACTCTGAATCACAACAACGCAGCCAAAAGATAGAGCGTTAATTGAATATCACGATAATTTCGTTGTTTTGAAAATGTGACAAGATAATAAATAAAAAACAAATATTTTTGGACATATTCAAAGTCAAAGTCAAAAGGTATTTATTCAATAAAATCACAAGGATCACTTTGAAACGTCTTAAAGCTATGTGACTCTAGGTGCCAGTTCCACGCGACCAAAGCCTAGAAGAACAACCAACAAACTTACGGCTTGGTTCCTACCGTTCTTTTGTATGATCCTTTTACCATGTAATAATTCAGATGCTTTATGGACTAAATTCGCTACAGATTGGCGCCTTATAACATAGCTCAAGTTGATGGACGCAGAGCAGTGCACGTTCATATCGTGCGTGACTTACGAGGACATGCACTTCTCTTGTCGTATCACTAGTTTCTTTCGAAACAGTGAGGTGAAAGGATTTTATGTGCACCTCAAGAGGCTCCTTTCGAGCACTTGACACATGTTATAGAACTTTTAAGGTTCTACGACATGCCGGTTTCCTCACGATGTTTTCCTTCACCGTTTGAGAGTACAGGCATTGTGCACATACATTTTTGAACAGAAAAACTCATTGGTGCACGACCGGTTTCGAACCCACGACCTTAGGATCGGAAGGCGGGGCCGCTACCACTAGGTCACCAGTGCTCTCGAGGTCGAGGTCTTGCTTTATTATATGTAGAGGTACATAGGTGATCACTTCACAAGAGTATTAGAGCTTTTTGTGTGGGGCTCGTCAGGGGAAGTACTACCACTACGCCTTTCTGCTGCCAAGCAACGCTGTGTTTCGGTTTGAAGAGTGTGGTTGCCGGTGTAATTACAGGCACATGAGGCTTTAAATCTGTATGCCTCAAGTTGATGGACGCAGGGCAGTGCATCGTAGGGCACGGTCTTATCGTGTGTGAATTAGTCATTAGTATTAAAAAACCTGGAACGTTCATCTATTGAACACTCTATGCTCTAATCTCTATCAGCAAACAATGAGGTATTTGCGGTTCTTAAATTAACTTTATCGTGATAGTGATCAAGTAGCCTCCCTATAGGTACCTACCTACCTACTCGTACTACCTACAGCCACTAACATAACACTGATAACAGTTATTGAGAAACATTTTGAAACAATATCAATTTCAACACCATAAAAATACCATAAAAAGAGATTTACCTACTAGTAAAAAAATGCTCTGCCCACGATGCTCACCTCGATGCCCACCTGATATTAATTGGTAACCAACCATCACGTATTTTAACAAAGCATAGCCTCGTAAGTCAGATCACGCTCGATAGGAATGCCCTGCGTCCAACAACCTGCCTTTGAGGCCAGTGGCGTAGCTAGGTGGACAAGGGCCCCTAGGTTTTCTAGCTTCGGGAGCTGGCTGACCCTCTCTTTTCAAAGCTTAGGTTAGAGGGAGGTTTGAGCTTCGGGCCCTGGGGCACTGCACCACCTAGCCCTACGATAGCTGCGCCACTGCCTGAGGCATACAGATGTTAAGCCTCATGTGCCTGTAATTTCACCGGCAACCACACCCTTCAAATCGAAACAGCAACGCTGCTTGGCGGTAGAAGTAGGCATGGTGGTAGTAGGTACCTACTTCCCCGGACGAGCCACACACAAAGAGCTCTACTACTCTTACGGCCGGTTTCTGAAAGCCCGATCAAAACTAATCGCATGTCAAGTCACTTGCTATGTCTAATTCGATGTGATAGCTGAAATGGCGAGTGACTTGACATCCGATTATAGTTTTGATCGAGCTTTCAGAAACCGGCCGTTACTCATGTAGTAGGTATATTCACTCAGCAATATTTTGAGTGTCTCAAACATTTTTTGGAAGTTCGACTTGAGCCATAAATATCTGTTAAGTATCCAAAATTACTTCGAAAAAAAGACATTGAAAAAAAATTGTTGCTGAATTCTTTGCAATGAGAGCTTCTTTCTACACGAGCTGGCAGTCAAATTCTTATTTTTATGAAATTCTTATGAAATAGGTGAATCTATTTTATACACTTTTATATTATTACTAGGAACAAACATTGAAAGATTCATTAAACTCGTACATTTGCGTAGGTGGCTACGCAAAACAAACGTAGGTAACTAAATTTAGCAAAGACTTAAAAAATTATAACAGGAATAAATTCGTTTATTTTACAGGCTTTTTTTT
The DNA here is from genome assembly GCA_932294275.1 of Chloroclysta siterata. Classification (NCBI taxonomy): domain Eukaryota; kingdom Metazoa; phylum Arthropoda; class Insecta; order Lepidoptera; family Geometridae; genus Chloroclysta; species Chloroclysta siterata. The sequence continues at coordinate 372,876 of OW028595.1, read as the reverse complement.
TTATAAAACACGCACAAGTCAAATACACCTATAATAAAAAAAATACCTAACCATGTAGGTTATCAACATTACCTATGGTTTGTTTATTTACCCATTATACCTATTATATTTCTGTCTTGAGCGAATTCTAAAAATTATCTCTTTAATTAATTATACTAAGTATATAAATGTATTTGTAAGAATAGCTGTGTTAGGTAGGTAGGTACCTAGGTACTTATGAGTTTAATTCGTAACGTTGTGTTTATTCTTGAATTAGGTAGCTTTAAGGTTGGCAGGTAGATAATGCTCATAGCATTAAGCTTTTGTAAATATTTTTATGATTGCGCAATAAAGTGTTAAATAAATAGATATACATAAACAAATACAAAATTATTTATTCGAGAATTCAGTTTCAACAATCATAATATGCAATGGTCCCCGCACTTGGAACTAAGCCTGTATCGCGGGACACCTATAAACGTTTACAATTTTTTATTTTAATAATATGATATACTAGTTTTAGGTAGGTACTTACATCACTCATATAAGGTGTCCAGTCGTGGTTACTCGCCTCCCATTCAGGTGGAGGCTGTTTCTCCCGCAGCCTATTAATTATTGTAGCATCTGAGTCGTCGAGAACTATCGTACGATCGAAATCGAAAACGGCTAACGAAGGCATGTTGGCGCGCGCTCAATTATACAAATCACAATACTACTCTCTTTGAGAGCTGTAGACGCACTGCCACAGAGTACTTTGCGCACTGCTGAGCTGAGAGCTTGAAGGAAGCTAGATGACTGAAGCGACGAGACGGTAGAATGACGGAAATTAACTGAAACAAAACAATGCATCTGTCAAAATGGTATACCTACTTAAACTTCCACTGTCACTTTTTATCACTGTAATTAATTCGTAGGTATAGTGAGTTTAATTTTCAGGGGCCTAATCACGAGTTAATTTTGACATTAGTGGCGTTAACGTATCCTAGCGATATTCGACCATACTTCGGTGTAGTAGGGATACGATATGTTCACGCGACTAACGTTAAATTCATTCGTGATTAGGCTCCTGATAACCAATTAATTAAATCTCAAAGATGATTGAACGATACCTTATTCTACCAGATAGATAGGTCAGATGAGCATGGAGAGCTATCAGTGGACATCCCTAATCTATTGATTCAGCGCAGTGCGCAATAACACGTCAATTTACGTCATGTGACAAGCATAGCATGGCACGCACAAACATTTTAACAGCGTGAATCTACTTAATTATAATGTTTATATGAGCACAATTATATAGGAACTTGAGATTTTATTTAATGTAATTTAGTTTTCATGCATCAGAGTTTCTTGCAAGGTCCACTGAGCTAATCACTACGTTGACATCAGTCGATATAAGAGGCTCGCGCCGTGGAGATAAATCTTGATGATTTTTTGTGCATGTTGACTTATTATTTGCTATATTTTGCAATTAATGCTATTTTATCAATAATAAATAATTAATTTTTTAATTAATATTATTTTATTAATGCTTATTATTTGCTATTTTCAGAATTTTATAGTGCAATATTAATCTGTCAAACAGTAGGTAGTTCTTACCCACGTCGCGTCGTCTCTAAAATAGGTTTCAGAAATAAAAGAATATAAGTACCTAACTCTGTGCTTTGAGTTTTATTTAAGTACTGTTTAATCAACTACTACTCTATCCCGTAAAACATCAGAAGTAAGTTGTAAGTTGCATCAGAGTGTAAGCTTACAAACAGTCATCATTAGGAACCAGTAACCTTCTAACCATCATTTAGTTAGCCAATGTTAAAGGCGTTGTTTCATCAATATATGGAGCCGGGGTCTGGTCTTTGTACAGTTTTTTTTTTTTTTTATATATTATTATCGCTAAACAATATAGTAACTGTTTTATGTGCTTATTTGCCTCATTTTTACTTCGTTTTCTTGTATAACAAGATTTTCTTTGTCAAGGAGAGCAACACAATCTTAGATCAAGAATACAATAGATAGAGCATCAAATAATAATACCAAGAGTAAGAGAGACGCAATAATACAAATTATACCTATGAGAGAGAGAAATATAAAATAAATGTTTTGTCCCTTTCTGCGTATACGTTTTTGATTGTTTAGCACCAAGTTTGGTGCTAAACAAACCGCTTGGTGCTTGTGAGTTTACAGGTGTTTAGTGCCAAAGTTCTTTGAAAATAGTGTGTGCCTAGGTCCCAGTATACGTAGAGTTAAGTTTATAATGTGGTGCATTGTAGTATTTTAGGCTGTGATAATGATACAGCTCGGAAAACTGAAAATTAAGCTTCCTTCGGTAAGTAGCACTTTTATGTTCTATTTGTCAATTAAACTATAAAACGGAGAATGCACAGTGTCCACAATTAATCATTTAACGGTTGTGTTTACTTTCTATCGCATATCATAGTAGATTTCTAGAATTTAATTGTTTTGTAAAATTGAGTATAGGTTACTATAAACCACACAAATGACATGGCTATTCAAACCGATACAGTTCTATAGAAACATAATTTGGCTGGGTTATACGATCTTTCGGGCTGCCAACAAAAACAAAATCTATTTGCCAAAAATGTTGGGAAACGAACAACTTTAGGGTGGATTCGACTCTGATATGTTAGGATAAGTTCAAATACACACAATAATCTAGAAAACAAATGACAATGTCGCAACTTATTATTACCTTATTCAAAGAAATAAGGTTTGTTTGACTTAAGTACATAATGAAAAAAAATATAATATAGGTATAGGTAGTAGGTACATATATTTTAATTTCATTTAATTTATTTTTTTAGCTTTGCGTTACATTTTAATAATTTAAGTCTCCTCACGATTTTCATATGAGAAGTTGGTAGTTATTTTATGTCTGAGACCACCATCGCGTAGTATGATTAAATACCTACATATGCCTAATAATAACATGTTTGTTTTACAGATTTCCCAAAGATGCAACTACTTTGGGCTGGTGGGTTAAAGCTACGGGTTACCAAGCTCCAGGTCACCAAGCTCCAAAATCAAAACGGTCTTTATTCAGTACAATCACAAGGATCTCTTTGAAACGTCTTAAATTGGTACTAGGTGAATGTACCGCCAGTTCCTCGCGCGCGACCAAAGCCTAGAAGAACAGGCAAGAAACTTACGGACTAAAAAACTTTTGGGCTATTTCAACATAAACGGTATCTCCGCTTTTTTTTCTGGATATAAAAAGTATGTTCTAAAATCTTGCTTTAAAAAGTGAGAATTAAGAAAATATTCTCATCTGAAATTGTTATGTACAAACTATTAAATATTTATCGTCTAATAAATAAATACGTACTTACACGTGATATATTTTAATGTATTTATGACATATAGTGATGTTCTGAGGATAGCTGTATTCATAATGCCATCACTTCGCGCTTCAGGGCAAAGTGGTGGCATTGCTCAGGCTTATGGTCAGCTCTAATATAAGCTGGCTTCCTCCTGTATAAGCACGCGTTATAAATTAACCTTTTGGATTACGGTTTCTGATGAGTAGGGATGTAGAATAAATAAATCAATGATAAATAAATAAATTGTTTTTTATTCATAAAAATTTTACCTAGCTGGTGCAGTAACATAGTTAAACTATTGGTAGGTGGTAGAATGTGAAGAATAGCACCACTAGCTAGCTCTGTCCCCCTCACTAGGAAAATCCAGAACTCTAGCTCGCGGGGCCTAGGGTTCTGATGTCAATGTCTAAAATGCCAGCTTAGTGCCAGTTCGCCCTGTTTTTTTTATTTTATTTTTTATAAATATTGGTGGACGCTCCACACAGCACTATATAGCCCCAAAATAAGCCAAATCACAACCACCCAGTCAGAGAACAAACATCTAGTATCACAACACACAAATGTTTGTTCTCGGTAGGATTGAACCCACGGCCTACGGCGCAGAAGGCTACCAACTGAGCTGTGTAGGCTTTTTTCTAGCTCATTCCTTAGAAGATATTAAAATGGCGTAACCTAGAGGAGGGTACAAACTATTAAACTGCAGAAACTAGCTTTAATTAAACATAATTAAACAAACAACTGGAGCCGCGGCGACATCATAGCTTATGCTTGGTTGGGTGAAAATAGTAAGATGTGGCAACCCATAAATTGTATGTACTTGTTGTCCGTCTTGCTCGGGTATACGCTCGTAGGCAATCTATAGTATTATAAATCTATGAACACAATGCACTAAAAATATGGCGGACTGACATGCGTGAATGTCATTTTGACAACTGTTGTTTCAAGTCAAGCTTGAGAGTGCAATGCAATGCGTCATATCAAACGTCAATTACAGACTGTCATGGCGGCTCTAGTAGTGTGCACATAGTAAGAAATTCGAACAGTTCAACATTTAGTGATATCAACTATATTATCCTACATATTAATGAATTTGCATTTGAATGGTAATCTTAAATTTTTTGCAAATTTTTCTATGTGCGGTACATAGACCAGACCCAGAATAAACCTGTCCTTTAAGCACTTACCCTTAGGTTAGTTCATTGACTAACCATACTAGGTGTCTGGACACATGGTTATGTATACATGACTAAATAAAAATCTGAATACTGAATAGCGATGTTAAGTAACACCATAAAATTATTGATTAAATAAAATACTTCATTTCATTCGCATGCCATTTTTTTAGCAGCACCAATTGCATTTCTTAAATGACTTTTCTTCAAGTTGTGTTGATTGATAGCTTGCCTGTTCTTATACCATTTGTCACAGATCTTGCAATGGTGGGTCCTCTCCGTTGAATGCTTGTACAACATGTGATTTTTCAACCCTTGAAGGGTAGACAGTGGTTTCTTGCACAGGAGGCATGGGTATTGCTGAGTGTTACTGTGTATACTCAAATGATTTATCAAGCTTATCTTTTCTCTGAACTTCTTATCGCAAATCTCGCAGTGGTACCGAGGCTCGGTCTCATGCGTGATCATATGTTTGACCAAGGTTGGCCTCTCAGCGTATGTGCCGAAGCAGATGTTGCATTCAAATGGTTTCTCTTTGGTATGTGTTTTTAGATGCTTGTCTCTATGACTAGAGGTAGCAAAGCACTTGCCGCAGTAGTAGCATTGGTAGAGTTTTAACCCTGTGTGACTTACCATGTGGTACTCAAGAGTACCAGAAAAACCCTTCCGGCACTCCACACACGTTTTAACTTTTGAATGTTTTTCCATATGCTTGGCCATGTATTTTTTTCTAAGCTTTCGCGGGCATAACTTACATTTGATCCGGGTCTCGAAATGAGTGTATATATGATCTTGCATGCTCGGTTTCCTAAAATATATCTTGCCACATTCTAAGCACTTGAAAAATGTTTCGGTTTGATGATCCAAGTCGTGTATGAGGTAATCGCAGTGGTCGTCAAAGATTTCAGTGCAATTACTGCATCGGAAAACTTTACCCTGATCATTGTGAGTGATTTTATGCTTTAAAAGCAGAGCATTAGAGTTGAATACTGCTGAGCATAGCAGGCATGTGTATGTTACATCCGTATGCTTACTAGCTATGTGGGACATCAGGCCAACCGGAGTAGTATAGCTTGTTATGCATATGGCACACTTGTACCATTGTGTTATACTTTCAACCGGCTTCTTTGGTTTTGGCAGTCGGTTGTTTCTTTTTCTTTTTTTAATTCCTTTTTTGACCTTTTTGACTACCTTTTTGATAGGCTGTAAATTTTGAATTGGAGATCTGAAACATAAAATATTTTTTTAGAGTATAGCTATGTATTAAATAATGAAAAATAATATTAGACATTTTTCACAAAGCAATGCTCTATGTGAGGGATTCATTAGAAAATTGTTGAGAAGATACTATGCCACAAAATTATAACATGTAAGAAACTTACAGCTAAAAGCTATTTATACATAGACTTCATTCCGGACACATACCGTTAAATAGTTTTAAATTCTTGCTCAATACAAAAGATAGTCCTAATTGTGAAACCTGTGGGGTGAAGGAGGATGTACACCACCTTTTGACGGAGTGTGTCCGGACGGACACTATGAGGGAAGAGTTGTACCGAGAGTTAAAAGGTAGCCGGTTCAATATGGGACTGTTTCAGAGTGTGTTAGCTATGCCAACATCTGACGTGGCTAACAGGCTCTACCGGTCCATTTACGAGTTCTTGATTGACAAAACGAAGGTACGATGGAACTGACATCGTCTTTAAAAGATGCAAAGTTCCTTAAAAATAGGTTAAAAAAAAAAACTATTTATCTTAACTTACAGAATTTTCTTGGAGCTTTTATCTCTCAGTTTGTGCTTCCTAAAGCCATTGTTATAAAACTCATCTTCATCCCAATTAGGGTTCTCTGGAATCTCTATTTCATTTCTCTTTCTTTTCCGAGCAGGAACACCTTTTGACGGACTTGTTTGTACATTATCATTTAACACCATGTTTTGAACTTTTGCCTTGATGTTTTGAGTTTTATTTTGACTGGTATGATCAAGATTTTGATCAACTTGGTCAAGTGCAAGGCTTAGAAGACTCTGCACTATGTATACAGTATCTAGTTTATCTTTATGAGTTTCATGATCAATATTTTGAGTCTCAACCTCTTGGTTCTGAATTACTAACTGTTCATTCTGAGTATTTACAATCCCATGATCTGTGTTACTTGTATCTTTGAAGTTTGATGGTATTATCTCACTGATATGTTGACTTGTCATTTCTTGGTGATAGTATTGTTTCACACAATTTTGATTTGAAAACTCCGGTACAAATTTTTCGACCGGCTTCTCCATTCTGAAAAAGATTGCGAGGATTTGCGAGCCCACCTTACCGCATAGAGATTTTTTTACGCATTTCACCAGGGTTTGTCTTAGATAGATAAGTCACTTACTAAGTAACAGGTTCAATTCCTTCAATTTCTATTTTTCTATATAGTCAACTTTGTTTTGTTTCTAATCACAATTCACAAGCAATTCACAAATCGCAAATTCGCAATCGCAACACTCCACGAAGAAGAAGGAGATTATAGAAACGGGAAATATCGAATGAACTTTTGAATTTGAATGAGCTGTTTTAGAAGAGAAAGAACGAACAAGCAATATAGGTAGGGCTGTACACCGAACAAGTTATTCTTTCGGTAAAAAAGTTTAATCGATTTTATTAACTGTGTAAAAAATGGTAAATGCCATTCACTAAAGCCTTAGCACGACACTAGACTGCAGTGCTGCCACATTATCCAACTTGTCGACAGACCTAGCAAAATAATTATAAAATTCCATACTGTGTTATCAATGCAATGACTAAAAAATAAAAAATATCAAATAAAATTAAATATTCAATTTTTAAACAATTGATAGACGTACTGACAACGCCTTAAAACACCTGGAAGACCTACTGGTCAATTAGGTACTACTGAAAGACAACCCAATCCAATGAAACTGAAACGTAAACTCATGCACAAGACAAGTGCATCCTTTTACATAGTAATAAGGCTAGACGTCTTGGTCTTTGCAAATATTCAAAAAATGAAACGCATGCCGGACCTGTGCTGCGGCCAAAACCTGTGGTTTTTAAGTTATTAAGATAGAACCACTAAGTTCTAAAGGATTCGGTTGCTGCTAAACAGTAAAAGTTATAATCAAAGGTTTGATCCCCATTACCATTTTTTGTTCGCGGTAAAAGTGCAGTTCTATTTTATTATATTTAGCTGCAATAATAATTTTACACAATACCACAATACATAACGGAATTCAGCGCCTTTCATCATTTTAAACTAGCAACATTGTATGTCTCCTCTCCTGTCAAACTGAAATCTAATGTCAAAAAGCTGGTGAAGAAAAAAACCAAGCAAACCAAATATTTTTATCCTTGCTTGTTTTTGTATATTTCAGCGTATTGTTTACGTTAATGCGAAAAATATGTGTGAGAACAGTGTATGAGTTTTATTCCCAACGAGTTTCCCGTCTTCTAAAAGTGGTTTTCTGTATAAAAACTTCGGTAAGTTCGACAATAATATTTACGTGAATCTAACCTTCCTGGCGGTGTTTTCGCGGGCAAAAACATTTTAACATTGTTTACAAACATTGGAAACGTATATTCTTTTCTGATTTTTGTGTTAAAAATCGATTTTTCATCGCGTTGAATTAATTATTTGGCGTCCTGATTCTGGAAATCGCCTCGTTTTTGTATCGCCTAGCGTGTGTTGTTGATATCGCAAAATGACCCTTAGCTCAATAGAAATAAGGTTCATGTACAATGTCGATGCGATTTCGATATCGAGTTTCCAGAATAGGCCGCTACCAGTTATTGGATAGTCCACGTTCACACTACGACGATATTTTGAAGTGCGAATTTTTAATTTATTTTTAAAAAGTTTTTTGAGGCTAATTTAATTTGAAAAACAGTTGCTGATTAATTTTAAATGACTATTTGTAATTATCTTTGTTGATTAAATAGAGTTATTGAGACTAGTGTATGTACAGTCTAGAAACAAGTTGCCGCCCAAAAAAGTTTAAAATCAGTTTTCAAAGTCAACTTAAAGTTTTACTTAATTCTTTGCTAACTTTATCCAACTGTCTGAAATTATAGGAACAAATATAATATAGTATTTACTAATAAATTTAGATGAATCTTAATTATTTTAAAATCTTGTTTTTTTTGTTAGAAACTTAAATAAATATGATAAGAAAAATCTACCAAAAAATTTTTACTATTTCATTGGTACCTAGTATCTATCCTATCTATCTATCTATCCTTTGTATATCGAGGTACATCTGGTAGAAATAGAATTAATAGAAATAATTTTAGTTGCCGGAACGAATTCCTAATTTTTTTATTGCACACTATCTTATAATTAGTAAACAGACAAAAATAAAGGGCATGTACAAGGGCAAGCTTATCCCTAACAAGAGTTTTCTTCCAGCAAACCTTTGAGGCTTGAGAAAGTTTCTAATGTCTCACCAAAAGTATTGGATATTTTTATAAGTTTCTTGTGGCTATATCACAATCTCTGATTAACGCTATCCATAAGATAAAAATGTTTCCCTCACAACTTATAAAATATTTATAATTACCTCTTATTATCAGGTGGGCCATTTGTTTGTTCTAACAGCAAGTAGAATAAAAATATAGTGTCCCAGGTCAACGGCCTCCCTTCGTTTTCTCAAGTCCCTTCCACTTGGACCAGTCCTTTAAGTAGGTCTCTATTCAAAACACAAAGACGGGTATAACATATGTTTACTCAAAATCAAAACTCCTCATCTTAAAAAAATGTCATGTCTCTCTCAATCAGTTGGCTCACCTGATATTAGCGGTAACCATCACCTATAACAAAACATTGCCTCGCAAGTCACATAGGAGCATGCCATATGAGTTAAGAGTAGTAGAGCTCTTTGTGAAGAGCTCGTCCGAGGAAGTACTACCACCACACCTTTTTCTGCCGCCAAGCAGCAATGCTGTGTTTCGGTTTGAAGAGTGTGGTTGCCGGTGTAATTACAGTCACATGAGGCTTAACATCTGTATGCCTCAAGTTGATGGACGCAGGGCAGTGCATCGTAGGGCACGTTCTTACGAGCACGTGACTTACGAGGTAATGCTTTGTTATAGGTGATGGTTACCACTTACTTACAGGTGGGCCATCTGCTTGTTGCATCAGATAGTTGTATAAAAAAAAAGGTATGCCTAAACAGAAAAAAGTAAGGGTAATAAAATTCATAAAACAGCACACGCTACGCTTCAAACCAAGTCACATAAAAGCGTGCCCTACGATGCACTGCCCTGCGTCCATCAACTTGAGGCATACAGATGACCTCACGTGCCTGTAATTACACATCTTAACTTATATATTTGTGATTATTGTTAGGATCGGGTTATGGAGGGCTTATAGAAGACTGGAATCATGAACCAGTGCTGCATAGAAGGATGCGCGACTTCATCGGACAAAGATGTCTACTTCTTCGAGTGAGTATTAGAAAGAAAGAAAGAAAACATATTTATTTGTCCCAACACAAAAAACAATAAAAATAACAGTGGGTAGGTTGGTACCTAAAAAAAAGTGAAAATAAAAGTAAAAAAAGTAAAAGTAGGTATTAATACACAAATAAGGTATGTTGTGCGGGGCAAAAAGTTCGTCAAAGTCAAACTCAAAAGGTATTTATTCAATAAAATCACAAGAATCACTTTGAATCACGTCGTCTCAGCATAATGCTGCACGAACCTAGATAGGTGCAGTGCAGCGCTGGTTTTGAGACGAGGCCTGGTAGTGAGGCATGCGTGTGGCATCACATGACCTGCCCGCTCCCATTTCAACTTAGCTACCTTGCGACCTACATCAGCGATTCCAGTTTTGGAGCGCAGTGTGGTGGTTCGAACTCGATCCGTTCGCTTCACACCCAGAGTACTGCGCTCCATCGCTCTTTGGCAAACTCCCAGCTTGGTCCTTTGAGACTCCGTCAGCGGCCACTTTTGAGCACCGTAGGTTAGGACAGGCAGAATAGGTACACATGTCGAGGAGTTGACGCTTCAGTGACAGTGGAAGGTCACCCGTCATCAGTTCTTTTATGAAGTAGCTCTTCCAGGCGCTAGAGTTACACATAATATGTACTACGCCACGCTAATATAAGCTACTAGAAATACTAAATACCTGCGCAGACGAAGTCGCGTGCACCAGCCAGTTGTATTATAAAATCATGATAATTGCGGTTCCAGCTTCCCCACTAGCCGGCTGGTGCGCAAGCGCTGGCTGGAGGCGATCGGATGCGGCAAGCTGGCGGGCGCGCCGCGGCTGTGCTCGCGCCACTTCGCGCCGCACGAGTACGAGCATGTGCGCGGGCGCACGCGTCTGCGCGGCAAGGTGCTGCCCACCCGGGGACTCGAAGCTGTGAGTCTTCTATCATTATTATAATAATTATTCAACTGTATACTGTTCCAATACTTGTGTTTAAAAACTTCAGGGGGCTGAAGTGCCCATCAATATGAATAACTTTTTCTATGGAACCAACACTGTGAACGAAAAAACAGCTGTTCCATACAAAAGTTCAATACCTACCTGGCTAAAATGTATGAAACAGCTGTTTTTTGTTGGTTCCTTAGAAAAAGCCATATTGATGGGTACTTTAGCCCCTGAAGTTTTTAAACACAAGTATTGGAACACCTTGTATTAAGAGTAATTGGAATATCCCATACTAATCAATTAAAATAAATAAATAAAAGAGAAAATTTATTATTTCCAGCCCCGAACCCCCAAACAGCTGAAGGACCCACTAGCCACTGCAAGTGCCACGGAGACTGAGGAATCCCAGGATAGCATCGAGGAATGCGCGAACACTGACATACTTAATGGAGATCAGGGAATGGAGGATCGTAGTGTTTTGGAAACTGATGAAGGAAAACTTAGCTCCCCCAGGTATAATAATTATAATTTACTGGGGACGAGAGAGAAGTTTTATTTTTGACAGCCTTCACAGCTCAGTTGGTAGTAGCTCTGCCTTCTGCGCCGTAGGCCGTGGGTTCGATCCCCACACAGAACAAATATTTGTGTGATGAACATAGATGTTTGTTCTCTGTCTGAGTGTTATATAATATTGTAATCAACAGGAGTGGATTAAAGATAAAAAAAAGATTAACCGAAAACCTAACTTTATTAAAGAAAAACAATAATTTTATCAATTCAACTAAAAATAACCAAAATGGAACAAGACACAAATCACACGAATTTAAACACTTTTACACAGAATAACTACACCGAAAAATAACTCTCATGACCTAATTAAATACTTCGAACAAATCAAAACGACTTTCCCTAGTTGTTTACGCATCGAACGCCCACGAGCAAATGAGCCGACCGTCCGTTTGCGCTCGCTTATAAGGGCGTGCTACCGCCTATTATTCGTCGCTGGAAGACTCCGCTAACAATATTATAAGTAAATATTAAAAAAAAAAAAGTATATAAGTAGTATATCAGCTATCTGGTTCCCATATAACAAGCTTTGGCCTAGTTTGGGGCGAGATAGTGCTGTGTGGAATGTCCACCAATATATATTTATATTTACTATATTTTATTTCTACCAGAGAAAACGGACATGACACCAACCATATTGAAAAAGAAGATAATACAGAAAAGGTTGACAACGATAGCACAGAAGTTAATAATCAAGATAAAGATAAAGATAAAGCTGGTAAAAGGAGAGCGGCGAGAGATAAAAGTAAAGTAACAGAAAATAAGAAAGTGAAAAAGAAATGGGTGCCTCTGAGACCCCGGCCGGGGTCTAACGGACACGTCAGTGAAGATAGCAGCAGTCCAGAAAGTGTGCATGGGTAACTATCTCATCACTACATAGTATACTAGCGGCCTGTCCCAGCTTCGCATGGGTGGTCATAAATTTTTTGAACATTTTAGGATAAACTTAGACCGTGGGGTCGAGCCTCGCGTCTACTTATTTCATACATTTGCACGCCAGAGAGTGAAATCGCACCCCGAGCGCGACCCGTGGACCCGTTAACGTTTTTAATTTCGTCATATCTTTTGAATGGAATGTCCGATTTGAAAAATTTAAGAAGTAATCTATAGGTATTGAAACCGTCTTAATTATGAAAAGATTTATTTGGATAAGGATTAATACCAAGGTACAAATAAAGACCCTTTTCTAGCGGCGGCATTTTAATTAATTTTTTGTAATAAAAGAACACTTATTGTGACATAACTATAATAGTTAGACATATGCTGTCGCGACATTTTTTGTAGATGATGACGTGTTCTACAAAATCGTAGTACATTATTTTGTTCTATCATCAATAGTTTTCGCAGCGCACGCGATGTAAGGTTTTTGGTTTCCACCTTGGGTTACATTATTGGAGTTTTAGTAAGGATCCCTGATTTTTTTGAAAATATAATATAGCCTATGTTACTCAGGGATAATGTAGCATTCTAATGGTGAAAGAATTTTTGAAATCGGACCAGTAGTTTTTGAGCCTATTCGTTACATACAAAAATACAAAAATACAAATGTTTCCTCTTTATAATATTAGTGTAGATGTATGCTTAAATCTTTAAAACTACGCAACGGATTTTGATGCGGTTTTTTTTATAGAAAGAGTGATTCAAGAGGAAGGTTTAATGCATAATACAAGCATAATATAGTAGAGAAACACTGATAATTTAAGAGATTTCTAATTTGATGCCGTAAATAACATATATTTTTTGCGTTTACATTGCGAACGCTGGCTGAACCTTACGAGATAGATCAAAATAATGTACTACAGTATTGTACACCTTAAAAAGGTCTACAAAAAAGTCCGCGATGGTATATGTCTATCTCTTAGGGATACCCCACAATAACCGTGCGAAGCCGGAACGAGCCGCTAGTATATATATATTTTTATTTGATTTTCAGAGAAGTTCCTTCTCAGCCGATACTAGAAGACTTAGAGGAGCACCTTCCTAACTACCAGATAGCCAATATGAAGACCGAGAGACAGGTACATATAAATAAATAATAATAAATATTGGTGGCCTTCCCACACAGCACTATCTAGCCCCAAACTAAGCCAAAGCTTGTGATATGGGAACCAGATAGCTGATATATACTACTTATATATTTTTTTATTGTAAATACATACTTATAATATTATATAACACCCAGACGGAGAACAAACATCTATGTTCATCACACAAATTTAATTCTGTGTGGGGATCGAACCCACGGCCTACGGCACAGAAGGCAGAGCTACTACCAACTGAGCTGTAAAGGCTCTCAAAATTGACAAAGTTTCTTTACTAGTTTTAACAAAGATGTGCGCGGAAAAACATACATACATACATACAAACAAACATACTACGCCAAATCGCCGAAATAGTCATTGATCTTTGTTCAAAAGATCTTCGTTCGCTTTGCTCGCTCGACCGACTAGAAAATAAGCCTACACAATTATTATTAAAAATTAAATTATTTGTACAATCCAGGTAGCTGCCATGACAGATACCATAGACCCCATCGAAGAGCTCATAAACCCCATGGAAGAAGTTGAGGAGCTGGTAGTGGAGCCTCACGTGCCTGTGTTCATTGAGCTGTCTGTGGGACAAGGTGAGGCTTAAGCCATGACGAAGGCGGCTTGAAATAAGCCATAATTGATTTGAGGTTGAGAGTTAGCTTAATAATGCATGTTAGGTGTTAGTTCCAGGTAAAAAAAAACATACTAAGCCTTGACGGAATATGCTCAAAACAATTTAAAGCTGACTCGTACTCAATGGATTTGTTTTAAAACTCGTGTTAAGTGTTGGCTCTTAACAGTCTCTAAGCTATGACGGAGACAGCTCAAATTAAGCCATATCTAACAATTACATGCCAAATTTCATTTAAACCTCACGTTAGCGTTCGGTTCCTCTTATACAACTTTTAAGCCATGATGAAAGCTGCTCAAAATAAGCTATTGCTTCCAAAAACTTGATAGATTTGATTAAAAAAAACACGTTTTCGTTAGATTCCTCTTAAACATCAACTAAGCCATGACGGAAGCTGCTCATAATAAGCCATAGGTTACAAAGACTTCTTTTAAACCTCGCGTTAGCGTTCGGTTCCTCCTTAACATCAATTAAGCCATGACGGAAGCTGCTCAAAATAAGCCATAACTTACAAAGTCTTGTCAGATTTCATTTAAACTACACGTAAGCGTTCGGTTCCTCTCAAACATCAAGTAAGCCATGACGAAGGTTTTATAATAAGCCAATTGCCTATATCCAGACAACTCAGCCGGCGCGGAGCAAGGCAACGATTGCCTCATGGTGATGGAGAGCGTGCAATGTGACATCGACCCCACTCTGATGCTGGAGGCGCGCGCGGAAGACGAGGAGTGCTGCGAGCAGATAGACCTGGACGACGACGATGATGATGATGTGATGCCGGTGATTTCCCCCACCGACGACAAGTAAGTAACCGGCCTTCATAGCTCAGTTGCTTAATTCGAAAGGTATTTAATTGTTCAGTTGAATCTCAAGGATCATGAATAGTTAGATAGTTGACATTTTCACAGATGATGTATTTCTGTTGCCGATATAACAACAAATACTCAAAAAAATACAGAATAAAATAAATATTTCCCATACAACTCCCGGGCTCCCATACAACAAACTCCCATAAAACAAAGTCGCTTACCGCTGTCTGTCTGTCCCTATGTATGCTTAGATCTTTAAAAATACGCAACGGATTTTCATGCGGTTTTTTTAATAGATAGAGTGATTCAAGAGGAAGGTTTTAATGTATAATACATGCATAGTCTTAAATAAACACTTTTTTTGCGCTTACATTGCAAACGCTGGCTGAACCCTACGAGATAGATCAAAATAATGTACTACAGTATTGTACACCTTAAAAAGGTCTACAAAAAAGTCCGCGATGGTATATGTCTATCTCTTAGGGATAACCAACAATAACCGCGCTAAGCCGGGGCGGGTCGCTAGTTTTCATATTATGTTTCTTGTATTCAATGTAATTTTGTATGCATTCTTTCAGAACACCAAAAAGGCCCGTCGACCCCATCTCGCTGCTGACGTCAAGCGACGAAGATGACGTCATCCTCCAAGAACCCCACATAGACACCCTCTCCGTCTCAGACGAAACAGATGAAGACGACCTACCCCTCCAGAAACTGATCAAGCGCGAGAAGAAAGCTAAGAAGAAAAAAAAGAAGAAAAAAGAACCAATAAAGAATTTTCTCGTCTGCGCGCCAGACTTCTATTGCACGTTTTGCGGGCACGTTAGCACGTCTCGATCGTCGCACGACAAGCATCTCAAGACTCACTCCGACCCGAGTCAGGGGACGACGCGAGTGTATCAAATTTGCAAGGAATGCGGTTTCACTACGTCCAGTAAATCTCAGCTGAGTAGGCATCAGCGAAAGCATGTTAATGAGAGGCGATTTAAATGTCCGCTATGTAGTTACAGGTCGAAATATAATATGAGTTTTATGTATCATCTCAAAACTCATAATTACGATCCTAATATGTATAATTGCGGGGCGTGTGGACTCGAATTGGACTCGAAAAAGGCTCTTTTGGATCACCAGAGCGCGTGTTATGAAATGAGCGAGAAATTTCTGTGCGGTGTGTGCGGGTTTGTGGCGCGAACGAAGCGCGCTCTCAAATCGCATCGGAATACTGTGCATAATCATAAAGTATAGAATCGTGTGCAGAGCCTTTTAAAATCAGTGTCGGAAGAAAAAAAAAGTTTTGGTGTAATTTTGTTCTTGCGCTGGATACATGTCCTTTTGCCAAGTGATGTAAAAGTTATCAGTGACTGGGTTAGTGAAATGAATTGATAAATGTGTAAATTCTTCTCAAGATTTGTTTTTTTAATATGAAATGTCAAAAATGTTTCATAGAAATTAGTAGTGTGATAATGTTTTAAACATGTTTTTGTATAAATGTTTCAGCAATAGAAAAAGTCCAAGTTTGACTGCCATATTCGCGCTCCATAAAAAGCACCTGTCCGTTTATTGTCGTATTTTAACAAACAATTTTGTCAGTGTCAAGTTAAATACTTTTTCATTTTAACAGTCCATAGTAAAGTGTACTAAGTGATATCCTGGAGATTCATTTTCTGTCATTTTGGGAAGCAACATAGCTTTTTCATTTTATTTGTTTTTCTAGTGTTATTTTGAGCTGTGTTGTGTAATTTCGGTGGTATTTTAACCAACATTACTTGAGGTCTTAGCACAAACTGTAAACATTTGAAATGAAAGTGTAATATGATATCCTGATTTGACCGAAAATGTTTCCAATGTTGTGAAGAAAACCGCCACCATTTTCTTTTAAACAAAATGACGGCCGACTTGACTATGGACTGACTTGACAAAAAAGTATTCATTCAATACAAATCACTTGACACTGGCAAGATTGTCTGTCGAATGACATAAATGGAGAAAAGAAGAAGGAAGTCGGCCGTCGTTTTTTTGAAGAAAAAGGCGGCTGTTTCTTTTCTATGAGAAACATTCTCTATTAAGCTGGTACTGACCAACGTCCCAACGTTACGAGGTGTAATGTAACATGTTACACAGCGAGCATTCATGCGGTCAGTACGTAGTGTTACGGGGAAACAGCGAGCAACGAGCCGCTCGTTGCTCGCTTGAAGTGCTCCACCCGGCTGTCGGTTTTTTGGCGAATCCTTTGACTGTTACGCGGTTCAGTCAGTACGCTGTAACAAGTCGGCCATCTTGACTGAGAGTGGCTGCCGAATATGGAGTTCAGTACCCCAAGTATGAGTTTTGCTTACGATATTTCGTTTTACTTTTTTGTCCGTGTTCATTGCGGGTTTTGTATGAAGACGCGATAGAGATACCGATACGGAACCCGCAATGAAAACGGAACAAAACGAATCGTTTTTGCTCCGTGTTCATTGCGGGTTTTGTAAAGGTCCATATCGGTATCCCTATAGCGTCTTCATACAAAACCTGCAATGAACACGGAACAAAAACGTAAAACGAAAAACGAAATATCGTAAGCAAAACTCATACTTGGGGCACAGAGTTTTGATTGACGAGCATGTTACGCTAATTTTTAGAACACAGACAACATGCTCAATGCGTAACATGCTCGATGCGAATGTTACATTACACCTCGTAACGTTGGTCAGTACCCAGCTTAACACATAATTAGGACATAATATAATACACTTTCATTCCAAAAACACCTTTTATTACCTTCAAAATTCGAAGTCCTTTGACTATTGATGGTTCAAAATTGCATCGAAATTACACAACAGAACTCAAATTAACCCTTTTTGGGGCAAAAATTAAGCCAGGGATTATAAAACAGATCAATATTTTACGATTTGTAAATTTAGTTTTTAGCAATAAATGTTTTTGTGATTTTTCGTCTCTGACTAGGTATTTACATTTGGAAATGTAATTGAAAAGGCTCACGATTGTAATACCCCAGGCACGGGAGACATCTTAGATTTGTTGAAATTATATATAATTATACCTATCAAAATTTACATAAATCATAATTACATAATTTATATAAAATAAGCCTCTTTCCCATAGGGGTAGGCAGAGGTCAGGGGTTTTATAATATATTTCTAAGGTGGTATACTTCACATTTTTATACCGGTGTAATTACAGGTACATGAGGCTTAACATCTGTATGCCTCAAGCTGATGGACGCAGGGTAGTGCATCGTAGGGCACGTTCCTATCGTGCGTGATTTACGAGGCAATGCTTTGTTATAGGTGATGGTTACCACTTAACATCAGATGGGCCATCTGCTTGTTCCATAATCTGGTTGAATTAAAAAAAAATTGTCGTCTTATAATAGTAACATTTGAATTTTTTGACTTTTAAGGAATTCTCTAATATCTTGAGTGTGAAAGATATCTGAGGGAATGTCTACCGTGCCTGGGATTAAGTTTTTTTTTATTTAAATTTTTTATAGCGGTCGGTACATTTTGTATGCCTCACATTTATTAGGGTAACTGTATTTTTATTTAATTTTGAATTATCAGAATTCAAGTTTATGTAGATCGTTGTAAGATATTATTGAAATTCTAACTAAGAAATTATGGAAGATCTTTGTAAATATAGATTTGAATCTGTGAAAGACTGTTTTATTACCTTTTATAAGGTGTGGGTTCGATTAGTTTTTTAAACACACTCGTTTTTTATCCAAACAGTGTGGTGAAAGAATTTTAAATGCGCCTCAAAAAAGCTCCTTTAGAGCACTTGACACACTTTTAGAACATAGTGTTCTACGACATGCCGGTTTCCTCACGATGTTTTCCTTCACCGTTTGAGAGACAGTTACTGTGAGCTGTTTTCGTTGACATGAAAGTGATAAGTATCGGTACTTTATAGAACAGTTATAAAATGGAAAAAGGTCGCTCGTTTTTATATGAAATGAAAAATATACATAAGTACTAAATATTTATTAAAATATATTTTATTCTAAAAAATACAATAAAATCTTTAAAATTAGAATTAAGTATATTTATTTTGAGTATGTATGTTGCATGAGTATAATATTGCAAAAAAACATGCTTCTTCTTCTGCTTTTATTGTAGACCAACTGTTCACTCATGTCCCTATAAAGGCGAATACAAGAGCTAATATGACTCTCGCTCGCACGTTTCGACATGTTGAAAGATATAAAATCACTAAACACATTTTCGAAAAATCGCAATCAACCATTTTGTGTGCAATCACATTGCACACAGTTTAGTAAAAAATTTCATTTTGATCAATACAAGTTTTCCTACTCAAAAGTTTGCTTATGTAATAGTAAAGCAAACTTTTGAGTAGGAAAACATGTATCGGTCAAAATGATATCTTTCAACATGTCGAAACGTGCGAGCGAGTCACATTGCTCTTGTACTCGCCTTAACGGGACGCTGTAGTCCTTGCAAAGGGTCAAAGTCAAAAGATATTTATTCACTTGAATCACGAGGATCACTTTGAAACGTCTTAAAGCTAGGTGACTCTAGGTGCCAGTTCCACGCGACCAAAGCCTAGAAGAACAGCCAACAAACTTACGGCTTGGTTCCTACCGTTTTGTATAAGGGTTTAGATGGAGGATTGTAGTAGGTAACTATACCATCCTCACAGCTTATTAGACCTCCACAGGAAAGACGTAGTCAATACATGCAGTGCTGACTAAGCCGCGGTTTCCTCACGATGTTTTCCTTCACTGTTTGAGAGCACTAACTTTACAGAGTTTATTTTCAAATACAAAACCTATAGGTAAGTTGATCCGTGCTCACTTCGGTCTCAAGCTTCGTGTCGCTCACGTTGGCATTTCCGCTAGCCCACTCACGTGGGTGCCGCTAGTGTCACTTGGGTGAATGTTGTTTAATACCCCGTTTACACTCAGCTCATGTCCGTGGAAATGTGCAGAGACATGGCCAAGGACTTGGGCAATGCGAGAATGTAAACAGGCCACTTCCATGTCCGCTCGCGTTGCTTGTGTTGTGAACACACATTGCCGGCGACGCCGCCGCAGACATATGGACGGCAACATTTCCGTCCACGCGAATGGCAGCGCGAATGTCTAAATGTAAACGCAGTAAGGAATATCACTCGGTCGGTGAAATGTATAGAAATGATTTCGTAGGTTTTAGTTTTCTAGATCTAAGTGTATTTATAATGTTTATTGTATATCTTAGTTAAGTCTAGCAGCTGGTAGGTTTGTTGGTGGTGGCGACTCGGCAGATAACAGCCTTTAGGTTTGTGAACGCCTCGTCTTGAACAGCTTGGTCGAATTTCTGTGAACATAAAATAATCTTAGTATGGTAGATATACAAGGTGTTCTAATACTTGGGTTAAAAACTTCAGGGGGCTAAAGTACCCATCAATATGAATAACTCTTTCTAAGGAACCAACACTGTGAACGCGAAAAAAAAACAGCTGTTTCATGCAAAAATTCAATAGGTACCTGTCTAAAATGTATGAAACAGCTGTTTTTTTTCGCGTTCACAGTACTTCAGCCGCCTGAAGTTTTAAGTACTTACAAGTATTGGAACACCTTGTATAGATAACTCTTCATTGTTCACCTCACAGAAACATAGTACTGGGTTGAAGCATACATTTAGGTAAAACAATGGGCGACCTTATCGCGATCTCTTCCAGGCAACCTTGGATAGAAACTAATCAGAAATTGAAGGCGGTGGTCACTTACGGAAAATATGATAACTTATTAGACCTATACCTACATACTAAATAGCTAAACCTTAAATATCCTAACGGCCGGTTTCTGAAAGTCCGATCAAAACTAATCGCATGTCAAGTCACTTGCTATCTCTATCTTTTTCGATGTACTTCGATGACTTGACATCCGATTAGTTTTTATCGAGCTTTCAGAAACCGGCCGTAAGAGTAGTGCTCTTTGTGTGTGGCTGGTCCGGGTTCGTCGTTGCTTGGCGGCAGAAGGCGGCGTGGTGGTAGTACTTCCCCGGACGAGCCACACACAAAGAGCTCTACTACTCTTAAAAAAATGCCACAAGAAATTATATTGTAATTAGCTTACCTCGTTGATAACAACGGTGGGTACAAACGCGAGGGGTCTTAGAACCTTGTCGGTCTTATCTCCGTACGCGGCAAGTAAGTTGTCCCCCTGGTCGCCGGACGCGCACTGCTTTATCTTGTTGGACTCTCCCGTCTTGTTCACTTGAGTCAGGCACTGAGGAATAAATCAAAAAAGGTATTAATTCAGTAAAATCACAAGGATCACTTTTAAGTGGGGTTTCACCATGCTCTGTTAGTTACTAATCAAGGATTAAAAGACCTTTAAATCTAACCTTAGCTGTCAAACACGTACATTTTGACATATTTAACGGCCCTTTAATCCTTTGTTAATCTAACAGAGCATGGTGAAACCGGCCCTAAAGATCTTAAAGCTAGGTAGTGGCGGGGCGAAGACAAAAACTAATGTGACTCTCGCTCGCACGTTTCGACATGTTGAAAGATATAAAATCACTAAACTTATTTTCGAAAAATCGCAATCAACCATTTTGAGTGCAATCACATTGCACACAGTTTAGTAAAAATTTCATTTTGATCGATACATGTTTTCCTACTCAAAAGTTTGCTTTACTAGTTTTCGTACATAAGCAAACTTTTAAGTAGGAAAATTTGTATCGATCAAAATGAATTTTTTACTAAACTGTGTGCAATGTGAATGCATACAAAATGGTTGATTGCGATTTTTCGAAAATGAATTTTTGATTTTATATATTTCAACATGTCGGAACGTGCGAGCGAGTGTCACATTAGCTCTTGTCTTCGCCTTAACTAAAAAATTAAGTTTTCATCCCGATTCCAGCACTAGGCTTATCGCTGATGCAATGTGCTGCGGGCGTACTCAACCAAACTACCAAATAACAATAACAAACAGCGCATGCTTATCGAGGACGCTTGGCGAATGTGTTGAAAGTCTGAAATCGTGAGTTATCTGATTGTTTGATGTTCATTTAAAATCATTAAAAAAAAATTGTGAGCAGGCTCAGGGTTTTCTAGCTTCGGGAGCTTGCTGACCCTCACTTTTCAAAGCTTAGGTTGAGGGCCCCCTGAGCTCCGGGGCCTGGTGCACTGCACCACCTGGCCCTACGATAGCTACGCCACAGCCTATGAACTGTTGTCAAAGTCAAAGTCAAAAGGTCATTCAATAAAATCACAAGGATCACTTTGAAACGTCTTAAAGCTAGTTGACTCTAGGTGCCAGTTCCACGCGACCAAAGCCAACAAACAACAGCCAACAAACTTACGGCTTGGTTCCTACCGTTCTTTTGTATGATCCTTTTACAAAGTAATAATATAATATATTATTGAAGTTTAGTGAGGCGTAGGCATACAGAAAAATGTAAACATAATCAAATTTATAAGACAGCACACGCTACGCCTCAAACTATAATACCTAATGCATAAATACAATCTATTTAATCAGAGAAAAATAAAAAAACACACAATAGTAGGTACAGTACAGACATTGCAGACATGTTAGCTGCCGATGGGCAGAGCGACCGGGACATCGGGCCACGCACTTTTATCAACAATATAGCTATCTAAAGTATAATAAGCTTTCCTTAGTAGATTATTCTTAATCTGGCACTCACCGTGTCCAAGGCCTTGTCCGGGCTGGCCTGTCCCATCAGGCAGATCACCAGCTCCATCTTATCCACGTCCTGCAGACTCCTGTCCTTGAGGATGCACGACTGCATCTGGGATTACAAATTAATGCATGGGCTTTTTTATAGTGGTGGTAAAAAGCTGGTAAAAAGGTGGTATAACATGTGTCAAGTGCTTGAAAGGAGCCTCTTGAGGCGCACTTAAAATCCTTTCACCACACTGTTTCGAAAGAAACCAGTGACACGACAAGAGAAGAGAGATAGTGGTGGTTTAGAGTGCACCTATAACAAAGCATTGCTTCGTAAGCCACGCACGATAGGAACGTGCCCTACGATGCACTGCCCTGCGTCCATCAACTTGAGGCATACAGATGTTAAGCCTCATGTGGCTGTAATTACACCGGCAACCACACTCTTCAAACCGAAACACAGCGTTGCTGCTTGGCGGCAGAAAAAGGCGCGGTGGTAGTACTCCCCGGACGAGCCCTTCACGAGGTGTTTTTATCTTGGTTCCTTACGCCATGTAAGGAAAAAAGTGTTAGGCATGAATGATGATGGATTAAGGAGGCTGGATTAGAAGCAGGAGTCAGAAAAGATGGATGGACTGTGTGAAGGATGACATGAGTAAGAAAGGAGTGACTGCTGAGATGACGGCTGATAGAGGAAAGTGGAGAAAAAACCTGTTGTGACAACTCCACTGAGTGGTAATTATGACCTTGGTTCCTTACCTTGTTGCCATAGCATTCGTCAGCTCCATGATGGCAGATGAACTGCCATTTACCGTTCACCTTGTCGTGCTGGAATGTAAAAAAATACATAAAAAAAACTGGCGGTAGAGGTCACCAAGGTAACCTTGGTATATCTAAGAGATAAGGGAATTAAAAGGTCAAAGGTCAAGTTTAAAACAAGAGGTCAAGGCTTAGTTCAAATCAGAAGCCAATTAAGTTCCTATTCATAGGTTAGGCACCTCAATTCATAAGAAAGTTCAAGGTCACTTTACCAATGCGATTCAATAGCTTCAATGACATTGCTCCGTCTTAAGTCATGTTTATGGTCATACTCGAGGTCAGAGATAAGTTTAGGTCAGAGGTCATCGCCAAATAAAATAACAGAGGTCAAGTTTGAGTACAAAGGTGACTTACCGTACTCTTTCCATAGGGCACCATCTTGACCTTGATGGCTCCTCGGAAATCCCTCCACACTGGTGCTAGCTGCTGAGTTATGAACCGCTTACTGTCCGGGCAGAGGGACTCGTAGTATACTGCTATTTTGACCTGGAAACCCAAGAGCCTTATCTCACAGAACAAAAACAGCTTCATATCATTCCTAGGCACGGTAGATATCCCACTCAGATCTCCCAGTACCAATTACTCTTTATTTTACAGTTCATCATAAAAAAGACTAATTTACGTGCGTAATGCTAGTGCCATAAAGGTCAAAGGTCATTTATTGCGCAAGTGCATATTTTTTTTTTTTTTTTTTTTTTTTTTTTATTGTTAATAGCTAAACGTTTGACTGCCATCTCACCTGATGGTAAGTGAAGATGCAGTCTAAGGTGGAGCACGCTTAGCTATAATCCACTTGTTCACTCTTGTCTTAAATATTCCAAGGTTATATCGTTCCGGAAATACCGACGACGGTAAAGTGATCCACTCCTTGGCAGTTTGCACTAAGAAAGTGGAAGCAAAGCGCTTCGTGCGATAGTGAGGGATATCCACCATGAAGGGGTGGCACTTATCCGTGCGTCTAGTTGTCCGGAGGTAGAAGGGAGACGGGAGAATAAGATCGTGCAGTTCCTGCGCACACTCACCAAAATGTATTCGATAGAACACCGATAGGCAGGCGATTCGTCTCCTGTGTTCGAGGCTATAGAGCCTGGAGTCGAACAGCTGGTCACTGCCAATGAGTCTCCTGGCTCGCCGCTCAATAGAATCTAAGGCTTCAAGCTGGTACTTGGCAGAACCGTCCCACAAGTGGCAACAGTACTCCATGCACGATCGGACTTGTGCTTGATAAAGGTCCAGAAGCTGTCTTGGTGTGAAGTACTGTCTGACCTTAGAAAGGATGCCCAGTTTCTTAGCAGCCACTTTAGCCTTAGATTCTATATATGAGCCGAAGTTCAAATTGGATGTCAGCTTCACACCCAAGAGATCAAGGTGGTCGGAGATCGGCACCGATACATCCAGGAAAGAAGGGTTCAGGCGGAAAGGCCGCTTTTTTGCGGAGAACAGACATGCCTGAGTTTTTGAAGCGTTGAAAGAGACGAGGTTGGCTGCACCCCAATCAGAGACATTAATCAGGGTGCGATTTACTCGATCCACCATTGCCTCTCTTAGGGACTCGATCGTATCTGCGCTTGCACGGGCATCGGAAGTGTATCTTTCTACAATGGTGCTATCATCTGCGTACCCCACAATACCGGGCTGAAGCAAATCGTTGATATGTAGCAGGAATAAGGTTGCAGAAAGAACCGACCCCTGAGGTACACCGGCATTAATAGCCAATTGGTCAGACGAGCAGCCATCAATGACTACTCGAATTGACCGTTCCCTCAGGAAGTCAGAAATCCACCCACGCAAGCACGGCGGCAGTCCGAACGAGGTAAGCTTGCTAATAAGACCGTCGTGCCAAACCCTGTCAAAAGCCTTGGATATGTCGAGTGACACAGCAAGAGCTTCACCATGCCTCTCTATGGCTTCGCTCCAGATATGGGTGACGTACGCTAAAAGATCCCCAGTAGACCGTTTACGGCGAAAGCCGTACTGCTGGTCACTGAGGAGGTCATTGGCTTCAAGGTACGTTAGGAGCTTATTGTTGAGAACCCGCTCCATTGTTTTACACAATAGAGAGGTTACAGAAATGGGTCGATAATTAGCAGGGTCGGCACGACTTCCCTTCTTAGGCACTGGTTGCACATTTGCAAGCTTCCAAGAGCGTGGTACAAGGCCAGTTTCAAGAGAGAGACGAAATAGGCGAGTCAGTATTGGAGTCAACTCAGGGGCACATTGTTTGAGGACAATTGCAGGTATTCCATCAGGCCCGCTAGCCTTATTCACATCCAAAGCACGCAGTGTTTTTAGCACCTCCTTTTGGTGTATGCGGACTTTCGGCATTGCCGTCGTACAACAGGAGACGGAAGGAGGCACTTCACCAGCAGTGTTAAGGCGCGAGCATTCTGCAAACTGAGAAGCAAATAGATTGGCTTTCTCTACGGAAGTGTGAGCAAGCGAACCATCTGGTCTAAGCATTGGAGGAAGTGAAGGGCGGCAGAAGTTAGTTTCAATTGATTTCGCGAGAGACCAAAATGCCTTACTACCAGCTGGATGTGAAGCCAATTTAGCACCTACTCGGCTTATGTGGTCGAAACGAGCTCTCCTTAAAACTTTTTTGCAGACTTTGGCGGCTTTGTTGTATGCTCTCTTCTTAATGCTTATATCTGGTGCTTTGTGATTTCTAGCGTCAACCCAACTAATGAATGCTTTTTGCTTAAGTGCATCGGCGCTTCTGCATTCAGCATCAAACCAGCGTTGAGGTGAATCGGATGGTCTAGTGTCTTTGTATGGAATATAGTATTCCATACCACGACGTAGCACTTCAATTATAGCATCTGTGCAGGTCGACGGATCGCCAGAAGAGAAACAAGTTTGCCGCCAAGGAAAAGAGGCAAAAAAGTGCCGCATCTCGTCCCAGTTTGCTAACGAGTAATGCCACAGTCGACGGCTAGCACTAGGGCTTGGATCGGGTGGGGAGTATGCTGATATGGACTTCACAACACAATGGTCAGAACTACCAAGTGGAGAAGTGACCGACACATTGTATCGATCAGGATCAGTCGTTAGGATAAGGTCCAAGCAATTGGCGGTGTGGCCGTCGATGTCTGGAACTCTGGTCGCTTCCTGGACCAGTTGGGTGAGGTTGAGTGAGATCGAAAACTTGAGCGCTTCCCTTCCAGCATGATCAGTGCACTGGTATGGGAACAACCAATCCTGATGATGGGCATTGAAGTCCCCCAGAAACACCAGTTGGGCAGATGGGTACCGAAGTTGGGCCAAATCTGCTGCCTCACTGAGATAATTAAAAAGCTGAGTTGTCTCTTGGTCTCCGCTGTGTGACCGGTATATTCCAGCGTAGAGTATTTTCTCCATACCCGTCTCAACAAGTATCCAAATTACAGAGTACTTGGAATTTTCAAGATTTCGGAGGCGCCTGAAACAGATGTCATCGCGCGCATAAACGCAGGTACCAGCCCGTGGCTTAAAGTTGTGTTCAAGCACGTAACCTGGGTATGCAAGGTATGACGCATCAAGTGGACATCTGATCTGGGTCTCCGTAAGAAAAAGCAGATGAGGTTTGGCAGTCTCGAGATAGTGGTGGACTGGAATGATATTTGAGTGCAAACCTCTGATATTTGCTAGGTGCACTTGTAGAGAGAGGACGTGCACACGCTGTTTAACTTTGTTACTTAATTTGCTTCTTTTCATTGTTGATTTTTGTTTGAAGAGTGAAGAGTGGTAAGGGGACGGCAGTAGGACAAGACACACTGCAAACCTAAACACTGATAACGGATCACTTATACTAGCGGGGGACTAGGCGGGAGACTGCGGGGACGCCCGAACCCCCCCGGAGATGGCCATCGGGTCCTCTCGTCCGGTCGCCAACCGGCACGATGGAGCATCCCGGGATTTTTCGCGAGGTGGCGGGGCAGCCTTTCAAAAGTGGCTGGCTCTCTACTTGGGCCCCCTACTACCTGCGGTCGGCCAGCGGTGCACCGTGCTTCGGATCCCGCTACCCTCCGCGACTAGCCTCCCAGCATAAGCTCAATGTTATCTCGTCTATGACCGGTGTGATGCAGTACTGAGTGTAATCATCCTGACCCGACCCCTTTGTGGCTACACCGAGCATCGTACCGGAACACGAAATGTCGTTTGGCGGTACGGCTTTGCTCAGTGGGTGGTGACAAGCCGCGGCCGAAACCTACCACCAGAGAAAGCTACTCCGTTTGCACCACCCAGGGGACACGTGTAGGGACTCAAGGGTAATCTCCTACGGACGTGAGTAGCATGGTCCCCCAAAACCTACCTACACTTTTGTAAAAAAACTCATAGGTGTACGATCGGTTTGGAACCCACGACCTTAGGAACGGTAGGCGAGGCCGTATAGCTTTTCCGTGTATTAGGTCGTCTTAAAGTCTAGACTAAATTAAGTCGCTCGCTGACTTAGCTCAGCAAGCTATGTCTAGGGCAGTGCTCCGAGTCTCAGCGAGACAAGAGAATGCAGAATGTAGCTCCTAAGCTACATACCTACTCCATCTAAAATCCTGTTCCTGGCACTACAACGTCCCGTAAATAGGGGTATAGATTCAACGTATTTATCTTGTACTATGTCAACAAAATATAAATCAAAATGGTCTTTATCGCGACCAAAGCCTAGAAGAACAGGCAAGAAACTTACGGCTTGGTTCCTAGCGTCAACACGTACCTTATCATCAGTCTTCTTGTTCTTGGCAATGGCTCCACAGAACAGCGTCACCAGGCAGACCACCAGGATGAACTTCATTTTGTTCTGAAATGAGAAATTATTTGTTGTATAACTGTAGTACAACAAAGATTTTATAGCTATGATTAGGACCGGTTTTAACAGTTTTGAAATTACACCATCAACATTTTCTTGCCCCTATCCCAAAGCAAGGGCGTAGCCAAATCCCTCCTAGAGATTAAAAAAATGCAGCCAACTGCAAAGAAACCAAAGTCCTAAGGCCTAAGTTGGAACCATTCTTATTACAATCGCCATAGAGGTAAAGACTCGCGCTACAAGCTGTAAAGCTCCATGCTCTTGACTGTACCTACAATTCATATTTTTCTAATCCTGCATAATATGAACTTGCCCCCCCCCCCCGGGCCATGGGCTGGCGACGCTCTTGTCCCAAAGGAAAGCCTCTCTCTCCCCGCAAGTCGCACTAAACTAACTACGGCCAACATCCGCCTTTTTTTTTAAATACCGCTAGCTGATGGAACAAGCATATGGCCCACCTAATGTTAAGTGGTAACCGACCATTACCTATAACAAAGCATTGCCTCGTAAGTCACGCACGAAAGGAACATGCCCTACGATGCACTGCCCCGCGTCCATCGACTTGAGGCATACAGATGTTAAGCCTCGTGCCTGTAATTACATCGGCAACCACACTCTTCAAACCGAAACACAGCGTTGCTGCTTGGCGGCAGAAAATATTAAGGGGCTGACAACTATCAAACAACTTCTCGCTCGCACGTTTCGACATGTTAAAAGATATAAAATCAATAAACTCATTTTCGAAAAATCGCAATCAACCATTTTGTGTGCAATCACATTGCACACAGTTTAGTAAAAAAATCATTTTGATTGATACAAGTTTTCCTACTTAAAAGTTTGATTATGTACGAAAACTAGAAAAGCACACTTTAGAGTAGGAAAACATGTATCGATCAAAATGAAATTGTCACATTAGCTCTTGTCTTCGCCTTAAATATTATATTCCGCCATATTTATTTCTACACTAATATTATAAAGAGGAAACATTTGTATTTTTGTATTTTTGTATGTAACGAATAGGCTCAATAACTACTGGTCCGATTTCAAAAATTCTTTCACCATTAGAATGCTACATTATCCCTGAGTAACATAGGCTATATTATATTTTCAAAAAAATCAGGGATCCTTACTAAAACTCCAATAATGTAACCCAAGGTGGAAACCAAAAACCTTACATCGCGTGCGCTGTGAAAACTATTGATGATAGAACAAAACAATGTACTACGATTTTGTAGAACACGTCATCATCTACAAAAAATGTCGCGACAGTATATGTCTAACTATTATAGTTATGTCACAATAAGTGTTCTTTTATTATAAAAATTTAATTGAAATGCCGCCGCTAGAAAAGGGTCTTTATTTGTACCTTGGTATTAATCCTTATCCAAATAAATCATTTCATAATTAAGACGGTTTCAATACTTATAGATTACTTCTTAAATTTTTCAAATCGGACATTCCATTCAAAAGATATGACGAAATTAAAAATGTTAACGGGTCCACGGGTCATGCTCGGGGTGCGATTTCACTCACTCAAGGAGAAGGACGTGCAAATGTATGAAATTAGTAGACGCGAGGCTCGAACCCACGGTCTAAGTTTATCCTAAAATGTTCAAAAAATTTATGACCACCCATGCGAAGCTGGGACAGGCCGCTAGTATAATATAAATTGTGTTAGTAGGTAGGTATCCATCTTTATTTACGTAAATGTGTGCAATAAAAAATTATGCTGTGTTTGTATCTAGAAGGCCATTCAGTCAATTTAGTTTTAAGATGTTTGCTTTTTGTGAAATTTTGTTGTAACGGCTGGTTTGCGAACCTATCAATTAAAAACCTACTTCATGTGAGGTCACAACTAAAAATACAACAAATACCGCCCTAGGTCAAATGTGAAGGCCAAAAGTCAAAGGTTACAATCTCAGGTCAACGGTAATTTGAGAGCAAAGGTCAATCGAGGTCAAAGGTCGCTGAAATTTGAGGCCGCTGCTGGCTCCCGTACCTACCTAACTGTATTATTTTTTTATACAACTAGCTGATGGAACAAGCAGATGGCCCACCTGATGTTAAGTGGTAACCATCACCTATAACAAAGCATTGCCTCGCAAGCCACGCACGATAGGAACGTGCCCTATGATGCACTGTCCTGCGTCCATCAACTTCAGGCATACAGATGTTAAGCCTCATGTGCCTTTAATTACACCGGCAACTACACTCTTCAAACCGAAACACAGCGTTGCTGCTTGGCGGCAGAAAACGGCGTGGTGGTAGTAGGTAGGTACTTCCCCGAGCCCTTCACAAAGAGCTCTACCACCTACTCTTAAGAAACCACCTACTAGTTCGGTCAGCAAGTAGCCTAAAATACACTTTCTCATTTATAAATTTGTATAGCCAACATTCTGTAAGTAACAAGTTGTATGCACATAACGGCCACACGCCACGACAAAGTTCAAACAACAATTTTAGAAAGTCTAGTACCTACTTACTAAATTCAATGTGTCAATTTCGCGTTAAATTGGACAGCAAACATGTTCTACGCTGTACTACGCACTGCATAGCTGAGATCAGGTGAAATCTGAAGAGCCGAGTCATGAGCTGAGCGTGAAGCGGAGCGGTCAAATGCCTCCACGAAGGCTCCCTGTTTCTGACATGAGTCTCAGCTCATGGTCAGTACCCGAGGTTTGAGTTTTTTTTCTGTATCGTCAGGCCGTTTTTGGATGGACACTCGTGAGTTCCACTATAGGTATACCACATAAGGTGGGCCATCTGCTTGATCCTTCAGCATGAAGTTTATAAACCTAACCATTACCACAGATAAGAGAATACTAGCCATTACTAAACAGATTGCGCGGGAGTTGCAACGGCATCCTAAATGCGATTGATAAATAAAACCGGCCAAGTGCTAGTCGGACTCGATAATAATGCAGCCTCCTAACTTTAATTGTTGTCTGATAAATAAATAAATTAATATCTACTCAAAACCGTTTGCTGTCAAATCGCTTCAGCTTGTGTTACCTCTGTCGCTATCACCATCACTACGTAGTTATGAGCAGTCAGCCAAATGACCCGTATCTGTAGAAACCTGTACGTAGGTACCGGTACCCCAAGTCTGAGTTTTATTTTTAGTTTTCCGTATCGTCAGGCAATTTTGTATGGAAACTCGATGAGCGCCCGCCTCCATCGGGCGTGCTGAGAACTAAATATATACATATTGGTAGACTTTCAACACAGCACTATCTAGCCCCAAACTAAGCACGTTTGTAAACTGATATAATACATAGGTATACCTACATATACTTTTTTTGTAAATACATACTAATATTATACAAGTTGTTCCAATACATTAACTTAAAACTTCAGGGGGCTAAAAAACCCATCAATATTAATAAATTTTTCTGAAGAACCAAGACTGTGAACGCGAAAAAAAACAGCTGTTTCATACAAAAGTTACCTACCTGGCTAAAATGTATGAAACGGCTTGCTCCCTGAAGTTTTAAGTACAAGTGACACCCAGACAGAGAACAAACATCTATTTTCATCACACAAATGTTTGTTCTCGGTGGGAATCGAACTCACGGCCCACGCAGAAGGCAAAGTTACTACCAACTGAGTTGTGAAGGCTGTCAAAACTCACGAGACTCCATACAAAAACGGCCCTACGACACGAAAAACATACCTAACTCAGACTTGGAGTAGGTACCTACTGTAGAAACTTGTACCTACGCACCTGTCTACATAACCCATGGCAGTAACATGTGAAAGTAAGTTTCTACTAAACAATGGAGATTGTACTTTTGCCGCTTTTATTCGAACGGAAAAATCACGCGAGGAAAATGAAGTATACATGTTAGGGCAGCAGTCGAAGTTGTTTGATTATTATATGTTTTTATTTTTATGTGTGGAATCTATTAATAAAATAAACAAAATTTTCCGCCATTCATTACCTTACCCCACCGGTCATTATCTGTCGTGCTAAGGTCTAATATAAAACGTGACATTGGCGAAATTGCGGGCTACACTACAAAGGCCATACAAATAATAAGAAGAAATTTTAAGAATCATTTAGTTATTGTGTGTAAATAGATCTTACAGAGATAATTTTTTGAGGTTTTTGAGAAGCAACATAGCTTTTTCATTTTAATTGTTTTTCTAGTGTTATTTTGAGTTGTGTTGTGTAATTTCAGTGGTATTTTAACCAAAATTATTTAAGATCTTAGCACAAAGTGTAAGCATTTGGAATGAAAGTGTAATACTTAATAATAAGTGATATTCTGAGGGCTTAATACGAGTTTAGTGCCGATCGTCGATCGTTACGATACACCGAATTTTCTATGAAAATAAATCAACGGTATTCTTTGAGAAGCTATACGA
Organism: Chloroclysta siterata; assembly: GCA_932294275.1. Lineage (NCBI taxonomy): Eukaryota > Metazoa > Arthropoda > Insecta > Lepidoptera > Geometridae > Chloroclysta > Chloroclysta siterata. The sequence continues at coordinate 340,357 of OW028595.1, read as the reverse complement.
ATCGAACGCTAACGATCGACGATCGGCACCAAACTCGTAATAAGCCCTCTGATTTGACCGAAAATGTTTCGAATGTTTTGAAGAAAACCGCCACCATTTTCTTCATAACAAATGACGGCCGTCTTTGACTATGGACTGACTTGACTATAAAGTATTTAATACAAATCACTTGACACTGACAAGATTGTCTGTCGAATGACGGAAAGGACCCTTTCTACAGAGAAAAGAAGAAGAGTACCTAGTAGAGCTCTTTCTGAAGGGCTTGTCTGGGGAAGTACCTTCTACCACCAGCTATGTCTGCCGCAGCGTTTCTGTTGGATATATAGATATATGACATTTCTATGGGACCAATCTGAAAAGTATAATAGATCCTCTCAAATATTTTTTTTTTCAAATCGGTTCATATATGACGCAGTTACGCGGTAACAAAAACAACAATCGAATCGCGAACCTGCTTCTTTTTTTTAAGTCTGTTAAAAAGGGTCACTTTGAAACGTCTTAAAGGTAGGTGAATCTAGGTGCCAGTTCCACGCGACCAAAGCCTAGAAGAACAGCCAACAGTTTTTATTGAACATCATACTCGGTAAAAAACATAGTAGGTAATGTAAGTACTTAGATAATGTAGGGCACATTAATTTATGTAATTTGTTCATTGAGCTGGTCGGTATCCCCCGAGTTGCGACGTAGAATTACCTTAGTCACTATCGGAGGACAAATCAAGGAAAACGGAAAAAGTTACTCAAAGGGGCTGTCACAGTTGCTGCGTAGTCGCGTACTGGTGTCGCGGAAGACCAGCGCTATAGTAGCGTATGCTGCTATAGCATTTTTTTTATATACAACCAGCTGATGGAACAAGCAGATGGCCCACCTGATGTTAAGTGGTAACCATCACCTATAACAAAGCATTGCCTCGTAGGTCACGCACGATAGGGACATGCCCTACGACGCACTGCCCTGCGTCCATCAACTTGAGGCATACAGATGTTAAGTACACACTCTTCAAACGGAAACACAGCGTTGCTGCTTGGCGGCAGAAAAAGGCATGGTGGTAGTACATAGGTACTTCCCCGGACGAGCCACACGCAAAGAGCTATACTACTCTTAAAAAAAAGCGTTATAGTAGCGTATGCTGCTATAGCATTTTTATTAAATAATTAATAGACTGTCCTTTGGCTACAATCTCACCTGATGGTAAGCGACGCCGACGTTGGAGCAGAACGGTCTAGAAGACACCTATTCACTCGTGCCTTGAAGAGACCTAAGTTGTAGTGATCAGGAAAGACAGACGACGGCAATGAGTTCCACTCCTTGGCAGTTCGCATAATAAATGTAGAAGCAAAGCGCTTAGTGCGAATGGGTGGTATTTACCAGATATGAGTGGTACTGAGCCGTACGTCTACTTGTCCTGTGGTAAGGAGATGGTGGTAAGTCCAAAATGCAACCTATAGAATATCGATAGGCAAGCAACTTACTCTTCAAACCGAAACACAGCGTTGCTGCTTGCGAAAAATGCGTGGTAGTACTTCCCCGGACGAGCCACACACAGAGCTTTACTACTCTTAAAAAAATGCTGATTATTTGTGTAATGTTTCTTTAAATATCACTTACCCTTTTCACAAAGTTCAATATAACTCTAAGCATTAACTTTATTTAATTGTAAATTACGTAAGTATACAAACTAGTCTCACCGCAGGTTATTCTACACTGATAGGGGTATCACATTTCTTGACACGATGACCCTACTCACTCATTCGAATCTGTGTACACTGACCCAGCGTGCCCAAGAAGGAACTATTCACAGAGACAAACGCTCGGCCGAGCGTAAACGAAAATGCTTTAAAATCTACAGTGTCTATTATTTCTAACATATTATGGATCTGAAAAAAATTAATTGTATTATCGAATTAGAACTTTTGTTTTTTTAAGGCGAATGGATACCCCGATACTAGCGCCACTACATATTTTATTTTATCATTACGTTATACAAAGGAATTATCAATAAATCGGACCGCGCATACACGATACCTATCACAAGCTTTTTTTTAATGTATCTGTAATAGTTTTGTATTGTATTATTTAGGCAGGTACTTGTTTCAAGAGTTTAGTTCCTATTGGTGGCCACCGAGCTCTCCAAACAAGGTATCTGACTGAGTAACACAAAACAAAACTATTACAGATACATGAAAAAAAAGCTTGTAATAGGAATCGTCTACGCGCGGTCCGAATTTTTGATAATTCCTTTGTATAACGTAATGATTAAATAAAATATGTAGTGGCGCTAGTATCGGGGTATCCATTCGCCTTAACATGAAAAACCGACTTTAAATGCACTGAAAATTATAATAAAAAACTTTTCGCTAACGGGAACAACAAACAAAAGCGTCATCTGTGTATTTATTTCTTGTTTTAGTTGTTTTTTTTTTTAAAGCGTTCATTATTATTGACTGCAACCTTGTAACAAAAGTAGACTCTTATGAATAAGTTCAGCGATTTTATATCTTTCAAAATGTTTAAATGTGCGAGCGTAAATTTACTTTGACAGTCCCTTACGCTTTGGTTTGAATGGAAGTTGTCTGCGGATTTAAATGTACCTAAACTAGTTTTTTTCCCCGAATTCGCTTGTCAGCAATATTTTTATCAACTTTTGTTAGAAACACAATTTTTTTGATACATTTACATTTTATATTACAGTAACCACAGAGGTTATCTAAAAATATTTCTAGAATGCTTATAAAATAATAGCTAGATCAAGTTTTCCTCACGATGTTTTCCTTCACCGATTGAGAGCATTACGCTTATAAGTACATATTTTAAATAGAAATATCGAGGACCACGCCTGGATTTGAACCCACTATCTAATATGACTAGACTTGGGTACTACGAAATAAAATTACATGCAATTAAATAAAACATACTTACAAAAAAATATTCTATTTTTAAATGAGACATTTTATCAGTACTAGGTCAAAGGCGTCTTTCCACAAAGTATTGATCTCTCCAGCTAAACGCTTTGTTCCTAACCACCACGGGTCAAGATATAACGGATGCGTAGTGAATCACCCAGGAGCCTTGACCTCCCGTTCAGAACGATATAATCTTATCCAGGGGTCAGGATAAACCGGTCGTATTCATTAACCTATAGGGTAAATGGCCGAAGAAAGAGTAGGTAACCTACACTGGTATTCGTAGTTGGGAGGGTATGAGGGAGCGACTTTGGTCACAACATACAATAAAAAATAAAAAAAATGTGCTAAATACCTATTTGCTGATCGAACAAGCAGATGGCCCACCTGATGTTATGTGGTAACCATCACAAAGCATTGCCTTGTAGGTCACGCTCATTTGGAACGTGGCCTACGCGATGCACTGCCCTGCGTCCATCAACTCGAGGCATACAGATGTGCCTGTGGTTATACATATATAATTCTTTAAAGGTACATATCCATTACTGATTCATATTTGAACCGTTATAGATGTACAAATCGCGTGTCATTTAGAAACTTTAGAAGGAGCGAAAACAGCTTCCCTTTGCAGTCTTCGATCAACAATGTTGATCGAAGTTTGCAGTAAATTATTCTTCACTTCTTTAGATACAATATTGTTCACTTTTTTAGATACAATATTGGTTAAAAGAGTAGTAGAGCTCTTTGTGAAGGGCTCGTCCGGAGTTTCTGAAAGCCCGATCAAGACTAGTAAGTAATCGGATGTCAAGTCACTTGCTATCTCTAACTAATTCGATGTAAAAGCTGAAATGGTGCGTGACTTGACATCCGATTAGTTTTGATCGGGCTTTCAGAAGCCGGCCGTAAGTGGTAAAAAAAAACAAGGCAGTATGGTCTGAAGACTTTAGCCTGCTATGAACGATGAACAAAAACAACAGTCAGGACAAAAGTGTTCTAGTTCTTGAGGCATGAGGCATGTATGTGTGTGTGCAGGTTACAGTTTTTTTTAACGAAGTAAAAGTTTGATATTATCTAAATTAAGTATACCTATATTAGTTAAATCACAAAGATTTTGAATAAAATACCGTAAGTAGGTACCTTACCTACCTACATTTTAATTTGTAATTACCACAGCACAAAAAGTTGATGGTAAGCTAATAGTCAGAGACCTTGAGTATGTGAGCGTCCGCAGCTTTGTGAGTGGTAGGTAGCCTATAGTAGGTAGGTACTAGAGGTTAATAGTGAGTAGGTATAATGTGGATACTTAGGTAGCCGTACCTACCTAATGTCATAAGTACTTTTTTTATACAACTTTGATGCTGATGGATCAAGCAATGGCCCACCTGATGTTAAGTAGTAACCATCACCAAAGCATTGTCTCGTAACGCACGTTAGGAACGTGTCCTACGATGCACTGCCCTGCATTCATCAGCTTGGGCATACATATGCTTAAGCCTCATGTGCATGTAATTGCACCGGCAACCACACCCTTCAAACCAAAACACAGCGTTGCTGCTTGTCGGTAGAAAAAGGCGTGGTGGTATTAGGTTCTTCCCAGATGAGCCACACAATCTCTGAATCTCATAATACTTACTGTACTTAGCAGGTGGATTGGATATGGATGGGTGGGTGCTGGGTACCTACTAAGTACTAAAAAGCGAACAAATATTTAGGAAGGAACTTTAATAAATAAATGTAAAATATAGGTAAGAAGGTAAGTGGGCATTTTATCTATTTATTCACGGCGTACAATTTATGAATGACTATTATTATGTAAATCAGAGTATTAAAGATTATTCCCTAAAACTTAAAGGTCCTTTGTAGGTAGGTATCATGTCAGCTATAAGAGATCGATTACCCTCCCACCAGAAGCAAACAATTTAATCGGTTAATTAATTGCTTGCTAAATTAACCACAATGGATAAAACGGCCACTAAACCTACGCTTGGTTTATTTTATCACGTGATTAAGATACTTAGCGATACCGTTCAAAATAACTTGTTACCAACAGTAACTGTAGTTACCTACATAAAACAATTAGGTAAGTAACCGCTACAAGCACCAATAAAAAAACCAGTTAAATTTACGAAAAAGATTAAACTTACTACGCCTTAGCCGCAAAAATAAAAAAAAACTCACGTGAAAATAGTGTCGATGTCAACCTTTTTCAATATTACCTCCTTTGTTATCCGAAAGCGCGGTAAGCGAAAACTTTTTTATTTCTTTGAATTTCGAACACGCGCAGTTTCGCTGTTCAACCAGAGGCGACTGGCCAGTAAGAATGAGAAAAGAGTTGAGTTTACATCTTGCGGGTCCCTGCAGACAAGGACAGTGGGTCGGAATAGTTGAAGTGATTTGTTTGGCTTTGACTGACCGGTTGCGTTGCGAGTCGTTGATCTTAGATTAGGCAAGTGACCGCAAATTGTGGGAACCTGTACGTACTTAGGTATGCGAGAAACAAGTACCTAGGCAGATGTTATGTACACATACGTAGCACACAGCTTCTATTTATAACGCATAACTACTATCTATTTTAATATTAATTTTTATCAAACCTTACTTATACGCTTGTCCTAGTTTGTATAGAACATTTAGATTATGATGTGTGCTAGGTAGGTAATAAATAAATAAATTCAAAGAACAAGTAAACAGTAAGTCAAGTCAACAACTTGCCCACTGCCCAGCAGCTAAATATAGACCATCCTCTAAACCTTGTTGACCTTATCTTCGGGCTCAAAATTAAATATATTATATCCCCATCTTGACTTCACATCTTTAATGCCCAGTATACAACGTGTTTATTAAGAATTGTAGGGATCCGAAAGCAGGATATTCTACCGGTCATAACGGACAACTTTTGTTCTACGACTTTTAAAATTTCAAAGTTTTTCATTCATGAAATGCCTCTTAAACTTTTATCTAAAATGAATCTAAACGCATCATGAGGCAGCCCTATTTACAGCTGTTCTTTGACCTCTAGTTGTTAACCTTAGATAAAATAGGTAACAGAACTGCCACCAATTACCTAGTAATGTGCCTACCTAATAATGATGTTGCTGTTTTTAAAGATCTTGGTATGTAAAAGAAATATTTTCGCGACTGTAATCCCTAGTCACGGTAAACATTCTCTGAGATCTTTAGTACTAATACCTATTCAGTAACTAGGTACCTACGTGGCTACGTACTCAATATTTAATAGAATATTTATTTTTGTTTAATTACTAGATGTCGTAAACCAATGTTTATGATATTCATAGTTCTTTAAATTGTAACATGTTACTTTACCACCATGGTTCATTGACACGACAAAATTATTCAACTGCAATTTTGGGAAGTGTCTAGTCTGTCCTATTTAATCTTTGACGTACCTGTCTGTCATTGGTTGCATTTAAAAACGCATATCCAATCAGGACGGCCGACGGCCGCCGATCAGTGTTACCATTTGTGGCAGATTTCTGCCATTTGGCAGATTTTAAATATTTCAAGAAAAATCTTATTAGTTTGAATTTTTAATGAAATAATATTTACCTATTATTTATTTATTTTTTACCGAACTGGAAACTCCTTATTCTTTTTTACCTTTATTGATTTGGTTTCTAAACAACTTCTATCTCGTTTTAGATAACTGCAAACCGTTACAAACGATCAAAAGATAGTAACTGAATGTAATGAAAATACGGAATAAATTAAATAATGTATTTAATTTATTCCGTAGCCACGAAGGAGATGGTATGAAGTCATATTTTTGGTATTTTTATCGTCAAGCTTGGTAGATTTTGACAGATTTTTTGGCAGGTGTGTGGTAGAACCGCCACTTTTGAGATGGTCACCCTGTTTGTGTTTACATGCGTTGTTGTACATTGTTTTGTTGAGAAAATGTCATCAAACGTGATAAAATGGTGATTGTTATGTAAAAAGCCGTCGTCAGTCAGTGTGTGTATGAGCAGTGCCCACGAGGTAATGGTTTAGTGTGAAGTTTGAAGCCTGTGTCGTGCGAAATCTCGCAAACTTACCAAAACCAGTTTTATCCAGTGTTATTATAGCCAGTAAATAATGACAAAATCCATAGGAACCAGTAAAAATATCGTGTCAGGGGATTGGCGGCGTACCTACCTACCTACCGAAAGGTAAGTATTTCAAATTATCTCGTAGGTTATCGTTGTTTTTCTCTTTCCTAGATAGAAGCGCGCGTGCGTGTGACCTTGACACGTACACAGACAGGGCTGTTGCAAATTTCTGAGAAAATATTAATTTTACTTTTCTATGGGAATTTCGAAAACGATGTATTCAACCGTTGCACACGTCAAAGTATTCCAGTGCTTGGTCTAAATACACGCTCTTTGTTTCCCTACATAACTTCATTAGGTACGGTCCTATCACGCGTGATGTGCGAGGTAGTGCTTTGTTATAGGTTATGGTTACCACCTTACATCAGGTGCTTGTTCTATCAGCAAGTATTATAAAAAAGTTTGGATGATAATTGGTAGGTACCTAGGGCAACAATAATGTACCTACCTTTACTAGAATCTTGTTTTGAACAAGTAGGTGACTTCCAGAATTAAAAGAGTTATTCAGTTGATTGTTTTACTCGACCATTTTACAAGCCTCGTGCGTAGAGGCCTTAGCACGCATAAGATTGCACTAGGTGAGTAACGCGCGTTGAAATGCAACTAGGGATGTCATGAAAAAGACGGATTATTTGATGAAAAGCCGGATTCCTGTTATTACCGAACACTATTTTTTGAGGACGAATAGAAACTAGGGTTTATGACAGTAAAATCAGCCGAGCACTGTTGCTGTGTTTCGGTTTGAAGTATGTGGTTACCTGTGAAATTACAGGAACATGACGTAACATCTGTATTACTCAAGTTGATGGACGCAGGGCAGTGTATCGTAGGGCCCGTTCTTATCGTGCATGATTACGAGTTAAAGCTTTGTTATATTTTGTGGTGGTTACCACTTAATATCAGGTGGGCCATCTGTTTGTGCCAACAGCATTCAATGTAGTACAAAAAAATACGAGTTTAACGTTTAGGTCCAAATTAAATTGTTATATTATTATTTCAAGTTGCTATGTCTGTGGCTCGATCAACTCGATCAACTCGACCCTAACCACGAACTGAACCCATCGGGATGTAACTTTTAAATTAAACTAAAATAAAATTTCATTTTATTCAGATGTCATAGATCTATGTAACTATAGCTTATAGAAAAATGTGGTTAGTAAACTAAATTAGTATATCTACAACGTGTAACATAATACCCCTATAAAACCAAAGACCAAGTGATCAGACCAAGCACTTGAATACTTTGACGTGTGCAAAATTTAAATAGGTACTTCGTTTTCGAAATTCCCATACAAAAGTAAAAAGAATATTGTCTCAAAAATTTGCAACACCCCTGATACTGTTTAAGTAAGTACCAAGGTCACGTACAAACAGCTTTGAATAGGGCTGCTGTGTGTTTAGTTTTATATTGGAGGAATGTTTAAGAGGCATTTCATGAATTTCATTTGAATTTTTGTGACACGATATAAACGTTTTGATTTGATTTTAATGAAAAACTACGAAATTTCAAAAGTCGTATATCCATAGATGTTCGCCATGACCACAAGAATGCCCTGCTTCCGGGGCTATAGGGGTATTATGTTACACCTTGTATATGCTACTTTTATCCTGAAAAATTAAAAAAACATAAACGCACCCAATAAAGCAGAAACGCATATAAATGCTAGCAAACACTACTTATATGCGGGTGGCAGCTAGTGCACGTTGTCCGGACAAAAATTGACCGGACATTCCCCTCACTAAACAAATCAGCCATTACAGACAAGTAAACTAAGTAATGAATAATGTGTGTCACGAACACACGCGCGGACTGTACCTACAGTCCGCGCCTAGGAGTAGCATCAGCTAGCTATAGAACCAGGCAAGAACAGTTACTGAATTCTAGTGTATTCAGTAACTGTGAAACCTCTTCGTTTTATTCAGGAGAACCATCACACTCACACATTCACACTCTCACGCCCCTATATAACTTATACTAAATTTTCACACGCACTCTCATACTTTCAGATAAATACATACACGCACACCATAGACATAGGTACACTTATTGATCGAGTGAGCGAAGCGAACGAAGATTTAGTTTCAACTTGGGCGATTTGGCATTTTATGTACGTATGTATGTATGTATGTATGTATGTATGTATGTATGTTTGTCTGGCGATAACTTTAGAACCGTTGATCCGATCTGCATGAAATTTGATATATCGATAGCTTGTACTTGAGAAATTTACTGGTAAGTATATGAGTAAAATCGGATGAAGGGTTTTTGAGATATGGGGTTTTTTAAGGGGGCAAAAATAAAAAAAGTGACTTAAAAAAATCAAGTTACATGTCATACGAAAGGACTTTGTTTGGACATTCCAAAACAATTTTTACTTTTTTTCTAGGACGCTCGGTTTTTGAGATACAAAAAAAAAAGTTAAATTAAGATAACCAGCGACCCAAGAGCTCCCATCTCTAAGAGTTTCGATGGCATCAAGGTTTTTCTACTGGTCGGCCAGTTCCTTTGCTTTTTCTTATATTTTTTTCTTGAAATAAATTAAGGAGGTACTCAGTTCTCATAAAATGGTAACGACGACCAGGTCTGATGATGGAGCCAAGGTCTGTTCAACGGAACTCTTCAATAAATAGTCCAATAGAGTTGAAACTTGGTTACCATACCAAGTTAGTAGGCGGTAGTCAGAAAAAAGTCCAAAGATAATGTTTGGACTTGCCTCTGACTACTACCTACTCCAAGTTTTGATGCGTTCGTCGGGTCGCATCACGAGATCTCAGTTCGGGGCGAACTACTAGTTTTTATTGTAGTTGGTAACAATACAGGTACAAACAATTATCAAAATGTGGGTACGTTACGTAGTAGAGTTTCAAATGGTTTCACAAAATAGTCTGAGTGAAAATGATAGGGGCGCCACTGTCCATACATTTTGCACGTTCACTCACATGCGGTCTCGCTCGCACCTATGCCAAACACCCGCATGTCAAATTAGTTCCGTTTCCAGCATTTTTCTGCCAAGCTGTATGTACGTATCTTACACTTACTTAAAATTGTAACTCCGTGGCATAGTAACTGTTGAGCAGTCTGTGACACTGTGGGAATGATCTTGCTTACTCGACTTACAAAGGAGGTTAATTAGTGAACGAGAAACTGATGTGTTGCAACTGCTTTTTGTAAGAATAACATCATATCTGGTGCAGCCTTCCGGCTAAAAATACTAAATATATGAGAAAAACCTACGTCATGCCGGTGGATGGACGCAGAGCAATGCATTGTGGGGCACGTTCACATCGTGCATGAAATGCGAGGCAATGCTTTCGTAGGAAATACCTGCTATGTACATTAGGTAGGTTAAGTAGTGATAAGTCCTACCTAGTGTTTTTTTTTTATCAGATTGCTAATTAAAAAAAAAACCATCTCGATGTCTTTGAAGGCCGATTTTAGCCAAAGTAGCCCAATAAGTAGGTACGAGTTTTTTTAATGATTAAGAAAGCTAAGGTCTGGAGAATTCTTTAGACCTACACAAAAAGGAACCATGAAATCACCTGTTTTGATTTTTAATAAAAAGCTCAAAATGTTAGTTATTCTACATTCATCGAACGTAAATTTGTCACTTTACATTAATATTTTACAATACAATACAATTACAAAATCATTTATTCATGCCACACGTTTATAGAAAATATACAAGAAAAGACGTTAAAAGTAAGTTAGTGACATAAAAGTCTTGTATGTACTTACTTTTCTTTTTAGAATTTTTTCAAGTTGTTCAGTTCGACAGTTCTCAAAAATTCAGAAAACAAATCATAACTCTAAAACGATGAAAATTCGCGGGGCATGGGGGTGATTCGTGCACCCCAAGTGGTGCTCTCTCTGGACTTCCGCTGATCACTACTTTTTGGGACACTCTGTAAACATAATCCCTTGTGTCTGCGTAAAATTATTTTCTTTTCTGTCATTCCATTCACGCACGATTTCCCTCGCTTTCTGACTTTGACAGTTGCACAATTCGCCGCCAAAATAAAAGAATAGTGCAGAAACAGTAACAACTCAGCCGTGTGATTTAAAATGTCACAAGCAAGGGTACGAGAGGAGAATAGATTATAGTAGAGGTGTAAAAGTAACGAGATAAAGCGTACCCGTATGTATTCGTTACTTTAACAAAAAATACTCGTTACTATCGAATCGAATCGAATCGTTACTTCTGGTACCTCATTCATCATGCATGTTAGAGCAACGAATCGAGTCGTATTGCGTACGTGTACGCCGTACAGTATGACGTTGCGGCGCGGCGGCGTCTCAACATTCGTAATTTGTAGAAAACATACCTACTTAGACCAAGGACGACGAATTTCCAAAATAAACAAACATCTTTGTAACGTACCTACTTTTTAAATTCAAAAAATACATACGATGAGCAAACGTTTTAATACACGCATCAACGGTACTTGAATTGAACCGATTCGGTTCAACCGAAACAGTGTAGGTACCCATGATTCGAAACATGCGAGTAACGAGATGGATTCGTGAGTAACGATTCGTTACTCGTTACTAGATGGCGAACCCGTTACTCAGTACCGAATACATACGGTTTGCTACAGCTTTAGATTATAGCATAGCAAAAGAAAACTAAAAAAAAACAACTAGGCCATAGATTGTTATTTATTTTGTGTACAATAAAAATGTATGTTTTCAATGCAATAAGGCAATACAAGAGCTAATGTGACTCTCGCTCGCACGTTTCGACATGTTGAAAGATATAAAATCACTAAACTCATTTTCGAAAAATCGCAATCAACCATTTTGTGTGAAATCACATTGCACACAGTTTAGTAAAAATTTCATTTTGATCGATACAAGTTTTCCTTGTCAAAAGTATGCTTTACTAGTTTTCGTACTAATGCAAACATTTGAGTAGGAAACTTGTATACCTAGTTCAAAATGATTTTATTACTAAACTGTGTGCAATGTTGTTTATAAAAAAAGTTCATTGATCTAGTTCATTTATCGGCTTGTTTCTGAAAGCTCGATCAAGCCTAATCAGATGTCAAGTCACTTGCTATCTCAGTTTTTGATGAACTTAATAGCTGAAATAGCAAGTGACTTGAATCCTTCTTGAATCTGATAATGTTTGATCGAGATTTCAGAAACATGCCGTATATCTTTCAAAATGTTGACAGTGACAGAAGACTGGAGCCTCTTAAGGCCACACGACACTCTCGATCCAAGGCAAGTATTTGTGGATGCGCGTGTACACAGAGTTGGCGAGCACGTTCTTGCACGAGTGGCCGAACGTCACGAAGGCCACGGCCGAGTTCACGCAGCGCAGCTCCCCGGGAACGTAGAGGGGGCGACCGCTGCTTCCCTGGGGGAACAAAGATTGGGTCACCGGAGTGTTTGCTAAAAATAATTACTCGTTTAGAACGATTTGTATTACTTTAAATGATTATTTTATTTATTTTAGTATCTCTCATGGCCTAGTCCTTGGTATTGTCTTTGAGGATTCACTTTTAATTTAAAACAAATATATTATTTCAAAACACTATCACTCTCTTGATTTCGATACCCATATTGCTATGATTGTGTAAAGTTTTTTTTTAATGTGAGAGAATATTGCTCCTGCTTCCCGCTCACCTTAGTTTTTGTATATTTTTGTAGGATACTTGCGACGAATCTTTTTTTTTTATACAACCAGCTGATGGAACAAGCAGATGGCCCACCTGATGTTAAGTGGTAACCATCACCTATAGCAAAGCATTGCCTCGTAAGTCACGCACGAATGGAACGTGCTCTACGATGCCCTGCCCTGCGTCCATCAGCTTGAGGCATACAGATGTTAACCCTCATGTGCCTGTAATTACACCGGCAACCACACTCTTCAAACGGAAACACAGCGTTGCTGCTTGGCGGCAGACAAAGGTGGTAGTACGCACCCGGACGAGCCACACACAAAGAGCTCTACTACTCTTAAAATCTTTTGATACCTCAATCATCAAAATCCACTTTTGGGTGCTACGTGGTAATAAAGAAAAATCGAAGGATAGATACATATTCGACAGCCTTCACAGCTCAGTTGGTAGTAGCTCTGCCTTCTGCGCCGTAGGCCGTGGGTTCGATCCCCACCGAGAACAAACATTTGTGTGATAAACATAGATGATTGTTCTCTGTCTGGGTGTTATATAATATTATAAGTATGTATTTACAAAAAAAAAGTATAGATGTATTAAATCAGCTATCTGGTTCCCATATATGTAGCTTTGGCTTAGTTTGGGGCTAGATAGTGCTGTGTGGATAGTCCACCAATATTTATAAAAAAAAAATGTATATACACGGTAAACATAACCTTGCCTTCGGCACTTTCAGTTTCAAAGTGATTCTTGTGATTGTACTGAATAAAGACCGTTTTGATTTTGATTTTTATTTTGACGGGTAAAAACATACCAGACAAGATTCCACAGGCTCGTTAAAGCCTTTATAGCACGCCTGAGTGTCAAAGTCGATCCCATTCTTTTGGTGACGGAAGGGAGGGAACTGCTTCGAGCATTCCACCTCGTCTAGCTTTTCTATTTTGACCTGAAATACAGAGTTTAATGTCAAAAAAGTTACACAAATATATAAAGTCACATCACTACATAGTATAAAACAAAGTCGCTTTCTCTGTCCCTATATCCCTATGTATGCTTAAATCTTTAAAACTACGCAACGGATTTTGATGCGGTTTTTTTATAGAAAGAGTGATTCAAGAGGAAGGTTTATATGTATAATACAAGCATAATCTCTTAGGGATAACCCACAATAACCGTGCGAAGCCGGGGCGGGTCGCTAGTGTCATATAAAATATATTTGTTTGGACATTCCAAAACCATTTTTACTTTTTTTCTACGGGGCGCCTCGTTTTTAAAATACAACCACGACCCAAGAGCCCCCATCTCTTAGAGTTTCGTTGAAATCATAGTTTTGTTACTGGTCGCCCAGTTCCTTTGTTTTTTTTTCTTGTATTAAATTAAGAAGGTACTTATCTACACTAATATTATAAAGAGAAAAGATTTGTATTTTTGTTGTTTTGTTGTTTTGTTGTTTTGTTGTTTTGTATGTAACGAATAGGCTCAAAAACTACTGGTCCGATTTCAAAAATTCTTTCACCATTAGAATGCTACATTATCCCCGAGTAACATAGGCTATATTATATTATCAAAAAAATCAGGGATCCTTGCTAAAACTCCAATAATGTAACCCAAGGTGGAAAACAAAAACCTTACATCGCGTGCGCTGCGAAAACTATTAATGATAGAACAAAATAATGTACTACGATTTTGTAGAACACGTCATTATCTACAAAAAATGTCGCGACAGCATGTGTCTAACTATTATAGTTATGTCACAATAAGTGTTGTTTTATTATAAAAATTTAATTGAAATGCCGCCGCTAGAAAAGGCTCTTTATTTGCACCTTGGTATTAATCCTTATCCAAATAAATAATTTCATAATTAAGACGGTTTCAATACCTATAGATTACTTCTTAAATTTTTCAAATCGGACATGCCATTCAAAAGATATGACGAAATTAAAAATGTTAACGGGTCCACGGATCACGCACGGGGTGCACGATTTCACTCGCTCAAGGAGAAGGGCGCTGCATATGTATGAAATGAGTAGACGCGAGGCTCGAACCCATGGTCTAAGTTTATCCTAAAATGTTCAAAAAATTTATGACCACCCATGCGAGGCTGGGACAGGCCGCTAGTTTCTCATAAAATGGTGACAGCCTGATCTGATGATGGAGCCAAGGTCTGTTCAACGGAACACTTCAATAAATAGACCAATAATGCTAAAAATTGGTTACCATACCAAGTTAGTAAAGCGGTAGTCAAAAGCAAGTCATGTTTGGACTTGCCTCTGACTACCACCTACTCTAATTTTTGGAGCGTTCGGATCGCATCACGAAATGAATATAGTTGAAAATTGATTACCATACTAGTAGGCGGTAGTCGAAAGCGTCATGTTTGGACTAGTCTCTGACTACTCCAATTTTCGGAGCGTTCGAATCCCATCACAAAATCTCAGTTCGAGGCGAACCACTAGTTTATATTAATAACATACCTTCAGGTTGTCGTGGGCCCCTACTCCCAGCACGTCGGAGTCCACAGAGTGCGGAGCCGAGGATAGCTCCGACAGGCACGTCGGTAGCACGTTCACGCTGAATTTAATCCTGATAAAAAAAGAAAACATTTATTCTTGACCAGCGCAGCGAAGAAGCGAGCCCGCGACTTCGTCTGCGCAGGATTAGTCACACAATATCTTTATAAATTGTAGTATGTGTTATTCTGATGTATAAGCTATTATGTCCAGTCCAGGACACCTTGAGTTTTCAATAAAACCCGAAATACAGTATTTTACTTGGTTTAATTAATATATAAATAATTAACAAGGTTTTGCGCTCTCAACACGGAGGAGGCTAGGATGGAATCTCATCAATTGTATGAAGTGGGTAGGTTTACTAGTGAAACGCATGGCTCCTTTTGGATAATAAATAGGGCTTTGGGTAGGTGTGGCTGTGCCGTTGCTCTTGCGGTTGTTGTAGGTGCTTCGACATCAGATAGCGGCTGTCGGGCCGCGACACTATATTATTGTAAAGTTTCATTTTCAGTAGTTTTTACGTGAAAGAGTAACAAACATCCATCCATCCATAGTTACAAACTTTCGCGTTTATAATATTAGTAGGATTGCCGCAAGACAACCTCCTACCTTTCTTCCTCAAAGTTAAAGTCAAAAGGTATCTTCAATCAATGTTAGGTGCCAGTTCCACGCGACCAAAGCCTAGAAGAACAGCCAACAAACTTACTGCTTGGTTCCTACCGCTCTTTTGTATGATCCTTGTTACAATGATTGTAATATAATACAATATTGAAGCTAGTGTGGTGCCAATCGACTTCAGGTACAGCGCATAATATTGAGAGCAAAAAACACAGGTTTTCAGCCTTCCGAGACAACATGCTGAACGAGGGTATGCGGGTATACTCACTCTGTCTCGGTCTCCAAAAGACCGATATCGTTGTATTTGTTCGGAGCGCGCCACTCGGGGTGCGTGATGAACCTCTTGACACGGTAGACCTGCCAGGAGGCTGCAGCTGGAAGACTATCCTCGGCAGGACGCTTGGCGACCCCCACGGCTACCACTGACGCAGGATCGGAGCTGGGAAAACAGTAGATAGATAGATAGATAGATAGATAGATAACTCTTTATTGTTCACCACACAGAAACATAGTACAGGGTTAAAGCATACATTAAGGTAAAACAATGGGCGACCTTATCGCTGAGAGCGATCTCTTCCAGGCAACCTTGGAGGGATAAAAACTAATCAGAATTGACGGCGGTGTAGTCACTTACGGAATATATGATATTTTATTACAGTACATTGGTTACAAAGGTTGTCTGGAAGAGATCGCTCTTAGCGTTAAGGTCGCCCATTGTACCTAATTACTTTTATGTCTCTGTATGTGTTTTTCTTTGTGTACAATAAAGTATTTATCTATCTATCTACATTGAGAGCTCTTCAAACTCTAAGAGTAATAAAGCTCCTTGTGAAGGGCTCGTCCGGGGAACTGCCACCGCGCGTTTTTCTACCGCCAAGCAGCAATGCTGTGTTTCGTTTATTACAGGCACATGAGGCTTAATATCTGTATGCCTCAAGTTGATGGACGTAGGGCAGTGCATCGTAGGGCGCGTTACTATCGTGCGTGACTTACGAGGCAATGCTTTGTTATAGGTGATGGTTGCCGCTTAACATCAGGTGGGCCATCTGCTTGTTCCACAGCTAGTATAAAAAAAAAAAAAGTACGTTGAGAGCTCCTCAAATCAAATCAAAAACATTTTGTGTGACAAAAACGTAGGCGAAATACAAAGAATAATATTACATCCATTAGTCCAAATTACATTTGGCATTATAACTACCCACATTTCGCAAAAGTTGGTATTCGATATATGACAGGCTGCAAGCCCATCGCCGCTGTTAGACTACTAACTCGTTTCCTCACGATGTTTTCCTTCAGCGATCGAGAGCACATAAACTTCGATGAGGAAAATCCATCGGTGCACGACTGGATTCGCACCCAACACCTACGATCAAAAGGCAGGTTCACTCCCACTAGGCCACCGCTCTCTCGGTCACTATTAATCAAGCTATTAAAAGAAGGGTAAAGGTAAAAAGGACTGCAGGAGCCGATCGGGTCTTGTTCCTGTATCCACATCACCATCGAGGATGCTAGACCATTGCTGCCATCACCCTACCCTTCTCCGCTACTTTAAGGAGTTGGGCTGGCTGGGGTTTTGTTAGTAGGGGGTGGACAATCACCCCATTGCGGGCAGTGACGTAGGTGCTAGGTGGTCAAGGTCCCTATATCCCTATGTATGCTTAAATCTTTAAAACTACGCAAAGAATTTTGATGCGGTTTTTTTATAAATAGAGTGATTCAAGAGGAAGGTTTATATGTATAAAACATGCATAATATAGTAGAGAAACACTGGTATTTAAGAGGTTTCTAATGTGATGCCGTAAAAACCATATTTTTTTGCGCTTACATTGCAAACGCTGGCTGAACCCTACGAGATAGATCAAAATAATGTACTACAGTATTGTACACCTTAAAAAGGTCTATGTTATATGGTATATGTCTATGTCTTATGGATACCCCACAATAACCATGCAAAGCCGGGGCGGGTCGCTAGTAAATAATAAAGTTACTTCGAGTTTCGGCTGCAGTGCGCAGTGGTGAGGACGAACCGCTCGCTGATGATGAACCCCTGGCACTGCCAGCTCGGCGTCTCTGTGGCGTTGTACTTGTAGCCCAGCAGCACCTGAGGACAAGAGAGGAGTCCGGTTATTGTACGACATGATAATGTACAGCACGATAATGTACAGCATGATATTTGGAATCCACTTTGGTACCTTTTTGGATTCGTTTTATCTGGGTGTACATTATCGGGGTGTGCATTATCTGGATGTGCAATATTGTCACGTGTAGTTAATGTGCAGCCAGTTAATACACAGCATGATAATGTACAGCACGTTAATGTACAGCATGATAATAGGAAGCCACTTTGGTACCGTAAAAATTAATTTCTTGAACGTAATTTATATGTTTCAACATAAACTAACCAATCCGACTCAACGGTACTAAAGTGGCTTCCAATTATCATGCTGTACATTATCTGGGTGTTCATTATTGACACGTGACGATATTGCACAGCATGTTATTGTACGGGATGATAATGTACACCCAATAATTCAAACCAGTGGACACGGATTATCTGGGTGTGCATTATTTGGCCGTACATTATTGGCTCCCCAAGAGAGAGCTCTTTGTGTGTGGCTCCTCCGGGGAAGGACTACCACCACGCCTATTACTGCCGACAAGCAGCAGCTGTGTTTCCGTTCGAAGGATGTAGTTTCAAACAGGATGTAGTTGCCGGTGAAGTTACAGGCACATGAGGCTTAACATCTGTGTACCTCAAGTTGATGGACGCAGGGCGGTGCATCGTAGAGCACATTCCTTTCGTGCGTGACTTACGAGGCAATTACGAGGCAACCACTTATCATCAGATGGGCCATCTGCTTGATCCAGCGGCAAGTTGTAAAAAAAAAAGGCACAGTCTTTGGGTAGGTACTGTATGTATGTCTGTATGTTATGTTTTGTGTCGAAAAATAAATATTTTCTATTTCCATTAGTGGCTTGGGTAGAAGACCAGAAAAAGCTCTTGTTGGAGGGGTGTTTCTATTCGATTGAAGAATTTTTAGATTTTCAGAAGTGACATTTAATATTGCGAATTGTATAGTTATTGTATTTTAATTTCACTGAGGACATTATGTTAATTAAATTGTTTATTTTTATTTTATGCATGTTAGGTTAAGATTCAGACACGATTTGTAAGAGAATTGTAATTGAATAAACGCATTGAATTGAATTGAATTGACCTAACTTACAAGACTAGGAAAGTCTACTCTCTCCGTCTTCTCAGCGGGCACGTCCTCCACGTCGACATCCAGGCGGTGGCACTTCTTCTCCGCATCATACACTCTCTTCGGAGTGGCCTTCTTGCCGTCTTTGCAGGGGTAGGGGAGGCGCGCTGCGAACTCCGCGCATTCTGGAATCAGTTCATAGCTCGATTCAATATGAATTGAAGAGTAGTAGAGCTCTTTGTGTGTGGCTCGTCCGGGGAAGTACTACCACCACGCCTTTTTCTACCGCCAAGCAGCAACGCTGTGTTTCGGTTTGAGGGGTGTGGTTGGTGGTAATTACAGGCACATGAGGCTTAACATCTGTATGCCTCTAGTTGATGGACGCAGGGCAGTGCATCGCAGGGCACGTTCCGATCGAACGTGATGTACGAGGCAATGCTTTGTTATAGGTGATGGTTACCACTTAATATCAGGTGGGCCATCTGCTTGTTCCATCAGGTAAAAAAGGTACCACACTGGAGCTTCATTATTATATTACATTGTAACTAGAGTCATACAAAAGAACGGTAGGAACCAAGCCGTAAGTTTGTTGGCTGTTCTTCTAGGCTTTGGTCGCGTGGAACTGGCACCTAGAGTCACCTAGCTTTAAGACGTTTCAAAGTGATCCTTGTGTTTCAACTGAATACCTACCCTTTGACTTTGATTTAATATTTATAAAAATGGCTAGGAATATGAATATGCCTTACTGTCATATGATTTTCGATCACCACCTGTCTTCCAGACTATGCCGTTCAGTGTAACCTCCGCTTTACTGAAATAAATAATCTTTATAGGAAACATTCTTTAAAAATAGTTAAATTATTTAAAGCAATGACAACTGCTAATGTAGGTACCTCTCGCTCGCACATCTCAACATTTAGAAAGATATACCTACCCTCATACTATAAAATGGTGTCTAAATTTAAATAATGCTTAAAATTAGCGCTGTCTCTGTTTGCCATTACGCATTGGTAAGAGATGGCAATAGTTTAAGCATAGTTACGTGATACTATTATTATTTTTTTATTTTTATAGAGGTATATTTACTATACAAACTACAGACTAAGTTTTGTAGTTTGTATAGTATTTTTATTTAGTACTTATATAGTTTTGTTTTGGTAAATGTAATGTACCAAATTGTCTTTTTTAGTTTTAAGCAAAAGAGAGCACTGGTGGTCTAGTGGTAGAGACCCCGCCTTCCAATCCTAAGGTCGTGGGTTCGAAACCAGTCGTGTACCAATGAGTTTTTCTGTTCAAAAATTTATGTGCACAATGCCAGTACTCTCAAACGGTGAAGGGAAACATCGTGAGGAAACCGGCATGTCGTAGAACCTAAAAAATTCTATTAGTACATGTGTCAAGTGCTCGAAAGGAGCCTCTTGAGGCGCACTTAAAATCCTTTCACCACACTGTTTCGAAAGAAACTAGTGACACGACAAGAAGAAGAAGTTTTAAGCACGCCAACCTCTGTTCTTCACTAGTCAAGGTTGGCTGGTAGAAAATGCTGTCTAGCATTAAGCTCTCCTTTACAAACTTGTTTGGTGCATAGAATTAAATAAATAAATAGTTTAGCGTTTCACAGATTTTTTGTAGTCAGGCCGTTATGATCTTCAAAATCGCAATCAACCACCCGATGGAGCGACGGTATCGTGGAGATCGCGGGAAGTCGGTGGATGGAGAGGGCTCAGAATCGTTCTTCCTATAAATGTTTAGAGGAGGCCTATGTCCACCAGTGGACTTCATCAGGCTGATGATAATGATGATGAGTTCTATGTGCAATATCTGGTTTAAGTTATTTTATAATTACCTATCCTGTTTACATTAAATTAAGTTGTCAACATAAATTTTCCTTGTTTGCGAAAAGATTACACATACCTTAGTCATAATACTTAATTAGTTATCGGACTGTTGTTATTACAAAAACAGCAACATTTTAAGTAAGTAAGTGTTGTCAAAATAGATAAGTTAGGAGAAATTAAACTAGTAGTTCGCCCCAAACTGAGATCTCGTGATGCGACCCGACGAACGCATCAAAACTTTGAGTCGGTAGTAGTCAGAGGCAAGTCCAAACATTATCTTTGGACTTTTTTCTGACTACCACCTACTAACTTGGTATGGTTACCAAGTTTCAACTCTATTGGCCTATTTATTGAAGAGTTCCGTTGAACAGACCTTGGCTCCATCATCAGACTTGGTCGTCGTCACCATTTTATGAGAACTGAGTACCTCTTTACATTATTTCAAGAAAAAAAAATAAGAAAAATCAAAGGAACTGGCCGACCAGTAGAAAAACCTTGATTTCAACGAAACTCTTAGAGATGGGAGCTCTTGGATCGCTGGTTATCTTAATTTAACTTTTTAAATTTTATCTCGAAAACCGAGCGTCCCAAAAAAAAAAGTAAAAATTGGTTTGTAATGTCCAAACAAAGCCCTTTCATATGACATGTAACTTGATTTTTTTATGTAACTTTTTTTATTTTTGCCCTCTTAAAAAACCCCATATCTCAAAAACCCTTCATACGATTTTACTCATATACTTACCAGTAAATTTCTCAAGTACAAGCTATCGACACATCAAATTTCATGGAGATCGGATCAACGGTTCTAAGGTTATCGCCAGACAAACATACATACATACATACATACATACATATATACATATATACATAAAATGCCAAATCGCCCAAGTTGAAACTAAGATCTTCGTTCGCTTCGCTCACTCGATCAATAAATTACTTATGTCATTTATACTTTTTAGGGTCCGTACCAAAAGGTTAAACGCTATTAATTAGGTAGGTAAGGTACCTATTCATACTTAGGGCCGCTTCTACTCCAAATATTGTCATGCTCTAAAAGGGTTTATTATGTAGGTAATCCATCATTTTTAACATTATGACCTTGACATGTAACATTACGGACTTTGACTGCTGCACGTTAGCCGTCTGTAGTGTTTGTATCTATCCAGTAGATCTTAGATCAAGTATACAATAGATTGCCTACGAGCGTATACCCGAGCAAGACGGACAACAAGTACATACAATTTATGGGTTGCCACATCATACTATTTTCACCCAACCAAGCATAAGCTATGATGTCGCCGCGGCTCCAGTTGTTTGTTTAATGATGTTTAATTAAAGCTAGTTTCTGCAGTTTAATAGTTTGTACCCTACTCTAGGTTACGCCATTTTAATATCTTCTAAGGAATGAGCTAGAAAAAAGCCTACACAGCTCAGTTGGTAGCCTTCTGCGCCGTAGGCCGTGGGTTCAATCCTACCGAGAACAAACATTTGTGTGATGTGATACTAGACGTTTGTTCTCTGCCTGGGTGGTTGTGATTTGGCTTATTTTGGGGCTATATAGTGCTGTGTGGAGCGTCCACCAATATTTATAAAATATAAAATAAAAAAAACAGGGCGAACTGACACTAAGCTGGCATTTTAGACATTGACATCAGAACCCTAGGCCCCGCGAGCTAGAGTCCTGGATTTTATAGTGAGGGGGACAGAGCTAGCTAGTGGTGCTATTCTTCACATTCTACCACCTACCAATAGTTTAACTATGTTACTGCACCAGCTAGGTAAAATTTTTATGAATAAAAACAATTTATTTATTTATCATTGATTTATTTATTCTAAATCCCTACTCATAAGAAACCGTAATTCAAAAGGTTAATTTATAACGCGTGCTTCAATTTTAAATTAAGTAGGTATAAACAATACATCTTAACAGGAGTAAGCCAGCTTATGCTAGAGCTGACCATAAGCCTGAGCAAAAAAATATCCAGAAAAAAAAGCGGAGATACCGTTTATGTTGAAATAGCCCAAAAGTTTTTTAGTCCGTAAGTTTCTTGCCTGTTCTTCTAGGCTTTGGTCGCGCGCGAGGAACTGTCGGTACATTCACCTAGTACCAATTTAAGACGTTTCAAAGAGATCCTTGTGATTGCACTGAATAAAGACCGTTTTGATTTTGATTTTGGAGCTTGGTGACCTGGAGCTTGGTAACCCGTAGCTTTAACCCACCAGCCCAAAGTAGTTGCATCTTTGGGAAATCTGTAAAACAAACATGTTATTATTAGGTATATGTAGGTATTTAATCATACTACGCGATGGTGGTCTTAGACATAAAATAACTACCAACTTCTCATATGAAAATCGTGAGGAGACTTAAATTATTAAAATGTAACGCAAAGCTAAAAAAATAAATTAAATGAAATTAAAATATATGTACCTACTACCTATACCTATATTATATTTTTTTTCATTATTTACTTAAGTCAAACAAACCTTATTTCTTTGAATAAGGTAATAATAAGTTGCGACATTGTCATTTTTTTCTAGATTATTGTGTGTATTTGAACTTATCCTCACATATCAGAGTCGAATCCACCCTAAAGTTGTTCGTTTCCCAACATTTTTGGCAAATAGATTTTGTTTTAGTTGGCAGCCCGAAAGATCGTATAACCCAGCCAAATTATGTTTCTATAGAACTGTATCGGTTTGAATAGCCATGTAATTTGTGTGGTTTATAGTAACCTATACTCAATTTTACAAAATAATTAAATTCTAGAAATCTACTATGATATGGGTTAGAAAGTAAACACAACCGTTAAATGATTAATTGTGGACACTGTGCATTCTCCGTTTTATAGTTTAATTGACAAATAGAACATAAAAGTGCTACTTACCGAAGGAAGCTTAATTTTCAGTTTTCCGAGCTGTATCATTATCACAGCCTAAAATACTACAATGCACCACATTATAAACGTAAATCTACGTATACTGGGACCTAGGCACACACTATTTTCAAAGAACTTTGGCACTAAACACCTGTAAACTCACAAGCACCAAGCGGTTTGTTTAGCACCAAACTTGGTGCTAAACAATCAAAAACGTATACGCAGAAAGGGACAGAACATTTATATTATGTTTCTCTCACTCATAGGTATAATATGTATTATTGCGTCTCTCTTACTCTTGGTATTATTATTTGATGCTCTATCTATTGTATACTTGATCTAAGCAGTAGATATAATACCCTATCTCATGTACACAAGCGGTTAGGTAACTGTCAGTGTCAAGCTCCTAACCTGTCAATGTTAGCCATATACGATTTGGCGGGACTGCGACAGGTTTAGGTCCCGCCTAAACCTGTCGCAGTCCCGCCAAATCGTATGGCCGAAGAAGAACCGAAGAAGGTGAACACGGAACAACGGGACGCTGACACGAAATACCGGCTTGGTGTATGATTGTGCCAGGGAAACAGGTATAAAATAGGATTTTACACCGTCGCTATAAATTTCCAGGAAGAACGATTCTGAGCCCTCAGTATCTCCTACGGATAATATGAAAAGGTAATGAAGGAGGTAGATATCGTGAACTTACCTTACGTCGTCGGCGTGGCAGTCCGTGCAGCATACAACCACTGACTTCCCATCACCGGAACATAACGTTACCTAGAAACCAATAATTTTTATCGAAATTGTATCAGCGCTTTTTTCAGCTCAAAATAAAAGTATCACGATTTTGGTTCTTTTCAGTGAAAGTATGTGTGTTTTTCGTATGTTTAAAACTAAATTATTTTTAAATTTTTGTCGTTGAACCTAAAAAGTTCTATATCAGGTGTCAAGTGCTCGAAAGGAGCCTCTTGAGGCGCATTTAAAATCCTTTCACCACACTGTTTCGAAAGAAACTAGTGACACGACAAGAGAGAGAGAATGTTAATGATTTGTTACAGGTGATGGTTACCACTTAACATCAGGTGGGCTATTTGCTTGTTCCATCTGATAGTTAAGTATATTTAAAAAAAATACTTAACATCTGCTTCTTCTATCAGTAAATAGATATTACAGCATAAGGTCGTGGGTTCAAAAATGTATGTTCACAGTACAAGACCTAATCTCGAACAGTGAAGAAAAACATCGTGAAGAAACTGGCATTTCGTGATCTCGAAAGGAGCTTCTTTGAAGTGCACTTCATCCTTTCACCACACCGTTTCGAAAGACAGTGCCACAAGAAGAAAAAGGTCAGCAAATCGAATAAAAGACCTCGAAAACGCAATAGTTCTCTTACCTTGGAGTGGTCCTGTGAGTTCGCCAGCAAGCCATACGAAGGGCAGAACTGCGCTCGTCTGCAGATCCCTGGAACTCCTCGATCCTCACAGGAGGCTCCTTGAAATCAAGGAATGGAAAACAGACTTCATCATCTTCCTGTCCTTATCCCACGCTGCATGGGGTCGGTACAACAGGTTTTCTTTTTCCACTCAACTCCATTCGTCATCTCGGTGCTCACTCCTTTCTTACTCATGTCATCTTTCAAACAGTCCATCCATCTTTTCTTTGGCCTACCTCTCCTTCTAAAACCATCCACATCCATATCTAACACTCTTCTCGTAATGTGACTGGCTTCTATCATGACATGCCCAATGCCCATACCACGCTATTCTAATAGAATGGAAAACACTACTCAACATCGCTCAATAAGTAGTTTCGAAAGGAAACTTAGATTTGAGTAAATTATAGTAAATCTCTATTTCTATTTAAGATTTTATCTTTCAACATGTCGAAACGTGCGAGCGAGAGGTTCATTAGCTCTTTTATTCGCAGTAATAGAAAAACCAGTTTCGATCAATATGTTCGAGTGCTAGGGAGAAGTTTCAGCTATATTATCATTTTGATCCAAGCAAGTTCCTGCTAAAAAGTTTTCACAAGCACAAATACTAGTAAAACTTGTGCTATAACATTGTGTTTTGTGCATTATCTGATAAATAAATATAAAAACAAACTTTTTTTTTATACAACTAGTTAATGGAACAAGCAGATGGCCCACCTGATGTTAAGTGGTAACCATCGCCTATAACAAGGCATTGGCTCGTAAGTCACGCACGATAGGAACGTGCCCTACGATGCAATGCCCTGCGTCCATCAACTTGAGGCATACAGATGTTAAGCCTCATGTGCCTGTAATTACAACGGCAACCACACTCTTCAAACGGAAACCCAGCGTTGCTGCTTGGCGTACTTCCCCGGACGAGCCACACAAAGAGCTCTACTACTCTTAAATTTGATGCGAAATTCGGTGATTTACTTATATCTTTCAAAATGTTATTACAACTTTTCTGCAAAAAAAAAACTTACTTCAATGATTTTCACATGGATGCCATTGTCAGAACAGGAACAAATTGAAATGAGACCACACGGGAAGCACCAGCTTTCAAATAAAAAATCATCAAAATCGGTTCACCCAGTCGAACGTTCCGAGGAAAAAACATAAAAAAAAACAGTTGAATTGAGAACCTCCTTCTTTTTTTGAAATCGGTTAAAAAGTGCGACCGTTCAGTAGGAACATGGACGGGAGTCAGCCTTTAAGGCGAAGACAAGAGCTAATGTGACTCTCGCTCGCATGTTTCGACATGTTGAAAGATATAAAATCACTAAACTTAGTAAACTGTGTGCAATGTGATTGCACACAAAATGGTTGATTGCGATTTTTCGAAAATGAGTTAAGTGATTTTACATCTTTTATCATGTGGAAACGTGCGAGCGAGAAGTTGTTTGATGGTTGTCAGCCCCTTAAAAACTTGTGACTGCGAACTTTTAAAGTTAAATATATTACTGACCTTCGAGTAATTTATGCGCGTGCACATAAACGAGGAAAATAGCTCCCACGATCAGAATGCTGCGAGACATCTTCGCGCGGCGCCCGACTGTCAGGTAATAAGCGAATAACAAGTTCTGTAGCTGATCACCAGAGATCGGAGTAGGTAGAATGATTTTACTTATATCTTTTGCATCTAAGTTTCATAGCATGGATATGGCTTTTCTCCGGAAAGTTCCGATATTTACCGGAATGAGGGCCGGTTTCACCATGCTCTGTTAGATTAAAAAAGGATTAAAGGGCCGTTAAATATGTCAAAATGTACGCGTTTGACAGCTAAGGTTAGATTTAACAGCCTGTTAATCCTTGAGCCCAGTTTCACCATGCTCTGTTAGTTACAAAGTTAAATATTATAATTAAAGTACATACTGATTTAGTAACGACTACATTTGAAATTTAAAGGAAGCGATTGTTAAACGTTTACAGGTAAATTGATATTTCATTACTCATACTCGGAAAGTAGGTTTGAAGTTGCCTGAGGAGCGGGTTGGAAGTAATACATTGCAGCCCTAGGGAGAATCGTTTTCAACTGACAGCTGCTGTCAAATTATAAAAAAAACTAGTTCTTTTTTCACTTTTCCTAGGAAAATAAACCTCTTTGGTCCAAACCCCGTCTCGGGACTAATTAAGTTACTTCCACCCCTAGGGTAACAATGTACTATTTATTAACCTGTCGAATAAAAAAATAGTTGTAGTTTTTTTGATTCCGCCTTATACGTTTCCATAAATATTCATCCAATTGATTTGAAGCTTTGTTGAGTTGCTGTGTGCAAATTTGGGACGTTTTCTACGCATTTAATCGCGGATGATGGTGTTATTGATACGTTTCTCACTTTACGCATCCACGTCTGACATTACCGAAAAAATGTCTTGATAATTTTAAAATACCGGAATTACGGAGGCATATCCATGCTAACTTATCATTTGAAATCATCGATCCTAAATCATTCTGCCTACTCCGATCTCTGCTGATCACCGATGGCTTCTGGTTTATTAATAAATGAAGCTAGATATTAATACGGAGTTAATATACCTCTAATAAAAATTTAAATATTGGTGGACTTTCCACACAGCGATAATATCTAGCCCCAAACAAAACAAAGCTTGTATTAGGGAACCAGATAGGTGTTAGAATACCTTTATACTTAGGTACTTTTTTTGGAAATACCTAGGTACATGCTACACCCAGACAGAGAACAAACATATTGTTCATCACACATTTTTTTGTTCGGTATGGGGATCGAACCCACGGCCTACAGCGCATAAGGCAGAGCTACTACGATCCGAGCGGTGAGGGCTGTCAATTATTAAGTTAAGGAATAACAAGCTTTTATATATGTACTAGTGGCTTTCCGCGGCTTCACACGCGTTGGAGTGGTGAGCCATGATTGAGCCACAAACTCCAAATATCGTAACTCTCGCATTGAGTTGTATATTATTATGGTAGGCTTTTAAATACCTACGTAGGTATAAGAGATACCTATAGGCGTACATCCCTTCTTACACCCTTAGTGGTTGAATTTCCAAAAAATCCTTCTTAGTACACCTCTACGCCATAAGATCTATGTACTCTTCAAATTTCAAGTCTCTAGGACCAGCGGTCAAAAAACTCCCATACAAACTTTTACATCCCTTTGCACACTTATTAAGGGTAGTTTTAAAAAACTAAAAATGCCATTCCTATTTTTTAGCTTTGAAGTACATGTACTCCAAGTTTCAAGTTTGTAGGTTCATGGAATACAATTTTTCATACAAACGTTTTCATCCCTTTTTACACCCTTAGGGGTTGAATTTCCAAAAATCCCTTCTTAGTACACCTCTACGTCATAAGACCTATGTATTCCTCAAATTTCAAGTCTCTAGGACCAGCGGTTTAGGCTGTGCGTTGTCTATATGTCAGTCAGTCAGTCAGTCAGTCAGTCAGTCAGTCAGTCAGTCATTCAGTCAGGACTTTGATTCTTATAGTATTAGAGATTTAATTATTAATACAGAGAACACCGGTGGTCTAGTGGGAAGGGGTTCCCTCTGATCGTAAGAATGTGGGTTCGAATCAGGTCGTCACTAATGGATTTATTTCTTCGTAAAATGTATGTGAGCAATGCCAGTGCTCTCAAACGATGAAGCAAAACATCGTTACGAGACCAGTACCCCAAGTATGAGATTTGCTTACGATATTTCGTTTTTCGTTTAACGTTTTTGTTCCGTGTTCATTGCGAGTTTTGTATGAAGACGCGATATTGATACCGATACGGAACTTTACAAAACCCGCAATGAGCACGCAGCGAAAACGATTCGTTTTTGTTCCGTGTTCATTGCGGGTTCCGTATCGGTATCTCTATCGCGTCTTCATACAAAACCCGCAATAAACACGGAACAAAAACGTAAAACGAAAAACGAAATATCGTAAGCAAATCTCATACTTGGGGTACAGTTGTATTCTAGCAGCGGCGATGCGCTTGCAACCTGTCACGTATGGAATACCAACTACTGTAAAATGTGTATTATGTGCTTAATGTTATGTTCGGTCGGACGTACCTCGGACTACCCCCATAGACCTCCATTATTAATTAGTTGGTACATACTCTGAAGGCATACTTTCCGTGCCTGGAGACCAAAAATGTGACCCTATTTCTTAAAACGTTTTAAAACACGAGTCAAATTCTAGAAATGAGCTCATTTGAGGTGCACTTATAAATCCTTTCACCTCACTGTTTCGAAAGAAACTACCTATATAAAGTACCTATATCTTTGTATCTACCTTACCTACCTACAGTCAGAATTTGGTTCAGAAAGTAGGTAGGTGATACTTAAACCTAACGATAGATAAAAAGTTTGACTGGGAATTTTGTTGATATGACCTCAGAGTCAGTTGGTATTTTATTCGAAATACCTATCAGTATGTAGCATTATTCAATATTATTTACATATTATTATGTAGTAAGTGTACCTACCTAACTATTAGTTTGTGAATAGTCTGCAAGTCAGAGGGCCGGTTTCTGAAAGCTCGATCAAAACTAATCGGATGTCAAGTCACTCGCCATTTCAGCTATTACATCGAATTAGACAGAGATAGCAAGTTACTTGACTTCCGTTTAGTTTTGATCGGGCCTTCAGAAACCGTCCGAGTTTTGTTTTTCTGTATTGCAAATTCAAACACAAATTCATTTATTTACTAGTAGTTCGCCCCGAACTGAGATCTCGTGATGCGACCCGACGAACGCACCAAAACTTTGAGAAGGTGGTAGTCAAAGGCAAGTCCAAACATTATGTTTGGACTTTTTTCTGACTACCACCTATTAACTTGGTACGGTAACCAAGTTTCAACTCTCTTGGCCTATTCATTGAAGAGTTCCGTTGAACAGACCTTGGCTCCATCATCAGACCTGGTCGTTGTCACCATTTTATGAGAACTGAGTACCTCCATAATTTATTTCAAGAAAAAAAAATAAGAAAAAGTAAAGGAACGGGCCGACCAGTAGAAAAACCTTGATGCCAACGAAACTCTTAGAGATGGGAGCTCTTGGATCGCTGGTTATCTTAATTTAACTTTATTGTTGTATCTCAAAAACCGAGCGTCCCAGAAAAAAAGTAAAAATTGTTTTGGAATGTCCAAGCAAAGCCCTTTCATATGACATGTATCTTGATTTTTTTATGTAACTTTTTTTATTTTTGCCCCCTTAAAAAACCCCATATCTTAATAACCCTTCATTCGATTTTACTCATATACTTACCAGTAAATTTCTCAAGTACAAGCTATCGTCTTATCAAATTTCATGCAGATCGGATCAACGGTTCGAAAGTTATCGCCAGACAAACATACATACATACATACATACATACATATATACATACATAAAATGCCAAATCGGCCAAGTTGAAACTAAGATCTTCGTTCGCTTCGCTCACTCGATCAACTAAAAATACAGAAATCCAAAACGAAAGCCGGTAATACACGGTTCAACCAAATTGAATGACTTTGGTTGAATAGAGCAGAAATAAGAGGAATGCCAAACATTGATTGATTCATTTTAATGTTTAGGTACATTGCTTAATTTGGTTGCTTCATCCAAATTGAAGACAAAAGTGAACCGTGTATTTTCGGCTTAAAATAACTCTGTAACTGATGCTGACTGTACCTACCACGCGATGACGCGAGCGAAGCTGCGACCGGAAGCTATAGGAATAAGCCCCTTCCGGAAAACCATGCTTTTATTCCAGGGCGGCCATTTTGTGACTCGACAAAATGGACGATTAAATGACCTGTGAACAAGATAGCGAGGTTCCGCGTCTTTGGTCATAGGCGGAGCGATTTGAAATTAATTAAATAAAGTACTTGCAGAAAATCAATTGTACCTACCTACCTCAGGTAGGTAGGTAATGTTCAGCATGATATTGCACAGCACGATAATGCACACCCAGATAATCCGTGTCCAAAAAGGTACCACAGTGGATTCCAAATATCATGCTGTACATTATCGTGCTGTACATTATCATGTCGTACAATAACCGGACTCGTTAAATATGTCAAAATGTACGCGTTTGACATCTAAGGTTAGATTTAACGACCTGTTATTCCTTGTTATGTAACTAACAGAGCATGGTTATACAATTACAGAGCAGTTATACAGCTCTAAAGATGGGAAACGGAAAAAAGGCAGGCCGATCTGTAGATGGGATGACGAGTTTGTCCAATCCTTGGGGAAGAGCTGGACAAGTAACCCCCTAAAATAGAGAAGAGTGGAAACGGTTGGAGGATGCCTGGGCCACTATGTACCACTGGGCACACAGTCTCAACACCACCATAAAAAGAAACAGAGACAAACATATACCTACCTACATAAACTTTAGAACCTGATATGGGCTTAACGCACAATTTACGTCGAGACGCTTAATTTGATGTAGGTACCTATCGCACGTATTAGAATAGGGTATAGTAAATTATGTAATAATGCTAATTATGTAATAATTTACGTACCTAAAATTATCTTGGAAATTGTCATGAATATTACAATTTATATAAACATCTAAATCTGTGTATTTGATGTATTACGTCAGTTTAATTGAATAATATTTTAGAAAAAGATTAGTAGTAAATTTGGTGATAATTTATATAGCTAAAATAAGATAAGAAATTGTCATGAGTATTTCAATTTATATCGGTGTCTAGGTTTGTGTATTTCATATTTAAAGTCTTTGATTTGAATTGTGAAATAATGAAACTGTAATGATGATTGGCAGTAAATTATATAGTAATTTATATACTTAAAATCGTATCCAGAATTGTTCTCAATAATGCCAATTTATATCTGTCTATAAATTGATGTATATGATACTTACTTTGAAATAACCAACTACACTGATATCCGACATTTGTTTACGTATTGCTTTATAATGGCGGTGGCTTCTGCTAGCCCATAATATTCTCTTGACATCTCTGGCACAGTCTGGTGCAGCTCACAGTGAAGTAAAGTTTGGTTCAGTGCAGTTATTTCGGAGAATAGCAATGTGCTAACAAGTGACAAAGGTATGATATTATTCCTGTTTGTTAACGATACGTAAGTTTATTCTCGTTATAGCTGTCGCTTATTTTATTGGATAGATGTGTTACTGTGTAAGAGTAATAAATGACTTAGTAACCAAAGGATTCCTATATCTTTATTTAATAAAACATAAAACATATAAGTAGAACCTTATACCTGATAGACGTTAGGTAGGTACATTCCACATATGACCTACCCACAAGTGACATTATATTCTACTAGCGGCCTGTCCCAGCTTCGCATGGGTGGACATAATTTTTTTCAACGTTTTAGGATAAACTTAGACCGTGGTGGGTTCGAGTCACTTCTAACTCGCGCCTTGCCCGGGCCCGCGCTGGGTGAGAACGCGCCCCGTGATCTTATATTTTTCAAATCTTTTGAATGGAATGTCCGATTTGAAAAATTCAAGAAGTAATGTATAGATATTGAACCAGTCTTGAATATGAAAAGATTTATTTGGATAAGGATTAATACCAAGGTACAAATAAAGACCCTTTTCTAGCGGCGGCATTTCAATTAAGTTTTTATAATAAAAGAACACTTATTGTGACATAACTATAATAGTTAGACATATGCTGTCGCGACATTTTTTGTAGATGATGACGTGTTCTACAAAATCGTAGTACATTATTTTGTTCTATCATCAATAGTTTTCGCAGCGCACGCGATGTAAGGTTTTCTTTTTCCACCTTGGGTTACATTATTAGAGTTTTAGTACGGATCCCTGATTTTTTTGAAAATATAATATAGCCTATGTTACTCAGGGATAATGTAGCATTCTAATGGTGAAAGAATTTTTGAAATCGGACCAGTAGTTTTTGAGCCTATTCGTTACATACAAAACAACAAAACAACAAAACAACAAAACAACAAAAATACAAATCTTTTCTCTTTATAATATTAGTGTAGATTATGTCTAAGGTCTAGTGTTTTCCGTTACTTGACAACCTACGTGGTAATAATATAGTTCTTTAGAAGTTCAAACAGTATTTATTCTATGCATCCTGACAAGTTTCGATTACAAGTTCTAAATAGATTTGCAGTATAATACGATCTTATTCAAATATACCTTAACAATTAATAATATAACTAATGAGATATCTACTAATCTAATATTAATCTAATACACGCGATAGAGGTCGATAAGTAAATTTCAGATTTTGTCGCTAGTATGGCGAGTTTGCAGGGCTTAGGTGGATTTCGAACAAAACAAGATTCCGCGGTCGGGCTCTTTTTCACTTTTTGGTCTTTTATCAGCGTCTTTTCAGTTTCAGATGCGTGCAGTGACGCCGGGCGACTCGGGCGAGGATGGACCAGCCGCGAGAATAAATTGACTTGTCGATGGAACAAGCAGATAGCCCACCTGCAGTTTCGATTCTCTATTCTACTTATATTTAACTAGCGGCCTGTCCCAGCTTCGCATGGGTGGTAATATTTTTTTTGAACATTTTAGGATAAACTTAGACCGTGGGTTCGAGCCTCGCGTCTACTTCTACATCTACACTAATATTATAAAGAGGTAAACTTTGTATTTTTGTATTTTTGTATTTTTGTATTTTTGTATTTTTGTATGTAACGAATAGGCTCAAAAACTACTGGTCCGATTTCAAAAATTCTTTCACCAATAGAATGCTACATTATCCCTGAGTAACATAGGCTATATTATATTTTCAAAAAAATCAGGGATCCTTACTAAAACTTCAATAATGTAACCCAAGGTGGAAAACAAAAAACCTTACATCGCGTGCGCTGCGAAAACTATTGAAGATAGAACAAAATAATGTACTACGATTTTGTAGAACACGTTATCATCTACAAAAAATGTCGCGACAGCATATGTCTAACTATTATAGTTATGTCACAATAAGTGTTCTTTTATTATAAAAAATTAATTGAAATGCCTCCGCTAGAAAAGGGTCTTTATTTGTACCTTGGTATTAATTCTTATCCAAATAAATCATTTCATAATTAAGACGGTTTCAATACCTATAGATTACTTCTTAAATTTTTCAAATCGGACATTCCATTCAAAAGATATGACGAAATTAAAAATGTTTACGGGTCCACCGGTCACGCGCAGGGTGCGATTTAACTCACTCAAGGAGAAGCGCGTGCAAATGTATGAAATAAGTAGACGCGAGGCTCGAACCCACGGTCTAAGTTTATCCTAAAATGTTCAAAAAATTTATGACCACCCATGCGAAGCTGGGACAGGCCGCTAGTATTTCATACATTTGCACGCGCTTCTCCTTGAGTGAGTGAAATCGCACCCCGCGCGTGACCCGTGGACCCGTTAACATTTTTAATTTCGTCATATCTTTTGAATGGAATGTCCGATTTGAAAAATTTAAGAAGTAATCTATAGGTATTGAAACCGTCTTAATTATGATTTATTTGGATAAGGATTGATTCCAAGGTACAAATAAAGACCCTTTTCTAGCGGAGGCCTTTCAGTTAATTTTTTATAATAAAAGAACGCTTATTGTGACATAACTATAATAGTTAGACATATGCTGTCGCGACATTTTTTGTAGATGATGACGTGTTCTACAAAATCGTAGTACATTATTTTGTTCTATCATCAATGGTTTTCGCAGCGCACGCGATGTAAGGTTTTCTTTTTCCACCTTGGGTTACAGTATTAGAGTTTTAGTAAGGATCCCTGATTTTTTTGAAAATATAATATAGCCTATGTTACTCAGGGATAATGTAGCATTCTAATGGTGAAAGAATTTTTGAAATCGGACCAGTAGTTTTTGAGCCTATTCGTTACATACAAAACAACAAAACAACAAAAATACAAATCTTTTCTCTTTATAATATTAGTGTAGATGTAGATTAAAATTAAATTTAAAATTAAAATAAAATTATTTACCTAACCCTCATTCTTTCTTCTTTCTATAACAAAGCATTGCACGTGCCCTACGAGACACAGCCCTGCATCCATCAAGTTTGTATGGAAATAGCTTCACGCAAACGATAAGTAGCGATACAAAACAACAATGTTCATCAGAAAAAAAGTTTGTTCTATGTGGGCATCGAGCCCACAACCTAGGTAAATAGCTACGACCAACTCAGTTGTAAGTGCAGCCGATAGGCTTGTGAACCTGGGGTGCTAGGTCGGGTAACCTCCTCGCGGTGCATCATGGTGGCTAATAACCCGACACGGTGGGCCTCTCCGCGTGTCCCTCTGACTAGCAGAGGGCACAGCGTGATGGGGCAGGGTAGACCTACGGGTCTACCCAGGCGGTAGAGCGCGCGCGAGAGACGCGGAACTTCTCGCACCGCTCATGGTGGTGAATAGCGGGAGAAGACCTGGAGGGGCCTTCTCCCGCATTGCACTTATTCACCACCCCGTCGGGCGGGAACGGCTGGGCACTCACGGTCGTTCCCGGGTCCCTCCCTGCAAAGGTGGGGGCGTGCGGGCCCCGCCGTAAAGGCGGGGGCGTTGCGGGGGCCCCGCTGTCATGGTGGGCCAATCGCCGGCGGGGGACTGGATGAAAAGGCTCTGCCAGTTTCCCAGTTCCCCTCCATATAGGCGACGCGGGAGTGTCGCTGGGTTGTTTAGTGGATATACCGGGAGCGGAAAACCGGGGAGTCCCACATATCCCCTCCATCCTCTAATGGGGGGGAATGCGTAACGCATTTTTCCCAGCGTCAAAAAAAAAAAAAAAAGGCTTTTGAACCTAAGTTTCCGATTTTGACAAGCTCAAGCGTAAGTTCACGCTTACCCTCGTCTCTGAATCTCAGCCTTTTTTTATGTCTTGTTTTTTTAGGTGTAGGTATCTTGGCCAGATACTTAATAAAAAGAAAGATAAAAAGTATATTTCTTTGACGTACAAAACACAACTGACAGCTACTGTGAACAGCGTACTATTAAAAAAGCTACTCGCTTCGCCTATGTCCTACGCACTGCGTCTAATTCCATAGAGGAGTGATCAGTTTTGTAAATAACCTCTATATTAGCCTGTTCTCACTTCATAAAATACAATTCACTGAACTTTTGACGAGGATTAGCGATACGAGCTTTTATATGCTATTTTGTAAAGAAATAATGGTGAACCCCTGCTATTGTAAATACCTACATCCACTTTACTTTTACTTTTACTTTACTTTACTTTACTTTACTTACAATATAGATAAGTAATATGTATAATTAATAAACACATCATCATGATGTGTAAATGATGATCATAGGCCTTTTTAATCTTTATAAGATGATTTATGCTGCGTCTGTTGGTAGTGAGGTGAGGTACCCACCTCACCTCACTACCAACACAACAGACGCAGCATAAGGTAGGTAAGGTAAGGTGAACTTATGAAAATGGCTGGTAAGGACGATTGGTAGATCATCATTACACAAAAGTGTAAGAATTTGGAATGTAGCATTTGATTATAATGTGATACCTATACCTACTGATTTGAACAAAAATGTTTCGTAAGTTTTGAAGGACACCGCCACATTTTTTCCAAACAAATGACGGCCGACTCGACTATGGACTTAGGTACTTGATTAACAAAGTAATTATTTTCTATCACTTGACACTGGCAAGATTCTCTGTCGAATGACGGACATGAGCCTTAAACGGAGAAAAGAAGAAGACACTCCATAGATAATACCTTGATAAAGAACAAACATCTATGTTCGTATCGTAACAATGCCAGTACTCTCAAACGGTGAAGGAAAAACATCGTGAGGAAATCGGCATGTCGTAGAACCTAAAAAGTTCTATTACATGTGTCAAGTGCTCGAAAGGAGCCTCTTGAGGCGCACTTAAAATCCTTTCACCACACTGTTTCAAAAGAAACTAGTGACACGACAAGAGAGAGAGAAGATCGTAAGTAACAAAAATGTCTGTTCTCGGTGGGGATGGGGATCGAACCCACAGCCAGGATGATGATGATAGTACCTACCTACCTACTTCATTTGGTGATCCGTTTGTGACACAGTTAGGCAGGTAAGTATCTACATACCTACTTAGGTAGGAACCTGTAGATACTTACCTACCTAAGTAGGTATAGGTAGCTTACCTACAGAATTTGTGGCGACCACCTACCTACTTAGCACGACCATTTTTATGGTAGTTACCTCTGTCTATTCTCTTCCGAGAATAGACAAAGTTTATTGATCTCCATATTTCTCCTTCCTAAGTATCACGTGAAAACTCTCGTTGCTCAAAAAGGTACACCTACCTACTGAAGGAAAGTTTCGTAAGTTATAGTCTACATGCAAATGTAATTTTTGTCTTATCTTCTGTTGGCCAGTTGTGAGTTATTGACCAGATCTGTACCTATAGGAGGTAAGCAGTACGAAATAGCCATTGCATTGCTCATATTCACACTGGCTACTTCGATCCCTCCGATCTTTAGGTTGTGAGTTCGACCGATAGTTGTTTTAGTAGTTGTAGGTATACTTAGATTGTTTGATGGTGGATACACTTGCTGCGGAGTATCAAGCGAAGACCACGACCACGACCAGCGCGTCTCCATGCACCAGCTTACAATAAGTTTACAGATGCTGTCGCAGCTGTGGATACCCGGATCGACGACGCCAGACCGCCTCTGCACCGCTCCTCGTCGTTGTCGAAAGGAGTTTTTAGTCAGTATAGAACTAAAGCTACTACCACCACATAGTAAAGGTAGGTGATTAACTGATTACCCCCACCCGGTAGACCTATCACTTACGTATTCATAGGTGTCCATCTCCCTAGTGCTTTAAAGAGTAGGTACTTAGGCACCTTCCACCTAGGACAGATTCTGGATTGGACAGATTCGAAATTCGGCAGATTCGCTACTGGACAGTACCCCAAGTATGAGTTTTGCTTACGATATTTCGTTTTTCGTTTTACGTTTTTGTTCCGTGTTCATTGCGGGTTCCGTATCGGTATCTCTATCGCGTTTTCATACAAAACCCGCAATGAACACGGAACAAAAACGTAAAACGAAATATCGTAAGCAAAACTCATACTTGGGGTACAGATCGTGAATTGGGCAGATTCTTGGATTCGACAGATTAGCTATACGGCAGAAAATGAACACTTGTGCACAGAATACTGATCTGATACTGATCAATGCAAAAGCTGAACTAATCAAACTACAACAAAGAAAATCATCACAAATACCTCCCTACTTATGGCTAAGATCCACAATTTCTATGGATGGCTAGAAATAATAGACGAAAACCGAAAGGGGGCAGGCGGCGAACAGACCTCCAATCTCTATGGTGGTATGGTTTTGTCCCACCCTACCCCCAGAGG
Organism: Chloroclysta siterata; assembly: GCA_932294275.1. NCBI lineage: Eukaryota > Metazoa > Arthropoda > Insecta > Lepidoptera > Geometridae > Chloroclysta > Chloroclysta siterata. The sequence goes on along the minus strand of OW028595.1, from coordinate 301,907 downwards.
TATCTAATTAGCTTGGTACCTGTACCTACCTACTATATCTCACTGGCCTCACGTGCTGTCGCACTCGTACAGAGCTCTTCCTCAGTCGTCCATTACTGACCCACTTTGACCACTCGGTAAACTTAATTCACCTGGGGCATTATTCTCTATGACATAAGAGATTCCGTGCCATAACCGTGTGACGTCACAGCGTGGTCTAAACGCATACGCGATTCATAAACCAAAAAATGAACTAAGAATGACAACTAGGAATGACAACTAAGTCATAGGGAATACGGTTTTGTCAAGGTTTTGTCCGATTTCCCGCCGCCGCCGTCTAGTCGCATCTGTGTAACGCGATTGCATTGGCAATCTCTAATACTTTAAGAATCAAAGTCCTGACTGACTGACTGACTGACTGACTGACTGACTGACATATAGACAACGCACAGCCTAAACCGCTGGTCCTAGAGACTTGAAATTCGAGGAGTACATAGGTCTTATGGCGTAGAGGTGTACTAAGAAGGGATTTTTGGAAATTCAACCCCTAAGGGTGTAAAAAGGGATGAAAACGTTTGTATGAAAAATAGTATTCCTTGAACCTACAAACTTGAAACTTGGAGTACATATACTTCAAGGCAAATAAAAAAATAATGGATTTTTAGTTTTTTAAAACTACCCTTAATAAGTGTGCAAAGGGATGTAAAAGTTTGTATGGGAGTTTTTTGACCGCTGGTCCTAGAGACTCGAAATTTGAAGAGTACATATGTCTTATGGCGTAGAGGTGTACTGAGAAGGGATTTTTGGAAATTCAACCCCTAAGGGTGTAAAAGGGTTGAAAACGTTTGCATGAAAAATAGTATTCCTTGAACGTACAAATTTGAAACTTGGAGTACATGTACTTTAAGGCAAAAATATAGGAAAGGCATTTTTAGTTTTTTTTTAAAACTACCCTTAATAAGTGTGCAAAGGGATGTAAAAGTTTGCATGGGAGTTTTTGACCGCTGGTCCCAGAGACTTGAAATTTTTGAAGAGTACATAGGTCTTATGGCGTAGAGGTGTACTAAAATGTATTTTTGGAAATTCAACCCCTAAAGGTGTAAAAGGGTTGAAAACGTTTGCATGAAAAATAGTATTCCTTGAACCTACAAACTTGAAATTTGAAGTAGATGTACTCCAAGGCTAAAAAATAGGAAAGGCATTTTTAGTTTTTTAAAACTACCCTTAATAAGTGTGTAAAGGGAAGTCAAAGTTTGCATGGGAGTTTTTTAACGCGTAGTGCGATTGACTTAAAACTTGAGGTAAATATACTAAGAAACAAATAATAAAGAAGACTTTTGATAATTACCCCTGCAAAGGGTGCAAATGACTGTAAAAGTTAGTATGGGAGATTTTTTACGCATAGTGCGATTGATTTCAAACTTGAAGTAAATATACTCCACAATAAATAATTTAAAATCTTGTTTTCAATATTTTAAAACATAAGGGTAATTAACTTCAAACTAAAATAAAATATGTTAATCTGTGGATAAATAACAAAAAGACAGTTTGATTTTCGAAAACAACTCCTAAAACATTACCCTCCGCTCAAATAAAAAGGATACAACGAGGCGTCAATGTTTGTAAGGGACATTCTAAAAACGAGAATCTTGAGTTGGCACGAAGAGATCTGAGGGTATCTACCGTGCCTGGGGATCAAAATCGTGAAGCTGTTTCGTTTCTTTTGTTTTTGGGGTAGAAACTAGGAACAAATAAGTACATACTTTCCGTATAAGGTTGTCTTTGTTGTATTTGTCATGTTTGTGCTAAACTCAGTACCTATACCTACCTACCTACCTAATATAGGTAATGTACGCCTATAGGTATCTCTTATACCTACGTAGGTATTTAATATCCTACCCTAATAATATACAAATCAATGCGAAAGTAACGATGTTTGGATGTTTGTGGCTCAATCACGGCTCACCACTTAACGCGTGCGAAGCCGCGGGAAGCCACTAGTAGAGAATAATGCCCCTGGGTGTTTTAAGTGCTACGCACGATAGACTTGCGCCTGGGAACACAGCTTTCAATAAAGTTGAAGCCTCAATACAGTAGACGAAACCTATACCTTTTGTCACTTGTTCCAATCCCAAGCATTGCTAAAGCACTGGCACTCGGCACTCTGGTTGCAAAAGCATCTGTTACCTACTAATCTCACAAAAATTCTTTCCGCTCACTCTTCCCATAGCGTCAAACTTGAACTAACAAGAACTTTAAAAGTTACGTCTGCACCATTAATGGTGCAAACATAACTAACCAGTTACGTCTGCACCATTAATGGGGCAAATCAATGGTGCAAACGTAACCGCAGGAGTTAGCCAATTTGAAATATTTATATCCTAACCGCTCACAGATTATCGAACTTCGTGGATAAACGATGATTAAACGGCGCGTTACGTACCTGCCTATCACAAGGTACGTAACGCGCCGTTATTAGATTACCTACTTCTGAAATCCGCATCGCCGTGAAAGGAGTTAAAAAAAAACAACTCGCTCAAGTGTAAACCATTTATTGATAAAACCGTTTCAAATATTTTGAAATTCAAATCGCAGCTTCCGTTGGCGCCAAACGGCGCGTGCGTTCAGAGTCCGAACGCATCTAGATGCAGGTGAAGAAAGCGAGATAACTCTCTCAATACCTACTCAAGTAGGAACCTACGTAACTCGCGTTCACAATAACACTACTGATGACTAGTTAGATTGCAATAAGAAAATAATTCGTTTACATGGCCATTTAGCTAAGAGTTGTCGTTGTTGGATTCGATGACTAGTTGGAATAAAATTTGCAACTACTGAGATGTTAGCATAGAATAACTGATAACTGTGTACATAACTAATAATGCAACTATTGGCTCTTAATATTTGGATGGGGTGGGAAAAATAATTGGATAACTAGGTAACTCTATCGTACCTCCTTACTTATAACTATTTTAATTTTAAGATGTAGGTGACTACCTATATAAAAAGCGTTATTTAAGATTTGGGTGGATATAATACGAACCCAAAATACCTACAGCACCCTACAGTAAGATTGTAGGTAATATTATGGAACTGCTAGTAGGTAGGTCGATATGTATTTATGCAATTAGTAGGCAAAAAGTAGGTATAAATATTTTAGATAAAACTTCTCTACACTACGCACCTTCTTTACAGATCTTACTAAAAATATATATTTTTTTGTATTTATTGACTTGAATGAAGGATTTTTATCTAAATGGCCATGTAAATATCTCGAGTATCAACGTTCATAGTGTAATACTTTAGTAAAAAATCTATACATTCCAATTATTATACAAATCACAAAACTACGACTAAATAAATGATGTAAATATGGAATATCGTAATATTTTATATTGTTTAAGTATATGCGAGCTTAATTACTATACAAATTCGTGGGGCACTTTCTTTTTCACCAATGTTCATCAATCGCTAAAAGATGAGATTACTAGTGAACTAAATAATTTAATAATGTAATAAATCTTCTTATGAAATAAAACGTTAAATGTTTACTGACAGCTTACAGCTAAATTATCAAACTTACTGTACAATATTTTTTTTTCCAAAGAGGGTAGTTTTGAAAAAAAGCCAAGAAAGCTAATAAAGTTTTCGAGAAATCTCTATCCTATATTCAAAATAGGCTCAAAATATGTGGCCACTTGAACAAAACTACTACCTAATCTACTTTCGGTTCTGCGACTTTTCTGTCAATTTGTACCGAATAGGTACAAAAGGTACACGACTTTTAGAGGGATTGAAAATCTAAAATCATGAGTTGCTAAGTTTCTAGATGCGGTCCTGACTAATATTTTTGTACCTATACTATTTATACCAAATGAAATTTACAGGCATCTACAATATTAATTATTTAGTTCACTAGCAGAGTTAGAGATCAAATTTCTACGTTCAAATCGAAGGAAGATTCCAAATACCGAATAGAGAGAAGAGATAAGGAAGTCTAAGAAACGCTAAAGTGACCCCGAAATAAAATTACAATACATTTATAAAATACACGATACATAACAACGCCTTACTCTAATTATTTACAAATTTGTAAAAACAACTAACACTGCAAAACTCCGATAGAATAGAATATTGCTAGATAGGAGTCACAAAGTAAATGTTGACTAGACTATAATACTAAGTTTCGGGTCACATATACAGACTTGTAAATTTAACAATATTTTTTTGACTAAATTCGGATATAGCAAAAATGTATGGCCTAGCTTCGTTTCCAAAAGCATCATACAAGGACCTAATCTAACAAAGCAAAGTTAGAAAATTCCCTCAAACATAAATCATCCTAAGTACTAAGGTGTAAGTCCGAGAAAATCTATTCTAGCTAAGAGGGTGATTACAATAATTATTGGTTTCAAAAATACCAGTGTACCCTAATGGAAAGGTACAAAATTAACCTACAAAAATAAATTTAGGTACTTATTACGGTGTTAGGGGGTTATCAAATATTTTGCCATATCCGAAAGTGACCGTTATAAGGTTTAAATAAAGTGTGATACATGATATTGTCACACACAGGCACTCTTGTACTCATTGTACTGGGGTTTACATCTACCTACTGAACACTTTGAAACTACAATGTCTTCATCAAGGAGCACTTTTAAAAATCTTTTAGGTACTCTTCAAATGTCGCTAAATTTTTCACTAATAAATAAAAACAAAGACTTTACGTGTTTTTGCATCACTGAAACCTTTTTTAGTTTAAAAATTGCCATAGACAATCGCGTTCGATCCAAAAAGTGCCCTTACATTTTTTTTTCTACTACAGAATCTAGTGCATCCCAGTGTAACGGGATTTCAATTAAATACAATACATGGGTGACTAGTCAGTCTATAGTTTTAAAGGAAGACAATATGTCAAATGCATTACAAAATACCTCATTACTTAGTAATTTGTACTACTACAAAATGTTTTATTCTTTGTTAGTCTCAATATTACAATTTTCATACTAAGTTGCACTACAATGTCAGTATAGTTACTAAGATAAAACGTTTCTCGATCTCAACAGGGAAATTAAAATTGTTACAAAAAATATTTTCTTTTCATTCTCCAATTAATCGATCTTTGGTCCGTATCTACTTGTCTATAATTACTACAGTAACGACAAAGCAATATTCTCTTTTTAATAAAACAAAAAAAAACTAATCGTAAGGCACAATACGATTGTGTCTCTGTCAGTGGGTCTCTCTGATGATATGCTTTAATAATTATTTCGACTATTCAAACTACAATAGACTACTCACTCAACTACACAAGATCGAAAAAAATATTCCAAAGCTCCAATGAGTTATCACATTTTAAAATTCTTACATACGGTACGCAGTTATAAAAACTAACAACTGAATGAGGACCAGATACTGGCCGTCAAGAAACCAACCAAACCTTGGAGATTAGACATGTTGCAAAACCAGCGAAAGACCAGGTAGCAAGTCATCCACAAATTCTTTTTTAAACGACCAAGCTTAATTTAATTGCAAAATGTCCAGTCTCCATGCATCGGATCAAATACTAGATGCATAAAAATGTCCCAAAGTAGTCAATACCAGTCTTAGCATTTGTAACTAAGCTACAGTACCTACATGTATGAACAAAACCCAGCACCCACACCCGTAACTATCTACTTAGCTATTTACTGGGATGCACTTTACTGAATGGGTAGTAAAATCTAAGCAGAGAAATTAACAGCACTCGTGAAGACAATACTGATATCGTTGTATTGGCTGACTTATCATGCAAGTTAACATTTCGCGTGGCAATAAAAATGATGCCCACTGCGAAAAACTAAAGAGGGTCCGGTCATAACTGTACGCACACAACCAAAACTGATAAATAAATTGTTCAAGTTAGTGACAAAACTAAGATATTCAGTATTGCCTCACCGTTGACCAGTGAAGGGGGGGTTCTTCGATCTTCGAGGTCCAGGAACTCCGTTGACACCGATTTCATGCAGCGCCGCTACTCAGCTCCAAACGATGTCATGCATCTACTTCCAACAACTCTCACCTACAAATAAATCTACACCTTCACTTTTCACTACCAAAAGTTGGCGCCCCAACGTGGGGCCGAAGCTTCGACTAAACTACAAAATCTCTATTACTAAAAAGGTACGAATAAGCGATAAATGAAAAACGACTGTGTGTCACCAATTTTTTTATTTTTCTAAGACTCGCTCTAAGTGAAGATGAACCATAGATATTCTGTAATGCGTTGAAGGAGGCGCGCGGCCAGTCTACTGTACCCACTAGCTAGAGGGCACTAGTTAGCCCGAAACTATCGGATAAGTACTAAACGCCCTTTTTACTATGGAATAATATTACTAACAGTAGAAAATTAATTATTAGTAGGTATAATTATTGTGGCGACATAATTTAGTCTCAGCAAAAAAGGCGTTGTTTCTTGGTTACATACAAATAACTACAAACATGAATATTTTACGCTTTTATACAAAACATTCAAATACCTACTCTCCGCTGCAAAGCTTACTTTATCCAACTTTTTATCTACGAAAAGATTAAGTAACAAGAAATAAATACGATGCCTATGGTTCCGGGACCTCGTCACCTGTCAAAATTACAGCTAAATCTACAAACCCAAACCCTATCTACGGGCACCTCCGAACAAAATACAGTTTTGCACAATAAATACTAGCATTATGGTGTCAATAATGAAAACAGCCCATATCTAATTGTCTATGTATCTATTTTTAAACTACCATAAAACAAATGCAACAATTTTGTACGTAAAGAGGAATGTTAAAAAAGGTCGCGAAAAATATATGATTGAATGGTCGTCGAATTCATTTATCATTATGTACCTAAAGTGCCGCCAAGTTTCAAGAGTATATATTATAAATAGTTTTTTTGTCTGACAGTGACTGGCGACATTAGCAGAACTCATAAAAAACATTATTTTTATTACATCAGTTTACTGAATGATGCATATTTAGTCATTATCACAATTTTATTCATTCAAAATTGATAAGCAGTAAACCTGTCAAGTCTGTCGATAGTTTGAAATCGTCGCCTCGGCTATTACTGCTGTCAGTCAAATTAATTAAATTGAATTACGAAAATTGGCCGCACGCCTTAAGCAAAGACGTATTATACGCCCTAAATGATTATAAACAAGTGAATCACAATATCATTTAAGTGATTGCATTAAATTTTAAAATACAAGTTACCAACTCACTACAGATTACACCGATACCTATAATACAAAAATATTGTAATATATTCAATATTGTATGCAATGTGTGTATATAAGATTCTAACATGTAGCGCGCGCTGCTGTGCCAATCATTAAATCCTAGCAAAGTGTTTATAACATTACATAAAAAGGGAGCGAGACATCAAGCTTCAGCCGAACAGTCAAAATGATAGTGCGAGTGACATTTTCATTGTAACGTTTCGGGGAATTCAAATCCATCATACCCGCCCCACGTCATCCCAGCCGCAGCGCGCGCGTGCTGTAAGTAATCATTATTATTAACGTTATTGCTTTCGGTTAGTCATACGTTATCATAGTTTTATGTAAAACTTCAAAATGACTACACTACATCACTACTCTAGCATCGCCATACATTTAAAACACACAAGATAACTTTATAGTATTGTTTAACCATTATATTTTAATCCAAAAATTGTATATTAATGTATATTAACTTATGAATACATATTTGAATGCTGTGAAACGTTTGGTCCAGGCGTCCTGGATGAGCGGCAAGCGAGGCGTCTTGACACAGACGCGTGCTATGGCGTACTGAGTGTACTGTGTATGGCACATCACTACTGCATCAAGCTTATCGATACAACTACAGCTAGGCAAGAAGTATTGAGCAAGATTAGACTATGTGTTTCTCGCCAAATTGATTACTTTGAATGTTAACCTAAAAACTGACTAGAAAGGAATGTTTCGTCTGACAACGAAGTAATTAGCTTCTTAGCTGGCTTGTCCACAGAATTATTGTCACATCCTTATGCTACAGTATGCGTAAAGTTGCTTTTTTGGCAAAACTTTGCGTCGCAGCATTTGACACACCACGAATGCTTTCTCGTGGTCCCACGTATCACTCTACTAGAAGGACCACAAAAGATCTTATTTCTAGTGTTATTTGTACGAAAAATAAGATCTCGTGGACAGCGTAGACAAAAAGTAGGACCATAAGAGATCATCCACCTATCACTCGTTGCTTGCTTTTAGATACATCAGCGACAGGTTTATTAGAAAGAACAACACTGATTAAGATTACACATTCACCAGATTCTACTGATCACATTACTAGGGACCTTCATGTCGTCCCTGAAATCACATTTTCATTAGATCATCACTCCCCCTATAATACATTGTTTGGTTAGGCCTGAGCTATTTCCTACCCACAAAGTCGCAAGGCAGTTATAAGCTGCGACTTACAATTGAGCAAAAGAATGTTTGGCTAACTTTTGGCCTGTATTTTGGCAAATGAATCTCTCATTCGGAAGACTGTAGGCCTCAAGCGAAGCGTCACTACAAGGTATAAACTACGTGTCTACGTAAAATATTCCTTTTAGTTATGTATATTAAACCTTCCTAAAAGGAATATCGCTTAGCACGTATCACAACCAACGTGTGGCGTACCGCCTTAGAAATTGACAGGGATTATGGAAGAAGTATAATTTACGTATCAAAGTCCATGCCAACCATGCCTTACGTCCGAGAGATCGAGTTAGTCGCGCACGTGTCTACTGTAATGTACAATGTTCATGCCTCAATCGTCGCACTTACCGGGATCTCACCACCCACCGTTGGCGCCCAACAAGGGGCCTACAACACACAAGTAACTACCGACGTGCAATCTATTCAAGGAAAATGAGTGATGAACCAAAACCCAGAACTACCCGCGCTCCGGGAGCTAAATAAAACACACGTTTATTCTAATATCCATGTAATGACACATCGAGTACGTCTAGGTGCTCCATTACAACGGGCAAACTCTAAGTACATACTACTACTAACCTACGACCGGCGTCCGTTGCCAAAAATTAAAAGCTGTACGGTCTTCGCAAGTGTCATTCTGTCAACTATAAGCATAAATCGTACTGAAATACGCTACGTGTGATGGCCCTCACCCAATGGACTGATGATATTATCGCCGAGAGCCAAGACCTTAGTAATATATACTCCAGCAATACATGTCATGATGATAAGGTTACAGAATCTCACAATATGATGCTACGAATCCCCAAAAAAATAAGACCCAGCTTCTAAAATGGGGTAAAAACAACAGTTGCGAAGCGCCTAGCAACAGACGCCGGCAAAAAAACCAAGTTACCAAACGTAACTAATACAAGGGTGGAAAAGGGACGCATAGAAATCCAAAAGACTTCAAACACTACAATTAATAAGAAAAAAAACTAATTAAGTACATTAACGCCACCCCAAGGCGTGGTTAAATTTTGGCAAGTCGTTAAGCGGGGTGGCGAAACAAATCACAATATAGTCAACCATTATAATACTGTCAAGGAAATGCTAATATACAAAGGTGTAGTCGACTTCTGTGCGAGCGGCCGTCGCAAATTGCTGCGTCATTTTCTGTCATTCAAGGGTAAAAGCGTAGCAGCATTATCGCATGCCATTATCATACTCAGAATCTAGGTTCTGCTCAAACCATGGCAGAATAAAACTGCACAAGAAATAGCAAAAGAAGTAAAACAGCATTAGGTTGGTATTGTCTATGGAAATTAAACCTTGGAACCAAACTCCAAATTCAAACCAATCGATTCGAAATTGGAACAAGGAATTTAAATTTTGAACCGCATCGCGGATTGTTAGCGTCAGTTGTATAAATACTTCACAAATGTAATGTCGTACAACTTGCGGCGGCCGCAGTTAATCTCAGGAAGGTTCTAATCCTACCTTAGGCTAAAAATACTGCTACAATAATTAGGTATGTGTATTACATTTTAGCAATAAGTAGCCGTGGCGTGTGGAAAGATAAAATATAACCCTTTTTGAGTAATAAACAAGCTGCAACATCGTATAACAGAATACGTTCGTCCTATAGAAGTGTCGGGGAATATTTAGAGGAGTATTGCATCCGGCAATTGTAAAAAAGTTACGGGTTATCAAAGATCCTTCAAATGACATAGTGGGGTTAATGAATAGGGGTCTTTTTGAATGATAAAAGAAGCAGAAAGGGAGTAATTGAAGATATCTCCACACGCCAAGGTACATAGTGTGCCGGCTGGCCAGGGAATGTAGCCGACGAAGCTACCACATGCATTCTGCAGCTGCGCTACGCTACGTCTGTCTTTGCTCGGATTTGTAAGTACGCGAGTTGTAAGTACATGAAAATAAATACATTTCAAAGCCTAAATAACATAAGAGGAACTTTTCCTTGCAGTTTCTTGCATATTATTGCCAAAACCAGCTGTGTAAGGTTTCGAAATAGGTTTAATTTTATAATACTGAAGGTTTCAGGACTATGTCCTAGAGAAAGACCGTCTTAATTCTAGGAATTGCACGAACACAACCTTAATTGTCTTTTAATAATACTCTCTAATCACAGGGTTATAATAAATATTGCTTTAGAACGATATTACACTAAATTTTAGGTAAGTATTAAATTAAGGTTTTTTTTTATATAATTATAATACTTATAATATAAAAATTGAGTGTCATTCCCAATAGAATTTTTAAATAATTTCGAAAACTTTTGTCTAACCTCTAACTGGCTGAAGAAAATTGAGCCCGATGTATTTTTACTTATATTTTAAACATCATGTTTAATTTTAATATAATAGAATTATGACTATACCTTATTTCGTGCTTGTAGGTTAAGTACTTATCATCCGATCTGTTACGATTTTAAACTATTAAGGATTTTTTACTAAAATATAATTTGGCTAGATTTTAAGTACACGTTACCATAGATTGTAGTTAATTATTAAGACCATAATAAATATTAATATTTAAAACGAACTATTCTTTTGAGCTGATGAGTATTTACGTCAACTTAATAATTATAATATTAAATTTTTTATATCGCAAGTTCGACACCAAGAAAAAATAGTTATCCAAGCAAAGACAGACAATAAGCCTACAGCGGCTTCATTCTTAGCTTATTGTCAAAACACTTGGGTGTTAGTCGCATTCCCTCATAAACTAAGTTAATATCAATAATTAATACTTGCTAAGCCCAAGATTATGGCGATTTTTGAAGCTGCAGTACCTTATTTGCAGACATCTGTCAGAATGACAGCTCGACTGTGACAGATAGGTGGCGCTACTGAGCCTCCAAGCTTATAATAAAAGAATACTGAAACCACTTGACTTCTGTCACTCTTACCTTGTCAACATTGACAAACATACGTTCAAAGACAAAAAATATTGTGCTTAGTGTTGAAGCCGAATACCCAAAAACTACAAAAAATTGATTAAATATTTAAATCGAGCGAAACGAGATATTGTAATTATGTGGAAATATATGTTATAGTAAATAATAAAGGAGGTACATACGAGAATTAGTTTTTTAGATTACTATCTATCTACAGAAGCATTTAAAAATGATGTCAAGGCAAGCTGAAATACACTCGAAAACCCACAGCATCACCAAATCTGCATATGAGATTGTCAAACTATAGTAATGACACAAACTGATTACAAATTCACTCAAAATCATTAGCGAAATGTACGTGGATATGACGTAAGCCACTATAATTTTTCCCATACATTGTTCTACCATGTTTAATTCTTTATTAATATTTAAAAATCAGTTTGTACTAAAGGTTCTACGTTTCAAAAATCACCACCACCAGGACATCTATATCTACAAAGTCATACATACAATAATATGTGAAATGAGATTGCTTTTCCGCTGAATTGGGATATGTATGAATAAGAGTATTGTGAGTTGTGACGCGTCTGACGCCGTGTGACGTACGCTACGCGGCGTAGTGACGTAGTTTCGCTTTGTGGCGTTGTTTAGCTACCTTTACAGAGGCCACGTCGCGATTCAACTATCGTGTGTAAAAGAGCGTGATCTTAAGGCTAATGTAACTCTCGCTCGCACGTTTCGACATGTTGAAAGATATAAAATCACTAAACACATTTTCGAAAAATCGCAGTCAACCATCGCAATCAAATTAATTTTGATCGATACAAGTTTTCCTACTTAAAAGTTTGCTTATGTACGAAAACTATTAAAGGAAACTTTTGAGTAGGAAAACATGTATCGATCAAAATGAAATTTTTGCTAAACCGCGTGCAATGTGATTGCACACAAAATGGTTAATTGCGATTTTTCGAAAATGAGTTTAGTGGTTTTATATCTTTCAACGTGTCGAAACGTGCGAGCGAGAGTCACATTAGCTCTTGACTTCGCCTTAAATGGAAATTTCTTTCCTACACACAACGATAGTGAATGCTTAAAGACAGCAAGTCAAGGAGCATATTTATGTCTATTCTGCGGGAGACTAAATCGCATTTACCAAAACTTCAGTCTAAGAATGAATCACTTTTAGCTCCGTTAAATTGAACTACATAGAATTGACAATATTAACGTCTAGTTAGTGAGGTTACATACTTCTTACAACTATCGCTTTGGAAAGACTCGTTTAAGGAACTATTTTTAGGAAAGCTATTATTTTAATAAAAATAAATACCGATCCAGATACTTTCAAGGTGTAAAGATTACTAAAATTATAGAGCAATTAATACTTCGTTTGGCACAATTTTATTAAATCAATGGCACTACTTCAATACTGGAATGATCATCGGTAGCTCCGTTTCCTAATCACTAAAATCGACGTACAGTAAATGAATTTCAAACTACAGTCACACGGCGTCACACAAGCCGCCAGATATAATATTAAAATGTAGGTACGCTTATAATATAAAATAATACATAGCTGCAATGAGATTCATACAGTCGTTATATAAATGTATAGTAATAATACTAGGTAAGATATATCGTATTGCCAAAACGTGCACTATCATCTACGTACTAATTACGAAATCCAAGAAAAATAAAAGGGAAAAAATTACGCAGCGTTCTTCACGCAACTAAATCACTTGAGATCTTTATATCGAGGCGATGCTCATCCCAGACACGCTTACAACCTTCAAAATTCAACCCCGGCGACCCGCAAAGCGTACATCCGAGCGCCGGGTCACCTCATCCAACTTTTAAATTAAAAAAAAACTTTTAAAAATGCGTCATCGTCGATGGCCGGCGGGCGCGTCAGGACGCGTCGCCGCGCGGAGCGTCCCACGCGGCGACACTCGAGAACTAGGAACTCATACGAGAAAACAAAGGGGGGAACCTCTCCGGGCGCCTAGATGTACGCCATCGGCAGGCCGTACATCGCGCCCCAGTCCACGTTCTGGAACGAGGACATGTCGACGCCGGCGAGCGAGTACGCGGCGCCGAACTGCGGCATCGCCGGCGCCGGCGCCTGCGGCTGCGGCGCCACCAGCGCGGCCGCGCCGGCGCCGGGCAGCGCGTACGGCGCGTACCGGTAGGCGTGCGCGCCCACGCCGGGCACGGCGTGCGCGCCCACGCCGCCGTACACGAGCCCGCGCCCGGGCCGCAGCACGAGGCGCTTGCCGAGCGCGAGCGGCGCCGCCGCCACCGCCTCCTTGGGCTGCGCGCGCTTGCACTCCACCTTCTTGTTCTTGATCGTGTGGAAGTGGATGTCGCAGACGCGCTCGACGGCCTCCTCCGAGTGGAAGGTGACGAAGCCGAAGCCGCGGTGCCGCTTCGTCTGCTGGTCCATCAGCATGACGGCGTCCTCGACGAGGCCGAACTGCGAGAAGTAGGCGCGCACCTCCTCCGCGGAGGTGTCCTGGCCGACGCCGCCGACGAAGATCTTCTTGGTCTTGGCGGGGCGCGGCGCGGACTTGGGCGTGGCGTGCTTGGGGTCGATGCGCTTGCCGTCCAGCGTGTGCACCGGCACCGCCAGCACCTTGTCCACGGAGGCCGCCTCCTGGAATGTGATGAAGCCGAAGCCGCGCGATCTCTGCGCGCGGCTCGGGTGAGCATCCGGGGGTGGAGGGATTCATGACGACATGTCGATCGCGAACGAGTTTAACGTTGGTCGCGTAAACTTATCGTCTTAATATTTTTTTATCACATCAATTCGAAAAGAGATAGTTTGCTCTTCGAAAACAGGGAGCAAAATAGCACTTTGATCCCAAGGGCGGTAATGTGATTTGAATTTGGAATGTGCTTATTGAGTAAAAGTTCCAATCACCAAAGAGATCACGAACACTGTATAAACAAGCAGGCTTTATGATTTAAAAAAAGCTCCGTGACTCCGTGACTATGTGACTTTGTGACTTTGTGTCTTTGTGACTTTGTTACTTTGTGACTTTGTGACTTTGTGACTTTGTGACTTTGTGATTATGATTATTCATAAGTTGCACTAAGTTATTTTCTCATAGAGGGTGATAAAAAGTAGAGTGTCCACCTCGGGAGCAACACTATTTTAAGCTCGAGTGAAGTACTTTGAATCCCTCGCTACGCTTAGGATTCAAAAAACACTCTCGCCATAAAAATAGTTGTTTGCTCCCTTGGTAAACAATCTACTATTAATACTAGCCGTGTGGTGGTTACCATCACTTATAACAAAGTATTGCCTCGTAAATCACGCACGATAGGAACGTGCCCTACGATGCACTGCCCTGCGTCCATCAACTTACTGATGTTAAGCATCATTACACCGGCAACCACACTCTTCGAACCGAAACACAGCGTTGCTGCTTGGCGGCAGAAAAAGGCGTGGTGGTAGTACTTCCCCGGACGAGCCACACACAAAGAGCTCTACTACTCTTAAAAAAAGTATAGTGAGAATAGTTTTTTTTCTGTATACCTGCAGATGGCCCACCTGATGTTAAAAGGCATAAAAAAACCATCACCTCACAAATCGCCTCATAAGCCACGCACGATGTGAACGTGCCCTAAGATACACTCAATCTGTCACGTATGGAATACTAACTACTGCAAATTGTGGGTAAGTGCCAACTGTAATGTTTAGACGTACCTCTGACGACCCCTTAAACATTCTCAAAGAATCTGTAGTTCGTATTTTGTACTAAGAGATCAGAAATCAGAAATTATTTATTGTATAACTGTAGTACAAAAAAGATCTTATAGCTATGGTTATGTACAGTTTCAACAGTTTGTCCGTTCCGGACGTACAACAAAAACGCATTGTTGATCGAGTGAGCGAAGCGAACGAAGATCTTAGTTTCAACTTGGGCGATTTGGCATTTTATGTATGTATGTATGTATGTATGTATGTATGTTTGTCTGGCGATAACTTTAGAACCGTTGATCCGATCTGCATGAAATTTGATATGTCGATAGCTTGTACTTGAGAAATTTACTGGTAAGTATATGAGTAAAATCGGATGAAGGGTTTTTGAGATATGGGGTTTTTTAAGGGGGCAAAAATAAAAAAAGTTACATAAAAAAATCAAGTTACATGTCATATGAAAGGGCTTTGTTCGGACATCCCAAAACAATTTTTACTTTTTTTTTTTGGACGCTCGGTTTTTGAGATAAAATAATAAAAGTTAAATTAAGATAACCAGCGATCCAAGAGCTCCCATCTCTAAGAGTTTCGTTGGCATCAAGGTTTTTCTACTGGTCGCCCAGTTCCTTTGCTTTTTCTTATTTTTTTTTCTTGATATAAATTAAGGAGGTACTCAGTTCTCATAAAATGGTGACAACGACCAAGTCTGATGATGGAGCCAAGGTCTGTTCAACGTAACTCTTCAATAAATAGGCCAATAGAGTTGAAACTTGGTTACCGTACCAAGTTAGTAGGCGGTAGTCAGAAAAAAGTCCAAACATAATGTTTGGACTTGCCCCTGACTACTACGTACTCAAAGTGTTGATGCGTTCGTCGGGTTGCATCACGAGATCTCAGTTCGGGGCGAACTACTAGTTATATTCTAAAGTTTTCACGCAAGAACCAACTAAAACATTTTAATACCCACTAATAGGTACTCCCAATTTCTCGCAAGTAGGTATATGACCGTGAAACGTGGTCGCTTACTATTGGCCTCATCAACAAGCTCAAAGTCGCTCAACGGGCTATGGAGAGAGTTATGCTGGGAGTTTCACTACGGGATAGAATCAGAAATGAGGAAATCCGTAGGAGAACCCAGGTAGCCGACATAGCTCGCAGAATCAGCAAGTTGAAGTGGCAATGGGCAAGTCAGTTCGAAGGACTGATAACCGTTGGGGAATAAAGGTTCTCGAATGGCGACCACGAACAGGAAAACGAAGCGTGGGACGCCCTCCTACCCGATGGACTGACGACATTGTCAGGATCGCGGGTAGTCGGTGAATGGAGAGGGCTCGGAATCATTCTTCCTGGAAATGTATAGGGGAGGCCTATGTCTAGCAAGCAGTGGACTTCTTTAGGCTGATGATGATGATGATGAGGTATATGACCTACAAGAAACCAAGAGGTAGATATTATAGAGCTTCTAATTTTATCGTTCACTAGCGTCCTGTCCCAGCTTTGCATGGGTGGTCATAAATTTTTTGAACATTTTAGGATAAACTTAGACCGTGGGTTCGAGCCTCGCCTCTACGTATCTCCTTGAGTGAGTGACCCGTGGACCCGTTAACATTTTTAATTTCGTCATATATTTTGAATGGAATGTCCGATTTGAAAAATTTAAGAAGTAATCTATAGGTATTGAAACCGTCTTAATTATGAAATGATTTATTTGGATAAGGATTAATACCAAGGTACAAATAAAGACCCTTTTCTAGCGGAGGCATTTCAATTAATTTTTGATAATAAAAGAACACTTATTGTGACATAACTATAATAGTTAGACATATGCTGTCGCGACATTTTTTGTAGATGATGACGTGTTCTACAAAATCGTAGTACATTATTTTGTTCTATCTTCAATAGTTTTCGCAGCGCACGCGATGTAAGGTTTTTGTTTTCCACCTTGGGTTACATTATTGAAGTTTTAGTAAGGATCCCTGATTTTTTTGAAAATATAATATAGCCTATGTTACTCAGGGATAATGTAGCATTCTAATAGTGAAAGAATTTTTGAAATCGGACCAGTAGTTTTTGAGCCTATTCGTTACATACAAAAATACAAAAATACAAATGTTTCCTCTTTATAATATTAGTGTAGATAGTGTAGATAATATTCGTTTAAGTTATAAAATGCATTAGAGACTAACCATTTTCTCAAATGCTTTTTGAATGTATTTCCTTGAAGAGGTTTAATTTTATCGATCTGAGGGGATATCTACCGTGCCTGGGAATCTAAGTCGTGAAGCTGTAAACTTGGTCGTCACCATGTTTGCATTTTATGAATATTCAAGCTAGTGCCTCTAGACTTGACCTATATTGTTGCATAGTATTTTTAGGGTTCCGTACCCAAAGGGTAAAACGTGAACCCTATTACTAAAACTCCGCTGTCTGTCTGTCCGTCTGTCACCAGGCTGTATCTCATGAACCGTGATAGTTAGGCAGTTGAAATTTTCACAGATGATGTATTTCTGTTGCCGCTATAACAACAAATACTCAAAAACAGAATAAAATAAATATTCAAAGGGGCTCCCATACAACTAACGTGATTTTTTGGTCTTTTTTACTCGATATTGATAACGGCAACAGTTAGACGCTTGAAATATTCACAGAATATTTAGTTATATATTCACTTTAAAAATAAATAATTAAATTAAAATAAAACAAATATTTAAGGACAACAGACATGATTTTTTTGCCGTTTTTATAGATATGGTACGGAACCCTTCGTAAAAGGTACCTACGTCCAAACATTACGTTTGGCACGTACCCACATTTTTGCAGTAGTTGGTATTCCATACGTGACAGGTTGCAAGCCCATCGCCGCTTTAGCAGTAACTAAGTTATATTTAAAAAGTTACCTACTATATTCTATTGGCATCACACTGGAGCTTAATTATTTATTATTTTTTAACAAGGATCTTACTAATCGTGTCTTGAGCGGTAGGAACCAAGCCGTAAGTTTATTTACCGGATCTCAATAACTATTAAGGGGCTGACAACCATCAAACAACTTCTCGCTCGCACGTTTCGACATGTTGAAAGATATTAAATAACTAAACTCATTTTCGAAAAATCGCAATCAACCATTTTGTGTGCAATCACATTGCACACAGTTTAGTAATTCATTTTGATCGATACATGTTTTCCTACTCAAAAGTTTGCCTTTCTAGTTTTCGCACATAAGCAAACTTTTAAGTAGGAAAACTTGTATCGATCAAAATGATTTTTTTACTAAACTGTGTGCAATGTGATTGCACACAAAATGGTTGATTGCGATTTTTCGAAAACGAGTTTAGTGATTTTATATCTTTCAACATGTCGAAACGTGCGAGCGAGAGTCACAATGGCTCTTGTCTTTGCCTTAACATGGGTACCT
This sequence comes from Chloroclysta siterata, assembly GCA_932294275.1. Classification (NCBI taxonomy): domain Eukaryota; kingdom Metazoa; phylum Arthropoda; class Insecta; order Lepidoptera; family Geometridae; genus Chloroclysta; species Chloroclysta siterata. The sequence goes on along the minus strand of OW028595.1, from coordinate 283,444 downwards.
ACTATAGTCCAAACCTAAAAACCATTATATCAAAAACTGACCCACAGATTTGAGACTGCACCTTCTAAAACGCTCTTATGACTGTCTTCAAAAAAATAATTGTTATTATTTAGAAGTTTGTTTAAAAATGGCTCAGCAAAATGTGGTAGGTACCTACTATTTTTTATTTTTTTTTATACAACTAGCTGATGGAACAAGCAGATGGCCCACCTGATGTTAAGTGGTAACCATCACCTATAACAAAGCATTGCCTCGCAAGTCACGCACGATAGGAACGTGCCCTACGATGCACTGCCCTGCGTCCATCAACTTGAGGCATACAGATGTTAAGCCTCATGTGCCTGTAATTACACCGGCAACCACACTCTTCAAACCGAAACACAGCGTTGCTGCTTGGCGGCAGAAAAAGGCGTGGTGGTAGTACTTCCCCGGACGAACCCTTCACAAAGAGCTCTACTACTCTTCTAGGTACTTGGTAGGTACATTTAAGTTTTTATTTATTTTCGTAAGCCCTAATTGGTATTATTAAGGAGTTTCATACAAAAGTGGCAGCCTCGGGTAATTATTAAGACATAATAGATATTGTTTCTCTTATAAAATACTTGTACAAAAAACTAGCTAGGATTCACCAATTTATTAGACAATCAGTGGTTCTTGTGATTTTATTGTAAGATTTTTTTCTTAGTCATGGTAGATAGACCCTTAAGAAAGCTTCTTGAAATTCCACCCCACTACCCTCATCAACCCTCACCTGTGTAACAGGATCCTTCATGATCAGCACATCAGCAACCGCTCCGAACATAGCAAAGTACTCTCTCAGCTTCTCCGAGCTTGTCTGCCAACTGAGTCCCCCGACAAACAGCTTGGAAGGAGATGGGGATGTGGAGCCTGCCGGGGCAGTTGTGGCTGGGACCGGAGTACTGCGTCCTGATGATGGAGAGGTTTCTGTGGAGGGGACAACAGATATTATAGTAATGTACCTATGTTTACGGAAAACCCCATCAACCATAAATAAATATTATGATGTAATTAGTCAAGTTGTCTGATATGAATCAGAATCCTGCCTCCAAGTTGCTATACCCTATGCAGGGTCCATGTGATACTTACTAACAATAAATGTATTGAGTATTGAGAATAGAAGTCCATAAGTAACAGGGTAAAGTTAAACATATTCAAAAAGACCCTTCAGAGTCCAACCAATGAACGCTCTTCAAACCAATATCATAAAGTAAGTACAAATCTTGTAGGTAAATAAATATTGGAGGACTTTTTACCAAGACCATCAATATTGGTTATTTTTCAAAAACTACAAATTAGCTATATAAAAATGAAGTATTTCTTGTCCATCGCTGGGATGAAAGGTATCACAATAGGTACCAAATTTCATCAGGATCTGTTCTGCGGTTTAGCAATGAAAGTGTAACAGAAATACACACTTTCACATCTAATTTGTGGTGGGGGAATAAGATCTTCACTGATGTCCCGCATGGGGTGTATTGTGCATCATTATCCCGCTCTCACCCCAACCGGTCCAACTCCTTAAAGACATAGACAGACATTTATTTGCTAAAAAAACACACATACACATACAAAACAATAAAAGAAAGGAAATGGCTAAACAGATAGGTACCTAGGTATGTAGGTGTTTGTGTGCTGCAGCAGCAAAAGGGTCTCGACTCAGCGTATGCCTCACCACTATTTTAGTAATAAGGCACTGTTATTCTGCCGAGACCTTCAAAGAAGAAGCGGAGAAGGACTTCAGGTCGATGACAGCTACTTGACATGCACACTTTCACATCTACAGATGGGACGGACGGTACTCACTGCTGCTGATCTGTTGTTGGTGCTGGTGCAGCTGGTGCTGGTGCTGCGCGTGCGCGTGCGCCTGCGCGCTCAGCACGGCCGTCAGCTCGCCCTCCATCACCTCCACGCCGCCCAGCGCGCCGCTGGAATACAAGCCCAGCATTCTCACTAATACGGTCACTTTCACACTACACCCTACACGGAGCTTATTCTTGCTTCTCTTTAGGTTTCAGAAGGTGGGGTCTGCAGGTCAGCAGGTCTTGGAATTTGCAGGATCGGGTAGGATAGGAGGTTTCTACGGCTTATTTTTTGCGGGATCGACTTTGCGTATGATCACGAAAATTTAATAGGATAATGATTTTTAAGACTTGGGACTATTCGAGCTCGCTTTTTGGCCCAGTTTCGCTGCGCTTTAACGGTTTTGAGTTTTTTCGATTCGAAAAGCGCAGGAAAAGCGGGGGAAAATTTGTCGAGAAACTGCGAGACGAAAAGAATTGACAGTCGCGCGTCACTCGATTTTCAAACTTCAGGTGGAAAACTGAACTTCGCGGTCCGAGGAGGTCGCATAGATTTTGATGGAGAACTCTGTGAAGGACGGGGCTTTAACGGAACGCGGGATAGGTCGATAGCATAGTGGATTTTTTTAGGAAATGAGGATTGTTTTGAAAATAGCTGCTAGAAAATACTAAGAAGACAACAAGTCAAACTTTGTCAAAATGTTATGAACTGGTTGCACTGCTTGTTTTGTTTTATAATGACTTAGTTGTAATTTCACAATAATTATATGGGTATTTACATTTCAAAATACGCAATCATCATCCTGGTAGAAGTAAAACAAAACAAAACATTGAAAAACACTTGAAAAACCGGCGAGCGACCATTGAATGTAAATAATGAATGAAAAAGGAATGAATGAATGAAATTGATACTTTTGTTTCATTTCACATGCCTAATTGTCATTGTCAAACAAATTGTTGACATTCAGAAAGAAACGGCCGGCGACGACAGGCGACGACAGACAACGATAGAAAGTAATTTGGTACGATTCGATTCGGTTGATTGGTCAATGTTGAACGAACTAAGTTGCAATAAAACTGTGATTTTCGGATTGCATTGAACCGAGCTTTGATAGTACTAGAAAACCTCTCATTGTAAGGATAAGTGCATTGAACCAAGCTTTTATTTACCTACTTTATATAGAAGGATGAGATTGACTGCAACGACTGTTCCGTTTCCGCTAACGAATAATAAAATTAGTACTACTTAAATAGGTACTTACCATCCTACGTATGTTTAAAATAAAACTAAAAATAAAGTCCCTATTTTGCTTTCCAACTTTAGGAAAAACTATAAAGTACATAACCGTACTTAATTATAGTTTTTAGGTAAGTATTTAAAGTTAAAATTATGACATAAAAATGTATTATTCATAGCGAAATTGATTCGCCGAAATGAAATAGGTAAATGAGTCCTTTTAAATTTTACATTAAAAATAAACGCGATTATAGAAAATTGTGAATGAGAATGTTATACTTACGTTACGACCGATTAAAGACCTACAGATCATACCTTGCCTACGCTAAGCCTGCCATAAAAAAAGTTTTCCAATTTCTACATAACATGTATGTAGCTGAGTATGATAGAAAAACTTGGGCACGGCTCCGGAAAGCTCTTATTTTATTGAAAATGAACTTATACTGGCGCCAGCCAGCTGCCCTACAAAAATCACCCTCCGAGTTGCGCATTTTATCTCAAAACTCCATCTCTATCTTACACTACGCTGCCTCGCACCCCTTGCGCTTCTCTAGCATTCCTATCACACATGAGAGTATTTGTATAACCGTCCCTCTCTTGCCAGGGTGTGACCTCCTTAAATTCTTCGGCTCCTGGTGTTTGCGCGGGTTGTTACTTCAAATATTTGATGTCGGTTTGTCAAGTTTATCGAATAATTCTTTGCGGCTCACTTCTCAATTTGCATACTTTTAAAACCATTGTTTTTTCATAATTTATCTTCCATGACAGATCGCCAGCTTTTTGCAAATCTCCGAGTTAGCATCTAAAATTAGCTCAATAAATTACAAAACCCGGTCAAACTCTTCCAACTTTAATGCGAACGCTAATTCTCAAGCAAGATTAATTCAAAAATTACTACAAAACCACAAGAAACTCTGCAAAGTTGCTTGATGGATGCGCTTCGGAGGGTAACAATTTTTATTCTTGAGAATCTGCCTGGCAGCCTCGTAAATCACTGTGGCCGCTGGTAATTTATCTCTCACACATAATCCTTGGGTCTACGTTCCACTATTCCTTGACAATAGGCCCGACATTTCGGATAGAATTGTGTTCAGATCGTTAGGGTACGATTACTTTTGTGGTTATACACATAGACCTATACATTCGAATATTTGCAATTCTGAAGGCTTTTCTTCGCTCCCAAACAATAGGTACCTTGCTTACCTACCTTACCTACATTTTGGTCTTTTCTTTAGGCCATTTTTAGCCACGACTAAAATTAGGGGTTCCTCTAGTAAGTTTTATTCTAGTCTCAAATTAATGATCACAAAAATCTTTTCTTGTTTTCTGTTCAAGTCAATAGTTTGTAGCAAGGTCCTAAGCGTAACGAGATCTCCTTTGTGGCCACGAAATTGTCAGCAATAGTTACAAAAACCACGCTTTTCTCTATCACAATCGACAGGCCAGCGGTCTGGCGCATTGTTTCGTTAATTCCATCTCGGGTTCAAAATTGAGATTCGCAGGCTATTTGTCAACGTTCGTTTCTATCGAAATTTTGCCATTACGACTGAATAGGTACTTGAGAAAGTCTACGTTTTTGTGCTTTAAAGATATCTTGAGCATAAAAAAGTTTAAATGGTGGCTTTTCTAAAATAAAAGTATGCTGCATCTGTGGACCACACTTTTGATTATTATCTAGATATAAATGGTTCCTAAAGTAAGCCTACTTAAAACCCCCTTTATTTCGAGTAATATTCAAATAACTAATGTAGTAATTGCGGGTTATTTACAGATTTCTAAAGGTGCCATATCAATCGGAATAGTTACCTACCAAGTATTCCTTCTGAAGGTACATTTCCCAAAGTCGAAGTTCGCCAGTAGTTAGGTGGGTAGGTCACCTGACAGCGTTAATTCAACTTTTGATGGGGTCATTGAGCGCTGACAGCACCTTGGCAAATTAGTGGAACTGTATCGATTTTTCCTTGAATTGGTCACTGGCCAGACTACTTACCACCTCTGTGTCATACCTGTTTCTTTTGTTGAACTTATTTTGTAAATACTATCAAGATAACCATATACACACAAAGTTGTTTCCTATACCCCTTCGGAGACTGAAGCCAATTTACATTTGCTAAGATTCTTCTCTTAAACTTCGAACTCTGAAATCCGAAGACGAACAAAGGTCAAAGACGTAGGAGATCGGATTACGGAACTCAAATGGAGTTGGGCAGGACACATTGCAAGACGTGGTGATGACAGGTGGTGTAAGGTGATAACCGAATGGTGGCCAAGAACCGGTTTCAGAGGCGTAGGACGTCCTGCAGCGAGATGGGTGGACGACGTAACAAAAATCGCGGGTCGGAAATGGGTTAGACAGGCACAGGATCGTGGTAGATGGCACAAACTAAGGGAGGCCTATACCCAGCAGTGGGTGAAGTCGGGCTGTGGATGATGATGATGATTATGATGAAGATCCTGACATGTTTTTATTTGATTTACTTTTATAACACTCTTTGGTGTTGGGTGCTTTTGACATGGCCTTCATTTAAGCGGGTCTTAACTCATCAGGTTGCCTACTAATCTTAAGAAAAAGTGAGGTAAGAGAACGATCTTACCACTACTACTTCCGTCACTCCACATTTCTCCATTATCACACTGTTCAAAGTCAAAGTCAAAGTCAATAGGTATTTATTCAATAAAATCAATCAAACGTCTTAAAGCTAGGTGACTCTAGGTGCCAGTTCCACGCGACCAAAGCCTAGAAGAACAGGCAACAAACTTACGGCTTGGTTCCTACCGTTCTTTTGTATGATCCTTTGTTTCTCGCACTATCTCTCAAAACATCACACAACGCTCTCAGGGGCCTTATGCTCACTTCGACCGAGATTATCTCACGTTAGAGATGACGTCATATCTCGTTCAATAACTATTTATCCCCATTCTCACCATCTAACTCCCCAATTTTCTCATACAAAGTTCATGCGAGACGCAAGGTCAACGAATTATCGAACGAGATATGACGTCATCTCTACCGTGAGATAATCTCGCTCGAAGTGAGCATAAGGCCCCAGTTCTACTGTATTCATACTATTCTGATGTTTTGCTGCCATTCCCAACTTTCGCTAGCTTACATTAGTTACTATGCACGGCGTAGCGAGTAGTACCTTTTTGGGCACTTTCCAACCGCTCATGAAAGCGTTTAGTGTCCCATTCAGTCGTTTTTCTTTCAATGTCATCCTTATGCTCTTCATCGCTTTTCGTAAACCATGTTTGAAATAATTATCCATCCTGTTGTTTCCCTTTTTCATCTTCTATCATTAGTTTATTACATGTTTCATATTCATCTCTTTAGAATAGTATGGTAGTAGTCTTGTGATAGACATGGGCGTTTTCTTTTTTTCCCGCAAACGGTTATCTAATCGATATACAGTTTGCATATCGATATAGAAAACGGTTTTCTGATATCAATATCGGTCGTATGGGTTGCAAACGTTAACATGATTTTTAGTTATGGCAAACTAACAACGAAACGACAAACGCAAACTATTTGGCTATTGTTAGGTACGTCATATTCGCTTCATCTCTTTTTTACCAGTAAAACAATTCATACTTAGAAAGGGAGGTAGCGAATATCAATTGGTGTTTGTTTCATATCGTTTGGTTTGTGAAGTTTTCGTTTTGTTCGTGTCTTTAGTAACAGTTGCGGTTCTGAATAGTTTTTATGATAACGGATATGTTGATATGAATATCGATATGGTATGATATCTAAACCATATCCGATATAAACTACGTTTTGATATATCGGACTCATGTCTATCTTGTGATCATAAATAAATTGTAAAACGAAAATATTCTACCCAACATCCTCACTACTCATATTTTTCTGTTAAAATCTAAGGAACAGATGAGTCCTTAAGTATAACCTAACTAGTTCACATTTGTCATCGCTCTAATCTTGCAAACAAATATCCATGAATAGGATAAACAATCATGGTGACGTTACACATCCCTGTCTTACACCCTTTTCGACACTTAACTATTCAGTGTAGGACTCATTTATACTAACGCAAGCGCCGATCAGGAATCCTCGTTGTGCAGACGGTTTTGACAGTAGTGACCATATTATTTTAATCCTCATCGCCTTCTCAAGGGCTTATCTTTATCCACAAAAGCACCATAGAAGTTTCTATTACTAGGTATTTTATTCCTCCAATATTTTAGCTGAAGACGGAATTCCGTTATTTCGTTTTATTCCAGGTCATACACAGCAAATTTTTAATTTAATTTAAAATACGACCAACACAGTGTTTCAAACCAAAATTCCAAAGCAAACATTCTAGCGTCCACAGAACCGTTATAAATAATTCTGAAAGCAATTCCATGAACATTATATCTCGCGGTATGCGAGATGATATAAAACGACCGCTAAAATAAAATGAAATTCTATACTAAAATTTTCCGGCTTTTAATTTGAGCGTAAAAAGCACTGCCGTAAATTGTACGCGATGCTTTCCTTCCACGTGTTGGAGCTAAGTGATTTGTGGTTTTAGATCTGCCTGCTGTAACTCGCTTGCTTCAAGTGATATACCAAACCATGCCAAAAACAGATCTTCATAGTTCTTTTGTGTGTTTGCCTATGTGACTGTTTTCGTAGAATCTAAAAGTTACAAGCACTGTGAGCCCAAACTGTATTTTGTACAATAAATAAATAAAATAAGGTTTATCTTTAAGAAACGGTGGATTACCTATTCGGAAAATGTATGTCAACGCAGTGTTATGGATTTAAATTGATCTGCCCAATATAAATTTATAAAAATACAGTTTCAAGCACCAAAATACTTCACTTTTGAGCCCAGTGGGCTGATTACGCTAATGTCTGGCTATCGAGATGGCTTTCAGTTTGACATTTGATTCCCATCCATCTATCGATTGCTATTACACTATGGGAATCAAACGTCAAATTGAAAGCCATGAATGGGAATCAAATGTCAAACTGAAAGCCATCGATAGCCAGACATTAACGTAAGCCCCGTGCTAAGTCGAATACTACCAACATAAAAGGCTTAATTACGATATTACTAAAACAAAGTTTTATAAAGGGGTACGTAAGTCATATAATATTATCAGCACCCTAGTGAGTCAGCCATCGCCACACGTACAGTATGATGCATCGCTAACGCAGTAATAAAACATCGAAATGCTTTTAATTCTCCTCGAACCCTTATAACAACAGTTTCTGTTACTACACCCAACAAAAATCTTGGCGTATACATAAATAGGTATGTATCGTACTTTTTAACTTATTTTTCTGAGTGAAAAACAATGTCGCTTTTACTCAAATACTGAAAACTCAGAAATGATGGATGGGAAAATGGTTATTTGTATCTAATCCATCAAAAACTTCGCTAGAAAAACGAGATCCAATAGATTTTGTTAGAATAATGTTCGTGACGTGTTCTGAAAATGTACATATAGTTATTATTATCAATGTAATTCATGTCAATAAGTTTAAAGACACAAAACTCCATTTACGGTTTCAGATTTTATATTTCTTGAACATAAATCTTTGATGGTTTCTCAAAATATTTGAGTGGCTTATTCCTAAGTATTACAAGCACAATTGCACAATCGGCAGCCTGCTATTATTTATACGAAAGTTTAAACATTTATGGCTCAATCACGCACTAAACTTTAAATAATTATTAAACATAGTTCGTAAGATGCTTATGCAATTCTTTAGCTGGGAAATTAACAGGAACGGGGTAGAAATGAACGAACCCAAAAAGGGAAAACGCCTTAAATATTGATGTTAGCAATCACCGCGCGAGTGAAACCGCGGGAAGCCGCTAGTCTAAGACATTATGTAAGGTCAAAAGACCTATACTCAGTCGGCAAACAGCGTGAAATTTTCCAAGCCTGAGGTACCTAGGACAATGAACTAACCCACATGCAGAGAGCCCATCTCTGAATAGTAAGGATGCAACAGTAATGAATTATATTTTTTGTGTTGGAAAATCGATAGGTGATTGAGGGTGTTCATTGAGGGTGTGTACGCCCCCATCCCTCTGGCAGCGCGCGTGCGCGAGGCCGACAGGGGCGCGGCGGCCGCGGCGTGCTGCCACGCGGCTTCACACGCCTGACGCCCGCCGCGAGCCTCGCGCGCTGCGACCATATTGTCCTGTCACAGCAGTATGTTCACTCTCTACTGCTGCGTCCGGACAAGCCGGCCGCGGTGTCGCATTCCACCACGACCAGCTCCAGCTCCAACTCCAGAGGAAAAAGAACGCTAATTGTACTTATTTTCGGTGTCCTAAAGTGTGTTTATCCACAGGTTTACCAGTTAGACGCCTTGAAGCGGCCGAGGATCCTCGCGTCGGCTGCGGAAGTCATTCCTCAGTGTTGTGATAGTGTAGTTTCAGTGAATAGAATAAAAGTTTTAAGAACTGGGTGATTAATAGCACGGCTATCCGGAGGGTGCATGTATCGAGCGGCAGACGACGCATGCGCGCGCCATCTTTGGCTGCATCTGACTCGCACGGCCATTTTCTCCGGGGGTTATGATCGCGAATAAAATTCTGGGGGTGTAATCTCGTTTGTTGAGGAGATTTGGGTCCTATTTCGTTAGAAATAAAGTGCGTTTTTGTTCTGTACGTAAAATTGATTTTACTGTGACTTGCTGTTGTGTTTAGTCAAAACAGCAACTTTTAATGTAAATTTCACTACACAACTACAAATAATATTTCGTATAACTTGGTAGCTATTAAAGTTAAATTTGGGGTAAGAGTCGGTTTACGTGGGAATAATTAATGCGATTTATATTCGGGTGGATAGCTTTGATATTTATTTAGCACGAGCGGGGTCATGACCTCGATCGAACCCTTGAAATTGGAAGTAACTTTTCCGGTTACCCCATTCTATTGTTGGAGTAACCTTTAGACTTTTCGTCATTTGTATTTTGTAATAATTAAAAATATGTTTATAATGAAGTATGGTTTTTTTATTTATATAATTTTGTACCTAGTTAGCAAGTCATTTGTTAAAACATTTAATTTCTTAGATTTTGAGTTGAATAATAATCATTATTCTGAGGGAGCTTTTGCTCAGCAGTGGGTTATTGCAAGCGGCTTATGATGATAATGATGATTAATCAGATTTTGTATAAATAATTTTTAGATAACCTAGTTAACCCTTTACTAGAGAGATGAAGTTCAAGAAGTTAAGTTTAGTGTATACAATATCCACTCGTTATGTACCTCTTAGTACCTACCAGTATTCTACGTAAGTAGGTTTTTTTAAACAATTAGCTAATGGAACAAGCAGATGACTCACCTGATGTTAAGTGGTAACCGTCACCTATAACAAAGTATTGCCTCGTAAGTCACGCATGATAGGATCGTGCCCTACGATGCACTGCCCTGCGTCCATCAACTTGAGGCATATAGATGTTAAACCTCATGTGCCTGTAATTACACTGGCAACCACACTCTTCAAACCGAAACACAGCAACACCTTTTTCTGCCGCCAAGCAGGGCGGCAGAAAAAGGCGTGGTGGTAGTACTTCCCTGGACGAGCCCTTCACAAAGAGCTCTACTACTCTTAAAGGTAAAGGCAATAAGTAATACATACTAGGTATAGGTACATAGACATACTTAATAGGTAGGTAGGCATTCTCATCATATACCTACTATAAGGATCATACAAAAGAACGGCAGGAACCAATCCGTAAGTTTGTTATTGTTCTAGTCTTGGTATAACGTGAAACTGGCACCTAGATTCACCTAGCTTTAAGATTCAAAGTGATCCTTGATCAATCGAATAAATACCATTTGATTTTGACTTTGACATACCTAAATCCTCAAATGACGTTCTCAGAACAAAGATTTTTCAAAAGTTTTATTAATAAGATCGTTCAAAACGTAATCTTGCAAGAATGTAGGTACCTATTAAAAAGCCCGTTCTTGTAAAAGTAAGACCAAAGGCCTGGGGTTATTGAAGGAATAAGTTCCCGGGCCTAGAGTGAAATCAATAGTTCGACACGAGTTTTGGTTCTCGAGTTCGCTTATTAGCGATGGGGTTACAGTGATGAGGTAAGAGATGAGGTAACTTGCTGATGTAAAAAGCAGATGGCTCACCTAAAGTTAAGCGGTAACTATCACCTAACAAAGCATTGTCTTGCAAGTTACGCATGATATGAACGTGCCCTACGATACACTGCTCTGCGTCCATCAACTGGAGGCATACAGATGTTAAACCTGTAATTACACCAGCAACCACACCCTTCGAACTGAATCACAGCGTTGCTGCTTGGCGGCAGAAAAAGGCGTGGTGGTAGTACTTCCCTGGACGAGCCCTTCACAAAGAACTTTACTTCTCTTAAAATGTATCTATTCATTTTTAACTAGTGGCTTCCCGCGGCTTCGCACGCGTTGAAGTGGTGAGCCGTGATTGAGCCACAAACATACACACATCGTAACTTTCGCATTGATTTGTATATTATTAGGGTAGGATTTTAAATACCTATAGGCGTACATTACCTATATTAGGCAGGTAGGTACAGGTACTGAGTTTAGCACAAACATGACAAATACAACAAAGACAACCTTACACGGAAAGTATGTACTTATTTGTTCCTAGTTTCTACTCCAAAAACAAACGAAACGAAACAGCTTCACGACTTTGATCCCCAGGCACGGTAGATACCTCCCCTCAGATCTCTGCGTGTCAACTCAAGTTTCCCGTTTTTAGAATGTCCCTTACAAACATTGACGCCTCGTTGTGTCCTTTTTACTCGAGCGCAACGAAGGAGGGTAGTTTAAAAAAACTAAAACTTAAATTATTTATCGTGGAGTATATTTACTTACTTCAAGTTTGAAATCAATCGCATGATGCGTAAAAAATCTCCCATGCTAACTTTTACAGCCATTTGCACCCTTTGCTATCAAAAGCCTTTCCTATTTTTTAGCCTTGGAGTACATCTACTTCAAGTTTCAAGTTTGAAGGTTCAAGGAATACAATTTGTCATACCAACGTTTTCAACCCATTTTACACCCTTAGGGGTTGAATTTCCCAAAATCCCTTCTTAGTACACCTCTACGCCATAAGACCTATGTACTCCTCAAATTTCAAGTCTCTAAGACCAGCGGTCAAAAAACTCCCATACAAACTTTGACATCCCTTTGCACACTTATTAAGGGTAGTTTTAAAAAATTTAAAATGCCTTTCCAAATTTTTAGCATTGGAGTACATCTACTTCAAGTTTCAAGTTTGTAGGTTCAAGGAATACAATTTTTCATACCAACATTTTCAACCCTTTTTACACCCTTAGGGGTTGAATTTCCAAAAATCCCTTCTTAGTACACATAAGACCTATGTACTCTTCAAATTTCAAGTCTCTAGGACCAGCGGTCAAAAAACTCCCATACAAACTTTTACACCCCTTTGCACACTTATTAAGGGTAGTTTTAAAAAACTAAAAATGCATTTCTTTTTTATTTGCCTTGAAGTATATGTACTCCAAGTTTCAAGTTTGTAGGTTCAAGGAATACTATTTTTCATACAAACGTTTTCATTCCTTTTTACAACCTTAGGGGTTGAATTTCCAAAAATCCCTTCTTAGTACACCTCTACGCCATAAGACCTATGTACTCCTCAAATTTCAAGTCTCTAGGACCAGCGGTTTAGGCTGTGCGTTGTCTATATGTCAGTCAGTCAGTCAGGACTTTGATTCTTATAGTATTAGAGATAGAGATATGGAAGAGCGAGGTTCTCTAACACAAGTATTACATTATAAGTGGGCCTCAACACTGTAAATTTACACTTATATTGGCTACAGAAATAAAATATTTTTATTTTTCATTTTCATAAAGCATACTTATTGGTCTAGTGGAAGCATCTTTCAGTTCGATAAAATAACTTAATATCGAAATAATTCTGATATCGACTATTCAAATGTTTGTTCTGTGTGGGGATCGAACCCGCGTTCTACAGCGCAGAAGGCAGAGCTACCACCAACTGAGCTGTGAGGGCTGTCAAAATGTTGATATTCTAACAGCATCGCTCCTATGCATGTATGGAATACCAGCTTCTGCAAAATGTGGGTGGGTATAGTACCAAAGGTTATTATTGCACATGTCCCTGTCTACCTTCCTTGGACATCCTGAAAGGATCTAGAGGAGCTGCCTCATTGGTAAGTGTACTGTACAGGTTGCTTGGGTACCAAATAATACACACAATAGTTATAATAACGCTAACGTCTGCTTGGTTCGGCTGGCTGGAATTGAGTGCCACACGACGACCGCGTGTTTAATAGCTACCCGCCCACGCTTGCCTTCCCAGTCAGCGCGCATAGTATAATGTTAGACACTACATCTACCTTTTACAAAAACAAAATATAAATTTAGGAACTTATGAAGTAGGTAATATAAACTTTATAAAACACATCTAGTTCATAATTCGTTAAGAATCACAGTAAGCAATATTCATCAGCAGTTGTACTAGCTTCAAGATATATTCATACAATTCACTTAGTTTTAACTATTAGTGGCAGTGATAACGAAGTGCCCAATTAATAAGTTACAAGTTACTAATAGCCCTATATATATAATAAGTTACTAATCGCATAAGTTTAAACCTCATTTTTAAACCTCATTTAATTTCAGGATATAGTAGCCTAGTAGAAATGCTATTACAATATTGTAGCGGGTTGCATCTCACAACCATGAAACTATACTAAATAAATCTCTCCATCTATATATCTACTTGTATCATTTTCATCCAAACAGTCCTTCCATTTTCTTCAGACCTTCGACTTTCCTTTACCTTTATACCTTTTTTAACTAGTTACCGATTCCAATTTTACTCTCTGTAGCACATCTTCTTATGACGTCATAACGAAATATCAGCATACTCTTGGTAGTGGGATAGTTCTATCGGTCTGGTCAAGGTTTTTACATTCTGAGTTCGCACAGCTGACAAGAGACTCATTAACAAACATTACCTTTGCCTTCATAGGTAATGTTAGATATTGCTAGTGAAGCAATAGCACACCTATAAGTAAAGTTTAGTTAAAGCTATCAGTTCATGGAAAACCTGCATCAAACTCTCCACAATTGTAGTTGGTACTAAATTTTTTAGATGGCTCCCCTTTCCTGCTTTTGTAAATATGTAAAACTTTCGTCGAGTAATATCTAATAGTTATAATATCTTTTAGTTTTTTCGTAAATGTGAATTTAGCATAAATCTAGGAGTATCATTATTTTTAATGTTTCTATTGTTAATATTATCTTTTCCGTAAAGCTATCTATGTTTTAATAAACCACTTATATAAGAGTAACAAAGTTCCATTTTCTAAAACTAAAAGGCATTTATGGCATGTATATTGAAAAAACAATACGGTTTGCATATATGGCAACTGCTGACTCCCAGAGAAAGTTTACGTAACATCATTATTAGGTATACCATAGAAGTAAATAAAATAAATAGCTGTTAGCATCATCAGCAAGTTAGCAACCATCTTATTGTACTATCTGCTACAGTCTACCAGAAAGTGTTTCAATGTGTGTACTTACTGCAATATTGCATCAACTTTAAGTCCAAAGAAAATATTAGAATCGGCAAGGTTTACTGACTCCCCATTTAATAAAGTATCACGTTTTGCAAGGTAAATTAAATTCAATTCGTTTTCTTGATATTAACAAAATCATTATTAACAACGGGTGAGCCAGTTAAGTATTTTTTTTCCTTGTGACCAGACAAACAGACGGCCCACCTGCTTTTAAGTGAGAACACTACCCACAACAAAGCACCGCCACGCAAGCCACGCACGATAGGAACACACCCTACCATGCACTATTTTACGTTTAGTAAAACTGTCAATGTAAGGGTCAATGACCTGGTTTAGGATGCTTTAATGGTTTAGTTTCACTAACCAACATAATGTTTTTTTTTTAATTTTTCGACACTTCGCATTAATCCCCAACTCTTTTTGTAGTGTTCAAAGATCATGTACCAAAATATTACCAACATAGCAACAGTCGTTTATTGACCTCTGTTAAATCCAAGCTATGGTGTACAACACAATGTTATGATTTCATACTCGTAAGAGATATTACCTATATTAAAACCACCATTGGTTTGTTCATAGCACAGGTACTTTTTTTTTTCAAACTCAATATCGAAAAATTACTTTGAAAGCTATGTGAATCAGTCAGTACGTCAGATCCACGCAAAGTCTAGAAGAACAGGCAACAAAGTTACGACTTTGTTCATACCGTTTTTTTTCTGTGTGATACTGGTTACTAAATACCATAATAATGATTTATCCTCATAATTGTTGGTACATTTAAATACATTTCAAAATGTCTTTCTTGAAAAATACTTGTCTGGCTTGGTTAGGTATTGCAACACCCGACTCAGCTGTTACTTATATGCGTACCCGCAAATATTATGAGGTCGGTAGGTATATGTACCGAGCTTATTGTACCGTGATTCCACCCATGCCAAAACATCGTCGTCCGCTGACTCAGTAATATACATTCCGATCAGATACAGCTGAAGCGCCCCTTTTACATTTCTTCCAACTTCTAAAGCTGACTCACTCCAACAATCTAGACTATAATGGAGATAAGTAGGTAAAGGCTCTAATGGGGGTTTTTGATACATGTTCATTTTCTGTCATCATTTAGTGATAGAACTGTGTGGAATGTCCACCAATATTTATCATATCATATCATTTCTAATTGGGCTACTTAAAGATAGTAATTCCCTTTTAGGTACTGGTCAGATTTATCAAAACTACCGTTTAGAAAACATAATTCTGATGCTTTTCAACGTATTCTCAAACTGTCATTTTGTTAAAACTTTAAGTACCATTCTGTTTTTTTCAAACTAACCTTTAAAATTCATAATTCAGATACTATTCAACGTATTCACAAACTGTAATTTTGTAAGATCTTAGGTACCGTTCGGATTTTCCAAACTACCCTTTAAAATTAATAATTCAGATACTATTCAACGTATTCTGAAACTGTCATTTTATAACAACGTTTAGGTACCGTTCAGATTTTTCCAAACTACCCTTTAAACTTTTTAATTCAGATACTACTTATTCAACGTTTTCTTAAACTATCATTTGCTTTAACAACTTTTAAGTACCGTTCAGATTTCTCCAAACTGTCTCTTGAAAACATAAATCTGATACCGTTCAACCTTTTGTCAAACTATCAATTATAACAACATTTAGGTACCGTTCAGATTTCTCCAAACTACCTCTTGATTCTGATACCGTTCAACATTTTGTTAAACTATCAATTTTAACAACATTTAGGTACCGTTCAGATTTCTCCAAACTACCTCTTGATTCTGATACCGTTCAACATTTTGTCAAACTATCAATTTTAACAACATTTAGGTACCGTTCAGATTTCTCCAAACTACCTCTTGATTCTGATACCGTTCAACATTTTGTCAAACTATCTCTTGTATATAACAACATTTAGGTAACGTTTAGATTTCGCCAAACTACCTTTTTGTTCTGATACCGTTAAAATTTTTATCAAACTATCAATTGTAACAGCAATTTTATAGGTACTATCGTTTGTTATATCAAACTACCTCTCCAGTGGAACCTTATAAGTTCTTAGTTCTCGACATTAAAATAGGCACAAATAGTACTTTCTAGAACTATTAGCAAATTAGCAAAAGTAAATTCGCTCACTTAGGTAACATTCACACATTTTACTCACTGTATTAGTGTAGGTAGTTATTTACTTGTGCAATTCATTTTTTTCAATAAACAGAATATATCTGAGTATTTCTGTAACTGGTTTATTAGTATAGAGTATTTATCTATTTGTCAACAATTAACTTGATGTTACACTGTTTTTTGTATGTGAGTACTAAAGTTTACTTTCTGCAAACGCAACGGCGGCGACAGGCCTGTTTGTAGGTACAATCAGTGATAAAAACCAGCATTGTCCCATAAAGTACGAACATCAAAAAGTCGGTAGCGTATTGATTTAAATTTTGTTAAATATTTTACCCGAACAAGTGGGTAGTACTTGCTACTTGTACATAAATTGATGTTGTTTTATCTTACTTCATAAACGAATGTTATGAAAGTTAACCCAGCCGAAAAAAGGTTACTACCTGCCAACTCAGGTGTTTCGTAACTAGGTACGTAAGTTCTATAAAAATGCATTAGCTAGCGTTCGTTTGCAGAACAAAACCGACTCATTTACTCTTTTTACACTTTTTTTTTTGTATTTTTTTGGTACTTACTGTAATGGTTTTGACCACTGGCAGGGTCGCCACTTGTACTGTACAGGTTGCTTGGGTACCAAATAATACACACAATAGTTATAATAACGCTAACGTCTGCTTGGTTCGGCTGGCTGGAATTGAGTGCCACACGACGACCGCGTGTTTAATAGCTACCCGCCCACGCTTGCCTTCCCAGTCAGCGCGCATAGTATAATGTTAGACACTACAGTAAGTAACTAAGAAATGTGAGGAGAGATGACAGCTGTGCCTGGGATGGACTTGCTAAATTAGAAATATCTAACAAATATTTTATTCTACCGATAACCTACCTTCAGAATTATATACATAGAAATATACTAATTTAAGGTTTTTTTTAGCCTATCTCTTCCCACTGCTGGGCCTCCCCTAAGGACTTCCAGTTCTCCCGATCCGGAGCCTCCTCCCACCACCTATCCACCTTCAAAGGCATCTAGGTCGTCCCGCCAGCTTTTTCTCGGTCGACCACGAGGCCACAGTCCGCCAGGAACCCATGGTGTGCGGATTCTCGCCCACCTATCGGGAGGCATCCGGCTTATGTCTCCCGCCCAATTAAACGAATATAAAAGTAAAATAAATAAATATACCTACGGATTAGCCCCTACTAATATATAAATGCGAAAGTAACGTTGTTTGGATGTTTGCGGCTCAGTCACACCCTGACTATTGAACCGAAGAAGAAGAAGCAATCACCACGAGCAAAGCCGTGGGGGGCCGCTAGTAAAATACAAATGGTACCTAGTAATCAGTCAGTAAGTCAGCAAATCAATACTATATTTACTATAATTTGTGCTAATAACTCACATATAGGATCCAAAATAAACTTTATTTTTCTAAAGAAAGATACGATACCTACTACGATTAAACAGATACGACCTACCTTGATAATTATCTAGCTATCTACCAACAACTTACCTCGGCCTGCCTATAAGTTGCAATACCCTATGCAGGGTCCATGTGATACTGACTAACAACTATGCATGTTAAGTACCCAAACTAAACCATATCATCATCTTCCTGCCTTTATCCCACGGTGCATGGGGTCGGCACAACAGGTTTTCTTCTTCCACTCTCCTCTATCATTCGTCATCTCAGTGCTCACTCCTTTCATACTTATGTCATCTTTCACACAATCCATCCATATTTTATTTGGCCTACCTCTCCTTGTAAAACCATCCACATCCATATCCAACACTCTTTTCGTAATATAACTTTGTTCCCTCCTCATGACATGCCCATACCACCTATTGCTCCTCAACTTATCCATCACAGGCGCTAATTTCAAACATCCTCTAATAAACTCATTTCTTATTTTATCTATCCTTGTCCAAACTAAACCATCTGTAAGCAATAAATGTATTGAATATTGAAATAACTTTAGTGGCTGACCGCTAGAGCAGATATAAAACAGCACACAGTTTCAATTTAAGCTGTATCCTGCCGTTAGCCTACATTGCTAAAAGCTTTACGGGTGGCTATCTGTCTGTGTCTAGGGGCGGGGGAGAAAATTACTGTATTTTTTGTGTTACGTTGCAAACAAGCGAGGATGAAGCTTGTAACGATTCATTTAATTATACCTACTGCTTAGTTCAGTTAGATGTTTTAATTTTTTTATTTTCTCATTATCACTACCCTATCTTTACAGGAGTTTGTAATACGATAGCGTAGCAGTATTTTTTCAATAAATTTTAATTACAATTAAATAATAATACTAAGAGCTATTAATAATGGAATCTATCTTTTGAATGAGGCTAAAATACGTTATAATATAATATAAGCCTCATACGACGATAGAGTAGATTGATAGTTACTGTCTTTTAGTAGAAAAATAATGATGATACCTGTGTTAATAACATAGTTATTAGAACAAAAAATATTAGGATAATTATGAACGTTCTACATATTGAATCGCCTAATGTATATTATCATCAGCCTTACTTAACGCCAGGTACCTACTTGGTAGATTTTAAAAGGGCGTAAAATTCCTAATTATCTCAGTTCCCTAATTAATGGGATAAACCTTGCAGCGAATAGGCAATAAAGTCTCGCAAAATAGGCCACAAAAATCCAGGATTAAAAAGGCTAATACCATTAGAGCATGAGAGAGCTGAACCTTTGAAAAAACACCCTAACCTAAATAGCCTACGAGATGACACATCAGTTCCAAGCTCATTACTAAGTTTCACTACTTTTTGTCCCCTAACGTGGCTTTTTTCAGTCTCACTTCATTAGGAAAACGAACTAGATGTTTTTTTACAAAAGACATGCCCTTAAACTGACAGCGGTAAGATTGAAAATTGCGTAGACTGCGGTGATATTTTCCAAGGATGACGTAAGCGATTGTATTTTTTTTCGATTTTGCTGAGTTCACGCTGAGCTGTTAATAGAGAAATTTATATTATTTGCCGTCTCGGCTGATTGGATGTCGTTCGAATTTTTTATTAGAAATAGTGGAGCCGTGGCGCAAATTGATACCGACTCGGGGGAAACTGAAATCTTACACAGCAGTATTTTTATTCCATTTTACATCTATCAATGGATAATTAAATAATTCATACCTAATTAATAAGATAATTCTCTATTAATTTTATATCAACACAGCTCAAACAATAATATACCAAATCAAATGTAGCAGTTCGTAAAATATCTTAGTTAAGGTTTGTTAATTAAAGAAAATTCTAAACATATACCTACGTCATGTTCCCAAAGCTCGTTCAAAGTTGAAAAGTAAACATTTTTCCTTACTAACCATCCATTATTCACACTCCCTTCACTCGAAAACAAGAGACAAAAGATTATCATCTCAGCAGTTTCCACCATAAAGCCGGCATTGCCGCCGAACCCTGCATTTTATGGCCGTCCGTGAATATGACAGCTCGGTAAATCATACATCATAACCCAACCCCAGCCATTGAACGAGCGCTGCGTTTGATATCCGGTTTAATAGCGCGGAAAGCACTGATAAAGCGTTAATTGATCGAGTGAGCGAAGCGAACGAAGATCTTAGTTTCAACTTGGGCGATTTGGCATTTTATGTATGTATGTATGTATGTATGTATGTATGTATGTATGTATGTTTGTCTGGCGATAACTTTAGAACCGTTGATCCGATCTGCATGAAATTTGATATGTCGATAGCTTGTACTTGAGAAATTTACTGGTAAGTATATGAGTAAAATTGGATGAAGGGTTTTTGAGATATGGGGTTTTTTAAGAGGGCAAAATTAAAAAAAATTACATTAAGAAATCAAGTTACATGTCATATGAAAGGGCTTTGTTTGGACATTCCAAAACAATTTTTACTTTTTTTTTGGGACGCTCTGTTTTCGAGATAAAACTTAAAAAGCTAAATTAAGATAACCAGCGATCCAAGAGCTCCCATCTCTAAGAGTTTCGTTGACATCAAGGTTTTTCTACTGGTCGGCCAGTTCCTTTGATTTTTCTTATTTTTTTTTCTTGAAATAAATTAAGGAGGTACTCAGTTCTCATAAAATGGTGACGACGACCAGGTCTGATGATGGAGCCAAGGTCTGTTCAACGGAACTCTTCAATAAATAGGCCAATAGAGTTGAAACTTGGTTACCATACCAAGTTAGTAGGCGGTAGTCAGAAAAAAGTCCAAACATAATGTTTGGACTTGCCTCTGACTACCACCTACTAAAAGTTTTGGTGCGTCCGTCGGTTCGCATCACGAGATCTCAGTTCGGGGCGAACCACTAGTGATACAATTACTCATTTGACTCAAGTCACTGATTTCGGTCTTCGCACCACTCACTGAAGCGGAAAAAAGTTACGTCCTAAAGTTGATGGTTTTTAAAAGTTTCGTTTCGAAAACGTGACACGCAACACTGCTCTGCATTCTACCAATTCTACAATAGACCTTTATTTGTGTAAAATGTCGTAAAACTCACTAGCTTTGTAAAGCTAGCTTACTATAGCGTTGCTTATAAATTATGCTTGTTAATACGTAAGCTAGATGTACCTTTTACCTATCTGGTTTAAAGGGAAATATCATTTAGAGACGCATAAGCACATAAGCATTTGGAGACGCCTTTTTCTGCCGCCAAGCAGCAACGCTGTGTTTCGTTTTGAAGAGTGTGGTTGCCGGTGTAATTACAGGCACATGAGGCTTAACATCTGTATGCCTCTAGTTGATGGACGCAGGGCAGTGCATCGTAGGGCACGTTCCTATCGTGCGTGACTTACGAGGCAAAGCTTTGTTAAAGGTGATGGTTACCACT
This sequence comes from Chloroclysta siterata, assembly GCA_932294275.1. Classification (NCBI taxonomy): domain Eukaryota; kingdom Metazoa; phylum Arthropoda; class Insecta; order Lepidoptera; family Geometridae; genus Chloroclysta; species Chloroclysta siterata. The sequence continues at coordinate 261,872 of OW028595.1, read as the reverse complement.
AAACATCAGGTGGGCCATCTGCCTGTTCCATCAACTAGTTGTATTAAAAAAAAGTTAGTTTTTACTCGTACATAAAGTATAAAATTAAGGAAGGTAAGGCTTACATACATACCTATACATACCTATACATAGGTATAGGTATGTACTTATTTACCTATAATCATACTCATTGGAAGCGATGTAATTTAGCGACCAAGCAAAGTTTACAACTGAAAGGAAAGTTCCTGAATGCTATTATTTACGATTTTCATAATGGCTTTTCGAAACGAGCCTGTTTCGGTACTAAAGGACGATTTAATGGCATGATTTATGAACCAGTAAACGTACCAACAAAAATGATGATGCGAATACTGTTCTATTTGTAATTATGAATGAATGCTTTTAATGTTCAAATAATGGTCACGTATGTAATGATAAAGATTTTGAAAGGTGCTGCTGCGCCATGCAATGATTTGGCGCCACCACGCTAAGGAAGGTCCAAACTTTATCAAAAAGTTGCTTTCTTGTCTATCTTCCAGCCAGTGGTTATTTACCTGTAACAAATAAAAACAACTATTAGAATATTATTCTAAGAATAATCATAAAAAAGACAGCATATTTAAAAACATCGCACAGAATTTCTTGAAAAGTTGTAGGTAAAGTAGCGCCATCTATCCTTCATATATTCAAACAAAACGTTCGAATTTTCAAGCAGCTAGTACAAGCGATTTCCACTAGATGGCACAATACGCAAACGATGAGCATAATAGAATTTTATTGATTTCTCCTTTGGAAGGGTGGTGGGTTAAGGCTAGTATTCTCTTATCTGTGGTTAAGGGTGGCGTTTTGTTTGTAAGACAACCTCCGGACGTCTGCGATTTTACTGCGAGATTTTAATTAACCCTCCTCAGATACTATTACAGTTCAGTAGACTTTGACTTGAGTAAACTGGAAAACGAAGTCATCCAAATCATAACTATTTGCACTAGGAAAGCACCTATCAATAATAAATATAGATCTATCGTGACAGAATAGCTTCTGCCTTAGCCTATCTTTAGGTCTGTGCCTACCTAAAGATAGGCTAGACCAACAAATGGTAGTATGTAGTAGTACCATTATTATGTTCTGTGGTGTAGTCTAAGTACGTACAGTGCCGGATTAGCCACGTAGCAAGAGTAGCAAATGCTACGGGCCCCGCGCATTTCGGGGCCTCGCGCTCCAACGCCTGTCTGACCGTAATCTGTACAACGTGTCTGGTTACCGGTACCGGAAAAAACTTTTTTTTTTTGTTTTATAAATTCTCTTTTCTTCTATTATAAAATAGAAATTTCAACAATATTATCATTACTTATTTGTCAACATTATTGGCTATCAAATGAGTCCTCTGTCGTCTTCCTAGGACCCCTACGTGGGTAGCTATAGCTTAATCACCCGTTCTTGGGGCAAAAGAAAACAAAATGGCTGCCATTTTATCATGGAGAGAGAAAATAAAAATAGGCATAGTGATTTGTCGATAAAATTTACCGTATTTCACCAGACACATTGTATAAAAGGCAAAACTGATTGACTGATGTATCAACGCACAGGCCAAACCCTTAGGGCTAGAAACATAAAATTTCGCACACGTATTCCTTTTATGACGTAGGCATACACTAAGGAAGGGTTTTTCAAAATTCCACCCCCAAGGGGGTGAAATAGGGAATAAAAGTTTGTATGAAACTTTTTATTTACAGGCCAAACCCTTAGCGCTAGCAACTTAAAACTTCGCACACGTATTCCTCTTATGACGTAGCCATCCACTAAGGAAGGGGTTTTCAAAATTCAACTCCAAGGGGGTGAAATAGGGGATAAAAGTTTGTATGAAATTTTTATTCCTCGGACATATTTGCATGAAATTTTGTATGAATTGAGTACGGCAAAAATAATGAGTTACGTATTTTAGCGTTTCTCAAAATTCAACCCCCAAGAGAGTAGAATAGGGGATAAAAGTTTTAAATAAACACACAGGCCAAGAAGCCCTTAGGGCTAGAAACTTAAAATTTCACACACGTATTCCTTTTATGACGTAGGCATCCACTAGGGAAGAATTTTTCAAATTTCAACCCCCAAGGGTGTGAAATAGGGAACAAAAGTTTGTTTGAAACTGTTTATTCACAGGCCTAACCCTTAGGGCTAGAAACTTAAAATTTCTAGGAAAATTACTTAGTATTTTTTTTCAAAATTCAACCCCCAAGGGCGCTAGCAGCCCGCCCGACTATGTAGAGTATTTTTAATAAAGTAGGTAACAGTGAACGAAGCGAAGCCGCGAGTTATAGCTAGTAAAAAAATATTAATTTAGATAGGAGCGAAAAATATTTTGCATGCCTTATACACGAAGCGCTTAGGCTATGCTTCACTTCGACTTGAAAATCTAAAACTCGATTTCGACACGTTAAATCGTAAAAATAAGTAGGTATTTTACGAACTGTTTAACGTTAATGTATCGATATATTAGATCGAGTGAGCGAAGCGAACGATCATCTTACAATCAATTTAGACGAATTGGCATTTTATGTATGTATGTTTGTTTTGTCTAGCCATAACTTTTGAACCGTTGATCCGATCTGCATGAAATTTAATAAATCGATAGCTTGTACTTGACAAATTTACTGGTAAGTATATGAGTAAAATCGGATAAAGGGTTTTTGAGATATGGGGTTTCTTAAGGGGGCAAAAATAAAAAAAGTTACATCAAAAAATCAAATTACATGTTTGTTGACAGTTCTCATAAAATGGTGACAACGACCAGGTCTGATGATGGAGCCAAGATCTGTTCGACGGAACTCTTCAATAAATAGGCCAATAGAGTTGAAACTTGGTTACCATACCAAGTTAGTAGGCGGTAGTCAGAAAAAAGTCCAAACATAATGTTTGGACTTGCCTCTGACTACCACCTACTCAAAGTTTTGGTACGTTCGTTGGGTCGCATCACGAGATTTCAGTTCGGGGCGAACTGCTAGTTAGACTAGTATCTATACCACATTTCTACCCTTCAAGCGGCTAGATTTTTAAGCAAACCAAGGGCCCCTTGATAGAATTTGCTACAGGCCCCGCGCTGGCTTAATCCGGCACTGAGTACGTATGTAAATTAGTTTACAGATAGAAGCCGTAGTTATAACGGTTGCCATCGTTTCGTGAATTACCCGTACCAATTATTGGTATGTTTGAAGACTCGATCTAATAGCGATAGGGAGCGAGACTGTTTACGATGGTGCGTGATCTCGCAAGCTTGTGCATGGTAGAACACAAAGCATGGTGACATTGCATAGTTAATCTTGGGTAGGTAGTTGGCGCACGTATTAGTTTGTTTTTTAGCCGTTATATTTGCAATAAGTAGATACTTACTGGATTATCATAATCACCACGCTGAAAGACTTGGTTTAGTGGCTTCGTCTATCACTGATCGTGTACCTACCTACTTAGTATGCGTTTGGTTGGTCCGATCACCGATCGAGACCCATGGGGCAGGGCACACATGCGTCACGGGTCAAAAATTAACCATGCATGCATGAACCGTTATTTTACAGCCAAAATCTTAGCATGATTTATTAGAAGCGGACGCCGGCCATCGAATTAGAATATTTTTCGCATAAAACGACATGTGCAGGTAATGGTTGGCGATTAGGAACACAGATTGCCCTTGCCGCGAAAAATGTAAAAAAGAAATTCGCGCTAGAACGTGTCGAAACGAACTGACAGTGAGATTAGAGAGCACAGTCGTTGGCTTTTTTAAATAATTTATGGGCAACGCATCGTCGTCTATTCTACCCATTTTTTAGTAGGTATTACGTTTTGCACGTAAAATAATGTTACGGCTCTGACGTCGGTTGTTTTAAGTTCGTTATCTGATTTACATAAAAGTTAACTGGTTTGAAATGCTCCCCAAACGATTTTAAAAACAATTACCAGCTGAATGTTGCCAGTCCCTTCCGATCGTAGATCGCGGGTTTTCCTGTGCTTTATTAGCGCTTGAGTCAGTTGGCATGTGGCTTAACTGTTCAGATAAGCATACATCATTTTTAGCAGATTTTAGTTAGTTCCCTAAATTAGTAGGTACAGCTAGGTACTTGTTTTCAGATTGTAATTTAGTATTATTAAAGTAATATCATAAAAACTTTGGGATTAATAAAAACTACCGCCCGCGACATCGTCCGTGTGCCGTCTATTGGTTTTCCTGCAACCTCTCAAAAAACTAGATAGAATGTATTATTTATAACTCCCTCACCAAACACCCGTCTCAGAACTCAAGCTAGGTTTATATCGGTTCAATAGTGCCAGTAACTTACCTGTTTAGTTTTTTTTTTTGACGTCCACTACCTTTTGAGTTGACCATAGAGTCTGAGGAAATATATCGTCATTTGTTTTATTGCCAGTTGAACTCTTTTGTTTTAATTTTTTTATGATGGCGCTCCTCTCGTTTGTATAAAATCGTGGCGGTAACATTTAGATTTAAATAAAACACATGATGAGGCAGGTAGTTTCGTTTCTCTATCCTCATATCTAGACTTTAAATTAAAATAGACTAAAAAAAATTGTCAAGGTAATGGTTATGTATAGGTGGGTAGTACTGGTAGGTATATTGTGATTCTTTTATTTCTATATTGAAATTTATAGGAAACATGTTTTCTTGGCGAAGGTATTTCCCGGAAGGTAGTGGGCGGTAGCTTAGAATAGGTAGCACTCTTAGAAAATAGAAAAATCTTTATTGATCATGATAAAAGTTTCCATCACTGAAAAGAAGCGTCTCCTGGAAAAGTGTTCAGTTGAAAAAGGATGGATGGGGATTCGAACAGGAAATATTTATTATGTTATCTGTGCCATATTCAGTGAAGATTACTCGTTTGCTTTTTCTAGTTTCTTTAACAACGTCATCTAGAATCGATTCAGATTTTTTTTATACAAAAATTGTTGGTACGAAAGCCACCTTGAGGTAAGCTCAATCCAATTATGGAAAAAAAAAAGAAATCAGCTTTGATTTACGATTGCGATTGGCAGAGATATCAAATAAAAGAACAAAGCCTGATACATAACCTTCTTTTTTTTATTAAGTCTTTAAAAAAAATCTTTGTTAATTTTCGTATTTATGCAAACTTTTGAGTAGGAAAACTTATTACGATTAAAATGTTTTTTTTTTACTAAACTGTGTGCAATCAATGTGATTGCACAAAGCATGGATGATTGCGATTTTTCAAAAATGAATTCAGTGATTTTATATCTTTCAAAATGTGCGAGCGAGAGGTACATTAGCAGTTGTCTTCGCGAGTCCATTGGGAGTAGTATACCAGGAAAACTGAAGTTATGGAGATGGAATCAATACTCGCAGACAGAGCGGCGGCAATCTTACCAAAATAAGCATTCTATTAAAATGGCGATTCGGTTGGGGGAATCTTACTGTCTCTTACCTACTTTTACGAGCCGCCATGGGACCACAGAGTACAGACGAGATCAGTGGACGGCCACGACTGGTACTGTGATGTCCCTAGACGTATTCAAAAGATTCGGGTTAACTAAGTTTAATAACCTCTTAGTTAACCCTAATTCTTCAAATTCTATGTTTAAATACCTCTTTCAATTAACTTAAGTGACGTAGTTGCAAGGATCATACAAACGAACGGTAGGAACCAAGACTTAAGTTTGTTTTATTGCGTTCTTCTAGGCTTGGTCGCGTGGAACTGGCACCTAGAGTCACCTAGCTTCCAAGACAGTACAAAAATCAGTACAGTGATCCTTCATTCAAATAAATAATACACTTTGATTTTGAGTGTAGGTAGGTAGATATCTCCTTATTCTAGTCAAACAAAATACTTCTTTTATATACCACTACTTAGCAACCTAATGGTATATAAAATAAGTATTAATAAATAAATAATAAATAAATACTTTGTAGGCACCTTACTACGCTAAGTGGAGCTATTAAAACTTGATTCCAATCCCAACCTCGATTTGGTTGAAATTTTGACAGATATCCCACTGTTTTTCTTACAAATTCGAACTAAATCGAGTGTTAGTAGTATCCACTCTGATCAAACCACAGTATTTATTTATTTATTCGATCAGAAATATATTTAATAACATAATTATTCAATGCTTTATTAATATTAATACTTTTCACTAATAAAGTATTAGAATCAATTTACCTCCCTCCTCCCAGAGCCAATCATCTTTGTATGATTAAAATATTATTAATAAATAAATATTGGTGGACTTTCCACACAGCACTATCTCGCCCCAAACTAAGCCTAAGATTTGTGATATGGGAACCAGATAACTGATATACTTTTATACATATATACTTTTATTAGTAAATACTACCTACCTACTTATAATAATAGATAACACCCAGAGAGAGAACAAACATCTATGTTCATCACACAAATGTTTGTTCTCGGTGGAGATCGAACCCACGGCCTACGGCGCAGAAGGCAGCGAGCTACTATACCAACTTAGCTGTGAAGGCTGTCACATATTGGCACATAAAAGAATATTTATAATAAACGCAAGTACTAGGTAGGTTGGTACGTTGGACAGCCTTCACAGCTCAGTTGGTAGTAGCTCTGCCGTCCGTCTGCGCCGTAGGCCGTGGGTTCGATCCCCACCGAGAACAAACATTTGTGTGATGAACTTAGATGTTTTTTCTCTGTCTAGGTGTTATATAATATTATAAGTATGTATTTAAGAAAAAAAAGTATATTAGTAGTAGGTATATCAGCTATCTGGTTCCCATATCACAAGCTTTGGCTTAGTTTGGGGCGAGATAGTGCTGTGTGGAATGTCCACCAATATTTATATTTATTGGTAGGTGCTACATATTGTGTTTTGACTGAACATTCCCAAAACATGCATTTCCTGCCTCGTTCAGGATATCGGGCCATAAATCGTGGTATCTCATTACCTAATGTGACCGCTGATATGGAATGACCACAAAATGTCAGCGTCAGCTCGCTTATTGTACATTTTGAACACATACTCTAAATATTGTTTGAATTTATCAAAAACACGTGAATTGCAGGTAGTAATCTTACCTATAGGGTAAGAATAAGAATTATTTATTGTAAAACTGTGTAGGTAAAAAGATCTTACAGTAAGTACTACCTACCTAGGTAATTTTGTTCCAACAATACCCACCCATTTCGGGTATACAATATTGTTATAGGTACCTACTCAATTATTTACAAAAATCAAAGATTAGCTAGAGTATAGTAGAGCTCTTTGTAAGTGGCTCGTCCGGGGAAGAACTACCAGGATGTCTATTTCTGCCTCCAAGCAGCAACGCTGTGTTTCCGTTTGAAGGGTGTGGTTTCCGGCGAATTACAAGCACATCTGTATGCTTCAAGTTTATGGACGTAGGGCAGTGCATCGTAGGGCACGTTCCTATCATGCGCAAAACTGCTTTTAACATTTAATGTGTATTATGACTTTTTCTAACTGCCTATCTAGGCGCTGTAAATGTTAATATTAGAGGTTAGCTCCCTCTCTATCTGAAATTAAGTCCTAGGTGCACTAGGTACCTACTGTTTAAACATGTTCTCCTAATACATACATTTTGAATAATTATCTAACTAAACTGTGAATTTTCGCCCGTTGTTGTTTGCGACTTCGAGGTAAGTTACAAATCCGTAGGTAAAGCAACTTCGAAAAATTTGAAAATGGAATGAAAATAAATCAAGTAAGTTGGTAACATCGGATTAGCATCGCCAAGGAGTTTTGTTTCGACACGCGATGCCACGATATCTCCGGAAAGCCAATTATTATTGATCGATTACAAACGGAGAATAAAGAAGCAAAATTAAGGTTTTTACACGAAATAAAGCAAGGGTAACTTACGTATCCATTGGGAGCGATATCGACTTTTGAGCAACTATGTTAATCGACCTAAGGGAATTGGGTACCGTTCCAACAGTTGAAATAGTTGCTGTTTTAGAATCTCTCTTTGTCGATTCGACTTGTGAATAATACAGTAGGTAGGTACCTACCTATCTATAGAAGTGTTTTTATTTGTAAGGTTGCCCTATAAAAACTTCAAATAAATACATCACTACATAGTTTATAACAAAGTCGCTTCCCGCTGTCTGTCTGTCCCTATGTATGCTTAGATCTTTAAAACTACGCAATGGATTTTGATGCGGGTTTTTTAATAGATAGAGTGATTCAAGAGAAAGGTTTATAAGTATAATACATGCATAATATAGTGGAGAAAAACTGATAATTTTAGAGGTTTCTAATGTGATGTCGTAATTAAACACATTTTTTTGGGCTTACATTACAAACGCTGGCTGAACCTTACGAGATAGATCAAAATAATGTACCTACTACAGTATTGTACACCTTAAAAAGGTCTACGAAAAAGTTCGCGATGGTATATGTATATTTCTTAATATTTCTTATATATAACCCGCAATAACCGTGCGAAGCCGGGGTGGGTCGCTAGTCTCATAAAAGTTTAATCTCTAATTAACCCTAATTCTGCGTACCTATAACATCTTGGCTTGTTTGGAAATTAATTAAGTACCTACCTAAGTGCAACCAATTTATGGTCTAATTTAAATTTACCTATGCGTCGGAAATTGGTGAGAGTTTATCGTCATATAAAACGTCTGTGGGATCTTGTTCAGAAAAACAGGCTGATCATTAAATTTAGCTTAGTAGGAGTAGAATGTAAATTTCTCAGATGCCGAAAATAAATTACGCAAAAACGTCAAGTCGGCGGTTCTGTCTCAAGACGATGAAAATTGTCCGTTAATGACAACGCCATCTGTTATCTGGTCGGCTCACTAATCGGAAAATTATTGCTGCTTAGCATTTTCATCTAATTAAGTAGGTAGGTAAATACCTATCCTTTATCAGTTACAGATTCAAAATATAGATCTAGCTTTTTTTTATAAAATACTTAGACAAATGGTTTTACGGCCCACCAGATGGTAAGTGGTCACCGTCAATCATATACACAAACACCAGGGGTTGTCGTTGCATTACCGTCAAGAACTCTGATAACTTTTCTTGAAGCTGTGTTTTATCATGTTTAAGCACAGGGAAAACCTCCGATGGTAGCTTATTCCAGTTTATGAGTATTTTTTAAAGGTTTGTTGATTTAAACTCATTCAGTGTAGTGGTTTTCTTTGTGTCGTTTGTCTTACTCATACAAAAGTATTATTTTTTTCCAACGTTCAAGTTCTCTGCGACCTGGGAAATAGTAGGTAGGTAGTAACTCCTTTCTTATTCTAGACATAAGTAAATCGAAATAATGTCAAGACCTCAATGAAATAAACAAATAACATAACAAAAACATCACGTCGATCCCTAATCAATACGAATTTACATAAACAAGACTTTCCTAACACAGTACAGACATAAAGTACCACATAACTAGGATTTGTGAAATCCGCCATCTTTGTTTGTAACTTGCAAATGGCGGGATCTGCTGACACCGGAAGTCATATGAGCTACTTTTATTGTGAAAACTTTGATGTAGTTATTTTTACTCTGTGCAGTAGATTCGTGTCTGTAGTTTTTATCAACATTATGTAACGGTGTCTATTTCGGTGTAGCTTACGGTCGTATAATAAGTATCCTGTTTATTTCCCGAGCAAACTGTATATCGGCCATTTTGAGGTCCAAAGCGTAGTTTGCCAATCTATTACTAATAAAATACCTGGAGAGACCTATATTTGGCTGTTATAATGTTTATGATATACTCTGTTTTATATTATTTTTATGCTGTTGGTCTTTTCAATAAAATAAAAATAATTATTGCAGCTTATAACTTCGTTCGTGCACATCCCGGAGCAGTTCGAGGTTGGTTGGTTAGGTTTGAAAATAGATTCTAGAAACAAAATTGTCGATGTGTAGACTTTTTGGTTAATAATAAAAAACTAGAAACAAACAAACTATATCATCTTGCCTTATAAAAGACAGCACACCACACAGTGAAAAAGTCCATTTTGTATCTTTTAGGAATTTTGTATCTTTTCTATCATTTGTGTTCTTTTAGGAAGGTTGTTTTGTTAATCTCTTCTCTAATACTATAAGAATCAAAGTCCTGACTGACTGACTGACTGACTGACTGACATATAGACAACGCACAGCCTAAACCGCTGGTCCTAGAGACATGAAATTTGAGGAGTACATAGGTCTTATAGCGTAGAGGTGTACTAAGAAGGGATTTTTGGAAATTCAACCCCTAAGGGTTTAAAAAGGGATGAAAACGTTTGTATGAAAAATTTTATTCCTTGAACCTACAAACTTGAAACTTGGAGTACATATACTTCAAGACAAAAAAATAGGAAATACATTATTAGTTTTTTAAAACTACCCTTAATAATTGTGCTAAGGGATGTAAAAGTATGCATGGGAGTTTTTTGACCGCTGGTCCTAGAGACTTAAAACTTGAAAAGTACATAGGTCTTATGGCGTAGAGGTGTACTAAGACGGGATTTTTAGAAATTCAACCCTTAAGGGTGTAAAAAGGGATGAAAACGTTTGTATGAAAAATTGTATTCCTTGAACCTACAAACTTGAAACTTGGAGTACATATACTTCAAGACAAAAAAATAGGAAATACATTTTTAATTTTTTAAAACTACCCTTACTAAGTGTGTTAAGGGATGTGAAAGTTTGTATGGGAGTTTTTTAACGCGTAGTGCGATCGACATAAAACTTGAGCTAAATATACTAAGAAACAAATAATTAAGAAAGACGCTTTTAACTTTTGATAATTAAAGATAAATTAAATTAAAAAAACTTTTAAAAGATAATTAAATTAAATTTGATTAATAAAGTAAAGGTGCAAATAACTGTAAAAGTTGGTATGGGAGATTTTTAACGCATAGTGCTATTGATTTCAAACTTGAAGTAAATATACTCCACAATAAATAATTTAAAATCACGTTTTCAATATTTTAAAACCACCCCTGCAAAGGGTGCAAAAGACTGACAAAGTTTCAAGGTTTGTATGGGAGATTTTAAAGCGTAGTGTAATTAACTTCAAACTAAAAGAAAATGTGTTCTGTGGATAAATGACAAAAAGACAGTTTGATTTTCGAAAACAACCCTTGAAACGTTACCCTCCTTCGTTGCGCTCAAGTAAAAAGGATACAACAAGGCGTCAATGTTTGTAAGGGACATTCTAAAACGGAAATCTTGAGTTAGTACGAATAGATCTGAGGGTATCTACCGTGCCTGGGGATCAAAGTCGTGAAGCTGTTTCGTTTCGTTTGTTTTTGGGGTAGAAACTAGGAACAAATAAGTACATATTTTCCGTGTAAGGTTGTCTTTGTTATATTTGTCATGTTTGTGCCAAACTCAGTACCTATGCCTACCTACCTACCTAATATAGGTAATGTACGTCTATAGGTATCTCTTATACCTGCGTAGGTATCCTACCCTAATAATATACAAATCAATGCGAAAGTTACGTATATGTTTGGATGTTTGTGGCTCAATTACGGCTCACCACTTCAACGCGTGCGAAGCCGCGGGAAGCCACTAGTAATTTATAAAGGTAGATTTTTATAAATAGCAACATTATTTTTGTGGGTTGTCAAATCAAGGCACGATGAATTACTAATGGTATAGAATTAGATTAGGTAAGATTGAGATTTGGTATAGTTACCGTAGGTTTCGTTTTTACGAAGTTTTAAGGCATTGTGGTCGTCAATAGGTATTTATAAAATTGAATCACAAGGACCACTTTGAAACGTCAAAGCTGGTGATCTAAAAACATAAACTTATGAAAAAACCAGCCTTATTTTTTTATTATGTTAGTTATTTATTAAATAAAGTTAAATGGTTTATTTGTAAAATGTATACAACTACACAGGCATTGTTAATATGAATAGAAATGGTTCGGTTAACGCGCTACTGCATGTAATTGCAATTAAATTATCACGCTCTCACAGCGCCGAATGTACAGCGCACTGCGAATAAATAATTAAATAAACAAACGAATACAACAAACAGCTACTTTTACCCAGGCACGGTAGATATCCCCTTAAATCTCTTAGTTCTTATCGTGCGTGACTTATGCAATGCTTTGTTATAGGTGATGGTTACCATTTAACATCAGGTGGGCCATCTGCTTGTTCCATCAGCAGTTATAAAAACGTTGAAACAGAAACCGTTTGAAACTAATTGCAACTAAGTAATGTGCCCCACAAATGGCAGCACCAGCCAATGCACAAATCCGCTCCGATCGATAGTCCCCGGATGCGACTCCGTCTATTCCTGGCGCTGATGCAGCATTTTAGCATCCTGTTTAGCAGTCTGTGGTGCTAAGGGGAAAGCTGCTCTGTGGAGGGCTGTACTATATTTATGATATCTGTGCGAAGTACTGCTAATGCACATCTCGTTCGCAACATTCAACATTTTGATATAAATCACTGCAGCAGTTGTCATCGTTTGAGTTTTTGCTTGCTAACGTCATGGCCGAAATGCAACCAAAAACTGACATACTTCAAAAATGCGGGGGACGAATTGCCCTGTCCGTCATTCGACAGACAATTTTGCCAGTGTCAAGTGATATTGATAAAATACTTTAAAGTCAAGTCACAAGTCTGTCCATAGTCAAGTTGGCCGTCATTTGTTTTGAAGAAAATGGTGGCGGTTTTCTTCAAGCTAAGACAAGTAATGTTGGTTAAAATACCACCGAAATTACGCAACACAAATAACACTAGAAAAACAATTAAAATGAAAAAGCTATGTTGCTTCCCAAAATGTCAGAAACGAATCCCCTTATTATTATTATATTGTATTGTAGGCATGTTAGGTGCGAGAGCATTCGACAAACTTCTAAACGGGCGACATGACAGTGCGGACCAACTTGGATATAGGTCATTTGGCCGCGCTCTGCCACCGATGGAAACTTAGCTGACTATTGAAAGCCAAGCTATACCCGTACTAGTTACATACAACCAACGCCAACGCTTACTCAACGAATTGACAAATACAAATACACAATTTGTATTCGAGAATTCAGTTAAACTGAAACAAAATTATTGGAGGTTTCGAATTTATGATCGTTTTTTTTTTAATTTGACAGTAATAAGAATGGCTTGAGATAGTAGATTATATTCAGCTACAATGTCAACGCTTTTTTTAACGAATTTTTTCCCAGATTTCTTTTAAATTGAGCCTAAAATTAAACAATCTCTAGATTAAGTTTTAAAAGTATTCTCACTATATTATTTTACTAGTTTTTGCACTCAAAAACAAATATTAGCCTGTTTCCTAAATAAAATAGTGTACTATGCGTTGGAAGTTAATCTTTCGCAATGCAGAGAAGTAACTCTAGAACTTTTGTTACGTTGAGTAAAGTATATTGAAATAACAGAATCCGTTGCTATGGTTACTACAGATAGTAACTAGGAAACGACAGTAGATTTAAGTATACTTTATGACCCACACCAATAACGAACATAATAAAAGAGCACTGACTCTTAAACGTTACTCAAGTATGAACATTGCTTTTCTAAAATTGCATTGCCTTTCTAAATCTTTCGAAATAGCGTGAAGAATGGACTTTAAATGCGCCTCAAAGAGACTCCAACGAGGCTCTAAAACATGTATCAAGTGTTCGAAAAGAGCCTCTTTGAGGCGCACTTAAAATGCTTTCACCACACTGTTTCTAAAGAAACTAGTGCCGTGAAAATTAGAAGACTGGGTAGAGGGTTGGTCGCGTGGAACAGGGACCTAGATTCACCTAGCTTTCAGACGTTTCAGAAGAAATTAAAAAAAAACTATTATTAATATAACTTAAGGTTAAAAGACGGGGTTGCCAACTAGACCGAAAAACTACGAAAATAATAAAATAAGGTTATGCTACCCCAACAATAAATCATATTATTAAGTGGAGTGAACTGTTTAAGTTAATACGACAAAAACCCGGGGTCCGACGGACCCCCAGGCCTGTCCACGGCAGTGACGGACCGGCTCAACCTCTGTGGGTGATGTTTTGCACAATTGATGGCTATATGCGCATGCACTTGACTTAACATAGAACGTTGAGTTGTTTTGAGTGTAATGATGGCTGGTTGGTGCTATTTTGATACATTTGACACACTGTTTTGAAATAACTAGATTCAAAACAGTGTGGTGAAAGAATCACTGAACTTAGTTATGAAAAATTGCAATCAACCATGTTGTCTGTCTGTTCTCTATAAAGGTCTTCCGCGATACAGGCTAGTCCTGGTGCGGGGTCCATTGCAAATTTAATTTTTGTTAAACTCGAGATCTCGTTGAATTATTGTAAATAATCTTGTATTTGTATTTTTTACAGTTCAGAAATAGTACATTGTTATCCTAGGGGTGAAAGTAATTTATCTAGTCCCGAGACGGGGGGCCAATAGTTCGAGGGACTAAATAAGTCTTTAACCCGAGGTAAACACTGTGCTTTTCATTACGAATACAAGGAAAGTAAAAATAAAAAAACATGAATTAGCTAAAGATAAAATGAGTGAATTGTAGTAGATCCAATCCATACTGCATTCTAACCAAAGAGTTTTTATGTTCCATCGAAAAAGGTTAAAATCCATGCCGCATTCTAACCAAAGAGTTTTTATGTTCGATGTCATTTGATGTTATTGTTAAGTTGCTACTTATATTATATTTACGAAAAAAGGTTAAAATTGCTGGTGTTTTTTTAAAAGAAAGTAATTACTTATTTTTATTACGAGAATACAGGGTTATAATTATTATAAAACCTATTAAAAAAATCCACTACAGTTTTCACTAACTTGGTTGAATAAGTACCTCTTTGGTAATAAACCTCTTTAGTTTACGAATGTCAACAGAAGGTCAACGGTCATACTGTTGACATACGTAAACCAAAGAGGTTTATTTCCTAGGAAATGTGAAAATATACCTAACTATTTTTTTTTAAATTATTTGACAGCTGTCAGTTGAAAACGATTCTCCCTAGGGCTGGAAGTATTACTTTCAACCCGCTCCTCAGGCAACTTCAGACCTACTTTCCGAGTATGAGTAATGAAAAAATATTATTTGATCTAAACAAGTTTCCTACCAAAAAGTTTGCATATGTACATAAACTAGTAAAACAAAGAACGAGCGAGAAGTTATTTGACAGTTATCAGCCCCATAAGAAGGTAGGTTCCGTGCGGCCGTCACACGTAGATTAGTGGATATTGTTTTCATTGAAGCCATATTCAATTACGCTACCCTACATTGTAGTTTGTAGGGTTTCTGTGGCCCTTCTGGTCGAACTAGAACCATTCACTAATTATTTATTTATTTATAAAAGAAGTTACATTACAGTCGTGTGTTAAGTGTTTTGTATGAGTAGTAGAACTCTTTGTGTGTGGCTCGTCCGGGGAAGTACTACCACTACGCCTTGTTCTGGCGCCAAGCAGCTACGCTGTGTTTCGGTTTGAAGAGTGTGGTTGCCGGTGTAATTACAGGCACATGAGGCTTAACATCTGTATGCCTCAAGTTGATGGACGCAGGGCAGTGCATTGTAGTGCGCGTTCCTATCGTGCGTGACTTACGAGGATATGCTTTGTTATAGATGATGGTTTCCACTTAACATCAGGTGGGCCATCTGCTTGTTCCATCAGCTAGTTGTATAAAAAAAAATAGAAATAGCTTCACGACTTTGATCCCTAGACACGGTAAATATGGCCTAAGATCTCTTAGTACTATGTATCCGCTCAATTTTTTTACAGGATGTCTAAGGGAGGTAGTCAGGGGCGCATCCAATGTGTTGATACCCGGGCACGGTAGATATCCCCTACGATTTATTAGTAACAAGTACCAACTTAAGACACATTGACGATGTCTAAGGGGGAGCGTCCAATGACGTCACTAGTTGGTTTTCCATACGTGACAGGTAACAAGCCAATCGCCGCTGCTTCTCCGCGTTAGTATTCTACTATAGTCGCGTTAAACTCTCGCTGCAGGCTCGGTCATAAGCTATCGGAACGAGACAGGTATATTGCTCGCTCTCTCTCTCTCTCTCGCACTTAGGAGAACGGACGTTGCTCTTGTTTAAGCTTGTGTTACGATGACGGGAGTTTAACGCGACTATAGCTGGTTGCTTCACGATGTTTTCTCGTATCAGTACCCCAAGTATGAGATTTGCTTACGATATTTCGTTTTTCGTTTTACGTTTTTGTTCCGTGTTTATTGCGGGTTTTGTATGAAGACGCGATATTGATACCAATACGGAACTTTACAAAACCCGCAATGAGCACGCAGCGAAAACGATTCGTTTTTGTTCCGTGTTCATTGCGGGTCAGTATCGGTATCTCGTATCTCTATCGCGTCTTCATACAAAACTCGCAATGAACACGGAACAAAAACGTAAAACGAAAAACGAAATATCGTAAGCAAATCTCATACTTGGGGTACTGTTGTCAATTGAGAAATTGTTGATGACAGTTGACAATTTGGATTAAAAAAAACAAGGAAAGTCATAAGGTTTCGTGGAAGAAAGGCCACCCATTTTACTTTATTAATTTACGCCTAGATTTATGATTTATTCTTGTGTACAATAACGTGTTATATATCTATCACTCTATCTATCTATAAGATACTTTAGGTAAATACATTATGGCAATCAATCTGTTGGTACTTTCTTCCAAATCTACCTCTCACGGCCACTGTGCGGCTCAATCAAATATCTTTAGCGAGCGAACACGCAGGGATTCCCTAGTTTATCGATATTGAAGCCTCGTCCCTACAGGCCTATTCGACGCTTTGCTATAACTCCCCGAAGAGCTATAAGAGGCGGTGCTATAATATACTTCTCTATGGAAATAACATGTTCTGACTCACTCAATGTGGATATAAACAGTAAAAACTTTTTTCTGTTATACCTACGTGTCACTAAAATTTAAAGGAGCCTCTTGAGGCGCACTTATAATCCTTTCACCACACTGTTTCGAAAGAAACTAGTGACTCGACAAGACGCTTAAATGTTTTGTTTAGCATTACATTTATTTATTCTAGTGCTTATGTGCTTCGGAGGGCACGTTAAACTGTGGGTACCAGTAGTTACCTAATTCAATACTAAAATTTTAGAATCCGCTGACCAACTTTTACGAAATAACTTTTCCGTTTAAACAATAAACAAGTACGTAGCCTAATCTAGGCGTTTGTAATTCCAAAAATTATCAAAATCACTAAAATCACTTTGAATCATCACAAAGCGAGCAGCATTTTATAAAGGAACCACCCTTCATGATCGCAAGCGAAATCGCGTGGACCTATTATAGGTCTACACGACGAAGCTACGACCTCTACGAGCCATAACTCTACGGAGGCTCCGGCGTAGCAGATGCGTAGACACGCGCCTACGGCGTAGCTGAATTATGACGTCACTGTAAGCTTGTAGCATACTGGAATCGTTGCTATAAAATTGATGCTATATTATAGAGAGATTTGTTTCTGGAATCTATAGGAATAGATTTTGGTCTTAGTACATTCAGGCGCATAGCAGAGGTTAGCAAAGCTTAAGGTAATATTTGTAGTAATTTGTAATACATTTTATTAGAATTATTTAATTGATTGATTGAGTGAAGCGAACGAAAACCTTACGATCAAATGGGGCGATTTGGCATTTAATGTATGTATGTATGAATAAATTCTCAAAGATTATTATCCTCGATTTCTTGATACAAATAGAACTAAGAGGATCACCCAAGCTTGGGGATCAAAAACTTGACCCATTTTATGTTTTTTTAGCTTTTAAACGAAATTTGAAATCTGCTGGCTGATCACATAACTTTGTTGCAATCAGTTTCAATCAGTTTCGTTTTTTAATAAGTAAATATGACGGCTATGCGGTTACATTTTAGCTGCAGTTGCTAACAAAGTTAGATTACAACTGGTGTTTCTATTGATGGATAATCGCAAAACTTTCTTATTGTTTTATATACTTATTGGTTTCATATAGAAACTGATTGCAACAACGTTACGTAATCACACTGCTGAATCCAGTCGTCCTTCGCACGTTTAAAACCAGTTTATACCTCCGTGGCTGCGTTGTTCCACACGACACGTTCAACACAAAGCTTTTAACACAATAGTAACTCTATACTGTCATCCGAGAGATCTAGAGAGCTCTGCTGGTGTAGTGGTAGCGGCTCCGCCTTCCGATCCTAAGACATTTAAAAATAAACTAAAAAACCTTCTCATAAATAAATGCTATTATAGCATAGCAGAATTAATAACTAAAGAAATAGTCTAAACAAAATTCATAAGTAAATTATCATTCCAAATTTTACCTACTCCCTAAACTTTCAACCTTAATCACCTCTAAGCGTTCTCAAATGAAGCCGTCCAACTTTTATTAGTTACCTAAGCGAAAGTGATTTTAACATTAAGTTTGTTTTTTTTTACTTATATTACTTACTTAGGTACCTACTTTACTTTAAGATACGCAATAGATGGGCATTACAATCATTGTAATGCCCCAACGGGGCTCATGTCCCGGACATATTGTTACCTACCTCCTTAGAACCTGTATACAATAAATAAGTGACTATGATTATAAAAAAAAATATCATTTTCGCGATTCGTCAATTCAATTAATCGTGGAGCCTCTTTGAGGTGCTTTTGAAATCCTTTCAGCACAATGTTTCGAACAAGAAGAAGACTCATTCGACACACTAAAACCGCTTAGCAGTGGTAACTGACGAAAATTAATAAAATTGTGTCAAAATATGAAAGATCTTATTGAAGAGTAGAGCTCTTTGTGTGCGGCTCGTCCGGGGAAGTAGTCAAAGTCAAAAGGCATTTATTCAATAAAATCACAAGGATCACTTTGAAACGTCTTAAAGCTAGGTGACTCTAGGTGCCAGTTCCACGCGACCAAAGCCTAGAAGAACAGGCAACAAACTTGCGGCTTGGTTCCCACCGTTTCTATGATTCTTGTTACAATGAAATATAATACAATGTTGGAGCTCAAGTGTACTACCACCACGCCTATATCTGCCGCCAAGCAGCAACGCTGTTTCCTTTTGAAGGATGTGGTTGCCGGTGTAATTACAGGCACATGAGGCTTAACATCTGTATCCGAAGTGCGAGTTATGTTTTGCGGTTTTTGTTTTCTGTACTGTCAGGCCGTTTTTGTATGAAGACTC
Source organism: Chloroclysta siterata (assembly GCA_932294275.1). NCBI lineage: Eukaryota > Metazoa > Arthropoda > Insecta > Lepidoptera > Geometridae > Chloroclysta > Chloroclysta siterata. The sequence continues at coordinate 242,763 of OW028595.1, read as the reverse complement.
TATCGGGCGTGAACACACGAGTCTCCATACAAAAACGCTCAAAATGTGCAAAGAATTTTTTTTATTTTTTCAAAAACGCTCAAAATTTACCCCAGTTCGGTAGCGCTGTAAGAATCGTCAGACGATCACCAGCATTAAGTTTCAAATTCAAAAGAATTCGAATGGACTGAAATTAAAAAATTTGGTAGATTAACCGCCGGTTTCTGAAAGCTCGATCAAAACTAATCGGATGTCAAGTCACTCGCCATTTCAGCTATTACGTCGAATTAGATAGAGATAGCAGTGACTTGACATGCGATTAGTTTTGATCGGGCTTTCAGAAACCGGCGGTAAGTTTTGATACGAGATTTATTTATTTCTTTTGGTGTTATACTAGTAGTTCGCTCCGAACTGAGATCTCGTGATGCGACCCGACGAACGCATCAAAACTTTGAGTCGGTAGTAGTCAGAGGCAAGTCCAAACATTATCTTTGGACTTTTTTCTGACTACCGCCTACTAAATTGGTATGGTTACCAAGTTTCAACTCTATTGGCCTATTTATTGAAGAGTTCCGTTGAACAGACCTTGGCTCCATCATCAGACCTGGTCGTCGTCACCATTTTATGAGAACTGAGTACCTCCTTAATTTATTTCAAGAAAAAAAAATAAGAAAAATCAAAAGAACTGGCCGACCAGTAGAAAAACCTTGATGTCAACGAAACTCTTAGAGATGGGAGCTCTTGGATCGCTGGTTATCTTAATTTAACTTTTTAAATTTTATCTCGAAAACCGAGCGTCCCAAAAAAAAAGTAAAAATTGTTTTGGAATGTCCAAACAAAGCCCTTTCATATGACATGTAACTTGATTTTTTTATGTAACTTTTTTTATTTTTGCCCTCTTAAAAAACCCCATATCTCAAAAACCCTTCATCTGATTTTACTCATATACTTACCAGTAAATTTCTCAAGTACAAGCTATCGACATATCGACATTTCATGCAGATCTGATCAACGGTTCTTAAGTTATCGCCAGACAAACATACATACATACATACATACATACATACATACATACATACATACATACATACATACATAAAATGCCAAATCGCCCAAGTTGAAACTAAGATCTTCGTTCGCTTCGCTCACTCGATCAATTATGGGGCAGTGTGGTCGCCCAGCGACAAAGCCCTTAAAACAAATTTAAAAAAAAAAATAAGTGACTTTATCGTAATGTTTTTTTTTATTATTTATTTTAAGGGCTTTGTCACTGAGTGCCCACACTGCCCTATAGTAAAACATCAAAAAAATACATCTCATATAAAAATTTAATCTCTAACTAATCCTGATTCTAGCAACCTATACAACATATTTACATTTATAATAATGGTGTCACCGAAATTGTTAATCTACCTGTGGTGGACTGAACGTCAGAACGTCAGTCTAAGGGCCGCATTACACGGTCAAGCACAGCGCCGGCCGGTCGAGACAGGCAGAATGATTGTACTGCTTGTCAACTCACGCTGGCAATTAGTTATGAGGCCATTAGTTGACATTAGTTTACGAGAGTTATGTGATGTTATTAGTGAAACCGGCTGTTAAGTTCGTATTTGATAATAAAAGATCTGAAGGGATATCTACCGTGCCTGGGTATCAAAGTCGTGAAACTGTTTCTTTTTCTTATAAACATATACCTATATTTTTCTTTTACTGGCTTTATCCTCTGTATCTAATCTAGTCCTTAGTGACCAAAAAATGATCGGAGGGTGCATTATTTTAAGTCAAGGACCTTCTGCGTCGTCTTTGATCTTTTTATTTGCTAAATCCTTCAAACATTTTTTGCTGAATTGCAATGGCAATCGCCCTATTATTGCGTACCTCGCGACAGGTTCGCGACAAGGGACAGCTAGCAGTATTGTTTTTTTAGTAAAAAAGTAACAGTTAGCTTCTTCTTGTCGTGTCACTAGTTTCTTTCCAAACAGTGTGGTGAAAGGATTTAAAGTACTCTTCAAAGAGGCTTCTTTCGAGTATATGACACATGTTTTAGAACGTTGAAAAATGAAATTGAAAAGTTTTTAAGAGTAGTAGAGCTCTTTGTGAAGGGCTCGTCCGGGGAAGTACTACCACCACGCCTTTTTCTGCCGCCAAGCAGCAACGCTGTGTTTCGGTTTGAAGAGTGTGGTTGCCGGTGTAATTACAGGCACATGAGGCTTAACATCTGTATGCCTCAAGCTGATGGACGCAGGGCTGTGCATCGTAGGGCACGTTCCTATCGTGCGTGACTTACGAGGCAATGCTTTGTTATAGGTGATGGTTACCACTTAACATCAGGTAGGCCATCTGCTTGTTCCATCAGTTGGTGGTATAAAAAAAAAAAAAAAAAAACTTTTTAGGTTCTACGACATGCCGGTTTCCTGACGATGTTTTCCTTCACCGTTTGAGAGTATGATCATAGATGTTATAAATCTTTTTAGGGTTCCGTACCCAAATGGTAAAACAGGGCCTTATTACTAAGACTCCGCTGTCCGTCCGTCTGTCTGTCTGTCCATCTGTCACCAGGCTGTATCTCATGAACCGTGATAGTTAGACAGTTAAAATTTCACAGATGATGTATTTCTGTTGCAGCTATAACAACTAATACAAAAAAACAGAATAAAATAAATATTTATGGGGGCTCCCATACAACAAACGTGATTTTTTTGCCGTTTTTATAAAGAATGGTACGGAACCCTTCGAGCGCGAATCCGACTCGCACTTGGCCGGTTTTTTTTTTGGTAGTTTTGTCATACTTCAGATGTCGTCCCATACAAATTTAATCGAAATTAATTCAGCGCTTTTTTAAAAAATCATCAAGTACTTAAAATAAAGTAGCAGTGATTGTTGGATGACCTACGCTACGCCTTCTTAACGCGTAGCTTACGCGCCAGGAATATAAATATACATTCTGCGATACCCAAAAAGGGTGAATAAGTCTAAAGTGCATTTATTTCCTTCATATTATCAACATATCTAACACTTATTTCTGCGAAATAATATCTTGTATCTTGCCTTTCGCTGACTAGTCGCGAGTTACGTAATAAGGGGCGATTTAAAATCGTCAATACAGATGATAATATCACACTTGCAGACAGTAGGTACACACTAGAAGACAAGGGAAGGAACCACTTAGCATAATCCATTGTCCCGACACGAACTTGACGCGATCGAGGGTTGGCCAAAACAAAATGGCGGCCGGGATTCTTTTGTTATAATTTTTTGACAGATGAGTAGGTAGGCTTGTATTATTTAAAAAAGAAAACTGTAAGAATAAAAGCTAGTTTTATTCCTAGTTCTTAAAAAAAACCCCTAGCTAATATAATATGGTAGCTATGTGTACACATAGCATTATATTTCAACCTTTCTCTTTGAAATCAAATCAAATCAGTTTATTGCCAGATATATATGTTGTTTTATAAAGTTGTTGTCCATTCATTTGTATCAATATAATCTGCCGTGTCAGGCGTGCAATTTTTAAATTTATGCCTCAAAGGTTTGCTGGAAGAAATCTCTTTTTAAGGTTAAGGCCTCCCTGATGTGTAAATGTCTTTTGTAATCACATATCATGTAAATGTTTTTGGGTACAACAAAGAATTTAAGAACAGTTACAGTTTTTTAAGGTTCTGTACCCAAAGGGTAAAACGGGACCCTATTACTAAGACTCCGCTGTCTGTCCGTCTGTCTGACTGTCTATCACCAGGCACTCTCCCATGAACCGTTATAGTTAAACAGTTGGAATTTACACAGATGATGTATTTCTGTTGCCGCTATAACAACAAATACTAAAAAACAGAACAAAATAAATATTTCAGGGGGCTCCGATACAACACACGTGATTTTTTTGCTGTATTTATGGATAATGGTACGGAACCCTTTGTGCGCGAGTCCGACTCACACTTTTCCGGTTGCTTTTTAGTGTTGTGTTTTTGGCTTGTATTATTTAAAAACATACTCGTAGTTACACAGAAAAATAAAAACAAAATTTGGTTCGTAGAAAAATATGGAAAGTATTTCACGTTGGGTTTTTTTCGGTAAGACCTTTATGTATAGATTAAGCTCCTTTTGTTAGAATACATACATAATTTTGATGCTCATTGCATAAAGGTTAGTTCTTGGGCAAGAAGCAGGAGGTAAATGGGTAATACCTTTTTCTAAACCACCACTTAGGTTGGCTAGTTGAAAATGAATTAACATTAAGCCCTTATATTGTACTGTAATTACGTATTTTTGTGTAATAAAGTTTTAATAAATAAATCCTACTAATATTATAAACGCGAAAGTTTGTAAGTATGGATGGATGGATGGATGTTTGTTACTCTTTCACGTAAAAACTACTGCATGTATTTTAATGAAACTTTACAATAATATAGCTCATACATCAGAATAACACATAGGCTACAATTTATAAAGATATTGTGTGAATTGTCCAAAGTATGACGATAAGTGTCTAGTAGGAAAAAATCTACCATCTGCGAGCTATTCTGGCGTGCGCTGCCAAAACCGCTAGAGTTACAAATATGTACTACGCCACGTTAATATAAGCTACTCGAAATACTAATCCTGCGCAGACGAAGTGGCGGGCACCAGCTAGTATATAATATATTATAGCCAAAAGTTTGAACTCAATCTACTTATTGTATCCGGAAATGTGTAATTTATGTCCGTTTTTGGTCGTGGCTACTCTTAAGATAAGATAATGTTTATTCCAATAAAAAACTTTTTTTAATAATACCAACGATGCAGTATTGACAAATAAAATAAAATTAAAAAATAGTATGAACAGATCAGGGATGTTCTTGCAAACCGAGACAATATTAATTTAACTTAGGTATGGGAATTTCGAAAACGAAGTATTCAAATTTTGCACACGTCAAAGTATTCCAGTGCTTGGTCTGATCTCTTGGTCTTCGGTCTTATAGGGGTATTATGTTACACGTTGTAATAATGAAAGTGATCCTTGTGATTGTACTGAATAAAGACCGTTTTGATTTTGTGTTGATTTAAACTAAATGGGCGTAACAAGGACAAAATAAATGAGATTAAAAATGAAAAATAATATGTACAGTAGATCAAGACATCAATAATGACTTTGAAAGTTATGGAGCCTAGTTATAAACGATAATCTTCTAAACGACTGACCAGATTTCGATGAAACTTAGAATATTTAACTTATTCATGATGATAACTAGGCTACATTTATCCAGGTTTTGAGTATTCAAATGTACCTGCTTCAGTGCGAATTCTTTTATAGTCGCCGTATTGAAAGATGCCTTCATTTCTAGGTCAGTATTAGCTCAAGCGAGCTCATCGGAAGCGCGAGTAGGGTTCACAAGTGTACCCTCTGCGTAAGCACCGTAAGTTGTCTGTGTGTACAGTCGACGCTAAAGTGCTTTACATTTTTCAATATAAAAATAAAAATGAATCCCTATTTCCCTTGGTCACGCCATCACGCGTGAACGGCTGGACCGATTTCGCTAATTCTTTTTTGTTGTGTTTGTTATTGTCAGGAGAAGGTTCTTATGAAAGAAAAAATTAAGATAATTGCGCGTAAAATTAGAAAATTTAAGAATACTTAAGCACCGTATAAAATTATTTCTAACCTAACCGTAGCGCTTTGGACAATATAAACTTTTTTAATGTAACCTTATGACGTTTGACATATAATTGACAGCACCGATTGATTGGTGTGTCAATTATATGTATACCAATTCCAATTCAATATTCATATTTAAGACAGCACAACGTCTGTCGGGTCAGCTAGTACTCAATACATTTATTGCCTACACATGGTTTAGTTTAGGTACATACATAGTTGTTGGGTGTTAGTAAGTGTCACATGGACCCTGCATAGGGTATGCCAACATGGAGGCAGGCCGAGGTTTTAAATTAATATTCGTATAGTCGGTAGACAGGTATAGTTACAGTAAAACCTCTAGTTAGGTAGGTATTATCTATTTTTTTAATACAACTTGCTGATGGAACAAGCAGATGGCCCACCGGATGTTAAGTGGTAACCATCACCTATAGGCTATAAAGCATTGCCTCGTAAGTCACGCACGATAGGAACGTGCCCTATGATGCATACAGATGTTGAGCCTCATGTGCCTGTAATTACACCAGCAACCACACTCTTCAAACGGAAACACAGCGTTGCTGCTTGGCGGCAGAGCAAGGCGTGGTGGTAGTACTTCCCCGGACGAGCCACACACACAGAGCTTTACTACTCTTAAAATCTTCATATTTTAAAGCGAAAAAGTGATAAAACAAGGCTTACCTTATGTTATGAGGCTGAACCCCTCTCGCTCGCACAATTCATTTTTGAAGATAAAAAATTACTGAAGGTAGTTATGAAAAATCTCAAACAACCAAGTTTTGAAGAAAAAAAATAGGAGTGTTCTTACCTAAAAGTTTGATTAAGTACGTAAAAAAATTATAGGTAGGACTTCAGTTTGCAAATAAAATAAAAAAATACAAATCATTTATTCAGATATTATAGATCCATATCTTAAAAAGCTCTTGAATAACTTAAGCCAAAGAGACCTAAAACTTTGATCAAAGACAAAATGTTCAGAAATTGAAATGTTATAAATCAGAAATGTCCATGCACTTTCCTCGCTGACTGTACCCACTGAGTGTTCGCGGAGGATACTTGCGATGTCGGAGCGTTATTGAATATGGATGACTAAGATTAGAACGTGGGCTATCTTGCGTTTTAAAATGTTTTACAATGCGGGGACGGTTTTAAAGAATATTTTTGAAGGGGTGAAATGGAGGGGTGTTGAGAGCACTGGTGGTCTAGTGGTAGCGGCCCCGCCTTCCGATCCTAGGGTCGTGGGTTCGAAACCGGTCGTGCACCAATGAGTTTTTCTGTTCAAAAATGTATGTGCACAATGCCAGTACTCTCAAACGGTGAAGAAAAACATCGTGAGGAAACCGGCATATCGTAGAACCTAAAAAGTTCTATAATATGTGTCAAGTGCTCGAAAGGAGCCTCTTGAGGCGCAATTAAAATCCTTTCACCACACTGTTTCGAAAGAAACTAGTAACACAACAAGAGAGAGAGGGGTGTTAAAAGTTTTTGTCCTTCGATAAATCTACCATAGACAACAAATTAAAATGCGTTTTCTGTTAGAATCCGCCTTCTTCTTGTGTCACTGGTTCTTTAGAAACAGTGTGGTGAAAGGATTTTAAGTGCGCCTCAAGAGGCTCCTTTCGAGCACTCGACACATGTTTAAGGCTCTAAGTAGCTTTTACTTGCTTCCTGAAATTACAGGTACATGAAGCTTAACATCTGTATGCCTCAAGTTGATGGACGCAGGGCAGTGCATCGTAGGGCACGTTCTTATCGTGCGTGACTTGCGAGGCAATGCTTTGTTATAGGTGATGGTTACCACTTAACATCAAGTTGGCCATCTGCTCGTTCCATCAGCAAGAAGTATAAACAAAACGGAAACTGAGCATCACGACTTTGATCCCCAGGCACGGTAGAAATACACTCAGATCTCTTAGTGCTGAGTACTAACTCCAGATTTTTTGAGGACGTCTAAGGGACCGTTCAAGTATTACGTAAAATTAAAAAAATCTCATGCAATTACAAAATGTACAGAAGTTAGTTAGAAAAATGCATAATACAAATGCTTACGTACGCATGGGAGGGGGGTAAGAGCTTGCTTACTTTTGCTGACAAGTGGGAGGGGGGGGATAAATAATTGCAATAAATCTGCTTACGTAATACTTGAACGGTCCTCAAGGGGTTAATCAGAGGTGCGTCCAAAGATTTGACACGTAACAACATTTAGCATTTTTTAAAATAAATAGTTAAAAAGGTCTAAAATCCGCTTCTCATATTCAAATATTGCGATGTTGGTCCACAAACGGTGGATATTGCAGTGGCGTTGGGCAGAACAAACATAAACTATAGTATTTTGGACGGGAGCCAGATAAAAACCTTTCAAAAAACCTTCAAACTTGTTTCGTAATATGAAATATCTGAAACTGTAAGGTGTGAAAGTTTTTCGGCTGAAATTTTCAGGGAGGCTCCTCGAAAAAAGCAAAACTCTACCTAGGAAATACCTAGGTGGCCTATGCCCTAGGTTCAGTGGCGTGACTAGCCTTTTCAGGCCCCAATGCAAAAGAAATCGGATGCTCTTTGCCTATTATGAAAACGAACGAAGTCGACGTAACGTTGGACGAAAAGTTGGTCACCCGGCAGTGGGCTGAAAGCTGGGTTGTATAATAAGTGAATTGAAACTGAAATTGCAATTGTTTTTTATTTTCAAGTTGTAGTTACAAAAAAGAATGCAGTTTAAACGCATGTGCCGAAATTTAGGACACTTTTTTCTCGCGGTTTTTTTTACTTTTATGAGGTCCTGGAAAAGTTTTTTGAAATAAAAGTATCATCTGTGGCCCGCCGGGGCCCCCTTGGATCAGGGGGCTCCGGCCTGCGACCGCATTAGCTGCGTTTGTATAGCTATGCCACTACCTAGGTCTTTGGTGGAGAAAACTACTATGTACCTACCTAGTTGTTTTACTAATTTTTATACTTAATAAATACAAATGTTATTTTATAAATCGCTTTTTAGCGACAAGACCGCCCATTGCACATATCTATAATTGTTATTATTTGTTCCCTATTTTGTTAGTTTTGTAAGGTGTACAATAAAGCATTTTCATTCATTCATACATTTTTGTAGCTAGAACAATTGCTTGGTTGATTGCGATTTATCATAATTCATCTCAGTTGTTTGTACCAACTATCTGACTGAGCAAGCAAGAAAGCAAGATGGCCCATAAATTATATCAAAGTCAAAGTCAAAAGGTATTTATTCAATAAAATCACAAGGATCACTTTGAAACGTCTTAAAGCTAGGTGACTCTAGGTGCCAGTTCCACGCGACCAAAGCCTAGAAGAACAGCCAACAAACTTACGGCTCGGTTCCTACCGCTCTTTTGTATGATATGGTGATTGTTCCCACTCAAAATAAGGTGTGATTTTAAGTGATAACCATCACCACAAAGCATTGCCTCATGATGACCGCAAAGGGTTATTTATATTATAGTCTGGTGGCCTGTCACAACATTAAAGATCGGCCATTACCGTCTATAAATACGTCGGGTCGCGGGTCGCTGCGTTGACTGACATCTTGGCACACCATGCCGATTGTCATTATACCTTCTCTGCCAATAAAAAACTAATTTTTAATTTCTACGCTAATCTGCCCTCACTATTCTGACAACAACACTCGCCTAAGTGACCTTAGAATCCGCGTGAGTTTATAATTATTTAGAAAAATAAATAGAAAATGTTGATTTTACGACACAAAACATTGCATAAATACCGATTACAAACAAAGAGACATTTTTAAAAACATTTAAAATATATCGTAAAAAAGGCATCCACTCAGCATTGGGCATATTATGAGCCTAGTTATACCTATAGTAGCGAGACTGGCGCTGGTTTTCAGTGACGCTGAAATTGGCATTCTCCCATCACTAGCGCCACCCGCGTCAGTGTTTTGGCGGCGAAAATGCTAGTTTGAGGCGAAGTGAGCGCGGATTCACTTAGGTGATACTTCCCGTGATTTTATGTTTACGGAATAGCCCTACAGCTTAGTTGGTAGTCGCTCTGCCTTCTGCGCAGTAGGCAGTGGGTTCAAACAGTTGTGTGATGAACATAGATGATTTTTTCATTACCACTCAGGGTAATGAAAAAGTATTCATTTCAGCTATCTGGTTCTCATAATCCAAGCTTTGGATGCTAGATAGTACTTTGTGGAATGTCCACCGATATTTAAACTCAATCGTTCTCGCTCACTCACTATTGTCGACAATATTCACCCTCTCGCTCGCACATGTGAGGTACAGATAAGGTCCGACATGCTACTACGTAAAGCATTCATTTTTTATGTCACTGTCACTTCGTCCATTCGTGTATTATTTTTAATCTGTGGTATAAGTAAATGATATTGTATTGTAATCTTGTATTTTTGGAATATGAGACAGAAATCGACAGAATAGAGATTTGCTAAGTAAATTTCTCCAAAACTTTCTTAGATTAAATCTTCTGAATCCTGTAAGTAAACAAAGTCGTTCTATTTTATTTCTGGGAAAATGTTTTTCTTCTCTCTTATTTCCTGGCCGAGATCTGGATATTATATTTGAAGTAGGTACCTGGAACAAAATAAAACAACAATTAGTTTCAAGATTAAAAAAAAATGTTTTATTACGAAGAAAATAATAACTTCAAAGTTGCTAAACGATTTTAGAACGAATTGAATTACATAGACCGAGTCGAAAACGATTCGAAATTCAAATTTTCAAACTAGCCAGCATTTCACAGATTTTTGAATTTTTCAAATTTAGAACGCGTTCTAATTAGGGATGGGGTAAGTAATAATACTATCTTTTATCAGTCCGAAAGTACCAACCTATGTAAAGTAAGCGTGATGAACTAATAAATATTAACGGCAGAATATTTCAGTAAAAGCTTATTGCTAAAGCTCATCAGTATCGAACGGCAGTGTTGCTATCTGTCGCTTGTGCGAATAAATACGAACTGCATTAAATCAGGCGAGGTGTGTGCACAGATGAGCCCAGCGGGATGGAACATGATAGCTACACTACATGCTACCGCTATGGGAGAGGTGCGGGTTTGTTTGCCGGACGGTAATGGTTGCGTGATGTGCATTTGTCCCGGCCCCTGTTTCAACTGGTGACAGGCCTGTCAAGACTTAGGTTTAGTTTTTTTATACAAGATTGATGTTTTGGTTTGACAGCAGTTATTAGTAGGTAAGTATATTAAGGTGAAGCTGATATTCGATTACGAGCAGCATTCGTTAATCAGATATAGAAAGAAAGAAATAAAGAAAATACATTTATTTGACATACACATAAAAAGAATAAAAAAAATAAAACAGAACGGACAGGTACAGACAAACAGATTAAATATGTAACACTTAAAACAATAAGAAGAGAAAATACAATAATAAATATCAAATAAAGTTCGATATAGATGAGTACCTACGTTTACGTTTCCTAGGTTAAGAAGATTTTTAGGCCGTTGTTGGCTCATGATGAGGTCGCTAAAAGTCAAATCATAGATCGTAATGAAACAACTTATCTACACTAATAATAATATTATAAAGAGAAAAGATTTGTATTTTTGTTGTTTTGTTGTTTTGTTGTTTTGTTGTTTTGTATGTAACGAATAGGCTCAAAAACTACTGGTCCGATTTAAAAAATTCTTTCACCATTAGAATGCTACATTATCCCTGAGTAACATAGGCTATATTATATTTTCAAAAAAATCAAGGATCCTTACTAAAACTTTAATAATGTAACCCAAGGTGGAAAAAGAAAACCTTACATCGCGTGCGCTGCGAAAACTATTGATGATAGAACAAAATAATGTACTACGATTTTGTAGAACACGTCATCATCTACAAAAAATGTCGCGACAGCATATGTCTAACTATTATAGTTATGTCACAATAAGTGTTCTTTTATTATAAAAATTTAATTGAAATGCCGCCGCTAGAAAAGGGTCTTTATTTGTACCTTGGTATTAATCCTTATCCAAATAAATCTTTTCATATTCAAGACTGGTTCAATACCTATACATTACTTCTTGAATTTTTGAAATCGGACATTCCATTTAAAATATTTAAAAAATATAAGGTCACGGGGCGCGTTCTCACCCAGCGCGGGCCCGGGCAAGGCGCGAGTTAGAAGTGACTCGAACCCACCACGGTCTAAGTTTATCCTAAAACGTTGAAAAAATTTATGTCCACCCATGCGAAGCTGGGACAGGCCGCTAGTTTTGAATATTTGGAAAAAAAAATAAGATAGACAAAGATGATTACTAGTAAAAATAAATAACCGAACAGAAATTAAAAAATGAGCTTAAAACTTTGAAAAATAAATCAAGAATCACATAGAATACGTTCGCTATACGTAAACTTACTCAAGGCACTCTCAAATTGTGAAGAAAAACATCGTGAGGAAACCAGCATGTCGTAGACCGTAAAACATTGTGTTAAATGCTCGAAAGGCGCCCTTAAATCCGACGTTTTGAAAGATTTAGTAACAGGACAAGAAGAAGAAGACTAACTCAATACTGAAACTGCAAATACTAAGACAACGTAACCGAGCACTTTTATCGTCCTATACAAAATAAACAGCATGCCATTTGGCCTCTCATCTGTCACCTAGCTTCCGATATTTCGTGCGATATTTGTGCAACTGGACGTTTTATAGATGACCAAAGCGATGTTTGTATAGTGGCCGCCTTGAGCCGTCGATTCGCGTGACGGATGCGTCCGGGACATAAAACAACAAACGCGTCGTATGTGGGACATGAAGCGAAGAAGTACACGAGCAGGTACGATAAAGGCGAACTAGGCGAACGTGAAGTTAGCCGTATAGTCCGGCGGCTACAAAACCATTTTTGTGGCTTCCCGATTGCTTTAATCCGCAGTCTGTATTGTACATTTTGTATTATGGTAACTGGTATTGTAAATTAATCATCACATATATAATATAATTAATCACACTTATATTATACGTGCCTCTGCTTACCACCTTTAGACATATGTACTTAAATAATCATGTGTTTGTACTTCTACCTGGAGATCAAGGTGTGGAGCCGTTTCTGTTGTTTCAGTTTTCTGATTAAACTGAGCTGATTGGCCGTGGAGCGAATGACTCGTTAAAACATTAAGCAAGAGAACAACTCTATGAATGCAGTGCGTCCTCGTCTGTCACATCGCTATGTGGTGTACTACAGGGGTGTTGCATCGAGATCGTGTGTCATTGATCGATGTGACGCCATTTTGCCAAAGTGAATTTTAATTGGATCATGTCGATGCAGATGTTTGTTTAATAGGAAGAAATTAGCGCTGCCGAAAAATGGCGAGAAAGCACTTATTTGATATTAGTTTACTATTACTGCAGGAGTCACCGACATTGGTGCAGACTCTATTGTAACAGCTAACTAAAATTGTATCAAATATGAAAGGCCTTTTTTATAAAGTCAAGTCAAAGTCAACTTGTTAACGGAACAAGCAGTTGGCCCACCTGATGTTAAGTGTTAACCATCACCTACAAGATTTCAAGTGCGCCTCAAAGTTGCTCCTTTCGAGCACTTGACACATGTTATAGAACTTTTTAGGTTCTACGTCATAACGGTTTCCTCTCGATGTTTTCCGTCACCGTTTGAGAGTACTGGCACTATGCACATAAATTTTTGAACAGAAAAACTCATTGGTGTACGACAGGTTTTGAACCCACGACCTTAGGAGCGGAACGCAGGGCCGCTACCACTAGACCAGTACCCTCACTACCACTCTCCTACTCCTCTGTCCCCCTACAGTAGTTTGGTGAGTCTGTGCAACTGCTTCGCCACAAACAAGGTGATGATGGCCTGAAGACTCTTCTCGCCACCTCTTACAAACGAGACTCGCAGACGCGGTAAGCAGCGCTCCATCAGTGACAGGGCAGCGACAGTGACGTGCGGAGCAGGTGTCCACAGATTAATAGTTCTAGCCATTAATTATACCTATGCAGGGCAGGGCAATTAGTGCGTGTCAGGGCTGCCCCGGACTAGCGGTGGCCTATAAATAAACACGCTTCAATCAAGCCCTGAGCCTTTTCCAGCAGAGCTATTTCAAAACTGTCGGATACGATTCCGATTCGAAACGTTAGTTTCATTTTTATGTTTTCAGAAAACAAGAGCAAGCAAGTAGTATATTGTAAACCTACCACAACATCCAAAGCAAATTTTATTACTGAAAATACGAACGTTTTTTACAAGACAACAAAAGATCGGAAGATTATGATGATTTTCCCACTCTATTTTGACCCAAAAATACATAGTTAAACGTATTTTAACATTCTGTTATTCGGTTTAAATTGAAAACAGTATTAACAACTCATAAAACTGCGGAAACATAAAAAATTAACGCGACGAAACAAAACACTTCAGCGACAGTCGAGGGCGCAACCTAGTTAAATAATTAAAAAAATCGCCGCTCTTACCGCTGAATAAAAAACGAATTTTTTCGACATCAAACACATTTCATTCCGAGTTTCATTATTTAATTCGGAGTATTCGAGCGGTGCAAAATATTTGGTACCTATAATTTACGGAACAATTTTCGAAGTATCTGATAACGCTTGGCAGCCCTATAGATTTGAAAATCGAATTGACATTTTCCGGCGCCAATTTTTTTAAACGTCACTGTAGTTTTTTGTTGCCAGTGTCAAAGACACAGGGTGGCCATTTAAAAAATAAAAATCGAGTAACATAATAAGTCAATTATGTTACTGTTTTTCTACCACACGCTTCAAATTCCTACGTTCGATACCTACAGTAGGTAAAGTTCCGGTTGGTGAATGGCAGCTGACAGCTTGTCATTGTGTTGTGGTAGAATATCGCGGCTGTCATTTGAGGTTTTGTTTATCTAGGTAGGTAGTACTGACATGTATTTCTTTAATGGAATGTACTCCTAACGTATCGTTTATAAGAGTAGTAGAGCTCTTTGTGAAGGGCCTGTCCGGGGAAGTACTACCACCGCGCCTTTTTCTGCCGCCAAGCAGCTGTGGTTGCCGGTGTAATAACAGGACATGAGGCTTAACATCTGTATGCCTCAAGCTGATGGACGCAGGGCAGTGCACCGTAGGGCACATTAATTTCGTGCGTGACTTACGAGGCAATGCTTTGTTATAGGTGATGGTTACCACTTATCATCAGCTGGGCCATCTGCTTGTTCCGTCAGCTAGTTTGTTTTCAAAGCCAAGCCAAGTGGCCAAGCCTAGAAGAACTGGCTACAAATTTACTTAGTTCCTACCGTTCTTTTGTATGATCCTTGTTACAATATCATATAATATGAAGCTCCAGTATACGGTTCGTACGAATTTAGTAAAAATAGTCCAAACGAGAGGAAACCAGGAGGGTACAGCTAGTGTACAATTTACGAGGCAGCAGCGATTCTATTACCACATCTCAATACGTAGAATCTCGATTGCAAATTGGATATCTCGTAAATTCGGTCCGCCATTGTGCCCCTAATATACGACACGTAGACTTATCTGTGGCCTTATTACTGCTCTGGGTGACAGCTTTTTAGGGTTCCGTTTCCGTAGCAACCCTCAACCGTCAAACAAGTTCGCGTTTTGACATTTTACGCAGACCAAATCGCTGAATTTATTAAAAAAAAAGTATAAAAGTACGTATTAAGAGCACTGGCGGTCTAGTGGTAGCGGTAGCCTTCCGATCCTAAGGTCGTCTGTTCAAAACCGGTCGTGCAATAATGTTTTTTTCTGTTCAAAAATGTATATGCACAGTGCCAGTAGGTACTAAAATCTCAAACAATTAAGTAAGCATCGTGAGGAAACCGGCATGTCGTAGAACCAAGAAAGTTCTAATACTAATACAAGTGCTCGAAAGGATCCTCTTTATGGCAAATTTAAAATCCTTTTACCACACTGTTTGGAAAAAAGAAGTGACACGAAAAGAAGAAGACTTAACTTATTTATGATAAATCACAATCAACCATTAACAAAAAATTTCGGCAATTGCATACGTTCAGCAAAAATATCATTTTGATCCAAACAAAAGTAGGAAAACCTACTCAAAAGATTGATCTAATAGTTTTCGTACATAGGCTTAGGTTTCAAATTATTGATTACCGCGACTTCGTCTGCGCAGGATTAGTATTTCGGAGAATATTTTTATACATTGAAGGCTATGTATTATTCGGATGTATACGCTATATTATTTACTATTATTTTGACAGCCTTCGCAGCTCAGTTGGTAGTAGCTCTGCCTTCTGCGCCGTAGGCCGTGGGTTCGATCCCCACCGAGAACAAACATTTGTGTGATGAACATAGATGTTTGTTCCATGTCTGGGTGTTATATAATATTGTAAGTATGTATTTACAAAAAAAAGTATATAAGTAGTATATCAGCTATCTGGTTCCCATATCACAAGCTTTGGCTTAGTTTGGGGCGAGATAGTGCTGTGTGGAATGTCCAATATTTATTATTATTATTATTGTAAAGTTTCATTATAAATCCATTCATTAGTTTTTACGTGTAAGAGTAGTAACAAACATCCATACTTACAAACTTTCGCGTTTATAATATTAGTAGGATGATTTTTAGTAACATTTTTTGTAACATTTTTTGTCAGCTTAATGTGTTAGCACGGAACCCTTAATGCGTGAGTCTAACACACTTGGCAGGTTTTTTTATGATACATAAAGATACGTTCGAGCCATCGGATGTCGGATTCGATGTCGTGTCACCGGGATTTGGTTGTATTTTATAGGTTAGTAGGTACCTACCTACACCCGATGCACCGATGATACCGTAAAGAATGCGAGCAGTTGGTGGATGGGAAAATAAAAATAAAAACTAATAGTTTAATACTAGGTCTTATGGCGTAGAGGTGTACTAAGAACGGATTTTTGGAAATTCAACCTCTAAGGGTGTAAAAAGGGTTGACAACGTATGTATGAAAAATAGTATTCCTTGAACCTACAAACTTGAAACTTGGAGTAAATGTATTCCAAGGCTAAAAAATAGAAAAGGCATTTTTCGTTTTTTAAAAATACCCTTAATAAGTGTGGAAAGGGATGTCAAAGTTTGTATGGGAGTTTTTTAATGCGTGGTGCGATTGACCTAAAACTTGGGGTAAATATACTACGAAATAAATAATTAAGAATGACACTTTTAATTTTTGATAACTACCCCTGCAAAGGATGCAAATGACTGTAAAAGTTATTATGGGAGATTTTTAACGCATAGTGCGATTGATTTCAAACTTGAAATAAATATACTCCACAATAAATAATTTAAAATCACGTTTTCAATATTTGAAAACTACCCCTGCAAAGGGTGCAAAAGACTGTCAACGTTTCAAGGTTAGTATGGGAGATTTTTAGCGCGTAGTGTAATTAACTTCAAACTAAAAGAAAATGTGTTCTGCGGATAAATAACAAAAAGACAGTTTGATTTTCGAAAACCATCCCTAAAACGTTATCCTCCTTCGTTGCGCTCAAGTAAAAAGGATACAACGAGGCGTCAATGTTTGTAAGGGACATTTTAAAAACGGGAATCTTGAGTTGGTACGAAGAGATCTGAGGGTATCTACCGTGCCTGGGGATCAAAGTCGTGAAGCTGTTTCGTTTAGTTTGTTTTTGGGGTAGAAACTAGGAATTAAGAACATAGGTATTTTCCGTGTAAGGTTGTCATGTATTTGTCATATTTGTGCTAAGCTCAGTAACTACTATACCTACCTAACTAATATAGGTAATGTTCGCCTATAGGTATCTCTTATACTTGCGTAGGTATTATAAATCCTACCCTAATAATATACAAATCAATGCGAAAGTTACGATGTTTGGATGTTTGTGGCTCAATCACGGCTCACCACTTCAACGCGTGCGAAGCCGCGGGAAGCCGCTAGTATGTAATAAAAGAATAAATGTAATTATGTACATAATCTAAAAGAAATTTCAACTAGTAATGTGTAAAGATTTAATATAGTCCCAAAAGTTATTACCCGAGTGGGATTTGAACCCACGACCTTCCCCTTGATACGGGGCCGCGCTAACCAACTGCCCCCCGTATCAAGGGGAAGGTCGTGGGTTCAAATCCCTCGATTAATAACTTTTGGGACTATATTAAATCTTTGTGATTTTCCTTAAGTGTAGGTAAACACTATAAAAACAAATAAAAATTAGTAATGTGTATTTTGTAAATACTTGTAAAAGCTTTTAATACCACCACTAGGCCACTAGTGCTCTTTTTTCCTTATTATTTAAGGTTTAAAATAAAGCAATATTCTATTTTATTAATTATTTTAAATCCCACATATTTACGACTGAAACATCAATAAATTAATTTCAAATTCTCAAACAGCTATTAATATGATTTAAGTGCATTCCTGCCTAACCTCGCTTGAATGGGTGGGCCTACAATTATGCCACGCTTTTGTCTGCCTACCCTGTTATGCTGTGATAATAAATGATTTATGGATACGGGGTGTGAATACTCTAATCCTGAAACTTTCAGCGAGATATTATAATCAGAAGTCACAGAAAACTTGAATGAATAAATAGTCTAAAACTAAAAATAGTCTGTATTATTTTAAGTTAAAAATTACAGGCACACGAGGCTTAACATCTGTATGCCTCAAGTTGATGGGCGCAGGGCAGTGCATCGTAGGGCACGTTCCTAGTTCGTGGACGACTTACGAGGCAATGTCTGTTATAGGTGATGGTTACCACTTAACATGGGCCTTCTGCTTGTTCCGTCAGCCAGTTGTACAAAAAAAATATCATTATGATGTCTGAAGTCAAAGTCAAAAGGTATTTATTCAGACGCATACAAGGATCCCTTTGAAACGTCTAAAAACTGGGTGAATCTAGGTGCCAGTTCCACGCGACCAAAGCCTAGAAGAACAGCCAACAAACTAACGGCTTGGTTCCTTCCGTTTTAGTATGACTCTATGAGAGCACTGGTGGTCTAGTGGTAGCGGCCCCGCCTTCCGATCCTAAGGTCGTGGATTCGAAACCGGTCGTGCACCAATGAGTTTTTCTGTTCAAAAAATTATGTGCACAATGCCATTACTCTCAAACGGTGAAGGAAAACATCGTGAGGAAACCGGCATGTCGTGGAACCTAAAAAGTTCTATAACGTGTGTCAAGTGCTCGAAAGCAACCTCTTGAGGCGCACTTAAAATCCTTTCACCACACTGTTTCCAAAGAAACTAGTGACACGACAAGAGAGTATGACTCTTGTAACAATTACCGATCAATTATACTTCAAATAAAGCCCCATGTAAATCAAACCGAACCATAACTCTACCATTGTTCCGAAATATTTCCACCGACGCGATGGTCCTAACAGCCATTGAACGAAGACAAAAGGATCTATTAATTAGCGAGGCTGGTAGCTCGTGATCTACTGCCGGGGGACCTCCTTATTTCATTATTGACACTGCAGCCTCCCTTCGACTTATTTTACACGGAGGTAGAACACCTGGGCATCTAGTGGTATTTTATCGAGACACTGAGAGCACTGTGCTCCAAGTCTGAGCTTTGTTTATCGTAGCATCAGGCCTTTTTAAAGAGACTTGAAAAAAATGAGAGGTCCTCAATTCGACTGTTTTTTAATGTTTGTTACCGCATACCTAACTCTGTCATTTATGAACGAAACAAAATGCTTTTTTTAATTTGAGATGATATACTTTCAGGATATAGGCCTATCCGAGAGGGACTGGCAGATAAAGGCTTATGATCGTAATCGTAAAGGCCTTTGCCCAACAATGGGACACTATGGGCAGTAAATACTTTCAGATTGGTCACATAGAAATTTCATCAAAATCGATTCAGTAGGGGCTTCCACGGAAAATGCCAGTACTCTCAAACGGCGAAGGAAAACATCGAGAGGTAACCGGCATGTCGGAGAACCTAAAAAAATCTAAGACAAGCGTCATGTGCTCGAAAGAAGCCTCTTTGAGGCGCATTTAAATCCTTTCACCACACTGTTTCGAACTACTGACACAAGAAGAAGAAGTAACTCTTAGACCTTGAGATAAATACCTTCAATAGACTGAACACCTCTTCGTTATTGACTATTCTACTTAAATAGGAACCGCCTACACATTTATCTGAAGTACGTTCTGCCCTTCGACATTACCGTGTCCAATTATCGAAGGAATGAAAAAGAAATAAAATAGATGACGTGGCAAGATAACCCCACGTGGGTAGATTCTTACCTTGATAGTGGTATTTATAATGTGGAAAGTATTCTTTGGAGGTATATTAGGTCAATATTGCTATGGAAACGCGGAGGCGTGATTCCAAAATTTTCCGTACGATTGTATGTGTGGGATTCTTTAGATCCAATGAAACACAAATATATTATTATACGAGGTTATGCCGTCCGCCCAGCACGCCCGCTCCAAGCAAGTGTCGCCAGCATGTCGCTAGTGTTGCCAGCGCGACTCGGCTAGACACCACATCCTCATCTTTAATAAAATTTACAAACTTCAGAACACTTACAGTAAACCATATTTGTAAAAGAGTCAGTAATCATGAAAATATAAGGCACAGTTTAGTCAAAGTCAAAGTCAAAGTCAAAATGTATTTATTCAATAAAATCACAAGGATCACTTTGAAACGTCTTAAAGCTAGGTGACTCTAGGTGCCAGTTCCACGCGACCAAAGCCTAGAAGAACAGGCAACAAACTTACGGCTTGGTTCCTACCGTTCTTTTGTATGATCCTTTTACAATGTAATATAATATATTATTGAAGTTTAGTGAGGCGTAGGCATACAGAAAAAGGTAAACATAATCAAATTTATAAGACAGCACACGCTACGCCTCAAACTAATAATACCTAATGCATAAATACAATCTATTAAATCAGAGAAAAATAAAAAAAAACACACAATAGTAGGTACAGTACAGACATTGCAGACATGTTAGTTGCCGATGGGCAGAGCGACCGGGACATCGGGCCACGCATTTTTATCAACAATATAGCTATCTAAAGTATAATAAGCTTTCCTTATTAGATTATTCTTAATGTACACTTTAAATTTTCGAATAGGAAGCCCAGTGGCACTTTCTGGAAGTTTATTGTAGAAGCGAATACCGTTCCCCATAAACGAGCCATTTACCTTTTGAAGTCGAAATTTAGGTATACATAATTTGTTTTTATTTCTAGTGTTAACGTTATGTGCATCACTCTTTTTCTTAAAGCTATCTATGTGTTTATGAGTGTATAATAGATTTTCATAAATATACTGTGAAATGACTGTGAGAATATTAATTTCTTTAAATCGCTCCCTTAATGAGTCACGTGGTTTCATTTTATAAATGGCACGTATCGCTCGTTTTTGAAGTACAAATATACTTTGTATATCAGCAGCTTTCCCCCAGAGCAAAATACCATAAGACATTACACTATGGAAGTAGCTAAAATATACTAGTCTAGCTGTAGCTTCATCTGTAAGCCATCTTATTGTGCGAACTGCGTATGCAGCCGAACTCAGTCTACCAGCAAGTGATTTGATGTGTGGACCCCACTGCAATTTTGCATCAATATTAAGTCCTAAAAAAATAGTAGAATTGACAAGGGTAAGTGATTCACCATTTAATTCAATATTGGTTGGTCGTTGAACCACATTTGGCAAAGTAAATTTAATGCATTTCGTTTTCCCAGCATTGAGCAAAAGATTATTAACAGTAAACCAGTTAAGTACTTGCGACAGAGATGCATTAACGTCATCGAAGTTAGTCTTCAATCTGTCGACTTTAAAAATTAAAGAGGTATCGTCAGCAAATAGAACTATTTCACATAAATCTTTTACAAAAGGTGGAAGGTCATTTACGTAAACTAGAAATAAGAAAGGACCCAATATCGAACCCTGAGGCACCCCTATATCAATGACCGATCCAGAAGACCTCTCACCGCCAACATCAACTTTTTGGATTCTATTGGTTAAGTAAGACTGTATAAGATCAATAGCCCGGTTTAGGATGCCGTAGTGTTTAAGTTTAGATAATAAAGTGGCATGACTTACACAGTCAAAAGCTTTGGACAGATCGCAGAATACCCCGATCGCATCTTGTGAGTGTTCCCAAGCATCATATATGTGCTTCAGGAGCGTCGAGCCGGCATCAGTCGTTGATCGACCTTTAGTAAATCCAAATTGATGACCATGAAGTATGCCGTTGACGTTAAAATGTGATATTAACTGATTAAGAACAACTTTTTCAAAAATTTTACTTAACGTAGGTAGTACCGAAATAGGCCTGTAGTTGGCAGGATCTTGTTCATTTCCAGACTTGTACAGGGGAATGAGTTTACTGTGTTTCATTAAATCAGGGAAAACGCCCTCATCAACACATCTATTAAAAATGTATGCTAGACATGGTGCAATATCAGTTATAATAGCGCCTAATACTTTTGTAGACATTCCCCATAGATCTTCAGTATTTTTAATATTTAAGGATTTAAATGTTTTGACAACATTATCAGCATTAATAAATTTAAAACTGAAGATATTATTACATTTTTGAACGCTAGACTCTAATAGTGTTGTCGCTTCAGCAGCTGAGGAATTTAAGGATGAAGTCACAACTCTAGGTATACTGGAGAAAAAACTATCAAACGCGTTGGCGACTTCAATATTTTTTGTAAAAACATTATTGTTTACTTTTAAATTTATCTGTTTATTACCGAGCTTCGATTTGCCTGTTTCGTTATTGACTACCTTCCAAGTTGCTTTAATTTTATTTGTCGATTTTTCAATTTTATTTCTTATATGCAATGATTTTGCCGCGTGACATACTTTTTTGAAAATTTTTGAGTAGTTTTTTGTGTGTAAAATAAACGTTTGGTCATTCAGCATTGACTCCCTAGCAGCGTATAGGTCATATAATTTATTCCTACTTTTATAAATACCTGGAGTTGCCCAGTCAGCGAACTTGACACTTACACTAGTTTTACATGTTTTAAGTTTAAAAGTATCATTATGTTCTTCATTTATTAAATTTGACAATTTTATAAAAAGATCATTTGGGTCAGTCAAGTATGGTAAAAGGGACACTTTCAGTTCAACATTGTTCTGAAACTTTTTAATAGTTATGGATTAGTTTATATTAGTATACTTTGTATATAACACATTTATAAACAAAGCAAACCACAACTTATACAGGTACACAGAAATGTATAAAACACACATGATGCAATGGAGCATTTGTAGCCCTTTGCAAACGCTATTATTTATTACTTACATTTTAGATTATATTGTCACCATTGATTTCCTTATTTACTTACCCATATTCAATACATATTGTATTATGTAAGTACATACCTAAATTATTGGAAATGTAGCATAGGTTGAACAAAGATTAAATACGATGAAATAAATAGTAGAATTAGTTAGTATAACAGTTATAGTATAGGTACAACATTTTAAGTCAACACTAACATTTTCAAACATTTTGGAATAGTTATAGGTATTATAAATAATAATTGATTAACTCTTTCTTCTTCCTATCACTACCTATATTCCTTCCCCTTTTCCTTTTTTTTTTTTTGAATCCTTAACCTTAAACTAATACCAGGCAATAGAATATAATTTCACCGATTCAAAATGTTGAACGTTCCGTTCGCCATTCTATTAATTTGCGGCCTTTAAGTATTGAACATTGATTAACATATGGAATTTTAAAATTTCAAAAAGTTAAACTACTGGTAGAACTTACAGGTTAGTCAAGGCACTAATATTTGTTTATCTGTGGTCAAGGCAATCCATTCGTGTTCTTTGATTGAATTTTACAATTCATATTCAATAAACTATACTAAAAAGGAAACTAGTTAAAATAGTTGGCTGAGACATCTTAGCAATCATGCCGATTTCACCTCTTGTTACTTTTATTTGCTGGTTTAAATCTAATAGTTCTTACATTGTATCAGCATGAAAGATGCTTTAATTGTTAATATTAACATGAAAATTTTTTGTAGGTACATTTACATATTTATTAATTGAACGAATAGATTTCAAATTCATCGTATTAGTAGAAGGATATCTCTACAACAATAAAAGCATAATTCTACATAACTCATAAATCTTGTCTGATGCACAACAGATTTCATATAGAAATAGAATAATATCATTATCATAACATTGATTTTGTCAGTCGTTTTCGAATTTGAGTGTAACCTCTAGTAAGTTGAAAGAACAATTTAGCCTGACTTGGTTCCTAGTAGTTTCTTCATAGCTCAATTCAATTCAACAGGCGATTCGTTTTCTGACAATTTAAGAAGCAACATAGCTTTTTCATTTTAATTGTTTTTCTCATCTGCGTCTAAGGTTTTCTAGTGTTATTTTGAGTTGTGTTGTGTAATTTCGGTGGCATTTTAACCAACATTACTTGAGGTCTTAGCACAAAGTTTAAGCATTTAGAATGAAAGTGTATATCCTGATTTGACCGAAAATGTTTCTAATGTTTTGAACAAAACCGCTACCATTTTCTTCGAAACAAATGATGGCCCACTTGACTGACTTGACTAAAAAGTATTCAATACAAATCACTTGACACTGGCATGATTGTCTGTCGAATGACGGACAGGAGCCATAAATTGAGAGAAGAAGAAGAATTCAACAGGCAGAACATTTACCTGATTTTACCTCCATGGGCAGAACAACTCAGCTCTTGGCGTTTGTTTTGTGTGTTGATTAGCTTAATCTAGTTCTTTTCACTCTCAGACCATTAACAGACATATCATGGAAAACCAAGGTTCTTTCAAGATAGGTACAATGTTTAAATTTTCATAATAAAACCTATTATCTCTTTAAAACTTCTTGTAGTTATTTTACCTTGATTTAAGTATGTACCTACCTAGGTAAATAAGTAACATAATTTATTTATTCATCATCATCACCCTTATTCTAATGTAATAATGGTAGTATGTACACTTCGTCAATATACTATGTGACTTTAAGGTATTGATATAGGTTCAATTTTCATTAATACAGTTGATATAGCTTTTGGTAGAATCCTTACCAGAAGAAGACACGCTTTGATATATTCAGCTTCGTTCATTAGATGTCTCATGCCTTCAAAGAGTCTAGTAACTTTTATAAGTCAGTACGTTCTTTTTACAGTTGCTCACTACCAGTCTGAGTGACCAGTAGATTTTATCAATATTATCAAAATCATACAACACATTGAAAAACTTACTTAGTGACACATTAAGAACTGTGTGCAAGGCCAAAGTTAATAAAAGTAGAGATAAAAAGTACTTTTTCTCCATTATCAGATAAAACAGGGTAAAATACCAATTTCTATCAAAATGTTGCTTAAACATTTATTTTTAATTGTTATGTATTACTGTTATTTTATTTCTATTCAAAACCAGTTTTTAAACTGTACTTTGTCAAGTTTAGTTAAACCAATGTAATTCTTTTCCTTTTATTTACTTGATTATTATATTATTGTCTATTAGAAATCTTCATTGGTTCACTTAGTAATAAATACCAAGGTACCTACATACTATGTTGTATGTCATTAGTTAGGCCAGTTGAATGTTCTATTGGCTTGTGTTAAGCAGATAGGTTATTTAATACTTACTTTCACACATAAAATTGTAGTTCTAGGCAGACTTAATGCTAATAGCATTCTCTATCAATCATCCAGGAAATACAAGAATATAGTGAGGTATGACTGTCTCTACCTAAGTATAAAGGCATCAGTACAATAATTTTACTTTTCACGTTCAAACATGGTGTATGGATGTTCAACATAGGCACAAGTCTCTTTTGCTGCTGTAGCTACAGAATGCATACTCCTACTAACACAATTTCTGCTTTTGTTTCCATCATTCCGGTAAATGTTTTTTTTTTAGAAAATAAATAACCTTTATTTTATTTTCGTAAATGCTGTTGAAGTTTCTTTAAATAGATTAACCACTTTTTAAACAGTTTGATTTACGTATGGCTGTTTTGAATTTATATAGTGTTCTACAATGTAGGTAGGTAGGTAGCTCAAAAAATCTCTGAACAAAATATGCAGTTATGATTACCATTCTATTGATAGTATAAGTATGTAGTATTTATAATAGCTACCAAGCAGGTCGGTCGATTTTTGGAGTGTTCGTACCCGAGTGGGTTTGACCGCCTTGTTTGCTGTAAATGATGATGGTCTATCTTACATATAGTATATTAGCAGAGTTATAATAACATACTTAATTAGAATAAATTGTCAAGGCATTTAATTATATTATGTATTCGTGCATATTTATGCATATTCGTGGCGTTATCAACCGCTAACAGTTGCATTGCCGTGTTTGTGTAGGTTAAGTTTCTTCTTAATTTTTCGTTACATAATACCTACTCACATTTTAATAATGGGAGGTAGTTTGATATCTATATTATTACGGAACAAATATTTTTATTTCTTTCTAAAGATGCGGTAATATAAATTGTGAAATTCACAACACACAAACTTTTGACAGTAAAGCAACCACTACGAATAATCAACTAGGTAGATTATACCCACCCAGTAGACTAATTATAATGATAATGGTAAGTATATAGTAAGTTACAAATGAAACGGAAATCGAGATAATACCCAATAATCTTCCTGTGATTTGCCTGCCACACCTGGCATTGGTATACTATAACACAGGGTTATTCTAGTTTGGGTACAAATGTTGTTCGAACAGGAAATATCGAAAAGGTTTAACATAAACCCAATTTAATAAAATACTGTACTTAATGTTTGTTAACGATTTTAAATAAATAAATTTCATTTTATCTAAAACACTCAAAAGCTAAGTGCTATTAAGTATGTTTGAGATCCAGTTTCCGATGCATACTTAACAAATATGAATTATTCATGGCCTTTAATTTTTATTATATTGTCACATGTGATCACACACAGTGCATTTGATGATTTTTCATATCTTTTGCCTTTTTGTCATTTCCGATGACCATTTATTAAATGCATGGCTTTGTTTTCCATCTCTGATGAAATATTTATTGCATGGCTTTTTGGATGAAGCTGAAACTGGCAGCCAAAAAGTAGCAGCCAAACGTCCAGGGCCGGACTAAGTGTGAAATACCATTTCAAAATGAAATTTCTATAACTATATGTCAGCTATAGTATCATAATGATGTATGGTATATAGTGTATGTGGTGTATAGTGTGGCAAGAGTCCAGGAAATAGAAAAAACGTGTATTTTTTTAAAGTTTTTTTTATAAGTTTTGTAATTGATTCCGCTCCCTTAAAATTCATGCATACATCCATAACAGACCTCCACTGGAAGGTCTCCAGCAATTTTCATAAAATTCTATCGTTGCAAGAATCCAAGAAATCGTAAAAACTTTTTTTTTTCAATATTCGATAACTTTTGTTTTTGATTCCGCTCCCTCAAAATTCATGCTCAGATCCATAATAGACCTCCATGGGAAGGTCTATAGCAATTTTCAGAAAATTCTACCGTTGCAGGAGTCCAGGAGATAGTAACAGCCAAATCGAAAAATGACTTATTTTTAAATATTTTATAACTTTTGTTTTTGATTCCGCTCCCTCAAAATTCATGCTAACATCCATTAAAGGCCTTCATTGGAAGGTCTCCAGTGATTTTCAGAAAATTCTGTCGTTGCAAGAGTCTAGGAAATAGAAAAAACGTGTATTTTTTAAAAGTTTTTTTTTATAACTTTTGTAATTGATTCCGCTCCCTTAAAATTCATGCAGACATCCATAACAGACCTCCACTGGAAGGTCTCCAGCAATTTTCATAAAATTCTATCGTTGCAAGAATCCAAGAAATCGTAACTTTTTTTTTTCAATATTTTATAACTTTTGTTTTTGATTCCGCTCCCTCAAAATTCATGCTCAGATCCATAATAGACCTCCATGGGAAGGTCTATAGCAATTTTCAGAAAATTCTACCGTTGCAGGAGTCCAGGAGATAGTAACAGCCAAATCGAAAAATGACTTATTTTTAAATATTTTATAACTTTTATTTTTGATTCCGCTCCCTCAAAATTCATGCTAACATCCATTAAAGGCCTTCATTGGAAGGTCTCCAGTGATTTTCAGAAAATTCTGTCGTTGCAAGAGTCTAGAAAATAGAAAAAACGTAAAGTTTCTTTTATAACTTTTGTAATTGGTTCCGCTCCCTTAAAATTCATGCATACATCCATTACAGACCTCCACTGGAAGGTCTCCAGCAATTTTCAGAAAATTCTATCATTGCAAGAGTCCAGGAAAACGAAAAAACTTTTTTTTTAAATATTTTATAACTTTTGTTTTTGATTCCGCTCCCTCAAAATTCATGCTAACATCCATTAAAGGCCTTCATTGGAAGGTCTCCAGTGATTTTCAGAAAATTCTGTCGTTGCAAGAGTCTAGGAAATAGAAAAAACGTGTATTTTTTACAAGTGTTTTTTATAACTTTTGTAATTGATTCCGCTCCCTTAAAATTCATGCATACATCCATAACAGACCTTCATTGGAAGGTCTCCAGTGATTTTCAGAAAATTCTGTCGTTGCAAGAGCCCAGGAAATCGAAAAAACTTTTTTTTTAAATATTTTATAACTTTTGTTTTTGATTCCGCTCCCTCAAAATTCATGCTCAGATCCATAATAGACCTCCATGGGAAGGTCTATAGCAATTTTCAGAAAATTCTACCGTTGCAGGAGTCCAGGAGATAGTAACAGCCAAATCGAAAAATGACATATTTTCAAATATTTTATAACTTTTGTTTTTGATTCCGCTCTCTCAAAATTCATGCTAACATCTATTAAATACCTTCATTGGAAGGTCTCCAGTGATTTTCAGAAAATTCTGTCGTTGCAATAGTCTAGAAAATAGAAAAAACGTGTATTTTTTTAAGTTTTTTTTTTATAAATTTTGTAATTGATTCCGCTCCCTTAAAATTCATGCATACATCCATAACAGACCTCCACTGGAAGGTCTCCAGAAATTTTCATAAAATTCTATCGTTGCAAGAATCCAAGAAATCGTAATAACTTTTTTTTTTTCAATATTTTATAACTTTTGTTTTTGATTCCGCTCCCTCAAAATTCATGCTCAGATCCATAATAGACCTCCATGGGAAGGTCTCTAGCAATTTTCAGAAAATTCTACCGTTGCAGGAGTCCAGGAGATAGTACCAGCCAAATCGAAAAATGACTTATTTTTAAATATTTTATAACTTTTGTTTTTGATTCCGCTCCCTCAAAATTCATGCTAACATCCATTTAAGGCCTTCATTGGAAGGTGTCCAGTGATTTTCAGAAAATTCTGTCGTTGCATGAGTCTAGGAAATAGAAAAAACGTGTATTTTTTAAAAGTTTTTTTTATAACTTTTGTAATTGATTCCGCTCCCTCAAAATTCATGCTCAGATCCATAACAGACCTCCATGGGACGGTCTATAGCAATTTTCAGAAAATTCTACCGTTGCTGGAGTCCAGGAGATAGTAGCAGCCAAATCGAGAAATAACTTTTTTTTAAATATTGTATAACTATTGATTTTATTCCGCTCCCTCAAAATTCAAGCTTACATCCTTAATAAACCTCCACTGGAAGGTCTCCAGCAAATTTCAGAAAATTCTATTGTTAGAGTCCAGAAAATCGAAAAAACTTTTTTTAAATATTTTATAACTATTGTTTTTTGATTCCGCTCCCTCAAAATGCATGCTTACATTCATAACGGACCTCCATAGGGAGGTCTCTAGCAATTTTCAGAAATTTATATCGTTGCAGGAGTCCAAAACTTAAAAAAGTCATTTTTCGATTTAAAAAAATACACGTTTTTTCTATTTTCTAGACTATTGCAACGACAGAATTTTCTGAAAATCACTGGAGACCTTCCAATGAAGGTCTTTAATAGATTTTAGCATGAATTTTGAGGGAGCGGAATCAAAAACAAAAGTTATATAAAATATAAAAATAAGTCATATTAGATTTGGCTGCTACTATCTCCTGGACTCCTGCAACGATAGAATTTTCTGAAAATTGCTAGAGACCTTCCCATGGAGGTTTGTTATGGATCTGAGCATGAATTTTGAGGGAGCGGAATCAAAAACAAAAGTTATAAAATATTGAAAAAAAAAAAGTTTTTTCCATTTCTTGGATTCTTGCAACGATAGAATTTTATGAAAATTGCTGGAGACCTTCCAGTGGAGGTCTGTTATGGATGTCTGCATGAATTTTAAGGGAGCGGAATCAATTACAAAAGTTATAAAAAAAAACTTTTAAAAAATACGTTTTTTCTATTTCCTAGACTCTTGCAACGACAGAATTTTCTGAAAATCACTGGAGACCTTCCAATGAAGGCCTTTAATGGATGTTAGCATGAATTTTGAGGGAGCGGAATCAAAAACAAAAGTTATAAAATATTTAAAAATAAGTCATTTTTCGATTTGGCTGTTACTATCTCCTGGACTACTGCAACGGTAGAATTTTCTGAAAATTGCTATAGACCTTCCCATGGAGGTCTATTATGGATCTGAGCATGAATTTTGTGGGAGCGGAATCAAAAACAAAAGTTATAAAATATTGAAAAAAAAAAGTTTTTACGATTTCTTGGATTCTTGCAACGATAGAATTTTATGAAAATTGCTGGAGACCTTCCAATGGAGGTCTGTTATGGATGTCTGCATGAATTTTAAGGGAGCGGAATCAATTACAAAAGTTATAAAAAAAAACTTTTAAAAAATACACGTTTTTTCTATTTCCTAGACTCTTGCAACGACAGAATTTTCTGAAAATCACTGGAGACCTTCCAATGAAGGCCTTTAATGGATGTTAGCATTAATTTTGAGGGAGCGGAATCAAAAACAAAAGTTATAAAATATTTAAAAATAAGTCATTTTTCGATTTGGCTGTTACTATCTCCTGGACTCCTGCAACGGTAGAATTTTCTGAAAATTGCTATAGACCTTCCTATGTAGGTCTATTATGGATCTGAGCATGAATTTTGAGGGAGCGGAATCAAAAACAAAAGTTATAAAATATTGAAAAAAAAAAGTTTTTACGATTTCTTGGATTCTTGCAACGATAGAATTTTATGAAAATTGCTGGAGACCTTCCAGTGTAGGTCTGTTATGGATGTCTGCATGAATTTTAAGGGAGCGGAATCAATTACAAAAGTTATTAAAAAAAACTTTTAAAATACACGTTTTTTCTATATCCTAGACTCTTGCAACGACAGAATTTTCTGAAAATCACTGGAGACCTTCCAATGAAGGTCTTTAATAGATGTTAGCATGAATTTTGAGGGAGCGGAATCAAAAACAAAAGTTATATAAAATATAAAAATAAGTCATTTTAGATTTGGCTGCTACTATCTCCTGGACTCCTGCAACGATAGAATTTTCTGAAAATTGCTAGAGACCTTCCCATGGAGGTTTGTTATGGATCTGAGCATGAATTTTGAGGGAGCGGAATCAAAAACAAAAGTTATAAAATATTGAAAAAAAAAGAAGTTTTTTCGATATCTTGGATTCTTGCAACGATAGAATTTTATGAAAATTGCTGGAGACCTTCCAGTGGAGGTCTGTTATGGATGTATGCATGAATTTTAAGGGAGCGGAATCAATTACAAAAGTTATAAAAAAAACTTTTAAAAAATACACGTTTTTTCTATTTCCTAGACTCTTGCAACGACAGAATTTTCTGAAAATCACTTTAGACCTTCCAATGAAGGCCTTAAATGGATATTAGCATGAATTTTGAGGGAGCGGAATCAAAAACAAAAGTTATAAAATAAGTCATTTTTCGATTTGGCTGGTACTATCTCCTGGACTCCTGCAACGGTAGAATTTTCTGAAAATTGCTATAGACCTTCCCATGGAGGTCTATTATGGATCTGAGCATGAGTTTTGAGGGAGCGGAATCAAAAACAAAAGTTATAAAATATTTTAAAAAAAAGTTTTTTCGATTTCCTGGGCTCTTGCAACGATAGAATTTTCTGAAAATTGCTGGAGACCTTCCAGTGGAGGTTTGTTATGGATGTATGTATGCATGAATTTTAAGGGAGCGGAATCAATTACAAAAGTTATAAAAAACACTTTTAAAAAATACACGTTTTTTCTATTTCCTAGACTCTTGCAACGACAGAATTTTCTGAAAATCACTGGAGACCTTCCAATGAAGGTCTGTTATGGATGTATGCATGAATTTTAAGGGAGCGGAATCAATTACAAAAGTTATAAAAAACACTTTTAAAAAATACACGTTTTTTCTATTTCCTAGACTCTTGCAACGACAGAATTTTCTGAAAATCACTGGAGACCTTCCAATGAAGGCCTTTAATGGATGTTAGCATGAATTTTGAGGGAGCGGAATCAAAAACAAAAGTTATAAAATATTTAAAAAAAAAGTTTTTTCGTTTTCCTGGACTCTTGCAACGACAGAATTTTCTGAAAATCACTGGAGACCTTCCAATGAAGGCCTTTAATGGATGTTAGCATTAATTTTGAGGGAGCGGAATCAAAAACAAAAGTTATAAAATATTTAAAAATAAGTCATTTTTCGATTTGGCTGTTACTATCTCCTGGACTCCTGCAACGGTAGAATTTTCTGAAAATTGCTATAGACCTTCCTATGTAGGTCTATTATGGATCTGAGCATGAATTTTGAGGGAGCGGAATCAAAAACAAAAGTTATAAAATATTGAAAAAAAAAAGTTTTTACGATTTCTTGGATTCTTGCAACGATAGAATTTTATGAAAATTGCTGGAGACCTTCCAGTGTAGGTCTGTTATGGATGTCTGCATGAATTTTAAGGGAGCGGAATCAATTACAAAAGTTATAAAAAAAAACTTTTAAAATACACGTTTTTTCTATATCCTAGACTCTTGCAACGACAGAATTTTCTGAAAATCACTGGAGACCTTCCAATGAAGGTCTTTAATAGATGTTAGCATGAATTTTGAGGGAGCGGAATCAAAAACAAAAGTTATATAAAATATAAAAATAAGTCATTTTAGATTTGGCTGCTACTATCTCCTGGACTCCTGCAACGATAGAATTTTCTGAAAATTGCTAGAGACCTTCCCATGGAGGTTTGTTATGGATCTGAGCATGAATTTTGAGGGAGCGGAATCAAAAACAAAAGTTATAAAATATTGAAAAAAAAAAAAAGTTTTTTCGATATCTTGGATTCTTGCAACGATAGAATTTTATGAAAATTGCTGGAGACCTTCCAGTGGAGGTCTGTTATGGATGTATGCATGAATTTTAAGGGAGCGGAATCAATTACAAAAGTTATAAAAAAAACTTTTAAAAAATACACGTTTTTTCTATTTCCTAGACTCTTGCAACGACAGAATTTTCTGAAAATCACTTTAGACCTTCCAATGAAGGCCTTAAATGGATGTTAGCATGAATTTTGAGGGAGCGGAATCAAAAACAAAAGTTATAAAATATTTAAAAATAAGTCATTTTTCGATTTGGCTGGTACTATCTCCTGGACTCCTGCAACGGTAGAATTTTCTGAAAATTGCTATAGACCTTCCCATGGAGGTCTATTATGGATCTGAGCATGAGTTTTGAGGGAGCGGAATCAAAAACAAAAGTTATAAAATATTTAAAAAAAAAGTTTTGTCGATTTCCTGGGCTCTTGCAACGATAGAATTTTCTGAAAATTGCTGGAGACCTTCCAGTGGAGGTTTGTTATGGATGTATGTATGCATGAATTTTAAGGGAGCGGAATCAATTACAAAAGTTATAAAAAACACTTTTAAAAAATACACGTTTTTTCTATTTCCTAGACTCTTGCAACGACAGAATTTTCTGAAAATCACTGGAGACCTTCCAATGAAGGTCTGTTATGGATGTATGCATGAATTTTAAGGGAGCGGAATCAATTACAAAAGTTATAAAAAACACTTTTAAAAAATACACGTTTTTTCTATTTCCTAGACTCTTGCAACGACAGAATTTTCTGAAAATCACTGGAGACCTTCCAATGAAGGCCTTTAATGGATGTTAGCATGAATTTTGAGGGAGCGGAATCAAAAACAAAAGTTATAAAATATTTAAAAAAAAAGTTTTTTCGTTTTCCTGGACTCTTGCAATGATAGAATTTTCTGAAAATTGCTGGAGACCTTCCAGTGGAGGTCTGTAATGGATGTATGCATGAATTTTAAGGGAGCGGAACCAATTACAAAAGTTATAAAAGAAACTTTACGTTTTTTCTATTTTCTAGACTCTTGCAACGACAGAATTTTCTGAAAATCACTGGAGACCTTCCAATGAAGGTCTTTAATAGATGTTAGCATGAATTTTGAGGGAGCGGAATAAAAAACAAAAGTTATACAAAATATAAAAATAAGTCATTTTTAGATTTGGCTGCTACTATCTCCTGGACTCCTGCAACGATAGAACTTTCTGAAAATTGCTAGAGACCTTCCCATGGAGGTCTGTTATGGATCTATGCATGAATTTTGAGGGAGCGGAATCAAAAACAATAGTTATAAAATATTTAAAAAAAAAGATTTTTTGATTTCCTGGACTCCTGCAACGATAGAATTTCCTGAAAATTACTGGAGACCCTATAATTGATGTCTTGTATAGACCTAAGCTTGAATTTCGACAGAGCGCAATCCAAAACTAATGAATTCCTAAAAGAAGACAACTGTTGTCGGAGTATTTTGTATTATTAAAAGTTTTTTTGATCCTGTTGGGGCATAAATGGTATCACAATTGTTGCTAGAACTGACACCTAGCGTTAAATAGATAAGTTTAGAAATTTTAATTATAATATTCGTAAATCTTAATTCGGCCCTGGATTTTTATGTTTGGCTGCTACTATTTGGCTGCCAGTTTCAGCTTCATGCTTTTTGGTTATCTTTAATAACATTATACATAGCCTTTATATCATCTCTGATGACATTAATTACATGGCCTTAACATCATTTCTGATGAGATTAATTACATAGCCTTTCCGTCGTCTCTGATGTGATGACACTTATTGCATGGCCTTTATTTACATGACCGGTATTTGGAGCCTGTAACATAACACTTTTCATATTAGATATTGTTTATTCATTTTAGGTCGTGGCTCATGTTCAGCGCAACAATAGTATAGCTACTTTGTTGCATTGCCCTTAAAACTGGTGCTAGTTTTTCCAGTCTAGATTTCAGTTGCAATAGGTAGGTATAAAAGATATAAAAACCATTCACCCAATTGCTAATAAAACATAATAGTAAAATAGCAACAGCCTCAAGACTTTGATTCCCAGGCACGGTAAATATCCTCACACATCTCTTAGTACCAAGTATCAACTTAAAGATTTTTAAGGAGGTCTAAGGTGGTCAGATACGTCCAAATACTTTTAACATTTGGCACAAACCTGTGGTGTCTAGCCTAGTCGCGCTGGCAACACTAGCGACATGCTGGCCACACTGGCTTGGACGGCGTGGCCGGGCGGAGGGCATAACCTCGTATAATAATATATTTGTGTTTTAATGGATCTAAAGAATCCCACAAAGTGGCGACTGAGGAGAACGTGAGTAATTTAACTCATTTTACTGAAAAGGAAGGGATAGATGGCATTCCAAAGTAATTATTTTGCAGTTGAAGTTCAAGTTCCAATTCAATAAACAAGGTACGAAACCTACGTTGAACTAACATGTACAGTACGAGGGTACCGTATATTAGATCAAAGTATTACTTACGTAATTGAGATACCTGTTAGAAAAAGATCTAGAAAATTTATCAACTTAAAGATTTTTGAGGATGTCTAAAGTGGTCAGATACGTCCAAATACTTTTAACATTTGGCACAAACCCAGTACAGGTACAGTAGTTGGTATTCCATATACTGTAGTACCTGGTGACGTGGGTCAAGACGTACAGATATGGTTGATGATGATGTGATGTGTCGTCCAGGCCGATTTTGGCTACGGCAGCATTGTTAATGCTAATAATTTTCAAAACATTTCTACCTTCAGTGATCAAAGTAAAAATCTTTTCTTTCACAGAAGGTTTTCGTAGGTTAGGGTAGGCAGGTAAAATTATTATGCAGCGATAAATTTTTCTAGATCTTTTTCTAACAGGTATCTCAATTACGTAAGTAATACTTTGATCTAATATACAGTACCCTCGTACTGTACATGTTAGTTCAACGTAGGTCTCGTACCCTGTTTATTGAATTGGAACTTGAACTTCAACTGCAAAATAATTACTTTGGAATGCCATCTATCCCTTCCTTTTCAGTAAAAATGAGTTAAATTACTCACGTTCTCCTCAGTCGCCACTTTGTGGGATTCTTTAGATCCAATGAAACACAAATATATTATTATACGAGGTTATGCCGTCCGCCCAGCACGCCCGCTCCAAGCAAGTGTCGCCAGCATGTCGCTAGTGTTGCCAGCGCGACTCGGCTAGACACCACAGTATGTATGAGAATAATCGATAGGATTCCAATTATCAAGCTGAGTTGCGATCTGAGTTAAAAAAATATTTAGTGATTCGTAAAGTCAAAAGGTATTTATTCAATAAAATCACAAGGATCACTCTGAAACGTCTTGAAACGTAGAGATGTTAGAATGATAGCTTCGCCTCTATGGATTAGTTAGTACTGCCGTACATACCTCACCCACCAAAATTATATCTCGTTTCTTTTTAAATATTACAGTAATTATAAACAAATACAAATCGTGAAACAAAAATCGGTACCTACTAAGTTTCATTTCGTAAATTTTTCAAATCGTAGACATGGTAAAGTAAAAAAGAAATGAATATTGGTGGACATTCCACACAGCACTATCTCACCCCAAACTCAGCCAAAGTTCCCATATCACAAGATATGGGAACCAGATAGCTAATATAATACTTATATACTTTTTTTTGTAAATACGTACTGATAATATTATTTAACACCCAGACAGAGAACAAAAATCTATGTTCATCACACAAATGTTTGTTCTGTGTGGGGATCGAATCCACGGCCTACGGCGCAGAAGGCAGAGCTTCTACCAACTGAGCTGTGAAGGCTGTGTGTGTGGTTTATTATAAATTAAGATTCGTTCATTCTATAATTGTGTAATTTCTTTTATTTAAGTATATTTTCCGCATGTTGTTTAATATCTGCTTACATTGTTTGTGTGTCCCGTGTTTCATCCTTCGTTCCAAGTACATACATGTTTCTTTATTTCTTTCAAAGATCGTATTTGTATAACTTCTTATTATTAAATTCTTTATTGAATAAATAATTTTACTATGATAGATAGGTAAGTAGCAAGTTTATAACGACGTAGCAAACATAGCTACAAACTAAAATAATGAAAGTTTAAAGTTTCAAATTATTACACAAATAAATTATATTCTGAAGTGCATGAACGTTGCACAACTAAATTATATTGGAATAGTTACGAGTTGCGCCGCTCTTAATTACGTAGAGGGCGCCACTTGTGCTTTAGTTTACACTTCGTACGTGCAGGTAGTGCACCTTTAGTTTGGCAAAATACTGTCGTGCCCTATGTACCAGGCTCATTTTTAACGTTCTTAAATATACAAAATACTGTCGTGCCCTATGTACCAGGCTCATTTTTAACGTTCTTAAATATACAAAATACTGTCGTGCCCTATGTACCAGGCTCATTTTTAACGTTCTTAAATATACAAAATACTGTCGTGCCCTATGTACCAGGCTCATTTTTAACGTTCTTAAATATACAAAATACTGTCGTGCCCTATGTACCAGGCTCATTTTTAACGTTCTTAAATATAAATATATTTAGTGTACATACATGAACGCAACAAAATTAAATATAAGTAGGGAGGTTATATTTGATGTTAAAGTTTTAGGGTTAACGTAAGCTGAAATTTAGTTCAGTTTAAAAAGTACTCACTGAGCGATTCCAGTAAGTATTTAAACTTATATGGCATTTTAAAAGTGGTACGTCACACAGAAACTCTCCAATTAGCACTAACCTTAAAAACAACTGCCTACCTCCAAATTGGATTCTTAATTTGGCGCGAAAATTAACTGTCCCAGCCACAGTCAAGACAAGGCAGCTGTGTTACTTAACATACAAAAATTCATGAAATCACACACAACACACACTAACGTAACGTTTTAGTTTATTTCCTTTTTTTTATTTAGTTGTCATTTATTAAGTCATTATTGTGTGGTACTTAACTTGTGTTTGTGTGAAAGGAGTGCTTGAAAGGAGCATTTTGAGGCGCACTTAAAATCCTTTCACCACACTGTTTCGAAAGAAACTAGTGACACGACAAGAGAGGTACTTAACTGTCGTCGATTTTTGATACCTACATTTCTTGTTCAAAAAATGTAAATCCGTTATTGGTTGTATGTTAGAAACATAAGTATTTACATTGTATCTTAATAGCTGTGGATTTTGTTCAAAAATAAATAAAAAAAATAAATCCCGCCTATTTCCTATAGAGGTAGGCAGAGACATACAATAATTTTATAACACCCAAACAAACAAAACAAACATATTTGATCGAGAATTGCCATTCAGCGCGACATACAGCCAATGTCTTAGGGACATTTCCGATTGGCACTGATTTGGATCAGTTGAGCTATCTGTAGATCGTTCGCAACGGTCTATAGTGCCTGTAATTACACCGGCAACCACACTCTTCAAACCTAAACACAGCGTTGCTGCTTGGCGGCAGAAATAGGCGTGGTTTTAGTAATCCCCCGGACGAGCCCTTCACAAAGAGCTCTACTACTCTTAAAACTATTAGATACTAACTAACTATTAGAAGTACCTATTGCCGGTTTTTTTATCACCTAAAACAAAGCATTGCCTCGTAGCGTTGTGTCAAATAAATATGTTTTTATTCTTTATTCTTCTCTTCTCTTGTCGTGTCACTAGTTTCTCTCGAAACAGTGTGGTGAAAGGATTTTAAGTGCGCCTCAAGAGGCTTCTTTCGAGCACTTGACACATGTTACAGAACTTTTTAGGTTCTACGACATGCCGGTTTCCTCACGATGTTTTCCTTCACCGTTTGAGAGTACTGGTATTGTGCACATACATTTTTGAACAGAAAAACTCATTGGTTCACGACCTGTTTCGAACCCACGACCTTAGGATCGGAAGGCGGGGCCGCTACCACTATGTCTATACCACCAGTGCTCTCAGAGATGTCTCAGTCTCAGTTCTTCTAGAATGTTCATTGTACTTACCCAGTGCTTGTGCAAAGCCTATGTCGCGACAGCAGCGCCCCTGGCGGCGTGCCAGCCTCGAGTTTAGTAGTAAATAACTCCTTACGACCTCGCCGCGGCACTAACTTACACACACCCGTATTCTAGAAGCTCGCTCAACTTACCTACTATGCATTTAGAGCTTGTGGATGAGACTTGAGTCATTGATAGCAATACTTGTACATTGTAGTCATGTAGGAATAGTTTTTGTATGGAAATGGTATTGCTTGTATGATGGACGCAGGGCAGTGCATCATAGTGCTTGGAAAGAACCTTCGAGTCGCACTTAATATCCTTTCACCACAATGTTTCGAAATAAACTAGTGACACGATAATAAGAAGTGCATTGTAGGGCACGTTCCTATCTTCGTTCCTTTGTTATAGGTGGCGGTTACCACTTAACATCAAATGGGCCATCTGCTTGTTCCATCAACTAGTTGTATTAAAAAAAAGTTATACTCCTCGTGATAATATTGTTTGCTGAATAACACTACAGGTTAACGACGGCACTGGATGTCTACCGTGTTTTTCAAGGAACTCTCGCTTGAGAAGTTTTCCCGGTTTAGAATACAGGGGTTAATATCATAATAACTGCCCTTAAACTTGTCAATGATTAATGATAACGGTATTAAGTTGGCGCTGGAACGTGATGGAGAAGCCCTGGAGAAGCCAGCTTTGTTGGCGAAGAAAGTAGATTCCAAGAGAAATCATAAAAGCTAAGTGCAAATTAGTTGTGTAACAATAGAGTCGTTAACATCATACAACAAAAACCACAAACTCTCAAGAGACTGACAACTGTCAAATAGAGGTATTCTTTGTAGAGCACCGATTTTAGAGCACTGATCTTATTCCTTGTAGAGCACCTATCTGTATTATGAAGGGTGTTCTACGAGGAATATCAAAAATGCTAGTGTTAAAGTATTCTTTAAATTCTAATCAATACAGATTTCCTACATAATTATTCTCGAGTCTCAAACGTCAAATATGACAGAAAATGACAAATATGGCAGAAAACGTCACATTTACCGAAAAAGTCAAAATCTGTAGGTAACAATCTTTTCAACATTCTGAAAGACATAAAATCACTGTAGGTACCTACTTATTTACGAAAAAATATCATTTTGACTCAAATCAGTTTTCTCCTTATAAAGTGGCGTTAATATTCGTACTAATGCAAACTATTTAGTAATTTTCTGTACAGAATCCCACAGACTATATAGATAAACGTTAAAATAAACGACAAGAGAGCCATAACGCGGGCATGGAGGACCACATCGTTAGGCAGACGGTCATTTGTCAAACTCAGCCGCAGATGGGCCCAACACGTACCTACCTACCTATATACCTATACATACATAGGCATGTACATACGAACGTAGGTACATGGAACGGAGTCCAGAATCTTAGGTGCTATCAACTGAATTTGTGACGTATAATTGTAAAATGTTTATATTTATTTCATCCAACGGTTAATTCTTCAGTACCCAAAGTCTGAGTTTTGTTTTTCGTTTTTAGGGTTCCGTACTCAAAGGGTAAAACGGGATTACTAAGACTCCGTTGTCC
Source organism: Chloroclysta siterata (assembly GCA_932294275.1). Taxonomy (NCBI): domain Eukaryota; kingdom Metazoa; phylum Arthropoda; class Insecta; order Lepidoptera; family Geometridae; genus Chloroclysta; species Chloroclysta siterata. The sequence goes on along the minus strand of OW028595.1, from coordinate 202,459 downwards.
GTCTGTCAGCAGGCTGTATCTCATGAACCGTGATAGTTAGACAATTGAAATTGTCGCAAATGATGTATTTCTGTTGCCGCTATAACAACAAATAATAAAAAACAGAATAAAATAAATATTTAAGGGGGCTCCCATACAACAAACGTGATTTTTTTGCTCGATATTGATAACGGCAACAGGTAGACGCTTGAAATATTCACAGAATATTTAGTTACATATTCGCTTTAAAAATAAATAATTAAATTAAAATTAAAATTAAAATTAAGGGGGGCTCCCATACAACAGACATGTTTTTTTGCCGTTTTCATAGATAATGGTACGGAACACCTCGTGCTCGAGTCCGACTCGCACTTGGCCGGTTTTTGTCTTTTTTCGTATCGTCAGGTCTATTTTGTATGGAGACTCGTGAGTTCTCGGCACGATGAGGCGCCTATCGAATCCATACAAAAAAGGCCTGAAGTTACCGAAAATAGAAAAACAATTCTCTAACTTGGGGTACTGAAGAATTGTTAGTTCTGTATGGGGATCGAACCCACGGCCTACAGCGCAGAAGGCAGAGCTACTACCAACTGAGCTGTGAAGGCTGTCATAAATATTAACATTTTATAAAAAAATATACAATTATACGTCACAAATTTAGTTGACAATGGGTACAGACGTCAAAGGGATCGTCAGAGGAACGTCCACTTGGCACGATTTTGCAAAGTAATAGAAATGATCTCGTGGTGCTTTGCATGATTAGTTATCACTACATAGTTGATCGAGTGAGCGAAGCGAACGAAGATCTTATTGATCGAGTGAGCGAAGCGAACGAAGATCTTAGTTTCAACTTGGGCGATTTGGCATTTTATGTATGTATGTATGTATGTATGTATGTATGTTTGTCTGGCCATAACTTTCGAACCGTTGATCCGATCTGCATGAAATTTGATATGTCGATAGCTTGTACTTGAGAAATTTACTGGTAAGTATATGAGTAAAATCGGATGAAGGGTTTTTGAGATATGGGGTTTTTTAAGAGGGCAAAAATAAAAAAAGTTACATAAAAAAATCAAGTTACATGTCATATGAAAGGGCTTTGTTTGGACATTCCAAAACAATTTTTACTTTTTTTTTGGGACGCTCGGTTTTCGAGATAAAATTTAAAAAGTTAAATTAAGATAACCAGCAATCCAAGAGCTCCCATCTCTAAGAGTTTCGTTGACATCAAGGTTTTTCTACTGGTCGGCCAGTTCTTTTGATTTTTCTTATTTTTTTTTCTTGATATAAATTAAGGAGGTACTCAGTTCTCATAAAATGGTGACGACGACCAGGTCTGATGATGAAGCCAAGGTCTGTTCAACGGAACTCTTCAATAAATAGGTCAATAGAGTTGAAACTTGGTAACCATACCAAGTTAGTAGGCGGTAGTCAGAAAAAAGTCCAAAGATAATGTTTGGACTTGCCTCTGACTACTACCGACTAAAGTTTTGATGCGTTCGTCGGGTCGCATCACGAGATCTCAGTTCGGGGCGAACTACTAGTATAAAACAAAGTCGCTTCCCCCTGTCTGTCTGTCTCTATGTATGCTTAGATCTTTAAAACTATGCAACGGATTTTGATGCGGTTTTTTTTAATAGATAGAGTGCTTCAAGAGAAAGGTTATAATGTATAATACATGCATAGTATAGTAGAGGAACACTGATAATTTAAGAGGTTTCTAATGTGATGCCGTATATAACATATTTTTTTGCGCTTACATTGCAAACGCTGGCTGAACCCTAAGAGATAGATAAAAATAATGTACTACAGTATTGTACACCTTAAAAAGGTCTACAAAAAAGTCCGCGATGTTATATGTCTATCTCTTAGGGATAACCCAAAATAACCGTGCGAAGCCGGGGCGGGTCGCTAGTCTACACTTCTACACTAATATTATAAAGAGGAAACATTTGTACTTTTGTATTTTTGTATGTAACGAATAGGCTCAAAAACTACTGGTCCGATTTCAAAGATTCTTTCACCATTAGAATGCTACATTATCTCTGAGTAACATAGGCTATATTACTCCAATAATGTAACCCAAGGTGGAAAACAAAAACCTTACATCGCGTGCGCTGCGAAAACTATTGATGATAGAACAAAATAATGTACTACGACTTTGTAGAACACGTCATCATCTACAAAAAATGTCGCGACAGCATATGTCTATCTATTATAGTTATGTCACAATAAGTGTTCTTTTATTATAAAAATTTAATTGAAATGCCGCCGCTAGAAAGGGGTCTTTATTTGTACCTTGGTATTAATCCTTATCCAAATAAATCATTTCGTATTCAAGACTGTTTCAATACGTATAGATTACTTTTTGAATTTTACAAATCGAACATTCCATTCAAAAGATATTACGAAATTAAAAATTTTAGCTCGCTTTAAAATATTATTAGTGAACGCGCGGTTCCAAGGGGCGCGTTTTTACTCACTCAGGGAGAAGGGCGTGCGAAATAAGTACACGCGAGACTCTAACCTACGTTCTAAGTTTATCCTAAAATGTTCAAAAAATGTATATCCACCCATGCGAAGCTGGGACAGGCCGCTAGTAATACATATTATGATTAGCATTAATAATTCTCTTTCTGACGTCAATGTTTGACATAACTTCTGTGAGTTACTAGAAGTTTCATCGTTATAGTTACGGAATTATTGTAGCTATAAAATAAATAGATGCTTTTAATATTAATTTTAAGCTACGAAGTAAATTATAATAATTTATTATGAAGCTAGATAGCTCTTACTGGATTCAACTAGCTTTAAGACGTTTCAAAGTGATCCGTGTGATTTAACTAATTTGTGAAAGGCTAAAGAAATATCATCATGCCTTTTTCTGTCGCCAAGCTGCGTTGCAATTATAGGCACATGAGGCTTAACATCTGCCTCAAGTTGATGGACGCAGGGCATCTTGAAGCACGTTCATATTGTTCGGGACTTACGAGGCAAAGCTTTCATGGCCATAGTAACCACGTAATATCAGGTGGGCCATCTGCTTGTTGGACAGTAAGTGGTGTAAAAAAGCTAAAAGTTAGGTAGATAGCTCTCTCTCTTGTCGTGTCACTAGTTTCTTTCGAAACAGTGTGGTGAAAGGATTTTAAGTGCGCCTCAAGAGGCACCTTTCGAGCACTTGACACATGTTATAGAACTTAGATAGCTAGTAAGTATAATTATATACATAATCTGCGAATAGTTTGTACGTCAGTATATCTTGCAATTAATGTATGTGGACTAATGTGGAGTAAATCAAATTTTATCTACGAAATATGTAGCTGTCAGGGCTGCCACAAACTAGTGCCAAGAAACTTTTTAGCTAGCAATTTTAGTAAGTTTATTGAACTTTATTGGCTAAGCTGAGACACGAGTGTCGCGGTTCGAGTGCCGCAATATTTTAAGCACATTTTAACACACACAGTGTTAAGTTTTGATCTGTGTGGAACAGTGTGGTAAAAGGATTTTAAGTGGCGCTTTAAAAAAAATACATATGTGTAACTCTATTAGCGGTTTTAACAGCGCACGCCAGAATAGCTCGCAGATGGTATTTTTTTTCCTACTTACTTGACACTTAGCGTCTTATTTTGGACAATTCACACAATATCTTTATAAATTGTAGCCTATGTGTTTTTCTGATGTATAAGCCAAATTATTGTAAAGTTTCATTAAAATCCATTTAGTAGTTTTTACGTGAAAGAGTAACAAACATCCATCCATCCATACTTACAAACTTTCGCGTTTATAATATTAGTAGGATATAAAAATGTAGAGTTAGTGGCAACCCTAGCCGCGTTCCGTCTCGCAGTGAGGACGGATGGACGTACAGATTTAGTTTATAGATTAGCGGAACTCGAGCCAAGCCGCGCGTTTATAACTATATATTATAAGTAGCTATAGCTAATGGATTGCGCTCTTATAACTAGCGCCCGCCCGCGGCTTCACTCAGTAACGTACCTACAAACAATAATAATATTTAATATCTACATATTTACTTTTTTTTTATATTTATATACTTTTTTCGTTTAATTATGCAATACCCTATGCAGGGTCCATGTGTTTAAAATAAGAAAGAATAACTAAAATTATTATGAAATATCTAAAAATCTACACTAATATTATAAAGAGGTAAACTTTGTATTTTTGTATTTTTGTATGTAACGAATAGGCTCAAAAACTACTGGTCCGATTTCAAAAATTCTTTCACCATTAGAATGCTACATTATCCCTGAGTAACATAGGCTATATTATATTTTCAAAAAAATCAGGGATCCTTACTAAAACTTCAATAATGTAACCCAAGGTGGAAAACAAAAAACCTTACATCGCGTGCGCTGCGAAAACTATTGAAGATAGAACAAAATAATGTACTACGATTTTGTAGAACACGTTATCATCTACAAAAAATGTCGCGACAGCATATGTCTAACTATTATAGTAATGTCACAATAAGTGTTCTTTTATTATAAAAAAATAATTGAAATGCCTCCGCTAGAAAAGGGTCTTTATTTGTACCTTGGTATTAATCCTTATCCAAATAAATCATTTCATAATTAAGACGGTTTCAATACCTATAGATTACTTCTTAAATTTTTCAAATCGGACATTCCATTCAAAAGATATGACGAAATTAAAAATGTTAACGGGTCCACAGGTCACGCGCGGGGTGCGATTTCACTCACTCAAGGAGAAGCGCGTGCAAATGTATGAAATAAGTAGACGCGAGGCTCGAACCCACGGTCTAAGTTTATCCTAAAATGTTCAAAAAATGTATGACCACCCATGCGAAGCTGGGACAGGCCGCTAGTCTATAAATATAAATAAATATTGGTGGATTTTCCACACAGCACTATCTCGCCCGAAACTAAGCCAAAGCTTGTGATATGGGAACCAGATAGCTGATATACTACTTACTTATATACTTTTTTTTTGTAAAAACATACTTATCTACACTAATATTATAAAGAGGAAAGATTTGTATTTTTGTATTTTTGTATGTTTGTATGTAACGAATAGGCTCAAAAACTACTGGTCCGATTTCAAAAATTCTTACACCATTAGAATGCTGCATTATCCCTGAGTAACATAGGCTATATTATATTTTCAAAAAAATCAGGGATCCTTACTAAAACTCCAATAATGTAACCCAAGGTGGAAACCAAAAACCTTACATCGCGTGCGCTGCGAAAACTATTGATGATAGAACAAAATAATGTACTACGATTTTGTAGAACACGTCATCATCTACAAAAAATGTCGCGACAGCATATGTCTAACTATTATAGTTATGTCACAATAAGTGTTATTTTATTATAAAAATTTAATTGAAATGCCGCCGCTAGAAAAGGGTCTTTATTTGGTATTAATCCTTATCCAAATAAATTATTATTTCATAATTAAGACGGTTTCAATACCTATAGATTACTTCTTAAATTTTTCAAATCGGACATACCATTCAAAAGATATGACGAAATTAAAAATGTTAACGGGTCCACGGGTCACGCACGGGGTGCGATTTCACTCACTCAAGGAGATACGTAGAGGCGAGGCTCGAACCCACGGTCTAAGTTTATCCTAAAATGTTCACAAAATTTATGACCACCCATGCGAAGCTGGGACAGGCCGCTAGTAATATTATATAACACCCAGACAGAGAACAAACATCAATGTTCATCACACAAATGTTTGTTTTGAGTGGGGATCGAACCCACGGCCTACGGCGCAGAAGGCAGAGCTACTACCAACTGAGCTGTGAAGGCTGTCTATCTAAACTTTCACATTTTGTATATTAGTAAGACAACATAATATGCGTATGCGACTGAAATTTACATTCATCACATGATTTTATTAACATCCATATTTCTCGGAGTTTCATTAATTTTATTACATTACATGTTGTACTAGAACAAATAAATAGATGAGATTCACGGGTTCAATCCTGAGGCACGGTAGATATCCCTTTACGTCGCTTAGAACTAAAGATAAGTTGAAGAGGCTAGTCAGAGGTACGTCCAAACACAACATTTGACACAGGTGCCCACATTTTGCAGTGGTATCCCTTACGCGACAGGTTGCAAGCCCATCGCCGCTGTTATGCCCATGTACAAGAAAGTGTTTATATTACATTGTAACAAGGATCATACAAAACAACGGTAGGAACCAAGCCGTAAGTTTGTTGCCTGTTCTTCTAGGTTTTGGTCGCGTGGAACTGGCACCTCCTATAACCAGACTCTCATGAGACTGGCGTACCAGGAGAACCCCCCATAAATATATCTCACACACACACACACACTCTCTCTCTCACACACCCTCACACACACCCACGCACTCAATCACCCATTATACAACAAAATCTACCCTTACTATTCTATCATACAATAATTTTTCTATTTTTGTTAGAACTTTTAATAAACTTAACTACTTACTAGTTCTCATAATGTCTTGGAGTTCTTTAAGTCGGAGGAGGGCGTTAATGTCCGCGACACAGTTTTTTATTAACTTCTTCGAATGTTATCGTTTTCTACATTATATTGTGCCTTGTTTTTGTTCCAAAATAAACTTATTTTGATTTTTGACCTAGAGTCGCCTAACTTTAAGACGTTTCAAAGTGATCCTTGTGATTTTATTGAATAAATAAATACCTTTTGACTTTGACTTTCTTTGTTTTGTTTTCAGTCTTACAAAAGAACTGTACAAGTGTACACAACCGCCATCTTTGTAAAGATCTTGACGTGAAATCGGCCTAAGAGTTCTATTTCCATCGACAAAAAGCTCTTAAATCTATGCGCCGCGTTCGATGCCTCGCCGCGCCCATTGTAGGCATTGTGCGGCACTCAGCCGGAGTGCCCTCTGTGCACTAGTCTTTGGCGAATCGATGGCTTTTACTGTACTACTTCAGAGAAACTGGCACTTAGCGGCGATGACAGCTGCTAATGTACCTCTCGCTCGCACGTCACAACATTTAGAAAAATATAAAATCACTGAACCTACGAAATTACTAAGAAAACCGGCCAAGTGCGAGTCGGACTTGCGCACGAAGGGATCCGTACCATTATCTATAAAAACGGCAAAAAATCACGTTTGTTGTGGGAGCCCTCTTAAATATTTATTTTAATCTGACAGCAACAGAAATAATTCCAACTGTCTAACTATCACGGTTCATGAGATACAGCCTGGTGACAGACAGACAGACAGATGGACAGACAGCGGAGTCTTAGTAATAGGGTCCCGTTTTACCTTTTGGGTATGGAACCTAACCTACCTACTAGTTTTCGTAAGTAGGTTCGAACGCGCAAACTTTTGCGAAGGAAAATTTTTTGTATCGACCCAAATGCTTTTTTACTCAACTATGTGCGATGAGCACATAATTTGGTTTATTGCGATTTTTTATATATAAAATAAATAAATAAATATTGTTGGACTTTCCACACAGCACTATCTAGCCCCAAACTAAGCCAAAGCTTCAATATGGGAACCAGATAGCTGATATAATACATACATAGGTACTTTTTAATGTAAATACATGCTTATAATACACTAGCGACCCCCCCGGCTTCGCACGGTTATTGTGGGTTATCCCTAAGAGATTATGCTTGTATTATGCATATAAACCTTCCTCTTGAATCACTCTTTCTATAAAAAAAAACCGCATCAAAATCCGTTGCGTAGTTTTAAAGATTTAAGCATACATAGGGATATAGGGACAGAGAAAGCGACTTTGTTTTATAAGTTAGTTCTTAGAAGGTAAGTCGTAGGTATCACATATTTCACCAAATCATTGGCATGCAAATTTTTACTTGGTGCAATTAAATAATATTATCATTAAATTAAATTAAGTACATTATAATAAAGAAGTCCATAATAAAATGTCAATGAATCAATCAATTAGTAAGTCAGTGTACAAGTTCAATTATTCAAAAAATCATTAATATTATAAAAACTTTTTTCAGTTAGCCATAATTTTAACTTTTTTATAAATTGTCTCGTTGGTAAGTTTTTTATTTCACTGGGCACTTTATTGATCGAGTGAACGAAGCGAACGAAGATCTTAGTTTCAACTTGGGCGATTTGGCATTTTATGTATGTATGTATGTATGTATGTATGTATGTATGTATGTATGTATGTATGTTTGTCTGGCGATAACTTTAGAACCGTTGGTCAGATCTGCATGAAATTTGATATGTCGATAGCTTGTACTTGAGAAATTTACTGGTAAGTATATGAGTAAAATCGGATGAAGGGTTTTTGAGTTATGGGGTTTTTTAAAGGGGCAAAAATAAAAAAAGTTACATAAAAAAATCAAGTTACATGTCATATGAAAGGGCTTTGTTTGGACATCCCAAAACAATTTTTACTTTTTTTTTGGGACGCTCGGTTTTTGAGATAGAATAATAAAAGTTAAATTAAGATAACCAGCGATCCAAGAGCTCCCATCTCTAACAGTTTCGTTGTCATCAAGGTTTTTCTACTGGTCGGCCAGTTCCTTTGCTTTTTCTTAATTTTTTTTCTTGAAATAAATTAAGGAGGTACTCAGTTTTCATAAAATGGTGACGACGACCAGGTCTGATGATGGAGCCAAAGTCTGTTCAACGGAACTCTTCAATAAATAGTCCAATAGAGTTGAAACTTGGTAACCATACCAAGTTACTAAGCGGTAGTCAGAAAAAAGTCCAAAGATAATGTTTGGACTTGCCTCTGACTACTACGTACTCAAAGTTTTGATTCGTTCGTCGGGTCGCATCACGAGATCTCAGTTCGGGGCGAACTACTAGTTAAATACTAGCGGCCTGTCCCAGCTTCGCATGGGTGGTCATAAATTTTTTGAACATATTAGGATAAACTTAGACCGTGGGTTCGAGCCTCGCGAGCCTACTTATTTCATACATTTGCACGCCAGAGAGTGAAATCGCACCCCGAGCGTGACCCGTGGACCCGTTAACGTTTTTAATTTCGTCATATCTTTTGAATGGAATGTCCGATTTGAAAAATTTAAGAAGTAATCTGTAGGTATTGAAACCGTCTTAACTAGTAGTTCGCCCCGAACTGAGATCTCGTGATGCAACCCGACGAACGCATCAACACTTTGAGTACGTAGTAGTCAGGGGCAAGTCCAAACATTATGATTGGACTTTTTTCTGACTACTGCCTACTAACTTGGTACGGTAACCAAGTTTCAACTCTATTGGCCTATTTATTGAAGAGTTACGTTGAACAGACCTTGGCTCCATCATCAGACTTGGTCGTTGTCACCATTTTATGAGAACTGAGTACCTCCTTAATTGATCGAGTGAGCGAAGCGAACGAAGATCTTAGTTTCAACTTGGGCGATTTGGCATTTTATGTATGTATGTATGTATGTATGTATGTATGTATGTATGTATGTTTGTCTGGCGATAACTTTAGAACCGTTGATCCGATCTGCATGAAATTTGATATATCGATAGCTTGTACTTGAGAAATTTACTGGTAAGTATATAAGTAAAATCGGATGAAGGGTTTTTGAAGTATGGGGTTTTTTAAGGGTTCAAAAATAAAAAAAGTTACATAAAAAAATCAAGTTACATGTCATATGAAAGGGCTTTGTTTGGACATCCCAAAACAATTTTTACTTTTTTTTTGGGACGCTCGGTTTTTGAGATAAATTAATAAAAGTTAAATTAAGATAACCAGCGATCCAAGAGCTCCCATCTCTAAGAGTTTCGTTGACATCAAGGTTTTTCTACTGGTCGGCCAGTTCCTTTGGTTTTTCTTATTTTTTTTTCTTGAAATAAATTAAGGAGGTACTCAGTTTTCATAAAATGGTAACGACGACCAGGTCTGATGATGGAGCCAAGGTCTGTTCAACGGAACTCTTCAATAAATAGGCTAATAGAGTTGAAACTTGGTAACCATACCAAGTTAGTAGGCGGTAATCAGAAAAAAGTCCAAAGATAATGTTTGGACTTGCCTCTGACTACTACGTACTCAAAGTTTTGATGCGTTCGTCGGGTCGCATCACGAGATCTCAGTTCGGGGCGAACTACTAGTTTATATCAAGAAAAAAAAATAAGAAAAAGCAAAGGAACTGGCCGACCAGTAGAAAAACCTTGATGCCAACGAAACTCTTAGAGATGGGAGCTCTTGGATCGCTGGTTATCTTAATTTAACTTTTATTATTTTATCTCAAAAACCGAGCGTCCAAAAAAAAAAAGTAAAAATTGTTTTGGGATGTCCGAACAAAGCCCTTTCATATGACATGTAACTTGATTTTTTTATGTAACTTTTTTTATTTTTGCCCCCTTAAAAAACCCCATATCTCAAAAACCCTTCATCCGATTTTACTCATATACTTACCAGTAAATTTCTCAAGTACAAGCTATCGACATATCAAATTTCATGCAGATCGGATCAACGGTTCTAAAGTTATCGCCAGACAAACATACATACATACATACATACATACATACATAAAATGCCAAATCGCCCAAATTGAAACTAAGATCTTCGTTCGCTTCGCTCACTCGATCAATTATGAAAAGATTTATTACGCCCCGAACTGAGATCTCGTGATGCAACCCGACGAACGCATCAACACTTTGAGTACGTAGTAGTCAGGGGCAAGTCCAAACATTATGTTTGGACTTTTTTCTGACTACCGCCTACTAACTTGGTACGGTAACCAAGTTTCAACTCTATTGGCCTATTTATTGAAGAGTTACGTTGAACAGACCTTGGCTCCATCATCAGACTTGGTCGTTGTCACCATTTTATGAGAACTGAGTACCTCCTTAATTTATATCAAGAAAAAAAAATAAGAAAAAGCAAAGGAACTGGGCGACCAGTAGAAAAACCTTGATGCCAACGAAACTCTTAGAGATGGGAGCTCTTGGATCGCTGGTTATCTTAATTTAACTTTTATTATTTTAACTCAAAAACCGAGCGTCCAAAAAAAAAAGTAAAAATTGTTTTGGGATGTCCGAACAAAGCCCTTTCATATGACATGTAACTTGATTTTTTTATGTAACTTTTTTTATTTTTGCCCCCTTAAAAAACCCCATATCTCAAAAACCCTTCATCCGATTTTACTCATATACTTACCAGTAAATTTCTCAAGTACAAGCTATCGACATATCAAATTTCATGCAGATCGGATCAACGGTTCTAAAGTTATCGCCAGACAAACATACATACATACATACATAAAATGCCAAATCGCCCAAGTTGAAACTAAGATCTTCGTTCGCTTCGCTCACTCGATCAATTATGAAAAGATTTATTTGGATAAGGATTAATACCAAGGTACAAATAAAGACCCTTTTCTAGCGGCGGCATTTCAATTAAATTTTTATAATAAAAAAACACTTATTGTGACATAACTATAATAGCTAGACATATGCTGTCGCGACATTTTTTGTAGATGATGACGTGTTCTACAAAATCGTAGTACATTATTTTGTTCTATCATCAATAGTTTTCGCAGCGCACGCGATGTAAGGTTTTTGGTTTCCACCTTGGGTTACATTATTGGAGTTTTAGTAAGGATCCCTGATTTTTTTGAAAATATAATATAGCCTATGTTACTCAGGGATAATGTAGCATTCTAATGGTGAAAGAATTTTTGAAATCGGACCAGTAGTTTTTGAGCCTATTCGTTACATACAAAAATACAAAAATACAAAAATACAAAAATACAAAGCTTTCCTCTTTATAATATTAGTGTAGATAGTGTAGATTTGTCCACACATAGCAAAAGAGTTTTTTTTATACAAAGTAGTTCTAGTTACTCTAGAAAGAACAATTCTGTCAGGGTTCCTTACACATCTTGAATAGATATCTCGCGCCTTTAGAGGTACTAAATAAGCTAGAGTTATCTTTGGCAAATTTAGCAGCTTCTAAAATGTACATGCTAGGCAATGTCAATAGTTCTAACTTAAGGAATACGGGTTTACATGATTTAATAAAACGTATGGATTTCAGTTCACAAGTGTGCATTTATTTTAATACCATAGATTATAATAGTCAGAAACAAAGTCTACCATTGACAATCCATAGACAGATCCATAAGCAGAGTTGCATTAAATTACCACTAGATGGTGATATAAATATGTAAGTATTTTGATATCAATTTATAACACCCCCACTATATCAAAATAACAAATTCTCTACTAAAACAAACAAGAAAATAACAAACTCTCTGTAAAAAAAGAAAACACTAGTACATGATAAAAATAGATTACTTTTTGACAATACCAAGTAATTCCATAAACTTATAATGTTTTAACCCAGGCAAACCCTTGGTCAATAAGTCAGCGGGCATTTCGTTAGTTGGCAAATACTTTGTTTCAACAATATCATTATTAATTGTCTCTCTAATAAAATTATAACGCACATCAATGTGTTTAGAACGTTTGTGAGACTGATGATTATTTGCTAGCTTCAATGCACTCTGACTATCATTGTATAGTACAATTTTACCACAAAACCCTGTTATTTCTGACTCTAAACTTTGTAAATAAATGACTTCGCGGCAAGCCTCTGACAGCGCCATGTATTCCGCTTCACAACTACTTAAAGCTACTGTTCGTTGTTTCTTACTCTCCCAAGAAACAGCAGAACCAGATTTCATAAAGCAAAATCCTGTGTATGACCGCCTATCTATAGCGTCACTTGCCCAATCGGCATCTACAAAGCCTTGTAATTCTGCTTTTCCTTTAGAGTATTTTAAACAATAGTCTTTTGTCTTTAACAAATACTTCAAAATTCTTTTCACATAATTCCAGTGAATGTGTGAATAGGAATTGTTAAATTGACTTAAGTAACTTACTGGATAAGCTATATCTGGTCGAGTCATTACAGCTAAATACATCAAGCTGCCAATCAATTTTTGATAAGGTAAATTCTCATCACACATGTTTGACTTTTCAATATTTAATTTACACTCAATAGGAGTTTCAGCTGTATTACAGTCAGACATATCAAATTTTTCTAACAATTGCTCAATATAATGCTGCTGATCTATAGTAATTACATTTGAATTTCTCTCAACATTAACTCTCATTCCTAAATATTGCTTGACTTGGCCACAGATTCTACCATTAACTCCCCCACTGAATCTGTGTTTTCTATAGACACTGTGACAGTGTTCTGTTTTTTCTTTTCTAGAATCACAACATCTCTACTGGTTGTTACTTGATTCTTTACTGGATCATAAATTCTGTAACCTTTAACATTTTCCGAAAATCCCACTAGTATGTGTTTCTTGGATTTTCTGTCCCACTTGGTTCTCTTTTCTTTTGGCACATGTGCCATAACTGGACTTCCAAATATTCGTATATGTTCTAAATTTGGCTTTCTTCCGGTCCACATCCCATATGGAGTTTTTTCAAGGCCTGAAGCAGCTGATCTATTTTTTAAATAAACTGAAGTATTGGCTGCTTCTGCCCAAAACTTCTTTTCTAAATTGGCTTCGAAGAGTAGGCATCTAGCCCTTTCAACAATGGTTCGATTAGACCTTTCACTAAGACCGTTTTGCTCTGGTGTATAAGAGTTAGTCTTCTGGTGGAGTATGCCTGCACTCTTCAAAAAATTTTCAAAATCGTTGCTACAATATTCACTCCCATTGTCAGTTCTAAGGATTTTGATTTTTCTGTTTTGACAATTTTCTACCATCGACTTGAATTCCTTGAAATAACTTAATGCTTCACTTTTTGCCTTCAGGAAATAGATGAAAGTCATTCTACAAAAATCATCGATGAACAGTAGAAAATATCTGGCACCGCCAATTGAATTGCACTCCATTGGACCACAAATATCTGAATGAATGATTTGAAGTGGTGCTGTTGCTCTTGTACCCGTGGGAAAAGATAACCTCGCTTGTTTTCCTTCACAACAAATCTCACAGTTTGATTTACTGGTCACAAATGTGTCGGGATAATCCATCCCTTCAACTAATCCATGTTTCATTTTATTCATATCTTTGCTATTAAGATGTCCGAGTCGCCTGTGCCATGTGTCACCATCAACAGCTGTTGTAGAAGTAAGCAGACAGCTCTCTGTTGCTTTTAGACACAACTTGTAAACTCCATCAATCAGTGCAGCCTCTGCAACTAAATCACCTAATTTATTTCGTATAAGGCATTTGTTGGGCTCGAACAAGACGCTGTTTTCATTTTTGATTAATTCACTGACTGATAAAAGATTAGTCGTAAGACTAGGCACGCACAACACATTCTTCACGTTTATTTCATAATCACGACTTGTTGTGAACTCGACGTCTCCCGAACAAACAACAGGAACTTTTGTTTGATTAGCAATAATAATTTCAGGTAAATTCCGTGAATGCAACGGATTCTTTATCCATTTTTCGTTGGCAGTCATATGCATGCTGGCTCCGGAATCCACGTACCAATCACTTTTATTGAAGTTTCCGCTAAGAAAAACAACGCTGAAAGCGTTAGACTGTTTCTTCTTATCTGCTTTTTCATGTAAAAGAGGACATTGGTTCCGATAATGGCCAGTTTCTTTGCATTTATAGCAAGTAATTGTTTTCGTATTTTTGTTTACATTTGAGTTTGACGTTGACGTTTGGGAAGTCTGACCATGCTTGCTAGCGTTGCCGTAATTATTTTTCTTTTTGATCCAACTTTTTGCAACTAATGCTGTATTACGTTCCGTTTCACTCATGTCGATAGATTCCATATCCAATAGTTTGGTTTTAATTGAATCAGCCGTAATATCGATTCCCGAGTGTTCAATAGCCATAATCATTGGCATGAAACGTTCTGGTAATCCAGCTAGCATTAAAGATCCAACCCACTCATCTTTGATCTCGAAACCTGTACCAGATAATCGCTGCGAGGTTTCCACTATTTGCGTCACATAATTCGTCATATTTTCACAACTTTCCAATCTGATTGATATCAGATGACGAAGCAAAGTAATTCTCCTCGAAAATCCTGAATCGTCAAACAAAGTCTTGAGCGTTGTCCACAATTGCTTCGTGGTCTTTGCGTGCTTTATGTGCACAAATAACGATGCATCGATCGTCAAAATCAACTTCGCACGTGCCTTTATGTCTGCCGCGTCCACTGCTTCAGCAGAAGCAGCAGTTTCTTGCTTCAGATACTTGTTCGCGCCTTCGAGTATCAGCAAGTTTTCGACGGCGAATGCCCAATCGTCGTAATTTTCGCGACCCTTGAGCTTCGGCACGTTAGCCAGATAGTTGGAACTCATTTTCAATAACAGAAACACAAAGAATTAACAATATAACTATTACTTTTTTGCCAAAATAAGTGTCTGGGCCACATAACCTAATAAAACGTATGGATTTCAGTTCACAAGTGTGCATTTATTTTAATACCATAGATTATAATAGTCAGAAACAAAGTCTACCATTGACAATCCATAGACAGATCCATAAGCAGAGTTGCATTAAATTACCACTAGATGGTGATATAAATATGTAAGTATTTTGATATCAATTTATAACATGATTCCCAAGGAGGTATGCCGACAATAGCACGTACGCATTTCTTTTGTGCTATAAACGCCTATGTAGTGATAATAACACCCAGACAGAGAACAAACATCTATGTACAACACACAAATGTTTGTCTGTGTGGGGATCGAACCCACGGCCTACGGCGCAGAAGCAGAGTTCCTACCAATATCTTTCAAAATGCTGACGTGCGAGCGAGAGGTACATTATCTTCGCCTCAAAGGTTCGAGGTAGCGCTCAAACTTATTTACAAAATATTGCAACTAACCAAGTCAATCGACCTAACTCTTTCATAAAAAAATCACAGATTTGATATTATTTTGCCTAACAAGTACGTCATTGAGTTTATAAATTAACAAAACGTAGATTGTAATTAATTAAATATGTCAAAATATATTACTAAAAGCATGTGTCTGATTCCATAAGTCAAGTATAAAAAACACAAATAGTAGACTATACCTTTCTCTGTCTGTCACAGACGACAGCGGTTTGAAAGACAGAGACGCACGACACGTGCGTTATTCTATTTTCAAATGAGCTATAGGTACGTCTACGGGTAGAGTAGAAAATAACGGTAGAGCGCGCAATATGGCACGCGTAAGCAAATTGTTTTTAGGGTCTGTACTAGGGCATGCTCCCGGTACTGATCAGTATCGAAATTCCCGATAATTTCCCGGTACTCCACAAAGCAAGTACCGGTACTTTCGATACTTTCGATACTCGATATCACTCATAAACTGACGATGTTTTCTAGTGCGATATACATCAATTTCCATAAATAAACACTAGCACTGCGTTCAGTATCACTTTTCTATTTAGATTTCAATTTTTTAACGAATTATGAACCTAGATTTAACAACCTTCTAATGAAATCTAAACAATTTTAATTATTACGAATAGGTACGTAGTTTGTGTTGATTTTTTGTTACATACAAAAATACAAAAATACAAATGTTACCTCTTTATAATATTAGTGTAGATAAGAACTCCTTCCATTTATAAGTAAGGCCGTAAATGTTTTTGCGATTTTTTTTTCTCATCTACTCTGTAACCATACATGAGGATCGCTATTGGCTTCTCTGATAACCTATATTACTTAGAATTTAAGTTTTAATAAGCTGTCGGTCTTCCTGAAATAAATAAACAAAATATCCAATTACACATTCTTCGACCTCTTCATTCGATGAAAATTTTTGGCCGCCGACTTTTTTTTTTTGAGGTTTGGGATCAGATGAAAGTCTAAAAGTCAAGGCCAAATCAGGAGAATAAGCTACGTAGAAAGCACAATCTTGAATTTGAGGCATGGATTCAATCCATCCAGATAAAGCAAGATTTTCTATCTCAGTATCTTGAGCATTTCTCTTTAATTTCTTGTAACGAACGACGCAAAAGGGTTAAGTAATATGCCGAGCTAATGGCTTCGCCCTTAGCGAGGTGGTCCACCATGATGACACCCTGAGATCTCACCCTTTTCCACAGTGGTGAACTCAGATTACATCTGTTATCTAATCTGCTATAAAAATCTTGAGGCTCAGCCTCAAACGTGACAATACAGTCCCAAAATTTTGTGAGCTCAACGCGCTTTTGCTCATCTGAGAGCAACATGGGGACCAACCTAGCTGAGACCTTAGAAAATTTAAGTTAACTGACAATTATGTTTTTTGTATGTTCATAGGAGATGGTCGAAGTGTGTGCAATCTTCTTGATGATCAGTCTTCGGTCTTCCCTAATGAGATTACACACCTTTTCATTGTTTTCCTTAGTCGGAGACGTCTGACGAAATTATTTTATGATCGCACGTTTACTTTAAAACCAGAAATACTACAATAACCAAATTTTGGATTGTGACAACCAACAAACATATAAATAAAATGGCGGTAGTATAAAAAAGATATAATAACTACACTTGGTACTTCTGTTCCAAGTAAATACCAGCATAAGAATTATTGATTTAGTTAGATAACATAGTTTGTTACTGTTCATTCCAGTTGTTGATTCATTTGATGATTATCTATTTAGCTTGACCTCACCTATTCTGATTGTTGTGTGTAAGTTATATTATTGTTCTAGATCATATAAAAAAACGAATAATCTTAAGTTATTTTATTTACTACAGTTTTTGTTTCATTTTACGGCTATACAGTTAATTGAAGATAATTAGCTCAGTATCAAAAGTATCGAAAGTACCGGGAATTACCGGTACTGAGCCAGTATCGGCCGAAAATTACCGGTACTGAGAAAAGTATCGATACTGCATGCCCTAGTCTGTACCCAAAGGGTAAAACGGGACCCTATTACTAAGACTCCGATGTCCGTCTGTATGTCTGTCTGTCTGTCCGTCTGTCATCAGGCTGTATCTCATGAACCTGTAGTTAAACGGTTGAAATTTCCACAGATGATGTAGGTATTTCTATTGCCGCTAACAACAAATACTAAAAAACCGAATAAAATAAATATTGAAGGAGGGTCCCATACAACAATTTTTTTTCCGTTATCATAGATTATGGTACGGAGGGTTTCGTCCGTGCGTGAGTCCGACTCGCACTTGGCCAGTTTTTTATTTTTTAGGGCCAAACTAAGCATAGCTTGTACTATAGGAACCAGAGAACGCCAACACCCCTGGTGTTGTTGGTGTCTATGGGCGACGGTGACTACTTACCATCAGGTAGGCCGCAAGCCCGTGTCTTCCATAAAAAATATTAAATAAATATAATTTTATATTCTATTCAATAAATTTGAAATGTGCTAGCGAAAAGTTCGTCGGTAGTCTGGTCTTATTTTTTATTAATTAGTTCACACATGTAAGCATATTGTCTAGTTCAGGGATAGCGAACCAATGGCACGCGTGCCAATGATGGCACGGGACACAATATTTTGGGCACGCCTCGGATCAAAACGGTTTGCATTTTATGTAGAGGATATACTTAGCCCGCCCCTTGCCCAATCCTATTAGAAACTACTTGACTAAATCGCCTTCCGTGCTGTTCCGTGGAACACCGGTTGGAATTTTCGTTGAAATTATTATAATAATAATTAATATTATTACATTTTGGTTGACATATTTGAAGGCACGTCTACGACCTCATATTTTTTTCGGCACTTAATGGCACGTTGCTTCATTAAGGTTCACCACCCCTGGTCTAGTTCATACTATAATATCTATAGTTAGTTTCTTTACTCCAACACAAGGTTATTTATGCGTGTGAATAAACGCGTATAAAAGTATAATTCTGATACGCGCATCGATCCTGAGACTGACATGACAGCGCCAGCGAATTCTATTTACAAATGTTAAACAACTTCTTGTTTTTAGAATTTATAATAACAGACTATTTATCATTGCTACTGTTAATGCTGGCTCATCTTTGATCAGTCAATACCTGGAACAAAAAAGTTAAATTTATTTACTTTACATAAAAAGTATTTTTTTGACTTTAAGTTATTTATTTTTTAGGAAAATGATAGTAGGCTTACAGTATGCAGACCAAAATGCTTACTATCTTATTTTTAAACCTAAAAATATAGTTAAAGAATCATCTTGACAGCCTTCACAGCTCAGTTGGTAGTAGCTCTGCCTTCTGCGCCGTAGGCCGTGGGTTCGATCCCCACCGAGAGGAAACATTTGTGTGATGAACATAGATGTTTGTTCTCTGTTTGGGTGTTATTATACATATATTATATATGTATGTATTTACAAAAAAAAAGTATTTATGTAGTTTAACAGCTATCTGGTTCCCATATTGAAGCTTTGGCTTAGTTTGGGGCTAGAACTATCTAGCCCCAACTAGCTGTGTGGAAAGTACACAATTTTTTTTTTATCCTTTTAATTTTTAAGTTACATTCTTTAACTATATTTTAAGATGATTCTTTAACTATAGTTTTAAGTAACACAGATAACATAAATTTTGTCATTTAATATATCGACATGTACTTATGTAATGTCTGAGGGCCATCAGAGTAACTGAGAGCACTGGTGGTCTAGTGGTGGCGGACACGCCTTCCGATCCTAGGGTCGTGGGTTCAAAGCCGGTCATGCACCAATGACCGCTAAGCACATACCGAGTGAACGCAAGAAAGAGTAGTAGAGCTCTTTGTGTGTGGCTCGTCCGGGGAAGTACTACCACCACGCCTTTTTCTACCGACAAGCAGCAACGCTGTGTTTCGGTTTGAAGAGTGTGGTTGTCGGTGAAATGACAGGCACATGAGGCTTAACATCCGTATGCCTCAAGTTGATAAACGCAGGGCAGTGCATCGTAGGATATGTTCCTATCGTGCGTGACTTATTATGAGGCAATGTTTTGATATAGGTTATGGTCGGCGGTCGGTTTTTTGGCGAATCCTTTGACTGTTACGCGGTTCAGTCAGTACGCTGTAACAAGTCGGCCATCTTGACTGAGAGTGGCTGCCGAATATGGAGCACAGAGTTTTGACGAGCATGTTACCCCGATTTTTAGAACACAGCGAACATGCTCAATGCGTAACATGCTCGAGCTTTAGACATCGGTTCCATAACAGGATATACCATGTCGCTAAAAATAAACTATTTTCCTAATATTCTCTTGTTTGTAGAAATGGTGAAGAGGCAGTTTCCGACGCCGGAAGTGTTACTTGATATTATTCTGTGCCGGAAGGGCGTGTCCGTTTGATAAGAGCGCCATCTATCGAGGGCCCCTGGCGGAGAAACTGAAGTGGGAATTGGGATGGCTTCTTTTTGTCGTGTCAATACTTTCTTTCGAAACAGTGTGGTGAAAGGATTTTAAGTGCGCCCCAAAGAGGCGTCTCTTCAGTACTTGACACATGATTAAATCTTTTTAGGTTCTACGACATGCCGGTTTCCTCACGATGTTTTCCTTCAGCGTGAGGAAAGTACTTTAAGAGAACGGGCGTTTGATGTTTTTCTATTTAAAAATGTATGTGCACAGTGCCCAGTACTCACAAACGGTGAAGATAAACATCGTGAGGAAACCGGCATGTCGTAGAACCTAAAAAAAAATTAGGGGGTTGTCAAGTGCTCGAAAGGACCCTCTTTGAGGCGCACTTAAAATCCTTTCAGCACACTGGTTTGAAAAAACTAGTTACACGACAAGAAGAAGAAGGCTAGCAATCTCTAGATACGTTTTAAGATCTACGGTCGAATGCAGCGATACCTACAGTTAAAACTTTTTAACTGAAAAGTTATCAATGTTTACCACTTAACATCAGGTGGGCCATAAGCTTGTACCAACAGAAAGTAGTTTAAATTATCAAATCAAAATCAAATCAAATCAAATATTTATTTATTTGAACACAAACATAAGTTCACAAACAATAAAAACAATTATAAATAGGGTATGAAATAATCGGCACCTAGACGCCGTGACCCTCATGCCTGGCGCAAGTTCTAGGTTCGAGTTTAGTCATTCTGGAAATGTTGTTTGATTTTCGTTCTGTGTGATAAACTTTAGCGATTTTTTCTCTGAAGCGATATAATAAATATTTTTTTGAAATGAGCCTTCGACAACTTCAAGCCTCACAGCTCAGTTGGTAGTAGCTCTGCCTTCTGCGCCGTATGCCGTGGGTTCGATTCCCACCGACAAACATTTGTGTGATGAACATAGATGCTTGTTCTCTGTCTGGGTGTTATATAATATTATAAGTTGTATTTACAAAAAAAAAGTGTATTATGTATTATAACAGCTATCTGGTTCCCATATCACAAGCTTCGGCTTAGTTTGGGGCTATATAGTGCCGTGTGGAAAGTCCACCAATATTTATTTATTTAACTCAGTTGGTAGTAGCCCTGCCTTCTGTGCTGTTGGCCGTGGGTTCAAACCCCACACAGAACTGTTTGAGTCTGAAATCTACAACTTTTGAAAAAAAACACGAGACAAAAAATTAAAAAACAATCGGAGCGTTTACAAAACCTCCCAAGAATATAAGACTTTAGTGTAGGTATGTATCTTAATGTTTTTTGTATGATTTTCGTAACGAAACGTACCTAAACGAAACCCTTCGAGAAAATTAATACTACATTTTTCATCAGCCTGAAGAAGTACACTGCTAGATTTATGCATACTTATTATTCCTTACTAGCTGGTGCCCGCGACTTCGTCTGCGTAGGATTAGTATTTCAAGTAGCTTATATTAGCGTGGCGTAGCACATATTGTGTAACTCTAGCGGTTTCGCCAGAATAGCTCGCAGATGGTAGATTTTTTCCTACTTACTTGACACTTATCGTCATATTTTGGACAATTCACACAATATCTTTATAAATTGTAGCCTATGTGTTATTCTGATGAATAAGCTATATTATTGTAAAGTTTCATTAAAATTCATTCAGTAGTATTTACGTGAAAGAGTAACAAACATCAATCCATCCATACTTACAAAATTTCGCGTTTATAATATTAGTAGGATACATATTATTTTCGGAAATAATCAATTGCATTCTCTGCATTTCCAATTTCCTTTGGTCCGAGGTCGCTAAGCTCTTTTTGACTATAGCCTTTTCAACAAGCAATTTAAAAAAGAAACAGCCGCATATTTTTTTTAACCCGCTCTCGCCCTTGAACTGCGACACAGCTAGTCCACTGTCCGCTTTCTAACAGGCATAATAGTATAACTGGCAAGTGGGCCAGCTCTCCCGGTCTCGCCGGAAGCATATCTACCTCCTACTCGATTCTGCAAGCCTGGTACCTATTACTTTCCGATATTTGTAGCAGTGGTGTGGGTTCGATTTCAGTACCTGGGTCAAATGTTTTTAATGACTGGTAATGAGTGACTCCTAGCTATCGTAAAGTGTCATATCCAGAACCAGTTTGGTGAAAGGCAACACTGCATAGTAGGCTTATAGTTAATTAGCTTATTGAAAATTAATCAAAAGAACGCTAGGAACCAAGCCGTAAGATACCTGTTCTTCTAGGCTTTGGTTGCAAACTCTTTATCTTGTCACAAGTTTTTCGAAACAGTGTGGTGAAAGGATTTTATGTGCGCCTAAAAGAGGCTCCTTTCGCACAATACATGTTTTAGAATTTTTTAGTTACTACGAAATGCCGGTTTCCTCACGATGTTTTCCTTCACCGTTTCAGAGTACTGGCATTGTGCACATTTTTTGAACAGGAAAATAAATAAATGCACGACCGGTTTTGAACCCACGTTTGTAGAAGACCACACTAGATTCAGCTCAAAAGACGTTTCAAAGTGATCCTTGTGATCTACTTAATGTACATAGATCGTTTTGATTGTGTGGTTCGGATCGACGCCGCAAATTGCGGAGTTGACCCTTGCCCTATTTAATCAAGGGGATGAAAGTAGGGGTAGCTATACTGTTAGTGGGTTCAGAGTTCGTGAGGGGCAGAATTAGTGGATTTACGGGCAATAGATGAAACCAGAAATGTAATGAACATTTCTTTCTTGGATTTATTTTTAGGGTTCCGTACTCAAAGGGTAAAACGGGACCCTTTTACTAAGACCGCTGTCCGTCCGTCTGTCTGTCCGTCTGTCAGCAGGCTGTATCTCATGTACCGAGATAGTTAGACAGTTGGAATTTTCACAGATGATGTATTTCTGTTGCCGCTATAACAACAAATACTAAAAAACACAATAAAATAAATATTTAAGGAGGCTCCCATACAACAGATATGTTTTTTTTGCCGTTTTTATAGATAGACTAGCGGCCTGTCCCAGCTTCGCATGGGTGGTCATAAATTATTTGAACATTTTAGGATAAACTAAGAGCGTGGGTTCGAGCCTCGCGTCTACTTATTTCATACATTTGCACGCGCTTCTCCTTGAGTGAATGAAATCGCACCCCGAGCGTGACCTATGGACCCGTTAACATTTTTAATTTCGTCATATCTTTTGAATGGAATGTCCGATTTGAAAAATTTAAGAAGTAATCTATAGGTATTGAAACCGTCTTAATTATGAAATGATTTATTTGGATAAGGATTAATACCAAGGTACAAATAAAGACCCTTTTCTGGCGGCGGCATTTCAATTAATTTTTTATAATAAAAGAACACTTATTGTGACATAACTATAATAGTTAGACATATGCTGTCGCGACATTTTTTGTAGATGATGACGTGTTCTACAAAATCGTAGTACATTATTTTGTTCTATCATCAATAGTTTTCGCAGCGCACGCGATGTAAGGTTTTTGTATTCCACCTTGGGTTACATTATTGAAGTTTTAGTAAGGATCCCTGATTTTTTTGAAAATATAATATAGCCTATGTTACTCAGGGATAATGTAGCATTCTAATGGTGAAAGAATTTTTGAAATCAGACCAGTAGTTTTTGAGCCTATTCGTTACATACAAAAATACAAACATACAAAAATACAAAAATACAAAAATACAAAGGTTTCCTCTTTATAATATTAGTGTAGATGTAGATAGTGTAGATGTAGATGTAGATATATACTGTTTTTTTTTTTTTGCCCTACGATGCACTGCCCTGCGTCCATCAACTTGAGGCATACAGATGTTAAGCCTCATGTGCCTGTAATTACACCGTAACTAAAGCAGGTAATTTGTAATGCCTGTGTTTAGAAAATAAATCTCTTTATATTTCTAAACTAAAAAGAACATTTAGGAGTCTTATAAAGGGTTTATATAACCATTTACAAATATTATAGAAAATGTAAAAACTATAAATGCTAAAATAATGAAATGAGAAAATCTACATCTACACTAATATAAAGAGAAAAGATTTGTATTTTTGTATTTTTGTATGTAACGAATAGGCTCAAAAACTACTGGTCCGATTTCAAAAATTCTTTCACCATTAGAATGCTACATTATCCTTGAGTAACATAGGCTTTATTATATTTTCAAAAAAATCAGGGATCCTTACTAAAACTCCAATATTGTAACCCAAGGTGGAAAACAAAAACCTTACATCGCGTGCGCTGCGAAAACTATTGATGATAGAACAAAATAATGTACTACGATTTTGTAGAACACGTCATCATATACAAAAAATGTCGCGACAGCATATGTCTAACTATTATAGTTATGTCACAATAAGTGTTCTTTTATTATTAAAAATTAATTGAAATGCCGCCGCTAGAAAAGGGTCTTTATTTGTACCTTGGTATTAATCCTTATCCAAATAAATCATTTCATAATTAAGACGGTTTCAATACCTATAGATTACTTCTTAAATTTTTCAAATCGGACATTCCATTCAAAAGATATGACGAAATTAAAAATGTTAACGGGTCCACGGGTCACGCGCGGGGTACGATTTCACTCACTCAAGGAGAAGCGCGTGCAAATGTATGAAATTAAGTAGACGCGAGGCTCGAACCCACGGTCTAAGTTTATCCTAAAATGTTCAAAAAATGTATGACCACCCATGCGAAGCTGGGACAGGCCGCTAGTGTTTTAATATAGGTACTTATTCAAAAGTATGGTTGGAACGGAAGGCTCTTTTTCTAGTCGATTTTCTACAGGATTTCTGTTCAGAACCCAAATATAATTGAAAGACATTGGCAATAAGATTTTCGAATTTTTCAAAGAGGGGAATTTCTTTTTGTAAAATCTCACCTCAATTTTCCTAACCGCTGTTTTACGTTCGCCAAAACGGCGCCGTTATAATCCGTGTCATCAATTTGCATGCAATGATTCGCTTCAAGAACGCGCAATATAATGAGGTTCTATGTTATAGCGACATGTACACCGCAACCAGAGACAAATGCAACCACAGACAAGAGACGTTGGTATAATGGTGGCACCTCATATAACTATCTAGGCTTTGGCCGCGTAGAACTGGCACCTAGAGTCACCTAGCTTCAAGACGCTTCAAAGTGTTCCTTGCGATTTTATTGAATAAATACCTTTTGACTTTGACTTTAACTTATTCGTGTTCGCAAATACACGAGCAAATAAAAATGAGAATAAATAGCCATGTGAAACCAAAATCTTAGTTTGAAAAAATAGCCTAGAGAATGATAGGGAAACTTTTAATACATTTTCGACGTGCACGTCTTGCCGTGTCAGTAATTTCTTTCGAAACAGTGTGGTGAAAGGACTTTAGGTGCGCCTCAAAGAGGCTCCTTCCCGGCACTCGACACATGTTTAAGACATTTTAGGTTCTACGACATGCCGCCGGTTTCCTCACGATGTTTTCCTTCACCGTTTGAAATATTTACATCATGCAAAGAGCCTATAAACATCTCTTTGAAACGTCTTATAGCTATGTGAATCTAAGGTGCCAGTTCCACGGCACCAAACGGGCACCCCAGCTTAGTTACTTAAAAATAAATTAACTAGTGGTTCGCCCCGAACCGAGATCTCGTGATGCGACCCGACGAACGCACCAAAACTTTGAGTACGTGGTACTCAGAGGCAAGTCCAAACATTATGTTTATACTTTTTTCTGACTACCGCCTACTAACTTGGTATGGTAACCAAGTTTCAACTCTATTGGCCTATTAATTGAAGAGTTCCGTTGAACAGACCTTGGCTCCATCATCAGACCTGGTCATTGTCACCATTTTATGAGAACTGAGTACTTTAAAAAAATTATTTCAAGAAAAAAAAAAATTGCTTAGCGGTAGAGTGTGCGCTGCGTATAATTCTTGTTGAAATAGAAAGTGCTATATGTCGTGTCGTGTTATGTGCGTGTAATCATTACAATGCACGCTAGCACCAGCTGCTTCCTGAACTGAAGTAGTAGTGAAGGAATCTAACAATAGTGGTCAGCAGTGGCGGATTTACCGGCAGGCTGGAGCCTTGGGCGGCCGATTTTAAGGGGCGGCAAAATAAGCTAGGATGCTAAATCATGTACCTTCTTCTTTTTTTAGTTATTAATCAATACACTTTTTTACTAATTCCGCTTTGTTTTTTCTAATTGTTTTTTGTTAATTTAATTGTTTTTGTTTCATAAATGTTTAATTTCTTTTATTTTATAATTATTAAATTCTTATTAATGTAATTGATTGTAGTGCCGTTTTAATTAAAGTAAATAAATAAATACAAATACAAATTCTAGGTACTTATAAGATTAAAATTTTGGAATTTGACACATCGATCCCCGAATTCAGTACACAATCATACTACTACTACTACATCCTCATAACATCAGCTTTTTACCGGTATGGTAAAAAGCTGATGTTATGAGGATGTAGTGCTCAAATCATAAAGTTATATTTCATTGCCAAAAAATTTAATAAATATGATTGTAAACTGGTGTACCGAATTGTAGAGGTCAGTAGGGCTGGCATGAACAGCCTACGGAGGCCAATATGTAAATCCGCCACTAGCAGATGGCCCACCTTATGTTAAGTGGTAACCATCACAAAACAAAGCATTGCCTCGTAAGTCACGCACGATAGGAACGTGCCCTACGATGTACTGCCCTGCGTCCATCAACCTGAGGCATACAGATATTAAGAGACGTAGAGCAGTGCATCGTAGAGCACGTCCGTGACTTGCTAGCCATCACCAAGAAGTATTAAGATTGTTAACTTTTAAAATTTTGAATCTCAGTCTGTAACCTTTGCCTTGAACGCAGACAACGACTCGTTCAAACAATCATAATATAATAATTCACATAATGTATATACGACGGACGGACGAGCTAACATGCGTGAAATAACCATACAAAACTACCTATATAATACACTAACGCATAAATGATTAGATGCAATCATTGAACCAATTGTTTAGCTAGATTCGACAACTTCTGTGACAAAACTAGCTGAACAATTTTCAATAAAGAGCATTACAAAAAAAGGGATTTATTTTCGTTTCGATTCTGTCATCATGGGAAGTAATATATCTTTTTCATTTTAATAATTTTTCTAGTGTTATTTTGAGGTATTTTGTGTAATTTTGCGAAAATGTTTCATTACTTTTGAAGGGAGCCGCAACCATTTTCTTCAAAACAAAAAATGATGGCTTACGTACAGATTGTCTGTCGAATATTGAAGTATCACGAAGGTACACGGGTATTTAACGCGTTTACCTTTATTATTTTCTCGACGTTTCGGGTCTGTCCCCGACCACGGCTATTGCAACATAGCCGAAACGTCGCGATAAATACCCGTGAAATACTTCAATATGTGTTATGATCGCGAGAGTTTAAAAAAATACTGTCTGTCGAATGACGGGGAGGTGCCATAATTGAGGGAAGAACCTTATAAAAGGCTTTTGTTTCGTAAAAGGATCCTAGATGGCGTTAGTGTGGTGGATGTTCAAACAGGAAATGCATTTTATTATGTTACCTGTGCTGGATCGATCGAAAGAAAGGAAACTTTGGTTTCCGGTACGAGCAATACCATCTAGGAATAGATGGTATTGCTCGTATAGTAAACAAACAATGTTTTTAATGTTATTTTTAATTTATTGGCTTACAACCTTCTTTTATCACATATCGAATACTAGCTCCCTAAGTAGGTACTTCAACAGTGGTCATGATTCATGTTGTTCCAGTTGGATTTGACTCTGACTACGACTCACAAGCGATATGAAGAAACTTTTACCGCGTCTGGGTATTCTTGCGAATATTAATACATCGTAACAAGGATCATACAAAAGAGCGGTAGGAACCAAGCCGTTAGTTTGTTGCCTGTTCTTCTAGGCTTGGTCGAACTGGCACCTAAATTCACCTGGCTTTAAGACGTTTCAAACTGATCCTTGTTCAATCTTCTTCTTGTCGTGTCACTAGTTTCTTTCGAAACAGTGTGATGAAAGGATTTTAAGTGCGCCTCTAGAGGCTCCTTTCAAGCACTTGACACATGTTATAGAACTTTTTAGGTTCTACGACATGCCGGTTTCCTCACGATGTTTTCCTTCACCGTTTGAGAGTACTGGCATTGTGCACATACATTTTTGAACAGAAAAACTCATTGGTACACTACTTGTTTCGAACCCACGACCTTAGGATCGGAAGGCGGGGCCTCTACCACTAGACCACCAGTGCTCTAAGCACCTTGTTCAATGTCAGATACCTTTTGTGCTTGACTCTGTTTCATCAGCTAGTATAAAAAATCACGACCGAAGCCATATGCAGTTGTTTTACGGCGTAACTGGACTGCATAGCCCCAACTTGCACTCGGCACGGTTCGCCGAGCAGCGTGACCGCCAGTGACACGGTACATGGTCACCCACCACACAGACATACCTACAGTTTGTACCATAAAACTGTCTAAAGGTACCTCATTATGTTCGGAAGGCAGTTTTGGCACCGAACTAAAGCTTCATTATTATTTCGTAAGGTAATCATAGTCATACGTCAAAGGTCATCATCATTATCATCAGCCTGTAGAACTCCACTGCTGGATATACACCTCCCTTAATTATCTCCAGGAATGACGATTCTGAGCCATCTCAATCCACTCCATCCATAATTCCTTATCCACCATTCTTATTTTTGTCGTGTCACTAGTTTCTTTCGAAACATTGTGGTGAAAGGATTTTAAGTGCGCCTCAAAGCCTGAGAGTGTGCCTAACAGTCCTTTGAATCCTATCACGAATAAAAATGTGTAAGACTTATGTGCTTTTAATTCTTTGCGCAAAACTTTGTAGATAGAAGTATTCTTGTACCATCCCTCAGGCTTAAACCATCCTCATCCTCGTCATAATAAGAATAAACATGTTATAAAATTTTAAACCTTCCTAACTATTGCTCATTACAAAAATCGGCACGCAAATGCACCAACTCCCTAACCTAAATATTTCATAATTCCAGGCGTCATGTCATGTTTGAAATTCGAATCATGCCAAAAGTTATGTCAGACGTCTTCCGTCCGTCACTGAGCGTGTAGTGTTATCGTAGATCCGTCCTAACCGGTGTACGCCACGCATTACTCACCGACTCTAAAAACAGACGGCAGATATATATCTCAAGAGGTTTAAACTGGGTAACGTCATTGCAGTCATAAAACCTATGTTTGATAGGGTTTCCAGCAAGGAACGTAACTCTTATTTAGAAATGTGTGCTTGGGCCTGCGTTATTTATTTATGAGTTGATAAACTGGATGACTGACGATGGATTACATATTTTTTTTGTTTACAATTTACAATTAAACGACGGGTTTGGGTTCAGTCCCGATAGGAAAACAATTTTGAATGTTCATGAGATTAGTAAAATGAGTTCTGGGTCAGAGTGTTGTATTCATTTTCCTAGGTTTAGATTCTCATACTAGTTCTTTTTCTTGACGTGTCTCGTTCTTTCAAAACAGTGTGGTGACAGGATTTTAAGTGCGCCTCAAAGAGGCTCCTTTCGAGCACTTGACTCATGTTTTAGAACTTTTTAAGGTGGTATACTCTAGTATATTAGTAAGGTTCTACTAACTAATATGCTAGAGTTGGATTAGGACTATTATTATTTTGGATGTAATAAACTCATCTTAATTCTCATTTAGACTAAGGTTTATAAAGCTTAGATACGTACCAGAATCGCCTACAAAACAAAACAAAACATAAGCAGAGCAAGTACAAAGCAACCACAGAGTGGGGCATAGTGCCGACCGGTCCGCGGGTCATCGACCGCGAGGTTCAATGCCGAGCTCGGTTGAGTTGCGCCCGCGCTGGTCCAAGGAGGCTGCGCTGCGAATCTCTGTTTATTGTTTCGGTTTGGTAGATCCTTTGTGGATGAGTTATGTTTGTCCAAGTCTAACATTTTCTTGTAACGCTTGTAAGTATTTTTAGTCAATTCAAATTAGGTACCTACTTGCTTATTCAGCTATTCTATTCTGACTCAATAGCAAGAGTTGAACTACATAAGGAAGGCAGTAACCTTTGGCGTAAGTATTATGAATGAATGGAATCAGATATCAGAACTTGGAACATTTTTCTTATCTGTACGGAGGAAATGTTGAAAAGTTTAGTACAAGTTTTGAGAGTTTATAACCGGTGTTTAAGAACATACAGAATTTGCATTGAATAATAAAAAAAACAAAAACCATGTATCGTTGAACCGATTCGCAGTAAAAACTTTTGCATGTTCGTACTCGTTTTCCTTGTACGAAAAGAAATAACCTCACTCAATCAACAGGCCTTTTATCAAAATCAAAGCCTTGGAGGCAGTGAACCTTGAACGTCTTGACGTCTTGAGGTAGTAGGTACATTATTTAATGAAATCCTCGTCAAGTAATATTTCGAGGAAGGATGATTTTGACCCTTCTGCATCCACCGACTCACTGCGATCCTTACACCACTATAAAGTTAGTCTATCCATCGGCTGGGAGGGCTTCTCATGTTTTAAAGTAGAATTTTTTATTGAACGCACATATGGGTACAGCATGAAACAAGAAGAAGAAATGGTAAACATGGTAGGTAAGTAGAAGGTAGTTATGGAGATACATACCACGGTGTAATGATACGAGATGGAATATTAAGGTAACACGATGGACATAACCAAACGGCAACGAACAGGTTGGCCTAGAAAACGCTGGGCAGACGACATTATAAAAACCGCAGGAGAACAATGGATGTCCCTGGAAGGAATAGGGATCAATGGCATAAACTGGAGGAGGCCTAAACACGAAGAAGGGTTTCTAACCATAGTTTTTTCAAGAGTAGTAGAGCTCTTTGTGTGTGGCTCGTCCAGGGAAGTACTACCACCACCCCTTTTTCTGCCGCCAAGCAGCAAAGCTGTGTTTTGGTTTGAAGAATGTTATTACCATTATACAAGCAAGCAAGTAACGTAATGTTGTCTGAAATATAAGTGCCCGGCACGATAGATGTGGATAAATGAGTGGCTGAGGCTACTACTTACACTCAAGGTAAATACCGTTTATCGAAGAATTACTTGATAGTAGAATAACTATTCGTGTGTCATGTTGAACTCAAAAACACAACGGCTGAACTTGTGGCCGTCATTTAACTTCATAAAGTTTTAACTTTACGATTTTTTGACAGTTACGTTTTTATAACTTGCATGTCGTTAAACGTTTTCTTTATTGGTTTATTGCATTTTAAAACAATTTAAATACCAAAAGACCTAAAGCCATGCAGAAATAAAAGTTTGAAAATACTAAAGCAAGGAACTGTTACAAGTAGAAGTAATTGCTTGACATTAAGTGGGCCATCTGATGTTCCATATACTATTTTAAAATAACTGAAGCTGCTTGAAGGAGTCATAGTAAAACGACTGATATGCTGTACCCAGAACTGAAATTGTGACCTCTCCAAAGCAAGACCGTGCTCAGAAAAAAATGACAAACCTACTCTAGATGAGAAAGACACAAAATATAGAGAATCTAGCTTCATCCTAGTACATTGAAATTACTCTGGGTTCTTGTTGGGCAGCGTAGATTTTGACCAATAAGGTCGAGTCTTTGTACAATGTACAATTTGCAAGAGTTAATCATTATAATCGAATCATTCTTTGCAATAAACATCAGCTCGTACACATTGACCTTACTTAGTATACGTACTACGTCTGACGTCACAGCACTAGTTTTTACGCGATTTTTTCTTACCCCATTGTTCTAACTAGACGACGTGTGAATCCGTCACTAGAATTAATGATTGTATTTGATTGTTTGTTTACTATTGTTTCCTAGTTGAAAGAGACAAGACATTTTTATACTTCTTGCTGATGGAATATGCAGGTCTATCTGATGTTAAGAAGTAGCCATAGCCATCACCTGTAACAAACTATTGGCTCGAGTGAACGCACCCACCAACTTGAGGCATAAAGATTTTAAGGCGCATGTGCCTGTAATTTCCCCAGCAACCACACTCTTCAAACTAAAACAGTAACACTGCTTGGCGGCAGAAATAGGTTTATCATCAACTTGAATAATTCCATGGACCCAGGCCTTTCGTACATTTGGAGGGATTTGCCGTAGTCACCACGCTTGGCAGATGAATTGGTTACCGCAGTGTCAATGTTAAGTACGAGATGCTTTTCATCTCTTGGTGCGTTCCATTTGCCTCTTACGATATCCAGGGAGGTGATGGAAAGGGAGTATTCTACGACCGAATGCCACAATAAGTTGTAAGTTGTTTGCGTTGTAAGTTGTTTGCATAATAAGCCGTAAGTTTGTTGCCTATTCTTCTAGGCTTTAGTCGCGCGGAACTGGCACCTACAGTCACCCAGCTTTAAGACGTTTCAAAGTGGACCTTGTGATTCTATTGAATAAATACCTTTTGACTTTGACTTTGAATACACTTACGTAACTCTAAATAACTCTAAATTGATAAAGGCCTTAAAGATATCCTTACACTGGTG
The DNA here is from genome assembly GCA_932294275.1 of Chloroclysta siterata. Taxonomy (NCBI): domain Eukaryota; kingdom Metazoa; phylum Arthropoda; class Insecta; order Lepidoptera; family Geometridae; genus Chloroclysta; species Chloroclysta siterata. Next base: position 169,792 of record OW028595.1, on the reverse strand, counting down.
CAATAGATTCCTAGATCCAATGGTGGATTGATAGTTTGCTTACCTGAAACAAAAAACAAAAATCAGTTTATATCAGTTTTCAGTTTTACAATCGGGCTTATCAGTTATCAAATTGGTATTTTGCTAACGGGTTATAACAGTGTGTTGCATAAAAACTGAAACACCTTCACGATTTTGATCCTCAGGCACTGTAGATATCTCCTCAGATCTCTTAGTACCAAGTAAGAACTCCAAATTCATTGAGGGCGTGTAGTTACAGGCACATGAGGCTTAATATCTGTATGCCTCAAGCTGATGGATGCAGGGCAGTGCATCGTAGGACACGTTCCTATTATGCGTGACTTGCGAAGCAATGCTTTATTAAAGGTGATGATTACCACTTAACATCGGGTGGGCCATCTGCTTGTCCCATCAGCTAGTTGTATAAACAAAAAAAGACGTCAAAGGTTTAATCAGAGAAACGTCCAAGCGTTACATTTGGCAAGTACCAACATTTTGCATTACGAGTAGTTAGTATTCCATACGTGACAGAATGCAAGCCCGTCGCCGCTGTTAGAACACTAACTATTCCCTCACGATGATTTCCGTCACCGTTAACTATAACCGTGCGTGGCTTGGACCCATATTTCACTAATCACGAGAGAATCACGAGGTGTGACCACTTTCATTAACAAAACACCGGGACCCATCTGTGGGAAAAATTTAAAACTTTTGCTTTCCTCAGAAATGTCCGACTCATAAATAAATTAACGTTGGCGGGTAAGTAGGTCAGCATGGTTATATCTTGATTAACAATTTCAATCATTATTTAATTAAAGTTATTACAAGATACGAAATAATGTGACAGTAAAATATGCGGTTATTTTCAAATTATCGAAACTTATCAAAATAGTCCCTGGTCTAGTGGTAGTTCCCCACCTTCCGATCCTAAGGTCGTGGGTTCTAACCTGGTCGTGCACTAATTTTATTTATGTTTAAACAGTGTGGTGAAAGGATTTTTAAGTGCGCCTCAAAGAGACTTATATTAGAACACATGTCTTAGAACTTCTTTCTACGTTCTACGACGTGCCGGATTCCTCACGATGTTTTCCTTCACCGTTAGAGACCTACCTACTGGCACTGTGCACATAACTACTTCAATAAACGTATATAACTTGTGTTTTATGAGAAATAAAATATTTTCTGATAAACTCTATACTGCTAACGGTACACGTTTATCTACCTAACTATCTGTCTTTCACTTCGGAGATTGAAAGTGAAAATGGTCATTTTGTTTTACTGTTTGTTACCTGTTTAAAGTAATAGTTACATTAATCTACTGTGAAATTGACAATTAAAGTGAAAACTTTATTAGGACTTATTGTAAGAATATAAAAGTTATCTAAGCTAGATTACATTAAGGGCCTGACGACTGCTAATGTGCCTCTCGCTCGCACATTTGAACATATATATAAAATCACTGATCTTATTTGTGAGCGAGCGGTACCTAACCTACATTAGCATCTATCTTCGCCTTATAGCCGGTTTCTGAAAGCTCGATCAAAACTAATCGGACGTCAAGTCACTTGCTGTCTCTATCTAAATCGATGTAATAGCTGAAATGGCGACTGATTTGATATCTTATTACGTTTGATCGAACTTTCAGAAACCGGCCGTATGTGTTGTGATCGAAAGTAGCTTGACAATTACTTACTTGATTTTCATCAAAGCATATCTACTAAAGTGCCAAAATAAATGTTATAGAAGACAAATTCTGACCTGCAATGGAAAATAATTTGTTTATTGTACAAAATAATTTTGAACGTAAACAAGGATTATACAAAAGTAGGAAACAAGCCATAAGTTTGTTGCCTGATTGTCTTCTAGGCTTACGGCCGGTTTCTAAATGCTCGATCAAAACTAATCGGATGTCAAGTCACTCGCCATTTTAGCTATTACATCGAATTAGATAGAGATAGCAACTTGACATGCGATTCGTTTTGATCGGGCTTTCAGAAACCGGCCGTTATTCGCGTGAATACCTGAATTTAAGACGTTTGCTTGATTAAATCCCTTTTGGCTTTATATGCCGTTTTTACCAAAATACCTACACATCGTAAAAGTACAATTGATATCAATTATGTGCATCATTTCCGTCAATGAAAGACAGAAAGAGATAGACGCCTATGTTCAACAGACTACTGCCAGTACTCTCAAACGGTGAAGGAAAACATCGTGAGGAAACCTTTTAGTGTTTTAGTAGTACAAAGGTAGGTAGTGGTTACACCTGATTATAAGTTTAGGAAATTGGTCATGGAGCCAATGGTTTCACCACAGAACGAGGCGCCTTCACAGTTGAATGACTGATACACTGAAATCAACGCAATCATCGGTGCGTGCGGGGCGTGAAATTACCAGCGTAGGTACATCTGCCCAGTACCTCGGCGTCATAAATTGCTTATCAATTCCAATTTTTACAACGAGAACTTTATTTTCTAATGTTTTTTGCCAAGCTGTAGGTACTTATACAAAATACCTACTTATTTGAATAACTAATTGAGAAGTCCAGCGATATCTTAATTTTATGAAGCCAATAAACATTAATAAAGATACTCCTACCTAGAAGACAGTCTTAGAGATATTAAATAATATGATAATATTACTTTTTTGCAAAAAAACTACTTCAAATACACTGAAAATCCACCAAAATATAATTGCTGATTTTTTTTAAAAGCGCTTATTTATGAACCTACTTTCGATAAACATATGGTGGCCCCATATAAATTGTATAGCCTCGCTCGCCGCTGAAGTACCTCTAACCTACTAAATAAAAAAAAACATCAAAATAAATTCTCAATTATTGGCGGAGTATCGAGTACTAACAAGCATACAGTCGAATTGAGAATCTCCTCCATTTTTGAAGTCGGTTAAAAATCTTTATCATTACAGAAACAAGGAACTTAGGCTTCCATCGCAATTTCTATGTGCCTCCGCCATCTCATTATCGTAAGTGACACTGACAGGAGCGTTGACATTTGACATAAAGACGCGGGAAAGGAATTTAATAAAATGGTGGAACTCCAGACGGCACGTGTGTAAGAATTCGCATTCGAATGATAGTTTAATTAAACTTTCAATGAGAGTAGAGTTTATTGGTCGTTATAGAGTTACCTGTGTTAATTTATCGTTTTCACGTCTCGCGAGATGTTTACGGCAACGCATGTTACGCCTATTCTACCGAATAATAATATGTTCCTAGAAACAATTTCCTTTGTGATTCTGAAAGCTTAGTAGGTCGGTCTTTCCTTTTTTATGGATTAGGTTATATGCTTTTTTTTTCGCTCCTCTCTAAGCAGGCTATAGTTCTAAGACCATACCGCCTAGTCCTGTTTTGTTTAGTTAGAGCATGGGAAAGAATGCAAAAGACCCAGATGAGCAGAAGATTAAAAAAAAGTGGACCTATATGCACCATGCTGAACCTAATGACAAATTCTTTATTGACACAACACTAGAGCTTCATTATTATATTATATTGTAACAACAATCAAACATAAAAACAGTAGGAACCCAGCCGTGAGTTTGTTGCATGTTATTCTAAGGCTTGGTCGCGTGGAACTGGCACCTTATACCACCTAGCTTTAAGACGTTTCAAAGTGATCCTTGTGATTCAATTGAATAAGTACCTATTGACTCTGACTTTGTACCTACCTACCCCTCAAAAATGCAGAGAACCTGTGAAAGGTTATTGTTTTTTAACTAGAAAAATGTTTTATAATAGCGTACAACGTAAACAGGTGCGGGTCAGCAAGGTCAAGAGAACTTCAAGAGGTCAGCTATTCGAACCCTTTCAGGAAGGTCATAACGTAGGCTTGACAAGCGCGCTAGACAGCATGGCGACAACCAACACTCCAAATAAATTATCTGCAAGACCTTTGTGAAACAATGTTGATTTGACGCGGTTTGTCAACGTCAAATCTGACGGCTGCTGTCAAAGTTTTGGCGGCAAGTTTTGGAATACCTACTCTTTCAACTCTTTGTGAAAAGCTGGCTAGAAATCGAATTTATTAAAAAAAAGTTCTCCCAAGAGTACCTAGGTACTACCTACTTAAATTAGGGATATTACCTGTTTTATTTACTTATTGCAGGTCAGGTAAGTATGTAAATTATATTGTACCTACTTAGGTCCAGTTGGCTCCAAAAATATTAAAAATAAACTAGGCCCATGACATAACTCGACATCTCCAAGCACGGTAGATATCCCCTCACATCTTTAGCGCCAAGTTATCTTTGAGCATGTCTAAGGGGGGTAGTCAGAGACACGTCTTAATAAACCAACAAAATAAAGTAATGACTATTACCTACTTCTTTGTAATGTTGATATTAAATATTTAAGAGCCACTTTTGCTTGGATATTTCGATTCTCCAGGGTAAGTAGTTAAGTAGTTATCTCAAGAAATGAATCAAACCATTAAATATGCGTCCGTGACCTACATTACGTCGACAGACAGCGGCTGAACTTACACCGCTCTGTAAAGCACGCTTGCACAAAATCTAATTTGTCAAAACATGAATCTTTATTTAGGGCTGGGAGAATATTAAAAGCATTGCCTCGCAAGCCAGGCACGATACAATAGAAACGGAGAGATTTTATTTGACACCGACACAGAAACATAGGTACAGCATGATATAACATCATCATCTTCCTGCCCTTATCCCGCGCTGCATGGGGTCGGCACAACAGGTTTTCTTCTTCCACTCTCCTCTATCATTCGTCATCTCGGTGCTCACTCCTTTCTTACTCATGTCATCTTTCACAAAATCCATCGATATTTTCCTTGGCCTACCTCTCTTTCTAAAACCATCCAAATCCATACCTAACTCTCTTCTCGTAATATGACTTTCTTCCCTCCTCATGATATGCCCATACCACGCTAACCTATTGCTCCTCAACTTATCCATCACAGGCGCTACTTTCAAACTTCCTCTAATGTACTCATTCCTTATTTTATCCATCCTTGTCACATTATATAACAAGAAGAAAAAACGGGAAACATAATAGGTAAGTACATACTTCCTTAGAAGGTAAAACATTTAAAAATAAATAAATTATATAGGTTTCCTATATTAATCCCATAATGAATGCTGACCAGAATTTCGTGAGCCAAAATGGTCTTAGCTTAATAATCAAAACGGTCTTTATTCAGTTCTAACAAAAGGATCACTTTGAAACGTCTTATAAACTAAGTGAATAACTAGCGTCAAGACCTCGCTACCAAAGCCTAGAAGAACAGGCAAAATAGAAAGAATACATATTTCTTTTACATACCAAGATCTTTAAAAACTGAGCAACATCATTATTAGGTAGGCACATTACTAGGTAATTGGTGGCAGTTCTGTTACCTATTTTATCTACAATTCACAACTAGAGGTCAAAGAACAGCTGTAAATAGGGCTGCCTCATGATGCGTTTAGATTCATTTTAGATAAAAGTTTAAGAGGCATTTTATGAATGAAAAACTTTGAAATTTTAAAAGTCGTAGAACAAAAGTTGTTCGTTATGACCGGTAGAATATCCTGCTTTCGGATCCTTTTAATCCACACGTTGTATAGGCAGAAATTTTGCAAGTTGAAATGGTAAGTAGCAAGCCTACAGTTGACCTCAAAATTCTTGGCTTGATTACAACCCTTTGAGAGAGCAAGAAACTCATCAGGGAACCTTTCTTCCCGCGAATCTTTGATTAAAAACTAAAACAAAGCGACTACGGATGGAAAACTCACCGACGCGAATAATCATAGCTCACTATCAACTATGTACCCACTCTCGTCATACGCTCTCTGTCGCATGGAGGCTTAGGACAACCCATCGAGCCATTCCTCGTAGAGCACTGATTTTTAGAGCACTGATCTTGCTCCTTGTAGAGCACTAACCAATATTTGGGTGGGAGCTCTTCGAGGAATGTCAAAAATGCTTCCTCGTAGAGCACGTACGGTGTAGTAGTTCCAAGTGGACAAAGTCGTGGGGCGAACACTGTGTAAGACGTCACACCCGTCCGGGGACATAGGTCTTTAAGGCGAAGACAAGAGCTAATGTGACTCTCGCTCGCACGTTTCGACATGTTGAAAGATATAAAATCACTTAACTCATTTTCGAAAAATCGCAATCAACCATCTTGTGTGCAATCACATTGCACACAAATTGGTTGATTGCGATGAGTTTAGAGCCCCTTTTGTCAGCCCCTTAAGTCAAATTACCGACCTGCACTTACGACTTTATGTTAAAATAGCAACATACCATATCATCTGAAAGTCAAAATGCCTTAGGCCCGGCTATTGGGGTTATGGGCATGCCCATCGTGCCCACAACGATGGATCCGCGCTTGCCCACTTTACTTTTTTGTTAGTTAAAGCTCTTTGTGTGTGGCTCGTCCGGGGAAGTACTGCCACCATGTCTATTTCTGCCGACAAGCGTTGCTGTGTTTCGGTTTGAAGGATTTTGAGACATATCGCTGGCTTCAGTGTGACTGTGGTCGTTATTTCTGGCGATCTGAAGGACCACTTTATTTCTTTGATCTATATAATTAATAACTTTGCAGTAGTAACTACCTCGATCCAAGATGGCGGACAGGATATGAGATATACATTTGGGATGTTATTTAACTAAATAACGATTACAAAATTAGTTTATCTCTCTGAAATAGGCAAAACTTGTTACTTTAGATCTAAATGATATTTTCGCTGAGTTATAAGCAATGTGATTGCACACAGTTTAACAATTTGGTTGATTACGATATTTAACCGACTTTAAAATAAGGAGGAGGTTCTCAATTCGACTGTGTCTTTGTTTTATGTTTGTTACCGCATAACTCCATCATTTACGAACCGATTTGAGACATTCTTCAGATTGGTCACTTAGAAATTTTATCAAAATCGGTTCAGTATTTTGGCTTCATCAAAACAACAGGTAAAAGTTATGTCGTAGTAAATGAAATTGCGTATTTTATGTTTGAAGTCGGTATTTTTTTTGCAGTAAAGTTATTCATAAATAAGTTCGATTTAACCTTCACTCGATTTATCTTTCAAAATGTTGAAATGTGAAAAAAAGGAAGCAATAGCATTACACAGCGCGATCCGCCGCCTTACTGCTTCCACATAATAGCAACGGCAAGTCAAAAGGTATTTATTAATTGAATAAATTTTATTAAATAAAATCACAAGGATCACTTTGAAACGTCTGAAAGCTAGGTAACTCTAGGTGCCAGTTCCACGCGACCGAAGCCTAGAAGCGGCAACAAACTTACGGCTTGGTTCCTAGTTCCTACCGTTCTTTTGTATGATCCTTGTTACAATGTAATATAATTGTGTGCAAGAGTTTGTCAGCATTTATCACTTGGCCTATTTATCTGTTGAAAAGTAATTTAAACCTCACCGCTGCACCGCCATTCAGTAGTTCATAGAGAAGTTAATAATACTAAAAATTGTATCGTTTGTTTACGTTTCGCGCGCCATGTTTATAAATTAGGAGTAAACATATACGTAGCACGCTCACTCGACTGCGGAGAGGAGGCTGGTTTAACTCGTACGAGCTTATACTAATCTCTCTCTTGTCGTGTCCCTAGTTTCTTTCGAAACAGTGTGGTGAAAGGATTTTAAGTGCGCCTCAAGAGGCTCCTTTCGAGCACTTGACACATGTTAAGGCGAAGACAATAGCTAATGTGACTCTCGCTCGCTCGCACGTTTCGACATGTTAAAAGATATAAAATCACTACACTCATTTTCGAAAAATCGCAATCAACCAATTTGTGTGCAATCACATTGCACACAGTTTAGTAAAAATTTCATTTTGATCGATACAAGTTTTCCTACTTAAAAGTTTGCTTATGTACGAAAACTAGTAAAGCAAACTTTTAAGTAGGAAAACATGTATCGATCAAAATGAAATTTTTACTAAACTGTGTGCAATGTGATTGCACACAAGATGGTTGATTGCGATTTTTCGAAAATGAGTTTATTAATTTTATATCATTCAAAATGTCGAAACGTGCGAGCGAGAGTCACATTAGCTCTTGTCTTCGCCATAAGAACTTTTAGGTTCTACGACATGCCGCCGGGTTCCTCACGATGTTTTCCTTCACCGTTTGAGAGTACTGGCATTGTGCATATAAATTTTTGAACACAAAAACTCATTGGTGCACGACCGAATTCGAACCCACGAGGTATTTGCTTGATGGACGCAGGGCAGTGCATCGTAGGGCACGGTAATTTCGTGCGTGACTTACGAAGCATTGCTTTTGTTATAGGTGAATGTTACCACTTAACATCAGGTGGGCCATCTGCTTGTTTCATCAGCTAGTTGTATTAAAAAAAATGTGATTCAAAAGGTATTTATTCAATTGAATCACAAGAATCACTTCGAAACATCTTAAAACTAAGTGAATCCAATTCCCCGCGACCTATCCCACACAGCTTACGTTAAATTGTTAGGTATTCACGAAATAGCCTTAAAGTTTAGTACAATAAAGCTCATTTTACATCGAGATCGGATATCCTGTGTTGTACAGAAAGGTTTTGGAGTATAATTTTCATTGTCTTTGTTTCATTTGTTTGTTCCTAGATGGCGCTTGTAGTTTTGACCTAATTAATCTGAGTTTTTAGGGTTCCGTACTGTCATTTTACTTAAAACCTATGGAATTACTATTCTTATTATTTTTTACCGATTTTATCCTGTGTTTCATAGATGTCTATTGATTTTATTTAATTGTTTTTTGTAATTTGTATGTTCAATGTATGAATGTTATTAAGCCAATGTTTTATTTATTTATTTATTGCACAAAACAAAGTTAAAGCACAAAAAGAGGGCTTAATGCACAAACATTTTCTACCAACCCCCCTAAGTAGTGGTATAAAAAACAAAATTGACATGCGACAAATATTAAGCTAATATTATTTAAATAGCTAAATGAAATATATAATATGTTATATACCTAAAAAACAAGATAAAAGTCAAACAATTACTCATTCTTCAAATGTTAACCAATGTTAACTTAACCATGTTTACCTAATACTAAAATGACCTGTAACAAATCTGTTATGAATAAATAAATATTAACTATGAACTATGTGAAATCAGCACTTGTTCTGTAATGCTATGTTTTAGACGTTTTTAACCAATTTTTTTTTATATTCTTCTAATCCTGAAACGGGGCAACGAGGTAGAAAACATGAACGTACCAAATAACGGGAAATCGCCTTAAGGCGACTCCATGTATTTGTTGTTTCTATGTCATAGAGAATTATTTGAAGAAAATAGGATTTTATAATGTAAACGATAAACAAGATTCCTTTATAAAAGAGGCCCTGATATTCTGTGGGGTAACAATTTAACGTTTCTGTTTTGATTCCGAGTTTTGTATAGCGCTTACAGAAAAAAAGAAAAATTGGAGGTTTTTTTTATATAGTGTGTAAAGGTAATCATAATCTCCTTGTCGAAAGCATAATATAGTTACAACCAGACTAGCCTCAGTTTTTAACTAATCATGCTATAAAACTTTTGGATAACTACTGCTAATATTGCAAAAAAAACCATTTTGCTTTAGCGTTTTGGCAGCAAGTCTTTATCTCGCGGGGCCCAGGATTCTGATGTCAATAGCTACGGAACCCTCACAACGCGAATGGTACTCTCACTTGACTTTTTTTTGTGTCCAGCTGTTCAAAAAGGCCGTTGTTCGTAGGTTTATTAAAAGTTGTAAATGACAATCGGTGTTCTCCCGGCGGTATGCTCTACTTGCGACGGTGGAATGGTAGAGCGTACTTTTACCGATTTTTTAAATGTTTTTTTTTATTTAGACTAGTTTTTATAGGGTATTTAATTGTTGTGTAGAGTGGTGTTAGGTAAGTATATGGGGTTCTATAATTAGATAGGTAAAGTAGTTAGATAGGCATAAATGTAATAATTGTACAAGACGAAATGTTTAAAAAACATGATGAATAAAATTGTATCAGCCTATAATAATCAAAATTCATAAAAAAATCGAGTAGGTACACCATGGAAAAATCATGGATATCCTACACCTACCTTTAATTTTATTATTTGGTAAGTATCATAATTATGTAAACCCAGAAAAAAAACACAAATTGTGAAAATATGATATCTGTGCATTATGAGGCGATGTTTACCGTGTGGAATAACAGTCGTAAGCCTATTTATTTTTTACTAACTTACATACCTACCAGTGAAGACAGTTTTAATTTTTGAACGAAAATATGTGTGTACTATTTTAGTTTGCATTATCAATAATAGAATCGATTCATAACGATTTTTTCTTCACCTGCAAATCAATCTCTAGTAGGTAGCCCGTCCACGTTGACCACAACAGTGTAACCCGAGAGATACGTTGCCGCTCCGTGCGCAGAGCGGCAACGCGGCAGCTGACAAGGGGCGCGCGCCCTCGCTTTAGTATCGAAACTTTATGTTACCTCTTTAGATGTAAAAAGCTGAATTTAAATAGTATTTTGTAAAATGAACGGTCAGATTCTTATTGGGCTTGCAACCTCACGTTAGCTTGTTTATTTGAACGAACGATGACTGAACGTGGCTCGATTACCCCACAGAGTAAATAATATTACCTACTACATTCCCTGACCAAACATGGTTAACCATTTTTGTGGATGATAGACGGATGTTATGCCTACCTCACTAAGTTGGACTGCCTCTATACTGGAGCTTCATTATATATTATTTTGTAACAAGGATGATTCAAATAACAGTAGGAACCAAACCGTAAGTTTGTTGCCTGTTATTCTAGGCTTTGGTCGCGTGGAACTGGCACCTAGAGTCACCTAGCTTTAGACGTTTCAAAGTGATCCTTGGAATTCATTGAATAAATATCTTTCGACTTTACACGAGGTAAAATTCTTTCTCTGTTCTTCAAAGTTCTGATACTTAATCCGAATATTATGTCTAATTCGAGAGTCCACCAGCATACAGTTTATTGTACAATCATTAACATTTTACAAAAAAATTACCTAAAATACATTGAAAAACACAACAAAAACACTTTCAAATTGAAAACTTGGCCTATTTTCTTCCTGCCCTTATCTCACTTTATGTGGAGTCGGCAAAACATACAAAAAAAAACAAAAATCCTCCTTTTTTGAAGTTGGTTAAAAACTGCAAACCCTAATTGAGTCTTTTAAAACGAGACAAACGATGTACCTATTCAATAAAACTTCAAAGGGTTGCTGACAATAAGAATCACCCTTCGAGGACCACGGCATATATTACCATCGCCAGTTCCATTACCATACCATTGCCGTTTCGATACCTTTAATAAGTGGTTCCTTTCAGTCAGAGCAAGCAGGTGGACATTACCGGTACCACAGATAAGAGAATACGGTACACAGCATCAACATAATCTGTGCATTAGCTTTCATAAAAAAAAAGAAACAAGTTTGGCAATAGACAAGATTTTGTTTTTATGGATTAAAATTCTGGTTTTTAAGCCTGGCCAGTTGTGCAGTAGTATAATAAAGAACCCATGGAAGTAAGCTAATGAGGGTGAAAAGTAACAAAAGATCCCAAAAGATATCCCACCTGATGTTGAGGAGCTACCTCAACCTTTACATTGCCTCACACGTCTACTGAGGACGAAGTAAACATTAACTACTATCTGACTGCTCACACAAAAGTTATTTTGGTTACCCTGAGGCTGTTTAAGCCCAGCAATAAGGCCGCCCATTCTTTTACTATGTTGTATATTTTAACTTTGTCGTGGTAATCAATAAAGAGTTATCTTTTTACCTTTTTTTCATTTACTAATGTAAAACCCGAATCACTAAAGAAACGAATCTAGCGGTGCCAATCATAACCTCTCATTCACACACTATTGTTAACAATAGCTCTCTCTCACTCGCACTCGTGGGAGGTAGATTAGCATCACCTTAAAATCGTTTTTAATGAAACAGTCATATGGTCACCCTATAGCTCTAGTTATTCATAAATATGGTTACATTATCTATTAAGGGGCTGACAACTATCAAACAACTTCTCGCTCGCACGTTTCGACATGTTGAAAGATATAAAATTACTAAACTCATTTTCGAAAATAGCATATCACCATTTTGTGTGCAATCACATTGCACACAGTTTAGTAAAAAATTCATTTTTATCAATACAAGTTTTCCTACTTAAAAGTTAGCTTATGTAGTATTCTCTTATCTGTGGCTTATGTACGAAAACTAAAGCAAACTTTTGAGTAGGAAAACATGTATCGATCAAAATGATTTTTTTACTAAACTGTGTGCAATGTGATTGCACACAAAATGGTTGATTGCGATTTTTCGAAAATGAGTTTAGTAATTTTATATCTTTCAACATGTCGAAACGTGCCAGCGAGAGTCACATTAGCTCTTGTCTTCGCCTTAATTTAGTAATTGTATAAGTCTGTAGGAGTGGTCTCGACCATGTGTCATCTTGATCACGATGCGATGATATTGATAATTAAGTCTCGTGTTTACAAACATGTAAGGATCGCAACATATAGCCATGGTTTTGGATACAGCGATTTCAAGAGTAGTAGAGCTCTTTGTGTGTGTCTCGTCTGGGAAAGTACCTACTAGGTACCACCATGCCCATTTTTGCCGATAGGCAGGCGTTCCTGTAGGTATGCCTCAATTTGATGGACGCAGGGTATCAATAATCAGGGCATATTTCTATCGAAAATGAGACAATGCTTTGTTATTTAGGTTATGGTCACCACATAACATCAGATGGGCCTTTTGCAGTCAGTTAAGCCTCTGTAGATTAAGTTTTGATACGAGATATATTTTTTTATGTTTTATTATAGGGCAGCGTGGTCGCCCAGCGCAAAGCCCTTAAAATAAATTTTAAAAAAAAACGAGTACTTGCGCTCTTAGCCACAGAGTTCGACAAACAATGATCGATTATAATTATTACTTTCGCTAGAATCGATTTACGTTTTGTTACCAACTCGGAAATGGTTTTTCGTCTGCATTGAAGCGTGGCGGCACTTTCTAATGCACGTTCAAGTAGCTGTGGGTTACTTTCCTTCTTTTTACACGATTCTACAAAAAAGTATTGACCATTACCTTTCAAGAGGCTCTTTGTGTGTGGCTCGTCCGGGGAAGTACTACCACCACGCCTATTTCTGCCGCCAAACAGCAACGCTGTGTTTCCGTTTGAAGGGTGTGGTTGCCGGTGTAATTACAGGCACATGAGGCTTAACATCTGTATGCCTCAATTTGATGGACGCAGGGCAGTGCATCGTAGGGCACGTTCCTATCGTGCGTGACTTACTAGGCAATGCTTTGTTATAGGTGATGGTGACCACATAACATCAGGTGGGCCATTTTCTTGTTCCATCAGCTAGTTGTTTAAAAAAAACATTAATTTGAAAAGCTTTAATGTTGCTTCCCAAAATGACACAAAGCGAATAGTGTCGTTGGTTATTTAAAAAAATGTATGAAGTCAAACGGCATTCTTTAAATTGAAAAACAGGAGATGAAATGTAAAAAAATATTCGCACATCAAACTTTGAAACTCTGAAAGTTACGTAGGTAAGGGTGCCGGTTCCACGTGACCAACCCCGAGATCAAATTCAATTAAGCATGGTTTAATACAATACAATTTACAATTGTATTTAATTTTATGCATCAGGTATTATTAGTTTGAAGCGTAGCGTGTGCTGTCTTATAAATTTGATTATGTTTACCTTTTTCTGTATGCCTACGCCTCACTAAACTTCAATATTGTATTACTTTGTAAAAGGATCATACAAAAGAACGGTAGGAACCAAGCCGTAAGTTTGTTGCCTGTTCGTCTAGGCTTGGTCGATTTATAACAAAGTACTCTGTGCTTGGTCGCGTGGAACTGGCACCTAGAGTCACCTAGCTTTATGACGTTTCAAAGTGATCCTTGTGATTTTATTGAATAAATACCTTTTGACTTTGACTTTGACAATAGCTGGTTTGAAATCTTTTATTCTTTGAAGAGGACACATGACCAAAATTGTTGAGGCTTTTTTAGTCACATAAGTCGTCCAATTTTAGGGTTCCGTAGCCAAAGGGTAAAACGGGACCCTATTTCTAAGACTCCGCTGTCCGGCCGTCTGTCTGTCTGTCGGTCTGTCACCAGGCTGTATCTCATGAACCGTGATAGTTAGACAGTTGAAATTTTCACAGATGATGTATTTCTGTTGCCGCTATAACAACAAATACTAAAAAGGAGAATAAAATAAATATTTAAGAGGGCTTCCATACAACATACGTGATTTTTTTGCCGTTTTTATAGATGTACGGAACCCTTCGTGCGCGAGTCCGACTCGCACTTGGCCGGTTTTTTAATTACCTACAACTCCGTTTTGCTTATTTCAACATTTATAAAGATATAATATCACTGGTTGTTTGTTTGTTTTTTGATACAATCACTGATTGTAATTATCAAAAATCGCTCTCAGTGCTCTCAATCAAACGGTGGAGGAAAACATCGCGATGAAACCAGCGAATTTGGGCGATTGTGTGATTCTAACAGCGAAATTGGGCAAAAAGCAACCTTTCACGAATGGAGTAGGTACCAACTATACATGTACGTTATACGATACATAGGACTAAAAACACACTTTACATCCTCGCCAAGAATCTTCAATTAGTTCCAAGAGATCTCAGTTATGTCTACCGTGCAGGCACCTACAAAGAAAAGTCGTGAGGGATATTTGATTTCATTTGCAACTTGTAAACTGTTGGTAGGTAGTGTTGCATTGTCAACCACAGACCTCGTGTTTTGCGCAAAACCTTCGCAATAAGAAACTAGGGCTAACCCTCGTAGTGTTATTCCGTAAACAACATTCACCCAAGTGAACAGTACTCTCAAACACTGAAGGAAAACATCGTGAGGAAACCGGTGTCAAAGTCAAAGTCAAAAGGTAATTCAATAAAATCACAAGGATCACTTTGAAACGTCTTAAAGCTAGGTGACTCTAGGTGCCAGTTCCACGCGACCAAAGCCTAGAAGAACAGCCAACAAACTTGTTACAATGTAACATAATGAATGAATGAATGAATGACTGAATGAATTTTTTTGAATGAATGAAAAAAAATCATTCATTCATTCATTATACAATATTACACATAATACACATAATACAATATTGAAGCTCCAGTGTGGTGCCAAAAGAATTTAGTCGTAGAACATAAAAGCTCTGACATGTGTCAGTCAAGTGCTCGAAAGGAGCCGAGAGAAAATCCTTTCACCACACCGTTTCGAAAGTGCCTACCAGTAACACGATGACACGACAAGAAGAAGATCCATGCAAGTGAATGTCGTTTGTTTTATCAGCAAGTTGAATTGAAATCAAAGAAACCACTAGATCGAACTCCTCGAAGCAGTGGCGGATTTACCAGCAGGCTGAGTAGGCTGGGCTGGAGCCTAGAGCGGCAGATTTTAGGGGTGGCAAGTTAGGCTTTTTTTTCTTATATTTATATCTAGGTATATCTTGTTTTGGGTATATTTCTAAGCTGAGAAAAGCCTAATCATGTACCCTTTTACTTATAAGATTAGCTTTTGGAAAAGGAACTGACACATCGATTCCTTGGTACATAAGTCATCATAAATAATCATATTAATAACGCAAATAAGCTGATGTAATGAGAACAATAGTGCACAAATCATAAAGTACCAATTTTTTTTTTTTTTTAGTAAATATGATTGAAAATCAAGTATTGACTTCAGTTGGGGCGGCATGTATAATAGCACTGGCTGCAAATATGTAAATCCACCACTGCCGTGAAGTTTAGAGAATCGACACGCTGGCTGTATGTATTCCTGCCCCAGTATCCGAAGTCTGTGTTTTACAGAAAACGAAAAAACTTAGCCTTCGGTAGGTACTGAGCCTGTCGGCACTGTCGCCAGTCAACGCCAGTCAAACTCGTCAATATTACCATAAGTTAACGATCTGCCCACCGCGCGTCGTAAAGGCTTTGTTTTATTTCTCTCCGAGTGAACATTTGCACTTCAAAAGCGCTGAGATACTGCATTCTCAACATTATAACAAAATAAATCTCATAAAATCTTAATGCTAGACTAACTGACCACCGAAGCATACTATTTAACTAAACTAAACCTTACTTGGTGTTTTTTTTGACCTGATGTTAAGTAGTAACCATCACCTATAACGAAGCATTACATCGTACGTGACGTTCGATAGGAACGTGCCCTACATTGCACTGCCCTGCATCCATCAACTTGAGGCATACAGATGTTAAGCCTCATGTTCCTGTAATCGCAGCAACCTCACCCTTCAAACCGAAACACAGCAACACTGCTTTAACGGTAGAAATAGGCATGATGGTAGTACTTTCTCGGAGTCTTTACAAAGAGCTCTACTACACTTAAATTCTGTAGAATCGCGATCAATCTTAAAGCCACTCACTACTAGGAATCAAGTCCAAAGGGTGATTCATTCTTACTCTTCGTCACATTCAGACCACATACTGCGCTTACGCAACTCGAGGTGTGGAATAGCAACGTGTTTTCTGCTCAAAGTCAATGTCCTATAGCTACAACTCATTACAAAATATCAGCATTGCCACCACATTCAATTGGTAGAACAAAAGCTTCATTATTATAATATTTTGTAACAAGGATCATACAAAAGACCGGTAGGAACCAAGTCGTAAGTTTGTTGTCAATTCTTCAAAATTTGGTCGCGTGGAACTGGCACCTAGAGTCACCTAGCTTTAAGACGTTTCAAAGTGATCCTTGTGATTCTATTGAATAAAACAGCTTTTGACTTTGGCATCCAGCATGACATCGGTCTTGATTTGGATCAGTTGATCTATCTCTAGATCGTTTGCAACGGTATGCAGCTAACTCTACTGTGTCATTAAAGCTAAAGCTAATTTAAAAAAAATCGTATTCGTAGATACCCCGTACAAAGCATCATCCATGTAGATGTAGATGAATATTATATTCTAGCTTTAAATACGAATGAAATATATTTATGATGTGCGACTTTAAGACAGACAATTCGCAGATTGTTTCTCAATTGAAGTCTAAATAGTACAACGCGATGACAACGTGATTAATTAAGAAAACGTTGGCGACGGTCTACATAAAGCGGTGTCATAGTATTTTGTACATTTCGTAAATACTTGCAATAGTTCTAGATCATATCCTCGGTAAATAAATCTTACTCACAAAACACAAACATTAGACGTACACAGTTATATATAGTACACATATAAGCACATTTATTTGCTACCAAACACACATTAAAACTGTTAACATTAAAAGGAGATAAAGTAAAGGAACAAATATAACAGGAAAGGATAAAAGGAACCATGATGATATAGCCTTTAAAAGTTCATCTTTAAATCAGAAAGGCAGGTTCAAAACTTGGTAATCTAAATGACCAGCAATCGCCAACTGAGTACAAAACTATGAACCCTAAAAACGTGACAATGGCCGAACATAGTCCTAATATAAAGGGGTTTTCAATATTTCTCGGTGAGGGTGCGATAGGGGTCCAACAAGGTCGAAAGTGCGAGGGGCAGCTATCGAATGGTTGTTTCACAAATTGGATTCTCCTGTTATTCGCACCAGGATTCAAGATATCAGGAATTATGTGGAATTTAGGTGATACAATACCCTATATTCCGAAGATTTGCCAGAAAATCTGGTGACGAAAAATGGGACAAAGAGTTGCTCGTAGCGTGATATTTGACAATATAGATTAGATACCAGTCTCGCGAAGAATTCTTTTGTAGAATTAAATTACTTGCTTTGTTGAGAACTCGCTTACAGCACAGTTGATTTGACAACCTCCTCTTTAACGAAATCGGTTAGAATAAGGAGGACGCCTCCACCTGATGGACTGACGACATTTTAAAGTCGGTGGGTGGAGAGGGCTCAGAAAAATTCCTCCTAGCAATGTATTTTAAACAAAGGACTTCTTCCAGCTGATGAAGACGATGATAGTCAAGTATAGAACTGTGTCAAATGAACATTTAATTTATTTATTGATGAGATTTTGGGTCAATAAATACAAAAAGGCTCCGTATCAAAGGAAATCAATGAGACGTTAATGTTGTAAGCTGTATACATGTTTGATACCGTTGCGCAGAGCTTAGGGATTCAATCATTGGTGAATATTAGATGAAACTCTGATACAAAACCAACACGAATGTATCCATTTCTTCGGAAAAAAGGAACAAGCTTACGATTGTAATCCCTATGTACGACAGACGCCGTTATTGGGCACTTGCCCGTTTTTGCACATTTTTGTAATTCTATACGTGACAGGTAATAAATATTTATACAAGAATCCAGTTAGTATTCTTACAGAAGCGCAAGAATACTAACTGCTTCCTCGCGAGGTTTTCCTTTTGTAGGAGAGTTAGTGTCACGCACATAAAACATTAGTTTGAACTGTTCAAAGTCTAACGTGTGCTATCTTTGAACTTTTCAATCCTGTCTCCTTTTTTTCATTTATTTTAAGGGCTTCGCTGAACGACAACACTATAATAAAACATCAAAAAAATACATCTCATAACAAAACTGAAACTCAAATTAGCCCTATTTCTGCCAACCTATATAACATCTTGGCTTGATTCACCAAATCCGGTCTTCTACTACTCGCTCCTTCTTCGGAAAGGGCCCCGGGTGTGTGTGCCATCACCCTGGCATGTATTTGCAGGGGCTATGGTCTCTGGGTCTCGGGACTCAGCCGTCTGGTGCCTTCCTGGTTTACAGGCGGCTCCATAGGGATTTTCGTTTGAACCGTTTGAGTTTGAACCGTAAGGTAAGCTCTTGCAATGACAGCTTCATCTTATTTTTCTCTTCATTAGGCATATTATTATTTTGCCTAATGAAGATCAAACATAAAACTAGGAAGAAATCCGTAAGTTTATTTAATGTCAGATTAGGATTTGTTGCTTGAAACTTTCGTCTAGATATAGGCAATCCAGTTTAAACGTTTCAAAGTTATCCATGTGATTCCAGTCCATAAATTCATTCTTATTCATTGAATGAGTAAACAATTTGTATTCTTTAAATAAATGGAAACATTCAATGCAAATAATATTAGAAGTTGAACCCACTACCAAGAACGTTTCGCTACCGCTAGACCACCAATGATCTTGATGAGTGTTGTATGACATCCTGATACAATACAAGGCGATTCAATCATGTTACAAATTCTTTGTATTGTGCAATACATACCTAAGTGCGTGCGTTCGAACCGATAGGTACCTACCTAGTTTACTTCGAATTCAATCAATAACATCGCTACCACTTAAAGTGTACTTGCAACGCGTGGTGCGGACACATTACGTTCAACTGATGCTTCATTTCCAACTCATTTTACATACAAATTGATATCAATTACAGTTTTATTGCTGCCAACTTCAGTTACAGTTATATTCGACCGAAATACAACGAAACCTTTCTCTAAAATCTCAATGTTATCAACAGCTGATGTATCACCATCTGTTTCCGGTTTCTAATAAGAAACCAAATTGAATCTTGGCATCGCAACGACAAAAACTATAAAACAGCGGCAGACCATCAACAAGACGGCGAGTTCTCAACTCGGCATCAAGGAGACTCGGAAACGTAAGGTTCTTGGCTCGAGTGGAACGAGCAGACTCCGAGCAACAGGAAGCCTCAGCTTTGTTTACGATGGCAGGCGTCCGTCTCGCTTCAGCGAAACGTCGATATCCAATCTTATTTATAAATGTCCCGTCAAAATCCAGCTTCGAACACCAATCGGGCAATTGATCTATCGCAAACTAAAAATAACTCCAACGCTTATTCTGCCCATAATTTTAATGTCTTCGAAGACCTTGACTGGAGTTGAACCATGAGAGGACTGCAATCGGGGGTCGCCCTCGTGAATCGATTCGCTACGAACGAATGTTTTCACAAAAACGTGTGTAAGCAATACAGTGAGGACTGAGCAGTGTGCCGAACTTAACCTCTGCACGACTCGATCGATTGTTATCGCTGCAAAGTGTGGAATGCAGTGTTTTGCTTTCCTCGCCTCTCCTCGCTTCCTGCAAGCGGGCATTGGAAATATCTCGGAGATAATTGAGGAAAAGCGTGCACTTCATTCACGATCTGAGGTTTAGAGCCGTTCAGGACTCTCGGCGCAGTGATGGCTAGAACGACGGAGTAGTGTCTAGTATTGACGTTTCTTCGGTGGAGCGTTACAGGCAGACGCACTGTCGCGTACTCGGTCGTACACTTTATAGGCATTTTTTATGGCTTCGGTTAAAAATTACAGTATCACTCGCACTTTTGGATTTGGAAGCACCGTGTTGCGGGAAGGGGGCGGGAGGGGGGCGGACGCTCACCTTAGCCTGACGGGCGGAGGGATGTTGAACCCCGGGAACATTTTCGCGTTGGGACTCTCGAACAGCATCGCGTATTTTTTTATTTCACCGCGAGTGCATCGTGTACCGTGCGGACGGTGCGACGGCCGGCCGTAGACTGCCGGCCGCGGCGCCCCTCCCGCGCCCCGTGACGTCACGCCCAGGCTTTTTCGCACCGCTTTTTGTCAACTCGAGCGCTGCGTCCCTATCTGACGCGGCGCGCGTGAGCGAGACGGCGGCCGGTAAGGGTTTCGTGTTCGTGCAGAGCCCCTCGCGCGTAGGGCTTCGGCTCGGTGTGGGTTGCCGGTAAGCCACTGTCGGCGCGGCCCGGCCGTACACAATGCGGCTACATTTTACAGAGTTCATGTTCTTTATTTCTATTTGTTTTGGCCTCCATTTTTTAGTAAGAAGCTTTTGTCTTGATGAGGCTTTTAGCGTCTCTTACGAGCCGAGAACAAACTAAAGTAGGTAGATAGTTCGGTAGGTAGGTAGGTAATTCATAATCCAGCGTACCTACCTACCCTACAAACGGGTAGAGCGTCCGCATCACGAACAAATCCGCGCTGGAGCCGCCGGAATCCGTAATGACTTATTATCATTTTGAGGAACTCTGCTAGACCTTCATTTACTTATATCAACCTTATTTTACTCCATTTTATTAATATTCCAGCGTATTACGCATTAAACAGGTAAGTACATAAATGAAAATAAACTGAAGAATTAGGTACATTTACTTACTCCAAAAATCTCTATATCTACACTTCTACACTAATATTATAAAGAGGTAAACTTTGTATTTTTGTATTTTTGTATTTTTGTATGTAACGAATAGGCTCAAAAACTACTGGTCCGATTTCAAAAATTCTTTCACCATTAGAATGCTACATTATCCCTGAGTAACATAGGCTATATTATATTTTCAAAAAAATCAGGGATCCTTACTAAAACTTCAATAATGTAACCCAAGGTGGAAAACAAAAAACCTTACATCGCGTGCGCTGCGAAAACTATTGAAGATAGAACAAAATAATGTACTACGATTTTGTAGAACACGTTATCATCTACAAAAAATGTCGCGACAGCATATGTCTAACTATTATAGTTATGTCACAATAAGTGTTCTTTTATTATAAAAAATTAATTGAAATGCCTCCGCTAGAAAAGGGTCTTTATTTGTACCTTGGTATTAATCCTTATCCAAATAAATCATTTCATAATTAAGACGGTTTCAATACCTATAGATTACTTCTTAAATTTTTCAAATCGGACATTCCATTCAAAAGATATGACGAAATTAAAAATGTTTACGGGTCCACCGGGCACGCTCGGGGTGCGATTTCACTCACTCAAGGAGAGGCGCGTGCAAATGTATGAAATAAGTAGACGCGAGGCTCGAACCCACGGTCTAAGTTTATCCTAAAATGTTCAAAAAATTTATGACCACCCATGCGAAGCTGGGACAGGCCGCTAGTATTTAATATGGACCTTAGAGGTACCTATGTAATTTTGTAAGTGTCTGAAATAAAATGTTATTATTAAAATTTATAGTAGTAGTCATGGAAGAAATTCATTGAACATTTAAAAATAACATGGGGTAGGTAGATAGATACGAATTAGGTAGGTACGTGACTGCCTATACCGATTTAAACTTGAGCCCAATCATAATCATAACGTAGCGTTTCTTTTACTTAGGTTCATTATCGTTTTACTGCCACACTCAGATACATTTAGCACGCAGACAACCGTCAAACAACTTCTCTCTCACATATTTCAGCATTTTTGAAGATAAATCACTGAATTGATGTTATGAAAAAATCGGAAACAACGAAGTTCCGTTTAATAACTTTACAAGGATATTGAGGATATTTTTTTATCTAAAACTGTTTTCCTACAAATAAAATTGGATTACCTACCTACTAGTTTTCGTACATAAGAGGCTGACACCGTCGTAGGTACAACTTCCCACACGCACATTTCAATATTTTTGATCATATAGGTAAAATTACTGAACGAAGATTATGAAAAATTGCAAATAACAAAGATGCGATTTTTTATAACTTTTCATTTTTCATAAAAGACATAGACATAACATAGACAATCAATAGTTCCCGTTTTTGTTCGTATCCAGCTATATTCGACGGTTGTCAGCCTCTTAACGGTTACATAATCCGTTTCTTAGTAATTATAGATTTCTTTAGCAAAATTCCCTCTAAGGAGCGTTAAAATGCTGAAGCTATCAAATTGATGATGCTTTGTTTGAAAAAGCGAACGAAGATCTTAGTTTCAACTTGGGCGATTTGGCATTTTGTGTATGTATGTATGTTTGTCTGGCGATAACTTTCGAACCGTTGATGCGATCTGCATGAAATTTGATAAGTCGATAGCTTGTACTTGAGAAATTTACTGGTATATGAGTAAAATCGGGTTATTAAGACGGACGGGACGGGTTATTAAGATATGGGGTTTTTTAAGGGGGCTAAAATATAAAAAAGTTACATAAAAAATCAAGTTACATGTCATATGAAAGGGCTTTGTTTGGACATTCCAAAACTATTTTTCCTTTTTTTCTGGGACGCTCGGTTTTTGAGATACAATAAAAAAGTTAAATTAAGATAACCAGCGATCCAAGAGCTCCCATCTCTAAGAGTTTCGTTGACATCAAGGTTTTTCTACTTGTCGGCCAGTTCCTTTGCTTTTTCTTATTTTTTTTTTCTTGAAATAAATTAAGGAGGTAAATTAAGGCTCGATGATGGAGTCAAGGTCTGTTCAACGGAACTCTTCAATAAATAGGCCAATAGAGTTGAAACTTGGTTACCATACCAAGTTAGTAGGCGGTAGTCAGAAAAAAGTCCAAACATGTTTGGACTTTCCTCTGACTACCACCTACACAAACTTTTGGTGCGTTCGTCGGGTCACATCACGAGATCTCAGTTCGGGGCGAACCACTAGTATTAGGTTATTTTATGCTCTATTAGGTACTAAAGAGTAGTAGAGCTCTTTGTGTGTGGCTCGTCCGGGGTAGTACTATTACCACGCCTATTCCTGCCGCCAAGCAGCAACGCTGTGTTTCCGTTTGAAGAGTGTGGTCGCCGGTGTAATTACAGGCACATGAGGCTAATAGGGCCGGTTTCACCATGCTCTGTTAGATTAACAAAGGATTATAGGGCCCTTAAATATGTCAAAATGTACGCGTTTGACAGCTAAGGTTAGATTTAACGGCCTGTTAATCCTTGATTAGTAACTAACAGAGCATGGTGAAACTGGGCCTTAACATCTGTATGCCTCAAGTTGACGCCGCAGATCAGTGTATCGTAGGGCACGTTCATAAAGTGCGTGACTTGCAATGCTTTGTGGTGACGGTTACTGCTCCACATCTCCACATGCAGTGCCTTATACACACCTAACACATTATATTCTGGGAATAAATACCTTGTATCCCATTCACCGACTTCCCGCGATCTTTACATTACAATATCGTCGGTCCATCGGGGCAGTATTTATATTTGCAAATCATGGTATCAGTGTATTAAATCACTTTTTATTACGAGTATTTCGTACATAATTGATCTCCATTTTGCGCAATGAAATAGCCTTGATGTAATGCCTCATCATTAGTTGACGCTGCGTTTTTTTGGACGAGTTTTTTACCAAAATTATCTCGATCTTATAATATGTACTTATGTTGATGACTTAGCAAAACATTGAAACTCAATCGATTGTCTGTACAAAGATTGTACTTTGGTGGATGAAATAATCTACATCTACATCTACACTTGTACACTAATATTATAAAGAGGAAAGATTTGTATTTTTGTATGTAACGAATAGGCTCAAAAACTACTGGTCCGATTTCAAAAATTATTTCACCATTAGAATGCTACATTATCCCTGAGTAACATAGGCTATATTATATTTTCAAAAAAATCAGGGATCCTTACAAAAAATCCAATAATGTAACCCAAGGTGGAAAACAAAAACCTTACATCGCGTGCGCTGCGAAAACTATTGATGATAGAACAAAATAATGTACTACGACTTTGCAGAACACGTCATTATCTACAAAAAACGTCGCGACAGCATATGATATAATACTAACTTAGCAAATAAGTTAGCCTGTGAGTTTACTAACAAAATATGGACTACAATTGTCTGAATTAATAAATAAATTCAATTCAATTCAATTCAATATGTCTAACTATTATAGTTATGTCACAATAAGTGTTCTTTTATTATAAAAATTTAATTGAAATGCCGCCGCTAGAAAAGGCTCTTTATTACCTTGGTATTAATCCTTATCTAAATAAATCTTTTCATATTCAAGACTGGTTCAATACCTATACATTACTTCTTGAATTTTTCAAATCAGACATTCCATTCAAAAGATTTTAAAAATATAAGCGACGCGAGGGTCACGGGGCGCGTTCTCACCCAGCGCGGGCCCGGGCAAGGCGCTAGGTAGAAGGGCGTGCAAATGACTCAAACCCACCACGGTATAAGTTTATCCTAAAAAATTTAAAAAAATTATGTCCACCCATGCGAAGCTGGGACAGGCCGCTAGTCTTTAATAATTAAATTACACTAGCGGCCTGTCTCAGCTTCGCATGGGTGGATACACAGATATATATATATCTGTGGGTGGACAAAATTTTTTTAACATTTTAAGTTAAACTTAGACCGTAGGTTCGAGTCTCGCGTCTACTTATTTCATTTCAATTAAATTTTAATAATAAAAGAACGCTTATTGTGATGTCACAATTTATAGTTCACTATTATAGTTATGTAACTATAATAGTTAGAAATATGCTGTCGCGACATTTTTTGTAGATGATGACGTGTTCTACAAAGTCGTAGTACATTATTTTGTTCTATCATCAATAGTTTTCGCAGCGCACGCGATGTAAGGATAAATTTTTCCATCATGGGTTATATTATTGGAGTAAGGATCCCTGACTTTTTTGAAAATATTACGTATATAGCCTATGTTACTCAGGGATAATGTAGCATTCTAATGGTGAAAGAATGTTTGTAATCGGACCAGTAGTTTTTGAGCCTATTCGTTACATACAAAACAACAAAACAACAAAAATACAAATCTTTCCTCTTTATAATATTAGTGTAGATGTGATTGTAACAAGGATCATACAAAAGAGCGGTAGGAAGGAACCAACCCGAATTTTTCAAGTTTTTTGGCTGTAGGCTTGGTCGCGTGGAACTGGCCGCTAGAGTCACCTAGCTTTAAGACGTTTCATGTAGGATTTAAGATGAGTGTTTTTGTAAGCGTTCTAATTTCTCCATAGATTTCTGGTCATGTAGGTGATTAAAAGGAGTAAAAGGAGCGAATGACTAAACCGGCAAACGACCTAACTCCTAAGGCCCACATAAGTCAAACAACTAAACTCGTAATATCTTAAAAACGGCTTCATCGATTTAGATGCGGTTTTTTTAAAATGATTAGTAGGTATGACTTTAGAGAAGGTTATGATATATTTTAGAATCACTCATGGCCATGGTCACTCTATTACTCTCTTGATTTTGGTACCCATATTGATATTGTGTGAGAATATTGTCCATCCTGCATCCTGCATCATATATCCTGCTTTCCAAATTTTTTGAAATATTTTGTACCCTAGAACACTCGGGCAGGTGAGACAAATCTTTTGATACTTGAATCATCAAAATTCACGCAGCCGTTTGGGTGCTACGTGGTAATAAAGAAAATATCGAAGGATAGTTACATAGATACACGCCAAACACATAACCCGGTTGCCTTCGGCACTAGGGTAAAAAGCGCTGAAACAATTTCGTCATAATTTGTAAGCGTGATAGAAGAGAGTGGAAGAAGAAAACCTGAAAAAAAGAATAAATGCAGCGCGTGATAAGGGCAGGAAGATGATGACGATCATAGCCCTCATCTGCATGAAGAGGTCCACTGCTGGGATTGCTCAGGGTCCTGCCTACCCCTATATTTGTGGGCTGGTGTCGTCGGTACTCCAAGTCTAAGTTTTGTTTATCAGAAATCAGAAATCAGAAATTATTTATTGTATAACTGTAGTACAAAAAAGTTCTTATAGCTACGGTTATGTACAGTTTCAACAGTTTGTCCGTTCCGGACGTATAACAAAAACGCATTGTTATATTCTAAAGTTTTCGCCCAAGAACCAACTAAAACATTTTAATACCCACTAATAGGTACTCCTAATTTCTTGCAAGTATATGACCTACAAGAAACCAAGAGGTAGATATTATAGAGCTTCTATTTTATCGTTCATAATATTCGTTTAAGTTATAAAATGCATTCGAGACTAACCATTTTCTCAAATGATTTAAGAATATATTTCCTTGAAGAGGTTTAATTTTATCGGGTAAACTATTGTAAATTTTGATAGCTGCAACAAATGTACTTTTTTTATACATGGTGTTGTTAATCTATCGTTTTACGTAAAGTCAGGCCTTTTTTGTATGGATTCGTTAACCGCCTCTATCGGGCGTACCTACGGGAGCACGGAAGCGGTCCCTCATCTAAAGCGCAGAACGTTGTATAACTTAGTCGAACGTCTATGATTGAACAAGCGATTTAAAAGAACAACGGTGACAGATGAAGTGGCCGATGTTGTAATTGGGTACCGGAGTCACGGTAAATCGAGCACTTTCTAATCACTGTCAAGACAGTACCCTAGCGGCCGGTTTCTGAAAGCTCGATCAAAACTAATCGGAGGTCATGTCACTCGCCATTTCAGCTATTACGTCGAATTAGATAGAGATAGCGAGGACTTGACATGCGATTAGTTTTGATCGGGCTTTCAGAAACCGGCCGTAAGTCTGAGTTGTAAAACCTCAGACTTGGGGTACCAACTTATAGTATAATACTGGGATACTTTTTTATATAAATACAAAAATACATATAATAGAATACCCAGACAGAGAACAAACATCTATGTTCATCACACAAATGTTAGTCCTGTGCGGGGATCGAACCCACGCCCTACGGCGCAGAAGGCAGAGCTACTACCAACTGAGCTGTGAAGGCTGTCGATAACAAATATTTATTACATAACTGTTACACAAAAGAGATTTTAGGTATTAACTCCATTTAGTGAGATTTCGAGTTAAGAGCCTGTCAGCCGCCAAACTTCTCGTAACATTTTGGAAAATAGTCCTACATTAGTTACGAAAAATCGCAAACAATGTTTCAGATAATTATATTCACAAAACCTTGTTTGTTGTGAAATTTTTTTTGCATCTCAATTTATATAGGTACTTATTGACCCTTTATTGTAATATTATTCTTCGAAACTCGGTGGGTTGGATTAGACGTACCTATGACTACCCCCCTTATAGACATCCTCGAATAATCTCCGTAGTAGAGCTGTTTGTGTGTGGCTCGTCCGGGGAAGTACTACCACCACGCCTTGTTCTGCCGCCAAGCAGCAACGCTGTGTTTCCGTTTGAAGAGTGTGGTTGCCGGTGTAATTACAGGCACATGAGGCTTAACATCTGTATGCCTCAAGTTGATGGACGCAGGGCAGTGCACCGTAGGGCACGTTCCTATTGTGCGTGACTTACGAGGCAATGCTTTGTTATAAATTATGGTTACCACTTAACATCAGGTGGGCCATCTGCTTGTTCCATCAGCTACTTGTATAAGTAAATAAAAAAAATGAATCTTAAGTTGATCTACCGTGCCTGGGAATCAAAGTCGCTGTTTCATTATTCGCTTGTTTGCTATTTGTCATACCTACATTTACCGATTTTACCTACCTATATCTTCAAAAATTTTAAATGTGCGAACGAAGTGTTTGTTTTGACGGTTGCCTGCGTCTTAATTGAAGTCGCTAGTTTAGATTTTACTTAATTATGTAAGATCGAGAGCAATCTCAATGATTGTGTACGAATCGAATCTCTTTCAAACCACAAAACAAGGCTAACAAAGAAAAGTGAAACTTGTTGTTACAACTCCAAGATGTTTTTGTGAAAACTCGCTCGCTTCACTCTTGCTGTACCTACCTACCTGATTAATAGTACGATTAGTAGCCAAGGGCTGTAAGGCATCAATTGCAGCCCGAGATATTTAGGCGCACGAGCCCAGCGAGGGCGCCTATAGTTCGAGGGTGCAATTGGTGCTTACACCCGAGCTAACTATTCTGCTTTACATCTCGATTGTGAGGTAAGTAGAAAAAAACCGGCATTACAAGAATACACAATATTTGAAGTAAAAGTTTTCTATTCCCGCCTTTTTTCATTAAAAAGAATCAAATAAAGAACTTTTTTTTTTTCAAGATTGAAATTGAGCTTCGCCGTTCGATATTGAAAATTGATAACTATTATACTCACACGAAGACAAGGCTGAATAGCAAAGCGACCTCTTTGGTCATTGGGCTGAATGCATGATATCTATTGCCAGTATGATGGTTAGATGTACGCGAACTTTTTGAAAGAAAAATGTGTTTTTTTTTATTACTTACCGCCCTAGGGCTTTTCTAGCTTCATTATTACCCTAGAGCGCTTATTAGTCACCTACAAGCCCCATTTGGAGGTAATAAGAACCTACTTATCGAACATGAGAGATGTAAAATATAATAACTTTTTTAAGGAACCAACACTGCGAACGCGAAAAAAAACAGCTGTTTCATACAAAAGTTCAATACCTTCTGGCTAAAATGTATGAAACAGCTGTTTGAGCGGTAACCTTAGGTATCTGCTAAATTTGGTCGCCTTGACCTATGGTTCTTTTACAGATCCTCGAATTATAGCTATAAGTATCTACTTACTAGTAGTTCGCCCCGAACTGAGATCTCGTGATGCGACCCGACGAACGCATCAAAACTTTGAGGACGTAGTAGTCAGAGGCAAGTCCAAACATTATCTTTGGACTTTTTTCTGACTACCGCCTACTAACTTGGTATGGTAACCAAGTTTCAACTCTATTGGCCTATTTATTGAAGAGTTCCGTTGAACAGACCTTGGCTCCATCATCAGACCAGGTCGCTATCACCATTTTATGAGAACTGAGTACCTTTTTAATATATTTCAAGAAAAAAAAATAAGAAAAAGCAAAGGAACTGGCCGACCAGTAGAAAAACCTTGATGTCAACGAAACTCTTAGATATGGGAGCTCTTGGATCGCTGGTTATCGTAATTTAATTTTTTTTGTTTTATCTCAAAAACCGAGCATCCCAAAAAAAAAGTAAAAATTGTTTTGGAATGTCCAAACAAAGCCCTTTCATATGACATGTAACTTGATTTTTTTATGTAACTTTTTTTATTTTTGCCCTCTTAAAAAACCCCATATTTCAAAACCCCTTCATCCGATTTTACTCATATACAGTACCAGTAAATTTCTCAAGTACAAGCTATCGACATATCAAATTTCATGCAGATCGGATCAACGGTTCTAAAGTTATCGCCAGACAAACATACATACATACATACATACATACATACATACATACATACATAAAATGCCAAATCGCCCAAGTTGAAACTAAGATCTTCGTTCGCTTCGCTCACTCGATCAATAAAGTTGCGTTCGACGAATTATAGCTATAAGTATCTACTTATAAAGTTGCGTTCGATAATTCTATTATTTTAATTCACCGTCCTTGGGGAACAAATTGATGCCATAATTTAGATCTCAGGGTGCCGATACATCTGCTTTAAATTTTTCGTAGCTTTCATACAATAATTGTAACTAATCATAATTCTAAATAAAACAAATACATATAATTCTAAGTCAAAATAAAACAATTGTGGTATTTTTAAACATTATTTTAATAAATTTTACATAGTTACCCTGAAAATTATATTTAACAAGAATGTTTATGTAAATAAGTACTTTCATTGCACTGTTGTTAGATCATAATAATCTTATTAAAACAGCTCTATATTGCCGTGTTAGCTATCAGACGAAGCGTCTGCTAACTAACATGATGTTAACAAACGATTATAAAGAACGTATAAATGGTCGCGCCTAGTTATAATATTAATCAATTTAATTTTCCATGTTAGTTTTTTATTTGTATTTAAAAAGGTTTTTAAACAATAATTTAACATAAACTATACAATTACAATGTTAAATTATGTGTATCTAATAAATGAAGATCCATAGCTCCACAAACAAAATTAAATACAGGTTTAACCCTCCCCGTTTTGACCTCCTTGGGTATGACCCTCCGGCGTTTGACCCCCCTGGTGCATCTACCGCCCACACCCCCCTCCGCCGCACTTGGACTTCTTAGGGGGGCGGTAGGATGACGTGGAAGCCCCCCCTGAGAGAGGCAGGTACCCTGGAATTAAATATAAATAAATAAGGCAAGTATGAATTAAAATAAATTAATTAGGCCCCCTATTACAGCTGCAACTGGTTTCCGCACGATGTTTTCCTTCACCGATTGAGAGCACTGGCATTGGCACCGGTGTTCTAGATGGATTGACCCCACCTTCTGTCGTCGTTCACCAATGGATTTTGTTATTCGAAAAATTAATGTATGATCAGTGAGCACACAATCTAGCAGCGGCGTTGGGCTTGCAAACTGTCACGTATGGAATACCGAGCGGCCCCGCCTTCCGATCCTAAGGTCGTGGGTTCAGGCCGTGCACCATTGAGTTTTTTGTTCAAAAAGGTATGTGCACAATGCCGATACTCTCAAACGGTGAAGGAAAACATCGTGAGGAAACCGGCATGTCGTAGAACAAAGTTTTAAAACTTATGTCAAGTGCTCGAAAGGAGCCTCTCTGAAGCGCAATTAAAATCCTTTCACTACACTGTTTCGAAAGAAACTAGTGACACGACAAGAAGATGTCGTCGGAAGTCAAGGAGGCCGCATTGGAAAGACTCAATTGGAGGAAACAGCATCAGAACTCCGACAACAGCTCTTAAATTTAAGAAGAAATTAATAAATATTAGTGGACTTTCCACACTATCGCGCCCCAAACTAAGCCAGAACTTGTGATATGGGAACCAGATAGCTGATATACTACATAAATACTTTTTGTTTTGTAAATACATACTTGAAATATAGAGAACAAACATCTATGTTCATCCCACAAATGTTTGTTCTCGGTGGGGATCAAACCTACGACCTACAGCGCAGGAGGTAGAGCTGCTGCCAATGTAAGTATCAGCTATCTGGTTCCCATATTACAAGCTTTGCTTAGTTCGGGGCTAAACAGTGTTGTGTGGAAAGTCAACCAATATGTATTTATTTTTCTTTTCACTAACTCATTTGAAAGAGTGTGGTGAAAGGATTTGAAGTGGGCCTCAAATAGGCTCCTTTCGAGCAGTGGACTCTGCGGTGGGCCGCTGGTGGTTACCGTCGTCGGCGGCTCCGAGGCGCTGGCCGCCGGCCGCGGCGCCGTACTTCTTCAGTCTCTCCGCGGTCTCCGCACGCTTCTGTTCTTCTCGCTGGAAACAAACGTACACTCAATCATGTTTTAGTAGTAGAGCTCTGTGTGTGGCTCGTCCGGGTGCGTACCACCACGCCTTTTTCTGCCGCCAAGCAGCGTTGCTGTGTTTCCGTTTGAAGAGTGTGGTTGCCGGTGTAATTACAGGCACATGATGACGCAATGCAGTGCATCGTAGGGCACGTTCCTATTGAGCGTGACTTACGATGCAATGTTTTGTTATAGGTGATGGTTATAATTTAATATCAGATGGGCCATCTGCTTGTTCCACCGAATAGTTAAAAAACCCCTTGATATGAATAGGCTAGTTGCTATTTATCACTTTTCCCTATATAAAGCCTTCACAGCTCAGTCGGTAGTAGCTCTGCCTTCTGCGCCGTAGGTCGTGGGTTCGATCCCCACACAGAACAAACATTTGTTTGATGAAAATAGATGTTTGTTCTCTGTCTGGGTGTTATATAAAATTATAACTATGAATTTATAAAAAAAAAGTATATAAGTAGTATATCAGCTATCTGGTTCCCATATCACAAGCTTTGGCTTAGTTTGAGGCTAGATAGTGCTGTGTGGAATGTCCACCAATATAAACATATAAAAAAAGGGGGTTTATTATTACTGTCGTGTTTGACGATGATAGACAGTGGCATAAGACTTTAATGTACAAATATAAATAACTATATAACTACCGCCTTATTGTGGGTAGATATTGGGCATATCTACCCACAATAAGGCGTGTGTAAAAACCTACCTTCAAGAAAATAAAGATGTAATTCTGTCTATTCCCAAGCTTCATTCTGTAATTCCTAATAATATTGTGGATATTATAATTAATAAAAACCCGATAATTTCCAATTACCTCCTTCTGCTGCTCGAGTGCTCGTCGCGAGGCCTCCAGTAGAACCTGTTGCTGCTGTTCCCTCGCTCGCTGGATGGCTTCCATGCGAGCCAGCGCCTTGTCAGGATCTGTGTGTCATTAATTACGTGACGTTATTTTGGCGATTTTTCGAACCCAGGGGGGGGTTGTTGAGATGTTGTGAGATTTTGCTAGACCCCCTCCCCCACCGCCATCGATATCGTGAGGTCCTGCTGAACCCCTCCGTAATAAATGGATGCCCCCAATAT
Organism: Chloroclysta siterata; assembly: GCA_932294275.1. Lineage (NCBI taxonomy): Eukaryota > Metazoa > Arthropoda > Insecta > Lepidoptera > Geometridae > Chloroclysta > Chloroclysta siterata. The sequence continues at coordinate 136,909 of OW028595.1, read as the reverse complement.
ATATTCTTTCACCACACTGTTTCTAAAGAAACTAGCGACACAACAAGATCAATATAGTTCATAATCATCAACATTAACTTGAAGAAGTCCACTGCTGGACATAGGCCTCCCCTATGACAGCCTTCACAGCTCAGTTGGTAGTAGCTCTGCCTTCTGCGCCGTAGGCCGTGGGTTCGATCCCCACACAGAATGAACATTTGTGTGATGAACATAACATATGTTTGTTCTCTGTCTGGGTGTCAGTACATATTATAAGTATGTATTTACAGAACAATGTATACGTGTATGAAAATTTGTGAACTAAAATACTTTTTTTTTAGTTAAGTTAGTTCATACATAGAGCTGATCAGGTCAAGTCAATACACAAGTCACAACAAGTAGCCAGGGGGTAGTCAGGCATGTCCACATTGAACATATGTATACATTAAACAAACCTTTATGGTATTCTGCATCTTCCCTCGCCTCTTTCCACTTGATGTAGCGGGGTCTCAGCTTGTGGTACAGATAGCCGGCTCCGATGCCTGCTCCCACGAGGTACCATCCGTATGTCGCTAGGAACTGCAGGGCTGAAAAGAAACATCAAGAAATGTAAAATTTTGTTTTTTGTAAACATTCAAATTATCTGCACTCAACATTGCCATGCAGCTTTCAGAATTCATATTTTTATTATTGTTTTCTTCTTAGATATTCTTAAAGAATCTTGAAGATTCTTTGGTGAGAATATGGTTTGGTACCAAAGCTGAAGAGAACCAGTTGTTAGGTAAGCCACACCATCGAAGGAAAATAAGGTGATTTACCAAAACATGGAGCCAAAAGTCCATCTCAGAACCCGCTATATTTCTATCAATTTGTTTTTGTAATGCTAAATTTTTTATAATGTAGGTACTGAAGTCTTACTGAATGTAATTGGATAGAAGATGTAACTGAAAATGCTGGCCGACTGCATCGTCGCCTCCTCTTGCACCAGATTGTCCATTTTATCAGGAAACCTTGAACAGAACGGAAAAACCACGATTGCATCACGTCAACACATCCATACAAAATTTATTGATAACTTTATTTTGGTACTAACTACAAAATATTGCTTAAATTAATATGAGCTTTACCTGTAGTTCGGTTTTGGTTGATACGGTTTCTTCTCTAGTTAATTTAGAGTAGGTAGGTACGCGTACACGAAAATACCAAAACAAGATTAAACAGAAAAGAAGTTTTCAGAAATTAATTCTGGAAACAAATAACATTCACCGACTTTGTGACAATGACAATTGTGAATTTGTGACATGCTATCGTTTCTGACATGACAAGATGGTGCAGTGACATTGAGTTAACGTTAGCATGTTATAGAACATTGGCGAAATTGCGGGCAGCACTGCAAAGGCCATACAAACAAGAAACACAGTAAACTACTCTACTACTAAAATACCTACGAAGGTAGGAGAATAGGTATGAGGTATTGGTAGTGAGAGAGCGAGAAGTTCCAACCAAAGACTTAGGAAACTCCTTTGCTGCGCAGGGATTTCTTACGTCTTTGGTTTCACACAGGACCTTGGAGGCACAGGACGGTCCTCACATTAGCAGGAAACCAGGTAAAAATTTAAAGCCTAAAATAAAACACAGACGTTTCTGTTTAACCCAACACAACTTCACAAGTGGTAACTTGGTGAGGTGGTTAAGTAAGTTACGGTACTGTAAATACTGTAATGTGTTTGTATGGCTCTAATGGGCGGTTTTATTTCTTCTTACCACAGAACACAGAATTCTTCATACAATTTCGCCAAGTCCGTCTGCCTCTTTAATTACCTGCATATTAAGTTATGTACCTATTTATCTAAGCCCTCACAAGGGTTTGGGAAATTAGCGAGAGGAGGCGAGAGAAAGAGCAATATGATTAGAACATGTTTTATTTTTGACACAAAGATCTTATTTATTTTATTATTCATTGACCCAAACCGTTATTAGGTACAAACTAGTTGAAACGATAACATAAGCTCTGATTTCACCATGCTGTGTTAGAATAACAAAAGGATTAAAGGGCCGTTAAATATGACAAAATGTACGCGTTTGACATCTAAGGTTAGATTTAACGGCCTGTTATTCCTTGATTAGTAACTAACAGAGCATGGTGAAATCAGCTCTTGGCCTAGAAAGTCTACAATTAAAAAAAAGCTATAGGTACGTTTACGTACATACGCTGTATGTACGTTTACGTATACAGCGCTTGCAAAGCAAGCTCTTGCAACGCTGGTTTTTAGCGGCATCACAAGCGCTTACGGCGAAGGTAGTTACGTACCTACCTACTAGTTATTAAGTACACTGTTTGCGTACCTACGGCCGTTTTCTGAAATCCCGATCAAAACTACCTAATCGGATGTCAAGTCACTCGCTATCTCTATCTAATCCGATGTAATAGCTGAAATGGCGAGTAACTTGACATCCGATTAGTTTTGATCGAGCTTTCAGAAACGGGCCGCTAATCTCCTGAGTACCTACATAGACAATAGTATTTATTTGATAGGTAGGCAATACCTTAGAGGTGTGTACCGTTGGACAAATATATAAAAATAAATAATTTATATCGTTAATGAGATTTCACAAGAACACTTATCTAATGCATAGGGTACTGAGACTACTGAAGTACAGTACGTGGTGAAGTTAGAAGAAAAAAACCAAACTAACGGCCGGTTTCTGTCAAATCACTTGCTATCTCTATCTAATTTGGTATAACAGCTGAATGGCGAGTGACTTGACATCTGATTAGATTTGATCGAGCTTTCAGAAACCGGCCGTATGCGTGGAGTTTAATATATCTTGTAATAATCATTATTAATAACATACCATTAAAATACTTAGGTAGGTACCTACTTGTACTTATCTACCAAAGAATAAGGAAATATCTAGGTACCTACTGTATTCTTAACTTAGTTATGTTGGTAAGATATTTTATATATTTTATGTTGTACATAATATAAAGGTTATACCTAGTTAGTTAGATAATATTAGATCTGAAAATATCTACTATATTCACTGCTAATGTACCTCTCGCTCGCACATGAACTTATTATTATTTATAATCACAATCAACCAAGTTGTGTGCAATCACATTGCACACAGTTATACATAAATATAATTTTGATCCAAACATGTCTTCTAACTAAAAAGTTTGCATAAGTACAAAAACTGTTACCTATAGTAAAGCAAACTTATACAAGGTGTTCCAATACTTGTATTTTAAAACTTCAGGGGGCTAAAGTACCCATCAATGAATACCTTTTTCTAAGGAACCAACACTGTTCACAGTGTTGGTTCCTTAGAAAAAGGAACTGACATCCTTCACAGCTCAGTTGGTAGTAGCTCTGCCTTCTGCGCTGTAGGCCGTGGGTTCGATCCCCACCGAGAACAAACATTTGTGTGATGAACATTGATGTTTGTTCTCTGTCTGGGTGTTATATAATATTATAAGTATGTATTTACAAAAAAAAAAGTAATTAAGTATGTATTATATCAGCTATCTGGTGCCCATATTACAAGCTTTGGCTTAGTTTGGGGCTAGATAGTGCTGTGTAAAGTCCACCAATATTTATTTATTACTTATTTATTTACTGTGAACGCGAAAAAAAAACAGCTGTTTCATACATTTTAACCAGGTAGGTATTGAACTTTTGTATGAAACAGCTATTTTTTTGTTCGCGTTTCTGTGTTGGTTCTTTAGAAAAAATTATTCATATTGATGGGTACTTTAGCCCCCTGAAGTTTTAAATACAAGTATTGTATAGGTACACCTTGTATAGGTACAAAGTAAAACGTTTTATGTACGTAAGAATAAATGGACCTATTTATATTCTGTGCTTAGATTCAATAATAATGTACCCTATTTGTTTATAAAATACAAAAATGATGTTAGGTAGGCTTACCGTCGGTTTCTGAAAGCCCGATCACAACTAATCGCATGTCAAGTCACTTGCTATCTCTATCTTATTCGATGAAATGGCGCGTGACTTGACATCGGATTAGATTTGATCGAGCTTTCAGAAACCGGCCGTTACACTATTAAATACCAAAATGATTACTATTCTTAAAAGTATTAGAAAATAATTACAGATAACATGAATTCAGTTTAATATGTAGGTACCTAAGTTCAAGTCTACCCACCTACTAATTATATAGTACCTAGGTACCGATGTAGGTTACAAACTTAGGTACCTACCTAGTAACTTACATATGCAAATAGGTAATTCTAGTTAACCAAACTACTTACATGCAGATAATGAATTAAGATTATTATTACTTATATCAAATTGTAATAGGTAGGATCGTAGGAAGATATAATCCTCTTTAACAAGTGGGAAATCTGCTCATTCCGCGTCTCGTTTGTATTATTTATTACGTTTTTTTATTTATTCATAATATTTATTATAAATTATATGATCGAATACATTTAATTACATATGGACTGTAGTAAATAATCCTATCAATAAATTATTAAATTGGTTTCATGACATTATCTTATCTCAATTATTAACTTTTATGACGTAGCGGTATCCAAGTACTTTGAGGGGAGGCTTTTCACTGGTGGGGCCTTTTATTTTTGCCTGTTTTCTATTTATTATATTGTGTGTAATAAAGAATTAAGAATTAGGAGGGGCGGAAATATGTCCGGCCCGCGCCCAATCTACAGGCAACATACTGCTATAAAAAAGTTTAGCTACCTACTGGTAACTTTACAAAATATTAACCCCCTAACAAAATTCAGCATTTGTTTAGTTACACGGGAACATGCACAAAACACATAACAAACGAATGAAACAGACTTGCCCGACGAAAAAAATGGAGATTTGAGGCAAACGTAATTCTAGTCCCCTAACTATTAGGTAGGTATTTAAATTTCATGATCAACCAAAAAATAAGTTAATTTTGTAGATGTAGTGTTAGTGTGAGTGTGTGTATGAGAGTTCTCCTGATTACACAAGTCTCTTAAGAGCCAGGGTTTCACAGGAGAACTCTCTTGTGTAAAGTGTGAGTGTGTGTGAGGGAGGGTATGAGAGAGGGTGTGTATGTGTGAGAGGGTGTGTATGTGTGTGTGGGGGAGATTAGTGTTTTATTAACGTGAGATTTGAATTGATATTTCGTCGGTACGGAACTTATGGCAGTGATCTATTCACAGTGCAGTGGTTGAATAAGAGTAAGAATTATTGTAAAACTGTGTAAATAGATCTCGAATGTCAAGTGTTCGAAAGGAGCCTCTTTGAGGCGCGCTTAAAATCCTTTCACCACAATGATTCGAAAGAAACTATTGACACAACAAGAAGTGGTTGCATATCTATGGCCTTATTTTAGAGTGAACATACGCGACATGTTTCGTTAGCTCACATTTAAAAACGAAACCCATCTCACAATTGGGTTGTACACATTTATGTGGCCTTTCTTGTGTGTGTATTCTCTTTTGGTGCACAACCATTAAGTTTTTCTCGGTGAATGTTTTATCGCACATCGGGCAAGAGAATGGCTTCACTCCCGTGTGCACGACCATGTGTCGGATCAAAAAAACTTTTTGCGTAAATGACTTATTGCAATAGTTGCAGGTAAATTGCTTCTGCCCTGTGTCAATCAGCATGTGCGTATTCAAATTAAATTTTTCAGAGAACGTTTTGTTACACACACTGCACGGGTACGACGTGGGTTTGGTGTGCAATCGCTCGTGCCTTTTCCAGTGGCTCGAGTCAAGAAATGATTTATCGCAGTATTGGCATTTATATGGTTTGATTCCGGCGTGCACCTGCATGTGTCTGGTGAAAGCGCCTCTATTAACGAACGGCTTATTGCATATAGTGCACGTGTAGGGCGTTTCCCCTGTGTGTAAAAGCATGTGAGTTTTCAGTTTAGATTTATTATTGAACGCCATATCGCATGTATCGCACGAGAATGGCGTTTCCCCTGTGTGTTTGAGCATGTGCTTCGACAGGTCACTCTGACAACCGTACGACTTAGCGCATTCACTGCATTTGAATGGCTTTATTTTTTTGTGGAAGATCAGGATGTGTCTTGTCAGTTGACTATTGCCGGTGTATGTTTTACCGCAAGTAGTGCACGCAAACGGCCTCTCTTTTGTGTGCGACTGCATGTGTGTCGTCCAATTACTATGAGCGGAGAATAGCTTACCACATTTATCGCAGGCGTATGGTTTTTCCCCGCTATGAATGCGCATGTGTTTAACAAAGTTGCTTTTGTTCGAGAATGATTTAGAACACGTTTTGCATTGATGAGGTTTTTCACCTGTGTGGGTGCGGCTGTGCGATACTAAATGCTCCTTCTCATTGAACGATTTACTGCATACGTCACACGAATATCGTTTTACGCCTGTGTGCGTCCGATGGTGTCGAATCAAATTATCGGGATCAGAAAATGATTTGTCACATATATCGCACGCGTAAGTCCGACCGGTGTGCGCATTCATGTGTCGTTTCAGGATATCTGAAGATTTGAATGATTTATCACAATGTTTGCACGAGTATGGTTTTATTCCAGAGTGTGTGCGCATGTGTCTGGTTAAATTGCTGCTTTCGGTAAAGCATTTAGCACATTCCTTGCAGGCGTACGACTTTTTACCGCTATGTACATGCTTGTGGCTATTGAGGAGTTTGTTGCTGGTGAAAGTTTTAGCACATTGGTCGCAGGAGAATGGCCTATCGCGTGTGTGATCTTTTAAATGTTTTAACAGATGATATTTAGTATGGCAATCTTTGTCGCAAACTTCACAATAGTAGCTTAAATCAACGTTAGATTGTTTATTCGCGGCATCATCACCGGCGGCAAGTGATTCGGTGCTATTTGAATTAATGTCTTCGGGAGCTTCGTCAGGTGCCACTTGTGTTTCGAAGACGGGTTCTTCGGTTTCAGCTAGCTCTTCTATTTTGACTACAACTTCGGCTTGAAGAGTTATTGTAGAAGGAGCGGTTGGTTCGGTTGAATTTTCGATAATTGTTATAAAGTGCTGTGTCACCGGCACGGTTGCTGTAGTTTCCGAAGAAAGCGCTGGGATCGTAGCGCATGTTAGCTGAAAATAAATAGTCGCAGGGAATTTTAGTTAAAACTAGTAGTAATCATACCTTTATTAAAAATAGGACCTAAATTATTAGCACCTAGTTCAATAATAATATTAAAATAAAGCTTAAGGTGTTCAAAATCATCGTTGTAGATAGAGGTATGTGTAGTGGTGGAAAAATATCAATAAGTATCGTTATATTTTATCATTACTTATTTTACTTCAGGATTTAGACTAGGTACTTAATTATTGATGTTTTAGTCTTACTTTTTTTTCATTCATTTCTAATGGGTATTGTTCTGTGTATTGTATTTTATCCCATTTTATTAATCTTGTTGTGGTCGCGATGTAGGTAAGTAAGTAAAATTATAAAACACCTTTTACGTTGTTCGTGTTACCTTTTAAATAAATAGTAAGGTACCTAGCAGCTCTAATTAGCCTAAAGACATACATAATCATTGTAATGCCCCATGGGACTCATGTCCTCGACACTTTTAACCCAGACCTATATATAAGACCTATTTTCACATCATAAAACAATAAATTGAATCTAGTTTAGTTAGTTCACTATAATATTTACCTCGTCTGGATCTTCGCATGTTGTATTTGAACTGTTCATTACTTCAGAATGTTCAGCGGATGTCTCGTCTAACTGTTGGACAGCTTTGTCAGCTTCAACGAATTCTTCTACCTTGACAGAAACTTCTTCATCTTTAACAATCACGTCTGGAGGAAGTTTCGACTTCTTTGAATGGCAGATGACAGGCAGATGCTGCGTGGGAGACACCTTCAGGCACGGAGACGTTGTTGGGGTCTTCAGAGACAGCGTTGTGATCGTGCTGCATGATATCTGAACACAAATATTCATTGGTAGGTAACAAACACCTTTGGATCAGTTGATCTATCTCTAGATCGTTTACGTCATCTTATAGCTCAACTGTTTCAGTATATTTATTACCTTATATTATGTATAGATTTAACATTATCAGGTTTGGTAGATAAAAAGCTACTTTGGATCAGTTGGGCTATCTCCAGACAATAAGAAGCAGCGGGTATTTAAACCGGTTACCCGCTATCACCAGACCCCCCAGTATCTACGGCTCCCCCACTAGCTACGGATACCCCAGTATCTACAGACTCCCCCCAGTATCTACGGACCCTCCAGTATTTACGGACCCCCCAGTATTCACAGACCCCCCCTAGTATCAACGGATCCCCCAGTATCTACTACGTACTACAGTAGATGCCAGTAGGCAGGTACCTCAAAGCCGCTGTGCAGTAGACCGCGCAGGATTTCGTCGGACTGGCGCGCCAGCTCGCTGAAGATGGAGCAGCGCTGCAGCTGACGGTTGCAGATGTAGCACAATGTGCTGGGCATGCCGGCGTCTGATTCTGTCTGAAGCTGAAATTAGAATTTCCAAGTCAAAGTCAAAAGGTTGAATTCAATTGAATCAAGGATCACTTTGAAATGTCTTAAAGCTAGGTGAATCTAGGTGACCGTTCCACGCGACCAAGCCTATCAAACGTTAATTCATTAGTCAATTCAGCCCGCAAGTATTTTGAAATTAAAACAAAATGGCGGCCAGTCATGTATGTAAGGCGCATATTCGAAAATAACTTTCAAACCATCGGTCGTTGGTTGATGGGAATGCATGAAGTTTGTTGGCCGATAGGTACATAAGTAAGCTGATAAATTGGACAATACCGATGTTTAAAATACGAGCAAAAAAGTTAAGGTTTAGGTCTGATTTCACCATGCTCTGTTAGTTACTAATCAAGGATTAACAGGCCGTCAAATCTAATCTTAGCTGTCAAACGCGTACATTTTGACATATTTAACCGCCCTTTAATCCTTTGTTAATCTAACAGAGCATGGTGAAACCAGCCATTAACCTCACAAAAATATTTTTTAATCGTTTATGGTCCAATAGAAAGGATTCGTTTGAAGATTCCTACACCATGTTTATTTTCAGTATAATAGGATGTATTATTTTTAAGATACCTACAACGGAAACAGTAAACAATAACCATTGAAACTTGAGCTTCCATTTATTAGAATTTCCGTGACTTGATGTAGTTCAGCTTAGATTGGTTAATACATACCTTATACCAACTTATAATTTTACCTTAGTTTCAACTCTTTCACCTTTGAATTAGTAAGTTTCTCGAATATCTGCAGCAGAGGCGGCATCTTGTCTATGTTCAGTAGCCTGACATTCCCAGCCAGGCAAACCCGGCACACGGAGCCCGCCATTTTGCGTTGCCACAATCAATTATCGCAGCAACTCGACCGACGCTACATTATTTATGAGTTTTCGATACAAATCTACCAAAAACACAATAAATTAAAAGTAGGATCACATTATGGTGTTCTTATTAGTTTTGGCAACTGTATGATCATTAATAACACATTAAATGAATAAAAACAGATAACTGAGCGCGGACATAATTGTTGTCGAACAGAGCAATAGTGCATACAGCGACGCGTGACGCGCAGACTCCCTGCCCAGACGCGTACCTAGACTGACGACGGTGCGGCAATATTGATTATTGGGGTCACACTGACCCTTGACATTCGGGAGGGGTTGATAATTTGCGAATTGTGCATCCTCGTCTAGGTAGGTACGTCGTTAAACAGCTCTTCTTCGTACCTAGTTGTTGATGTATTTTTCATGTTCTATGTTTATTAGACGGTTCTAGAAAACGACCTGCGATAAGACCGCTGATTTTAGGATAAGCCCGCTGTTATTTTTCGGTTCAAAGTCAAAGTCAAGTACCTACTAACTACTTATAGGTACATACATACCTAGGTACCTATATGATGTCACAGTTCTTATTTATTTCTTACCTACTTAATTATATAAATTCTTTAGATTATGTAGGTACTTACCTACTTCGTGTTTTTAATAAGTACCTATATGTAGGTAGGTTGGGACCGAAATGTAGTAAATAAAGTAGGTAGAGGTACCTACCTACCTACCTACTACCTGTCCATACTAATTATAAATGCAAAAGTTGTCTCAATCACGCCCTAACCACTGAACCGATCGGGATGAAACTTAGAATAAATATAGTTCGTAACCTGGATAAACGTAAACCAAAAATTTACGGGGCATCACTACTGAGAATAATTTTGTAATAGGTGGTACATATGTTTTCCAATCGTGACAGGTTGCGAGCCCATCGCCGCACATGATCATGACGTTAATGCCTACCAGAGAAAATGGCATAAAATGTAATAAATAAACAAAGCTGCGAATCCACTTTTGTCACCTAGCATGAATCTGTTGAGGACAATAAAAATACTTTTTCTGTTACAGGGATCACATTTATTGAGGTTTCTTTTTATTGAATTTCCACATCAAGCACACATCACAATACAACATCACCTATCTACGTACTTTTACACGTAATTACTTACCTATCTATGTGTATCTACACATTTTGTGCTACCTACGTAGGTACATTTCATTTCTACGTACATTGACGTCTTACCGCGAAACCAAAAGTAGCGTTACTTTATTTCGGTTTGAAGAGTGTAGTTGCCGGTGTAATTACAGGCACATGAGGCTTAACATCTGTATGCCTCAAGTTGATGGACGCAGGGCAGTGCATCGTACGTTCCTATCGTGCGTGACTTGCGAGGTAAGGCTATGTTACAAGTGATGGTTACCACTTAAAAGGTGGGCCAACTGCTTGTTCCATAAATAATAAATATTTTCTATTTCTATTTCTATTTCTAAATAAAAAAAACGCTTGGTGAGCGCCGCCAGTGACAGAGCGATTCAGCAAAAGTCAGGACAAAAAAAGCTCTCTAACGTTGTAATACAACACATATTAGCTTGAACGCGTGTAGCAGGCTCCTTTTGCTAAGGTACATAGTACCTACGTATAATTTCTTGTTACGCTGTACGAGCTGAATTGATCTTTATTACGCCGTCACAAGATACCTTTTTCAATTGATAATTTTGCGGAGTCTGCCTTACTATACTCAGTAGGTAGGTCCTATACTTTTCTGTGATATTACAGATATTGTAAATAATTGATCGAGTGAGCGAAGCGAACGAAGATCTTAGTTTCAACTTGGGCGATTTGGCATTTTATGTATGTATGTATGTATGTATGTATGTATGTATGTATGTTTGTCTGGCGATAACTTTAGAACCGTTGATCCGATCTACATGAAATTTGATATGTCGATAGCTTGTACTTGAGAAATTTACTGGTAAGTATATGAGTAAAATCGGATGAAGGGTTTTTGAGATATGGGGTTTTTTAAGAGGGCAAAAATAAAAAAAGTTACATAAAAAAATCAAATTACATGTCATATGAAAGGGCTTTGTTTGGACATTCCAAAACAATTTTTACTTTTTTTTGGGACGCTCGGTTTTCAAGATAAAATTTAAAAAGTTAAATTAAGATAACCAGCAATCCAAGAGCTCCCATCTCTAAGAGTTTCGTTGATATCAAGGTTTTTCTACTGGTCGGCCAGTTCTTTTGATTTTTCTTATTTTTTTTTCTTGAAATAAATTAAGGAGGTACTCAGTTCTCATAAAATGGTGACGACGACCAGGTCTGATGATGAAGCCAAGGTCTGTTCAACGGAACTCTTCAATAAATAGGCCAATAGAGTTGAATCTTGGTAACCATACCAAGTTAGTAGGCGGTAGTCAGAAAAAAGTCCAAAGATAATGTTTGGACTTGCCTCTGACTACTACCGACTCAAAGTTTTGATGCGTTCGTCGGGTCGCATCACGAGATCTCAGTTCGGGGCGAACTACTAGTTACCAGCAATGTTTTGACTCCCTCATATTTCAGTTTCGCGGTAAGAACATTTCTTGGGTACCACATATCAAGTGTTGATAAACACCATCAAGCGACCTTGGCACCTACCTACTCTATACACAACACTATAACCTACGTTCCACATTGGCAAGTATGTTTACACTTCAACAAGTACTGGGTGTCAATTCTAAAACAAATTCACGAGGAGTTTCAACTTTTTTTCAAGAATAATATAAAGTCAATAGGTATTTATTCAGTTGAATCGCAAGGATCACTTTGAAACGTCTTAAAGCTAGGTGACTCTAGGTGCCAGTTCCACGCGACCAAAGCCTAGAAGAACAGGCAACAAACTTACGGCTTGGTTCCTACCGTTCTTTTGTATGATCCTTTTACAATATCCAAATTGAAATCTCACTGCGAATTCCGCGGTCACTTGGATGAATGTTGTAAACGGAATCGCACTACAGTATCAGTGGCGTAGCTATCGTAGGGCCAGGTGGTGCAGTGCACCAGGGCCCCTCTAACCTAAGCTTTGAAAAGAGAGGGTCAGCCAGCTCCCGAAGCTAACCGATAACCTTGAGCCTGCTCACAATTTTTTTTTTTTTATTATTTATTTTAAAGGCCAATATATTAAGTTCAAGCTATGTGGAAAGACGAGTGAGGGCCCGATTCTTTCTCTATCCACCGGGGCCCTTGTCCACCGCTACGCCACTGTAGCTAGTTTTAAAAGCCTGACAAGCAACATAAAACGTCTGTATCACAAATTTCAACATTATGACGAAATAAAATCACTGAATAACATTACAAAACAGTAAAATATCATCATGTACGTAAACTAGTAAGTAAATCCCTCTCCGTGTATTGTACTTATTGAAGTGTAAACGGACCATAATGTGCAGTGGCTACTCCCAACTACGACTTTAAATAAAAATATCAAAACTTAAAAGCTGACAACCGTCAAATAATTTCTCGCTCACACATTTCTACATTTTAATAAAAAATCGCTACTTTCAAAGTTTAAGAAAATATCAAGATTCAACAAACATTCTATTTTCTATTTTCATATAAAAACAAATTTTCCTACATAAAAGTTTGATTAAGTAGGAATACTAGTTGAATACATTGGAAATGTGCGATCGAGAAGTTGTTTGACGGTTGTCTGCGTCATAAGGATGCTTTATGATAAATTCAGTCGCATTTTACGTAAAATTCATTTATAATACGAGCAAGTACAAGTACCTCATACGTTTATAATATAAAATCATTTGATGATCAAATAAGTACCTACTTAATAATATTTATTTACAAGATAATTGTCTAATCTATACATTTTGAAAAATTGCTCAAAATATGTTCAGCTGAAACATACAAGTAAATTTTATTACCAGTACACAAATTATGATAATTCTCAAAAATAATACAATAAATGAAGTACCAAAACGTTTTTGTACATTTTTGTGATCCGGCTCGAAGGACCCCCGCACGCCAAGTACAGTTAGATGGTTACACTCTTCGATCAACAATCAACTAGATTCCGTGTCACATACAAAATCAAAGCTAAAAACTGTCCGCTTGAACATCTACTTACACACACATAAACAGCTACATCGAACTGATTCAAAGGTTTTTAAACAGTTTCAAGTTCAACCTAATTACAACCATAAACCCTTGTAATAAAGTCACAAATCTTCAAAATACTATCTTACACTTATGATCATTCGTCAATTACAGCCGTCACCTTGAAATTAAAAGACATAGGTTAAATAACATTTATTGTGTAATCAACCTTATGTTGCAACAAATAAAGTACTTTTCTCCATTATTACTTTGTGAGTTACATTATTACTTTCGTTTCGTTTTGTTTCTGTTTGCTTCTTTGTATTTTACTACTCCTCACACACACTACAGGTGCCTCGATGGCGGACTTTGAATAAACGACAAAATATTTGTTTTTAATTGTTAACAATGATTTAAGCATCGCAAAACGGAAACTGACATGTAATTACCGAAAAAAAAGACATTCCTTCTGAAACCTTACTGTTTTAGGGGTTATTTTCGCAGTTTTAAAGCACACTGAGGCATTTTAGCACGTCCGCACGTTGGCTGTGGTTGGAGCATACTAAACTCAAATAAGAACACAAATTTATTTGTGCTCTTATTTCTCGGGCCGTTTTTGAGCCCGCCACACGTAATCTAGGTTGATTGTTGATCGAAGGTTACACTTCATAATTTTCTGATTTGCGTCATTACTTAGTAAACACATTAGATAGATCTATCAGAGAATACAAAACTTACGGCCGGTTTCTGGAAGCCCGATCAAAACTAATCGCATGTCAAGTCACTCGCTATCTATATCTAATTCGATGTAATAGCTGAAATGGCGAGTGACTTGACATCCGATTAGAACAAGACATGAGCACAAAATAATTTCGAAAATTATGAAGGCAAATAAAATGTTTTATAACAGTAAGAAATTACAGGCACATCTGTATGCCTCAAGTTGATGGACGCAGGGCAGTGCACCGTAGGGCACGTGCACTATCCTGCGTGACTTACAAGGCTTTATCACCTCTTAACATCAGATGACCCATCTGCTTGTTCCATGAACAATTGTATAAAAAATAAATTGAAAAATAATATTGCGCTGAACTTATAAACTTTTGTAGAATATTGAGAATAGATTAAAACAGTTCAAAAACACATAGTCTTATATTATTTAAGTGAAGAATTCGAAGAAGATAAAATGGAAGACTAATAATTAAAGAATAGATCCGTTATCACATTACGAATCACGCTATACCGACTTCACATACGACTGTTAACGAGCTGTCAGTTACAAGACCCAATTTTATCCAAATTAATGTTGCCATGCAGTTACCCAATGCAGGGTCCATGTGATACTTACTAACACTCAACAACTATGTATGTACCTAAACTAACCATGTGTAAGCAATAAATGTATTGAGTATTGATCTCGAGGAGGAAGAGGAAGAGAAATGGTCAAAATCAAAATAGTATTTATTCAGTAAAATCACAAGGATCACTTTGAAACGACCTATACATATACGAGTTGAATCTACCGCCAGTTCCTCGCGACCAACCCTCGAAGAACAGGCAAGAAACTTACGGCTTGGTTCCTGGCGTTTTTTTGTATGATCCTTTTTACAATTATGGTACTCATTTATTTCGATTTTGTAATGCGTTGGAGCTCGGAGGTACGATCGAAGCGTCTGATAACTAACATATCGCTATCAAGCGTTTGTGAATTAGGTTACATTTTGGCACTTTACACAGGAACACAGACGACATACAAAAATATCTATAATTCTAGAATTTGAGCGTAAATGTTGAAATCATTGATATTTGGACAATATCTCAGTTAAGTGTCATGTGGTAATATTTTTGATCGAGTGAGCGAAGCGAACGAAGATCTTAGTTTCAACTTGGGCGATTTGGCATTTTATGTATGTATGTATGTATGTATGTATGTATGTATGTTTGTCTGGCGATAACTTTAGAACCGTTGATCCGATCTCCATGAAATTTGATATGTCGATAGCTTGTACTTGAGAAATTTACTGGTAAGTATATGAGTAAAATCGGATGAAGGGTTTTTGAGATATGGGGTTTTTTAAGAGGGCAAAAATAAAAAAAGTTACATAAAAAAATCAAGTTACATGTCATATGAAAGGGCTTTGTTTGGACATTCCAAAACAATTTTTACTTTTTTTTTGGGACGCTCAGTTTTCGAGATAAAATTTAAAAAGTTAAATTAAGATAACCAGCGATCCAAGAGCTCCCATCTCTAAGAGTTTCCTTAAAATCAAGGTTTTTCTACTGGTCGGCCAGTTCCTTTGATTTTTCTTATTTTTTTTTCTTGAAATAATTTAAGGAGGTACTCAGTTCTCATAAAATGGTGACGACGACCAGGTCTGATGATGGAGCCAAGGTCTGTTCAACGGAAATCTTCAATAAATAGGCCAATAGAGTTGAAACTTGGTAACCATACCAAGTTAGTAGGCGGTAGTCAGAAAAAAGTCCAAAGATAATGTTTGGACTTGCCTCTGACTACTACCGACTCAAAGTTTTGATGCGTTCGTCGGGTCGCATCACGAGATCTCAGTTCGGGGCGAACTACTAGTTTAAATCTATTTTATTGAAAAAATGGAGAAAAAAAATGGCTTGCTTCAAATTTTTAAACTCCCATCATTTATACTTTTAATGTTAACTGTACACACACAGGCATGTTTACACATCACAACTTTGTCCCGCGACGAGAATCTAACCAGCATCTCTTGCGCTGGCTTACAGACACAGGTAGTCCATACAAGTTGAGCAGCGTTCAGCGCAGTTATTGATAGAATGGGTGACCGGTTACCTGCTTTGGAAGTGTATGACATACAACAGAGCACTTTAAATATATTCCATCCACCTTATTCAAAACCGTTTAATAAACTCATGTTCACTGTTAAACATTTTATCAAGCATTTTTTATTCGTTTTCAAAACACTAATAAAAAATATTAAGATAAATGTATGCTTCAAGTTGATGGACGCAGGGCAGTGTTTAATATCGTGCGTGACTTACGAGGCAATTTTGTTATACAATGGTGATAAGTTACCACTTAACATCAGGAGGCCCATCTGCTTGATCCATTAGCAAAACATATTATTAAAAAAACTACAAGGGCATGGGTGAGGTTTGGTCTGTAATCTTTGAATAATTATAAGATACCTCTGTTTTTTCTTTTACTCGGATAAGTAAAAAAATATGTTTTAATTTTTTTATTAGACACATACATTTGATTAGTAAAAAAACAGCAAAAAAACTCTTTAAAGTGAAAGAAAAGAAAAAACTAGGAATTACACAAGTAGAGATAGATATGCATGTAGTCTGTTGCAGCAGCAATTGATAACTGTCTCTCTTGTCGTGTCACTAGTTTCTTTCGAAACAGTGTGGTGAAAGGATTTTAAGTGCGCCTCAAGAGGCTCCTTTCGAGCATTTGACACATGTTATAGAACTTTTTAGGTTCTACGACATGCCAGTTTCCTCACGATGTTTTCCTTCACCGTTTGAGAGTACTGGCATTGTGCACATAAATTTTTGAACAGAAAAACTCATTGGTTACGAACCCACGAACTTAGTATCGGAAGGCGGAGCCGCTACCACTAGACCACCAGTGCTCTCGTTGATAACTAATTGATAACTAAAACATCGTTATCCAGCGGTTGTGAATAAGGCAGCTCTATGATTTAAAACTTTAGTAAAATATTTTAGTAACATTTATCTAGCAACTAGGTCCTAGTTCATAAAATATTGCAAATGGACATTTAAATCTAGATTTTCTCACAGTTTCATAAGAAAGCTTCACGACTTTGATACCTAGGCACGGTAGATATCCCCTGCAATTTCTTAGTAAGTACCAAGTACTTAAGATTAGTTGGGAATATCTAACGGAGTAGTCAGAGGTACGTCCAAGTACATTGGGCACATACCCACATTTTGCTGTAGTTGGTATTACATACGTGACAGGTTGCAAGCCCATCGCCGCTAGAATATTAACTGGTTTCCTCACGATGTTTTCCTTCACCGTTTGCATTGCACACGTTTCCTTGTGGTCGTCAGCCGTGTACCAATATATTTTTTCATAAAATGGATAAATCTATTGGTGCGCAACCAGGTTCTAACCCACGACCTTACGATCAGAAGGCGGGTTACTGCCACTAGACCACTGATGCTCTAACAAGACTAGATTAGGAAATTTGATTAATTTCTTACAACATTTTGAAGAGAATTTATATTAGCCATATTTACATACATACAGTAATTTTGATGAAAATTGACTTTTTTAACTGTTCATCTGCGTCAACACAGTTCAAGGTAGAATCACCGCAGGTTAAAGCGCAGACTACCGCAAATTACTTCTCGCTCGCACATTTCAGCAATTATGAAGATAATAATTACTATAAGTCGCGTTAAACTCTCGCTGCAGACACGGTCATAAGTTATCGGAACGAGACAGCAATATTGCTCTCTCTGTCGCACAGGAGAACGGACGATCCTTTTTTTTAAGCGTGTGTTAAGATGATTTATGACCGAGTTTGCAGCGGGAGTTTAACGCGACTATAAATGAAGTTATGAATAATCGCAAAAAAACAAGTTTCCGATAATAGCATTTTTTTTAAATACAATTAGCTGATGGAACAAGCAGATGGCCCACCTGATGTTAAGTGGTTACCATCAGCATTGCCTCGTAAATCACGCACGTTAGGAACGTGACGTACGATGCACCGCCCTGCGTCCATCAACTTGAGGCATATAGATGCTAAGCCTCATGTGGCTGTAATTACACCGGCAACCACACTCTTCAAACGGAAACACAGCGTTGCTGCTTGGCGGCAGAAAAAGGCGTGGTGGTAGTACTTCCCCCGACGAGCCACACACAAAGAGCTCTACTACTCTTAAACGCATTACAACAGTTTAGCAAAAATTTAATTTTGAATCCCACGTTTTCCTATCAAAAATGTGCTTCACTTGTTTTCGTACTACATCAAACGTTTCTCAAAAACTTGGTCATCACTTTCGTCATCACATCATCACATTCAATATATCTCCAAAAATTTTGAAATATGCGAGAGAGAAGTTTTTTGAGTCTCTCAAGTCACAATTTATTAGCCTATAAAGTAACTATACACATAAATTACATGGCGATGTACATAATTTACATTGGAAGTCAATTTAAAAGATATTCATTCAATTAAATGACAAGGATCACTTTGAAACGTCTTAAAGCTAGGTGACTCTAGGTGCCAGTTCCACGCGACCAAAGCCTAGAAGAACAGCCAACAAACTTACGGCTTATTTAATATTTTCCGATCATAATTTCCTAATCTTTGTTCAAAATCACTTTTTTTTCTTAATCTTCACTCACTGACCTTTAGTATATTTTTATAATCACTTATCAAATCACATAGATTTCCGAATCTTCACTGACTAAATCACTCAAGTGATTTCTCTATCTTCACTATTTGTCATAATTGTCAATGACTAAAACACAATTTTGATTTCCTTATATTAACTGATTAGTTCACAGTTAATATTTCCAAATCTTCACAGACTGGGAATCACTGTTTATATTCTTAATCACTTTTATGATTATCTAATCTTCACTTTTTGTTAACATGTAGTATAGTTGAGTATTAGTATCGACATAAATATTTACAAGAGCTGAAACACTGCACTTTATGTATTACAATGTACATGGAGTCACGTGATGTACACATTACATACATTTTCATTTTATTTATTTATGTCGACAACGACGATTTTTTATTTCAAAGTCACGTGACGTAGTCCAACTAACCCATTAAAGTCACGTGACGTATTCCAGCACACGAAGCGAAGATACGTAATGCACTCCACTATACATAGCGTAGTCCACTCTACATTACAGTTAGTCCAGCACACACTCTTAGTCACTTGACGTAGTCCATCATAAACTGCGTAGTCACGTGACGTAGTGCAGCACACACTGCGTAGTCACGTGACGTAGTGCAGCACACACTGCGTAGTCACGCTAGGTAGGGCCGGGTCCCGGCAGGTGCCTAGACCAGCTCGAGCACCTTGATGGTCCCCTGGCTGTTGGCGGCCAGCAGCGCGGGCGCGGGCGCGGCGCGGCGCCAGCACACCGCCGACACGAACTCCGAGGGCTCGTCCTCGCGCCGCGCGCCCCCAGTGCTCCCAGTGCCAGCCGTGCCCGCAGCGCCGCCTGCAACAACGCACCGTGCTGTACCCCTGCTAACGCACGCGCCGGCCGCGGGCTGCGCGAGTACGTACCGGGCGGCGCCGGGGGCGGAGGCGGCAGGAAGGGCGGCGCGCCGTCGAAGCGGTAGTTGAGCAGCGGGCGCGCCAGGCCCGCGTAGTACACGTACAGCGCGTTGTTCTCGGAGCCGCACGCGATGTAGGCGCCGTGCGTCGCGAGCCCCACGAAGTTCTTCTCGTTCGCGTGCCCCGTGAACGAGCGCACGCAGCGCGGCGAGTCCACGCGCCATAGCTTCAACATAAATGTATACGGCGGTCGGTCAGTCTGTAAGGGCTTCTGTTACGAAGGGGTCAAGGTGTTATTCATTCATGATAAAAAATAAAATATCTTTATTGCTCACCTTGAGCTGCGAGTCGGTAGATGCGGACACGAGGGTATGCGCGTCCAGGAACTTGACGTAGGAGACTGCCTTGCGATGGTCCTTGAGCACGGCTAGGGCACGCCGCGGCGCGCGCAGGTCGTAGTAGTGCACGCAGTGGTCCGCCGACCCGAAGGCCAGGTGGCACGACGAGCGCGGGTTGAAGCGGACGCAGCAGACGTTAAACTGTCACATGCACACATTGTGTTTTGTCTACGCCTCACTTAGTTCGATTAGCATCACTGGAGCTTAATTATTATATTATTTTGTAACAACGAAACTTATGATTGTTGACTGTTCTTGCATCGGTTCGCATACGAGATAATGACATAGAACACGTGAATGAAGCTAGTTTGTTTTGCTACTGTATTGCTTGATATAGCACAGGCTTTTGATAAAGTGTACCATAAAGGTCTTATCTAAAACTGGAAAATGCTCGTAACATTTTCTATAATTTCATATAACCCGTTTATCATCATAGGAGACAACATTTTAAGTATTAAATAAGACGAAACCTATTCAACAATAAAAAAATTACAGCTGGTGTGCCACAAGGAAGTGTATTAGACCCGGTCCTGTACCTTCTCTACACTACACATATTTAACTCACTTCAAGCTTAAACTAAGCGGAAAAACCATCAGTGCTAGCTCATCTAGCATGTACATTAACTATTGATATGACCCACAGCAGTATGTAAGTAAGCTACCTTGGCCTCGAGCGTGGCGACGGAGCGCTCGGCGTTGAGCGACCACAGCTTGACGCGCGCGTCGTCGGAGCCCGAGGCCAGCAAGCGCACGTCGGCGCGGTTGAAGTGCACCGACCAGCAGCGCTTGTCGTGCTCCTGCACGCAATAGTAGATTGTGTTATAAAGGACCAAAATAATGTATTTAGGGCGAGAGCGATTTTTTTTAATCCAGAGCGACGTGAAGGTTTCTAAAGTAGGATCCCGAGCGTAGCGAGGGATTCTAGAGTAGAATCCTGAACGTAGCGAGGGATTATAGAGTAGAATCCTGAACGTAGCGAGGGATTCTAGAGTAAAATCTTGAACGTAGCGAGGGATAGTCACCATGAGGGCGCGGGTCCGCTGCCCGGTGGCGGCGTCCCACACGGAGACAGTGCCCTCGTAGTCGGAGGAGGCTAGCACGTGCTTGTGGTACGCGTTCCACGAGATGCACGAGATCTTGTGCGCGCATTGCATCTCCGCGCACGGGTAGTGCACGTCCACCGCGTCGCGCACCACGGACTCCCATTCGAACACCTGCAGGGCACATAGTGCACGAGGATCGTGCTTATTTATTTATTTCGAAACATCAACGACAGATGCATATGTTTATGTTATGGTTAATGCTATGGATGTAGATAGTTTTAGGAGGCTAGGCCAAAGAAAAACTGGCGATAAATTCATCTAGAATACAACGTGTAACATAATACCCCTATAACTCCGGAAGCGAGGTATTCTACAGGTCATGACAAACAACTATTGTTTTACGACTTTCGAAATTTCGAAGTTTTTCATTCATGTATTGCCTCTTAAACGTTCCTCCGATATGAAACTAAACACACCATGAGGCAGCCCTATTCACAGCTGTCTGTACGTTCCGTGTGTACGTGTCCTTGGTACTTACGTAAACAGTATCAAGGTTGTTACCAATTTCTGAGAAAATATTAATTTTACATTTGTATGGGAATTTCGAAAACGATATATTCAACCTTTGCACACGTAAGTATTCCAGTGCTCGGTCTGATCTCTTGGTCTTTGGCCTTATAGGGGTATTATGCTACACGTTGTATAAGACGTTTCAAAGTGACCCTTGTGATTGTACTGAGTACAGACCGTTTTGACATTTGATTGAAAAGATGGATGGACTGTGTGAAAGATGACATGAGTAAGGAGTGAGCACCGAGATGACGAATGATAGGAGAGATTGCGACAGACATAATAACTATTTGGTGACCCCAAGTGTCCGTTTGGTGACCCCAAACATGACTAAGAAGAAGATTATAATATGTCTAGTGGTAGCGGCCCCGCCTTCCGATACTAAGGTCGTGGGTTCGAAACCGGTCGTGCACCAATGAGTTTTACTGTTCAAAAATGTATGTGCACAATGCCAGTACTCTCAAACGGTGAAGGAAAACATCGTGAGGAAAC
Organism: Chloroclysta siterata; assembly: GCA_932294275.1. Taxonomy (NCBI): domain Eukaryota; kingdom Metazoa; phylum Arthropoda; class Insecta; order Lepidoptera; family Geometridae; genus Chloroclysta; species Chloroclysta siterata. The sequence continues at coordinate 114,755 of OW028595.1, read as the reverse complement.
CGGCATGTCGTAGAACCTAAATAAATAAAGAAAGAAAGAAGAAAGAAAATACATTTATTTGACACACACAAAACGGACAATGGACAGATACGGGCAAAACGGCAAAACCAATAGGTAGGTATTACAATAAAAAAAAAAAAAAAACTTAAATAAAAACACATTATTTACAGGTTCTAGCCAGTCCCGTCCGTGCAGTAGGTATGCCAAAAAGGTCCAGACTCAGCTTTTTGCTGCCTGACAAAAGTAGGTAGCCTACCTTGCCAAGCAGCGCTGGTTTTCAGTCTGAACCTTACCTAGGGTGACGTCACTACAGATACAAAATAATAATAATAATAATAATGGCAGAAAATAAATAAATTATATATATAAAATAAAATATACTAAAACATAAAATACAAATACATAGATTTAATTTGAGGTACTATTTTTTAATACGCGGTGCAAAAGTTGTGCAAGTTGTTTTTCAATCTGTGGCGATTACTGTCTGTGGTATAAGTCACAAACACCAAACAAAACAAAACCAACAAACACTAACACAATCCAAACTTCTAAACAAAATTAAATAAGTGAAGTACTTATCTGATTGTTGCTCAAAATGGAGAAAATAAAATAGGAACAAGAGTAAATTGAAATTGTAAATAAAATGCATTAGAAATAATAAATAAGTGTAGGTATAGTGTGCATCTAGCTGTGAAAGAGGACGACCAGGGTTTAATATAAAAAAACAAACAAGTGTGCATTTGGAGTTCAGGTCAGTCTATTGGTTATTAAATAAAAAGTGATTAGTGCGCACTAAGAATGTGAGTAGTCTAAAAGTTTATTTGGGAGGATAGAAGTATTTTTTTATATCTTATTCTGAATGTATTTAATGTTTTTAAGGCACGAACTGGTGGGGGCAGGTCATTCCAGCACCGAGACGCTGCAAATCTAAACGAGCCACGGAAAGCAACCAACTTATGTCTCGGCGTGACGAACACATGAGTGCAGTCCCTTTTAGTGTAACGAGAATACTCTTGCATCCTCTGTAACTTTTGAAATAGGTAAGTAGGCACTTTGTAATTAACTATTCCAAACAGTAGGGTAGCCAGATGAAGTTTCACACGCGCTTTCATTTTTAGGAGATTAGATGAGTTTAGGAAAGGGGTCACGTGGGTACGAGGGGGAATGCGAAAACAAAAACGAGCGCATGCATTTTGCACGCGCTGTACCAGTTTTTCAGTCTTAGCCAACAAACATGACCCATATACCACATCACAATAGTTAAGTTTAGACAGAATCAGGGATTCACACAGTGTAATGCGAATTTCTTCACTTAGATATGGACGGATTTTATATAGAGATCTTAATCTATAGAAACAGTTACGCACACATTCAGCAATATGACTCTCGAAGTGAAGGTGTTTATCCAGTGTCAGCCCAAGACTCCTCGCCTCCTCAACACATTCAACATCCACCCCCCCCACCTGAATACTGAATTGCATACCTTTTGTTTTTTCAAGCATAGCCCTTGAACCCATCAGCATGTACTTTGACTTCTTAGGATTGAGCACAAGGGAATTGTTTTCGGACCAATGCAAGACTTGAGCCAAATCACTATTTATCTTATTTACAGCATCAGAAGCGTCACATGGCAGGAAGGAATGGTACAGTTGCACATCATCTGCATACAGGTGAAATTTACTGTGTGTAATGGCCTGGATGATGTCAGCACTATAAAGAATAAAAAGGATTGGTCCAAGAATAGATCCTTGCGGTATACCTCTTGGGACTGATTGCAAAGAGGATCTGAGGATGCAACCATTGGGCAGCCTGAGCTCCACACACTGCTTTCTTTGATCCAGGTAACTAGAGAACCAGTTAATAGAGCGAGTGTCAAATCCATAGAAAGCTAGCTTAGAGAGAAGAAGAGGGACACTGATAGAATCGAAGGCACCCGAGAAGTCAAGGAGCACCAAGAGGCTACACATGCCCTGATCCTGAGCAGCTAGTAGATTATCCACCACATCCAAGAGAGCAGTAGATGTGCTATGTCTCTGGCGGAAACCCGATTGAAGCTGTGGAAGTATGTGATGGTCTTCCTGATATTTGGTCAACTGAATGCAAACAACTTTTTCCAACAGTTTAGAAAGACATGGTAGTAAACTTATAGGCCTGAGATCACTCAAAGAAGAGGGCTGGCTATTTTTAGGAATGGGCTTGACTACTGCAACCTTCCAGGGCTCAGGGAAAATGCCACTTATTATAGAATTATTAACTATAGCTGTAATTGATGATAAAGATTGGGGTAGAGTCATTAATACCATATCCAGAGAAATGCCATCCATACCCTGAGCATTTGATTTGAAATTCTGAAGGAGTTTTAAAATTGTGTACTCACTTACAGGTTGCAGAGAAAAGCAGACTTGGTCCGAGCTGTACCGATGATGCTCAAAATATGACAGCTGAGATATTGAAACAAGACCCTTACCGGGGACATTGAGGAAATGAGTGTTGATCAAGTCTGGATTATCAAACTGGGGTGGTAATTCACCTGCATTCTGTTTATTAGTTAATATACTATTTTTCAAATTTTTCCACAGCTTCTTTGGATTTAAAATATTATTATTTATATGTTGAGTGAAGAAGGCTGTTTTTTTACTCTCAATCGCCGCTAGTACAATGTGCTTCATGGTTTTATAGCAATCTTTTAGGGAATCAGACTTTTGCGACTTGTACCTTTCATGATAGGTATCTCGAACCTTCATCATAGTCTTCACAGTGTCAGTTATCCAAGGGTGGGGCGGACCTCTAAATCTTTAACATGTGTCAAGTGCTCGAAAGGAGGCGCACTTAAAATCCTTTCACCACACTGTTTCGAATGAAACTAGTGACACGACAAGAGAGACTCCTTCAACACACGACATGCATACAACAATTTGGTGACCCCTGGGTGCGTATGCGTACCTTGATCCGCTTGGTGACCCCGGCGATGGCGAACAGCTCCTCGTCCTTGTCGAACTCGATGGTGGACACGATGGTGGAGTAGTTGATGGCGTCGCTGCAGTAAGATAGTGTTGCCAGCGGACGCAGCGCTCTGCCAAAGATAAAGATAACATTAAAAAAACTATATTAAAAATGGTGAGAGCACTGGTGGTCTAGTGGGAGTGACCCCGCCTTCCGATCGTAAGGTCGCAGGTTCGAATCCGGTCGTGTACCAATGGATTTTTCCTATCGAAAAATTTATGTGCGCAATGCCAGTGCTCTTAAACGGTGAAGGAAAACATCGTGAGGAAACCAGTTAGTACTCTAACAGCGGCGATGGGCTTGCAACCTGTCACGTATGGAATACCTACTACTGCAAAATGCGGGTATGTGCCAAATTTAATGTTGGACGTACCTCTGACTACCCCCCTTAGACATCCTCAAAAAAGAATCTGGAGTTAGTACTTGGTACTAAGATATCTGAGGGGATATCTACCGTGCCTGGGGATTAAAGTCGTGAAGCTGTTTCAGTTTCAGTTTCATATTAAAAATCAAATATTGCCGTGCTCTTAAGAAAAGGATGATATAACCCACTTTTTGTTCTATAGTCAATAGTTTCCGCAGCGCATGCGATGAAAGACATTATTGAAGTTTAAGAAGAGTTCCCTAATTTTTTCTAGTAATTAATATAGCCTATGTTACTCAGGGATAATGTAGCATTCTAATGGTGAAAGAATTTTTGAAATCGGACCAGTTTTTGAGCCTATTTGTTACATACAAAAATACAAATCTTTCCTCTTTATAATATTAGTTTAGATAAATAAATAAATCAATTTTATTCATTAACCTCTAGGACCTGAAATTCCAATTTTAAAGCATACCAACTGAACTGTTAGGTCTGTCGTTATGAACCACTCTCTTTTATCTTGTCGTGTCACTAGTTTTTTTCGAAACAGTGTGGTGAAAGGATTTTAAGTGCGCCTCAAAAACTCCTTTCGAGCACTTGACACATGTTATAGAACTTTTTAGGTTCTAAAACATGCCGGTTTCCTCACGATGTTTTCCTTCACCGTTCGAGAGTACTGGCATTGTGCACATACATTTTTCGAACAGAAAAACTCATTGGTGCACGACCGGTTTCGAACCCACGACCTTAGGATCGGAAGGCGGGGCCGCTGCCACTAGACCACCAGTGCTCATATGAACCACTGATAATCATGCATGTCACATGATAATGAACCTTATACCTATAGCTGTAAGTACCTGTATCGCGTGAAGGCGACGAGGTCGTCCCTGAACGCGTCGAGTCCGCGCGTGTGCGTGTGCGCGGAGCGTGTGTGCGTGTGCGTGTCGGACACGCTCGCCTCCTCGCGCGGGAAGTCGTCCGGCGCGCGCTGGTCGCCGCCTGCCGATTGTGAACCTTATTTATATTACAATACGGTCTAGTTTACCTTGTCAACGAAGGATAAAGAAATTTAGCTAAGAACAGAGAGCGTATATTATTTAAGTAGACACGTTTAAGAGGCTAACGCACGGCAAATAGTTACTACTGAAAACCGCACCATAATATACCTCTATGCTTAACTATAGTCAAAGTCAAAAGGTATTTATTCAATAAAATCACAAGGATCATTTTGAAACGTCTTAAAGCTAGGTGACTCTAGGTGCCAGTTCCACGCGATCAAGTTACCAGTTAGCGTTAAACTCTCGCTGCAAACTCGGTTATAAATTATCGGACCGAGACAGCAATATTGCTCTCTCTCTCGCACTCAGGAGAGCGACACGATCCCTTTGTTTAAGCGCAGAGATGTGCATTATTGGAGTCGATAATAATCGACACATTTATATACAACGTGTTGATGAAGTTATGTAGGAAAACAAATAGCGTGTATTTAGACCAAGCACTGGAATACTTTGACGTGTGCAACGGTTGGATACATCGTTTTCGAAATTCCCATAGAAAAGTAAAATTAATATTTTCTCAGAAATTTGCAACAGCCCTGTCTGTGTACGTGTCAAGGTCACACGCACGCGCGCTTCTATCTAGGAAAGAGAAAAACAACGATAACCTATGAGATAATTTGAAATACTTACCTTTCGGTAGGTAGGTAGGTACGCCGCCAATCCCCTGACACGATATTTTTACTGGTTCCTATGGATTTTGTCATTATTTACTGGCTATAATAACACTGGATAAAACTGGATTTTGGTAAGTTTGCGAGATTTCGCACGACACAGGCTTCAAACTTCACACTAAACCATTACCTCGTAGGCACTGCTCATACACACACTGACTGACGACGGCTTTTTACATAACAATCACCATTTTATCACGTTTTATGACATTTTCTCAACAAAACAATGTACAACAACGCATGTAAACACAAACAGGGTGACCATCTCAAAAGTGGCGGTTCTACCACACACCTGCCAAAAAATCTGTCAAAATCTACCAAGCTTGACGATAAAAATACCAAAAATATGACTTCATACCATCTCCTTCGTGGCTACGGAATAAATTAAATACCTACATTACATTCAGTTACTATCTTTTGATCGTTTGTAACGGTTTGCAGTTATCTAAAACGAGATAGAAGTTGTTTAGAAACCAAATCAATAAAGGTAAAAAAGAATAAGAAGTTTCCAGTTCGGTAAAAAATAAATAAATTATAAATATTATTTCATTAAAAATTCAAACTAATAAGATTTTTCTTGAAATATTTAAAATCTGCCAAATGGTAGAAATCTGCCACAAATGGTAACACTGATCGGCGGCCGTCGGCCGTCCTGATTGGATATGCGTTTTTAAATGCAACCAATGACAGACAGGTTAGTCAAAGATTAAATAGGACAGACTAGACACTTCCCAAAATTGCAGTTGAATAATTTTGTCGTGTCAATGAACCATGGTGGTAAAGTAACACGTTACAATTTAAAGAACTATGAATATCATAAACATTGCTTTACGAAATCTAGTAATCAAACAAAAATAAATATTCTATTAAATATTGAGTACGTAGCCACGTAGGTACCTAGTTACTGAATAGGTATTAGTACCAAAGATCTCAGAGAATGTTTACCGTGACTAGGGATTACAGTCGCGAAAATATTTCTTTTACATACCAAGATCTTTAAAAACAGCAACATCATTATTAGGTAGGCACATTACTAGGTAATTGGTGGCAGTTCTGTTACCTATTTTATCTAAGGTTAACAACTAGAGGTCAAAGAACAGCTGTAAATAGGGCTGCCTCATGATGCGTTTAGATTCATTTTAGATAAAAGTTTAAGAGGCATTTCATCAATGAAAAACTTTGAAATTTTAAAAGTCGTAGAACAAAAGTTGTTCGTTATGACCGGTAGAATATCCTGCTTTCGGATTCCTACAATTCTTAATATATATATATATATATATATATTTTCAAATATATATATATTTATTTTGAACATAAAACATGTGACAATAAACAATGGAAACGTTGACAGCTGCAAAAGTTAAAAACTGAGTAGCAGTGTCAGCGCCCTCCTCCAGAGCATAAGAAAAATATGTTCATTATTTACATGTTATACAAAAAACACCAAAAAACTAAATACAATTAGATACTATAAATATATATATATCGACTAAGAAATAGAAGTTACAATATGAAAGACCTAGCGAATAAATAAATTAACCTATTCAAAAGAATACATAATTTAAAGGAGCTTCTAAATACTGTGATGTGAGTTTGTGTCAGGTATGTGTAGTGTGTGGATGTGTGTATGTTACTGAGAGTTCTCCTGATTACACAAGTCTCTTAAGAGCCAGGGTTTCACAGGAGAACTCTCTTAGTGTATTTGAGGGTGTGTGTGGGTGAGTTTGAGTTTGAGAATTTGTGGGGGTGTATTGGGTGTTTGTTTGTGTATGAGAGAATGCCAATAGCAAGAGAGGGAAGGGGGGAGAATTCATACGTTGTATCTGTTAACTTAAGGAGATTAGAAGCTTTTCAGTTTCTTCGTAGGAAAGGGTTCGGAGCCATATGTGGCATATAAGTTTACATTTGTGAAGGGTTAAGGGGTAAATGTTAATTTCCTTGTTGACTTTATTGTACAAGGAGGGACTCAAGTACAAGAAATGTCTGGCAGCTACAGCAGTCCGGCAGGGCTCTGTTCCACAAACTTTGTCAGAGCGGCGCTTTTCTACGGTCATATTGGGGGCATATGTAAGTTGTGAGTGTTTCCGTAAGAGTGCAGCTTGGATGAATAGTTGCCGTACCGTTAAAACGTCACAAATTGAATAGAGGGTGGCTGTAGGAAAGCGCCTCGGGTTGGAAGTCATAACTTTTAATAAACACGTTGTATATTATCTGCTTTGTTATTACTTTTTTTATATGAACTTATTTATACATATTTGTTTTCTTTGTTCCATATAGTGAAAGTAGATGTGTAATTAAATATATCTTATTTTTTTTTAAGTTATTACAATTGTAGTATAATTTGTTGTTAAAAACCTGATTATGACATCTCCGACCGCGCAACCACCGGCACTCGCCGAGTCATTCTTTTTATCGATAACGTGCATGCGCACGCGCCGAGTACTGCCAACACTAGTGTTAAGATGATTAATATGACCAAGTTTGCAGCGAGAGTTTAACGCGACTATGGTATTCGACAAAGTTTCATCAATAATGAATTTTAGTTGAAACTTTGTCTCCGAAAAAAATCTTTAAGCTGATCATGAAGAGTTATAATTTAATAATATTATCTAAATTATTATTATCTTGTCACGTTCTATAAGTGAAAACTAATAAGGCTAGTTTGTACCTATATACATCTTTAACTACCGATACATTTAAAGCTGTTTGTTTTCCTGAAATAAATAAATAAATAAAATATATCTTTTTTTCTTTCTAACTTACCTAAGGCAGTGTTGGGTCTGGAGTCCGGAGCTTGAGGCACCGCGTCCGCATCGAGTGAGAACGAGGCCGGCAGTGACGTCATGTCCCCACCTCCCAAAACCCCCGGGGGGGTCGTGAGGGGCACGGCGGGGGGCGATGAGCCGGGGAAGTACAGCTCGTCTCCGCGGTGGGCGAAGTAGCACTAAAAGTACAAGAAACATCACATTTCTTATCATGTCATGTGTCAAACGTGTGTTTCAAACGGTGTGGTGAAAGGATTTTTAGTGCGCCTCAAAGAGGCACGTTTCGAGCACTTGACATTTCTCAAAAATAACTCAATCAATTACGCTTAAATGTTAATGGGACCACCTCTGGAGTATGATCTATTAAACAAAAAAAGTATTATTAAAATCAATTCATAATTAAATGGCGGAGTAGTCGTGTAAATTTAATAAGAAAAAAACTTGATACAGTCGAATTGAGAACCTTCTCCTATTTTTAAGTTGGTTGAAAAGCTTGTCAACTCTCTGTGAAGAGTTTTTTTTATTTTATCCTGGCGCTGGAGTCTAGTCCTTTTGCCAAGTCTTTGAAAACTGTCAAAGTCAAAGTATATATTTATTTACAGAATTATATGATTGTATTATGATGTTAAATAATGTTTGTGTTGAGTCGATGTAATTCTAGCGTATAAGGGCATGCAAAATTGGAATTTATAAACAACTTAGTTAAAAAGAAAATAATAATTATATAAAATTAGAATTAATTATAGTAAAAATGGATATAAAAATGTTAAAACCTGCGTCAAGTAGTAGTTAAGTTTAAGTTCAAGTTAATTTATTCGTATCAGATAAAAGATTACACGTCATACAAAAATCAATAATTTACAGTAGATAATAATACAATGATTAAAAACTAATTTCAAATAATAATTAGATCATAATATATTCGTCAAACCTATAATAGGCTTGGTTACTTAGTTTAGCCAATTTTAGCCCATTTTTTTATTTAAATTTAAAGGATATTATAGTGGCGTTAAACACTCGCTGCAAACTCGGTCATAAAGCATCTAACACTACTAGTAACACTAATGTTAAGAGTACTCGGCGCAGGCGCATGCACGTAATCGATAAAAAGAAGGAATCAGCGAGAGTGCCCCGTGGCTGCGCGCTCGGAGAGCTCATGTATCGATAGTTCTTATCGACTCCAATAATGCACATCTCTGCGCTTAAACAAAAGGATCGTGCCGTTTTCTTAAGTGCGAGAGAGAGAGCAATATTGCTGTCTCGTTCCGATAATTTATGACCGAGTTCCAAACTAGGGTATTCTTTTCTCCCATTGTGATCCCTCACAAAGGGTAGGGCCTCGATATGAGTCTTTACCCTGGCATCTACTCCAGGGTAATAACCCCTGGTTTTTTCTGTATGCCTACGCCTCACTAAACTTCAATAATATATTATATTACATTGTAAAAGGATCATACAAAAGAACGGTAGGAACCAAGCCGTAAGTTTGTTGGCTGTTCTTCTAGGCTTCGGTCGCGTGGAACTGGCACCTAGAGTCACCTAGCTTCAAGGCGCTTCAAAGTGATCCTTGTGATTTGATTGAATAAATACCTTTTGACTTTGACTTTGGGTCATGGGGTGTCGCCGTTCGGCGCTGTCACCTAATAAATACAATGAGCGAGTTTGCAGCTCGAGTTGACCGTGACTATAGCAGTGGTTCCATTCAGACAACACGATGGACAGGACCAAATGGAAAGCGACGAGCAGGTCGGCCTAAGAGACGATGGCCAGACGACATCATACAAACGGCAGGAGAACAATGGATGTCCCTGCCCATGAATAGGGATCAATGGCATAAACTGGAGGAGGCCTATACCCAAAGAGGGGTTCCTAACCATAAATATGAAAAAATGAACGGGCTTTATTATTATTATTAGAGCAGCGGTACCTGCACGAAGTCGTCGAAGTGCTGCGCGAGGCGCCGCCAGCGCCCCGCCAGCCCGTCGCCGCCGCCCGCGAAGCTCTCCTCCGAACCTGCGCCGCGACACGGCATTACATCTTTTTTTTTTTTTTTTTTTTTTACAACTTATAGGTTAAACGTTTGACCGCAATCTCACCTGATGTTAAGTGAAGATGTGGTCGACGATGTGGCACGTTTACCTAGAAAATACCTATTCACTCTTCTCTTGAAAGCATCCAAATTATAGGCATTCGGAAAAACGGACGCCGGTAAGGAATTCCATTCTTTGGCCGTACGCATGATAAATGTTGAAGCAAAGCGCTTGGTGACATCAACACAACTACTTCTCATGTGTTCTTCTTCTTCTCTCCATTTATGGCTCCTGTCTGTCATTCGACAATCTTGCCAGTGTCAAGTGATTTGTATTGAATAAATACTTTTTAGTCAAGTCAGTCTATAGTCAAGACGGCCGTCATTTGTTTTGAAGAAAATGGTGGCGGTTTTCTTCAAAACATTGGAAACATTTTCGGTCAAATCAGGATATCACATAATATTCTTTCATTCCAAATGTTTACACTTTGTGCTAAGACCTCAAGTAATGTTGGTTAAAATACCACCGAAATTACACAACACAGCTCAAAATAACACTAGAAAAACAAATAAAATGAAAAAGCTATGTTGCTTCCCAAAATGCCAGAAAACGAATCATCCTTTTCATGTCCATTCATGTTGTTATCACTTGTTTTTTTGTGTGGCATACATGATTTTGACATTTTCTTAAATTCCGAGTATATCAGCAGGGTGATACGTAACTTTGTTGCAATCAGTTTCTATATGTAACCAATAAGTATATAAAACAATATGAAATAGAAACACCAGTTGTAATCAAACTTTGTTAGCAACTGAAATTATTATTCAACTAAAATGTAACCGCATAGCCGTCATATTTACTTATTACAAACAGAAACTGATTGAAACTGATTGAAACTGATTGCAACCAAGTTACGTGATCAGCCAGCAAGTAATCTTATACTCTTTGGACTGCACCTTCTTATAATTTTCGATCATGACCATATGCCTGTTTGTATTTGTTTGTTATATCTTATCAAGATTATTAGACACGATTTGTAAAAGAATTGTTACTGATTAAATGAATTGAATTTAAATGATAAAATTTAAATAAGTTTACTATTTTAGAAAATTTCAAAAAAAAAAAAAATTTAAATAACATAATAAATATTTTTTTTTTTTTTTTTTTTTTTTTTTTTATACCATGAGCTAATGGAACAAGCAGATGGCCCACCTGATGTTAAGTGGTGACCATCACCTATAACAAAGCATTGCCTCGTAAGTCACGCACGATAGGAACGTGCCCTACGATGCACTGCCCTGCGTCTATCAACTTGAGGCATACAGATGTTAAGCCTCATGTGCCTGTAATTACACCGGCAACCACACTCTTCAAACCGAAACACAGCAACGCTGCTTGGCGGCAGAAAACGGCGTGGTGGTAGTACTTCCCCGTACGAGCCCTTCACAAAGAGCTCTACTACTCTAATATATTATACTCTATATATATACTTACTCTATTATATATACTCTAATATTTGAATGAAATGGAACAAAATTAAAAACACAAGTATCAACTGACCGTCCACATTAGCGGCGGTATCGCCGACGCTGTCCGCGAGATCCGCTATCTCCCGCTTGAGCGCGCTGACGGCGTCCCCCCCGAGCGCCCCCTCCGCGCCCCCCTCCGCGTCCGCCCCCCCCAGCGAGGACCCCCCCTCCGAGTCGAGGCGCGCGAGCCCCGCGGCGCCGCTGCGCAGCTCCTTGAGGATGCCCGCCACGTGCTCCATGTCCTGCAAGTATAGTCCAAGTCAAAATCAGAATGAGAAAACTAGGTGTTAACTTTTTGGTAATTTGATTGGGTGTGCCAAACCAGTCGTGTTTCGTGTGTGACTCATGTGTGAGACATGTGCTTCTCAAGTGTCTCAAGTGTGAGATAATATGTGCTTCTCAAGTGTCTTAAGGGGCTGACAACTATCAAACAACTTCTCGCTCGCACGTTTCGACATGTTGAAAGATATCATTTTGACCGATACATGTTTTCGTACTCAAAAGTTTGCTTTATTAGTTTTCATACAAAAGCAAACTTTGAAATAGGAAAACATGTATCGATCAAAATGAAATTTTTACTAAACTGTGTGCAATGTGATTGCACACAAAATGGTTGATTGCGATTTTTCGAAAATGAGCTTAGTGATTTTATATCTTTCAACATGTCGAAACGTGCGAGCGAGAGTCACATTAGCTCTTGTCTTCGCCCTAAGTGTGAGATGTGTGCTTCACAAGTGTCTCATGAGTGAGATATGTATTACTCATGTGTGTTTCATGTGTTGACATGTGTTTCTCATGCGTCACATGTGTGGCACACTAGTGGCGCAGGCGCTCGTCCAGCAGGCGAGAGACGCTGCGTCCGCTAGGCTACCTTGCGGACGAGCTGCGTCTCCCGCGCGACGTGCTGCAGCTGCTGCGAGCGCGCGCGGTGCAGCTGCAGCAGGAACTCGTACAGCAGCCGGTGCTGCGCCGCCGCGCACTCCGCCTGCAGCAGCCGCTTGCGCCGCGTCAGCAGCTCCAGCATGCCCTCCACCTGATGACGCAAAGTACCCACTCGTCAAGGGCAGAATAACAGCGTCTACTGATAAGTGGGCATTATGCTGAGCCTAAGACCCATTTGCTGCTGTAGCATACATCATATTTAAGCATGTAGGTTTTTAACATTGTTTTCTTCTTATTTTTTTTATCTCCTTTTGTTTTTCTATTGTTATGATTTATTATTATTTCTTTATGTATTTCATTATCATGTTTTGTATGTTGTGTGCTAAGTAGTAAATAAATGATTGTCTATGTCTATGTCTATGTCTATGTCTATGTCTAACAGAGTTCGCTTACGGAGAACATAGGACGCGTCTCTTATAAAGGGGAAAATCGCTCAATCTTCATAATAATAACTGTACTTGTCATGTGTATTTAGAACATTTATTTAAAAGTACTTGTATTCATTATAATTTATTTAGTAAATAAATGTTAGTTTACGTTAACTTAATATTGTAGAAAGTGTTACCTCTGGTAAGGCGAGATGCCGTGACTCGGTGGCGAGTAGGGAGCGCAGGGCGGACGCGTCATTGGTCGTCGTCGGCGCAGCCGGCCGGGATTGGCGCAGCCGACGCTTTGCTACCTGTACGTAATTAATAATAATTATTATTGTACAACTATCACACAGCGCTATCTAGTTCCTCACTTGAGCAAAGTTTGTAATCTAGGAACAAGGTCTAAACACGTTGCACTTTCTGTTTGCGGAAATATGAAAATGACATTACTTCAGCGTAAGCATCTGTCAAGCCAATCAAGTAACCAGACCTTTATTTATTTATTTAGGCCCTTATTTATATTTCCTGCCATTTTAAAGCAGCTCTATAGAGTATACCTGTCACTGTCACTTTCATGCCAACGAAAAGAGACAGCAACAGACTTATCGGTCCGATAAACTAATGGAGCACTCAGCAACCAATATGAATATTAAGACCATAAAACTATACATTGCCTTTACTTTACATAGGTAGTAAATATCCCTACAGCAGAAGCTGATCTGGTCCTTCCTCTCATCTGCATCCAAATCACCACCAATACTTGAACATTGCTGCCACCAACCCAAGGTCCTTCTTCGCAATTTTAAGGAGTTGGGCTGGCTGGGGAGAGGTTAGCAGGGGGACAATGTACGTGCCACTGCGGGACGTCTGTGCAGATCTCATTCCCCCACCACAAATTAGAGTTAGATCCCTACCAGTTCATTTAACAGAAAGTTAGGGAAGATGTGTTCGTTGGAAGGCAGCGCGGCGCCGCACTTGGGACAGCGCCGGTGCAGCTCCACGGACTTGGCGATGCAGGCGAAGCAGAACGAGTGCCCGCAGCGCGACACGTAGGCCTCCTCTATCAGCTCGAAGCACACCGGGCACAGCAGCTCACAGTCCTGCCAAATACAGAGTGTGGTTCTAAATATTTTGTGGACATGTTGAACTGGGCTCACCGATTGAAATGACAATCATAAACTAAGCTTCTATTCAGGGCCGGATTTAGAGGCATGGAGGCCTCGGGGCAACAAAGGAGTGGAGGCCCCCTGGCCCCAAATTATATTCCAATAAAACGAACATGTTTTGTCAGTCGAGTTTTTCAATCAATAATTTATTGTGCAACCAAGTACCTACCTAGAGTTTAGCTACTTTTATTGTACCTAGTCTCCATTGTGGGGGCCCCTCTTTCGTGGGCTGTAGCCCCGGTTGCTCTCCCCTAAATCCGGCCCTGCCTCTATCCATGTAAAACCATGCCTACAAATTTATTATTGGAACTCTTATTGCATTAAACAATAATTAGCATAATGGTTAATTACTATTTGTACTAAATTACAGTTTAAAATTCAATAAAATAAATGGTTTTTGGGTATTGATATGTACATTTTTGTTAAGGGGTGGAGCAGCAGAACATGCCCTTGAAATATTTTGGACTATTTTGGCCAACCTTATAAAGGTATAATAACAAAGTAATGGTCACTGCAAAATATTGTGCTGACGGCCAGTTTCTGAAAGCTCGATCAAAACTAATCAGATGTCAAGTCACTCGCCATGTCAGCTATTACACCGAATTAGATAGAGATAGCAAGTCACTTGACATCCGATTAGTTTTGATTGGGCTTTCAGAAACCCGCCGTAAGTCTCACTACTCTATATATTGCTCAATAAAAGTACTAAGATTCACTTATCTGGCAGGTCTATCTACTTCCTTGAGATATTCTCAAGGTCAAAATGAGTATAGGATATGTTACCTTGTCCTCCAGAGAGCCACCGAGCCCACCGAGGGCAGTGGCTGCGTCCAGGGGCGGGCCCCCTGCCGCTGCACCTGACATTTTTCAGCTGAAAAGACAGAAAAACAAGTTTTAGTTATAATATAATTTGTGAAATAAGTCTCGGTATACACCGTTTTTTTTGTATGATCCTTGTTAACATATAATATAATTAAATATTGAAGCTCCAGTGTGGTGCAATATAAGGTAGTGGACAACTCTGGTAAAAGAGTTTTTAGTTCTCGGTCATGACTTAACAGCCGCTAAAGCCAGGACTGATATCTTAATGTGCCATCTAGAGCACAGAATAGCTCACATGTAAATTTAAATAATTCACAGGTACCAAATGACAACCACAGGTAAAAGAAGGTGCCTAAAATAAACAGCAACACACAGGTAAGCTTATCCTACATTCATAATCAGTAGGTACTAGGTATCTTGTTAAAAAAAGTTAAGTTCAGTTTAGCAGTATTATTGCCGCTCTATTTACTCTCACTATTTGCACTGGACTTGTGACGTCTGACGAGGGGAAGGGTTTATAATTAGCTGCTGATCAATATTTATTAATCAAAACATGACCCAAAAGGGATGTCAAGCTGAAACTTCGATGAAATTGCGTTACTTACGTGTTGTTGGCGAATTATAATAAGCAGCTCACGTGGAAAGCATCACAGAGAGTCTCCGATCCTGTAGTAACCTTCCTGAGGGTATTCTTAGACCCTTAATCATCAGAACAGCACCAACTCATCAAATACCACTTTTCTGACACGTAAAGCAGAGTCGGCGACTTTGTCTTGTCACAAAGAATATGTTTTGCAATTATAACAACAATTTAAACAAATATTCATAGCATATTTCTTAAGAAAAATCATTTATTCAAAATAATGAATATACGCCCGCACATCATCATCGCACACCAGCACAGATACAGGCAAAGAGGGGGGAGAGGAGAGCGAGTTTGTCCGTCCGTCCATCAAAACCATAGTATATTCTTAATCTAAGATCAAAACCATCAAAACAGTTGACGTATCCCAATCTGTCATTAATGTCATCTTTTATTTTAAAGTATCTTTCTGCCAAATGGACTGTCAGTTGGTGTTGTGTTTCCTGCTTCAAAATGTAATTTAGTTTTTATTCATATATTCATAGTTTGTACGTTTTAAAATATTTTGAAAAGTTTGAAAACTCTCATGTATGTCATTAGGTGTATGTATTTAGGTTACTGTATGTAGGTATGACACAATTTGTTGAGTATTTTTGTGACCCTTTGTTTGTTTGACATTACGTATTCAACAGCAAAATTGAGATCTGTATAAGAATTTACACTAGTTTTCTGAAGTCCGAATGTAACCAACAAGTTGTGCGATTTGTTTTAATGAAACATATTAACTCACTGTCACAGTAACCAGACTCATTGTTGGGTATAGGTCTCCTCTCTTATTACGCCAAGTTATTCAGTCTTGGGCATGCCTCATCCATTGGCTGAGGCCCAGCCCTGTGGTTGGGTGGGACACTGACTAATAATAGCATAAAACATTATAAAAACCAATTTACTCTTGCCTAGAATAATATTCCTATTGACGTGGTATGTGTAATAGACTTTGGAAAGATTTTATTACAATAACATTAGGTATTCGTTTTGAAACTAGACAGTGAAACAAATTGCACAACTTGTTCTTCTGATACTTTATTTTATTTATTTAACAAAAATAAAAGTACTTTAGGTTATGGTTACAGAAAAGATAAAAGTTCACTATATCCTATACTAGAGTATTGTTGTTGGCAGCCCTTAACATGATTGTAGTTTAGCGACCTCTGTAGAAATATTATCAAACTATCATACTGAATAATGAACTGCTGTGCCGACATCTTACATCCCGAACAATACTTACAAAACTGCTTTATCGACAAATCAGACGCCATTTTGCTATTAATGCAGAAGGTTGCATTGCATTTCTGTTCGACAACAATATAAAGTGAAATGTTTTATCAGATTTTACTGTGATTGTGATGTGTAAGTGTAGTGTTTAGGTTTGTAATAAAATCTCTAGCAATGGAGGAATCTTTCGAGCCCCACAACGTCGCTCCAGGTAAGCCAAGACATTAGAAAAATGAGCTTGAAAATAGCAATGTCGTATGTACGAGGTCGTCTAATGGTAGCTTCCTGATTTCAGAACTCTACTTTCTGATAGCGAAATTTCTTTCCGGCGGCCCGCTGAAAGAGACTGCACAGGTAAATTGGCTTGGAATACATTCGAATAATAATTATCTAGAGTTTTAGAAGTTGACGGAGATGTTTTCTGTTACAGACACTGCTGAAAGAGCTCGAGACCGTCGAGGTACGTTAAAGCTTTTACTAGCCGGGTTTGAGTATATTGTTGTTTTGATACTAAACGCACGTGGATGCGGCTGTCAAACCGCTGAAACTTTGCTGAAAAGTTTTAGTAAAGTTTCGTTTTGTGGCAGGTGCTACCCCGTCGCCTCGACTGGGAGGGCGAGCAACACGCGCAATCTTACGATGAGTTGGTGAGTTTTTTAGGAGTTTATAGCTGAAAACTATGTTTCTTTACATTTTTGCGCGAGAAATGCGAGAAGAAATGGCTTTTTGCTGAAAAAAGTACAAAAAAACTTAAAATGAGTTTCACACAGAAGTGATCGTAAAAATGCAGTGGGTATCCGTGAAAAATCTTTTTGAGGTGTTTATGTGAAAATTAGGAAGTTTTCATGAAAATCTTAATTTTATGTTAGGTCATTCAGGAACATGGCTGAGTAGTTTCATCATTAGTCTCATGCCATCTCGCTCTATCTTGTGGTATCTTCATAGACTAGAATCTTCCGTTGCGTGCGGTCGGCCGACGCTACGTCGTAGCGCGCTGTGATTGGTCGGCGGGCGGTAGCACTCGCGCCGAAGGTGACCGAAACGCGACCCTTGTGAATTTCGCGCCAATGTTTGAAATGCTACGATTTGGTCTAAAAATAACTTTATGTCGATGCGACAAATAGTACACTCTTTAACTTTATACTAGAAATTTCTTATATTTACTATCTTTGCCCTTGAATCACCTTGAAATAGCATTATTGATTATAAAAATGTTTTTATTCTGATGCTTACATACCTGAATTGAAGTAAATTAATCTATGAATTTAAGTAGTTTTTGAAGACCATTCAGTGGTTTTAACACCGAAGGACAACAACAAAGCAGCGCCGATGGGTTCGCTTCGTCCCACTTATCGAATGTTATCGAGTAGCTATCGATCCACGATTTTTTGTTGTTGGTCATGGTTACTACATAACATCAGGCGGGCCATCTGCTTGTTCTATTAACAAGTGTATAAAAAAAAATACCAAGTGAAGCAACATTCTGCGCAGTCATCATTTGGTTAAATGATATTCAGCTTTTTTTAGAGCCATTATAGAGGCATAGACATGGCCTAAAAACTCCCGTCGGTCACTAGCTCATACAACTTAACTTTACTCTTTGAAACAAAGATATAAATAAATATAAATATAAATATTGGTGGACATTCCACACAGCACTATCTCGCCCCAAACTAAGCCAAAGCTTGTGATATGGGAACCAGATAGCTGATATACTACTTATATACTTTTTTTTTTAAATACATACTTAAAATATTATATAACACCCAGACAGACAACAAACATCTATGTTCATCACACAAATGTTTGTTCTCGGTGGGGATCGAACCCACGCCCTACGGCACAGAAGGCAGAGCTACTGCCAACTGAGCTGTGAAGGCTGTCAAAGGCTATAAACATTTTATTCATTATTTTTACAATTAGACGCCACAAATTCAGTTTAACTTATACTCTAGGTAAAAAAACTGCATTTCTGTAAAATAAAAAGGCAGTCCTAGGCAGGTACCAAAATAATTTTGTATGTCTGTATCGGTAGGATTTTAGTGAGACCATCTTTTTTTTATGAAGACCTTAGCATGTTAGTACATAAAATTCTGACTAAATAAAATATTTGATTTGAAAATTTAATTAATTGTCGAATTTACACCTTTTAATTAATTCAACACTAATAAATAAATAGAGTCTATGTACTCTATTCCTTGGCCATCTCAACTGTCTAACTATCACGGTTCATGAGATACAGCCTGGTGACATATGGACAGACAGACGGACGGATAGCAGAGACTTAGTAATAGGGTCTCGTTTTACCCTTTGGGTACGGAACCCTATAATCTAATGAATGTCCGAATGAAAGGCTCATTTAGTTATTGATGATGGATAACAGTCGGCCACGTACGCGGAGATGCCGTGGCAGCGGCTCGCGAATGTCTGCTCGCGCGCGCTGCGGCTCGCGGAGGCGGAGCACGCGCCGCGACTGGCCGCGCGACTGTCGCTGCTTAGCGAGGCGCTGGTCGCGACCAAGCCGCAGCATGCCTTCTTCAAGGAAGAACATTCACTCGGTAAATATTACTTAACGATCCGTAAGTTTATTGGCTGTTCTTCTAGGCTTTGGTCGTGTGGAACTGGTACCTAGAGTCACCTAGCTTTAAGACGTTTCAAAGTGATCCTTGTGATTTTATTGATATAATGCTTGAGTAGCTTTGAATAGAATAGCTTTTTTATCGACACACACAGCTGAGAGTAGTAGAGCTCTTTGTGTGTGGCTCGTTCGGGAAGTACTACCACCACGCCGCCTTCTGCCGCCAAGCAGCAATGCTGTGTTTCTGTCTGAAGAGTGTGGTTTCCGGTGTAATTACAGCCACATGAGGCTTAACATCTGTATGTCTCAAGTTTATTTATTTATTTATTCAAAATAATTAGAACGGCTAATACGGCCAATTATACTTATTATAATAAGTTACAAAGATAAAAAGAAAAAAGTTGATGGACGCAGTGCATCGTAGGGCACGTTCCTATCGTGCGTGACTTACGAGGTAATGCGTTGCTATAGGTGATGGTTACCACTTAACATCAGGTGGGCCATCTGCTTGTTCCATGAACTAGTTGTATAAAAAAAAAACATAGAAACAATGATACTAAAGTATGAGAAAGCTTAAAAAAAATACAGATATACTTCATTAACTAATAAATTTACAAAGATACATGTACACTTGTGGGTAAAACACTCTTTGTTTTATTAATCTATGAATGAATGAATGAATGAAAAATACTTTATTGTACACCAAACTGAACAAAAAATAAAACACTTAAAAAATATAAAATAAAGTAGTACAATGGGCGGTCTTATCGCTGAAAGCGATCTCTTCCAGACAACCTTTGGATGGAGAGGATTGTTAAAGTATGGAAGATTGGTTGCAGGTGCACCGAGGAAAGTTATATGAATAGTAGTCAAAAACATAACATAACTACTCGTAAATAATAATTTTAAAAAATAACTTTTACACTAAATTACATATATAATAATACTAACACTGCATCATTATAATATATAGATAGATAGATAAATATATATATATATATATATTATATACATACATACAACAAATATCTATGCAAATAACAAATGAACGACGATGATTATGACGAATCATCAGACAAATATAATTGTTTAACTCTTAATTTAAAGACAGCCAATGATGGGGACTTTCTTATGGAAACTGGTAGTGTATCTATGGGACTTTCTTATGGAAACTGGTATCTATATGACACTACTACCGAAAACTTTCGGAGGTTAAAGTACTCATCGAAATGAATAACTTTATCCTTGTAACCAAGCTTTCTGAGTTAATGCAGTAGTCACAGGCAGAGGTAATCACTCAACATCCAATGGCCAACACGATGCGATAGACCAAACATGGTTGTGTGAAAATTATAATTTGTATCATGTTTTTTGTATGTTTTTGTATTGTTCTTTATATCTCGTCTACGTTTTTGTAATACAAACTAACGTGAGTGTATCTTGTGTCAGTCCGCCGCCTGGTGCGCCGCGAGCTGGGCCTCCGCCCCCAGGCGGGCTGCTTGGGGGGCGGTGGGCTGAGCGGGGGGCGGTCCATGTTCCCGGCGCGCATGCTGGCCGGCCTGCAACTGCAGCGGCGGACATTGGGCCATCTGTCCGCCGTCTACTGCCTCGTGTTCGAACCCAGCGGCAGATACGTCATCACGGGGGCCGACGATCTGCTGGTCAAGGTAAGCTTACATTAAATAAAATAAATAAAAGTCTTTTTATTCCTAACTAAACACAATTATATACAACTCTATGATAATATACTTAATCTTAAAACTTACAATTTTTATTAAAATTGTTTTATTGAGTATCGGCTTCCTCCAGACTTTTCCATCTGATCTCAAGATAAAGAGATCATATTCCGGGCGCTTAAACTTAGTTAAGTAGGTAGGTACAATTTAAACGTAGGTTACAAAGTTAAAAAGCCATTTAAGGTATAAGCTCTTACTGTGCCGTCTCAAAAATGTAGGATGTACAATGTCCCCCGCAGGTGTGGTCCGCCACGGACGGGCGGCTGGTGGGCACGCTGCGCGGCGCGGGCGCGGAGATCACGGACGCGAGCGTGTCGTGCGACGGCGCGCTGCTGGCGTGCGGCTCCGTGGAGCGCCTCGTGCGCGTGTGGGCGCTGCGCAGCGCCGCGCCGCGCGCCGTGCTGCACGCGCACGCAGGTACGCATCCCGCCGGCTGCGCCAAATCCTACCGCCTGCGCCACATCCTATCGGCTACGCCACAAATGTCATGTTCAATGAAACACGGACTATCGCAAACTGGTTCATTGTTGACAATGCTGTGGCGTAGTGAAAGTGCTACCCGCAATACAATCATTAAAGGTCGGATACTGCTGGGCTTCGGCTTAGATATCCTATATTTGGGGGAAGGAGTACCAAGTCGATATTAAGCACTAGCGGCCTGTCCCAGCTTCGCATGGGTGGTCATAAATTTTTTGAACATTTTAGGATAAATTTAGACCGTGGGTTCGAGCCTCGCGTCTACTTATTTCATACATTTGCACGCCAGAGACTGAAATCGCACCCCGAGTGTGACCCGTGGACCCGTTAACGTTTTTAATTTCGTCATATCTTTTGAATGGAATGTCCGATTTGAAAAATTTAAGAAGTAATATATAGGTATTGAAACCGTCTTAATTATGAAATGATTTATTTGGATAAGGATTAATACCAAGGTACAAATAAAGACCCTTTTCAAGCGGAGGCATTTCAATTATTTTTTTATAATAAAAGAACACTTATTGTGACATAACTATAATAGTTAGACATATGCTGTCGCGACATTTTTTGTAGATGATAACGTGTTCTACAAAATCGTAGTACATTATTTTGTTCTATCTTCAATAGTTTTCGCAGCGCACGCGATGTAAGGTTTTTTGTTTTCCACCTTGGGTTACATTATTGAAGTTTTAGTAAGGATCCCTGATTTTTTTGAAAATATAATATAGCCTATGTTACTCAGGGATAATGTAGCATTCTAATGGTGAAAGAATTTTTGAAATCGGACCAGTAGTTTTTGAGCCTATTCGTTACATACAAAAATACAAAAATACAAAGTTTTCCTCTTTATAATATTATTAGTGTAGATGTACATAGGAGGAGCTCGGAAGAGGCCATTTAACCGGCCATCTCCTGATGCGTATCCTCAGTCACCTTGCTGTGATTACAACATAAGTATACTATAACGCACAATCCCGACGTCACTTCAAAAAGCAGTAAAAGTGTTGTCTCCGTAGCGAGGTACGCTAAGATCACGGTACGATCACGGCACGGTAACGTCAGCACGCGTCGGTTGCAGGTACGATAACGTCAGTCGCGTGGGCGCCGCCGGCGCGGCCGGACGTGCGCTGGCTCGCCTCCACCTCCACGGACGGATCCGTCGCCTTCTGGACCTGCTCGCCCGACGGACAGTTCCTTTCGCAGGTATCTACCACCACCATTCATCATTTATATACCTTTTTTTTTCAAATCTTGTTCTATAAACTTAGCCCAATAAAGACACATCGATAAAATCTCTTAATTGTATGGTCAGCTATGCAGCCTGCTAGTTAGTTTTGACAGTTGCCACTAGGGGCGCTGTTCGAACATTATAGGAGTTCTTCTGCGATCGCGGCTCTCCCTCCTTCTGCGACCAACTGACCTATTGCATTTGACACCTTACCTTATCATTAATATAGATACAGAATCTCGAGCTGGTGGGTGTCCTTCCTCAGCGGCTGCGTGTTTGTGACCGGATTGTGTGTGTTGCAGCCCGTGCAGTACGTGGAGCGCATGCGGCCCGGCGCGTGCCACATGATCTGCGCGGCGTGGTCTGCGGGCGGCGCCTTCCTCGCCGCCGGCAGCGCCGACGCGCACGTGCGTCTCTACGACGTGCAGCACGAACCGCACGGCCCGCGCCGCGTGAGTGAAGAGACCTGGCCTTCCTAGCGAGTCCTTATACCTAAAATCCCCATTAGAGCCCTACTCTATGCTAGCTATTTTCGAGGCTGTGAATATGTTTTACTATTCTTTCGTTGCCCCGACTTGTATTATTCATGTTTGTAGATATCGCAAGTATCTAGTCCTCCTCCGCCAATCTAATCCTCGTCAGCCAATCTAATCCTCGTCAGTCAAACCACCATGTGTGCTACTCCCACACCATTTGCCATTATTATATAATAAAAAAAATGCAAATAGTGGTTCCATAGGTTAATACATTGAAGGACCATTTATATTTGTTTTAATGACCATGGTCCGATTATTAAAACCCCATAATGTAATGGAACCAACTCGGTGTGTTATCTCGCAGAGCGTTTTAGCTTGATTTTGATTGGTAGAATAGTACTAGATATTAGTGCCAATGTTTGAAATGATTCATGATTCTTGAATGCTAAGTAAAGTTAATGTCTACCGTGCTTGGAGATGACATGCTACGTGCAATTGCAGATCCTAGAGACGGCCGTGCATGGTGACGCGGTGGACAGCATCGCGTGGGCGCATCGCGGGCTCAGATTCGTGTCCGGGAGCAAGGTCAGCTAATTTTTTATTCGTCAAAACATTGTAGATTTTGTAAATACTTGTGTATTATAAATGAGTGTATGTTTGTTTATTGAAAAAACCAGCCAAGTGCGAGTTGGACTCGCGCACGAAGGGTTTAGTACCATTAACTATAAAAACGGCAAAAAAATCACGTTTGTTGTATGGTAAATATTTGTTATATTTTAATTTAATTATTTATTTTTAAAGTGAATATGTAACTAAATATTCTGTGAATAGTTCAAGCGTCCTGTTGCCGTTATCAATATCGAGCAAAAAAAAACACATTTGTTGTATGGGAGCCCCCTAAATATTTATTTTATTCTGGTTTTTAGTATTTTTTGTTATAGCGGCAACAGAATTACATCTGTGAAAATGTCAACTGTCTAACTATCACGGTTCATGAGATACAGCCTGGTGACAGACGGACAGCGGAGTCTTAGTAATAGGGTCCCGTTTTACCCTTTGGGTACGGAATCCTAAAAAACAGGGTCCAAATCTTGTATACCTTGAAAACTTAAATTGTGTGTATGTAGGACGGCACGGCTGCGCTGTGGACGCTGCACGCGACACAATGGCGACACTCGCTGCTGCTGCCGACCGGACAGCCCAAGGACGGGAAACGACTCAAAGTGAGTACAATAACTAATTATTTATTTATTCATTTATTTCGACACACCAACGACAGATGCATAAGGTAATGTATTAATGTATATATATAATGTATTAATGTTATAACTAATGTACACATCATCATCTTTCACAGGCCGACTCCAGCAACTGTTGAGTGTAGGCCTGTCTTTTGTAATGTTAAGTACTAGTTCACTTTTTTTATACTACTCAAGTAGAATATATTTATTGATCTGCACCCCAAGTATGAGTTGTGTTTACCGTATTTGGTTTTTCGTTTTTATTCCGTGTTTAATTTTATTTATTTAACAAAAACAAAAGCAAATGTTCATTGCGGGTTTTGTATGAAGACGCGATAGAGATAGCGTTACGGAATTTTATGTTCTACTAGCGGCCTGTCCCAGCTTCGCATGGGTGGTCATAAATTTTTTGAACATTTTAGGATAAACTTAGACCGTGGGTTCGAGCCTCGCGTCTACTTATTTCATACATTTGCACCCGACCCGTGACCCGTGGACCCGTTAACATTTTTAATTTCGTCATATCTTTTGAATGGAATGTCCGATTTGAAAAATTTAAGAAGTAATCTATAGGTATTGAAACCGTCTTAATTATGAAATGATTTATTTGGATAAGGATTAATACCAAGGTACAAATAAAGACCCTTTTCTAGCGGAGGCATTTCAATTAATTTTTTATAATAAAAGAACACTTATTGTGACATAACTATAATAGTTAGACATATGCTGTCGCGACATTTTTTGTAGATGATAACGTGTTCTACAAAATCGTAGTACATTATTTTGTTCTATCTTCAATAGTTTTCGCAGCGCACGCGATGTAAGGTTTTTTGTTTTCCACCTTGGGTTACATTATTGAAGTTTTAGTAAGGATCCCAGATTTTTTTGAAAATATAATATAGCCTATGTTACTCAGGGATAATGTAGCATTCTAATGGTGAAAGAATTTTTGAAATCGGACCAGTAGTTTTTGAGCCTATTCGTTACATACAAAAATACAAAAATACAAAAATACAAAAATACAAAGTTTACCTCTTTATAATATTAGTGTAGACTACTAATTTTCATCATACTTGCAACATAAAGTTCCGTATCGGTACTTGCTTGCTACATACTTGGGGTACAGTTAATAAGTATTTGTGTTTACTAACATAATTCAGGCGCGAGTGCAAAGTCCATTCCTAAATATAAAAAAAAACTATTATCTAGTCCTATTCCGCTAATCTGATCCCCGTGAACCAACATGTTTTTTTTTCAGGTGACAATGGTGTGTTGGGACTGTAGCGACGCCTACGTCATCACGGCAGTATCTGACTGCACTATACGGGTATGTACGGTTTTAGTACATGTTCTATGAAGGAATACTAATTAATTTGTTGATAGGCAAGTGAACATGCCTTCAACTTTCGAACTATGCCAGTTTTCAAAGTATGTTGAACGACACTTACTCGAACGAATATTTTAAAACAATTGAATTGAAAAAAAACGTCTAGCTGACGTCTATATGTATCGCGACCTAACTTACAGTTAATGTGATTGCAGGTTATTCAGGCAAGGATTTCTGGACTTTTTGTGTTGTTAGTTTTCCTCATTCCCGTCAGCGGCGTGGCTAGGTGGACAAGGGCCCCGGTGCATAGAGATAGAATTGTGTGAGCAGGCTCAAGCGTTTCTAGTTTCGCGAGCTGGCTGACCCTCTCTTTTCAAAGCTTAGGTTAGAGGCCCCCTGAGTTCCGGGGCCCTGCACTGCACCACCTGGCCCTACGATAGGTCCACTGATCCCCGTTCTACGATCGGACCACCAGTACGGACACGAGACGTCCATTCATCGTTAACATACCTATCTACTAAACACACTATGAGGCAGCCCTATTCATAGCTTGGTCTTTGGCCTTATAGGGGTATTATGTTGCACCTGGCCTTATAGGGGTATTATTGTTGCACCTGGCCTTATAGGGGTATTATGTTGCACCTGGCCTTATAGGGGTATTATGTTGCACCTGGCCTTATAGGGGATTTATGTTGCAGCTGGTCTTATAGGGGATTTATGTTGCAGCTGGTCTTATAGGGGAATTATGTTGCAGCTGGCCTTATGGGGGTACTATGTTGCAGGTTGTATTGGTGATCGATTGTCCTCAGGTGTGGTGTTCCCGCACGTGCGCGCAGCTGGCGTCGCTGGGCGGGCACCGCGACGAGGCGTACGTGCTGGAGGCGCACCCCTTCCTGCCCGGCGTGCTGCTCTCCGCCGGACACGACGGCCAGCTGTTCGTGTGGCGCGCGCCTTCCGCGGCGCCGCTCGCCGCCTTCCACAACCACATCCCCGGACAGGTGATACTACCCCGCCCTCCCGAGACAGCTGTTCGTGTGGCGCGCGCCTTCCGCGGCGCCGCTCGCCGCCTTCCACAACCACATCCCCGGACAGGTGATACTACCCCGCCCTCCCGAGACAGCTGTTCGTGTGGCGCGCGCCTTCCGCGGCGCCGCTCGCCGCCTTCCACAACCACATCCCCGGACAGGTGATACTACCCCGCCCTCCCGAGACAGCTGTTCGTGTGGCGCGCGCCTTCCGCGGCGCCGCTCGCCGCCTTCCACAACCACATCCCCGGACAGGTGATACTACCCCGCCCTCCCGAGACAGCTGTTCGTGTGGCGCGCGCCTTCCGCGGCGCCGCTCGCCGCCTTCCACAACCACATCCCCGGACAGGTGATACCCCGCCCTCCCCAGGACCACAGCCCCGGCCAGGTGATACTGCTCCTGACCTGGACCCTGACGGACAGGTGAAACTACTGGTCAGCTACCTACCCGGACTGGTAATACCACTGGTCAGCTATGTACCCGGAAAGGTAGTACCACTTGTCAGCTATTTACCCGGACAGGTAATAACACTGGTCAGCTACCTTTTCGGTCAGGTAAATACCACTGGTCAGCTAACCTAGCCTACCATCGTTGGATTAATAAATCATCTTTCCTTGGTACAGGGCGACGGCGCCATCTTCGACGCGAAGTGGTCCGCTAACGGCGCCGCGCTGGCCGCGTCCGACAGCCACGGACACCTGCTGCTGCTGGGCCTCGGCCGCGGACACTCGCTGCTGCACTCCCTGCCCACCGAGCTGTTCTACCACACCGACTACAGGCCGCTCGGTATGCACTCCCACACTAACCGCTCACTGCTGACGGCCGAGTCCGATAGCCATAGTCACGATTAGTGGCATTACGGATTACGACACTCGAGTAGGACTGAAAGATGACATGAATAAGAAAAGAGGGTGGCAAGAAAATACCTGTTACGCCGGCCAGGGCTAAGGGCAAGAAAATTATGATTCTGTCTTTGTAGCAAGCGTCGTATTTTTACTTTTTGTAGCCAAGTATGCCTGTCGGGTGCAGTCGGTCACGCTGCTGACTGATCGATGACATTCGAGTCCGACTGCCACAGTTAAAATTAGTGGTAGCGCGTGTACAGGATGCACGTTAGTTAGAGTGCGCGCCACAGTTACAAGTGGGTGCACGCGTGCAGGATACATGAGACGGGTCGCGTGTTGCAGTGCGCGACGCGCTGGGCGGCGCGCTGGACGAGCAGACGCAGACGCCGCCGCACCTGATGGCGCCGCCGTTCCTGGTGGACGTGGAGGGCGCGCCGCACGCGCCCGCGCTGCAGCGCCTCGTGCCGGGCCGCGAGAACCTCACGCTGAGCCAGCTCATCCCGCACGCCGCCGCCGCCGCGCCGCCGCGCAACCGCATCGACCTCATGATCCAGGCGCTGCAGGCCGAGCGCTCGCCGCCAGGTACTGTGCCCCGTCCGCTGCGAGCCGCCAGGTACTGTGCCCCGTCCGCTGCGAGCCGCCAGGTGACTGTGCCCCGTCCCGCAGCGAGCCGCCAGGTACTGTGCCCCGTCCGCTGCGAGCCGCCAGGTGACTGTGCCCCGTCCCGCAGCGAGCCGCCAGGTACTGTGCCCCGTCCGCTGCGAGCCGCCAGGTGACTGTGCCCCGTCCCGCAGCGAGCCGCCAGGTACTGTGCCCCGTCCGCTGCGAGCCGCCAGGTGACTGTGCCCCGTCCCGCAGCGAGCCGCCAGGTACTGTGCCCCGTCCGCTGCGAGCCGCCAGGTTACTGTGCCACGTCCCGCAGCGAGCCGCCAGGTACTGTGCCCCGTCCGCTGCGAGCCGCCAGGTGACTGTGCCCCGTCCCGCAGCGAGCCGCCAGGTACTGTGCCCCGTCCGCTGCGAGCCGCCAGGTTACTGTGCCCCGTCCCGCAGCTCAATAGCTTCAACAGAACTATACTAGTGAGATCTTTGTGATTATCCTGAAGAAAAACGGTTCTGATTTGATTTGTACTAAAGTATACTTGTATTAGTAATTTTCCAATGTCTTTTTTTGAAACAATAATGTAATCATCTCTTTGTTTAGACAAATTTGTACCAAAATTATTGCAAATTCCTAGGAGAAAATGGTTGGGCGGGCCTAGAAGCGAGGGGCATCTGGAGGAACGAGGGGGTCCGGCACACGGCGGGGTCCTGGCAGCGAGGCGAGCCCCTCGCGCCCACGCACAGCCGGCCCATGGTGCCCCCGCTAGCCGACAGCCACCGGGACCAGATCGAGGAGACCAGGTATGCGGGGGCCAGGGGGAACTTATTGTTACTGGACATTTGCTGGTGGCTTAAATGGCCAAGGGGGTTTTAAGATTATTGGGGGATACTTATATCCTCAAATGTCGTATTCTGCTGACGACTAGTTAATTCTGCTGACGAAGCCACCTTCCCCCGGCAGCTCCGAGCTGAACGCGATGGAGCTGGCGTGGTACCGGCGCGAGATGCGGCGCCGCCCGCTCATGATCAGCACGGCGCCGCCCGGTGACGTCACGCCGAGCCGCCGCCGCGCGCGCCAGCCGCGCCAGCCGCGCCCGCCCCGGAGACACACCACGGTATTATTACTACACATACACACCACGGTATTATTACTACACATACACACCACGGTAACATACACCACGGTAACTACGCACACACTATGGTTACATACATGTAGCATGCTGCGGGCCGAGGAAAAAGAGCTGAGCGCGGCCGTGTACTGCCACGCCACGTTGGTAATATACGTATGCACTACAGTAACAGACATTCACTCTACTGTAACACACAGCATGGTAACACACCCGACGACATAAAATTAGCTGACAACTGTCTATAGTTATTTTCCCTTAACACACACACCATTGTGACCATGGTAACAAATCCGACGACACTAAATTAGCTGACAACTGTCTATAGTTATATTTTTCACGATCATTTTGTTGCTTCGTCATCTAATCTTTGCATTCATTTGGTACGTTGAGATGTGTCTGTGTGTGCGTTGCAGATAGCGCGCGTGGACGAGCCACCCGAGTCGGAGCCGTGCAGCGACTCGTCGGACTCGTCCGTGCGCCTGTCCGCGTCGGCGTCGGCGCGCTCGGACCGCTCCTCGCACTCCTCGCACTCCTCGCTCGACCTCACCGAGCCCTCCACGTGAGTGCACTCAAATCAAACCAAAACGGTCTTTATTCAGTACAAGGATCACATTGAAACGTCTTGTATACTAGGTGAATCTATTGCCAGTTTCTCGCGATCTCTTACCTCGTGCGTTCTTTTAGGCTCATTGAACTAGTCAGCTATTCGTGCGTTCTTCTAGGCTTATGGAAGTGGTCAGCTAAACTTGCGTTCTTCTAGGCTCATGGAACTGGTCAGCTAAACGTGCGTTCCTCTAAGCTCCATAGAATTGGTCAGCTACTCGTTCGTTCTTCTAGGTTCATGGAACTAGTCAGCTACTCGTGCGTCTTCTAGCCGCACTTTTCAAACGGAAACACATCAACGCTGCTTAGATGGAGAAAAAGGCATGGTGGTAGTACTTCTTCAGACGAGCCCTTCATAAAGAGAGTACTACTGAAAAAAATCTAAAATATGATGTGATATTTCCAGTTCGTCGTCGTCTCAGTACTCTGACTGGGAAGCGGGCGCACCCCCGGCGCGAGCGCGGCGCCGCCCCCCGCGGTACACGCCCCCCCGTGCAACCCGCCATGCACCGCCCCCACAACCGCCTGACAGGTGAGCGTCGATCCCCCGCTGCAACGCGCTAGAGGGTTCAATTTAGTATACTGTTTGCTTTATTATGTATGTATCACCGACCAGCTAATGGAGCCCACAGCAACCAATATGAATAAGCCCATAAGTATTTTTTACAAACGTATTCTACTATGTAGTTCATTTGAGTCATTTGCTTTGCTTTGCATCTGTAACTAGATGGCGCTACTTAACATATAACATATAAAATTCCTAGGTTACTGGCTAGTACAGCGAGCGGCAGCGCGTCTCCGCCCCCGGAGCCGGCAGCGGGGGCGGAGATGGAGACAGGGGCGGTGGTGGAGACAGTGGCGGAAGACGTGCTACCGGAGGCGTACCGGCCCGGAGAGTGGGTCACCAGTGTGGCGCCGAGGAAGGCGCCCTACCATCCACAGATGGGGGACCACTGTCTTTACTTCAGAGTCGTGAGTAATTTTTTTTATCAGCTTCATATTCTGGATGTACAATTATGTAGATAACATTACTCAACTCTTATTCCATAGATAGTGCTCTGTGGAATTTCCACAAATATTTATGTATTGTGTCGCAGGGCCATCAGAGATACTTCGAAGCAGTCGCTGAAAAGGATCTGTACAAGATCAATCCGAGGGACAAACCATGGGAGCGGACGATAGTCCACGTGAGTCAACATTTTTCTTTAATAAATTAATAGAACGTCGTTGGCTAACATCTTACAATAGACTTTATTTCAGACAATGACGGATCCATATTTAAATTATTACAAACTATAAATAACAGGCTCTTATTATCTCTTACAATAAGAGTCAGCTCTGAAAACCGGAATTAACAACGAGCTCTAGCACTCTTACACACAATTTTATTATTGTCATGTACAGGAATGCGAGCTAGTGAAAGTGGTCGGCATAAAGTACGTGATAAAGCCGCCGCGGATCGCGTGCGTTCGTCTCGCGTGTTTGGACGGAACGGGGGGCGGTGCGGGGGGCGATGGGGGGCGAACGCGGTCTTTTACGGTGCGCTATCACGACATGCCTGACGTCATCGACTTCCTCGTGCTGAGGCAGCAGTTCGACGCGGCTACTCGCCGGCGGTGGACGCAGGGAGATAGGTAAATAATAATATAACCTAACTTCGCCTTGGCACTAGTTATAACTTCCATTACACAATTCTTAGTTAATATTACCTTACCTTGACCCAAATAATAATAATAATAATACATTTATTTCAGGCAACCTGACATTATATAAAATACTAGTGGCTTCCCGCGGCTTCGCACGCGTTGAAGTGGTGAACCGTGATTGAACCACAAACATCCAAACATCGTAACTTTCGCATTGATTTGTATATTATTAGGGTAGGATTTTAAATACGTACTATTATTATTAGGGTAGGATTTTAAATACCTACGTAGGTATAAGGGATACCTATAGGCGTACATTACCTATATTAGGTAGGTAGGTATAGGTACTGAGTTTAGCACAAACATGACAAATACAACAAAGACAACCTTACACGGAAAATATGTACTTATTTGTTCCTAGTTTCTACCCCAAAAGCAAACGAAACGAAACAGCTTCACGACATTGATCCACAGGCACGGTAGATAGGTACCCTCAGATCTCTTCGTACCAACTCAAGATTCCCGTTTTTAGAACATTGACGCCTCGTTGTAGGTATTCTTTTTACTCGAGCGCAACGAAGGAGGGTAACGTCTTTATGTTATTTATCCACAGAACACATTTTCTTTTAGTTTGAAGTTAATTACACAGTTACAGTTAAAAATCTCCCATACAAACCTTGAAACTTTGCAGGGGTAGTTTTAAAATATTGAAAACGTGATTTTAAATTATTTATTGTGGAGTATATTTACTTCAAGTTTGAAATCAATCGCACTATGCGTTTAAAAACTCCCATACAAACTTTGACATCCCTTTGCACGCTTATTATGGGTAGTTTAAAAAAATTAAAAAAGCCTTTCCTATTTTTTTGCCTAAAAGTTCATATAAGTACTCCAAGTTTCAAGTTTGTAGGTTCAAGGTATACTATTTTTCATGCAAACGTTTTCAACCCTTTTACACCCCTTGGGGTTGAATTTCCAAAACCCCCTTAGTACACCTCTACGTCATAAGACCTATGTACTCTTCAAATTTCAAGTCTCTAGGACCATCGGTCAAAAAACTCCCATACAAACTTTTACATCCCTTTGCACACTTATTAACGGTAGTTTAAAAAAACTAATAACGCCTTTCCTATTTTTTTTGCTTTGAAGTATATGTACTCCAAGTTTCAAGTTTGTAGGTTCAAGGAATACAATTTTTCATACAAACGCTTTCATCCCTTTTTACACCCTTAGGGGTTGAATTTCCAAAAACCCTTTCTTAGTACACCTCTACGTCATAAGACCTATGTACTCTTCAAATTTCAAGTCTCTAGGACCATCGGTCAAAAAACTACCTTGCAAACTTTTACATCCCTTTGCACATTTATTAAGGGTAGTTTTACAAAACTAAAAATGCCTTTCCTATTTTTTTGCTTTGAAGTATATGTACTCTAAGTTTCAAGTTTGTAGGTTCAAGGAATACAATTTTTCATACAAACGCTTTCATCCCTTTTTACACCCTTAGGGGTTGAATTTTCAAAAACCCCTTCTTAGTACACCTTTACGTCATAAGACCTATGTACTCTTCAAATTTCAAGTCTCTAGGACCATCAGTCAAAAAACTCCCTTACAAACTTTTACATCCCTTTGCACATTTATTAAGGGTAGTTTTACAAAACTAAAAATACCTTTCCTATTTTTTTGCTTTGAAGTATATGTACTCCAAGTTTCAAGTTTGTAGGTTCAAGGAATACAATTTTTCATACAAACGCTTTCATCCCTTTTTACACCCTTAGGGGTTGAATTTCCATAAACCCCTTCTTAGTACACCTCTACGTCATAAGACCTATGTACTCTTCAAATTTCAAGTCTCTAGGACCATCGGTCTAAAAACTCCCATACAAACTTTTACATCCCTTTGCACACTTATTAAGGGTAGTTTAAAAAAACTAATAACGCCTTTCCTATTTTTTTGCTTTGAAGTATATGTACTCCAAGTTTCAAGTTTGTAGGTTCAAGGCATACAATTTTTCATACAAACGCTTTC
Source organism: Chloroclysta siterata (assembly GCA_932294275.1). Classification (NCBI taxonomy): domain Eukaryota; kingdom Metazoa; phylum Arthropoda; class Insecta; order Lepidoptera; family Geometridae; genus Chloroclysta; species Chloroclysta siterata. The sequence goes on along the minus strand of OW028595.1, from coordinate 81,234 downwards.
ATCCCTTTTTACACCCTTAGGGGTTGAATTTCCAAAAAACCTTTCTTAGTACACCTCTACGTCATAAGACCTATGTACTCTTCAAATTTCAAGTCTCTAGGACCATCGGTCAAAAAACTCCCTTACAAACTTTTACATCCCTTTGCACATTTATTAAGGGTAGTTTTACAAAACTAAAAATGCCTTTCCTATTTTTTTGCTTTGAAGTATATGTACTCCAAGTTTCAAGTTTGTAGGTTCAAGGAATACAATTTTTCATACAAACGCTTTCATCCCTTTTTACACCCTTAGGGGTTGAATTTTCAAAAACCCCTTCTTAGTACACCTCTACGTCATAAGACCTATGTACTCTTCAAATTTCAAGTCTCTAGGACCATCGGTCAAAAAACTCCCATACAAACTTTTACATCCCTTTGCACACTTATTAAGGGTAGTTTTAAAAACTAAAAATGCCTTTCCTATTTTTTTGCTTTGAGGTATATGTTCTCCAAGTTTCAAGTTTGTAGGTTCAAGGAATACTATTTTTCATACAAACGTTTTCATCCCTTTTGACACCCTTAGGGGTTGAATTTCCAAAAATCCCTTCTTAGTGCACCTCTACGCCATAAGAGCTATGTACTCCTCAAATTTCAAGTCTCTAGGACCAGCGGTTTAGGCTGTGCGTTGTCTATATGTCAGTCAGTCAGTCAGTCAGTCAGTCAGTCAGTCAGGACTTTGAGTCTTATAGTATTAGAGATAATGCCATGACCCATATCAATAAATACCTTACGGACTAACATACATATAATATAACTTAAACAAACTAACAGGACTCAGGGACTTTTCTTGATCGTTTGCGCCTCCCTGTAGAGACGGTAAACAACTCCAACTGACCAGAAGTCGGGCGCAAGGAACACGTCCTTGTACTTGGCAGGAACCCGGAGCACGTACGACTTAAAGTTAGTCGCCCTATTCGACTCCAGGCGCTGCAGGCCAAGTCCAAGGACTTCGGGTGCCAGATTGATCAGACACCGACTCCTTTCCTTCACATACTTAAGAACACTCTCTCCAGTAGTATTCGGGTCCAATCGGGAGATGTAGATCCCGATGATCGGTTCCACAACCTGCAGAGACAGCAAAGATGGTGGAGCAGTCCCACGTTTATTGCGTGAGGGTTTCGGTCGACGCTTTTTCTCCACCAGGGTGAAGCCGTCCTCATCGACCCTCTTCGCTTGAACAATGGGTTTCTTCTGTTTCACCAAACTCGGCTGCTGCTTCTCGGCGCTGGGCACCGGGCGTGGCGGCTGAGGCTGGCGGGTCATTTGTGCGTAACTTTTCTTCTGCCGTCGAGCACGTGAAGCAGGAGAAGGCACAATCGCCGCAGGTTGAGGTGATGACGTCCGTGGTCCCGATGTCACCGGGGCCGGGCGGTCATTTACCTGCGAAACGGTTTCATATGTTGCACTTGCAGAATCGCTGACCGGTGATGTATTGCATCGAATAGCGCCGCGTCGCGCATTCACGTTATGTGCTGACTGTGGCGAAATCATCGGCGCTGTATTAATATTTTGTAATACAGCGAGTTCTTTTTTTAAGTCTGTTACTGCCTGCTCTGATATTCCCAATTTGGCACGGATATCAATGATGTCCGCGCGCAGCACGTTAATGTTCTTCAGCAGGAGACTTACATCGACATGGTCGAAGTCTACGGCCCGCAATTTGAATAAATTGCGGGCCACATATGTAGGCACGTCGTCAGGGTCAGTCTGCAGGAACACCTTGAAGATGTCTTCAATGTCCTTCTTCCCGCGTCCGTCCCTCTGTCGTGTCACCAGACGGACTGTTGTTTCCGCAGTTTCAGCAAGCACCTTCTTCGCGTCGAGGATATCTGCTTCCGTGAAGCTGGAAGTTAGGATCTGGGTCAGGCTGACCTGGTCCATAACATCCAACTTGTTCTGCACGAAAGCAAGAAACTCGTGGACGATGATCGTGTCCGAGCGTTTCAGAGTCGCCATTGCGTACGTCGCGTTTATGAACGCGAATAAAAGTAGGTCAACATTGACATAGCCACTACGAAGCGACCGTTCAAGCTGACGATAAGAACGCGATTGAAAAATGTGACGCTCCTCTTTTCTTGTAAGAAAATCGCCCTAGGTTTGATCTTGATACTAGTTTGAATTTGAATCTAGCTTCAACCTGGATGCTCTGAATTTGATCTTAGCATCAGCACTTACTTTGAACCATTGATATGGCCTGTAGCTTTTTGTCATTAGACATCTTATTCAACAGCACTATGACATTTTGACCTTGGTCAAGATCTTAAGTTGGCCCTCATCTTCGACCTTGATGTCTTGACTTTGACTTTGGCTACGTGTGGTTTTGATTGCTGCAAAACTTTTACATTATCAATACCGCAACTGTTTTACAATATACTTTCGCTATATCAAATTTGACCATGCCCTTGATTCCAGATTCCGTTGCATGATCGACGACTCGTGGTGGACGGGCATAGTGCTGGAGCGCGTGACAGCCCCCGCGACCGCCCCCCCGACCGCCTCCCCGGCCGCCTCGGCCCCCTCGCCGTGGGCGGTGGAGGCGGCCTCGCATTTCCTCTCGCTGAGGGTGCAGTGGGATAACGGGGAGGTCGAGAGGCTCAGTCCTTGGGATTTGGAGCCTATCGATCCTGAGAGGTTAGATTTATACTGAATTATCTTCTATTGACCTCGAAAAGTTAAGGCTAACCTCTTTAGTCCTACAAATAGTCTAGTTTTATACTGACCTTGATCTGGAAAGACACCTTACTGACCTCAACATTGACCACAACCCTTCAATTGCGTATCTTGTTACAAGTGGTGTTGCCGTGCCGTGACAGGATGGCGAGTGAGTGAGTGAGTTGCGAGTGAGTAGTGATAGTGTTATGTTAAAGGTTGCCGAGCTCTGCCGGCGGCGCCGTGCCCGTGTTGCCGCACGAGCTGGAGGCCGTGCTCTACAAGGCGGAGCCGGACGAGTGGCCGCCGCGAGGCGACCGCGGCGCCGCCTGCCGGGCCATCGCCGACCATATAGGACAGGTATGCACTACATGTAGGACACGGGCTATGTACAAGGTAGCGCATGACGAGTAGCCGCCGCATGGAGACCGTGGCGCTGTTTGCCGGCCATAGTGGAGCATATAGGACAGGTGTGTACTACATATAGGACACTGGTGCTATACAAGGAGGAGCCAAACGAGTGGCCGCCGCGAGGAGACCGTGGCGCCGCCTGCCGGGTCATGGCGGAACAAATAGGACAGGTGTGTGTACTACATGTAGGAAACAAGGTGGAACAGTGTGTATTTATGTATGTTTGCAGGTGATGACGCTGTCGGTAGCGGAGCCGTTCCTGGCGCCGGTGGACCTACAGCAGTATCCCACGTACGCGAGGGTCGTGCCCTACCCAGTGGACTTGGCCACCATTAGATCTCGCTTCGAAAACTTGGTGAGCATTCAATTATGTACTTTATGTATCTATCAAATTGCCAAACATCATTCAAAATTCATAATATAAAAAAATTCCATTAGTGAAAACAAAAACCTCTACAAGTTTTTTTTTGTAACTCATGTCTTGCCCTGGGATGCTATCTAAATCCTTAATTTGATCGTAATCTATACAACGTGTTACATAATACCCCTATAACCCCGGAAGCAGGGTATTCTACAGGTCATGGCGAACAACTATTGTTATAAGACTTTTGAGATTTCGAAGTTTTTCATTCATGAAATGCCTCTCAAACTTTCCTCCAAAATGAAACTAACACAACGTGAGGCAGCCCTATTTACAGCTGTTTTTTGACCTTTAATTGTGAACTGCAGATAAAATAGGTAACAGAACTGACACCAATTAGTAAACGCAAATAGCGTATGTAACAAGGTCACGTGGGTGTATCAGGTTATCAGGGTTGAGACAATATTAATTTTTCTTTTGTATGGGAATTTCGAAAATGAAGTATTCAAATATTCACACGTCAAAGTATTCCAGTGCTCGGTCTGATAACTTGGTCTTTGGTCTTATGTTACACGTTGTATGTACAGTTCTATCAAATTGAAATAACTCCAAATATTAGGTTAGCTTTTGGTAAATGTATGTATGTATGTTTGCAGTTCTACCGGCGCGTCGCGGCGGCGCAGTTCGACGCGCGCTACCTGGCGACCAACGCGGAGCGGTTCAACGACCCGCGCGCGCACATCGTGCGCCGCGCGCGTCTGCTGTGCGACCTGCTGCTGCACTGCATCAGGTAACATATACAACGTGTTATATAATACCCCTAAAAGGCAAAAGACCAAGAGCTGGGCTGCCTCATGGTGTGTTTAGTTTCATATCAGAAGAAAGTTTAAGAGGCATTTCATGAATGAAAAACTTCGAAATTTCAAAAGTCGTAGAACAACAGTTGTTCGCCATGACCTGTAGAATACCCTGCTTCCGGGGTTATAGGGGTATTATGTTACACGTTGTATATCATTTTTATACACGAGTCCATCATGTCGTTATATTTAATGACACAATTTATGTCATATGGGATTCTTTAACTATATTTTTAAGATTAAAATTAAGATAGTAAGCATTTAGGTCTGCACACTGTAAGTTTACTATCATTTATGTTATAAATAAATAAATCGATCGATAAGACCGGCCTATGGGCGTGTGGTTATAGGTACCTTGTAAGCGGGTGATGTTCCTACGTAGAATGTTGTAGCGGGTCCAAGAGAAACAACAGCTGGTATAAATCACATTCCAATGTTTATATTGCGTAGTAGGAAAGTTCACAGGCACACAGATTACAGTAGGCAGAACACACCGAAAGTTTTAGAAGGAGTACAATAGTAATGAGTAAGAATGAGTGGAAAGCAGAAAGTTCGTATAACAAGCAAGCGTATGAAATAGCGGCAAAAGCTGAGAGCGCGCGACACGGGTATCTCGTCTGAGGCTCGCAACTGACTGACTCGACTCGACTGACACGACGCGAGCGCATGCCGCCGGCCGATGTACTTGCGTGCTCCGAACAATGGTGCGCGGCGGAATGGGTATTTCCATTGCACAGCAAGTTCGGGAGATTATTAGAAACACGCCAATAATATCGTACGCGCAAGTACTTAGGTAGTTATATACAGATTTAGAGTTTAATGTTTAATGAATTAGGTAAAGTAGTTTATTTATGTTTATGTGAAATGTAAATATCTAGTATTTATGTATGTATGTAATATATATTTTATGGTGTGTATATCTGTTGTAAATAAATATGTATGTGTGAATAATGATATAGATTAATATATAAGGAAGCTATGTAAATAATAATTAAATAGAAATAGGTAGGCATTGATAGATACGTAAGTAGGTAGCCTACATCACTCCCCTCCAGAGACCGTCACTACGGTCGATAGTAGTCAGGAAATCGAACCCTGCGGCCAGAGCGTGTTCTTCTGATGTCTCTCTGAGCTGGAGGTGGATCGGGTACGGGAATAGGAGTGGAGGTGGGAGTTGGAACGGGTGTGGGAACAGGATTGGTAGTAGGAGGAGATGGGTCTACGAGTAGATAGGCCGGCTTAAGGCGGTCTATAGATACTGTGACACTCTTGCCCTTAACTAAAATCTTGAAAACCTTGTCACTACGTTCGAGAACTTCGTAAGGGCCGGTGTAAGGGGGCTGCAAGGAGCCTCGTAATGCATCGTCCCTTAGGAAAACGTGACTAGACGTAGTTAAATCTTTATAAATAAAAATATTATTTTTGCTATGACGTGCTACGGGTAATGGACGAAGCTTCGCTGCAAAGTGACGCAGACGAGTGGTGAAATCCGAAATATCGGTGGAGTCACGAGAAGTTGCCTGGAAAAATTCTCCAGGAAGACGGAGTGGCTCGCCATACACCAACTCAGCAGACGAAGCTTGGAGATCGTCTTTAAAAGAGGATCTAATGCCCAAGAGCACAAGAGGTAGGGTTTCGACCCAATTGCAGTCGCCGTGGCACATTATGGCCGCTTTCAATTGACGGTGAAAGCGTTCGACCAAGCCGTTACAAGCCGGGTGATACGCGGTTGTTCGACGATGTTTGAATCCGATCATTTTTCCAAGGTATTGGAAAAGTGCGGATTCAAATTGTCGACCGCGATCAGTGACGATATCAGTTGGACATCCAAACCTGGATATCCACGATATCAGCGCCTTTCCGACTGTTTCAGCTGTCATATCCACCATTGGTGTCACCTCGGGCCATCGAGTGAACCGGTCTACTGCTGTAAAGCAGTAGCGGTAGCCCTGGGATGGTGGAAGTGGGCCAACAATGTCCACGTGAACGAATGCGAATCGAGCGCGGGGTAAATCGAACGTGCCTAATGGTGAGGACACGTGGCGGTTTACCTTGGCGCGTTGACAGGCTAGGCATTTTCGTGACCACTCTCGGCAGTCTTTGCGCATCCCAGGCCAAACGAAACGCTCGGCAATTAACTTTGTAGTTGCCTTAACGCCTGGGTGGCTAAGATTATGAAGACTGTCGAAGAGTTGCTTTCGCAGTGGTTTTGTCACGAACGGCCTCGGTGTTGGAGTGCTCACATCACAATATATCTCAAGATTGCTGTCAGGTATCTTGATCTTCTTTAGGCGGAGTGAAAAATCACCACCAAGAAATTGAAGGAGCTCCCGATCAGCAGCTTGAGATTGTGAGAGTACGTCATGATCGATTGGTATCTGCAGTTCATCGATGCGCGACAATGTATCGGCTACGACATTGTCCTTGCCTGAAATGTGTCGGATGTCGGTCGTGAACTGCGAGATATAATCGAGATGACGATACTGACGTGGCGAACAGTTGGCTTTTCGTTCGTGAAAAGCGAAAGTGATCGGCTTGTGGTCGGTATATATCACGAAGTGCCTGGCCTCTAACATGTGCCGAAAGTACCTAATGCTTTCGTATATGGCCAAAAGCTCGCGGTCGTAGGGTGAATATTTTTGTTGGCAAGGGCTCAGTTTTCGCGAGAAAAACGCGAGGGGCTGCCATTCACCATCTTTCAATTGCTGCACAACTGCACCCATTGCGAGGTCAGATGCATCTGTTACCAGTGCGAGTTTGGCATTGCAATCTGGGTGTGAGAGAAGTACAGCATTTGAAAGATTTAGTTTGCATTGCTCGAATGCAAGAAGAGTGTCACCAGTAATATCGACCGGATGAGATGCCTTAAGGGAACCACCGGTAAGAAGGGCGTTCAAAGGAGCTTGGATCTTAGCGGCTTGAGGCAAGAATCGCCTATAAAAGTTAAGCATTCCTAAGAAACGCCTGAGCTGCTTAACGGTCTTTGGGACTGGGAATTCCTTAATGGCTTCGACTTTGGATTCGAGAGGCTTGGTGCCGGTTCCGGAGATACGATATCCTAAGAAGGTTACCTCACTGGCACCGAAGACGCATTTCGAAGTGTTGACGAGGATACCGTACTCTTTCATACGAGTGAAAAGCTGTTGGAGGTGGATTTCGTGTTGGGACTCATCGCGTGAATAAACTAAGAAATCGTCCAAATAGCAATACACGAAATCGAGACCTCTCGTCATCTCGTCAACAAATCGTTGAAAGGTCTGACCTGCGTTTCTTAAGCCGAATGACATGAAAGGAAATTCGTATAGCCCAAAGGGGGTAGTTATGGCGGACTTCATAATATCTTCCTCGTAGACCGGAATTTGATTATAGGCTTTAACCAAATCAATAGTGGAAAAGACTTTGGAACCAGCAATACTTTGGGCAAAGTCGTGGATGTGCCTAATGGGATAACGGTCTGGGATGGTCCGCGCATTAAGCATCCTATAATCACCACAAGGCCGCCAGCCGTTATCCTTCTTAGGTGCGAGGTGCAACGGTGAAGCCCAGGAGCTTTCGGAAGGGCGCGCAGTGCCGTTAGAAAGCATGAGTTCGAATTCCTTCCTAGCTATCTGGAGTTTATCGGGGGCGAGCCTACGTGGGGTGCAAAATACGGGTTGACCAGGAATGGTTCTAATATGGTGAACTGTGCTGTGCTTTGGAATCCACGGTGTGCCTGAAGGGCGTGTAATTTCCGGGAATTTACTTAAGATGTCGTGATACCTCGTGTCGCCCGATGAGACTTTAACAGAACAAATATCAATTTTTGCTAGTGAAGCTATAGCGGATAATGTGGTAGTATTATCAACAAGGCGTTGATTGCGTACATCTACCATCAAATTGTAAAAACTTAAGAAATCGACGCCTATAATGGGTTTGGTTACGTGAGCTACGGTAAAACGCCATGGGAAGCTACGTCTTAAGCCTAAGTTTAAATCTAGCTGGATATAACCAAAAGTCTCTATGGGTGTACCATTAGCTGCGCACAACGTGAAGTCGGTCTGCTTGGCTCGTCGCTCGCGAAGCGCAGTGTGGGGGAAAACGCACAGGTCACTGCCGGTATCGATCAGGTACTGGGTTCCCGAGCTGCGGTCGGTCACGAAGAGGCGACTTGATGATGCGAGGCAATCGTCCGCCGCCATTAGCGACTGCCCGTGGAGTTTCCCGCCTTCTGATAGTCGCAAGGCTTGATGCAGTGGTGAGCCTTCGATCCGTGCCTGGTATGGTACCAGCATACGGGGTATTTCTCATAGTTGGAGTGCGATCTCGACCTTTGGCGCGAAGATTGACGGCGATGTTGTGATCTCGACCGGTCAGAGCGATCGTAAGAGCGATCATTGGAGCGGTCGTTGGAGCGGTCATTGGAGCGGTAGGTACGAGTGTGCTCATCAAGTTTAAGTGCAAGGCGCTCGACCATCTTTCTCAGCTCTGCGATTTCGCTGGATGTGCCGCCGCTTACTGCTGCAGTGGATGACGTGGATGCGACGTTGCTGGGTAAAGTGATCTCGTGAATGCGATCTGCCAGATCCGAAAGCTGCTCCAGGGACTGAGTAGTTTGTGAAGCCAGCACTGTTTGGATGTTATTGGGCAGGCGATTGCACCAAATCGTACGGATAAAGTTCTCGGGTACGGAGGGTCCAGCTAAATCCTGTAGGTGGCGCAGGAACTGTGAAGGTTTCCGGTCACCGAGTTCTTCGTGAGTGAGAAGTTGTTTCACCTTTTTCTCGTGCGAAGCGGAGAGGCGACGAATTAGCTCCGTCTTGATCTTCTCGTAGCGGTTGGTGAGAGGAGGCTTCATGATTATATCTTTCACGGCCTTCGCGTGCTGAAGATCCAAGTTTGTGATGACATAGCTAAACTTGTCTGCATCTTCGGTGACATCGCGGATCTCAAACTGCCCTTCCAATAACGCAAACCATATCTCCGGGTCATCTGGACTAAATGCAGGAACTTTTATTTTTATTTTATAAAAGTCGGACGATGCAGTGGAAACGGACACTTTTTTACAAGCGCGTGGTTTGGTGTTAACGTTGCTTGGTTCGCCATTTTGCGACTCACCGGAATCACTGTCTGCTGCATCTACGAATTCTTTGTCTTCGCATTTCTTCATTCTTGAAAGATTTATCGTGCACTTGTAGAGGGGTCACCAGTTATGGGCGTGTGGTTATAGGTACCTTGTAAGCGGGTGATGTTCCTACGTAGAATGTTGTAGCGGGTCCAAGAGAAACAACAGCTGGTATAAATCACATTCCAATGTTTATATTGCGTAGTAGGAAAGTTCACAGGCACACAGATTACAGTAGGCAGAACACACCGAAAGTTTTAGAAGGAGTACAATAGTAATGAGTAAGAATGAGTGGAAAGCAGAAAGTTCGTATAACAAGCAAGCGTATGAAATAGCGGCAAAAGCTGAGAGCGCGCGACACGGGTATCTCGTCTGAGGCTCGCAACTGACTGACTCGACTCGACTGACACGACGCGAGCGCATGCCGCCGGCCGATGTACTTGCGTGCTCCGAACAATGGTGCGCGGCGGAATGGGTATTTCCATTGCACAGCAAGTTCGGGAGATTATTAGAAACACGCCAATAATATCGTACGCGCAAGTACTTAGGTAGTTATATACAGATTTAGAGTTTAATGTTTAATGAATTAGGTAAAGTAGTTTATTTATGTTTATGTGAAATGTAAATATCTAGTATTTATGTATGTATGTAATATATATTTTATGGTGTGTATATCTGTTGTAAATAAATATGTATGTGTGAATAATGATATAGATTAATATATAAGGAAGCTATGTAAATAATAATTAAATAGAAATAGGTAGGCATTGATAGATACGTAAGTAGGTAGCCTACAGGCCATTGACAACACTTTTCAAATTGTTCCTTGTCATTGACTGAATAGATGCCTTGTGTGTGTGACGCTGAGTACAGCGTGTTCGTACTTTTATTTTATTTATTTAACAAAATCCACAGCTCTTTATTTAGAAGGCAACATATGAGTATAGCTAAAAGCCAATAACGGGATTACGTTGCAGCGGATGGCGCGACGCGGACGTGATGTCCAAGTACCACGAGCTGGCGGCCGCCTACCGCTCCTCCGACGACGAGCCGCTAGCCGCGCACCACCGCCGTGACAAGGTACCGACCCCTGCCCCTGCCGACCCCTACCCCTGCCCCTACCGCTCCTCCGACGACGAGCCGCTAGCCGCGCACCACCGCCGGGACAAGGTACCGACCCCTGCCCCTGCCGACCCCTACCCCTGCCCCTACCGCTCCTCCGACGACGAGCCGCTAGCCGCGCACCACCGCCGTGACAAGGTACCGACCCCTGCCCCTGCCGACCCCTACCCCTGCCCCTACCGCTCCTCCGACGACGAGCCGCTAGCCGCGCACCACCGCCGGGACAAGGTACCGACCCCTGCCCCTGCCGACCCCTACCCCTGCCCCTACCGCTCCTCCGACGACGAGCCGCTAGCCGCGCACCACCGCCGGGACAAGGTACCGACCCCTGCCCCTGCCGACCCCTACCCCTGCCCCTACCGCTCCTCCGACGACGAGCCGCTAGCCGCGCACCACCGCCGGGACAAGGTACCGACCCCTGCCCCTGCCGACCCCTACCCCTGCCCCTACCGCTCCTCCGACGACGAGCCGCTAGCCGCGCACCACCGCCGGGACAAGGTACCGACCCCTGCCCCTGCCGACCCCTACCCCTGCCCCTACCGCTCCTCCGACGACGAGCCGCTAGCCGCGCACCACCGCCGTGACAAGGTACCGACCCCTGCCCCTGCCGACCCCTACCCCTGCCCCTACCGCTCCTCCGACGACGAGCCGCTAGCCGCGCACCACCGCCGTGACAAGGTACCGACCCCTGCCCCTGCCGACCCCTACCCCTGCCCCTACCGCTCCTCCGACGACGAGCCGCTAGCCGCGCACCACCGCCGTGACAAGGTACCGACCCCTGCCCCTGCCGACCCCTACCCCTGCCCCTACCGCTCCTCCGACGACGAGCCGCTAGCCGCGCACCACCGCCGGGACAAGGTACCGACCCCTGCCCCTGCCGACCCCTACCCCTGCCCCTACCGCTCCTCCGACGACGAGCCGCTAGCCGCGCACCACCGCCGTGACAAGGTACCGACCCCTGCCCCTGCCGACCCCTACCCCTGCCCCTACCGCTCCTCCGACGACGAGCCGCTAGCCGCGCACCACCGCCGTGACAAGGTACCGACCCCTGCCCCTGCCGACCCCTACCCCTGCCCCTACCGCTTCTCCGACGACGAGCCGCTAGCCGCGCACCACCGCCGTGACAAGGTACCGACCCCTGCCCCTGCCGACCCCTACCCCTGCCCCTACCGCTCCTCCGACGACGAGCCGCTAGCCGCGCACCACCGCCGGGACAAGGTACCGACCCCTGCCCCTGCCACCCCTGTCTCTGCCGACCCCTACCCCTGCCCCTACCGCTCCTCCGACGACGAGCCGCTAGCCGCGCACCACCGCCGGGACAAGGTACCGACCCCTGCCCCTGCCGACCCCTACCCCTGCCCCTACCGCTTCTCCGACGACGAGCCGCTAGCCGCGCACCACCGCCGTGACAAGGTACCGACCCCTGCCCCTGCCGACCCCTACCCCTGCCCCTACCGCTCCTCCGACGACGAGCCGCTAGCCGCGCACCACCGCCGGGACAAGGTACCGACCCCTGCCCCTGCCACCCCTGTCTCTGCCGACCCCTACCCCTGCCCCTACCGCTCCTCCGACGACGAGCCGCTAGCCGCGCACCACCGCCGTGACAAGGTACCGACCCCTGCCCCTGCCGACCCCTACCCCTGCCCCTACCGCTCCTCCGACGACGAGCCGCTAGCCGCGCACCACCGCCGGGACAAGGTACCGACCCCTGCCCCTGCCGACCCCTACCCCTGCCCCTACCGCTCCTCCGACGACGAGCCGCTAGCCGCGCACCACCGCCGGGACAAGGTACCGACCCCTGCCCCTGCCGACCCCTACCCCTGCCCCTACCGCTCCTCCGACGACGAGCCGCTAGCCGCGCACCACCGCCGTGACAAGGTACCGACCCCTGCCCCTGCCGACCCCTACCCCTGCCCCTACCGCTCCTCCGACGACGAGCCGCTAGCCGCGCACCACCGCCGGGACAAGGTACCGACCCCTGCCCCTGCCGACCCCTACCCCTGCCCCTACCGCTCCTCCGACGACGAGCCGCTAGCCGCGCACCACCGCCGTGACAAGGTACCGACCCCTGCCCCTGCCGACCCCTACCCCTGCCCCTACCGCTCCTCCGACGACGAGCCGCTAGCCGCGCACCACCGCCGTGACAAGGTACCGACCCCTGCCCCTGCCGACCCCTACCCCTGCCCCTACCGCTTCTCCGACGACGAGCCGCTAGCCGCGCACCACCGCCGTGACAAGGTACCGACCCCTGCCCCTGCCGACCCCTACCCCTGCCCCTACCGCTCCTCCGACGACGAGCCGCTAGCCGCGCACCACCGCCGGGACAAGGTACCGACCCCTGCCCCTGCCACCCCTGTCTCTGCCGACCCCTACCCCTGCCCCTACCGCTCCTCCGACGACGAGCCGCTAGCCGCGCACCACCGCCGGGACAAGGTACCGACCCCTGCCCCTGCCGACCCCTACCCCTGCCCCTACCGCTTCTCCGACGACGAGCCGCTAGCCGCGCACCACCGCCGTGACAAGGTACCGACCCCTGCCCCTGCCGACCCCTACCCCTGCCCCTACCGCTCCTCCGACGACGAGCCGCTAGCCGCGCACCACCGCCGGGACAAGGTACCGACACCTGCCCCTGCCACCCCTGTCTCTGCCGACCCCTACCCCTGCCCCTACCGCTCCTCCGACGACGAGCCGCTAGCCGCGCACCACCGCCGTGACAAGGTACCGACCCCTGCCCCTGCCGACCCCTACCCCTGCCCCTACCGCTCCTCCGACGACGAGCCGCTAGCCGCGCACCACCGCCGGGACAAGGTACCGACCCCTGCCCCTGCCGACCCCTACCCCTGCCCCTACCGCTCCTCCGACGACGAGCCGCTAGCCGCGCACCACCGCCGTGACAAGGTACCGACCCCTGCCCCTGCCGACCCCTACCCCTGCCCCTACCGCTCCTCCGACGACGAGCCGCTAGCCGCGCACCACCGCCGTGACAAGGTACCGACCCCTGCCCCTGCCGACCCCTACCCCTGCCCCTACCGCTTCTCCGACGACGAGCCGCTAGCCGCGCACCACCGCCGTGACAAGGTACCGACCCCTGCCCCTGCCGACCCCTACCCCTGCCCCTACCGCTCCTCCGACGACGAGCCGCTAGCCGCGCACCACCGCCGGGACAAGGTACCGACCCCTGCCCCTGCCGACCCCTACCCCTGCCCCTACCGCTCCTCCGACGACGAGCCGCTAGCCGCGCACCACCGCCGTGACAAGGTACCGACCCCTGCCCCTGCCGACCCCTACCCCTGCCCCTACCGCTCCTCCGACGACGAGCCGCTAGCCGCGCACCACCGCCGTGACAAGGTACCGACCCCTGCCCCTGCCGACCCCTACCCCTGCCCCTACCGCTTCTCCGACGACGAGCCGCTAGCCGCGCACCACCGCCGTGACAAGGTACCGACCCCTGCCCCTGCCGACCCCTACCCCTGCCCCTACCGCTCCTCCGACGACGAGCCGCTAGCCGCGCACCACCGCCGGGACAAGGTACCGACCCCTGCCCCTGCCACCCCTGTCTCTGCCGACCCCTACCCCTGCCCCTACCGCTCCTCCGACGACGAGCCGCTAGCCGCGCACCACCGCCGGGACAAGGTACCGACCCCTGCCCCTGCCGACCCCTACCCCTGCCCCTACCGCTTCTCCGACGACGAGCCGCTAGCCGCGCACCACCGCCGTGACAAGGTACCGACCCCTGCCCCTGCCGACCCCTACCCCTGCCCCTACCGCTCCTCCGACGACGAGCCGCTAGCCGCGCACCACCGCCGGGACAAGGTACCGACACCTGCCCCTGCCACCCCTGTCTCTGCCGACCCCTACCCCTGCCCCTACCGCTCCTCCGACGACGAGCCGCTAGCCGCGCACCACCGCCGTGACAAGGTACCGACCCCTGCCCCTGCCGACCCCTACCCCTGCCCCTACCGCTCCTCCGACGACGAGCCGCTAGCCGCGCACCACCGCCGGGACAAGGTACCGACCCCTGCCCCTGCCGACCCCTACCCCTGCCCCTACCGCTCCTCCGACGACGAGCCGCTAGCCGCGCACCACCGCCGTGACAAGGTACCGACCCCTGCCCCTGCCGACCCCTACCCCTGCCCCTACCGCTCCTCCGACGACGAGCCGCTAGCCGCGCACCACCGCCGTGACAAGGTACCGACCCCTGCCCCTGCCGACCCCTACCCCTGCCCCTACCGCTTCTCCGACGACGAGCCGCTAGCCGCGCACCACCGCCGTGACAAGGTACCGACCCCTGCCCCTGCCGACCCCTACCCCTGCCCCTACCGCTCCTCCGACGACGAGCCGCTAGCCGCGCACCACCGCCGTGACAAGGTACCGACCCCTGCCCCTGCCGACCCCTACCCCTGCCCCTACCGCTTCTCCGACGACGAGCCGCTAGCCGCGCACCACCGCCGTGACAAGGTACCGACCCCTGCCCCTGCCGACCCCTACCCCTGCCCCTACCGCTCCTCCGACGACGAGCCGCTAGCCGCGCACCACCGCCGGGACAAGGTACCGACCCCTGCCCCTGCCACCCCTGTCTCTGCCGACCCCTACCCCTGCCCCTACCGCTCCTCCGACGACGAGCCGCTAGCCGCGCACCACCGCCGGGACAAGGTACCGACCCCTGCCCCTGCCGACCCCTACCCCTGCCCCTACCGCTTCTCCGACGACGAGCCGCTAGCCGCGCACCACCGCCGTGACATGGTACCGACCCCTGCCCCTGCCGACCCCTACCCCTGCCCCTACCGCTCCTCCGACGACGAGCCGCTAGCCGCGCACCACCGCCGGGACAAGGTACCGACCCCTGCCCCTGCCACCCCTGTCTCTGCCGACCCCTACCCCTGCCCCTACCGCTCCTCCGACGACGAGCCGCTAGCCGCGCACCACCGCCGGGACAAGGTACCGACCCCTGCCCCTGCCGACCCCTACCCCTGCCCCTACCGCTCCTCCGACGACGAGCCGCTAGCCGCGCACCACCGCCGGGACAAGGTACCGACCCCTGCCCCTGCCGACCCCTACCCCTGCCCCTACCGCTTCTCCGACGACGAGCCGCTAGCCGCGCACCACCGCCGTGACATGGTACCGACCCCTGCCCCTGCCGACCCCTACCCCTGCCCCTACCGCTCCTCCGACGACGAGCCGCTAGCCGCGCACCACCGCCGGGACAAGGTACCGACCCTTGCCCCTGCCGACCCCTACCCCTGCCCCTACCGCTCCTCCGACGACGAGCCGCTAGCCGCGCACCACCGCCGGGACAAGGTACCGACCCCTGCCCCTGCCACCCCTGTCTCTGCCGACCCCTACCCCTGCCCCTACCGCTCCTCCGACGACGAGCCGCTAGCCGCGCACCACCGCCGGGACAAGGTACCGACCCCTGCCCCTGCCGACCCCTACCCCTGCCCCTACCGCTTCTCCGACGACGAGCCGCTAGCCGCGCACCACCGCCGTGACAAGGTACCGACCCCTGCCCCTGCCGACCCCTACCCCTGCCCCTACCGCTCCTCCGACGACGAGCCGCTAGCCGCGCACCACCGCCGGGACAAGGTACCGACACCTGCCCCTGCCACCCCTGTCTCTGCCGACCCCTACCCCTGCCCCTACCGCTCCTCCGACGACGAGCCGCTAGCCGCGCACCACCGCCGTGACAAGGTACCGACCCCTGCCCCTGCCGACCCCTACCCCTGCCCCTACCGCTCCTCCGACGACGAGCCGCTAGCCGCGCACCACCGCCGGGACAAGGTACCGACACCTGCCCCTGCCACCCCTGTCTCTGCCGACCCCTACCCCTGCCCCTACCGCTCCTCCGACGACGAGCCGCTAGCCGCGCACCACCGCCGTGACAAGGTACCGACCCCTGCCCCTGCCGACCCCTACCCCTGCCCCTACCGCTTCTCCGACGACGAGCCGCTAGCCGCGCA
Organism: Chloroclysta siterata; assembly: GCA_932294275.1. Lineage (NCBI taxonomy): Eukaryota > Metazoa > Arthropoda > Insecta > Lepidoptera > Geometridae > Chloroclysta > Chloroclysta siterata. Next base: position 64,738 of record OW028595.1, on the reverse strand, counting down.
CCACCGCCGTGACAAGGTACCGACCCCTGCCCCTGCCGACCCCTACCCCTGCCCCTACCGCTCCTCCGACGACGAGCCGCTAGCCGCGCACCACCGCCGGGACAAGGTACCGACCCCTGCCCCTGCCACCCCTGTCTCTGCCGACCCCTACCCCTACCTATAGGGTTTTAATGTATCACTTGGCCTTATAGTATAATGTAACACGTGCTGTGTGTTTGCAGACGCGCACGCGGCGTCGCGCGCGGCATAGCGGCGCCGCGGAGTGGGTGTCGCAGTGCGAGGGCGTCCTCATGGAGCTCATGTCCTCCACGGACGCGGAGCCCTTCCGCAGCCCCGTGTCCGCCGACCAGGCGCCCGGTCAGTCCTGTTGCACACTACTCCAATACTATATATTACAATATATTCAAGAGTAGTAGAGCTGTTTGTGTGTGGCTCGTCCGTGGAAGTACTACCACCACGCCTTTGTCTGCCGCCAAGCAGCAACGCTGTGTGTCGGTTTGAAGAGTGTGGTTGCCGGTGTAATTACAGGCACATGAGGCTTAACATCTGTATGCCTCGAGTTGATGGACGCAGGGTAGTGCATCGTAGGGCACGTTCCTATCGTGCGTGACTTACGAGGTAATGATTTGTTATACGTGATGGTTACCACTTAACAACAGGTGGACCATCTGCTTGTCCCATCAGCTAGTTGTATAAAAAAAAAACAATTTACATGACCCACACACAGCACACGTAAATAAACAACGCCGCAGAGAGTAGAAGCAAAGGAGTTGTTTCATCGATGTATGGAGCCTGGGTCGGCTCCGTGTACAGTGTATATCTATGAATCTATATATGAATATCGCTTAGCAATATAGATAACTGTTTTGATTGCCTATTTTTTATCTATAATATTATTATTATTATTATTTTATACAACTTGCTAATGAAACGAGCATAATGGCCCACCTGATGTTAAGTGGTTACCATAACCTATAACAAAGCGTTACCTCGTAAGTCACGCACGATAGGAACGTGCCCTACGACATATTTATATATTTTTTAGTACTATTATTAATATGTGACATGTACGTACAGACTACCACATAGTGGTGAGCGAGCCCATGGACCTCGGCACAGTGGCACAGCGCTTAGCGCGCCGACTGTACCCCGACAAGGAGCACTTCTGCGCCGATATACGCGCCGTCTTCACCAACAGCCGACTGTACAACACCAACAAGCGGAGTCGGGTAACTAACATACATACATATTTTTATTAACTACATTTAAGGAAATCACAAGATTTTTTATGATGATTATGATCTTCCACTTGAATGATAATTACTTAAGAAAAATTATAAAAAAATCAACAACTTTGAGATACACGCACAGTTTTTTGGAAACTTGGAAATATCAAACATGGCCGACAAATTTACAATATAAATGCGCGACCAATAATGTAGCGCGAAACGCTGTGATTGGTTGATAAGATATAAACTACTGTAAAATGTGGGTATATACCAAATGTAACGTTTGGACGTACCTCTGACTACCCTTAGATGTTCTAAAAGAATCTTGAGTTGGTAATGAGAAATCTGAGGGATAAGATACATGGTGGTGGTACTTCTCCGGGCGAGCCACACACACATATATCTACTATTCAAAGTGAAATAACTACTACGTTATATTAATTTTATTTATTTATTCGTAGATATACTCGATGACAGTCCGTCTATCGGCGCTGTTCGAAGCACTCTGCGTGGAGCGGTTCTCGAGGACGGATCGCAGGACGGAACGCAGGACGGATCGCAGGACGGAACGCAGAACGGAACGAGATCGACCGAGGCGGTCTCACAGACCTCGCCGACAGAAGAATGGTCAATGTTAGTATATGTGCTACTTTCTATTGTTAGAGCAGAAATGTATGCAATAAATACAGGTATTTCGATCACAGGATTATTTAGAGAATCATAACTAGAGTTTGGATAATTACCTAAAGTTTATTTACGGCTAACAAATTTGGAAGCGGCTTCTTATGATACTTAGGATATTAAAAATATAATCCCGGGATTGCTAAATAATCGAATGTATACAGGGTGTCACGTTACATGCGTACTAAGCCGAGAGGGGGTGATTCTGGGCCCCGCGGGGCATATTATGTTGGAGCAGGGCAATCGTCATTCGTGTCACTTAAATTTGAATTTCCCGGGATCCGGTATTTTTAGACAAAAGCAAAATTATAACTTCCCGGGGTCTCGGGATTAATAAATATGTTCCATAGTAGGTACTAAATAAGTTACGTATATTATTTTTTGATTTAATTTCAGTTAAGGGCATGAACGGCGACGCAGATTCGTCGGAGTCAGACTCGGAGCCCCTCGCGACCACCTCCCGCCGCGTGCACGGCCTGCGCGCGCGCGCGCCGCGAGGGGGGGCGGGGGGCCGAGGGGGGGCGCGCCATCACGACGACTCCTGGGACAGCGACGTGCCGCTGCACAAGCATAGTAAAGGTGGCTCGACTAGGGGGGGTCTTGCCGGGGGGTCAAGAATTAAGACTTAGATACCACTATCTTATCATAAAGTCCATATAAATTATTAAAGCTATAAATTTATAGAAAATTTACCAATACGAACTCGCCTTCAATAAATTTTTAAAAATACACACTTATTGGAATATGAACAAAGCCTTTTTATATGATAAATATTTTTTAGTTTGTTAGTCTCGTTTTTTTGAACCCCCCTTTTTGGACTAGCGCCTAGATTCACCTCGCCAAAGTTTCCCGATCTTTGTGACCTTACTTAAAACATTATTTGTGACTTACAAATATTTGTTTACGTTCCAGGCAAAGGAATAGGCAAGAAGAGTAAAAGCAGCAGCGCGAGCGCCGAGCCCGTCGCGTCGACGAGCGCGGCGCCCCCCCCGGCGCCCTCCAGCGCCCCCGGCGGCGAGGGGGCGCGCGGGGGCACCGGCTCGGGCTCCGAGTGGGGCTCCTCCGCCTGCACCAACATAGAGGTGCTCGAAGAGGAAATACTGGATGATGTACATCTCACTTATACGGATAATAGTGACGTGCAGTCGCAACTGCAGGTGAGTGGGGCGGAGGTGAGAGCGGTGGTCGGAGAAGGGGGTCGAGAGGTGGAGTTCGTTTCTACCGAGGGGCGATAATATCGAAATGAAGGAAGAAGAAATATTGATTAAAATGAATCAAACATGTACTGTACATAATGAATTTAATGTCAATTTTAATTCATGTTCATGTGTCTTATGTGTTATTTTAAACCGATATTCGTTTTTTGTCATCGTTACTGTTCATGGCCATTGTACTTCGCAGTAGTTCTAGTCGAGTTGTGTAATGTTATGATTTTTTCTTGTCGTGTACCATAAAGAGTATTCTATCTATCTATCTTGTATATAGATTCCGTTCATCTGCGGCACAAACAATATAAGAATAGATATAATATAGTATATTTCGACCCCCAGGAGGAGGAGGAGGCGGAGGAGGAGGCGGAGGGGCGGCGCAAGCGGGGGCGGAGCTCCAGCTCCGACAGCGGCGGCTACTCCGTGCGCGCGCGCCACAAGCGCCGCCGCACGCGCCACAAGCGGTCTGTACACACGCATATATTATACTACAACGTGTAACATAATACCCCTATAACCCCGGAAGCAGGGTATTATACACGTCATGGCGAACCACTTCTGTTTTACGACTTTTAAAATTTCGAAGTTTTTAATTCATGAAATGCATCTTAAACTTTCTTCCGATATGAAACTGAACACACCATGAGGCAGCCCTATTCACAGCTGCTTGTTCTTTGGCACTATAGGGGTATTATGTTACACGTTGTAAGTAATTATTCAGCCTAACATCTTAACTTTTTCTCAAGAACTGTGTGTAAGTGGTGACATAAGTGTGACATAGATCGTTTTTTTTTTGTATAAACTTCAAATTGTATATACAATTTGCTGATGGAACAAGCAGATGGCCCACCTGATGTAAAGATGACAAAGCGTTACCTCGTGACGCACGATGGAAACGTCTTACGATGCATTGACCTGCGTCCATCAACTTGAGGCATACAGATGTTAAGCCTCATGTGCCTGTAATTACACCGGCAACCACACTCTTCAAACCGAAACACAACAACGCTGCTTGGCGGCAGATGTAGGCGTGGTGGTAGTACTAACATAATTTCAAGTTTTCTTGATAATTGAGTTGTCACTAACTTAGAGATCGTCCAATCATAAACTGTACACTTAGCTACTTCCAGCCATTTAAACTGAAATGTTCTTTATTTCTTACATCTTAAGGATCATTCTTAAGTAATTTGATGTGCGTCAGGAAATTTCGGCGTGCTTTTTAAGGGTGGTTTTATTTCTACTATATTGAGTAAAAGCATTTTTGGATGATTGCAGAATGCGCGAGCGATTCGACGACGCGAGCTCCTCATCATCATCAGCGGAGGGTGATGATGGCGGGGGGGCGGTGGGCGGTGAGGAGGGGGGCGGTGGAGACGGGAGGCGGTACGAGTCTGACCGCTCCTACCATCCTCGGTACTCTACCGACGACGACGCGCCCTTACATCTGTACAGGTGAGTGAGAAGTCGTAACTGGGGGTCTAGGAGGCCACTCTACAGGGTCCCACAATTTTTATAACTACATTTATAACATTCTGAAAAAAAACAAGTTTAAAATGGTATTTTCATGTCTTATGGGTACATAACATACCATTTTTCAAAATAATAAACAATACTGAATACTGAAACTTGAGCAACCTTTCGGGCGGTAAGAGTTGGCCTGCCCCCATTTTGTTTTAATTTTGTACTCACTACAATCCCATGCTTTAAGACTAGTATTTTAGCAGCGTTTTAGCAATAAGCCTGCCCACTGTACTACCCATAAGTATATGAACAGTAGGTTTCCTGTAATACTTTTTAATTTTAGCTAAGGGGTGTAGTAAAGAAAGTTGACAAGGCGAGAGATTTTACTTCATCAGCATTATCAATAGCCTGTGAGTGCTACATTTCCAGGAAGATCGATTCTGAGCCCTCTCCATCCAACGACTTCTTATAGTATTTAGTGAGTGTGTAGTTTGTGCGGGTGAGAGACAGCTAGTGAGCGTTAGTGTGCGTTACAGACAGCGCGGGCCGGGGGGCGAGGGGGCGGGGCCCTCGGCGCACTCCTCACGGAACGGACACAATCGGGTGAGAACACTATCTTATACATGTACTAGGTACTATTCCCTATACAAGGTGTTCCAATACTGCCCCCTGAAGTTTTTAAACACAAGTATTGGAACACCTTGTATAATTTTATATTCCTACTAATTTTTCTATACCATTAATATATAAATATCATAATCAACTATTATTAAATATATTAATAATAAAAAAAAACTAAAAGTATTCATTCTAACTAACTTATTTATTAGTAACTTAAATTCCTACTAACGTATCTTTCAATGACTTTGACTCCTGCTAACGTACACTTGGTATATTCATATTCATTCATTAATTGCATACATGTTTATGAAAATAAATAGATATTAGTTCTTTGTTTGTCATTGTAATCAATGAAGAAAATCTATTGACAGATCGCTTTTCGTTTACACTTTATAGAATGAATTTTGTTGTACAATTTTTTACTAGATTATAGTAATGTGCTGACCATTACTTACAAAAAAAAAACAAATATTGGTGGATTTTATCTTGCCATAATTTTAATGTGTCATTAAAACAGTTTTTTTTAACTAAATATTTGTTTGTATGGTCGAGCACCTTCTGCGTTCGCCAGTAGGCGGTAACGTTGTCAACCGACAATTCAGACCTAATGAGAAGACTCGAAAAAAAAACCTTTGAGTTAGTGTAGTGTTAATATCAGTAAAATGTAGTGTAAGTGTAAACAAGTGCCACTTAGGGGCCACCTATAAATTACGTCACACGAATATCATGATTTTTTGACCCCTCCCCCGTCCTTGTCACAGTTGGTCACATTTGTGAGACCCCCCCCCCTACCTATTGTGATGTCACAAAATTTGGAACCCCTCCCCAACCCTTGTCTCATAAAGTCACACTTCGTCGACCCCTCCCATCCCCTTAACGTGTGTTGTTATTTATGGATCGCCCCTTATAAAGAACACAAAAAATTAAATGTCTTCCCCTTAAATAAAGACAGTAAGAAAAATGATAATGGACACATTCTTTAAATCAAATATTTTATTTTGTCAGAATTTGGTACATAACATACATGGTAATAAAGGTATTCATAAAAATAATAGTCTTACTAAAACCCTACCAATACAGGCGTCTTAGTAAAGTTAAGCTTAAAATTTCGGTCAATGTAAAACTCATTAGGCCGCTATTGTGTCGAGAATGTCATACAATTAGAGTACAGTATACCGCGTAATGCGCTATTTAAATATACACGTTACACGATTATAGGCCGTATTTTTGGATCGGCAGCGCGCTAGCGATCCCTCCGGTATTGCAGGCGTTACGGTAACCGCTTCCCATCGGGCGGGCCGGAAGCTCGTTCGTCTTCTTCGTAGTATAAAAGAAGAAGTCCATTCGATATATAATGTTGCATAGAGTTCGTCGCTGCGCGCGCGCCGCCCGCGCCGGTACAACGACTCCAGTTCCGACTCCGCCGGCGCCATCAGCAAGCGCCGCCCGCGCGCCGCGGGTTCAGTGCCGGCCCCGGCCCGCCATGCCGCGCACGCGGTACGCACCACTGCTCACTAACGCATCAACGCATTAACACTATCTACGTACAATGTACGAACCATCGCATGACCTCCATCCTCCTGCTTGAGTACGAACGCTGTACGAACATGCTCTGTCCGTACAAACTTTTTTTTATAATGAATAGACTTCCTCCTTTGACTAAAATCTCACCTGATGGTAAGCGACGATGTAGTCGACGTTGGAGCAGAATGGTCTAGAAGACACCTATTCACTCTAGCCTTGAAGAGATTTAAAAACAGACGACGGTAATGAATTCCACTCCTTAGCAGTTCGCATAATGTAGCTAGAAGCATGCTCTGTCTGTACGAATCGGCGCATGAATATATTAGCTCTCTTTGAGTAGACTCCTTCTGTACGAACGATTGCATGACCTTCATCCTCCTGCTTGAGTAGACGAACGCTGTACGAACATGCTCTGTCTGTACGAAAAATCGGCGCATGAATATATTAACTGTCTTTGAGTAGACTCCTTCTGAAGGGTTTTGGCAATAAAAGCAGCTTTAAATAGAATAAACTCGTATATTTCTGGACATCACACCCCGCACACATCAGAGGCTAGGCAGAAAGGGAAGAGAACATTCCGCAAGAGGAAGACAACCAATATATTGCCTGTCGTATTGACATTGACATGTAAAATGTTGTTTACTAATGAGTTCCAACACTATTGCATGACCTTCATACTCTTGTTTGAGTAGACGAACTCTACGCATCATCGTGCAGCCATCTTATGATTGAAAAGACTCCCCACTGTACGAAAATCCATTCTTTGTACGAACTACCTCATGAATGCTCCCTCCTAAACTAGACGAACTCTGTACGATCCATCGTACGTACATCATAATCTTGCACGAAGAGACTTCTTACTGTACGACTAATGCACGAACATGCTCGCTCCGCACGAATCATTGCACGAACACCATAATAAACATGCGAAGCTCCAAGGAAAGTTGTGTTGTTGTAGGTATTGGTTACCACTTAGCATGGTAGGTCATATGCATGTTCCGACACTACCTCCATCCTTAGTTGCTTATATATTTTATAATCAATAATCTTTTATTTGGTAAGCACACGTCATGTTACAAATTTAAGATAAGCACATAACCTAAAACACATAAAACATTAAAAAACTAATTATACAGTCACTATTACAACAAATAAAATAGTATTAATCTAAATAAGTTCATTCATTTGAAATCAAATCAATTGTCAAAATTAACATAAATAAAAAATCAATTATAAATATAATCTTGTTAAATAAATTAAGAATATTAATTTCAACCAAAAACTATTTTTACAAGATTATCAACTATGCAACATCAACATCATGCTGCCCCTCCAGTATTTTTTTCATCAATAACTTACCTACCTTATATTCAGTAACTCATCCTTATCCTCCCACTAACATATTCTTTAGGGATCGTCCATTAACCACGTGAGACTCGAAAGGGGGGGAAGGGTTCGGAAAAAAATCACTTAATATCAACAAGGAGGGGGGGATATAATGAGATGCGTGTATTTATTGTTATTGTTCGTTGAACGCATGATTTCTAAACACCAACAGCGGCGCGTGACTTGACACACAAATAGGGGAGGGGGGGGCGGTGTTAGTCTAAAACCACCATGTATTGGAAGGGGGGGTTAAAAATTTGCCAATAACATCACGTGATTAATGGAAGACCCCTTAGTAACTAAAGCCCCGTATTCATGGTAAACATTTGTTTAGGAACAGTTGATCAACATTGTTGGTGAGCGGCGAGAATGTTGCTAGCAACTATGTTTAAATCAATACAGGTTGTCCACACGCCAGTCTGCGTTAAAATGTTGCCCGAGGAGGTAGTGTTGTTGTGTTCTCTGTAAGTATCTGATGTATAGGATTTGTTGCAAACACGTTCACACACGTCAACAATTTTCGCAAAACTGATGTTTACGCTTGTCGGGCGAGAGCTTGTCAACATGACGCTATCAACTCTGCAACACGCAGTGCTGCCAGCAACATCTTGACAGCAACTCCGCAACACGTTGATTCAACTTTGTTGCTAAACAAATGTTTACCATGAATACGGGGCTTTATCCTCTAAAATCTTATCCTCCTCAACTCAAACTTTAGTCATTTACACTGTACGTAAATAATAATATGTAGTATGTGTTCCCGGTAGAGCTCGGCAGGCGGCGCCACTGCGGACCACACCTACTACAACGGAAACGGACACGCCAGCGGTGAGTAGAAATGCAACTTTTTGCAAATTCAACATTTTAGGAATTCAATATTCTGTTCCTGAAGGCGTTATTCTAGCCGACTCCCACAGCTCAGTCTACCGAGGCCGTGGGTTCGATCCCCACACAGAACCCACTTTATTATTATAAGAATGAATTTACATTAATAAAGGGTATAAATAAAATTAATGAATATTGGTAAACTTTTAACAATGCCTGTAATATGGGAACCAGATAGCTGATATAATACTATATTATGATATTAATAAGGGAAAATACCTTAAATATTAAAGTTAGCAAAGAGCCAGTTAGCCATCCATAAATTACGTCAAAGGTTAAGGGGCGGGAGGGGGTCGACGAAGTGTGACATTGTGTGACAAGGGGGGGTCTCACAAATGTGACCAGCTGTGACAAGGACGGGGGAGGGGCCAAAACATCATGAAATTCGTGTGTACGTCACACTTTCATTTCATTTATGGATGGTCCCAAACACTACTAATTAACAAGTTAATAATTTTGTATATATGTTCTAGGTCGTAGTTCCGCGCCGGCGAGTGCGGTGTCCATCTCGTCCCGCGGGCGCGTGCGCAAGCTCACCGCCAAGGCGCGCGGCCTGCTGCGGGACTGACCGCTGACTACCCCCGCGGCTGCTGCGGGACTGACCGCTGACTACCCCCGCGGCTGCATCTCGTCCCGCGGGCGCGTGCGCAAGCTCACCGCCAAGGCGCGCGGCCTGGTGCGGGACTGACCGCTGACTACCCCCGCGGCTGCTGCGGGACTGACCGCTGACTACCCCCGCGGCTGCTGCGGGACTGACCGCTGACTACCCCCGCGGCTGCATCTCGTCCCGCGGGCGCGTGCGCAAGCTCACCGCCAAGGCGCGCGGCCTGGTGCGGGACTGACCGCTGACTACCCCCGCGGCTGCTGCGGGACTGACCGCTGACTACCCCCGCGGCTGCTGCGGGACTGACCGCTGACTACCCCCGCGGCTGCATCTCGTCCCGCGGGCGCGTGCGCAAGCTCACCGCCAAGGCGCGCGGCCTGGTGCGGGACTGACCGCTGACTACCCCCGCGGCTGCTGCGGGACTGACCGCTGACTACCCCCGCGGCTGCTGCGGGACTGACCGCTGACTACCCCCGCGGCTGCATCTCGTCCCGCGGGCGCGTGCGCAAGCTCACCGCCAAGGCGCGCGGCCTGCTGCGGGACTGACCGCTGACTACCCCCGCGGCTGCTGCGGGACTGACCGCTGACTACCCCCGCGGCTGCATCTCGTCCCGCGGGCGCGTGCGCAAGCTCACCGCCAAGGCGCGCGGCCTGCTGCGGGACTGACCGCTGACTACCCCCGCGGCTGCTGCGGGACTGACCGCTGACTACCCCCGCGGCTGCTGCGGGACTGACCGCTGACTACCCCCGCGGCTGCATCTCGTCCCGCGGGCGCGTGCGCAAGCTCACCGCCAAGGCGCGCGGCCTGCTGCGGGACTGACCGCTGACTACCCCCGCGGCTGCTGCGGGACTGACCGCTGACTACCCCTGCGGCTGCATCTACACGGATCGCCCACCTGCTGAACGGCGCTCGGAAGGAGCCTCCTTGAGGCGCATTTTAAATCCTTTCACCGCACTGGTTCGAAAGAACTAGTGCCTACAAGAACAGCGAACCTCACCGGATGCTGCACCAGTGCCATCACTGAGACGTGTCAAGTCTCATGTGTGTGATAGACACCCGCCCTTCTAATGTTTCACGTGTCTACGTCACTGCTCACTCGGACATGGTACATCCTACGGCTAGTTTAAACAGAAGAAAATAACAAAAACAGCTTCACGACCAATCCCGAGGCACGGTAGATATCGCCACCGATCTCTTATTACCGAGTACCAAGTTGAGATAAGAATAAATATAAAATTTGGCACATACCCCCCATTTTTGCAATATTCAATGTGTCCACGGAGTCCATAAGAGTGTTGTGCATAGGTGCGAGCGAGACAGCATTATGAGTCAGCGTCGAGAATGCATAGAAAGTGGCGCCCTCATCGTTCTTGAGACTTGTCAAATTCTTCCCCGGACGAACTCTCTAACTAGCTCCACTACTACTGTACTTACAGCTATCAAAGTCAAATGGATTGAACCACAAGAATCACTAAATATCATAAATAATCCTAAAGAAGGTCAAACAAGTGTCGACGAGCAGTTTTATGCACAGCCGGGACTCGATCCCACCACCTAGCAATCAAAGTATAACTATTGTACCTGGCAATGTTCTACCCGTACATGTAAACTTAACTTAAATTAAACACTACTTAAAACTATGACTGTTACCCATCAGTAAGAGAATACAATGTTTTAAGCATTGTTTACATTTTGACACACTTTTTTAAGTACCTAATGTTATGAACTATCGATAATATTAAATGTTAGTACTTAAGACTGATGTTGAACTACATAACTGTAACTTTGTAATCCTGTAAATGAATTTGTAAATATGTTAATAGGAAAAAGGCTGCGACACCCAGGCACGGTAGACATCCCCATCTCTATGTACTTACCTACGGGTTCAAAAATGTCACAAATTGAGTAATACTACAATACGTGGGTCTACTTTAATGTTTGGTCGTGCCGTTGGACTACTTGGATATCCACAGATATGTAAGGATGTCTACCGTGCATGCGGATTACCATCTTTAGCGTATTTTTTTTTATTATCGAACTGTAGACCTCAATGTGAGATATGTTATTGATAACTTGAATTTAAGTTAAATCCTCAGAAAGAACATGCATTTTGAACTTAAGTTTAATTATTAAACTTATTTTGAAATATTTTTTTTTAGTTAATATATCTTGTTTATTGAATGATGATCAAATACCTTGTTTAATACACAATTCGATATAAATGTTAGTACTTAAAGTTTAAGTTATTGCGTAGCTGTAAGTTAGGCAATTGATTAAATGTAATTAATTTATAAATACATGATGTAATTAAGAACAAAAATAAAGTGGTTTTCACTCGAATAATGAAATATACCGAATTTTTGAAATTAAGTGTTGAATGCACTTGGTCTGCGCTTGCACGAGTGTTTAATGTGGATTACAATTTATATTTGAACAATATTCTGAAATGTCATATAATTTTTTTTTGTTTTTAGTCTCTCGCTCTTGTCGTGTCACTAGTTTCTTTCGAAACAGTGTGGTGAAAGGATTTTAAGTGCGCCATTGCCACTAGCCCTTGACACGAGTTAAAAGAACTTTTTAGGTTTGAGAGTACTGGCATTGTGTACGTAATTTTTATGAACTGAAAACTCATTGGTGCACGGCCGGTTTCGAACCTACGACCTTAGTAACAATAGAGATGTGGCTGTTCTTGGCAAAATACATAACAAATAATAAAAATTTAAAGAAATTCTGAAACTTATGCTCTAGTTGTATATTCTGAGTGGATATGAAAGGCAAGGTTATATTTGTATATTTTTTCAAGAATTTTTTATAAATTGAATGTCAGATGCGACTAACGGTTTTTGAAAGCTCGATCAAAACTAATCGGATGTCAAGTCACTCGCCATTTCAGCTATTACATCGAATTAGATAGAGATAGCGAGTGACTTGACATGCGATTAGTTTTGATCGAGCTTTCAGAAACCGGCCGTAAGCCGCGCAAGAATTGACAAGAAACTTAAGGGGCTGACACCGCTCAAAATACCTTTCGCACTTTTAAACATTTTGAAAAATTTACAAAATAGTTTTCCCTACTAAAAAGTTTGCATTAATACGAAAACAGGTGAAGCAAACTTAATTGAAACTGCAAATTAATCTGTGTTGTATTGTGTCCGTATCGAAAAACGAACGTTATGCTGTTAGAAATAAGTATTAGTTTGCAATGGTCGCACGAGTGCTGTGTACATAGGTAGGTATTGTGTTGTGTATAGTTATATAATTGTCGTCGACATCAAGTGATAGTAGAGTGTACGTGGAACTGTCAAACCAAAAGAATAATAATATTTTGGAAAATATCCAACTGTTTTATTTTAAAATAGCTTTCACCCGCGGCTTCCTTTGCTAGTTAAGATGTTTGCCCAAAAACTGAAGGTCCAGGTCGTTGATGTCAAGTTGATGGACGCAGGGCAGTGCATCGCAAGGCACGTTATCGAGCGTGACTTGCGAGGCAATGCTTTTTTATAGGTGATGGTTACCTCTTAACATCAGGTGGGCCATCTGCTTATACCAATAAATATAGAATGATTAAAAAGAATGTCTGGAAGGGTTAGAAGGGATATTTTTTTACTTGATACTCTCCAAGTACTCAATACAGGTATAAAAATACCAAATTTTAGACAAATCGAGTAATTAACAGTTTAGTTACCTAACACACCTTTTCCCCGCCATTCCGCGGACTTTTTGACCTCCCCTCGCACCTATTCATTCTTGCCATAAAAACCCAAATTGTAATGATCCAATGGTGAATCAATGATCAATCAATCAGTGAGGTCAATGGTGTTATATTGGCGGGCACAGCAGCGCCATCTAACCTAAACAGCAATAAATACAAAAATGTATTTAAGGTTTGGCAAAATAGTCTTCTGCAGATCAGAAGTTACTTGCCTATCTATATTGTTTAACTTATACAGGTTTTATCTCTTCTATAGGCCTATTGGTCTCTGCAGCAGAGGACAGATAAGCAAAATCCCAGATTTGCATAAAGGCAGAATTACAGACCCACACAGAAAATAAAATTCAAATTGAATAGTTACAATTCATAAAATGTTATTTGAAAGTATTAAAACTCTAACACAGCGATGTACCAGGCAGCAGTGAGAGAAGAAGTCAGCAACACAAAACACAAGCAGGTAGATGTTACTTATTTAACACAAGGCCCATGTGTCCAAGGCAGTGGGGACGCGATGTCTTCTAGTCCAGCTACCAGGCGCACATAAAGCGAAAGCGGTGTTTAGGCCAGGTTTGTAGGGGGCGGGTTGTACGCGCTCAGTGGTTGCGCTACAAGAATGATTGAACCAACCAGCAGGCAACACTTGCAGGCGCAGGGTGTGGCTTGTCGCTGATTGGCTCTTGTCGCCGGTGGGAGGTCCGCGTTTGCAAAATGGCTGCTTCACGATCAGTAATGGCGCCGATATGACGTGATGGTGACTCTTGCGCACTCCTTATTGCTTCTGTTCTCCGAATACTTCGTTCGATTTATTGTAGTACAAATTAACTTTGTACTACAATAAATCTTATTCTGATTTATTACAATAAAGATAGTTTACAATAAAGATTATTCTGATTCTGATTCTGAAATCGATTGTAAAATTAAAAAGGATTATGTTAATACCTATTTCTACTCGGTGCCGCGGTCCGGGAGGAAGCAAGATCCACTGATTAGTAAAATACTTTTGTTTTGTGTTACGTGACTACGTGCAAGGTATAAAGCTGTTAAAAGGTAAAATATGGTTTGTAATTTTTTTGCACGACAGTATAAAATCTGCCTTTATGCGAATCTGTCCTTCTGCTAAACAGGGATTTTGCTTATCTGTCCTTCTGGTCCAGAGACGCTTGTTGCTATGCCACCCTAACAACACACAGCTCTAATCCACGGGAGAGACTGGTGAAAGCTAGGCCGTGGTTTCTTTGTTCGAGAGCACTAGCATCGCGCATAGAATTCAAAACCTCGTAAATGTACGACCGGACCGAACCGGCGTCTTTGAGATTGGATGGCGGTCACTAACTAGCACCAACGTTCTTTCAAAACTAAGAATACAGCAGAGGAATAAGTAAACAAATATTGATTTAAAAATATATATTCAATCATAGAATCTTTATTGTATGCAGTTTCACAAACTCTTCACTTTCAGTTTCACTTACAAACATTATCTTACACTAAACAACAGATTGATATAAAGTATGTCCGCTGCAGCTACATACATGCTACATACAATTCTATGGCCGCCCCAAGGCCTCCGTCGTACCTTAACGACCAAAATGGTGGGGCACTTCACATCGCTATTTTAATACTGCGTTTACATTTAGACATTCGCGCTGCCATTCGCGTGGACGGAAATGTTGCCGTCCATATGTCTGCGGCAGCGTCGCCGGCAATGTGTGTTCACAACACGGGCAACGCGAGCGGCAACGCGAGTGGACATGGAAGTGGCCTGTTTACATTCTCGCATTGCCCAAGTCCCTGCGCATGTCTCTGCACATTTCCACGGACATGAGCCGAGTGTAAACAGGTATAACGATGTGTCATGATGTTTGCCTATTTTAACGAATGCACGAATACCGCTATTCGATGACGATGTGTGGATTCGTTGGAGTAATTCGGACTTCGACACAATAAATCTAAGTAATAAGCAAATAAAAACGCGAATACCGATGTGTAGTGCCACCATTAGTGCCTCCGAAGCACTCAAATGTTAGCATCTAGCAGTCACCCAAATGGTAGGTGCGCTGAACGTTGCTCCAAGTTGATCGGTTCGGAAAGATCAAGCAAGTACACGAGGGCTTTTAAAAATAACTGTGTCGTTAACCATAATATAAAGAAAAACTAAAAAAAACAGTAAAAGTATGAAAACAAGGTACTTATTGCAATAAGTATACAACAGAACAATAATGTTCTTTGAAACAATACCTACTCTAGTCTAAGAAAGGAAGAAGAGACTACTGCCCAGGCACGGTAGATATCCCCAGATTTCTTAGTAAATAAAGATAGGAAGGAATTAAAAACTAAAAACATTGGTCAAGAAAATAACATTGCATAAAAACAGTTTTATTTGCTGAAGGTAACTATCGGCAAATCAGATTGTATCGTTAGACGGTTACCACTTAACATCAGGTGGGCCATCTGCTTGTTCCATCAGCTAGTTTAAAAAAACCTTCCACTTTTTCATATTAGATTAAACAATATGGTCAAAAATATAAATAATACCATAGATATAAATAAAAAAAAAGTTTTTATTTTTTTTATAGGACCATAGACATAAACATCCTCTTAGATATCTTGGTACCTACTCCTATAGTTACTGTGATATGTCTGTGGGAAGTCGGTGACACGTCTAAATATTACATTCAGCACATGTAGTAGCTATTATTCCACACGTGACAGGTGGCAAGCCCTTTGCCGTTACTGCAGAAAAACATTGTGAGGTGTCCAAAATTAGTATTGTACTAGCTGATTTCCACACGATGTTTTCCTTCACCAACTTATCACAGGCTTAAAACTTTTGGAATGAACATTATTATTATAATACGGCTTCACCAATTTTAAAGCCGTGAGAGCACTGTATGACGCCTTGGTCAGAAGCCAATTAGAGTGCAATGCTGCGATATGGGCTCCGCATGAGGCGAAGTACAGCCTTATGATAGAACGCATACAGAACAAGTTTGCTAGGTACTTGTACTGGAAAATGTATAAAGTCTATCCTTTCTATCCGCTAATGTATCCGACCTTGTTCGTCCTGGGCATGGTCGGATACAATAAGCTGGAAGTTAGGAGGGACTTGGCACTTGCTCTGTATGTGTTCAAGGTGTTCCGAGGAAAGATTGCCAATGCGGACTTTCTGGAGGCGGTGCGATTGCGGGTTCCCAACGAGTTCGTGCACAGGCGGAGGCGGCCGCCTCTACTGGATGTGCCGCGGGGAGAACTAACTTACGGGTTCCCAACGAGTTCGTGCACAGGCGGAGGCGGCCGCCTCTACTGGATGTGCCGCGGGGAGAACTAACTTACGGGTTCCCAACGAGTTCGTGCACAGGCGGAGGCGGCCGCCTCTACTGGATGTGCCGCGGGGAGAACTAACTTACGGGTTCCCAACGAGTTCGTGCACAGGCGGAGGCGGCCGCCTCTACTGGATGTGCCGCGGGGAGAACTAACTTACGGGTTCCCAACGAGTTCGTGCACAGGCGGAGGCGGCCGCCTCTACTGGATGTGCCGCGGGGAGAACTAACTTACGGGTTCCCAACGAGTTCGTGCACAGGCGGAGGCGGCCGCCTCTACTGGATGTGCCGCGGGGAGAACTAACTTACGGGTTCCCAACGAGTTCGTGCACAGGCGGAGGCGGCCGCCTCTACTGGACGTGCCGCGGGGAGAACTAACTCACTGGGCAAGGCACCCCTGACACGGACCGTTCGGACACTAAATCTAGTAGCGGAGAATATTGATGTTTTTCAGTGTTCTTTGAGCGAATTCGCAAAGACTTCTTTGCATATTTTAGAATATACCTAATTGATAATTTTTTATTTTATGTTATTTTCTATTTAATTTTTGTTTTTTATGTATGATTTAATATGTTATTATTTGGATTGTTTAGTTAAATTTATAAAAAAATCTAAATGAAATTACACTATCGTATTAGGTAAGCCTGTAAAGATAGAGTGATGTTGTTGATAAATAAATAAATAAATAAATAAATAAAAAAAATATAAAAGACTCCCCCCTCTCTTTTTAAGTTCAGTCCTTCCCATCCCAAGGTCTGGAATAGATCACTGTTAGCGATAAGGCCGCCCAGTGTAATAGTACAATTGTTAGTTTGTAAGTAAAAATGTGTATCTTTATTTGTTGTGGTAATCAATAATTAGTAATAATAAATATCTATCAATGGCTCATAAGGCGGGCGCCAACTAGACCACCGGTGCCGATTTTCCATATAATATTATAAATAATGTAACATAATGTATATTGTAAATATACCAAACCTCTATAACAAAACAAAAAAGGTACAGTCAGCAACAAAAAGTAGATGAACATTTTTGATTTAAGTTTAAATATTACTTATACCTTCAGATCAAAATTTAGATCTTTATTTAAAGATCTGCCTTGAGCCATAACTATGTGCAAACCGATGTTGCAATTTCTTTGCTAAATGCATATAATATGAACATTGAAATATGACTCCTCAGTTGGTAGTAGCTCTGCCTCCTGCGCCGTAGGCCGTGGGTTCGATCCCCACACAGAACAAACTTTGTGTGATGAACATATAATGTACTTTTGTCACTGGCTGTCCTTAAAAGAAACAATCAAACCCTCGATGATACCTAACCCCATGTTACCGGCAACAGTTTAACTTAATCTAAATACACATTACAGTCCTTAATGATTTAGATTCACATAATTGTCACTGTAGTTTGTTCAACACACCATACACACGAGTAAATACAATAACAGCCAAGAAACAATACACTATGGGCAACTCCATTCCTCTATGTGTAAACTGTACATGATATACATATATTATCTGTACTGTACAATGAGAATTATTCACTTCAGCTTCTTTGTTGCCACTTTAGCGCGATTTCGGGAAAATTTGGCAATATCTGCAACAAATATCACTATAATCCTAATGGGTCGATCTACTATAGTGATCATACCAATCACCACACTAGATTTATCATGTCTCCTTGTGTAAAATATCCTTTAGAAATTCACTGACTCAATATCTCTAATCCTGGCGTGTGGCACCACATTACAAGTGGTGTCCAAGAATGGAACAGTAGCCTCACTGTGACGACCACAGACATAGATTAAACTAAATATCGCAAGGGCGTCATATTGTATGACTACCGCCCGGTTTCGGAAAGCTCGATCAAAACTAATCGGATGTCAAGTCACTCGCCATTTCAGCTATTACATCGAATTAGATAGAGATAGCAAGTGATAGTGACATGCGATTAGTTTTGATCGGGCTTTCAGAAACCGGCGGTAAAAGTTTCTTTTATCGATTTATTAAGAGTTTTTTTCTGCGACGACTGAGCGCATTGCACCAACTTTAACAGTAAATATTGGAACACCTTGTATGGCCGGTCACAACAAGGCCCTCGGATTGAACAATTTCCTGGTCCGCTTCACGGGAGACCTGTTCCTCAACATTCTCTGTGTGTGGTCGTCGTCCTCAGGCGAGACGAGCGCCGACTTACGCTTGGCCGTTTCTCGCAACGACAGTCGCTTGTTCTGTTCCGGAGACTTGCGTCTAGTCGACTTGTGATCGTCCGGTGTCGGAGATTCGTGTCTCGTCGGCGATTTACGTGTATTCAACTCGATCGATGACCTGCGTCGATTCGATTTACGTCTGTTCGACTCGACAGGTGATCGACGTCCATTGGACGCGGATGCAAGCTGAACTAGCGATTCGCGTCCGATAGACTCGCTCGGCGGTTTAAGTCTATTCGATTGACGTCTGTTAGACTCGGTCGGCTCGTGTCTTGCTTCATCCGACGATTCACTCGATTTGCGTCTAAAATGGCGTCTGTTAGACTTGTGGTCCGATTTG
Source organism: Chloroclysta siterata (assembly GCA_932294275.1). Classification (NCBI taxonomy): domain Eukaryota; kingdom Metazoa; phylum Arthropoda; class Insecta; order Lepidoptera; family Geometridae; genus Chloroclysta; species Chloroclysta siterata. The sequence goes on along the minus strand of OW028595.1, from coordinate 45,560 downwards.
GTAGTGGATTCGTGTGTCACGTGAGCTGGGGATGCGCGTGTACTCTGTTCTCTCGGTGACCTGTGCCTCGTGGACCTCCGCCTGGGCGGCGACGGCCGTTTGTTCGACGAATCGTTCCACGCATCTGTGCTTGTGTCACTGTTACTCCTCCGTCTCGAACTACGCCGGATTCTCCTCGACCTCTCGGCTACACTCGACTCTGAACTATCACTATTAGACTCACTACTCTCGGATCTACGCCCGCTAGACACACTAGGTGACTTCTGTCTCGTTTTACGGCGATTAGAAACACTAGGCGCCCCTCGCTCACTAGACACACTAGGTGACTTCTGCCTCGTTTTACGGCGATTAGATACACTAGGCGTCCTCTGCTCACTAGACACACTAGGTGACTTCTGCCTGGTGTTACGGCGATTAGGAACATTAGGCGCCCTTCGCTCCCTAGACACACTGGGTGACTTCTGCCTCGTCTTACGGCGATTGGTAACACTAGGCGTCCTCCGCTCACTAGACACACTAGTAGACTTGGATCTGGTCTTCCTGTGCCTGGCGCCGCCGGGAGATCGCTTGTCGTTCCTGTGTCGAGCGGACGCAGTCGTCTTGCGCGGAGATGTGTGCGTGTGTGCGTGGCGCTCCTCTCGCGCGTGTGTGAGTGAGGCGTCGCTGGACGGGGGTCGGTGTGTGCGTGCGAAGTGTCTCGTGACGTCACTGTAGCGCGGCGCGGGGGGGGACGCCGCGCGGGGGGGAGACTTGCCTGCAAGCACAAACACTTTATGAAGGGATATATTTAACAGATTATTAAAAAAAAATATATTCAGCCTTCACAGCTCAGTTGGTAGTAACTCTGCCTTCTGCGCCGTAGGCCGTGGGTTCGATCCCCACACAGAACAAACATTTGTGTGATGAACGTAGATGTTTGTTCTCTGTCTGGGTGTTAGTATATTAAGTATGTATTTACAAAAAAAAAAACTATATGTATATGTACTATGTCAGCTATCTCGTTCATTATTACAAGCTTTGGCTTAGTTTGGGGCTAGATAGTGCTGTGTGGAAAGTCCACCAACATTATTATTATTACATTACTAGCTGCGGCCCTAGGCTTCGCTTGCGTAGTGATAGCCATTAAAAGCGTTTTGCTTTCAATAGGTTCATTCGTATTTTCTACCATGTTCCCGGTGATTATACGAGAATTTGTTTCAAGGTTTATCCCGATCGGATCAGCGGTTGAGGCACAAACATCCATACATCCAAATATCTAAACTTTCGCTTTAATATATTAGTAGGATATGCTTATGACAATATCATGATTCCAACTATTCCCACGGTCGCATTAGTACCGTAGTAGCAAGTCCCCGCGTTAATCGTCGAGTGTGATTGGAATCCAATGGCGCAGTTGGTCAGCGCGGCCCCGTATCAAGGGGAAGGTCGTGGGTTCAAATCCCACTCGGATAACTTTTGGGATTATCTATCAGTTATTTGCATCAGCAGTGTTAGCTAGCACAGTTCTATGTACCTGTATACTGATTCCCCCCCTCCAGTAGGCTGGCGTCGGGGGGCGGGGGGCGCGGGCGGCGCGAGGAGGCCCCCCGCGGGGGCGGCAAGAACATGGAGTTCCGGCGCGGCTCTCTGCGCCGAGCTTTCAACTCACCTGCAATAACGCAATTACTTGTGTTACTTGGACGTCCCTCTGACTATCTCCTTTAGACAACCTGAAAGCATCTTGAAACGGTTCTTCTTACCGTGTCACTAGTTTCTTTCGAAACAGGGTGGTGAAAGGATTTTAAGTGCGCTCGATAAGCTCCTTTCGAGCCTTCGACACATGTTTTAAATTTTAGGTTCGACGACATGCCGGTTTCGTCACGATGTTTTCCTTCACCGTTCGAGTGCCGGCATTGCGCACATACATTTTATAACAAACTAGCGGCCTGTCCCAGCTTTGCATGGGTGGTCATAAATTTTTTGAACATTTTAGGATAAACTTAGACCGTGGGTTCGAGCCTCGCGTCTACTTATTTCATACATTTGCACGCCAGAGAGTGAAATCGAGCGTGACCCGTGGACCCGTTAACGTTTTTAATTTCGTCATATCTTTTGAATGGAATGTCCGATTTGAAAAATTTAAGAAGTAATCTATAGGTATTGAAACCGTCTTAATTATGAAAAGATTTATTTGGATAAGGATTAATACCAAGGTACAAATAAAGACCCTTTTCTAGCGGCGGCATTTAAATTAATTTTTTATAATAAAAGAACACTTATTGTGACATAACTATAATAGTTAGACATATGCTGTCGCGACATTTTTTGTAGATGATGACGTGTTCTACAAAATCGTAGTACATTATTTTGTTCTATCATCAATAGTTTTCGCAGCGCACGCGATGTAAGGTTTTTGGTTTCCACCTTGGGTTACATTATTGGAGTTTTAGTAAGGATCCCTGATTTTTTTGAAAATATAATATAGCCTATGTTACTCAGGGATAATGTAGCATTCTAATAGTGAAAGAATTTTTGAAATCGGACCAGTAGTTTTTGAGCCTATTCGTTACATACAAAAATACAAAGCTTTCCTCTTTATAATATTAGTGTAGAAGTGTAGATAAAAGTTGTATGTGATACGGAACAATTTTAACTAAATATTAGGTTACTAGCGACCCGCCCCGGCTTCGCACGGTTATTGTGGGTTATCCCTAAGAGATAGACATATATCATCACGGACTTTTTTGTAGACCTTTTTACGGTGTACCATACTGTAGTACATTATTTTGATCTATCTCGTAGGGTTCAGTCGGCGTTCGCAATGAAAGTGCAATAAAATGTGTTTATTTACGAAATCACATTAGAAACCTCTAAAATTATCAGTAATAAATAAATAAATAAATAAGTACCGCGTGGGCAGTGGCCAGTGGGTCGTGAGCTGGGCAGCGGGCAGTGGGCTGGGCAGTGGCCAGCGGGCAGCGGGCGCGGGTACTGACCGGTGGCGGCGGCGGCGCGCAGGCGGCTCTGCTGCGCGGGCGGCAGCGCGAGGTCTGCCAGACGTGGTAATATGTAGCGCAGGTAGCGGCGGGTAGGGAGTGCGGGTACTGACCGGTGGCGGCGGCGGCGCGCAGGCGGCTCTGCTGCGCGGGCGGCAGCGCGAGGTCTGCCAGACGTGGTAATATGTAGCGCAGGTAGCGGCGGGTAGGGAGTGCGGGTACTGACCGGTGGCGGCGGCGGCGCGCAGGCGGCTCTGCTGCGCGGGCGGCAGCGCGAGGTCTGCCAGACGTGGTAATATGTAGCGCAGGTAGCGGCGGGTAGGGAGTGCGGGTACTGACCGGTGGCGGCGGCGGCGCGCAGGCGGCTCTGCTGCGCGGGCGGCAGCGCGAGGTCTGCCAGACGTGGTAATATGTAGCGCAGGTAGCGGTTGCGCAGCGAGTGCCACGTGCGACCTGCGGATGTTGTTATTCCGTTGAAACACAGGATCCTTTTGAAACTTCTTAAAACTAGGTGATCCTAGATGCCGGTTCCGCGCGACCGAGCCTGGAAGAACGGCCAAAATCATAATAATTCTATATTGAGGACTGAATGCAAAATAATAATAATATTAGAGAAAATAATAAAGGTAAAACGTGATAAATACCCGTGTAATACACGTAGCCCAAGCACACACAGCATCTGCTTGGCAGGAAAAGGCAAGGTGCTAATTCTTAGCCCGATGAGCCACACACGGAGCTCCCGCTCCTAGCTACCGTCCTCGAGTCTGACTAGTCTGAGTTTTGATTTTAGACATTACAGATGTCAAGCCTCATGTGCCTGTAATTACACCGGCAACCACTCTTCAAACGCAAACACAGCGTTGCTGCTTGGCGGCAGAAAAAGGCGTGGTGGTAGTACTTCCCCGGACGAGCCACACATAAAGAGCTTTTCAGTCTAAACGATACATACTGTGTCCGGTGATTCTACCGAAGTGCGTCTGCAGTTCCCTCCACAGACGGTTCCCGTTGACGCAGCAGGCGCGGCCGCCTGTCGACACCCACGACACGATGGCGTGGTCCTCCAGGCTCGAGTACTCCTTCAGCGAGGACCTGCTGAGGACACGCTTTGGGTTATTCATATTATTTGACCCTCATACGTGTGCTAAAACTTAATAGCGCGTTTACATTTAGACATTCGCGCTGCCATTCGCGTGGACGGAAATGTTGCCGTCCCATTCTCGCATCGCCCGAGTCCCTGCGCCTGTCTCTGCATGTCTCGGCACATTTCCACGGACATGAGCTGAGTGTAAACGGGGTCTAAGGCGAAGACGAGAGCTAATGTGACTCTCGCTCGCACGTTTCGACAAGTTGAAAGATATAAAATCACTAAACTCATTTTCGAAAAATCGCAATCGACCATTATGTGTGCAACCATTATATGTGTATGTATTATTACTTTGTGAGCTATATCGTTTCGTTTCGTATCTGTTTGCTTCTTTGTATTTTACTACTCCTCACACACACTACAGGTGCCTCGATGGCGGACTTTGAATAAACGACAAAATATTTGTTTTTAATTGTTAGCAATGATTTAAGTATCGCAAAACGGAAACTGACATGTAATTACCGAAAAAAAGACATTCCTTCTGAAACCTTACTGTTTTAGTGGTTATTTTCGCAGTTTTAAAGCACACTGAGGCATTTTCGCACGTCCGCCTGTTGGCTGTTGTTGGAGCATACTAAACTCAAATAAGAACACAAATTTATTTGTGCTCTTATTTTTCGGGCCGTTTTTGAGCCCGTCACACGTAATCTAGGTTGATTGTTGATCAAAGCACAATGCCGATACTCTCAAACGGTGAAGGAAAACATCGTGATGAAAACGGCATGTCGTAAAACCTAAAAAGTTCTTTAACATGTGTCTAACAATGCTCTAACCTCAACATACAATTTCAGGAAAGGTAACTATGAAATGGCTAATAGTGAGTTTGGTCGTGTGGATTGGCAAACTAGATTCGAACTGTGTAGTAACGTAGACGAAATGGTCTCTATATTTTATAGTATACTAAACAACGTCATCACTAAATGCATCCCTAAAACAAAAGGCTACAAAAGAAAATATCCTTCATGGTTCTCCCTAGCTCTAATACACATACTCAACGACAAAAACAAATTACGACAAAGAATAAAAAAATATAAAAACCCACGTGACGAATATGAACTCTCTTTAATAAAATCTAGAGCCGAGAAAGTGATGCGCACATGTTACGCGTCATACACAAACTCTATAGAAGCTTCCCTAAAAAATGTCCGCAATTGTTTTGGACCTACATTAAAAATAAGAGGCAAACCGCATCTTCTTTCCCCTCTGAAATGTTTTTGGACAGCGACAAGGCTGACTCTGGACCTTCTATCGCCAATGCGTTTGCTAAACATTTTTCATCCACATATTCTATGTCAAACCACATCAATACCACCGTTGGCAACACCTTAAAAATTTGGACGATAAAAAAGGCCCTGGCCCCGATGGAATCCCTCCCCTTTTTATCAAGAAATTAGCCAAAAACTTAACCCTGCCTCTAAAAATGATACTTAACTGCTCGCTGCACACATCTACCTTCCCATCTGCTTGGAAAGAAGCCAATGTGGTACCCATCTTCAAAAAAGGCAATCCTATCGACATTAAAAACTATCGCCCCATTTCAATCCTATCCACATTTTCCAAAGTCTTCGAGTCCATTATTTGCCCCTCACTAACCTGGCATACAAAACCATTTATATGTAGTGAACAACATGGATTCTTGAAAGGGAAATCTACGGTTACCAATCTCTTTACTTTCGTGAATGACGTCACACAAACTGTCGATAGCCGTGTACAAGTCGACGCACTGTACACTGACTTTAGCAGTGCGTTCGACAAGGTTGATCACAAGCTTCTCCTCGAAAAGCTAATTCTGTGCGACATTCATGATCCAATAATAGGCTGGTTTAGGTCATATCTCTCAGACCGAACCCAACGAGTAGTCGTCAGAGGATACAACTCAAATCCTTTTGTTGCTTCTTCCGGTGTGCCACAAGGTACCCACCTTGGTCCGATCTTATTCCTTATTTTTATTAACGACTTGCCTCTTGTAATAAAAAACAGCAAGGTATCTCTATTCGCGGACGATCTAAAACTCTATAAAAATATAAAGTCCACAGGCGATGCATATCTGCTCCAGGAGGATCTTAACGCGATTAGTAACTGGTGCAAAGACAACAACATGGTTCTTAATGCCGCAAAATGTTTCCATATAAAACTGACCCGCAACATAAACCTCATACCATCTGTCTATAATATAGGAGGGGTCCCCCTGGAGCAGGTTGAGTGCATCCGCGATCTAGGCGTCTTGGTGGATGGAAAACTTTCATTCATAAAACATATAGATCTTGTTATTGGCAAGGCTGCAAAGATGCTGGGTTTTATCAAACGTAACAGCAAAGATTTTAAAAAACTGGAATCACTCTGCTTTTACAACGCTCTAGTCCGCAGTCATTTAGAATATGCTTCATCGGTTTGGAATCCTACCTATCAAAACCATATTATCCGCATAGAGAGAATTCAAAAAAAGTTTACCCGTTATCTCGTTTTCAAATCTAAAGGGGTTCCAAAGTCACTAACCTACATTGAACGTCTAAATTACTTCAAACTTGACTCACTACAATCACGAAGGACCTTAATAGATCTCATCAACCTTTATAAAATCTGGAATGGCCATTTCAGCGCTCCCGAGTTGCTAAGTAATGTCCCCCTTACTATCCCACGTCGTAACTTCAGACTCTACACTAGAAAAATATTCAGACCATGGTCTCACAAAACAAATTTAGGCTCGCACTCATGTCTTAACCGCATGATGACAAGCTACAACTCCTTTTTCACTTCGAACAATAGCTTAGATATGTTTGGGCTCAGCCTACCAGCATTCAAGGCTGAGGCCCAGAGATGCCTCTCTCTTGCATGCCACAATTAGCTTAAGTTTATTTAGTTCTTTTTCCTTTTTATGTGTACTGACTACTTTGCATGCTTCTTACTTTGTCAATGCTGTACACGCCTGTAAGTGACAGCGCATATACTTATTACTTAAACATTATATTTACTCTAGCCTTATGTATCTGTCGTTGGTGTGTCGAAATAAATATATAAATAAATAAATAAATAAATGTGTCAAGTGCTTGGAAGGAGCCTCTTGAGGCGCACTTAAAATCATGTCACCATACTGTTTCGAAAGAAACTAGTGACACGACAAGAGAGGGAGACCGGTGTAGTAAATGAAGGTATCCTGCTAGTGTCGTTGATAATGTTGATAATGACAAATCACGCCGAACTTACCGCTTCGTCGATATAGTAGGTTTGGGCTTAGGTTTCTTCAGCAGCGCTTTCACCTTGTTGTTCCTTCTCCGTTCACTTTCATCGCTGCTCAACTCCAATATTTCCATTATTTTACCTATCTCCTTATTCGGTGTCGTTGCCTTGTTGAGGGATTCTTTCAAAACCTTATCAGTCTTCACAATCTTGCTTCGAGTCGGCCTGTTGAAGTTCTCTTTGTCTTTGTCTATGGAGGAGTCTGTTGCATGGTCAACGATCGCTGGCTTCTTGTCTTGTCTCCTAGTTCTGTACCTCCTGGGTTTGGAGGCATCGGTTATGGACCTGAGACCGAGTTTGTTGGCAAAGTCTACGAGACTGAGCTGGCTACGTTTCCGGAGCATCCTATCTATCTGCGGACAGCGCTCCACATTCACCAGCGGGTTGATTTGGTAGAAATGCATCTTCTTGTACTCATCGTTTGTGTCGAATTGCAGAAGCTGCTCGTCCGGGTAATGCTTTTGGAGGAACAATCGTAGGATTTGTACATCTCGTTCTTCAATTACCAGTTCTCTTGGTGTTTCTTGGTATTTTCTGGTTTCCGTGGCACCGGACTCTTTCGTTTTGGCTCTCTCAGAGCGTGCCTTACGTGTACTAGAGAGTAGATAGGTCGCGGAGGGGTCCGCATCGAGTTCCTTGGCTTCCTCTATGGCTCTCGCAGGACCGGTCTCATGTTTGATCGATGAAGATATTTCTCTTGTGTCTAAATTATTTTCAACAACTTGACGTCGAGTTTTTCGACTCTTATTATTGATTCGCTTATCCGAGGAAGATTCTTCCTCGATTTTCTTTGGTTCCATTTTGCGTCTCGAATCCTTCGAGAGCATTCGAAGGCCTAAATCGTTTCGCTTCGCACCGGAAGACTCCGGTCGCCTCCGGTCGCTTTCGAAGTCCGAATCGTCCGACGATATCACTACGCCGACATTCCGTCGAGTCGTCCGTCGGGGAACGGTATCATCCGAAGATTTCCTCACCCTCTTCGGTTTCGGTCGAAGGTACTTCGATATTTTGTTCTCGCGTCGGATTTCACTCGATATTTTAATCGATTCGAGGGCAGAACTCTCTCTCGCGCTTCGTTTTCCGTTCAAGGGGCCAGGTTTTCGTAGCTTCGGAGCCGGGCCGCGTTCCGTGCCGGTCGATGGACGCTTTCGCTTCGCAGCAGCTCCGGCTCCGGCGTCGGAGGCTCTCCGCGCGTGCACGCTCGCTACCGTCGTGAGCGCGCGCGCGGAGACCTCGTCGGAACTCGTGCTGTCTCTCTTCCTCTTGGAGTCTCGCGGCACTTCGGTGAGCCTGCTCCGGGAAGGTGCGGTCGGTACGTCTTCGCCGCATTGAATGGCGACGCTCGCTTTCTCCGTTGTCCCGGTTCTGTAAAAATATTATTAGTGATGAACGGGGCTGAGGTTTTCGAGGTGCCATCGTCCTGCGAAGGTTGAATCCGAATGGCTACAGTTTTGAAGATATGTTTTGGCTTGCTTTTGGTAAAAAGATTTACATAAATAAAATAAATAAATACATATTGGAGGACTTTCCACACAGCACTATCTAGCCCCAAACTAAGCCGAAGCTTGTAATATGGGAACCGGATAGCTGATACAATACATAATTACTTTTAATTTTTTGTAAATACATACTTATAATATTATATAGCACCCAGACAGAGAACAAACATCTATGTTCACCACACAAATTTATGTTCTCGGTGGGGATCGAACCCACGGCCTACAGCGCAGAAGGCAGAGCTACTACCAACTGAGCTGTCAAGGCTTTGACAGCCTTGACAGCTTTTATTAAGACACACACATTTATTTAATAAGTACCTATACCTAGTGAGTTATGAAAATAGTAAAAATACATATTTAAACATTACTAGTAGTTCGCCCCGAACTGAGATCTCGTGATGCGACCCGAAAAAAGATGAAAGAATAAAAAGGTTACCTGCTGTGTTGGCAGCACTGGCAGTACTTGCAGCCTCCCCCGTCTCGTGCCTCCTCATTGAACCTATTGGGACAGACTTTATATTATGACCTTATAATTACATTGTAAAAGGATCATACAAAAGAATGGTAGGAACCAAGCCATAAGTTTGTTGCCTGTTCTTGCTTCCTATCCTGGTTTTGGTTGCGTGGAACTGGCACCTAGAGTCACCTAGCTTTAAGATGTTTCAAAAGGTTGTATAAAAAAGTCAAATGGTATTTCTATTCAATAAAATCATAAGGATCACGGTGAATGTAGGTGCCAGTTCCATGCAACCAAAGCCTAGAATAATAATAACACCCAGACAGAGAACACAATTGATGAATATTTTTGTTTGTAAAATAGGTAACATTTTAGTAATTTGTAAGATTAAATTGAATTTTGACATTATTGTAGGTATTCTTTTATTAAATTATTATTCATTAATTTTAAGTTCAAAAAACATTAAACTTACATTCCTCGAATAAATGATTCTGATTTCTGAACAAACAACAACATTTCAAATTGATCTAAGTGATTCTTGTGATTTTTTTGAATTGAAACCTTTTGACTTCAAATATTTGTTCCTTAAGGAACAAAAGCAAACCCATAGCCTACAGGGTTATTTGCATTCCACTAAAAATCCTACTAGTATCGAGGGTTGCGAGTCAACAACAACAGGCTTTGTAAAAACAACATCCCAGGGTTCTAAAATTCTCGAAACCTAGACAGTGTACCGAAATGTACATGGGAAGTGTTTAATCATTACGCCATTCGCGTTCCTGAATAAATCGGGTACAGCTTCAGGCCAGCAGTGGATTTCGGAGGTCGTTTTCATGACGGCACAAATGGGCGGGAAACGATAAAACGTAAACAAAAGCTACCTGTACGGCAGCTTCGGGCCCGCGCTGGCGGCGGAGGACGCGCCCGCGGCCAGCGCGCGCAGCGCGGCCAGCACGGGGCGCGGGCGCGAGGCCAGCAGCTGGCCGGCGCGCGCCACGGCGAAGCGCGCGCGGCCCCAGCCCTCCACGCGCCCCGAGCCCGCGTCCAGCGCGCGCCAGCGCCCGCCGCCGAACACGAAGAACGAGTCCACGGACACCATGCCGCACTTTACATCGAATACTACTAAACTAAAGTCTCGAGAAATCTCTTTTTACAGAAAATAGTAGTAAAAAAGCCGCAATTCTATGATAAACAAAAAAACATGTCTTGTCTTGACTTTACTACTGTCTGTCTGTTTTGACTTGACTTGACTGACTGACAGGCAAGAAATGCAAGAATAATGACGGTATGCTACACTAACATTCACCATAGATAAAAAATAAACTAAATTAAACCACAGAGTACGCAGACATCCGAGTTGAACTATTTGTTTAGTTTCAAGCTTCGATCAACAATCAACTTTGATTGATTTTTGTTTTTTTTTTTTTTTTTGGTTGATTGTTGATCTAAGGTTTCAAGTGTTTCAGTGTTAGTTTAGTTTTCAGTGCTTCAAGTCTGAGTTTTGTTTTTGGCCCTTGATTTTCTGTTCGGAGCAGACTGATATGGATACACCGTCTAAGTCAATAAAGGTGAAGGGGACCACCAAAGTCGCAGAACAAATGCTCGGTTTTTATTCATCTTCAGTCCGACATTCTCCAATTTCTCCTGCCGTTTTTCCAGCCTGCTCTAGACCTCAAGGGCATCTTCACCAACAAGAACAATGTTGTCGGCGAACAGCATGCACCAGGGTTTTTCTTCCTGTTTGCCCGATGTCAGTGCATCCATAATCAGGAGAAACAAATATAAGGGCTTACTACCGATCCCTGGTGCAAACCTACAGCTACACTGAACTTGTCAGCGACGCCAGCTTCCGACCGAACGTGTGTGCTGGCTCGGCCGTACATAGCTCGAACCAACTGTACATACCTTAGACTAAGTATATACTACCTCCATGGTACATACTCCCCAGGCACTCCTTTCTCTTTCAACGCCCACCCCTTATGTTATCTATGGTATGAGTAGAATTAGCGCGCTTGCTCTTGCTTTCATTCATTCATTCTCAAATCACTCACTCACTTATCTCTATCCACAGTGGTGCCTACTTAGATTATTTTACTCTAGATATAGGGTAAAGTTGAAATATCAGGGTAATTTTTAGGGTATTTATTTTGTTAGGGTATTTTTTTGGGGTAACCCGATTCAGTTGCGTTGCCTCTTTTAACAGGACCAATATTATCTAATGCCGCTGTAGAAAGATCATTTTCAGTTTATGTAATTCATCATCTGTAATTTCCCCTGCACTTTTATTGTAAAACTAGTGGCTTCCCGCGGCTTCGCACGCGTTGAAGTGGTGAACCGTGATTGAGCCACAAACATCCAAACATCGTAACTTTCGCATTGATTTGTATATTATTAGGGTAGGATTTTAAATACCTACGTAGGTATAAGGGATACCTATAGGCGTACATTACCTATATTAGGTAGGTAGGTAGAGGTAAGTACTGAATTTAGCACAAAAATGACAAATACAACAAAGACAACTTTACACGGAAAATATGTACTTATTTTATTCTAGTTTCTACCCCAAAAACAAACGAAACGAAACAGCTTCACGACTTTGATCCCCAGGCACGGTAGATACCCTCAGATCTATTCGTACCAACTCAAGATTCCCGTTTTTACAATATCCCTTACAAACATTGACGCCTCGTTGTATCCTCTTTACTCGAGCGCAGCGAAGGAGGGTAACGTTTTAGGGGTTGTTTTCGAAAATCAAACTGTCTTTTTGTTATTTATCCACAGAACACATTTTTTTTAAGTGTGAAGTTACGCGTAAGTAGAACGGTAATTATCAAAAGTTAAAAGCGTCATTCTTAATTATTTATTTCTTAGTATATTTACCTCAAATTTTAAGTCAATCGCACCACGCGTTAAAAAACTCCGATACAAACTTTGACATCCCTTTGCACACTAATAAAGGGTAGTTTTCAAAAATTAAAAATGCCGTTCCTATTTTTTTAGCCTTGTAGTATATCTACTTTAAATTTCAAGTTTGTAGATTCAAGGAATACAATTTTTCATACCAACGTTTTCAACCCTTTTTACACCCATAGGGGTTGAATTTCCAAAAATCGCTTCTTAGTACACCTCTACGCCATAAGACCTATATACTCTTCAAATTTCAAGTCTCTAGGACCAGCAGTCAAAAAACTCCCATACAAACTTTTAAATCCCTTTGCACACTTATTAAGGGTAGATTTAAAAAACTAAAAATGTCTTTCCTATTTTTTTGCCTTGAAGTATATGTACTCCAAGGTTCAAGTTTGTAGGTTCAAGGAATACAATTTTTCATACAAACGTTTTCATCCCTTTTTACACCCTTAGGGGTTGAATTTCCAATAATCCCTTCTTAGTACACCTCTACGCCATAAGACCTATGTACTCCACAAATTTCAAGTCTCTAGGACCAGCGGTTTAGGCTGTGCGTTGTCTATATGTCAGTCAGTCAGTCAGTCAGTCAGGACTTTGATTCTTATAGTATTAGAGATTAGAGATATAAATGCAATAAGTATGTTTATGTCAATTTGCAGTAAAGATAAAGTTTAGGGTATTTTTTCCTTAATCACATCACAGGGCACATTTGACCAAGCATAGGGTAAAGTGAAATTAAGCATTGGAAGCACTGTCCATCCGTCACAATCGTCTTGAGTAATAATGTTCTGTGGTCACCATGGATTGTACAGCCGAGGAAAACACAGCCCGGAATTGATGTACAATTTGGTCGCGAATTCCATGGCTGTGTAATCCAAGGCTGTACATTCCAAGCCGTACAGTTCTGTACATTCCGCCGAAGTGCCAGAATTTTATTTTTTTCTTACACTAATCTCTGAATAATTCTCTTATTTTATTTATTTTTACATAATTTTTAATCTGTGCTACTTGCCTAATTGAGAATGGGATGGTACAATACTTACTGGGTAGTGCATCTAAACAGAGCATAGGCTTTCGACCAATCAGAATAATGGTCACAAAATCCATGGTCGTGTAATCCTGGCTGTACAATCCCGACTGTGCTGAGAAAGCACAGCCTGGAAAACACGGCCCGGATTTCATGTACATTTTGTACACGAATTCCTGGCTGTGCTTTCCTGGCCGTGCTTTCCGGGTTGTACATTCTCGGGCTGTGTAATACATGGTCGTACATTAACTGGACCCCACGTCATTCACATCCGATCATAATATTTAGATTTTGTGAGTTTTCAGAATATTTACGGGCATTTAAATTCTACATTGATTTAGTATAATTCTAATACATTGGAGAATAATGAAATGCTTATCTAAAGTGTTCCAACCGATCATATCCATACCAAAGAATGCCAAAATAAAAAGTACCGATATAACCTGCAAGAGCCAAAAGGTAAATAATATTGTTCATAAAATATTTTTTGCAAATTCTGCTGAACTTGACTGCTAGTAGAATCTGTGTATTAATTAAGTAGAAGCTAGCTAGGTAACTACCTATCTGCCATTATTTTTGGGGGCTTTTGTGTACCGATTGTCACCCTATCCAAAAACCGGCTCACGATCCCGTCGATTTTTGTTCCGATTATCGCCCTGTTAAGAAATCGGCTCACCAAGAAATGTAAACACCCAGGGAAAGACCGAAGGGATTAATATTATTATAGCCTTAGAGCATCACAGGCCAATAATGGTCGGCCGCACTGCAGTCTTACCCATTGTATTTTGACGTAGTTCTATTGAATCGATTAGTCTCCCGCAGCTCCTATTGGAATGCGGGCTCGTGCGGCCGACGGCGTCCGGCCTGCTGGCCGTGCTGCCGCTGGCGCAGCGCGCGCTGCTCAAGCTGCAGGCGCTGGCCGCGGCGCGCGTGCAGGCGGCCGGCGCGCAGCGCGTGGCGCTGCCGGCGCTGAGTGCGGCGGCGCTGTGGGAGCGCAGCGGCCGCCTGCAAGCCTCCTCCGCGGAGCTCATCACCGTGAGGGACCGCCACCGGAAGAACTATGTGCTCGCTCCGGTGACTGATATTAATACAATTAATAATATTTAGATTCTTAAATTCTTTATTGTACGGGGAAACATTTACATGATGTTATTACAGAAGACATGTATCGACATGAGCTTAACGCGAACAGATTGATGATATGAATACATGATGACACAAATGTATGATGGGCAATCGTATCTCTAAAATATTAGGTATTTGTTAAATTGAGTTTGCTTAATGGTGTCTTTGATTAGAATTACTATTTATTTATTTAATTGGACAACTTTTAGTCCACTGCTGCTTCATTCCAGCCTGATTCTATAGCCTCTCATGAAGCTATCTAATCGGAACCCAAATTCATTAAATAAAAAATAATAAACTCAATTACATGCTGATGATGTTGTTCTGAAGATGTTGCTCTGCAGTACATTTATAGTGCTCCTTTATGGTACATTTTGAATCTGTTAAGTCTATCAGCGGCTGATATCTGTCATGTATGGAATGAAATATTGATTTTATGTTTTCTTTTCAGACTCATGAAGAAGCCATTGCCGACTTGTTGGCAGATGTGGGCCCCCTATCCTACAAGCAACTACCTGTCATACTCTATCAGGTATATAAAATATAAGATTTCTGTTTTCTGGTTCTAAATTCTATTTAGTTTGGGTTGGTTTAGAGTCTAAACCAAATCTTATCTTACATTCCTGATATGTACACCAGGGATTTTGCGAATATTCGCATCCGCATCCGCAAATGCGGAGCATCCTCATAGATTTAGACATCTGCATCCGCATGCGCTTCTAATCCATGCGGATGATCATGCGGATGCGGATGTTATACAAATTGCAACAAGAAAGAAATTGGGCGGGGCCAGCGAATGGCGCGAGCCGTTCGCACATGACAATGACCAATGGGAGCGAAGAAATTGGTGACAAGATCCGACGCGTTTGTTGTGGTGCATCATTTGTTGTTTGTAAATAAATCATTACGTTTTGTTTGCGCTGTCTCTATCTTTTGTCGTGTCACTAGTTTGTTTCGAAATAGTGTGGTGAAGGGATTTTAAGTGCGCCTCAAGCACTTGACAAATGTTATAGAACTTTTTAGGTTCTACGACATGCCGGTTCCTTGTGATGATTGCCTTCACCGTTTGAGAGAACTAGCATTTGAGAGTTTGCGCTGTGGATTACTTATCTTACAGATAGATATTTTGAGTGTTGTTGTGATACAGTATTGTGTATCACAACAATTTATACAACAACAACAGTAGTTTTTAACAACAGTATTGTGTATTGTGTTGTGATCATTGTGTGTAAATATAATTGTTTATTGGGAAAATGCTCCAATTTATAACTCCACTTACTAATATGAAAATTAGTAAGTAAAGTTAAAAAAAATAGGAGCATTATACTGAGGTAATACTAATTTTTATTCATTTTTTCATTTTTTCTTTTCATTAATAATTACTTTAACATTGTTCTAATTCTTCATTCATCTACACTAATATTATAAAGAGGTAAACTTTGTATTTTTGTATTTTTGTATTTTTGTATTTTTGTATGTAACGAATAGGCTCAAAAACTACTGGTCCGATTTCAAAAATTCTTTCACCATTAGAATGCTACATTATCCCTGAGTAACATAGGCTATATTATATTTTCAAAATAATCAGGGATCCTTACTAAAACTCCAATAATGTAACCCAAGGTGGAAAAAGAAAACCTTACATCGCGTGCGCTGCGAAAACTATTGAAGATAGAACAAAATAATGTACTACGATTTTGTAGAACACGTCATCATCTACAAAAAATGTCGCGACAGCATATGTCTAACTATTATAGTTATGTCACAATAAGTGTTCTTTTATTATAAAAAATTAATTGAAATGCCTCCGCTAGAAAAGGGTCTTTATTTGTACCTTGGTATTAATCCTTATCCAAATAAATCATTTCATAATTAAGACGGTTTCAATACCTATAGATTACTTCTTAAATTTTTCAAATCGGACATTCCATTCAAAAGATATGACGAAATTAAAAATGTTAACGGGTCCACGGGTCTCGCGCGGGGTGCGATTTCACTTACTCAAGGAGAAGCGCGTGCAAATGTATGAAATAAGTAGACGCGAGGCTCGAACCCACGGTTTAAGTTTATCCTAAAATGTTCAAAAAAATTATGACCACCCATGCGAAGCTGGGACAGGCCGCTAGTATACTATATTTATACAAGGTGCTACAATACTTGTGTTTAAAACCTTCAGGGGGCTAAAGTACCCATCAACATGAATAACTTTTTCTAAGGAACCAACACTGTGAACATGAAGAAAAAAACTGCTGTTTCATACATTTTAGCCAGGTAGATATTGAACTTTTATATGAAACAGCTGTTTTTTTTTTCGCGTTTACAGTGTTGGTTCCTTAAAAATAATTATTCATATTGATGGGTACTTTAAGCCCCCTGAAGTTGTTAAACACAAGTATTGTAACACCTTGTATAAGATCCGCATCCGCATCCACATCCGCGGATGTGAAAAAATCGGCATCCGCAACATCCCTGATGTACACTAACAGTGCCACTCATCCTAAATACATCACCAAAGCTCTAGGTGGACAAACAGTACAAAAAGTCCTTGTTGCTATTCTAAGAAATCTTCAGGGTGACAGAAAGTCCTCGAGGCCCTTTTGCTGCACACAGAAAAACGATACCCCGTTCAAGGTGAACTCCATAACCACGCGGCTACCGGCCGACGTAGAGTCCGTCCACATAAACATCGCGCATCGACCACCATCTCTTTATGGTTAAAGATATTTATTTCTCAAAGAACAGAGTTCACTTACAGAGAATAATATTACAGAATGTGTGTACACAGTGTACTGCATCTCTTTAATTAAATACAAGTTACATCCGAAATATAGCGCACTTCGATTTTCGATAAGTTCCTTGGATCTTTCTTCTCGAGTGTTTGTTTCATGTATGCGTAGTAAATAAATAAATGCGTACGCCTAGAGAGGAATAAAATAGTAGATACGTCAGTGCTTGTGCCGTAGATAAGCCGCAAGTACCGCGACGAGGCGCGGCCGAAGCACGGCTGGCTGCGCGCGCGCGAGTTTGTGATGTTGGACGCGTACGCCGCGCACGCGCACGCCGCTTGTCTACAGGACACGTACGCGCGTCTCACCACGGCGTATGCAGATCTGTTCCGCGCGCTGCAGCTGCCGGTGCATAGAGGTCCGTATTCCTTTTATTAAAACTGACAGCTTCAAAAATCATAGATAGCCCTCACGGTTCGGTTGGTGGTAGTAGTGCTGCCTTCTGCGCCGAAGGCCGCGATCCCCACACGGAGCAAACATTTGTATGATGAACGTGGATATTGGTTCTCTGACTAGGTGTTACTGGCATATACAAAAAAAAACATAGTTGGTCCGTATTAGTATTGCGAGACGTGGTGACGACAGGTGGTGTGAAAGACTGATGGAGCGGTGGCCGAGGACTGGTCAGAGAAGCGTCGGACGTCCACTAACACGATGGGACGACATTGTCGGCGGTGTGGGCTCTAGGTGGATGAGAGTAGCCCAGTATAAAATAGAAAGGGCATTGAGAAACCTATGCCCAGCAGTGGGCTAAGTCAGGCTGCGGATGATGATGATTGGTATTCGTTGTTTTCATACAAAAGAACGGCAGGAACTACTATCACGGTTCATGAGATACAGCCTGGTGTGGTGACAGACGGGCAGACAGACAGACGGACGGACAGCGGAGGCTTAGGGATAAGGTCCCGTTAAACCCATTGGGTACGGAACCCTAAAAACACTGAATTTGAATGGGCATGTCTACCGTGCCTGGAGATGACGGTGTATTCACGTGGTGCGCAGTATCGGCGGCGGCGGGAGACATGGGCGGCTCCGAGTCGCACGAGTGGCAGCTGTGCGCGCCGGCCGGCGAGGACGCGCTGCTCGTCTGTGCGTCCTGCTCGCACGCCGCGCTCGCGCCCGCGGGTGCGAGCGAGACGACTAGCTGCGCGCGGTGCGGACGCGGCGTGCAGCCGCGCGCCAGTGTCGAGGTATGCTCCTACGTAGAGACAACAGATGGTTTTGATATACCATTGCTACATTCTGTAGAAAGTAAAAGATTACGAAAATTATGCTTTCACATTTGTATAAAAGAGTGCGAGTGTATTTGTGTAATCTTTTTTTATAACTAGCTGATGGAATAAGCAGATGGCCCACTTAATGTTAAGTGGTGACCATCACCTATAACAAAGCGTTGCCTCGTAAGTCACGCACGATTAGTACGTGCCCTACGATGCACTGCCCTGCGTCCATCAACTTGAGGCATACAGATGTTAAGCCTCATGTGCCTGTAATTACATCACACTCCAAACCGAAAAACAGCGTTGCTTGGCGTCAGAAAAAAGCGTGGTGGTAGAACTTCACCGGACGAGCCACACACAAAGAGCTCTACCACTCTTAAAAGGGCTCTACTATTCTAATCTGTGAGCTGAGAAACTTAAGACGTAGTCAAACAATTTCTTACTCCCATTCCATATTTATAAATAGGTAAGTAGGTACATTAAATTACCGAAGGTTGTTTATAAATTCCTTCAAACATTTAAAATCTTAAAAAAAAATGAAATGTGTAGCTATTACTTCACAGTCGTTAGTCTCTCAATGATGGCACTAGTGCAACACCACGTGTAAGCATCGGATGGGCCAGGAATTGAGTGAATCGATGGTGGTTTTGTCCCGCGTGCAGGTGGGACACACGTTCGTCCTCGGCAGCAAGTACGCGGAGGCGCTGGGCGCCTCTTTCATCCCGGCGACGGGGGCGCCGCAGCCGCTACTTATGTCGTGCTATGGAATCGGAATAACAAGGTAACTTTAACTGTACCTATATTGTGCAATTCTAGTTATACGGTGTGAGCTTACGGAATTAAACCTACGCGCCTTTATTCCTTCGATCTTGACTCGCGTGGAACTGGCACCTAGATTTAGCTAGCTTTAAGACGTTTCAAAGTGATCTTTGTGATTCAATTGAAGACTTATTGAAGTACCTATGACACGGGTATTGATCGCGTTTTACCTTTATTATTTTCCCGACGTTTCGGCTATGTTGCAATATGTTGCCACCGGTCTGCCCGCGACCGCGGCTATTGCAACATGGCCGAAACATCGGGAAAATATATATATTATGATCGCGAGAGTTTAAAAAATACAATTGAAGACTTGTTAGCTTAAGATGTTTCAATTCGTTCACGTTTTCTACCTTTTGGATAAAAGTAGCTTATAAGCTAATCCCGGTTATGAAATATAGTTTGTTCTAATTTATCGCTCTACGATGACTCAATCAGCCGCGAGGTGGACTCACAATCATCATCACACCCGAACATCGTAACTTTCACATTTTTTGTAAGATGAAAGTAGGATAGAATAATACTGTGTAACGAGCCGATGTCCCACCTGACGTTGTGAGGTAGCCATCACCTGTCCGCTGTCCGCTTGCGTCAGGTTGCTGGGCGCGGCGCTGGAGGCGCTCAGTTCGGAGAGCCGCCTGCGCTGGCCGGCGCTGGTGGCGCCCTATCACACGCTCGTCATCGGACCCAAGGTACCGCTCTACATCTGTAGCGTTGGCGTATCATCCCAACGGTAAAGCTGGGGTAAACTGCTAAGGGATGCTAGCAAGGGGGTAGGAGCTCCGAAGAAAGTCTTCTTTTTCGTGTCACTCGTTTCTTCTGAAACAGTGTGGTGTAAGGATTTTAAAAAGAATGTTAATATTACGTCACTTCATTCTTCAGATATATGTTTAATTAACAGGTAGTCATTTAAACCTACAAGGCAGTCGCACGTTTTTTAAAGAGTTGGCAATCGATCTACCATCGATTGAATCTTTTTTTTTATTTTTTTTATCTGTGGGTATTCATAACTTTCCTATTGCCTGACGAAGTGCTTAACGTTCATTATTTTTTCGTGCGAGGCAGCGCGCGGACGTCTCTTTTGCTACCACGAAACACTATTTTTCGAACTCAAAGTTTTTTTTTCTAAAAGTTATTAAAATGCCCAAAAGAAGTTACGCCGAAAAGATGGAACGTTACAATGATAAAATAAGAAGACTTGAAGACAAGGAAATTAAGCGACGCAAGCGCATTATCGAATCGTCAGATTCACTGGAAGAAAATTCAGGTTAGTAAAGTGTTATTTTCTAAAGTGCTTTACAAAGTGTTGTGTTTTTTCTATTTCTGCCATGATAGTAGTTTATTCTAACCTGGAGGTTGTCCGAGGGTCAACACGATGGCAAAATTATTGTTCTATGCTTAGAGGATTACCGTGGGTAATCACAAAGCAATAATATGAACAAAAAACAACTACTTCTGCAGGCTATAATTATTATAATAATTAAAAACTAGAGGTTGACCGTGGGTCAACACGATGTTTAATTTTCATGCTTAGATATTAACCGTGGGTTATTACAAAAGCAATCCTTATAAATACACCTGGAGGTTGATCGAGGATCAACACGATGGTACTAATCATATGCTTAAAGGCTAACCGCGGGTTATTCTAAAGCAATAATAACTAATGGATCGAACAATCAATTATAAAAGACATACTTTTTCTTGTTAGTTTCACGGCCAGTAACGTTACTACTTGGCTATAAATATTATATTTTTTCACAACTACCCTCGAAATATTTTTCTTTGTAAAAATAGTTAATTACCTAATTTCTTGACTGCTTGATAACGCATCTCGTTTTATTTTTAGACAACGAGCCGCAAGCAGCTTTTGATGATCCGATGTCCTTGGAATGTTCGATGGAAAACAGTCAGGATAGTCTGGTACCAGAGCAGGCACCAGTAGAAGGCTCACAAGAATTAACACCACTTCCTGATCTTGATCCGGATATACTGTCAGCTCTTGGAGAAGTTGCTGAGGACACGCCTACATTCGGTGAAAAAATTCATGATAACTTATCAAAACTTTGGCTTCCCATACTCCGAAAGGGGATAGAAAAGGAAGCCAAAGATAAGCTGATGAAGCAGTATCAGATTCCAGAAAATTGCACCTTTCTGCAAGCGCCGAAGCTCAACCCTGAAATAGCTGCTACAATTTCAGATACCACCAGAAACAAAGATAAAAGAGTTGAGAGCGCTCAGCAGCAGCTAGGCCTCGGCATCACCGCCCTCAACAAGGGGTTATCGCTGCTCCTTGAGAATGGCACAGAAAGAGTAAAAGCTATAAAGTTTCTGAGCGACAGTAGTCGACTCTTATGCGACCTTCACCATGTTGAAACCGAAGTTCGGAAAAAGTTTATGACACCTGGCCTGGACAAGGCTTTCTTAAACTTGATTCAAGATGTAGATAGGGATGACACCCTATTCGGACAAAAACTTTCTGAGAAGATTAAGGCGTCGAAAGTTATTGAAAAGCAGGGCTTGCAAATAAAGAAGCCGGCTCCAGTAAAGACACCAGCGTCTTCTGCCCAACCGTCAACTAGTAGACTTCGGTCTCAGGTAAACTGGTCCGGCCCCTCTCGCTACGCTTCGAACAGGGGGGGGGCGGGGCGGTTACAAGAAGACAGGTCCAGCCGGCCGCAAAGCTTTCCAAGCATCAACGACGAGGCAATCGTCGTCATCGCAGCCTCAACAGAACCAGAACAAGTCACGTGCTCCGGCCCAACAACGTTAGAGGTACATGCTGGCCGTATACATTTATTTTATGATTGTTGGCTTAAAATAACTGAAAATCAGTCAGTTCTTAACTGGATTCAGAAGGGATACTCTATACCATTCTGCAGTAGAGTAATACAGCATCACGTCCCTTCTAATACATTAACATGTCATGAGGAAGCCGATATGGTAGTAGCAATTTCTAAGCTGATTAGCTTAGGTGCTGTGTCAGTTTGCGAACGCGCAGAAGGAGACTTTATATCTAGCATATTTTTAACTCCTAAGCCCAATGGTGGAAAGCGCTTTATCTTAAATTTAAAACCACTCAACAAATTCATTGAAAAGTCTCATTTTAAAATGGAAGACCATAGGGTTGCTACAAAATTAATACCAAAAGACGGTTATCTGGCCACCATAGATCTCAAAGAAGCCTATTTTTCGGTACCAGTTTGCAAGACATATAGGAAGTACCTACGATTTGTTTTTAACAATACTGTCTATGAATTTAATGCCGTTCCATATGGCCTATGTTCAGCTCCAAGAATTTTCACAAAAATTATGAAGGAAGTTATAAGCTACCTGAGGCAGAGAGGTTACAAATCGGTGATTTACTTGGATGACATTTTATGCATCGGTGACACCTTCAGCGAATGCCATACAAATGTAACTAAAACTTTAGAGCTATTGCAATGTCTAGGTTTTGTAGTTAATTTTGATAAGAGTGTATTAACACCTAAGCATTCTTGCAAATTTTTAGGGTTTATCCTTAATTCTGCCGATTTGTCCCTGTCTCTGCCATCTGACAAAAGACATAATATTGCAAAGTTAGTCAAAAAGTTTTCAACACTACCCAATTGTACCATAAGGGAACTTTCACAACTTATTGGAATACTGGTGGCAGCCTGTCCAGCAATAAAGTACGGCTGGCTGTATACTAAGGAACTGGAACGTGAAAAATATTTGGCTCTTCAAACATTTGTAAATTTTGAAGCTAAAATTAAGTTATCTACTGTAATTTTACCTGATTTGATTTGGTGGAATCAGAATATTCTTTCATCGTCAAATCTCATGAGACCGGATGGGGAATATTCCCTTGAAGTGTTTACAGATGCTTCTAGAACCGGTTGGGGGGCATACTGTAACAGCAAACGCGTGAATGGCGGCTGGAAAGATGTGGAACTCTCTTTCCACATTAACTACTTAGAGCTCCTCGCTGTATTTATGGGGTTAAAATGTTTCGCCTCGGAGGCTACTAACTGTGCTATTCTACTGCGTGTTGATAACACCACAGCGATTAGTTATATTAACCGCATGGGCGGAATCCAATTCCCACACCTCCATGGCTTGGCTAAAACCATTTGGCAGTGGTGTGAGAAACGAAACATATGGCTTTTTGCATCATACATAAATACAAAAGATAATGTTGAAGCGGATGAAGAATCTCGCAAGATAAATGTTGACACAGAATGGGAACTATCAAACTGGGCTTTCCAAATGATAGTTCACAAACTTGGCCAACCAGGCATAGATTTATTCGCTTCTCGCACCAACGCCAAATGTGAAACATACGTGTCTTGGAAACAAGACCCGGATGCCTTAACTGTAGATGCATTTACGATAAGTTGGCGTTCTCACCTATTTTACGCATTTCCACCTTTCTCACTTATCCTTAAATGCATTAGAAAAATTATAAGTGACAAAGCTACTGGCATATTGGTTTTCCCTTATTGGACAGGACAACCTTGGTTTCCATTACTAAAGAAATTAATAATTTCAGAAATCATATATTTTAATCCTAACAGAGACCTTTTGCGTTCTCATTACAGATCGCAACACCCACTGTACAGGAGCCTTACCCTGGGAGCCGCGATGCTCTCCGGGTCGCGTTCAGTCGACGAAACATCCCATCAATAGCGTTAGATCTTATGTTATCTTCCGTCTCAAGTAGTACCCTCAAGCAGTACAATACCTCATACAAACTCTGGTGGCAATTTTGTAACACCAACCACATCAACATATTTGATCCCCAATTGGCTGACATTTTGACGTTCCTAACAGAACAGTTTAATAGAGGAGGATCTTACGGAACGATTAACTCGCACCGATCAGCCCTTTCCTTGCTTTTAGGTGGTAATATAGGATCTGATGATAGTATCAAACGCCTCCTCAAAGGCATTTTTAAGCAAAAACCTTGCATTCCTAAGTACATAGGTACTTGGAACCCCCAGATAGTGCTCAACTATGTTGCCAATTGGTTTCCCAATAAAAGTGTGAGTTTAGATAAAATTACCAAGAAAGTCTGTGTTTTACTGGCAATTTGTACTGCCCACAGAGTCCAAACTCTTTCGCTTATTAAAGTGTCAAACATAATTAAAGGTTCAGACTCAATACAAATCCCAATCTCTGACATCATTAAAACTTCAGGGGTTGGCAGGGACCAACCAGTGTTAATTTTACCCTATTTCAAAGAAAATCCTACAATATGCCCAGCCACAGCTGTAGAGGATTATTTATTTATGACATCCGGCCTAAGACCAGACAATATAGACCACCTTTTTATCACCTACAAGAAACCTCATAAGAAAGCTTCTTCTCAATCCATTAGTAGGTGGATAAAACAAACTCTGGCGGAAAGCGGCGTAGATGTGGGTATGTTCAGTGCTCATAGCACCCGACATGCTTCCACATCTGCGGCGGCCTCCGCCGGAGTATCTATTGATACAATTAGGAAGACGGCTGGCTGGTCCAGTTCGTCTCAAACCTTTGCAAGGTTTTATAATCGACCTGTATTAGATGAAGGAATTTATGCTAGATCAGTTTGCTCGTTACCTAACGAGCATCCAAAATGATTCATAATGATTTATCTAGATAATAAATAGATAACAATTGATCTTATGTTGTGAATTATTTAATAAATACAATTATTATGATAAGATGATTTAAAACTGTTATGGAAATTAAAAATATATATTGATTACATAAAACATCTTTTATATTTATATAAAAGTTCATACCTACTCTAAACATCTACCTGTTAATTAAACATATATCTGAAGAATGAAGTGACGTAATATTAATAGATGATCAAACGAACTTCTAAGTGAAGTTCGATCACTATTATATAAGTCACTTCATTCGAAGATATAAAATCACCCTCCCAATAATTAAATCCCTTAACCCTCTCATATTTTTTAAATTTCCTCTCTGAATGAATGAACGTTAAGCACTTCGTCAGGCAATAGGAAAGTTATGAATACCCACAGATAAAAAAAATAAAAAAAAAGATTCAATCGATGGTAGATCGATTGCCAACTCTTTAAAAAACGTGCGACTGCCTTGTAGGTTTAAATGACTACCTGTTAATTAAACATATATCTTCGAATGAAGTGACTTATATAATAGTGATCGAACTTCACTTAGAAGTTCGTTTGATCATCTATTTTTGAGCCTTCTTCATCCATAGCAGCGTTGCTGTGTTTCGGTTTGAAAGTGTGGTTGGCGGTGAAATTACAGGCACATGAGGCTTAACATCTGTATGCCTCAAGCTGATGGACGCAGGGCAGTGTAGAGTATGGCGCGTTCCTATCATGCATGACTTACGAGACAATGCTTTGTTATAGGTGATGGTTACCGCTTAACATCAGGTGGGCCATTTGCTTGTTCCATCAGCATTTAGCATAAAAAAATCATGTAATGGTAACCATATAACATGTCCTATTGTCATGTAACATTATCATGTAAAAAGTAAATAATTACTGTTGACGTAATCACCATCTAGACTAGACCCCCCCCCGCCCCCCATGTCATCAAAAATAAGCAAAGCATAGACCCCCCGCCCCCCTATAGCGCTTACGTAATACTTGAATGGTCCCCAAGTCGGTGGGACAGACAGGACACAAAATCATTATGTCACTCTCTACTGAGTGAGCCGCTATCTAACTAGCGTATTACTTTTGATAAATGCACGTATGCACGTCAGGAAGGCTCTAAGGAGTGGTCAGCGTGCGAGAGGCAAGTCCTTGCGGCGTACGGCGCGGTGACGTCACAGGGCCGGGACGCCATCCTGGACGACCGGCATCACCTGTCCATCGGCAAGAGGCTGCTGCAAGCTGACAGGTGATGGCACCGCTTCACATCCAGTGGGCCTTCTGCTTGCTACATAGTTGTATAAAAAGAAAAGAAAAAAAGTGATATAACACCACTTCTTCTTGTAGTGCCATTAGTACTTTCGAAACAGTGTGGTGAAAGGATTTTAAGTGCGCATCAAAGAGGCTCCTTTCGAACACTTGGCACATGCACATTCTCCGACATGTTGCTTTCCTCACGATGATTTCCTTCACCGTTTGGGAACACTAGCATTGTGCTCATAAATTTTTTGAACAGAAAAATCCATTGGTGTATTCGAACTTACGACCTTACGATCAGAAGGCGGAGTCATTCTTCAGACCAGCGTTGCTCATTTTCATAATATTATAAATAATAAATACTGGTGGACTTTCCATGCAGCACTATCTCGCCCCAAACTAAGCCAAAGCTTGTAATATGGGAATCAGATAGCTGATATAATACATATACTTTTGTTTTTTGTAAATACATACTTAAAATATTATATAACAGCCAGACATAGAACTAACATCTATGTTCATCACACAAATGTTTGTTCTGTGTGGGGATCGAACCCACGGCCTACGGCGCAGGAGGCAGAGCTACTACCAACTGAGCTGTGAAGGCTGTCGATAGAATAGTTTTTATAAATCCAAAAACGTTTTCAAATCGAAAGTGGTCAAGCAGATGTCTGAGAGGAAGATAGGTACCTAGCGGGGTACGTCTGTCAGTTGTCAGTCATCATTACATTTTTTATTTCACCACCGCAAGTAAACATAAACCACTTACACCGCTCCTACACATACACATACATAATATTACTTACACTTCCTCACTCATTCAACACCTAAACACACACTCATACATGGATACTTCTGTGATACCCAGACTCTCAAGAGACTGGTAGTAGCAAAAGTATCCTCAGCAAACACCAAACACTCTCACTTCATACAAGCACTTAACACTCACACTCCACATCAGGTGGGTCATCTGCTTGTTCCGTTTAAATTTGTATAAACTAGTAGTTCGCCCCGAACTGAGATCTCGTGATGCGACCCGACGAACGCATCAAAACTTTGAGTAGGTAAGAGGTAGCAAGTCCAAACATTATGTTTGGACTTTTTTCTGACTACTGCCTACTAACTTGGTATGGTAACCAAGTTTCAACTCTATTGTCGGCTCTAGGATCGCTGGTTATCTTAATTTAACTTGTTTTGTTTTATCTCAAAAACCGAGCGTCCCAAAAAAAAAGTAAAAATTGTTTTGGAATGTCCAAACAAAGCCCTTTCATATGACATGTAACTTGATTTTTTTATGTAACTTTTTTTATTTTTGCGCCCTTAAAAAACCCCATATCTCAAAAACCCTTCATCCGATTTTACTCATATACTTACCAGTAAATTTCTCAAGTACAAGCTATCGACATATCAAATTTCATGCAGATCGGATCAACGGTTCTAAAGTTATCGCCAGACAAACATACATACATACATACATACATACATACATAAAATGCCAAATCGCCCAAGTTGAAACAAAGATCTTTGTTCGCTTCGCTCACTCGATCAATTAGAGAAAAGGGTACGTTAACAATTTCTTAAGAAATCAAACAAAAATAATTTAAATACTTAATTTAATGAGTATCGGACCGTACGGCTGTCACCATGTAAGCTATCCCTTTATTAGAACTATGCAGAAACCAGTTTTTTGTTTACGCTAGCTTCACTTCGCCTACATGCTTAGTGTTGCAAGGTTTTATTAGGTGTTTTGTCTATCACATTCACACTCACACCGATCTTTATTATAACAACCTATCTAACTAACTACCTACACACAATGACACACTACACTACACACTCATTATCACGTTTTACACACTAACACTTGTTTTTTATGCGATTAACTTCAACTTTGATTTTTTGTTTTATTTGTTAACTTTCACCTTATTATTTTGGTTTGTCTTCTCAGTATCATCTACCTACCTACTTACTTTGCCTATAAAATGTAGATTCGATTTGGTTAATGCACAGTGTACATTTAATAGATTAAAATAGACAATAAGAAATACTGTGAATCTAAGAATAAAAATAAATAAATAAATAAAGTTGTTTTTTTTCTTTAGAATGGGCTACCCGCACGTAGTGGTGGCTAGTCGCGCCGCCACGGAGAGCGTGCCGCGGTTCGAGCTGCATCGCTGCGAGCCGCACGCGCGGGACTCGAACCCGCTACTCGTCACTCTGGACGAACTGAGGGAGTTCAGCGCTGCGCCTGCGCCAGAACACAGCATGGATAAATGTACTCTAACGTCATTGTAATAAGATGGTTTATTGTTCAACATATATTTTTTGCTTTGCTATTAGGTAGTTAAGTATTTATAAAGTGTACCAAATACATATGAAACAGTCGAGGTATCTGCAGACCGTTGCGAGCGATCTAGAGATAGCTTAACTAGTTTTTTTATGTGCTGTTGTTTTTCCTGTAAATAAATAAATAGTCATAATAGGATAATTTTAGGTTCAAATAAAAAATGATAACATGTATTACATTTTAATTAGTAGCAGCGTTTTACCTGAAATAAAACGCATATTAATATACTTACCTCAGTAAAAGCTTTATAATGAGAATGCATTTCCGTTTCCGTCGATTTTAACCAGTTTTCGTACTTTTTACACCAAGTGCTTCCGGTCAAGTGGCGCCACCTGGCGGCCGCGCGCCATTTTGCTTCGTAAAATGTGCAGCGCCATTTTGGAATCATTGGCTTAGTTTCAGCAGGCAGAAATAAAAATGAAAGCTTTTACTGAGGTAAGTATATTAATATGCGTTTTATTTCAGGTAAAACGCTGCTATTAATGATACTGTACGCTCAGTAAAAGCTTTATAATGAGGATTTGTTTGTTATCGCCTGGTGTCGCCACTTGTAAGAGTTAGGTAACTCTAGCGCCAATGTGAATCTAAAAATATTTTACCACAATAAGTAGATAGGTAAAACACTGTAATGGCAACCTACAGTGTAGGTACAATACTAATAAAAACTTTATTTTACGAAAGTATACTATTTATCATTTGCTAATAATGATTCATTTATTACGATCACAACGTATTACATATTATCAATAATACAACTGATAACGTACAATATAGGAATAGGAACTAGCTTCCGTTTGGTTAAATGTACCGAATTCATTTATTTATATCAGATTTAGCTATGATCTGATACTAAATAAGCGATCGTAAGTAATCATAAATTACCTGCTAAGCATGGTGACTAGGGAAAGCTTTCCCATAGACTACAAAATCTGTGGAGGACATTGTCTGGCAATAGACCTCTTCAGTATGTTATTTCAGACGAAGTAAGGATGTTTAATACGTCAAACAGATGTATGATATTAATAGATGTGTGATATTAATTGTTGTCTTTTATACCTCTCAATATCAAATTCATTAATCAAGAAGATAATTTTTTGTGAATGCGATTCATAGATCGAACTCTAGAGGTGCTGTAATAGCAGTCCCTCTAAACAACGATTTGATCCTCCAGCCTGCTATTGACTGTGCGTGAAAAACGCTTAACAAAATCTTTTATTTTACTGTAACAAGCAAATTAAATAATTTGGCTGTGTTGCATAATTAAGTTATTCAATAATTAATGAGAAAGAATTTGTGTTAGCATGATCACTAAATTAATAATAGTTAACAAACATCTATAATTACTGCAATCAGTATTGAACAAATAAATGACAAAACTATTAAGTAGGTACCTACAAGATCTAATGTGGAATCATCAACTGCTAATATTATCTATAGTGATATTTTTTAGTCTTATTTTATTGAAACCACTTTTTGTCAACGTCTCAAACCGGAAACTTTGATTACTCTGACTCTCTACTTACTCTCTTCTCTTACTGACTTAGGAGTATCCTAAACGAGAGACCAAGAAAATCGTCTGCATCATAACGTAAGAACCAAGCATTTATGTGAAAGTATCGAATGAAATGATTTGTAAAGTGCAAATCACAAAGAAATTATACTTATAATAATAATTGTGTGTTCAAAATTTCATTTCAGTGCTAAACAAGAAGTTAATAACGGTTGCAAACTACAGTCATGTTATCAGGGTATTTAAAACTATATTTTTTGTTTAAACAAAGATAAAAATAATTATTGGTCCGTATTCAATAATATACTAGCATTTGCTTACTACAAAAATTAAATCTTCTTTTATTAGAGGTTGATAATTTGATAGGAAAGGTTTTCCAATGTGAAAGGTGCTGCTAGAGCTCAAATATTGAGGTTAGCGCGTCAAAGTTTTACTGCGGAACTATTAATGAGTAATATTCCATTGACAGAAATAGGTCAGCCGCGACATTGGGGATAACCGATGGTAGAAATACCCACGTGAGTGGATAGTCTATTGAATACTAAACGCATCGTGAAATAGAGTGATGGTTCCTTAGTTCTCAAAAAATATGCAAATAATATAATTGTAGGTAGGTTGAATGTCCTCAAATCTCAAAAATTATAATTGTAGGTAGGCTGCATGTGAAATTTCAGAGGCAAATAAATCGATTACGCAAGTTGCCTACTTTATAAACACTATGTTTACAAAGGCTAGTCATAGATGCCACTCGGGATGATGGTAGTGACATAAAAATACGGCCTGATTTTCGAACTTGGACACATGCCAAAGTGTATTTCGAATGGTAGTAATCGTAGTAGTAAAGATACGTTATTTCCATTTGATTGACATGAATTGATTTCATATCTTCTGTTAGTAGGCAAGCGACTGCAGTACAGACTGGTCAGCATCTCTTTTTAGTGTAAATATTTTGGTAACCAGCTGATAGGATTGAGCAATATGGAGTGTACCTACTCCAAGACCATATATTCAAAACATCTTTTAGAAATCTGTCAGAGTTAGGTAATGTAGCAACGATTCTTTTAGAACGCCTGTTGTAGGGTAGGGACTAGTCTAGTGAGGAATTCATGAACTTTGTTAATGATGAACATAATATGCTGATGCTTTTTAATGTTTAAACTGTAAATTTCTTCGTCGTGGTGTGCCTAATCAAAAACAAGTGATCATAGTGATGCACAGATTTTTGATATACATATAAACTGAATCTGAGCCAGTAATACTTAATAAACGTAAAAAGTAAAAATTAACTCAACTATATAACTTGAAGCTCAAAAGCTAAGTTAAGCATACACTACCATTACCAGAACACCTAGGTTAGGTTTTATGTCTGGAACCTACAATACTTATTATACGTAAAAATAAACTCATCTATATAACTTGAAGCTCAAAAGCTTAAGTTAAACACACTACCAGTACCCAAACACCTAGGTTAGGTTAGGTTTGGGTTAGGTTAGGTTAGGTGTTTTTTTTTTTTTTTTTTTTTTTTTTTTCTGGCGCCATCAATACCAGTACCCAAACACCTAGGTTAGGTTAGGTTTGGGTTAAGTTAGGTTAGTGTTGTGTAAAAAATGGCCAGAACTATCAGCTTTGGGTCCATAACCAGATAGGTTTTACTCTACAAAGTATGTAATGTTAAAATAATATTCATAAGAATATTGAAAATCATTATGAAACACATTTCAGCATATTGTTATTACTTATTTTTACAGCCAGCTAGGCGCTTGGCTAGGCATTTGATACGATAACTTTATCAATTTATTTTCTTCCATTGTGAGTGGAAGAGTAATAATAACTGTTTTGCTTATCACGTGGCTTATAACTGACTTTATGAGGTATTTATTTATATCTGTACTTACCATATTAATCTTCATTATTTATCCATCTAAAACTTCTCTGAGCCTTAGGTTTTCACGATAAAGTCGCTAGTTTCTATTATGGAATGAAACTTTCTTATTTTCATTCATCATTACAATAGTGAGGGTTGAGAGATTTTAAATGGAAACTGGCTATAGGAACATACACCCCGCGAGGATGTACTTGTTACAGGCATGTTTGTGCTTTGAAAGGCCATCGCACAAAGGATCGCACAAATTTTCACGCAATGGAACAGTTTTGCAAACGCCTAACTCTCTCGAAAGGCGGCTGTATGCTTGATAAGATTTCTCTTGCGAGAAACCAACAAATTTAGAAAAGAAAGTTCGTTTACTAAAATCTCATCTCAATCACACGTGATTGAACACAGTTTTACTAACGCCTAAAGCCCCTTGAGAGGTGGCTGTTAGATTGATTGGATTTCCTTAGAGAGAACCCAGCGTATTGAGAAAGCCATATATACTAATAGTTTTTACTAGTATTTAGTTCCACGCGATGAAACATAGGTTTTCAAACGCCTAACCCCCGCGAGGGGCGGCCAAAAAGGCTTTGCCTTTTTAATTTGACAGGATCAAACTTTGTTCACGTTCACCAAAAGCTACAGTTTCATGCGATGAAACATAGTTTTTCAAACGCCTAACCCCCGCGAGGGGCGGCCAAAAAGGCTTTGCCTTTTTAACGTGACAGGATCAAACATTGTTCACGTTCACTAAAAGCTACAGTTTCACGCGATGAAACATAGATTTTCAAACGCCTAACCCCCGCGAGGGGCGGCCAAAAAGGCTTTGCCTTTTTAACGTGACAGGATCAACTTTGTTCACGTTCACTAAAAGCTTATACAGTTCCACCTGATGGAACATAAATTTTTAAAACGCCTAACCCCCGCGAGGGGCGGCCAAGAGGGCTTTGCCTTTTACCAAACTATGTTCGTTATAATCTACGACATTTGGGTTGGTGACCCGCGAACTAATCAAAAGTGATATTATATTACTTATGAAAATAATAAAGTGGGTAGGTAGCAAAATTCAAGAAAAGTGATTCTTCAGTTGTACGACTCAGATAAGCCCAAGAAAAAAGATTGTAAATACATCATGCAATATTTTTGTTACAGATAAAACTAAATTTCTGTTTAATGCAGTTTAGTATAATGTAGTTAGTTTTAAGTCGTATTTAGGCATGTTAACGTAAGGTATCATACGTTTCCCCCCCTTCGTTTGTTTCCAAAAGTCTATGAATACCTGAAGTATGTGAAGTAGCTATGTGCAGACTTCTAGCCTAAGCACTTGTTTCAAACAGCTATGGGGCTATTTTAAAGCAGATTGATCCTTTCTGTCTTGATATTAAAATTTGTGATCTTGGACCTCATCGCAAGAACAATGATGTTATAATATTTCCCGCTAACCATATTAATAAAAATGGAATCCTGAACCTGTTATACACCCTGAACCTGTATTGACAGACTGGTTAGTAAAGAAAATAGAAATATAATTTATTCTGCAGGTTTCTAGACTTAAAGAAAAAGAGCACGTATGCTCGCAAGTAATAGTACCATACAGCTTCTGTGTGAAAGCAGAGGCTTTTATATCTAATATATTTCTGAAAAATTTACTTTGTACAAAATATAATACCTACTAAATACACGTCAAGTACCTAAACTGGTAATTTTTTGACTATGAGAACGTGATCCGAACGAAAAATCGTTAAAAAATTGATCACGGTCATCTATTTAAAATAAAGAGGGTTGTACTCACGGTTTTTTCCCTCTTTGCACAGTTTCACTTCACTTAATAAATTAAAATTTTCTTCATCTTTTAAGAATAAGATAAGATTTGAACATAAAATATTTATATGCAACGGTCGTCGCAGAGATAGCTGCTAGACACAAGTTGCTTCGACGGAAAACAAAACGCCAATGATTCCAAAATGGCGCTGCACATTTTACGAAGCAAAATGGCGCGCGGCCGCCAGGTGGCGCCACTTGACCGGAAGCACTTGGTGTAAAAAGTACGAAAACTGGTTAAAATCGACGGAAACGGAAATGCATTCTCATTATAAAGCTTTTACTGAGCGTACAGTATCATTAATTTAGTGTTTACTGCACTTAAGGACATCGCAAGGAGATTTTATAATACATTATAAATTATTATCCGAGTGATATTTGAACCACTAATTATAAAATATCATAATAATCGCTATAATTGTATTAATTTGTCAGTTCATAAAAAATATTTAGATGTAAATATGTAAAGATGTGTAATGAAATTATGCAGGATAATTTAAGTTAGTTAGCTGTGTTGCTGTTGATATGACTATATTATTGTTTGTACTCCTTATTCATTCAAACGAAATCATTTTAAACGAATTGATTTATATCATTTATTTATATCAGATTTAGCTATGATCTGATACTAAATAAGCGATCGTAAGTAATCATAAATTACCTGCTAAGCATGGTGACTAGGGAAAGCTTTCCCATAGACTACAAAATCTGTGGAGGACATTGTCTGGCAATAGACCTCTTCAGTATGTTATTTCAGACGAAGTAAGGATGTTTAATACGTCAAACAGATGTATGATATTAATAGATGTGTGATATTAATTGTTGTCTTTTATACCTCTCAATATCAAATTCATTAATCAAGAAGATAATTTTTTGTGAATGCGATTCATAGATCGAACTCTAGAGGTGCTGTAATAGCAGTCCCTCTAAACAACGATTTGATCCTCCAGCCTGCTATTGACTGTGCGTGAAAAACGCTTAACAAAATCTTTTATTTTACTGTAACAAGCAAATTAAATAATTTGGCTGTGTTGCATAATTAAGTTATTCAATAATTAATGAGAAAGAATTTGTGTTAGCATGATCACTAAATTAATAATAGTTAACAAACATCTATAATTACTGCAATCAGTATTGAACAAATAAATGACAAAACTATTAAGTAGGTACCTACAAGATCTAATGTGGAATCATCAACTGCTAATATTATCTATAGTGATATTTTTTAGTCTTATTTTATTGAAACCACTTTTTGTCAACGTCTCAAACCGGAAACTTTGATTACTCTGACTCTCTACTTACTCTCTTCTCTTACTGACTTAGGAGTATCCTAAACGAGAGACCAAGAAAATCGTCTGCATCATAACGTAAGAACCAAGCATTTATGTGAAAGTATCGAATGAAATGATTTGTAAAGTGCAAATCACAAAGAAATTATACTTATAATAATAATTGTGTGTTCAAAATTTCATTTCAGTGCTAAACAAGAAGTTAATAACGGTTGCAAACTACAGTCATGTTATCAGGGTATTTAAAACTATATTTTTTGTTTAAACAAAGATAAAAATAATTATTGGTCCGTATTCAATAATATACTAGCATTTGCTTACTACAAAAATTAAATCTTCTTTTATTAGAGGTTGATAATTTGATAGGAAAGGTTTTCCAATGTGAAAGGTGCTGCTAGAGCTCAAATATTGAGGTTAGCGCGTCAAAGTTTTACTGCGGAACTATTAATGAGTAATATTCCATTGACAGAAATAGGTCAGCCGCGACATTGGGGATAACCGATGGTAGAAATACCCACGTGAGTGGATAGTCTATTGAATACTAAACGCATCGTGAAATAGAGTGATGGTTCCTTAGTTCTCAAAAAATATGCAAATAATATAATTGTAGGTAGGTTGAATGTCCTCAAATCTCAAAAATTATAATTGTAGGTAGGCTGCATGTGAAATTTCAGAGGCAAATAAATCGATTACGCAAGTTGCCTACTTTATAAACACTATGTTTACAAAGGCTAGTCATAGATGCCACTCGGGATGATGGTAGTGACATAAAAATACGGCCTGATTTTCGAACTTGGACACATGCCAAAGTGTATTTCGAATGGTAGTAATCGTAGTAGTAAAGATACGTTATTTCCATTTGATTGACATGAATTGATTTCATATCTTCTGTTAGTAGGCAAGCGACTGCAGTACAGACTGGTCAGCATCTCTTTTTAGTGTAAATATTTTGGTAACCAGCTGATAGGATTGAGCAATATGGAGTGTACCTACTCCAAGACCATATATTCAAAACATCTTTTAGAAATCTGTCAGAGTTAGGTAATGTAGCAACGATTCTTTTAGAACGCCTGTTGTAGGGTAGGGACTAGTCTAGTGAGGAATTCATGAACTTTGTTAATGATGAACATAATATGCTGATGCTTTTTAATGTTTAAACTGTAAATTTCTTCGTCGTGGTGTGCCTAATCAAAAACAAGTGATCATAGTGATGCACAGATTTTTGATATACATATAAACTGAATCTGAGCCAGTAATACTTAATAAACGTAAAAAGTAAAAATTAACTCAACTATATAACTTGAAGCTCAAAAGCTAAGTTAAGCATACACTACCATTACCAGAACACCTAGGTTAGGTTTTATGTCTGGAACCTACAATACTTATTATACGTAAAAATAAACTCATCTATATAACTTGAAGCTCAAAAGCTTAAGTTAAACACACTACCAGTACCCAAACACCTAGGTTAGGTTAGGTTTGGGTTAGGTTAGGTTAGGTGTTTTTTTTTTTTTTTTTTTTTTTTTTTTCTGGCGCCATCAATACCAGTACCCAAACACCTAGGTTAGGTTAGGTTTGGGTTAAGTTAGGTTAGTGTTGTGTAAAAAATGGCCAGAACTATCAGCTTTGGGTCCATAACCAGATAGGTTTTACTCTACAAAGTATGTAATGTTAAAATAATATTCATAAGAATATTGAAAATCATTATGAAACACATTTCAGCATATTGTTATTACTTATTTTTACAGCCAGCTAGGCGCTTGGCTAGGCATTTGATACGATAACTTTATCAATTTATTTTCTTCCATTGTGAGTGGAAGAGTAATAATAACTGTTTTGCTTATCACGTGGCTTATAACTGACTTTATGAGGTATTTATTTATATCTGTACTTACCATATTAATCTTCATTATTTATCCATCTAAAACTTCTCTGAGCCTTAGGTTTTCACGATAAAGTCGCTAGTTTCTATTATGGAATGAAACTTTCTTATTTTCATTCATCATTACAATAGTGAGGGTTGAGAGATTTTAAATGGAAACTGGCTATAGGAACATACACCCCGCGAGGATGTACTTGTTACAGGCATGTTTGTGCTTTGAAAGGCCATCGCACAAAGGATCGCACAAATTTTCACGCAATGGAACAGTTTTGCAAACGCCTAACTCTCTCGAAAGGCGGCTGTATGCTTGATAAGATTTCTCTTGCGAGAAACCAACAAATTTAGAAAAGAAAGTTCGTTTACTAAAATCTCATCTCAATCACACGTGATTGAACACAGTTTTACTAACGCCTAAAGCCCCTTGAGAGGTGGCTGTTAGATTGATTGGATTTCCTTAGAGAGAACCCAGCGTATTGAGAAAGCCATATATACTAATAGTTTTTACTAGTATTTAGTTCCACGCGATGAAACATAGGTTTTCAAACGCCTAACCCCCGCGAGGGGCGGCCAAAAAGGCTTTGCCTTTTTAATTTGACAGGATCAAACTTTGTTCACGTTCACCAAAAGCTACAGTTTCATGCGATGAAACATAGTTTTTCAAACGCCTAACCCCCGCGAGGGGCGGCCAAAAAGGCTTTGCCTTTTTAACGTGACAGGATCAAACATTGTTCACGTTCACTAAAAGCTACAGTTTCACGCGATGAAACATAGATTTTCAAACGCCTAACCCCCGCGAGGGGCGGCCAAAAAGGCTTTGCCTTTTTAACGTGACAGGATCAACTTTGTTCACGTTCACTAAAAGCTTATACAGTTCCACCTGATGGAACATAAATTTTTAAAACGCCTAACCCCCGCGAGGGGCGGCCAAGAGGGCTTTGCCTTTTACCAAACTATGTTCGTTATAATCTACGACATTTGGGTTGGTGACCCGCGAACTAATCAAAAGTGATATTATATTACTTATGAAAATAATAAAGTGGGTAGGTAGCAAAATTCAAGAAAAGTGATTCTTCAGTTGTACGACTCAGATAAGCCCAAGAAAAAAGATTGTAAATACATCATGCAATATTTTTGTTACAGATAAAACTAAATTTCTGTTTAATGCAGTTTAGTATAATGTAGTTAGTTTTAAGTCGTATTTAGGCATGTTAACGTAAGGTATCATACGTTTCCCCCCCTTCGTTTGTTTCCAAAAGTCTATGAATACCTGAAGTATGTGAAGTAGCTATGTGCAGACTTCTAGCCTAAGCACTTGTTTCAAACAGCTATGGGGCTATTTTAAAGCAGATTGATCCTTTCTGTCTTGATATTAAAATTTGTGATCTTGGACCTCATCGCAAGAACAATGATGTTATAATATTTCCCGCTAACCATATTAATAAAAATGGAATCCTGAACCTGTTATACACCCTGAACCTGTATTGACAGACTGGTTAGTAAAGAAAATAGAAATATAATTTATTCTGCAGGTTTCTAGACTTAAAGAAAAAGAGCACGTATGCTCGCAAGTAATAGTACCATACAGCTTCTGTGTGAAAGCAGAGGCTTTTATATCTAATATATTTCTGAAAAATTTACTTTGTACAAAATATAATACCTACTAAATACACGTCAAGTACCTAAACTGGTAATTTTTTGACTATGAGAACGTGATCCGAACGAAAAATCGTTAAAAAATTGATCACGGTCATCTATTTAAAATAAAGAGGGTTGTACTCACGGTTTTTTCCCTCTTTGCACAGTTTCACTTCACTTAATAAATTAAAATTTTCTTCATCTTTTAAGAATAAGATAAGATTTGAACATAAAATATTTATATGCAACGGTCGTCGCAGAGATAGCTGCTAGACACAAGTTGCTTCGACGGAAAACAAAACGCCAATGATTCCAAAATGGCGCTGCACATTTTACGAAGCAAAATGGCGCGCGGCCGCCAGGTGGCGCCACTTGACCGGAAGCACTTGGTGTAAAAAGTACGAAAACTGGTTAAAATCGACGGAAACGGAAATGCATTCTCATTATAAAGCTTTTACTGAGCGTACAGTATCATTAATTTAGTGTTTACTGCACTTAAGGACATCGCAAGGAGATTTTATAATACATTATAAATTATTATCCGAGTGATATTTGAACCACTAATTATAAAATATCATAATAATCGCTATAATTGTATTAATTTGTCAGTTCATAAAAAATATTTAGATGTAAATATGTAAAGATGTGTAATGAAATTATGCAGGATAATTTAAGTTAGTTAGCTGTGTTGCTGTTGATATGACTATATTATTGTTTGTACTCCTTATTCATTCAAACGAAATCATTTTAAACGAATTGAGTACAAACAATAATATAGTCATATCAACAGCAACACAGCTAACTAACTTAAATTATCCTGCATAATTTCATTACACATCTTTACATATCCCTTCATCTGTGGAAATCTGTTGATCAAGCTCTAGGAGCTGGAGGGGATAAAATGGGTATCTGTGAACCGAGCTCCTGGAGCTTGATGACGACACACTCGTATTATACTAAATTGTGTGGAATTCATACTACCTGTCCTACTTTCACTCGAACAAAGCGTAGTTGAAAAAACAAGGACGAAAATAACACCACAGATCCGACCTAAAACACAATACAGGCCGTACAATCCATGACGCAACAGTCACCCGCCGGACCGCGATCACATTTGACGAGTGCCGCCATTGTTTACAAACACAGTTGAGTTACGAGGTTGTTATTGTTTGGTTTTATGGTGTAATAAATCTCAGTGAAGTGAAACAAATGGTGTTTAAATATGAATGGGTAAGTAATGAACAGTTTACAATGCTTAGATTGTGTATTTGATAAAGATTTTAGGTAGAAATAGTCATTTGAAAAAACATCGTCTCAAATTTTGGCAAACACAGATGGCGC
Source organism: Chloroclysta siterata (assembly GCA_932294275.1). Lineage (NCBI taxonomy): Eukaryota > Metazoa > Arthropoda > Insecta > Lepidoptera > Geometridae > Chloroclysta > Chloroclysta siterata. The sequence goes on along the minus strand of OW028595.1, from coordinate 5,791 downwards.
CACTGCCGTAAATTTTCGCTAGTTACTAATAAATTAATTATAAATAAACTAAGGATAGAAAACTGTCGCAAATACGTGTATTACATACCTATTGAATATAAGTATAAAATATAAAAATTATCTCACGGAAGTTGCATAGCATTGAACCAAAAAATACGCAACAAAAACATCAAAAAAATCATAAAAATCATTCGTTTTAAATCTTGATTTTAGAAATGTTTTAATAATGCAGCATATCTTATTATTATGCTAATCGATTTGTAATTTTATCATAGTGTAGGATAAAGATTTGCATCAAAAATAAATTCAACAGATGTTATCCTGTGACCCAAAGTTTGAGAGGGTATTTTTTGCGCTCGATTTCAAGTGCTTTGTTTTTTGTTCGATTTCTCGTAAACTAAACACTTCTTACAGCTAAAACTCTTTTTGCGATAATATAATGAACCAAACTTTAGTGTAAGTTAATTACCTAAGCCGCTTGAGCTACTGTGTTCTAAAAATAGAATTTTAAAGCGACCGTATTTTTTGTCCGGTCGGCCGGGTTCGCGTTCCGTTTTCCGGTTTTGTAAGACTAGTGTGGTGAAAAAAATGTATGGGGAGGTAAGTTCTTTTGATTGATTAATGTAATATAATGTATCTTTATGTCATTAAAACAAAAACTGTTTGAAATAATGGTTCATTTTTTAAATTATAGCTACTTTTGTACAATAGCCTGGATAAATTTCACTCGGCCTCATTTCAAGTTACAATTATTAATTAATTGCAAGGCAAACTAGAATAAACTATGCAGGATATGTTAGCTTATTTCAAAAGACATGAGTTTTACCTAGAACTCCCATGAATTCTATGCAAAATAAAGAGATATCTTCATTTTAATGACGCGCGCCCTTGGTTTTTTTGTTTCCCGCCGAGGTCTCCGAGACCCCCGTCACAGATCCCTATTTTTTTTCAAAATGGCTGCACAGAGGAAGGGTTACTTTTTGTTAGGTTAGGTTACTTTTTGTTAGGTTAGGTTACTTTTTGTTAGGTTAGGTTACTTTTTGTTAGGTTAGGTTACTTTTTGTTAGGTTAGGTTACTTTTTGTTAGGTTAGGTTACTTTTTGTTAGGTTAGGTTACTTTTTGTTAGGTTAGGTTACTTTTTGTTAGGTTAGGTTACTTTTTGTTAGGTAAGGTTACTTTTTGTTAGGTTAGGTTACTTTTTGTTAGGTTAGGTTACTTTTTGTTAGGTTAGGTTACTTTTTGTTAGGTTAGGTTACTTTTTGTTAGGTTAGGTTACTTTTTGTTAGGTTAGGTTACTTTTTGTTAGGTTAGGTTACTTTTTGTTAGGTTAGGTTACTTTTTGTTAGGTTAGGTTACTTTTTGTTAGGTTAGGTTACTTTTTGTTAGGTTAGGTTACTTTTTGTTAGGTTAGGTTACTTTTTGTTAGGTTAGGTTACTTTTTGTTAGGTTAGGTTACTTTTTGTTAGGTTAGGTTACTTTTTGTTAGGTTAGGTTACTTTTTGTTAGGTTAGGTTACTTTTTGTTAGGTTAGGTTACTTTTTGTTAGGTTAGGTTACTTTTTGTTAGGTTAGGTTACTTTTTGTTAGGTTAGGTTACTTTTTGTTAGGTTAGGTTACTTTTTGTTAGGTTAGGTTACTTTTTGTTAGGTAAGGTTACTTTTTGTTAGGTTAGGTTAGGTTAGGTTAGGTTAGGTTAGGTTAGGTTAGGTTAGGTTAGGTTAGGTTAGGTTAGGTTAGGTTAGGTTAGGTTAGGTTAGGTTAGGTTAGGTTAGGTTAGGTTAGGTTAGGTTAGGTTAGGTTAGGTTAGGTTAGGTTAGGTTAGGTTAGGTTAGGTTAGGTTAGGTTAGGTTAGGTTAGGTTAGGTTAGGTTAGGTTAGGTTAGGTTAGGTTAGGTTAGGTTAGGTTAGGTTAGGTTAGGTTAGGTTAGGTTAGGTTAGGTTAGGTTAGGTTAGGTTAGGTTAGGTTAGGTTAGGTTAGGTTAGGTTAGGTTAGGTTAGGTTAGGTTAGGTTAGGTTAGGTTAGGTTAGGTTAGGTTAGGTTAGGTTAGGTTAGGTTAGGTTAGGTTAGGTTAGGTTAGGTTAGGTTAGGTTAGGTTAGGTTAGGTTAGGTTAGGTTAGGTTAGGTTAGGTTAGGTTAGGTTAGGTTAGGTTAGGTTAGGTTAGGTTAGGTTAGGTTAGGTTAGGTTAGGTTAGGTTAGGTTAGGTTAGGTTAGGTTAGGTTAGGTTAGGTTAGGTTAGGTTAGGTTAGGTTAGGTTAGGTTAGGTTAGGTTAGGTTAGGTTAGGTTAGGTTAGGTTAGGTTAGGTTAGGTTAGGTTAGGTTAGGTTAGGTTAGGTTAGGTTAGGTTAGGTTAGGTTAGGTTAGGTTAGGTTAGGTTAGGTTAGGTTAGGTTAGGTTAGGTTAGGTTAGGTTAGGTTAGGTTAGGTTAGGTTAGGTTAGGTTAGGTTAGGTTAGGTTAGGTTAGGTTAGGTTAGGTTAGGTTAGGTTAGGTTAGGTTAGGTTAGGTTAGGTTAGGTTAGGTTAGGTTAGGTTAGGTTAGGTTAGGTTAGGTTAGGTTAGGTTAGGTTAGGTTAGGTTAGGTTAGGTTAGGTTAGGTTAGGTTAGGTTAGGTTAGGTTAGGTTAGGTTAGGTTAGGTTAGGTTAGGTTAGGTTAGGTTAGGTTAGGTTAGGTTAGGTTAGGTTAGGTTAGGTTAGGTTAGGTTAGGTTAGGTTAGGTTAGGTTAGGTTAGGTTAGGTTAGGTTAGGTTAGGTTAGGTTAGGTTAGGTTAGGTTAGGTTAGGTTAGGTTAGGTTAGGTTAGGTTAGGTTAGGTTAGGTTAGGTTAGGTTAGGTTAGGTTAGGTTAGGTTAGGTTAGGTTAGGTTAGGTTAGGTTAGGTTAGGTTAGGTTAGGTTAGGTTAGGTTAGGTTAGGTTAGGTTAGGTTAGGTTAGGTTAGGTTAGGTTAGGTTAGGTTAGGTTAGGTTAGGTTAGGTTAGGTTAGGTTAGGTTAGGTTAGGTTAGGTTAGGTTAGGTTAGGTTAGGTTAGGTTAGGTTAGGTTAGGTTAGGTTAGGTTAGGTTAGGTTAGGTTAGGTTAGGTTAGGTTAGGTTAGGTTAGGTTAGGTTAGGTTAGGTTAGGTTAGGTTAGGTTAGGTTAGGTTAGGTTAGGTTAGGTTAGGTTAGGTTAGGTTAGGTTAGGTTAGGTTAGGTTAGGTTAGGTTAGGTTAGGTTAGGTTAGGTTAGGTTAGGTTAGGTTAGGTTAGGTTAGGTTAGGTTAGGTTAGGTTAGGTTAGGTTAGGTTAGGTTAGGTTAGGTTA